>OW203656.1:7500-1257500 GCA_934044485.1 Apeira syringaria | reverse complement strand
CTTCGCTATCTCTGGCATGAAAAGAATGTTTGTTTGCAGATGTATTTCAGAATGTTTGTTTGACTCGGCACTAAGCAGGCGGGCGTTTTTTTATAAATATGTATTTGCTTTAGTAAGTACTGCAACAATGCATTAATCCCTTGCTGCCTCAAAACATGATCAAAATGTTCAATGATTTAATGTAGGTAGTATTCTAGATGTACAAAAAAAAAACAATCTGCACATATTAATTTGTGATTTGGCGAGAGCTCTAATAAAATAATTTTAATGGGATAATTTAAATGTTTCATATTATTACAATTTTAGTTTCCACCCAAGTATGTCCTAGTGCCGTGGTGGTACCGGCCTAGAATAGTACCCCCCCATCTCTTCCCGTGGGTGCCGTAAGAGTCGGCTAAGGGATCACGTACCAGAAGGTAGGCAGCAGTGCCTTCTAAGGATCGGAAATCATACTACGCTCGCCAACCCGCCTGCCAAGCGTGGCGAGAATTGGCAAATCCCCCTATATGGGGGAGGCATATTATTATGTCCAGCAGTGGATGTCTAATTGCTGAGGCTAAACGCTTGGTTTTTACTGAAGGTTTGGTTCACAATGTAGTGTGAATTAAATATGCATAGAAGGCTTTCACACGTGAGTTAGACTTCAGAATTGCTTGAGAATTATTTTTATTTTATTGCTATATAGTTCTCGAGTGCATCTTTGTTATGAATTTAGTTTTGAGGGACGGAGTCTGTTGTTCAGCTATACTTCTTCTCTCAGCCATGTGCGTCCACTGCTGGACATATGCCTCCCCCATATAGGGGGGATTTGCCAATACTCGCCACGCTTGGCAGGCGGGTTGGCGAGCGCAGTATGATTTCCAATCCTCAGAAGGCGCTGCTGCCCACCTCCTGGTACGTGGCCCCTTAGCCGACTCTTTCGGCACCCGCGGGAAGAGGTGGGGGAGCACTATTCTAGGCCGGTACCACCACGGCACTAGGACATACTTGGGTGGAAACTAAAATTGTAATAATATGAAACATTTAAATTATACCATTAAAATTATTTTATTAGAGCTCTCGCCAAATCACAAATTGGCTATACTTAAAAGCTTACAAATCCCTGAGAATCCATTGTAATTATGCATTTAGGGCGCTGTTAAGCCTTCTCCTCAGTAATTAGCTCTAAAGCCATATTTACTAAGGCTCGAGCACATGCCCACACATTGGACGCTGTTTGGAGGAAAATACCCTTTATATGCAAGCACGCTTCCCCTCAAGCTGTAAACATGTTAATATTGATAATGTTATTGTCCAACAGTTAAAATCAGATAATTTCAAAAACACTTATAAATGCTGAACATTAGGAGAAATAATAATAATATATAATATAAATGCTGAACATTAGGGAGTATTACATACGAACGATCGAAGTTTTGTGTGGTCAAAAAAATCACTATTGGGTCAAAAATCTAGAAGTATATAAAACAATTCAAGAGAAGAGTTAACAGAGTCTTCAGTTGGCTACGTAGCGTAAAGCTCACAGTGTTACAGATATCTAAAGGCGACGGTAATCTGATCACTTACCATCAAGCGGCCCGTCTGCTTGTTTCCCATCTACTGCGTAACAAATATAATATACTTTATGTAAAAATCATCATCATCATCATCATCTCAGCCATAGGACGTCCACTGCTGGACATAGGCCTCCCCCATTGACCTCCACAAGGACCTGTTGGAAGCGGCCCGCATCCAGCCCTTGCCTGCGATCTTAGTCAGGTCGTCTGTCCACCTGGTCGGTGGCCGTCCTATGCTGCGCTTGCCAGTCCGTGGTCTCCACTCGAGAACCTTTCCACCCCAATGTAAAAATGAATCCCCTATATTCTAGTCTCGCCATAACTAGAGCACGATTTGACCTATTCCATTCTTCATTTTACAGGTTCTTAAGGTTCCTATGCCAAGATTTCGCAGAATATTTAAATATACCGGTCAAAAATATGGTAAAGGGAAAACCGTAGTCGGCGGTTTGCGCGGGCCATAACTAGTAAATTCATATTTAATTATGGGGAATAAGGGGTGTGGAACAAGAGAGCAAATTTTCCCCTTTTAATTTCTCTCTTGTATCTTGAGGTATAGTTTTGTGGGTACTGCCATCTTTACTGAATCTGACTGAGAATTTCGCTCTAAACTTGTAGTATATAGAGAACAAAATGACAAGATTTATGGTTTCATTATAATTTTATTATACAATATAAAGTACATACATGTATTTTCACGGTAATTTTATATTTTGTCAGTTTGGAATTGTTCTAACATAACTTTTAAAAATTTGATAAGAAAATATTACGATAAGGAGTATTGGACACTATATATAATGCATTTATTTCCGGAGTTGATAAATTTAATGAAAAAAATATGTTATACTTATGTAAAGTCTGATATCGTAAGAATGACTTGCAAGTAACACGTAAAGTCTTGTTAAGGTTACCATTTCCATTCAAACGTATTATTCCATTTATGAAAAAAGAGAGTATATTTTACACTGGTTAAACTGTGGTTGGTTTTGATATTGGTCAAAAATAGAGAAAAGTAAACTTCTTGTCAAGTGCGAGTTACTAAAATTCGATAAGTAATTATACTATTTTCATTAGAATTGACTTAGTTTCACTATTATTCTTTTTTATCAGGATAAAATAATCTGCGCGGTAGAAGTTTTCTAAAAGTTAACAGCGTCTTGTTTTTTTTTTTATACTATCTGGTACCTACCACTTGATGGTCACTGACGAAGAATTCGATAGTTCCAATATGTTATTGTCGCGCTAGACCTAGAATGCTCACTGGCTCTCGAGGACTGCTGTCTTAGCACACTATGTGTTTGGTGATAGATTTTCAAACTTGAGGGGCCAGGCGGGTACTCGAAAGTACTTTACTACCATGCAAGTTCAATTTGTAGGCGGGGATTGAACCAGCGTCCGTCAGTTTGACAACTGACGCACGCACCGCTGAGCTATCATCGCCTTAAATTATATTAGGTATTTATAGTACTGTGTAGTTTGTTGTGTATGTTCCAGAATTGGAATATATAGCGCCCTCTTAACTAGTTAAAAATCTTTGGTTATTATTTATTTACAGAAAGAAATGTTTCAAAAGCTTCTGATGGAAGATTCTCATATGGAAAATGCAATACTTCCAGTGCGTATCATATTTCGTGTATTCATGCATATTCGAATTTGAATGGAGATGTAAATTACTTCATTACAATACTTGTAGTATAGACTATTTTCCTGTATTATCGCAAACATATATATATATATATAATAGTGTTGTTAAAAAAGTAATTACATACGAATTTCAATTAAGAACCATTGAATGAGTGGTATTGTTGTTATCACTTGTGTGTTTTTTGGAAATAATTAGCAATTAAACAGTTTTCTATCGAATACATATTCAAAAGCGTAATCAGCCATATGCGTTTCCACTGCTGGGGCACAAGTCTTTCTCACATATTGGAGTGTTGGCTGTACTGCAGCACGCTGGCCAATGCTGGTTGGTGGATAGGCTGGTTGCCAGCCCAATGTCGGAGTTTTCAGGCCGCCCGCGGGCCTTCGTCACGAGCAGTACGTCGGTTAACCCGGTTAAGGTCGCATAAAGCCGGTTAAAGTCCCGTAGGAACGCTTCATCGCATATGGATAAAACATAATTGTAAACTCTAAGGCTTTCGCGACAAGAGCGTAGAACTCTCCTTCGCGGCGTCTTCTCAGTAACAGAGAAGACGCCGCGAAGGAGAGTTCTACGCTCTTGTCACCGCTCGGACCTGAATCACTGAAGATGTCGACCGCAGTGATCGACGAAACGTCTGGAACACAAGTTTCACTTAGACCACGGCCAAACAGCCCGGAAGCAATACAAAAAACATGATTGTTTACAAATGTCTCATAAAAATAATTACGATTGTTAATTGCATATTTTTTGCGATAAGGTGCATTTTCAGTAATCTAGTAAAAGTATATTAGTGCAATGATTATTACACCGTGTAGTTTTTAATGTATCGTAAACTTGTATACACTTTTGGCAAATAGAATTCAAGATATCGGCGATCTTTAGAATTTGTAACTCCATACAAAGTCATATTAACAACAAAACAAGTGTTTTCCACATTTACGAGTATTCTGACACGAAATGCCTAGCTAGATGCTCATGTTTAATGTCTCCCTGTTGTCCTCTTCGAGCTCTGTACGGTTACATAATCTTCTCTCAGCCATGTGCGTCCACTGCTGGACATATGCCTCCCCCATATAGGGGGGATTTGCCAATACTCGCCACGTTTGGCAGGTGGGTTGGCGAGCGCAGTATGATTTCCAATCCTCAGAAGGCGCTGCTGCCCACCTTCTGGTACGTGGTCCCTTAACTGACTCTCACGGCACCTGCGGGAAGAGATGGGGGAGTACTATTCTAGGCCGGTACCACACGGCACATCGGTTACATAATAATACAATGTAACCGTACAGAGTTCGAAGAGGACAACAAGGTGCCAATTCTCTTATTTTTTAACACAAGCAATTCATAAACAATGCAATAGTAATTCAAATGTAATCTATACTAATATTATAAAGAGGAAAGGTTGTATGATTGTTTGTTTGTTTGCATTGAATAGGCTCATTGAAAAGTGTACATAATGTTGCTATGAAGGAATAATCAATCAGTCGATCAATTATTTCGCGTCCATTCCATGACTATTATGCTCGTAACAACACTTTATGTGCTTATGTTTTCTAATTTTAACTGTACTCTGAAACGTCCACACACGTTTCTAAACAGTCACGTTGTCAACGCGTGACCAGTTCTATTATTGTTACTTTTCTGGGTTTAAATTCTTAAATTATTTTGCTGCCGTGAAATGAGGCTTTGTAATTTATGAGTAGTGTCATCGAGAAATAAAAGGAAGTTATTGTATCTACGCGATGCTGGAATTATTTAAGTTCGTCAAGTATATACATATTTGGTTAACAGGTTTGTGTAGTTATTTATGTCAGTGAGTCCAGTGCCTGTTTATTGATCCGCTGTTAGTTCTCCCTACATAATGTAATACAACATGATAGGATAAGGTCCACTTGCACCGGCCAAATTATCCGAGGTTCTCGGATCAAATTACAATTATTGCCTACAAATTCGAAAATCGAAGAAGGAGGTTTTCAAATCAATACGTATGTTTTTTTTTTGTTTGTTACCAAGAGCTTTCGACTGATTGAACCAGTTTTGATACGGTGATTATGTAAACCGAAATAATGACAATTGATCCCAAGAGTAGGAAAGGTCACGGAAAAGGGTGAAAAAAAAATGTTCACTAAAATTGGAACCGACTTCAACACTCAAAGGTGTGAAATAACTTGACGATGTCGGTACCATGGGCACAATATTGTGTTACTTTTGAACTATCATGGTACCGACTTCAACAAGTTATTTCATAAAAGTGTAAAATATTCAACCTTTTTTGAAAATAAGTGTTGTACTTAATCGATTTTGATTAAATTTTTATGGGACCAACCTGATTTCAAATTTTAAAAAATTGACAGACTTCACAGGGCATAAAAAATACATCTGAATTGATAAACTCCATATTTGGAAGTCAACTAAAAAAATATTATGTGTTTATTTGACAAACAGGAATGATTAGTGATATTTTTTTTAATAAATGGCGCGTGCAGTTGTTATATTTGACCATGTTACTTCCAGGTTTGTTCGCGGGGCAGTCGCAATGGCTGGACGGGCTTGCCAAGAGTCTCGGCTACGAAAGCGTGTGCCACTACGCCGTCATCATAGATGCTGGCTCTTCCGGCTCCAGGGTCCTGGCTTACAAGTTCAGGGTGCCGTTTACAAGTAATCGTTTTACGTATTGTTATTCTTTCTTGGGCCTGTTATATTGACCAGCTATCGAATATATCCCAACAAGTCTTTCAATAAACTAGTCACGGTGTGAACGACGGAAAGTGGTACATATATTATTTTCTATACAAATAATGCTTATTTTGTTCAACGTCTGATATGATTATTGGCATACAGATTTTACTCTTTTTTCATTACGAATGCTGCAGTATGAATATAATGTCGCCACTTTTCACCTCGTCTAGTATTTTAATATGATCAATTTTTAGTACGTTCAAATCATTTGAAGGAAAAAATTCGGCTGGCATTTTTCGAAAAATTCTTATTCTTATTCGTTTTCTTTTTCTTATTCTTGTTCACGTTACTCGTCACTCAAGCTGCCACTTTTCCAAAGTTGTTTAAAACTTAACAAATAAATATATAACAAAGTAAACATTGCTTGGGACCCGAAGACCTTGTGTGAATGTTAATAAATAAATAAATCAATTTGTCTGTCTTTCAGTGTTTGGGCTAGTCAACTTGGATTTAGTTGAAGAGTACTTCGAGCAGTCCAAGCCAGGACTATCTTCGTTCGCCGACGATCCTGGCAGGGTAAACCTTCACATGATTTAATTTAACCACAGTAACAAACGTAGCCTTAAGGTGTCGAAAACTCCATTTGTTTACAAAAGAGAAACGTTCGCATTGGAATGTACAAAGAAGCGATTTATACCATAGAGTAGTATTTTCAACCGATCTCTTCCGTGCTTAGGGGCTTTCTCATTTGTAATAAATAATATTGTGCAATAATTTCAGGGAGCTGACACGATAGTACAATTAATAAAGAAGGCGGAATTCCTGACGCCACCAGAGAAGAGGAGATCCACACCTCTGATAGTGCGGGCCACGGCCGGACTCCGGCTGCTGCCCGCCAACAAAGCGCACGAGCTGATCGCTCAAGTCGATCGAGAGATCTCCAAGTGAGTTCTACACCACACGTTCTTTAAACGATTTAAAAAGGGAGAGGTTCTCAATTCATGGCAATACATAGTTGCTATTTTTTATGTTATACTGGCTTTAGCCTCTGAATTCATAGCAATACATAGTTGCTATTTTTCATGTTATCATACTGTCTTTAGCCTCTGAATTCATAGCAATACATAGCGGCTATTTTTCATGTTATCATACTGTCTTTAGCCTCTGAATTCATAGCAATACATAGCGGCTATTTTTCATGTTATCATACTGTCTTTAGCCTCTGAATTCATAGCAATACATAGTTTCTATTTTTCATGTTATCATATTGTCTTTAGCCTCTGATGAATATATTTTCTTACAATCTTCTATTTTTCTCAATTTCTCAAAAGGATAAAATAAAAGGGTATAAGACTTGAACCGACGATTACTTGAATAACGTCCCTGTCGCTTTACATAGTAATCATCCCTTTAGATGTTATTGTAATTAGATAATACATTCGAATTGCTTGTGTTCCAGTGGTCGTGGATTCAAGCCCCGGCATTAGTCAATTGTTTTCCGTAATTTCCGCCAATCATGTCGTCAATGTTAAGAACGAAAATGTTTCGTTTCATTGTATATTATCATATCTGTATTTTCAGATTAGGCTACGACACCGGGTCGCACAGTGTTGAAATTATGGACGGAGCTGACGAAGGAATCTTCATCTGGTACACGCTCAACTTATTGCACGGTATGTACACAAATCGGCCATACTAGCTGTCATATATGTCATATATTTATTGTTATTAATTTTAAATTGTATTTTAACCACATAACTAGTATTAAGTATGAATGTAGATAGATATATAGGGGCAGAGAAGGCCTATAAAGGTCTAGGATTGCATAAAGAACTATATCTGATGATAGGAGATTCAGCAGAGTGGAAGAACGTATGTTCTGGCGAGCACACTTAGTGTGAGATAAGGACAGCAGATAAGATGAAGGTTTCGGACTATACCCATTCATGAACACATGGCATAGCTCCAGCTATACGACGTCCCAGCCGTAGCACCGCTGGGCACATGACTCTCCCGTTGATATTCATAACAATGAAGGTTGGGGCAGCTTTCTCCTGCAACTTTTATCAGGGGACCAGTTCCAAACACATTGCTCATAAATTGTTATTATGATGTGTTGTTTTTGCAAGTTTTGCCATTCTAGTTGGATGCCGAAAAAATCGAGATGCAATTGTTATTTTAGCGGAATACCAAGTTTATGTGTGATTACGATGGAATTACTATTGCATTGTTTATGAATTGCTCGTCTTAATAAATAACAGAATTGGCATTCAGGTTATATGTCTACCTTATCTTACACATTCATACGCTGCATGTGCCAGGCTGTGGTCTCCATTTGAGAACTTATCGCCAATAGACATAAGTGACATTATATCCCTTCTGAAGTACCATTTCAACCTGCAGACTCGCCGGGCTATGTCGGTGATTTTGATTATTTTATGAATATTCTAATTTTTGAATACTATACATCAACAAACATCAACGTTTTTGTACGGTTTCGGGTTATAACATTTTTTACATACCTCGTCCGGTAAGATTTCCTGTTTTGCGGAAGGCGTCGCATCATACACACAAGCATCCAAGCCCCGGCCGGGGTTCGAACTCACCGGAAACAAAAGTCAGTGGCCACAGGCACGATTGTCTAACTAAACTATTACAAGTATAAACTGACCATTAACAGATATGTTGAAGCCGGTCGATATGTTCAACGTCAGGAAACCCTGGGTTGGGTTCGGTCTAGCGACTAAAGCTCTCATTAGGGGTTGTTTGTATAAGTTACGTTCAAATTATTGAAAGAAATTTGGGATTTAAACCGACGCGAAGACTTCAGAATACCGTCCTGTCGCTTTGCCATCTAAGCTATCGTAGCACTCTACTAGGCGTCCGAATTTATTTCTTCATTTTTAGTAACTATTAAGGGGATATTTTTCTTAGCGCCATCTGCCTTTAATTGTATTAACGATTTTATTAATACGTTTTGAACCCATCTAGCACGATGTCAATGCAACGAACGATAAAAGTGTTTGTATAATAAGTGAGTTGTTCGTGTCGTTGTTAGATCTGATGCAAGGCGCGACGATGGCGGCGCTGGACCTGGGCGGCGGCTCCACGCAGATCACGTACCAGCTGGGCGCCGCGGACGCGGACCGCTTCCCCGCGCGGGACCGGCACGTCGTGCCCGCCGGGGAGAACGTCACGCTCTACACGCACAGGTACCTGTGGCTGATGCATCGCTTCATAGCGATACTCTTTCTCTTGCCGTTCAATGTTCGTTCTCGTTCTTCTTGTGATATATCCACTGACTATGAAACCTGTTGACTAATGGTACACCTTCCGTTACGGCGAAAATGATTGGCGCAAATCGAGCGCGTTGATGTCTTTCGTCCCAACCTGTTCTAGTGTGAGTAGTTTTATATCGCTCTATCTCGGTTCCTCACCCTATTTTATTGCTCGCTTCGCAACGAGAACGAACATTCAACGGTTTTCGCTCGCGTTAACGCTTGCGGAATGTTAGTTTATCTACGGGCCCTGCTCCTGCCACCTACGCTACGGGTATCTCTTGGTCTCGTGTCTGTGCGAGTCAGCCAGCTACCACATAGGTTTGTGAATTGACTGAAACAATTAAGAACATTAGATATTTTAAATAGTTCAAATAGAACAAAAAAAACCACACAATTACAGCACACAATCATTAAAATACTTCAAAGAGAACTAGAAAAAAACACACATCACAGCACACAAACACCCAAGACCCGGGAAAAACATCTACACCCATTGCAAAAATGTTTGCCCCTGCCGGGATTCGAACCCAGGGTCCCGGAGACAGAATATATGTCACCGACACTGACCACTGGGCCACGGCGACCGTCACACACACATATATATATAATTTCTTATAACATAACGATATAGGTTAATTATGTTATAAAATTTTATTATGTCATGTAATTTTTCACAGCTATCTGAATTTGGGGCTTCTAGCGGCGAGAAAAGGAGTTTTCACACTGGAGGCGGAGGGCGAAGATCGGGAGGAATTCACCTCGGTGTGCGTCGAGCCTATTATTCAAAGGGAGCCTTGGACTTATGCAAACAAACAGTATTATGTTAGGTATGTAACATAATACCGTTTTATCTTACTAATAATACTTTCTGTATGAAAGTTTTATCTTCATAGTGCGGTGACCTGCTTAAAAACATCGATTAAAGTGAGTGAATCGATACGGACTTGAAACATGTGAATTTTTAAAATCATCAGACGAATTATTTGCAAGTTTTTTTTAGCATGATGTTAATGCAATGAACCATAAAACTCTCCATACAGAGATTTGAGACAAATGCCTGCCCCATCGATTTCCAGAAGGGGCGATCGAAAGTGCCCGCATCCAGACTTTCTATTCCAATCTGTCCACCCCGGTGGTGGTACAACGTTGTTCAAGTGTATTTACGTGAATGTGTAATGTGCATGTGCTGTGAAGCGGCGCGGCCCGCGGCGCCGGCAGTAAGCGCGCCGAGGCGTACGCGCGCTGCCACCGCCTCGTCAAGCGGTACGTGCTCGCCACGCTCGACTGGGAGCCCGCGGGGGCGCCGCGGGGGAGCGTCGCCGCCATGAGCTACTTCTACGACGTCGCCGCGGACGCCGGGATTATCGGTCAGTTGGACGAGGTGTATCTCTCGTGTAATGTGTGTCGTTAATAATTCCTCAATATATGATCCGATGAAGTGAATATGTACTGCGGTGAAGTTGTTCCTTACAACCACTCGCTTCGCACGCGGGTCAATCCTAGACCCCTTGCTCAGGTTCAAATCCAAAAACTCGCCAATAATCAACTTGACCCACATGTTTGACGGTCGCCGTGGCACAGTGGTTAATGTCAGTGACATGACTTCTGTGTCTCCGGATTCGAATCCCGGCGGGGGTAAACATTTGTGCGATGAGTGTAGGTGTTTGTCCCGGTGTATGTCAGCTGTGATTGTGTATGTCCATGCCTCCCGCGACACAGGGAATCCTAGTGCGGGGGCTTGAGTGTGAAAAAAAATTGGTTGTAAAAAAAATAGTTGTAAATGTAAAACAAGTAACTGTTGAATTTTGTACATTCATATCGGTTTGGGTTTGAACAAGACATCTTTTTATGATATAGTATATTTTTGCGCAAATAAGTTATTTTTTATAATATTTTATTTAAATACAGGGGCGTTCACTGAAAAAATACATTGTTGTCCAATATATTCCGTCATTTCTTTCGCCCATTTTTTTTGTGTTATTTCTTATAAGGCCATTTCCATTTTAGCTCTTTGGTTCTGTGTTTTATATCTGTGATCTTGATATGGGTACTTATGGTTGTTAAACGAACTTTATCTTTTAATTTTAAGTAAATAGGCAAAGGTACAAAAAAAGAAATAAAGTTAGGCAGTATAGCAGGTGGGATGATGATATTAAAAAAGTGGAGGGGGCGACTTGGACGGGAAAAACTAGGGATAGATCTTTATGGAGGACACTCGGGGAGGCCTATGCTGCAGTGCAAGACAATCATGAAACCGATGTCTAAAATAATAAATAGTTATAAGATGCAAATGTAATTTTAATGATTGTGAAAAAAGGGCTATAATTATTATCTTTATTCTCTTTCTTTCTTAGGTTTAGTTTTTTTACAGTATAAATATCAAAAACAAAAATTAATTAAGATATTACAAAAAACCTAAACCAAGAGTTTCGCCAGCAGCGGGGCAAGGCCCAAGCTACCGGTGGTTAGGGCTGCAGAGTGAGGAACTTCCGGACAATACGCGCCGTTGCAAGGAGTACCGCTTTCTGCATCTGACCCTTGATCCAACCGTCTAGCGAGAGCCTCTTAAGATGTTGATCGAGGCTCTTCGCTATTAAGCCGTTCGTCGAAACGACTATCGGGACAATGGTCGTCGAGTCAACATCCCACATGGCGGTTACCTCGTGAGCTAAGTCAAGGTACTTGCTGAGTTTGTCCTTCTCAGCCTTTACGAGGTTCTCGTCATGCGGCATGGTGATGTCGATGAGCACTGCCCGACGTTGAGACCGGTCGACCAAAACGATATCAGGCTTATTGGCAACAATAGTCCTGTCCGTGATGATAGAGCGGTCCCAGTAGAGCAACGCACGACCATTCTCAAGAACTGTTATTATTATTATATCCAATATATTTTATATCTTAAAGTTACTTCATACCTTAATTATTATCAACCTGTAGACGGCGAACGAAGCTCGGTCGCCGAAGGACTACAGATGTGTAAATGAAGTGTATTCCGATTGTTCCAGATGTAATGAAGGGCGGCACGGTGTCCGTGTCTGCGTACAGGAACAGCGCGCTGAAGGCTTGCTCCGCGTCCAACGTGGAGCAGCCGTGGGCTTGCATCGACCTCGTCTACATCGTCACCTTGCTGCAAGACGCTTATAAGATACAGGACAACGAGCCCATCTCGGTGAGTTTGCTTCCTGATCGAATCGAATCGAATGGTATCGATCAGAATCGGCAAAGAACAATGTTTGCAACTGAAAATAATAATAGTTAAGTGGAAACTTATAACCTTCAAGTTTGAAAACCTGTCACCAAACACATAGTGGAACACACTACGTGCATGGTGGTAGGGTACTTTCGTGTACCCCCTTGTCTAGCTACCCCCCACAAGCCTGATAAACTGTCACCAAACTCATAGTGTGTTCAGGCAGCGTCCTTGAAAGCCAGTTAGCATCTAGGTCTAGCTTGATTATATCTTAGACCACATCATCACTGACCGCCGAGTGAGATAGTGGTCAAACGCTAGATCTTTTTCATATTTAAAAAGAAATTATATATGAACGAGTGACATTAATAATGTTTTACGCCTTTTGTTTCTCTAGAATAGTTTATGCTCTAAACATTATGTTTTATTATATTATTATTTATTATATATTATTATTATGTATTTATTATTTTAATATATATATATTATGTGTGTAATTTATATATTAATTATGTGTATTAAGTTCCTTTGTAAAACTCAAAGTTATGGCCATAAAATAGAATACTAAATACTTTCTAGTAGACTGATAGATTTTTTTTTTTTCACACAAGGTCTTCAGGTCCCAAACTAGGCAGAGCCTGTACTATGGTAACCTGATGACTGATATATATACTTATATACATATACACACCCAGACACAGGTCAAACAGACATGTTCATACACACAAATGTGACACCGAACCCGGGACCAGCGGCTCAGAAGGCAGGGTGCTACCAACTGCGCCAACCGACCAGTCATTATATATTATAGAATTCTCTTTAGAACCGTAAGTAAAGGTTCTAAAGAGAATTCTATAATATATAATCTATCAGTCTACTAGAAAGTATTTAGTATTACACACACACACATCCCAATAAGTATTTTTCTTTTTAAAAATAACAAAACACATTTGTTCGCAGTTGTTCAAGAAAGTGAACGGGCACGAGGTGTCGTGGGCCCTCGGCTTGGCGTATACCACCGTCATGAACAGGATAACCGCTCTGCCTTAATCTCCACACGGTCTTTACCATTAGAAAAATGCACACACAAACTTACTACACGCAATTTAATATCTATATAACCTACAATTCATATTTTATTTGGTACATTTTTTTTCTACGTCTACGGCAAAGCTAAAAGGCGCGTTTACATTAATAGCGAATATTTTTTTAAGTTACTACTGACACATGCTAGGCGGCACTTGTTTCTAAATATTTACACCACATAATTTATTTTTTTGACATTTTATCAATAACAGTACGGATCAATCGATATTCTCAATAGTAGACACTAAGATACATATATAATTACAAAAAACCCCATGGTGCAACGGTGACGGAAGAATTCCGGACTTTGCTTGTGGGGTACGACTATGCTTAGTTGATAAAGCGACAGGACGACATTCTTTAGTCCTGGGTTCATATACTACTGGTAGCTAAATTTTAACCGATGTATGACGTATGTATGTTTTTATTAGCATTTAATACGAATAGTGTTATTTTTTGGCGTATTCGAATACAGTGCTCACAGTGAATACGTCCGGTTTAAAATTGTATTCACCGACATAACGTTATATACACGCTACCAAAAATAAACCGCAAATTGTACGCTTCTGTGTGCTAATGTCAGAGAAATCAGCTGATTGTATATTCTTGCTAATTATAAGTATTCTAATGAAGTTTGAAATCGTGATTTATGTTTAAATCGCTAAGTGCAACTTAGCAAAACACTGCGTAACCTATTCCCTGAACAATAAAAGTTGAAAACTTTCTTTTGATACACCACCATCAAATGGCGAATGTCAATTGGTCACCTAGAGAATGGAATACTTCCGTGATTGGTCAATTGAATTTGACGTTAGTACACACGCTGCACTACCTCGTCTTCTTGAACATCGTATTCACGCTATATGAATGCTACAAATGACGTCACACCACAAACATGTACGGACATTGTCATATTTTGAACAGACTTGTAGCGTGAACAATTTAAATATAGTGAATAATCTGATTTTTAAACCACAGCACTAATGTGATATTTTTATACATGGGCGAGTTTTGCTTGCTAAAGTAAAGTGTTATTTTCGACATCGATGATGCCGGGATTCCCCTCTTCACACTGATGAACATATTGTAGAATATTGATTATTTTATTGTGTTGGCGATATTTAGACGCGAGTTTGTTCACGCTCACGCACATGCTCAATTTATGTTATATGTTTTTTTTTCTAACGAACGAATGCTGTTTGCCTCTATCGCCGTTTAGAGCTTCACCGGGAGAGTTGATGTTATGATCGGCGAAAGCGTCATTTAAATATGTTTAGTGTATGCATTTTACTAATAAATATAAATAAATTAATATTTTAAATGATTTGACATGTAACTATTACCTCTACGGTTCCACTTTGTGATATAATTATATATATGTGTATTTATTTTTTTATAATATTCAGTGTTTGTACGAAGAATAACTTTAAAGTGTTTTATCGTTGTCCTATAGCTGTAGAGAAGAAAACGTAAAGATTTTCGCAGATGGCGCTGTGTTTGATTGACAAATAGCTTGTTGCTTTGAAATAATTCATTGTGTGGTCAATGTAAATGAAAACGGTTAATTAACCGTTTTAAACCGGTTATAACCACTCAAATGCTCTTTCGATAATTATCGAAAGTAGAAGCGCAATGACCTTGAATAATTCTTAGCTTAACATATTTTTGTGCGCTTTTTCGATAATTATCGAGAAATATTCGAGAAATCACACTTATGTAATATATAAAAAACAAACAATTGTACACATAAATATAGTTTACACCAGTCAGATATGATTCCAAACAGAACATCGACTAGTTTTCGATTCGATTACAAGCAACGTCGTCTGCTGAAAGGTTTGCGATATCTTGTTCGTTCCATTGTTCATCGTTGCGTTACGTTTACGTTATGGTTTCGATAGTGACTCGTGTTAAAACCATGTACTGCTTGAAAAATATTCCAGATGAATTTTTTAAAGGTAACTTTTTAGTTTTACTTGTACTACAATTATATTTACTGAATAATATTTTGTTTCAGTTGTATATCGTTGGTATGATGCAGTGGATTTTTTCCATCACTTGTATGACTGATGTCCATTCTACTTTTCTGTTTATTGAAGGAAACATATGTCAGAAGTACAGAAAGTACAGAAGATATGTTTAAGTTTGAATATTAATATTTATAATATCTACGCATGCTACGGTCGGTTGTTTAGTACTATTTACTACATGCCGAAGAAGGATGTGATTTTGTGTTGTGAGTTTAATTTAGAATTCATTATTTTTATTGCATATTTCTTTGTAGTGTGACGTTGATATGTGAGATAAAATAGTATAAATAAATGTTAATAATTTGGTTTGGAGACTGTTTGAGTTTATTCTCATAGGGAAGCCACAGGCAAAGCTGATATCAGATGGCGCCACCGTCGTCAGTGCTTTGAAAACAGAAAGTATTATAAAAATATATAATGGTGATTAGCCACTGTGGCGAAAGTTGAACAGATTTTTTCTTTAATCGGTAAAACACCAGACTTTGTCGCAAGGTTAAAGGTTTTCATGATTATTTGATTGATGTGAAACATTCGGTATTAGGTAAATCTACGTTATAAAAAGTCACTGTGGCTTCCCATTCATATCGAACAGAGTATTGCGTAATTTCGCAAACATGCAAGAGTCAGATATCTGTCCAGACTTTAGATAGCACTAAACATGCCCACATAAATGCCCACTGATTTCGACCATGGCTCAGTCGCGGCCACGACGGCAGTCGTGGCTCGGTGATCGCCGACACTGGCTTTGAATCCGCGGCCACGGCGTACAATCCCGGCTCGGGCAAAAGTGTCTGTGATGAACATAGATGTTCTACGGTTTTGGATGTATGTGTTCAGACCTTGCCGTGACACAAGGTATCCTATAGTGGGTATGTGAATGTCATGAGTTTCTCTATGATTATTATTCAAATGCTTAGCTTGCGACAAATTCATAAAGAATGTGTAAAATATTTCGTCCGCATCACGTGGCGACATCTAGTGGCTTTGCTGTGGTCGGTACCGGTGGGCCAGTGCGGTGACAGCCCTATGCATTTCTGGTAGTAGTCTTATTATTTGTTATATTTTTTATCAATGATTATTCAATGATTTAGTATTATTGTGACGTGAAATATGAATTTATAAAGAATTATTCTCTGAAGAGCTTTTAATTTTTATGGCAATAATTGATAAAATAAAAACATTCAACGCTATTATGTATTATTTTTACCAAATTATTGTTGATTAAATGTTATATAATTTGACATGAATAAGTAAGTTTGATTCTGTTTCTAGTAGCGCCATGCTGTTTTACGTGCATGGAGAATGCTTTACTTGTTGTCCCATATCCAGGGCTGACAGTTCACTTTTATTAGTGACCAGTAGCGCCCCGCGGTTTCACCCGCGTGGATTATGGTTTTCCCCCTACCTAAATTACCCCACGGGAACTATACTTTTCCGGAATAAAAGTAGCCTATGTGTTGATCCAGGGTTTAAACTATCTCCATACCAAACTTCATCGAAATTGGTGTAGCCATTTGAGCGGGAAGAAGTAACAAACACATACATACAAACTTTCGCATTAATAATATTAGTAGGATAAGCCTACGGGTACACTATGCTCATGGAGAACAAACCATCGTACCAGTGTAATTAACTCTAATATTAGTCAACAAGTTTCTGTGTTGCAAGTGACAATTCAAACAAAATACATAAAAATACCAATTCCCCTAATCTGACTACTATTAAAAAGCAACAGATTTTGAGGGTGGATGCTTTTTATTCAATCCCACTATAACAGCTAAACAGATCGAGATGAAATTTGGCATCGAGATAGATTAGTCTGTAGCACATAGGCTAATTTTTATCTCGTAAATGCAGGATTTTCCTGGCATAACTGAGTTAATGAGAATACCATAGTCTACGCGGATAAACCGCTGGGCGCGTTTAGTTATATATTTATTATATATGACACGGTAAACTAAATGTATTAATATTGATATTATTAAAGTAATAATGTATATTTTGTGTAATGTGACACTTATATATGTGAAAGAGCTTTATTTATGCACAAAATCTATATATAATAAATAGTTATATATTTGTATATAAACTGTATAAATTATATATGTACAGTATTGTGTATTTAGACATTGCTATTGCTTCTGTGTTTAATTCCATGAAATTACAATTCGTAAAATAGAAAATAGTTTTCATCCATTTTTATGGTTCATTTATCGAACCTGCGACTACCACCCAGATTTCTCTTCATCAAACATTGGAACGTATTGCTTTCGTCGCTATAAATTTAAATATGACATAAAACTTGACGTCTGCACCGATGATAGCTTTGTTGAGTGCCGACCTCACCCCCCCCAGCAAGGGTCAGGCTGAAGGTGTAGATGACGTCATTATCGAATCCACGGCATGTTGGTAAGGTACCTTCCAATTTTTTTTATTTGATGCTTCATCAATCACAACAGTCAATGAATTAAATTAAAAACGCGATGGTGTACGAAACTTTTAGTATGTAAACTCTAAGGCTTTCACGGCCGGCGATGCATGTTGTATGTATTGGTTCCGGGCCCGCCCGGAAACAGCCCGGAGCCAATACATACAACAAAAGTCTTAGTAAGTAAAGTACATTGAGTTTCTAAGGTTTATCATACTTTACAATGAATATACCTACAATAGAAAAAAGAAACGTATTAAAATATTACCATATCTGTAATATCCTCCTGGCTAACAACCAATTTCGGAAAACAGCCACTAATTTACATCCCCCGAATTGCCAGACTAGATACTTTTATAGATCTAGCGTCGACCATCTCGCATGATAGACAATAGAGATGTGATCGATATTGGAGCTAGCTAGACTTAGAATATCGTGTGGCGGTCGAGAACATCTGCTGGAACATACTGGGTTTGGTGATTGTTTTTCAAACTTGAGAGTTGTAGCTGGCCTGGCCAGTACTGGAAAGTACCACCACATTTATAACAATGCTGTCTTCGCCGGAAGCTCAACCCGCTGGTGGGGATTGAACCAGCGTCTCTCAAACAGCCGACGCTCCCGCTCCAACCATATATCACTCCAAATTGAAAGCCGTCTACGTGACATTAAATTGTTTCATAATATATATTAATTCTTAATAATTAATATGCCATTTTTTAAGCAATGTAGGTATTTGTATAATAAATTTCATTTTCCTGAATTCCTTTATCTAAAACACGCCACTTATAGCGCGTCACCTTAACACCTGGTAACGCTTTATGGACGAATCTTTATAAAAAATGCCCGACGTATTTTATTAAAAATTAAGATGATCTTATTCCCGTTTTTGATGTGATGTACGAAAATATTTTGTATTTAGCTTAATGTACACAGTGAAGTCGTTTAGGTATTTGGTAACCATCGGTGTTATGTGTAAATTGTACAAATTTAATAAATGTTGGATCATAATTAATGGGTTTTACTTTGAACCAACCACATCTTCAAGTCACGAGTGAACAGGTATCTTATAGGCAGGCGTGAGTCATCGTGGACCGCATCATCACTTAACATCAGGTGACATAGTGGTCAAACGCCTGCCTATTGTGAATAAAAAAAAAAGAACCTTGGACGGCTTGCATGTACCGCAAGTAACTTCAGAGAAAAGATAATTTATACTTTGTACATCTAGCTCACTATCTCAATTGATGGTCAGTGACGATGTGGTTGAAGATGTAATCACGCTAGACCTGGAAATGCCTAGCCTGAACATTATGTGGTTGGTGACAGTTTTTCAAACTTGAAGGTTGTATCTAGCCACTTAACTACCTAACCTGAGGAATTCAATAAAGAACCCCATGACCATTAAGAATGCTCTGTTTGATACGATGGTAAAGATCAAACTCGAGGGCGCTAGTCTATACATATAGTATATAAGTATATTCTAATGGATACAAAATAAAACAAATGTTTGTATGTTTATCAATTTATTAAGAACCATTCAGTAGTTATAATAAAACGTACCTATAACTAACGCACGCACTCAGAGATCGCTTGAGTCGCTCAGTCTCGTCTAACGATTACTTCTATGCATTGAGATTATAGTTTCATTCTAACAATAAATATTTAAATT
The DNA here is from genome assembly GCA_934044485.1 of Apeira syringaria. Lineage (NCBI taxonomy): Eukaryota > Metazoa > Arthropoda > Insecta > Lepidoptera > Geometridae > Apeira > Apeira syringaria. Next base: position 1,237,939 of record OW203656.1, on the reverse strand, counting down.
TAGTAAAAAAATGTTGTCAATGATAATAATTTATTGCAGACCAGCAACTACATCTGTTACTCGAAAGTTCAAACTAACTGAAACAATTGAATAGAAAAATTATCTCGCATTTACACATTAAATTATAAAGTTAACCCTTAATAATTAAATAAAAATAACTTCAAAATGATTTCGCAGTGCTGACTTCAATTATTAAAAACATTTCGGGTACCTACTACCCGGGTCCACGATCACTGAAAGCTGTTGACGTGAATAGTTGAAATCAAAATAATTAAGATATTATCGATTGAATTAATTTAAGATAGTTGAGATGCCAGCAACGTTTTATAGAAATTATAAAATCTGTTTTGGTTGATTTCACCTATTTTTGAACAAAATATAACATGAATAAATAATTGCCATTGACAACGTAACGTGTAGTTACTTATGTTAAAAAGTCTGAAAATGTTTACTGCATAGTATATAACACGAATCTTATTATTTAGGACCTAGCAGCTATTTTACACGCTTCGAACTAACATACGTACAAATATTACATACTGATAACAACGTATTATTGAGTAATCTGTAGGTTCTATACCTACCTACAATATTCTGTGTCAATATCGCAACATCATATTGGGTAATAAGCGCCGCCTTCCTTCAAAGATAAATATTAGGGATGATTAGCTGCAAAACTTATATTTTAAATTGTCGTTCGTGCTAATTTGATTTGATGTTGCATTTACTGCTAATTCATATACTAATAGTATAAGTCACAAACTGTTAATGCATTTATATATATTAAGTATAATGTATTTTTAAGTACCTATAGGTACACAGCTAATATAACAAGCTACTAATGTAAAAGTCCTAAGTTAGGTACTAATTGTAAAGAAACAATAATTTGTAGTTGAATACCAATTTTCGCCTCGTAACGGTTTCAGTGTCACACAGGACTGTAACGAAATATTTTAGAATTTAAAAAAACATATCGTAATGACATGTAAAAAAAACAAACATCACTATAGATTACTAAGAAAATAATTCCAGTCAATATCGTTAATAAACGTCTTAATAAATATATAGCAATGCAAATGGCGATTGGCCGCCACCACAGATGCATAACATTTACAAAGAGACATGATTATATTTGTAATGCCTAAATCATCATAAAGTACGGACAGTATTTTGGTCATCAGGCCGGCTACGAGCTCCTGCATTCAACTGCCTTTGCTGTTCGCAATTTAACATTGCCATTAGTAATTTATCTGTTACATTAACCTCATTATGGCCTAATTATGGAGAAAACTACCTCATCTACTGACTATGTATGTAATTATTTAATAAATATAATTGCTATGACTTTAGCTTGCCGTAATGACCACAAATATAGAGTAGATACCTGACCCAGACCTCATTGCTATCGATACATTTATCCAAATAAAGGAAAAGTCTTTGAAGAGCGCAATGGATAGAAATAAAGAATTGAATGTTTGCGCAGTTGTCTACAGCTTCTTATACCAGAATAGATAATGCTCTCCATCTTCTACCAGCAAGTCATCCACACCTGGAAAAATAAAAAATATGATCAGTCTTCTTTTAAGTAAGTAGGGTAAGCAGGGGGATTAGCGCTCACTGGGTAATGGCGCTCACCTCTGTAACTTGTCAAAATCGAACATAGCAACACGCCGCGGCGCGTGAGACGCGGGGGTTTAGGACCTCTAACAGGCAGCGACATTTACGAGTAGGCAGCTCGCGGCACTTCACCGTGATGTCTGTTTTTCCGTATACGCCCCAGCTGATCTAATTTTTGATTCGGTCTTTTCATCGGTAAATCCAAACTTTTGATACTTATTTAATTGTTGATATCATTTTTCTGGGTATAAAACTATTATATGGTATGATATTGTAATACATTTTGAACAATTGTACACGCATGCTTATAAATTTCAAGTATAATGCAAAACGACCGTTTGGGGTTCTTCCGCTTACCTCCTTAATCACTTATTGTGTTTTTTTCTTATAGACATGCCCATTAATCGCCAACGAACTACCTAAAGCGGCTTGAAGCGAAGAAGACCTTTAATCTGCTAAATTGCTATCAAAGAATATGGATGTCTAAAAGAAAAGCCTGATAAGTTCTTACCAACAGGTGCGACCAGCTGGTTTCCAGGAGGGCTGGCTGGGTCAGGGGTTTCGGGAAGCCGGTACAGCAGCCAGTAGTGATACCCCATGGGTTCCTCCTTATGCCCCGCCAGGGTATGCACATAGTGTCCGTTGGGCCATTCGCTCGCTTCGAATTTGAACTTTGGGTTTTGTTCCGAAGCCATCTGCATCACGTGATAGAATGACACGTTCCTGGAATGACAACGAATTCTTAGATAGAAAAATAAAATAAATTGTTTTCGAATAAAATGTACAAAAAAGGCATTTAAGGTACAAGCAAACGTGTGATGAGCTGATGTTACAAGACCGTCCATAACAAGGGTTGTTTCAGGTTCCATTTCTTAAAATAATCTAAAGGTCTTCCTGAAATGAAGAGTGGGTTCTGTGACAGTTTTTCAAACTTTACGGTATCAGCTAGCCAGACAGTATCCTACCACCATGCTGTTTGATTATTCTCTATTCTATTTGCAAAGCCCCCTAACATATTGTTTATACTAAAATCGAGTTAGGCTGGAATGATTCTGCACTAGTGACTCCTTATCTTAGTGCATGCATCATTTTATCTATGGCTTGCCCTTATAACTTATCTACAGTATTAAATATTTTTATTTGAAAATCGGACGGTCATAAAGTTAAGGTTTAATTGACCTGAAATAAAATTTTAAAAAAATGAGGTTTGACCATTTGCTAAATAGACAATTTTGAGACTTTAGCTTATTTTGTTTAAGTCCTGCATGTCGAATACACTTAAAAATATCACTTTGAAAACCGTTCAAAAAAATAATGAAATAAACAATGATGTCCTTTCCACTCTGCCAAAATGCGACTGGTACGCCAGCTTATGTTAATATAGGATAGGAGATAATAGAGCTAGCGACCTCGGAGCGACCATGTGCAGAGTGAAGTTCTCGGTGACGTTGGTGCCGAGCCACAGCGTGTACGTGAAGGACACGTTGCGCGCGTCGGACTCGTTGCTGGCGTGTCCGGACTGGTACGCCAGCTTGATGCTGCCGTCGCCGCCGTTGCTGTCTGTGGAGCGGACAATTTTGATAGAGGTACGTGTGTAAACCATTTCCCAATATAAACAGATACACCATTAAGATATAACTTCAGCTGGACCAAGGAGGTTGCAATGCAGTTTTTCTACATATAGTCTGTAGACGCGGCGCAACACGCATGCGCGATGAGTAAATGGATTTTGGCGCTAAACATTTATAAATTAATACAAACATATTACTTATGCTGTAATTTCACCTAAATTGCATCATCTATTTTACGAGATAAGATAAAGTAGGGTATGATACTGCACATAATTTGGTCTTAAAACATTCGTGTAATGCTGTAAAAAAACTCGTCTACGGCGTGTTTTTTTGGCTTACACTCGTGTCTTAAGAACATATTTATACAATACATATATACTTACATATTTATATATTTTATACAGTTTCATAAACTACTATTAATTCAAAAGAGGCTACGAACGACGATATCCGGGGTAATTAAAACAAGAAATAAATGAACGTCGGTATGTATGATAGATGTGTAGATACCGAGAGGTTCGTTCTTGGTGTCGAGGAGCTTGTCGCTGCAGTGCGGGGGGCGCACGGCGGCCAGCGAGGCGGGCGTGAGCGCGGCCACCGCGGCCGCCGTGCTCGCCACGTCCGCCTCCCCGCGACCGCCCCACCCGCCCGCCGCGCTCTGCCGCTCCAGCAGCCAGCGCCGCGCCGCCGGCAGGCTCCAGTGCTGGTGCGCGCCCGGGCCCGACTCCGAGTCCTCCAGGGCCTGTCGGAAACAATGCCACTTGTTACCTTACAAACGAATACTGCTTCAGAGTATCCGGTCCAGGAATGTAGATGCGTAGTGGCTTATTACAAGTACCAACAATGTGAACTGTCAAAAAAAATATAGGCTGGCTCTAGAAATGATGAAATTTCCTACACAACCTAATAGCGTACCGAAACGTATTAGATGGAGACCATCGAGAATATTCCAACTTTTTCTATTGCTTTTAGGCCTAGAACATGAAGGTCTTCCAGCTCGAATGCAGCAATTACGGTAGATCTAAATTGTAAACCGCTTTCCTGGAGAGTTCCAGGAAAGCCAAATTTTATCGTGTTACCCATAACGTCACTTCCTGATTCGTACTGGCTTGAAAGATACTATTCTACATGGTGGATCTTTTGCTCGAGGTTCTGAAGTCTAACAAAAAAGAATACCTGAATGGCCAAAGCAGTTGTGGTTAAGCTGCCGAAGCTCCCGTCGGGGTGCTGCTGGCGCGCCAGGCCGGCCATCGGACGCCGTACAAAGTGTATGAGGCTGCGGTGCCGGTGGTCCTGGACAACGCACCGCAGCGCCAGGATTACCATTGATATGGTATCTGTTATAAAAAAAAACGTTTTTATTTATACCTAATTAATAGATCTCAGTCGTAGTAGCTGAGGAGTGGTGTGAAGAGTTTTCTTCTAAGGTATAAATTATGCTTACCTACGTATACAACGTTGTGAAATTAAGTGCCTTAATTCTTATGTCTTATTATAATATGTGTAATGAAATATTCCATAACATGTGGTCAGAATGCGTCCTTCCCTTTCCATCTGTTGGATCCACACACGCCTGGTACAGCTGCTTTGTCACTCTCTATTGTCCATCCTTTCTACCTGACCAAACTACGTCAGCACATCTATCTCGACGAATGTCACTACACAGGGAACTATCGACACTAATGACACAGTCTTAGAGCGAGGATGTAAGTGTGATAACGAAAAAGTGTTTGAGCCTTGAGTTTGCTGAGTGTACCTAACGAGGGAACACAAGATTTGTAACAGTTTCTCGAACATACAAACTAACCAAACTTCCGAGTTTCCATTTGCAGAACTTTACCTAAACTATGATCAGCTGCAGCGTTAGCGATATCCAACAGCCGACGGATGTGCCTGCGACGCACGTGTGCAGCCGAGGAGCACGCTGCCAGGGTCGCGTACGCGAACTCCAAGTCATGAGGCGGCTCTCGGTGGAGCAGCGCTGCGACCAGGTCACGCCCGTGGAACGAGCGGGGGTCCTTGCACAGCGCGCCCAGGGCGAGCGTGTACGCTGCCAGACGTCCCAGGGGTGGGGGAGATTCGTGATGCCTGGAAAGTAAACATAGTAAGCGTTTTACATTTTTGTAAAGACACTGATCGTTTTCAAGATGTAATGTTTAGACTTTCGCTATTCGAATACATTGTTAATAAATCAGACTGGACTTGATCGTGTGAAAAACATTGAGTAATTTATTTACCGCGACGTTTCGACCAAATTACATTGGTAGTGGTCACGAGAAGAAACTAAATGTGTTTCACGCGATCGAGCCCCGTTCGATTTTTACAACGTTTTCCTGATAATTTCATGCTCGGTTTTGGTTGCGGATTTAAGCGTTAATCCGAATAAGCAAATCAGAGTGTAAGAAGTGGCAAAAGAAACGACTACACTGTTTAGTAGAGTTAGTTAGTCTATGTAGGCCACCTCGTGATCAAATCCACAGCATGGTGGAATAGAACTTCCTAGTTAGCCCACTTGGCTTGATATCACCCTAAAGGTTGAAACCCTGACAGCTTCAATCCGTCCTAAAATATCGAAATTATTAATGTGATTTTTTTGTTAAATAACATTTAGATGATCTACCGCAATTACAAGCTAATCATGCAAATAAAAGGCGGCTTTTACCCTGAAATAATAATAATAATATACATAATTCTGATTATTTCCTTTCGATTCACGGAAACAATAAATCTATGAACGTGAAACCGTGAACTGCAGCCTGTTTTCTAATATTTTACAGTCTGTTTACAGGCTGTTTATAATGACTTGTAAAAAAATAAAATAGTCACTTAGAATCAGTCAAATTACATAATATTAAAGTAGTAATGTTAAAAAGTAGGAGTTGCTGCTGTTTCTATCAGTTAATGAACAATTCTAACGACTGTAAAGTATCCGAGTGAACGGTAAACTAAACAAATGTCTCATTATAAATATAAAGTGACGTAGAAAGAAGAAGTAGACAGATTAGATTACATTAGATTTAGAGATGTATGTATTCTACATTTAGACTATTTTTATTCTTATTGGTTAACTTCATAATATATTTCGAAACATCAATCTACATATTTTAAGCGGCACTTGTCTCGAGGTAGGTGCGAAACTCACTTGGACATCATCAGCAGTATTTCTATTTCCATTTGCTTGGCCGACAGCTGCATCTCCAGTCCCTGCTGCTCAATCTCCTTCCCCGTGTTGTTGGCAAGCTGGAACAGAGTTATGAGTCATTGCCTGTAGCACTTGTCATTATCGTCATACTATTAACTTTTGAAAGTCCCTATTTTGCTTTCAAATAATTTGAATTATCTGTTTCACAGTCCTAGTAATAATGTTAATGCGAAAGTCTGTGTGTATGTTTGTTACTTCTTCACGCTCAAACGGCTACACCAATTTCGATGACATTTGGTATGGAGATAGTTTAAACCCTGGATTAACACATAGGCTACTTTTATCCCGGAAGAAGTATAGTTCCCGTGGGATAATTGAGGTAGCGGTAAAACCATAATCCACGGGTGTGAAACCGCGGGGCACAGCTAGTATAGTAATAATTACTAAATGGGGCCGATGTAATACGTGTTCTTCTTTTAAAAAAGTGACAACACCTTGTTGTAGGACTACTGAGCCATGTTTACAAGCTGTTTTCAAGAGTCATCGCGAATCGTCTAAGCTTTGTCATCCACCCCTGAAATAATTATCGAAACCGGGTACAAAGAAGGGACATGTGGTATTTTACCACAACAAACATCTGCTCTTGAGGGAAAGAAAAATTGTAGTATGCGCGGGTGAAAACAAAGGGCGCAGCTAGTTTATTTCAGGAAAACGGGAAGTTACCTGAAGAGTAAGCATGACATGGTGAGTATCGTTGCCCCAGCCCCAGTCAGGCTGGCGGTGCTGGAGGAGGTACTGCAGCGCCTTCTGGATGGCCTGGCCCTCGTTCAGGGTCTCCGTCTCCCAAGCAGTGGTGGTCACAGCTGTCGTGGAAGCCGGTGGTCTGCTCGCAGTCGTTGAGGGTGGTTCAGTTTCTGAAAGAACGACAAAAAACATTTTGGCATAGGACACTACATCCTTGAAGTTTTTGTTACAATCTGCATGTTAGTCAAAACTTACGTTTAAATATTTACAGAGGTAAATTAATCTGTCTGTCGGATTTGAACCTATGACAGCAAAATTGACAAGCAGTTTCATCGTTGTGGTATTAACCGCATAGCCATTAAACCCATCTGATTTTCTTTCTACTAATATTGATCCAAGCTATCTAAACCAAACCACAAGTAGAGCAACAGTCTGAAAGATGAATTTGAATTTTAGAAGTACTTTATTCTAAAATTCAAGCACATGTGTGGCTTCACGAATCGGCATTGCAATCCAACGGGACAATGCTGCTAGCATTCTGGGTAGGCTGCCAACTGGTAGCTAGTTAGAGCTTTTGAGCTATCTACTCGTATGGGATGGCAATAACAGGTTGATTGCTCAAATGTTATTGTAGTAGCTGTAGTATTGTAATTAGTTATTAGTATTTTGTTTTAATAAAATTATCGGCCCGTTTTAAATAAAATATATTCTGTAACTAATCAATAATAAATTGATTCTTTGTTATAATAGAATGCACACCCAAGTATCCAGTTCAAATATATTTTACTTTGTAAAACCTACTTGTGCTCCTGTGTTTAGCAAATAAACGATTTGAAATGTTCAATATATTTAAGTTGAAATGGACGTCTGATGGTTACATTTAAAGAACAACTATTCTTACCAGTTTGCCCGTACGCTACTGGTATAAGCAGTAGCAGCGCGAATGTTAAGTAACGATGCCTCATGATGGTATTCTGCAACAAACAAAACATTACGTTTAACAGCCTTCATGGCAGTTGGCTTCGAATGTCACTATTTCTATTTCTAATATCTTCTACCGATTCTTCACTGACGTTTGTGACACAATCCCGTGCCACGCGCATTCTCATTTCTTGTTTCCACTGAATATCTTTTTCTCTCATTATTAACAAAAAATAAAGCCTTTTCTCCTAATTCAATCTGATAAATGTCCGTCATCTGTCCGCCTTGTGTCCTTGACATCTGTTTTGCGACTTCTGTGGATTATCCAATTTTTCCATGTAGACTTAAATGGTTCCTTACCAGTCTGCCCAATTTTATAAAATGTGGTAAAAGAGTACTTAACATGAATGTGGATGGATATAGAGGTAGAGGAAGGCCGAAGAAGGTATGGATGGACTGTGTGAAGAATGGTATACTAGTGAAAGGTGTGAGCACTGAAGCGACTAATGATATAAGAAAGTGGGAGATAAAACATGTTTCACCCAGACCCCACGTACTAAGCGTTTTATTATATTTTTCATATATACGAGTATAAGTTAAAGTTTGTTAATTATTTTATACCTCAAGAAATAAATAACTAAGGACACGAAAAAGAAACTATGTCCAACAGTGACTGTGGCCGCTTACCATCAAACGAGTTGCTTCTTTCCGCTCATCATACAAAAAATGCCCTTAACAAGACAATGCTATCGCATTTTGAGAAGTTTACCATTTGTAGTTATGCATTAAGGCTAGAATTTTCTTAGTTTCACAATTTTTTATTTATTTCTTTTGCGGATATGGAATTATGACCTTATTTGTCTCCTTACCTATTTTAAATACTTTTTTCAATAGTTAATGATATCTCTATATAGAAACACTTACGTATAATATGTAGATATATATAACCTCAAGCAGAGAAACACAACCTCGTTCACGTCTCCTAGTTTTGTTGTTCCACCCTATTTATGAAGGATGTATTGATTTTGTATTATCCAGATACAAAATAAGCCACCGGAATATAAATCACGTTTCTGCGCGAAAGCAATTTGTTAGGAAAGCGTCAATAGGGAATATTGCTGTGTAATACTGGGCGGGTTTGGACATGACAGCTGACGAGCTCGTTCCACGAATGCTCATTCTTTTTCATTATACCCTGGTACTTGTACTTCTAGGTAGCTTATATTTAAATATATATTCAGGAGATAATATTTTTTTTAATATCTGTCTATCTTGTCTGAAGCCAAAAGAGAGTTTGAAATTGACTATTTGTGAATCCTACTAATATTATGAATGCGAAAGTTTGTTTGTATGTTTGTTACTTTTCACGCTCATACGGCTACACTGATTTCAATGAAATTTGGTATGGAGATAGTTTAAACAGATAAACATTTTTATTCATAATTATTCAATTACAAGTCAAGCAATATGTCAGTAGAAACATAAAATAAAATTTATTAAAAATATACTAATAAGGATTACATTTATTATCAATCTAGTTACAAAATTGCATTACTATATTGTAACGAGTAACATATTCTAATTAAAAATGTATAAATACCTAATAATATATTAAGATAGCAATACGCAATATAACTTGCTATTTGGTCAGTCTTTACCCAACAATTGTTTATTAACACATAGGCTACTTTTATCCCGGAAAAAGTATAGTTCCCGTGGGATAATTGAGGTAACGACAAAACCGTAATCCACGCGGGTGAAACCGCGGGCGCTACTCGTATTACATAAATACAAAAAATATATTTGATTTTTTGACCGTGGGTTGCTTTTGTGTGCTGTGGTCGCACACAATTTATTGTACCATTTTTTGATTATCTTTCTACCTTGCGTTAAATATTAGTGGATTCAAAGGCAAGGTCGCACCCACCGTTCAGCAGCCGGTGGTAGCCGTTGTACTCAGCCCACGAAGCGCGCTCGCGCACGCCATGCAAAATATTTCAACTTTTAATTTTTAATTATTTTTTTAGACAACATTCACACAAGGTCTTCAGGTCCAAAACTTGTCCCAAATTATTGTTCTCTCGATACTGTTTGAAAAGACAAATACTCAAATGTCTTCATAAGCAAGCACCTGGATGCGGACTTTTATATATTAGGCTGGTGTTTAAGAGTACTAGCACTCTATGTGACTTAGCCTAGGGAAGTACTGCCACCATAATAATATTGTTTTCTACTGCCAGGCAGTAGTGTTCACATTACTATGTTCCGGTTTGAAGAGTATGCTTTCCGTTGAAATAACAGGCACGTGAAACTTATCAGCTTGATGTCTCAGGGTGCTGGTGCCGTGCAGTTTTTTACGAATAATTGTATCGGTCTATAGGCAGAGGTAACCACTTAACACCCTGTGGGCCTTTTGCTTGTTTGCTTGTTTCCGTCAATCCAAAGATTGACGGAAATTTGAGAAAGTTAACATGGAACGTTAAGATGTACGGTTGAAATATTTGGTGCCCGATGTCAAGGTGGCGTTAATGCAGTTTTGAATAAGAATATTATCGAAATATATTAAATATCCTCATTAAATAAATTATAGTTATGTTGTTATTAACCCAAATCATTTTATCAGAATTGTTTTCTTGAAACATGTTGTAGAGTTTTATTTCAGGATTTTAATAAACAGTTTTGGTTACGATGGTGCTTCATAAATCTTTAGATGTCTGTAAAAATACACAAGTGCAAAAAAAGATAAGTTTATCGTCGGAATCAATATGGGATCTTTTAAAAGAAAATTCACACCCAGTTCTTGAAGGTCGGCAAAGCCTCATTACTTATCGGTAACCGCTCACCATTAGACCGGTCGTCGGCTTGTTCATGTAAATAAAACTAAAAAATTAAACATCAAGAAGACTATAGGTAATAATTTGTATAGAAATACGCGTTAAGAACCTGACAAATTCAAATTACTCACACCACAAAAAAGGCGTTATACGTAATGTAAATAAAATACATAAAGGTAGGCTCATTTTACATGCTCATATGATTTTTGCGAGCAGACATAAAGTAAGTGTGATAACGTTGAATATGTATGAGCACGATTCCCATTTGCTTCTTAAAATGGCGGGCTAGGAAATAAGCGCGGCTGAGAATTTTACTCGTTACTTTGGAATAATTCTCAAAAGAAAGAGAATGAGGAAATATATATAAAAGTTATTTAATAACTACAACGTGAAACATCAAATCAGCATATGTATAGGTATAATTATAAAAACAATTGTGAGTACGTTAGTTAGTTAACACTTCCCAATCTGGCGTTCATTGCACTTTGTGCTCCCCAGTGACTGCTACGATGTCCGCGTGCCAACCGTCATGGTGGCAGGATGACATCGTGCTGGTTATAGTAACGCAATGCTCTAAATGAGGCGACAATGATGCCAGGGTCTGAGCACGATCGTCGAGATGCCCGAGCGAGCCCAACATGCCCCGTCTACGTCCCCGGGTAGGCGGAAGTGCGTGAACGCATTTCCCCAAAAACAGCGTAATACTTCTCCTGTCATAATATGGATGGAACAATAGAAATAGCCAAAATAATTGTAGAAACATATTATGGCAATGGCTCACATCAGGCAGTCATCTTGGATGTCTGACATGAGCCCGAGTGATAACGGTTTTGCGGCAACAAGGCGCAGTCGAATCTAACTGCAGCAATGGTTTGAAGGATGCCGTTGGAACTCTTTTGCACTCTGTTAAGCAGAGTTGCTGATCGTTTGCGTATGATGGCGTGAAAGTCATCAACTCTCGATTTAGCAAACAAATCATTTAGTTATGAACTAGCGCTGATCTTCCGATGGTTCCAGCATACGATGTCACAGAACGCTGACGCATTCTAATTAAAATCAAACAAGTTCATAGATCCTACACTGACGTGGCAGCAAGGCGGCTTTAGGAGCAAACAGAACACTGTGATTATCCAAGACAGAAGAGAATGAGTGATTTTAGAAACCGGTATTTATAGGAAAATATTTCGCTGACATTGCTTTGTTAATTCGGTTGGTGTTTGCCCCTAGGTCAGCAATATTCATCGTGTAACAGTACGAAGCGTTATGCTTCTACATTTATAATGGTACTTTTAAAGAGTAGAAATCATTGCCCAAGCTCGTGTTTCTCGTTAGGTCTTCAAATCACGAGAGAACACCTACCAGCTCGTGGGCCACATCTTAGACCATGCCGTCACTTTAATCAGTCAGCGGTCAATTTCATGATTCAAAACACATCTCAGCCGTCAGAATATCTACTCTCACATATAAATTTAATAGTTATGTACATTTGAATTAAGAGTTGATGAAATTTTGTAAGTTGGACAGTACTTAGTTATAAGTTAGCAAGGCTCTCCTGTTTTTCTCGCTCACAAAATCACGCGGGTTCAATAGCCCAACTCTTGCTATCATGATGTTTGTGCACGTTACAGGGACAATTTATCAGTTCTGCGGTGTGCAGCGATCCGTTCACCATCCGACTGCTGATTGATGGAGTTTCCTCATTTCCTGGTAACTTCACATTTTTTTCTCTTGTCTTACTTCTCCTCTGCGTCATTAAGTGCTCCGAGGCCTACTCACAACACGGTTGTTATGTACGATCGACGATAAATCAAAAATATACACAGATATAAAGAATATATTAAAAGCACTCCGTGTAGTCAAAGATTTATCGGAGCGCGTAGTCGATACAGCACGAGACCTAAACGCTGGCCTGTGCAAGATGCACAAAGAATATAAAATTGTAGGGCGTAAAACGGAGCGGGATTTTTCATTACGTGTTCGCTGAGGTAAGCCGTCTGCACGTTATTCGCCTACACGTTAGCTGCGTAATTTGGAACGCACCACTCTGTAGGATCGCGAAGACCAGATTCGCGCGATTGGCGTTATTATTATTAAAGTAAGATTGCTCATGAGTGGATGGTTTTGACCAATGGCGGCTTGGTGTTTTGTTCACTTTGTTTCAAGAAATATAAACTTTTAACCTGAAGAAAGATTCTATTCATTTAGGTGATCCACCCCGAGTATAAAATATAATGATAATTCAAATTTATAAATCAAGCGTTTGAGTGCTACTTACTTTGTAGTCTGTAGCGGTGTGGTCGCAGGTGCATCACGTTCTCACGGTGATGTAATGGAAATATCCATTGCAACTTGTAAACGCCACAATCTTATTGAGAACTTTTTCCACTTCTCTCCCTTCATGCAGAAGCGGTAGAAGTGAATTATTTATGGTTCCTTTACAAAAGTACAAGAGCCGAGGACAGTTTTTTAATATTAAGTCATTGGAAAACAACGGCTTATAACGTACGAGCACATATTGGATCATACAATTAAGGTAACTATTGGGCGACAATTACTGATTTTCACAACAAAAAATGTGCAAGCGATAATAAAACTGCGTAAAAGATAGAAACTACACCACTACTGCTCACTGGCCAACTACGGACTACTCACTGCTCAGCCGTCGCCTGGCCGTGAACAAGCTGGTACAATATCGGTCGATATCATATTTTTTATACAATACCGTATAGCTTTTGACCACTATCTCACTTGACGGTCAGTGCCGATGTGGTTGAAGATGTCATCACGCTAGACCTAGAATGCTCACTGCAGAGCTGTTTGGTGACAGTTTTTCAAACTTGAGGGTTGTTGGAGCCACCATGGAGTTTTTTCCGTCATTTGCTTGCTTATATAGTAATAGGTCTATGTATATTTGGTAAATTTTATTAGAACATTGAATCCAACCCTGTTTACCAACTCCGGCCAATCTATCACACCACTTGTCGTCTGGTTGACGACCGAAACTAGCTACTACGAGGCTATCATCACTTAGGATCTACACATATAACCTAAAATAACATGAAAGGTGTGTGCACACTGGGTAATTTTCCGTCTGGTGCGCTAATCGACGCGAGCGACGGCGCGGCGACGAGGTGGCAGCGCATCCGCCCGTGAACTACGCTTTACCGCACCGCGTGACTGCGCCGTGGTGTGGCTGCCGCTTTAGAGAGACAGTTTTGTTCATACGGCGTTAAAGACTGATATAATAGTATTACTAGCGTTGTTATTATACCATTTAAATCATTTGTTCTGCGACCTCTGTTGTGCATTTTGGGATATTGTTGTATTTAATAATTAATTAAATGTGATGTTTATTTCTGTAATAGGCATGTAAACTTGTACCATAATAATATAAGTATTTTCCTTTTGTCTTCTTAACTCAAATAATTTAAACAAACTCTTAAACAACAGCACAGATAATTTACCCCGAGAGCTAGGTTTGATGGAGAATTGGCTTATGTAAGATGGTAAAAATAAATATTATTTGATCAAATATGGATCATCGCTTAAAATCAAATATGCGTAAAGCTCGCAGCATAGATCGATCTAGATTACATTGATTGATGTTACCTCAGAGACATTCGATGCTGGCTCTTAATCTAAGATTAGGTGTCGACTCTGATGTAATACCTGGTTTCCGCTCTAAAGGTTTACCGTTAAGGAAAATCTTTATTTTATAATGCATTAATTCGGTGAGATTTTTTTAATACTGTTATAGAGTTAGCGTTTGACCACTAGATGGTCAGTGATGACGTGATCGAAGATGTTGTCACGCTAGACCTAGCTGTTGTTGGGGATCGAACCAGTGTCCGTCAGTTTGACAGTCGACACTCCTCCCGCTAAGCTATCATCGCTTTAAAAGTACATGAGTGTCGATCGACTCACTTAGAATATTCAGGATAACAGTCGATAGTCTCTGTAGAAGGCCCTTGGGCAGTATGAAGCCTCCGACCATAGACTTGCCTCATGCCCTCGATAGACCAACTAATGCTGCTGAGCTTATCCGCCTGCCCAGGGTGTATTTAGGCCAACAGTACTATCAGCTACTTTTACCGTTGACCACTAAGCCACTTGAATACTAAACCAACTGTGTACACAATAACAATCAAACTTCCTATTAATGTTATAAATGCGAAAGTTTGTGTGTATGTTAGTTACTTCTTCACGCTCAAACGGCTACACTTATTTTAATGAAATTTGGTATGGAGATAGTTTAAGCTCTGCATTAACACATAGGCTACTTTTATCCTGGAAAAAGTATAGTTCCTGTGGGATAATTTAGGTAGCGGGAAAACCGTAATCCTCGCGGCTGAAACCGCTGGGCGCTACTAGTATATAATATAGCAGTGTCTTCATACCTGGCAAGACCGATCCTAGATGAAGATGTCTGCATTTGTCAAATTGGCGCGAACAAAACAAATTATAATATTGCCACAGAGTTTTTAACATATGCCATAGATTTCGTAGCATGTCTGCATTAACGTAGCCATATGCTACATCACGTAGCAAGCCTCTACGCCGATGGTCGAGACAAAAATATAGTCCATCCATAATAGTTACATAGTTTTACACACTAGAGCGGGTCTAGACTATGTTGATTATGGACTACTAGCTGCGCCACGCGGTTTTACCTGCGTGGTGATGATTGATGATGATGATGAAAAGTAGCCTATGTGTTATTCCAGGACCTGAAGTATCTACATACCAAATTTCATCCAAATCCGTTCAGCCGTTCTGGCGTGATTGAGTAACAAACATTCACCCATACTTTCACATTTATAATATTAGTGGGCTTTTCAGGTACCCATTGACTAGACCTCTAGAAAGACTAGATCCTCAAGTTTTTTTTATACTGTATAGATGTATATCTCGTTTGACTACTATCTCACTTGATGGTCAGTGACGATCTGTCAGATCTAGATCTATCAGATCTAACGTGATTCCACCTATCACTTAAGACTTCGTCATTGAGCATGTAGCGCGGTAATGGTGAAACTTATGTAACATTTTTAGGAAAATGGTTTAGGCAATATGCTGACATAACTTTATATTTAGGGCTCAATTACCTGTGTTAGTAAAAATGATCTTGTTATTACCACAAATAAACCTAAATTGTTAGTTAAAACGTCTATAATTAAGACGGTAATTGGCCAGATTTGTGACGACAACTTAACACGATGCATCAACGTGACGAGCTGATTTCTCGCCCGCCGCCGCCGTAATTGAAGTGGATCCGCCCGCCCGACCGTGAAATCGACGCTTTACCGCGTCAATCCTGCCTCCGTACACATTACAATTATATTCAGAAAATTACAATTATAATGATAATGACAATTACAATAACAATAATTATGACAGTGATAATGACAATGATATTGAATAATTAAGATTAATTAATTCATTAAATTAATTAATTAAATAATTAAGATTAATTAATTTATTAAATTAATTAATTAAATAATTATTTATTAATAACTATTATAACAATTGCTTAAGGATTATCTGCTATAGGATTTTAAGGTAAACACCACAATGCAGCTGGATAGTATTTAGTTAGTGTCTGTTTATAAAGATTTACATGTGTATGGTGTAGACGTGTACAACGCGTTTACAGATTGTGAAACCATCGCCATCGCTAGTATAGAGACAACTGACCATGGAGGAAATGGACCTCCATATCCTCCATGGAAAGTGAGCGGGAACGCGACACTTTTTGCTACATCCTTGCTACCCTCCGGCCTATCTATATAGGAATCCCAATTCTGTGTCGTCCCATTTCGTAAACCATTGTTTTTCCAAGGCTACAGTATAATAAACCTATTTCACGACTTTCGAGGACATTCGGAATTGCGTAAGATGATTACGTTAATATATTAGTATACATTAACTTAACAAGTAGATTTAGAGGTGATGAGTATGTTTGGGAGAGATGTCTGAGTGAGATCGCTTCTTAGCGATAACACCACCAATTAGTGCTACGTATTTTGTATTTGTTAATGTTCTATTTTATAATATTATTTTACGTATGTATGATAGAAATTTGAATAGCTGCTCATGGTTCCTATAGCTGTTATTACCGCAAACATATTCTTTCTATTTGAATTCTCCTGTTGGAAATTCGACACTAATTCGAGATGTCATCAATTCGTCAGTGCGGGTTGCGCAGAATTCAAAACACACCGCTTTACAATGATAGCACTGCTTAGAAACGAGCTTAGGCACATTAAAAGTGTTATTTATAAAAGAAGTAATCTTATAAGTTAAGCTATAATTTAAGGCCAGTAAACATTTTAAGTTCAACTTGATTGAGCACCTTGGATTACATCGTCATTTAACATCGATGGAGAAGATGAGATGAGAGAAAGCAGTAACAGTAAGATAGCCAAAGAATCTTGGCAAAAAAGAACATCAATTGACATAGTGATCAAACTCAAAAAGACTGGCGGCCATCTGAGCAAGCTCAGTGTCGCACAACGAGCTATGGAGAGGGCTATGCTTGGGGTTTCTGTACGTGATCAGAGATCAGAAATGAGTAGATCCATAGAAAACCGAAAAACACCGATATAGCCCAGCGGATTAGCAAGTTTAAGTGGCAGTGGGCAGGGCATATAGTTCGAAGAACCGATGGCCGTTGGGGCCGAAAGGTTCTCGAATGAAGACCACGGACTGGCAACCGCAGTGCGCGTGGTGGTCCGCAGCAACCACCTGGACGGCCACCGTCCAGGTGGACAGACGACCTGACTAAGATCGCAGGCAAGTGCTGGATACGGGCCGCTTCCAACCGGTCCTTGTGGAAATCAATGGGGGAGGCATATGTCCAGCAGTGGACGTCCTATGGCTAAGATGATGATGATGATCAAACTTCAGTGACCAAACAAGTGATATTTTTAGGTAGTGAATAGAATAGGTACCTTCTAGGCTTGCGTGCTCCATCTTCCTCGTCAACACTTAACCCGTTTAACCCCCCATCATCAGGTGGGGCAGTGGTCAAATGCAAGCTTACAATTAATATATAAAAAGTCTAACTTGCGTGGTCTTTCTGAATTATTTTCATTTGTAAACTTAGTAATTTGTGAACATTATTTAATACTCCGCACGTAAAATTCGGAGAGTGTATTAGAAAACTGTAATGCCTACTTATAGGTATCTAATATGAAGAAATAAACGAAATTTTCTTTTGTTAACTGCAATGGTTTATATCTACTATTGATGTTTAAAAAGAGAGAAACAGCGCTCAATTGCCAAGTTGGTGTTGCCAACTAGAGTTTTATTTATTTCTCTGCAGAATAAAAGATCCATTTCCCGCGTTGTTGTTGTTTATTGTTGCAACGCTCTAGTTTTATATTGGCAGCTGAACTTGAAATAAAATAACGTGACCTACAACAGTTTTTAAGTCGGGAATTTCCCTTTACTATAAAAACGGTCACAGTTCTCTAGGAAGAACTTATTCACAACTAGTGTTGCTTTAATATACTAAAACTGATCACTTTTGATTACAAAAATAGATATAAATTTGAATTACCTGTCATCACTACACTGTTTAAAACACTAGCTTTTGCATTCTAGAGAAAAATTCCGCGCCTTATCAAAGTAACCTACCCTAGGTTATAATCAAAATCAGCGATATAGAATCAAAATAATTTCGAAAGAAAGAGGGTAAAACTAGGTATACAAAACCAAAATTAAATTCATTGAATTTGTTTCTTAAACACAATTTTTAGGGCAAACCGAAAGACAGATCAAGTTGGTAAGTAAACTTTAAGTCTCATCAAAAATAACGAGATGGAACGTATATTTAAATTGAGATAAAACGTGGGTAGGAAGCAAAATAAAACATGTAAATTCCTCCATATTTCCAAACCCCTCTGCAGTGAATTTAATGCATATTTTACAAGTCTACATGACGTGTCGATAAATATATTTGCATGTATAAGCATTTAAGTTACAGCAGCTTCCCAAAATGCTGGTTGCATTGCCACTTTGAATTGAGGACAGCATTTTAGTCACGTGTTGCTGTAAATATGAAAAAGTAAATTGAATATAAACATAAATCATATACACATCAAATACATATTAAGGTATTGTATGGAGAGACTTTTATAATTTGTTCAAGAATCACGTCTCGCTCCGTCATACCGTTCACAAGAAATGACAACATTTTCTTGAAATTAAATAGATGGTTGTCAAGAAAATGTATAAAATGTTCTACGAAATAGTAGTGAAAGTTTGATTTTATTGTAGTACAACTCCGAGATAGATTATTGATACTTTTTTCCTTGAGCATGTTCGTTATTCAATATTTGTTTCTACGATGAAGACACTAACGTTCGTATCCAATTTGTTCGTAGTATAGGTAACGTTTTGTTTTAACTTTTTGTCTCACTCAACTCCCGCACTAGAATTCCCTGTGTCGCGGGAAGCGATGTGTGTCCATACACAAAAATCCAAGACTCGGGACAAACATGTTACACTCATCGCATAAATGTTTGCCCCTGCCGGGATTCGAATCCAGTGCCTCGGAAACTCAGAAATCATGAGACTGACAACTGAGCCACGGTGACCGTCAAGTATTAGGAGTAAATTATTTTTCTCTACGATTCTGTCACACCATTTTGAATGTAACTCAAGCCCGTGCTACTGTTCTCAGCCGCAATTAAAAAAATATTCAAAATTTCACCATTTGTGGTATATACTCTTTTAAGAAGACGTACTGCGCCGACCCCAAATGAACTGGGACCAGGGCAAGAAGAAGAAGAAGAAGATGGTATAATGCTTTTCTATTTAATCTTTTCAATTTTCTCAATTTTTTTCTCAATTACTCAAGGTAATTAATCTCTAAGTGATCGCAGGAATAGGCTGGATGCGGGCAGCTTCTAGCTGGCCCATGTGGAGATCAATAGGGGAGGCTTATGTCCAGCAGTAGACTCCCTACGGCTGACATGGTTAAGATGAAAAAATATCTAATCTCTATTTACATGAATACCTACATACAATAGGGCATAATGGGATCACGGCACAATCAAAACACGTGAAAGTACAAAGCAATATTCGTTTTGCGAATTGAGGTCACGTAGAAGCCTGTTCCCTCGTGATGTTATCGTTTCCCTGAGAATAAAGAACCTTCATCAAAACGTGCGTGCGGCTGTGCGCAGTTTGGAATATGTTTGTTAGTTACAGCATTGAAACATGAAAAGCAAAAAGCTTTAGAAAACTTCCTCAGTGTCTTCTTATCGAGATACTTCAATCAATAAACACAAGGAGCCAAGATATATGATGTGGGTATTGTTTAAACCATTTGCAAAATGGTTAATTTTAAGTCGTTTCATCTTACTTTGTTGAAAGTCGTACATGTCATGCATGAACTTAAAAAAGTAATACCACTTATGAGAACAGTTCAAGAAGGTTATATGTAATTGTACAAAATTTAATTTAATTTGCTCATTATTGAGTGAAAAAATATTTTAGAAGGACAATATTTTTCTCTTGTCTAAAATGTGACGAGTCTGAACTGTGACTTACAGCAGAAGAAAGGCAATTAAAATGTCTATAAATGTATCAGCAAACATCCGCCAGCCTCTGTTATTTCATCAACAGCCTTCTACTCCTGACCAATGCTAAGCTTATCATGATCGAGTTCTGAAGATTAAAAAGCCAAATATTAAAGTTTTCTTCACGAACGATGGTTCCACTGGGATACAACGAAAACCTATTAATAATATAAATGTTAAAGTAGCTGCCAACAGACACGTTACAGACACGGTTTAGTGGCGGTTTCCGCCACCATTGGTTGAACCAATTTGGATGAAATTTTGCATAGAGATAGATAGAACTTTGGACAAAGAAATACTCAGCCATTCTTGCCCTGAAAAAGTTTAGGTCCCGCTGCTAACTGCTATAGCGGGAAAATCGTAGTGCACGCGGGTGAAACCGCGGGGAGCAGCTAGTAGTATTTATTATAATTAATATTTTAATGTGCCGTCATAAGAGTAATCAGATTAAATAATGTAATTACATCTCTCATACTGCATCCATAAACAATAGTATTCGCAGTGCAGCGAATTCTGTTTTCAATTTAGACGTAACTTTCTGAGTTCACCAAAATTTAAACGCCCAATTATCAACCTAACCATCGGTCAAACAGTTCAACTGTTTGATAAAAACTGTTTGACCGACGCTTAAATTGATAATGGGACGTTTTAAAATTCAAAACGTCTGATTATCAATTTAACCGTCGGTCAAACAGTTTTTACCATACAGTTAACCGACGGTTAATTGATAATCGGATGTTTAAATTTTGGTGAACTCCACCCTTAGTGAGGTGACTCTTTTCTTTTAAGCTAACGAGGCACTTGGAAAGTTGTAAACGTTATTTTCTTTTTTACCGTAGAAATAAGTGCTTAAATAAAACCCTTTCAAGGATCCCTCAGACACCTTCCTAATGGAGACGCTCGTTTGGACAAACTCGAGGAAATGAATAACCTTTTAGTAAGCTCTATACAGAAAAAGCTTTTAAATTTACAAGTACGAAACGCCCACGAGGAAATGGTTTAAAACTCTTAGCCATCTGTCTGACGAAAATAATTGAGTTTGTGGTATTTCTTTCTATAAAATGATACCTGTGCTATAATTATTTCTAATCTTGTTAACTGGCCGGTTGGCGCAGTTGGTAGCACTCTGCCTTTTGAGCCGCTGGTCCCGGGTTCGATTCCCGGACAGGTCAAACATTTGTGTGTATGAACATGTCTGTTTGACCTGTGTCTGGGTGTGTATATGTATATAAGTACATATATATCAGTCATCAGGTTACCATAGTACAGGCTCTGCCTAGTTTGGGACCTGAAGACCTTGTGTGAATGTAAAATAAATAAATAAATTAAACAAAAAAAACCTACTAATATTATAGATGCGAAAGTTTTTGTGTATGTATTTAAGGGTGTATGTGTGTATGTTTGTTACCAATTCACACTTAAACGGCTACACTGATTTCGATAAAATATAGTATGGAGATAGCTTATACCCTGGATTAACACATAGGCTTATTTTCATCATCACCATCATCATCATCAATCTGATGCGCCCCGCGATTTTACCCGCGTGGTGAAAATCGCGGGGCACAGCTTGTATGCCATATTTATCAAAATAACTTACCTACTCTTATCTAGCAAAAGCGTAACCAATGTTATTAGGTTCATTTCACCAAAAACAAGAGTCGGTGCCACGGGCCGGGTCGCTTATCGTCAAATCGGCGCGGAAAAGAAAAAACTAAATTAAGATAACACGCGCTGGCTCTCTCTAGACGGCGTTTTGTTACAAATATTTCGTTTTTTTATCTTATTATTGCAGCGTGTTGACAGAGCGGAAACTGAGGGTTAAGATATTTTTTGCCCTCACAAATGGAATGTCGTGCACAAAGATAGATTTCGTAAAGATGGCAAAAGTCAGATAAATGTTTGATGTCTGATACGGTCGTTAAAAGGATTGTGTGACTTTCTGTGTCTAAGTTTCTTATACAATGTAAAACGCTAACCATTTTTAGCCAGTACATGTATTAGGAACAATAGTAAACATGAGAGCGACCGTCGAACAGCCGTAACTTGGCAGTTTGAACTCCCCGATTTTTGGGCATCGAACGTGTCTAAAATTTAGGTCTATAAAATAGTCTATCAATGCGATTTAAGTCAGAAGGCCCGTGCAGTACCAGGAGCTCATCCGCTTAAAATCAATGCTTTGACCATTGTTATAGTTTGCGACTTTCTTTCCGTTTTTTCAAACCTAAGAAAGCTACAACAATTGATTAATTGTTAGTAAATCAAATATATAACACAGTTTATTAAAAATTAATTAATTGTTGAAGCTTTCTTAGGTTCGAAAAGGCAGAAAGAAAGTCGTAAGCGATAGCAATATTCAAAGCTATATTTTTAGCCGGATGATCCCCCAGGATTCTTTCGTCAGAGTACAGAATTAAAAACATAATTATAAAAACTTAACTCCGCTGTGAGGCTGAATCTATCCCGAAGGTCGCGCATCTTTGCTCAAGGCAAGTGACTTCGAAACAATATGTATGGTTGTATGAGCTCATAAGTTCACCTTACATATATTACGTCAGATCAAAGCCGTACCACAATATCAGATTCAGTATACCGTCTAAAGTTCGCTTTTCACGTAACAAATCCTATCAAAAGTTGGATGAAATTTCGCGGCGAAAATAACAATTTTACATATTATTGTACTGCGCATTACCACAATGTTGGAAATACATATATGCAAAGTATTGGGAAGATGGAAGTATTACGTTCTCTGTACAGTTTAGATAATGTTATTCCGAGGACTTTTTGTTCCGGCATCGGAGAGTTTATAAAATAGAACAATAATAAAGCTGCATATACAGGGTGTCCCAAAAGTCAACGTCCAACCGAAAACCCAAGCTAGGCCTAGTTGTGGGGGCTCTCAAAAAAAAAAGAAAAAAAAATCTTTCTCATGTAGTTTCGAAATGACAGCCATTTTTCTTAAATTGACACCCTGTGACGAGTTTACGACTACTGGGGCTACAAATGAGCTCTTTTATAATTTTATTTTTGTGTGGAGTAGTCTTAAGTGATGCTCCTACAAATTCCAATTCATCATTTGCACACAACTTCATTGGAATTTCAGAAAATATCCGTTTTATACCGAACCATGACGTGAAAATGACTACATCACTAAACTTTGACAGTCTGTACTGAAAAAAAAATCTACTATGCAATTTCGGCAAGTGCCCTTACTTTTTACAACATCAGTTACCCAATTTGTTAGAAGACGTGCCACTTAGCATTTATCGAGACATGTGGTTCCAGCAAGATGGCTGTCCGGCACACTATGCGCGCCCAGTGAGAGAATTCCTTAATCAAGAATATCCAAATAGGTGGATTGGTCGATCCGGTCAGATCACGTGGCCCCCCCGTTCCCCGGATTTAAATCCTATTGATTTTTTTTATTGGGGAACGGTCAAAGAAATTGTTTACCAAAAACCAATTGAAAATTTAGAGGAACTGCGTCAGAGAATTCAAGATGCCGCTGATCACATCAATTCCAGACGTTTCGCCCGCCAGATTACACGATCGTTTTTAAGAAGGTGTAGGGCGTGCATACGCGCTGATGGCAAGCAATTTGAACATTTGATATGATTTAAATAAACATTCGATTTTTAATAATTGACTTTTATTTAAACAATCCCAAAAATTCACTGACACCAAGTAGCGTCACTCTCCGTCCCGCTCTAACATTTCTTCGTCTCTTTCTTTTAGTAGCGTCACTATCCCGCTCTAACTTTTCTTCGTCTCTTTCTTTAATTACACCTTACAGAACGCCTAGATGATATTAGAATAATTTTGAGAAAGTTTTATGACTAACTAATAATAAGCTAAATATCGACTTTCTTAATTTTTTTTTTCTCGTCGTCTAAGAAATAATTTAGTAAGTATTATACCATTTTGGAAAGCCCATTAAATGCGCCAACTTTTAAGGGCACTTGCCGAAATTGCATAGTACATTTTTTTTTCAGTACAGACTGTCAAAGTTTAGTGATGTAGTCATTTTCACGTCATGGTTCGGTATAAAACGGATATTTTCTGAAATTCCAATGAAGTTGTGTGCAAATGATGAATTGGAATTTGTAGGAGCATCACTTAAGACTACTCCACACAAAAATAAAATTATAAAAGAGCTCATTTGTAGCCCCAGTAGTCGTAAACTCGTCACAGGGTGTCAATTTAAGAAAAATGGCTGTCATTTCGAAACTACATGAGATAGATTTTTTTTTCTTTTTTTTTGAGAGCCCCCACAACTAGGCCTAGCTTGGGTTTTCGGTTGGACGTAGACTTTTGGGACACCCTGTATTTAAATTGAATGATTTTTTAAGCTATTGCATAGCTTCTATCGCGGGCCTTGAGCGTGGAGACCGAATCCAGAAATTCCGTAACGAAAATAATCTCTCCCCCCACTCCGACCGGCACAGCGGTGATACTTTTAGTTTTGCCATCTATCTATGAATAGCGGAACTTTTAATGACTTTTTTGAAATATCACGCTTGTATGTTTAGTTGAGCAACTCGCCTCTAGGTGGCATTGGTTGTATCGGAGTTACTGCATAAGTTATAAATATATTAATTGCATAAGTTGATAAAAAATGCTATGCAATAGCTTTTCCGCGGCAGTCCCCGAGTGCCACACGTCTTTTTTATTCAACTGAGAAATATTTAACTTTATTTCTTAATCAATTTTAGGTTCAGGATTCATTAGGATTAGGAAAGGACATCATCCATTTAGGTCCTAGATTGAAGGAGCCGGCCAAAAAAGTGAGTTAATCTGATAGAATTTATCGTTACTTCCCAAAGTGAGTCTTAGCGTCAGAGCGCAAGCGCAGCGCAGCGACCCTTCGCTGCGCATGCGAAGTGAGTACGTTAGTATTAGGGGAGGCCTATGTCCAGCAGTGGACATCCTATGGCTGAAATGATGATGATGATGAACGAAGAGAGCCCGAATTAATTATGATTGTGTTCGTGTTTTGGCTTTGGATCTTTCGTGGGTTCAGCCGAGTGTTAAGCTACCTGGAACCTATCAGTAAGGCACGGGTATTCTTTACTACTACACACCTAGCTTGACCCCTATCTTATTTGTTAGTCAGTGACGATGTGTTCGAAGGCCAACTGGCTCTCAATGACTACTGCGTGAACGTAATGTGTGTTTGGTGACAGTTTTTCAGTGGTAGCTAACCAGGCGTGTACTCTTAAGTACCCGACCACTATCCTGTGGGGATTGATAACGATGTTGCCTTCGCCGGAAGTTCAAGCCAATGATGGGTATCGAACCATCGTTCGTCAGGTTCTCAGGCTCTCACCCCTAGGCTATCATTGTTTCAAAAACTATTCACTTATAAAGCTATATACCTATTAAAACCTATTTATTGTTAAGGATATTTTTTCTCTACAAACTAAACGTATCTCTACAAAATAGTATTTTTAGACAGTTTCAAAGAGCCCCATCAGAATGACCGATCGCAAACTGTTTACATCAATAACTTCGGTAACGAATCAATCAACGTCTACCAACAAACCAGATGACATTCTATTTGAAAAGCAATTCAGGTTTGGGGCAAGTAATACATTTATAAATAAATATGTACAGCTAGCTATAGGATGATGGATTTGATAAGAATGAGCTTACACAATTAACCAGTCCGTTGCCGGGAGCAATTTATATATTAGAAATCCACTATCGAAAATATACCATGGCCAATATAACGACTCTAACGAGATTATAAGTGAGATATTGTCAATGACAAAAATGTTCATTTCAATTTTGTTATCCTCAAACCGCCACCAATGAAAGATTAGTAAAATAATATTCGTTCAATTTTGTTTATTGACAGGCATGCGAATCGAAAAATAATGAAATACATGCAAGCTGATGAAATTATTAAACAACCCCACTTTCTATAAATACACAACTAATTTTCTGCATTATATTATTACTACTAAAACTAAAACTTACCAACATACGGTTTTTCGGCTCAGTAGTCATTTACTTAACTACTGATCCCGTAGCTCTGGATTAAATTTAATCTCGTGCATTTATATGATCATCTAGCTAGCTATGTCTCAGCCGCGTGGACTGGTTACGGTTTGCCCACCACGTGAGTTGTCCCACGGGAACTATTCATTTTCTGGTATAAAAAGTAGTCTATGTCCTTCTCCACGGTTCCATCTATCTTTATACTAACATTAATCAGAATTGGTTCAGCGGGCGTCAAAACGTAACAGACAGAGTTTACTTTACATTTATATTATAACTATCTACGCCTCGCAGTTTCACCCACGTGGTGATGAAAAACGGTGGTGATGATGATGATAAAAAGTAGCATATGCGCTATTCCAGAGTGTCAGCTACACACATACCAAGTTTAATCAATTTTGGTCCAGCAGTTTGAACGTGAAAGCGTAACAAACAAACAAACTTACATTCACATTTTATAACATAAGTAAGGATAGACAAGATAACTCTTCTGAAATGCCAACTTGCAAAAATGTAACGTTTTTATCAGTTATCCGAATTCTTATTTCAATTCTGATATGTACTATATTTTCTGGAAAAATACATGATCACTTCAACAACTTTGAATATAACATCCGTCACAAACGAAACGTGCAAAACTTATCCACTTTTATGATACTGGCTTTGTCGCATGGATTTTCTCGGATAAGTATCTCGCGCTCAGAGACATAAAAATCTGATTCCTTTGCAAATAGGATATAAAAATAAGAAACTTAAAAAGGTAACTGCCACGGTTACCTATTTACTTTTCCTATTTCTTTTTATAATTGATTTTAAAATGGAGAATGACTTATTGTGCTTTTAAATTTGTCACTTTGGGAACTTATAGAAAATATTAATGAGTAATAAATAGTCAATAACTCCTAACCTACTTAGTTGAATCGGGGTTTATCTCCAAAATATTCTATATTATGAAAAAACTTTTCAATGAATATTCTCATTACAATCTTACATTGGACAATTGTCACTAATTACGCACGGGTAGATATAGGTATTAATAAATATATTTTTTTATTATTATTTTTAGAAATAAAGTTATTATTATTAAAGTCTTATCTTTCTTCTTTCTCTAAATATTATTTATATTACTCAAAAAAAGGAAATACTAATTGTGATAGAATTTTTAAATCAGCCTAAGAGTTTTTGAGATTGTTCGTTACAAACATACAAAAATACAGACTTTTCCTTCTTTATTGTTATTGTAGATATAGACGTGAATAATAAAATACATACAAACTA
This sequence comes from Apeira syringaria, assembly GCA_934044485.1. Taxonomy (NCBI): domain Eukaryota; kingdom Metazoa; phylum Arthropoda; class Insecta; order Lepidoptera; family Geometridae; genus Apeira; species Apeira syringaria. The sequence goes on along the minus strand of OW203656.1, from coordinate 1,210,245 downwards.
TTCTTGAATATGTAAACCGGGCAGGCTGGTGGGACCATTTATAACTACGCCTCTATATTTAATATGTAAACAGTTGTTCAATAAATATTTCCGATTTCTGGTTTACAGAAGTAAATACATTTTCTTGATTCCGTCCAGTGGCCAATATACCTAACTATTGGTAAACCATGTTTATAAACCCTTCTTAATCATTACCGGCTCATTACTCGCCTATGATCATTTCTTGTCTGCTTGTGGCCAGGCCACTGCACTTTGTCTAACACAAACCAGTTTTAGATAACAAAACTACTGATAGCTATGTATTATGGTAATGTACACACAATTATAAGTTACGGTGTTACAGTTTGGGGCAATTCTGTCCATGTAAAAAAATAAATGAAAGAAAAATCAGTATAATAAACGGTTTGAAAAAGAGAATGACTGCCAAGCAAAAATATTGTGATTTTGCACTAACCAGTGCTAGATCGAACAAATCAGATCTTAAGTGCTTCACGGTTTCTTAAACACTGCACTGTTTCTTAAATACTGCACTGTTTCTTAAATACTGCACTGTTTCTTAAATACTGCACTGTTTCTTAAGTGCTGCACTGTTTCGGCAGTGCTGACTAAGATCCCGCCTCGTCCCTGTCGCACGTTGAACATTCTTAGTTCCAGATCGTGTTGTCTTGGCGGAGTTTATCGGGTTCATATAGGCGCCGTATTGAATATATTTTTAGTTATTATTTTAGTTAGTTACTTGATGTTGAAAGCTTGTGTACTATTTAGTGTTTTAGACATCACCTTACCTACACCTCACTTATCAGCAAGTTTCAAGAAGGTGTCGAACGTGTCTAATCTGTATCTACTTTAATGTTCGTTCAAAAACGATCTCGACACCGAACCGGTCCTATCGCAAATAAGAATGAGAGCGGTGTATCGGCTCCCGTATGACTATTTCATTCCCACACGTGTGATGATAGCTTAGCGGTGGGTCAGCGTCAAACTGATAGATACTGGTTGGTACCTGCAATGTATTGTATACCCTACACATGGGATGTTCTTAATTCCAAAAAATGATAACGGTTCAAATATGTAGCCACTAGTCTAGGTTACAATATTTTCACCGCTTCAATTCCTCCGCTGAACACTCCACTATACTGACTGCTATAGCTTAGTAGGACAAAGCGACAGGGCGGTATTATGTAGTGGGTTCAAGTCCCACTAGCAGCTGAGTTTTTCCTTCAAATAACTTGAACGTAAGCTCCGCCTAGCATGTTGATAATGCAATAAACCAAAAAACTCTTACACTAACGTTCTTTGTCGGCCGACGACGACTCGGGCGTGTCAGATGTACAGTCAGCTGTGTGAGAGATGATCAAACCACATGCCAAACGATCACATTAATTCGGCTTTTTGCTCGCGTGTCTATTGACGAGTTGATGTAACTCCAGTCAAAAGGAGATTCGTTTGTGTTAAAATAATTAATTTTAAACAAAAAATGGGGACAATCGAGCGCAATCGCCTTAGTTTCTTTACTTGGATGGCATGTTTTTAGTTGTTTTGAATTTATATGGTACGAGGTACCATATAAATTTTATTGAAACCGATTTGGTCCATGATCTACCAAAAAGAATCATTAAAATCCATTCAAAATTAGTGGAATGATCGCGTAATATACGTACAAAAATACATCCGGTCGAATTGAGAACCTACTCCTTTTTTGAAGTCGGTAAATAATAAGCTTGTTGTTAATCTTTGCTATCTAGGCCCTCATCAAACCCTTATCATCCAGAATATTGACGTCACACGATAAACTATACTCTTGTCTAAAATTGGTTAGGTTCTCACGGTATCATAATACGGGTAACATGGCGGAGTCGGGCAGGGCTTGAAGCGTTGACGGCCTCGTGGTGTGACCGTCGGCTGGCTACCAGACGGTCGCTGGTCGATCCTCGGCCCTAGGTAGAGGTTACATATTTGAATCGTTTGGGGTCGAGACATTGGGCCCGTGGGGACCTGGAGCTCATCGGATTTCCCAAATTTATCTGAGCGTTTGATCGATGCGACAAAAATGCTGGCACATTTTTGGCTCAACGAATCAGCATTGCAATTCAGCGTGGCAATGCTGCTAGCATTCTGGGCACGCTGCCGGCCGGTATCGGGTTAGAACATTTGAGTTATCTGTAGGCTACCAATAGCTAGTGGATTGCTCAAATGTTATTGTAGTAGTTGCAGTATTGTAATTAGTTATTAGTATTTTATTTTAATTAAGGCATTTGCCCTATGAAAAAAAATAATATTACCTGCCTCAATATTCACATTCGTAGGTAACCTTGGCAGGAAGTCGAGACGTCGCTGTGAAATATGAAACTACAAATCAATAGTCTATTCCCAGCTGGTCTCCTAAGCCCGCTTGACGTCTAAAAGGGTTACGTAACTCCGCTTATGTACAGAATACGAAGTAGATCTATTCTAGATAAAGGCTTTTATCGCCAAAACGTGTCTGTCGTGTTCTATAAAAATCAAAATGCCTACTAAAAAATCTCGATTGTCGCAAGTGGAAATGGAAAGAGAAGAGTAGTTAATCTTCTTTTCTCATTTGCACTCGGGCGGTGCCGAGAACTGACCGGTAAATGGGGGATGTAAATTTGCACCCTTTTAACACACTTTTATTAGCTTCGCCTGTATCTTTGAGCATGATTTTAACCCCCTTCAAAACGTCTGATAATTTCCAAACTTTGCACACTTATCATGGCCCTATAGTGATGAAATAATGTAAAAAGTTTGTCCCATTCTCCTTACCAGGATCTTTAGTATTGTATGTTATATATATGTATGTAAAATTGTCTTCTGTTTTACACATATGTAAAAGTTAATACATTATTATGTTAAAAAATGTAGTCTGTGGAGTCTAATGTATTTAAATAAAATAAAATAAATAGCATATGTATAGATATTTTTTTTCGGAGATCGAGCTAGATTTCCGGCTATCACGACCGAGGATGGCAGCAGATCACCCATCACCGGCTCCTGTCACAGGGAGATAGTTAAGGAAAAAACCCTTGAATTATGATTGTGTATTGATCTGTCAATAAAATATAATATTTAGCCGTGGTGGTACCGGCCTAGAATAGTACTCCCCCATCTCTTCCCATGGGTGCCGTAAGAGTCGGCTAAGGAACCACGTACCAGAAGCTACTGCGCCCCCTATATGGAGGAGGCATATGTCCAGCAGTGGACGCAAATGGCTGAGAGAAGAAGAAGAATAAAATATTTAGAACACCTGACATCAAGCAACCCTCACTATCTTACAAAAATTGTATTGTTCAATCACACTAAGGATTCTTCATTTGTAATTTTTAGACTTTAGCGATTCAAACGACGACGAATGTTTTTCTCGCGATCAAGCACCGATTGATTTATTAAAAATGTGATTCTTCATTTGTTTTAAGGTATATGTGTATAAGTGTAGGGTACGATGGGGTTGATGATGATGAAGGCACGCCATGTTGGGAAAAGCCTCTAAATAAAATTTTATTGTGAATAAATTTAATCTCTTTATTAGCCGACTTCAAAAAGGAGGTTACTCAATTCGACCGTATATTCGTTTTTTTATGATGTTTTTTTCATTTTTATATTTATCATGTTACTTTATACTGTTTCTATACGGGTGCGTCCGTGATAACGTCCCGTCTTGCACTGGGGGACAGGACGTTACGACGAACGCACCGCACTCAAAATCCTGATGAAGGCTTCCGGAAGAAGCCGAAACAATTGTCGATCGTGATATCGACTACGCGTAAGTACCACGTTATACCCGTAGAAACAGTGTAAAGTAATTATGAACGTGAGCTTTAATTATATTATAAGTTGCATGTTGTTTTTGTATCGTTCATTTTGCTTCACAACATATCATTTGTAATCAAGTTAGTTTTTTTTTTTCATTTAATATGGGGGAAAATACCAAACAAAATCGATCCAGACTTTTTTTTTCTTTTGAAGGAAGTGTTGATAAAGTTCCACGGATACGTGGGTCGGCAGTTGGGTTTTGCGTTGTTAAACTACATCATTTTGGTGTTAAATATATAACAAAATATAATTTATAACATTCAACAAACACAGTATATGTTTTTGTAGTTTTACATACCTATATGTTACGATCATAGAAACGTGGCTTTATGGGGAATTTTCCTTCCACGGTTGGACTTTTAGATTAAGTTTACAATTACTTATTGTTAGGTTTTGGTCATGATATTTATTTGAGTTTATAGCCTACTGTTTACTATGGTTTAAGTTTAAATCAAATAAACTAAATGTCAAGTACATAATAACGTCTCGTTACTTCAATCATACTCATCATATTTAGATGAACTAAAGAATTTTGACAATATGTACTATATTAAATGCATTTTTTCTGTGATCACACTACAGAACAAAGTTAATACAATATTATGCATATGAAATTCATGTTATGGTAATTTTTAAATGTATTTATGTATACCACAAACGTATCCAAACATCAAACAGCATTAACAAGCTCCTCAACTCAGCCACATGTATTCCAAACCACATCTCCAAGTTAGGAGCGGCAAGCATAACTAACACCTAAGTTAGTCCAATCACCAAAACTAATTTAGTGGATTAGTTAGTTCGCACATAGTCCGGGTAGTTTCACTGCCACGTTCCCTGGTGGTTGAGGTATTACGTAAGAAAATAACCTTTTTTAGAAATGCTACATCTTAAAATCTTAAGTGTTAACAATGCTTATCAGGATTTTTTTTGTATTTGTATTAATGGGAATAACAAGCAGCTAGCATTTAAAACTATATTAAACGCCTAATTGGTAATGAATCTATTAAAAATCTAAAATCTAATCAAAAATAATATTCATAATCACTTATTTTTAAGTGATTATGAATATATATTTTTTGTGACTAGGGGCGCCCATTGTAATCTATGATTTTAGATGGAATATAAAACAAATCTATTTTGTTATTAATAATAATAAAACTGACGTGGTTTTGACATATAGTTATATTGGTTTTGAATGTATAAAACACGGGAGTTACTCTTGTAGTAAGTGAGAGGGTTCCGACTATAGTTTCGACCACATTCGGTGATCTTTTTCAAGGAGAATACTGGGTGCTCGCGGACGCGGTCGCGGTTTGTCTTGTAGCAGGCGAACCGCGCCGACTATGTGGAATAATATAGATAATCTTCATGTAATACTACTTTAACAGATACTTATATCAAACCACCAATTTATCAGTTTTCTCTCTATTTGTTTGTTGGTTACTGTCTCTAAAACTGTGGATGTACCTTGACTTACAAGGAAACTATCACCTAGGCTCCATGATACCAACCCCTCATTCCTAGGATCAGTGCAGTGCAGCTCTACTGCAGAATCAGCCATTACGCTCCTAAATAGTAAAAGAAGGTTGAATTATTCTATAGAGACTAGAGATTTACAGGACATTTACATTTAAGTAAATTCATTTTATTGCAAGTACACCATCTACACTACACTTTATTAAATTCTTTTTTTTTTAATTCGGTGGTCCATATGGGTGAAATAGTGCAGTCTTCAGACCCGCTGGGGGCCAATCAGATACTCTGTCTGTATCTAGAGCATACTTATTGTGTTGGAATTCCCTTGACATGTGCTGTTTTTGTGAGATTTAAGGCGCTGTGAGTAGACAAACCACTATTTTTAAAAATGTATTTTAAGCCATGTGTAGAAGACAGAGCTTTGGTTTTTTCAGTTTTAGTATCTTTGGTTCAACATAAAGGAACAGTCAGGATTCAAAATCCGGTTAACTAAAATTTTCTCGATAGTTTTAATTTTTGAAAAATATGCTTTTCAAAAATTAAAACACGTATATCTTACAAAATAATATCAACATTCATATGAAGCTTACTTTGTTTGATAGATAATGGCATTATCTAGGAACAATCAAGATTATTTTTTCAATATTCATTTCTGTTGATTTTATATGAATTTATTTCGTTAAATTCTTAGTGCCGCGCGGGATCACGTGATCTCAGCTGGCTTATCCGCGCTGCTCTCCACCCGCGCATTCCTCCCGTGACCACTGTCAACGTCGGACCTGTGCTTGCATCGCTCTGCCTCCTAATATTATTATTTTAACATCTGAATACAAGGGGCTCTAACATATCTGTCCAAAGAAAGAGCGCTCATGTAGTATAGATAGCTCCTGTTGTATCCCTATAGAGAGAACATTTACTATGTACCTTGCTTACGCCTGATAGAACACACAATCGAGCAATCGTTAGCCGAGTAGCGCCTGATTGCTTGTGTGAGCAACAATATGATACATTTATAAAATAGATACAATAATTAATATATGAATATTTACCTACGTTTTGTACGAAGGTGTATGATACAACTTTTTATTATATTGATTAGCCTGTTGTGAATAGTGCTCATCGGTGACCATATTTTTATACTTTATAATCTAGCGTTTGACAAAGTTATCTCACTTGGACAGTGACGATGTGATCGAATGTATAATCACGTTAGACCAAAAATGTTTACTGACCCTCAAGGCCTGCTGCATGAACACGCGTTTGTTGAGAGTTCTTCGAACTTGTGGGTGAAAGCGAGCCAGACAGGCACTTGAAAGTACCCTACCACCATCCTGGAAATTTGATGTCGGTGTTGCCTTCACAAAAGCCATTCGCGTTTTTGAGGTTCAACGTAGAGGTAGACGGTCGCCGTGGCACAGTAGTTAGTGTCTTGACATGACTTCTGTGTCTCCGGGACCCTGGGTTTGAATCCCGGCAGGGGCAAACATTTGTGCGATGAGTGTAGATGTTTGTTTCGGGTCTTGGATGTTTGTGTGCTGTGATTATGTGTGGCCATGCCTCCCGCGATACAGGGAATCCTAGTGCGGGGGTCTGAATGTGATAAAAAAAAAACCAGCGTCCGTCAGTTTGACAGCCGATGCTCCCACCGGCTAGGCTTGTCATTTAGTTGGCGTACTGAAAAGTAGTCATTTGAATAATCAAAAGGTTAAAAACTTTTGTGACAACCCGCGTGAAATACGTGGATAAATCACAAACTTGCGACAAAATAACAACTGAACTTGATATAATCGAGGGTGGTAGATATTTTAAATTTGAATGTATTAGTACTGCAGTGTGTAGTAACATGTATTCTCTAGTCCCCACTCGTTACTCGTCATTCTTTTTCACTTTCTCTCTAAATATTTAAAAAAAGGGACTGGTAGTTCTCAATTCAGCTGTATCTTTTCCTTTTTTTTTGTTTGTTATATGTGATGAGCATTGATGTTTGTCCCGGGTCTTGTCGCCAAAGACACAGCGTGTGCAGGTCGCATTCCTTGATATCCATTGAGCATCTAGGTCTAGTTTGATTACACTAAAGACCACATCGTCACTGACCATCGGGTCAGATAACATAGTTGTCAAGCGCATCTATAAACTATCGAGCGTCAATGCAATTTATTAATCAATCAAAAACACTTTATTGAACACAAAAAAAGAAAACAAAATGAAATCGTAAATATAAAAACACTGGTGGAAGAATTGGTGTCCTTACCGCTTTGAGCAAATTTATTGTTATTCGCAAAGCTTATTTCGAAACCTATAAATACCTCTTTCTGTCACATGGAAACACCGCTCTTTTTGAGTTTGAATACCTACATGTGAACGCTAATTAAAAATAGTATTGCTTTAATTATATTTTATTATGATAGTATTAGGCTTACGTAACGAACAACTGGACTAGATACAACTACAGCCAACCGCACACCCAAACAGTCACTTTTGTAGTTGCTTATACGATAACTTTGTTTGACTCTTATGTTGACAAATAATAAATAAACCTGTAACCCTGATTAATGACATTATGACAATGATGTAAAACTCGTAGGTAAAAACGGCAGAGTCGCGTTTAGTTGATGAGGGCCATGCAATGATATTATATGTTTATATGAGGTATAGTAAAACATCATTGGGGCCATGCGTACCGGCAATATCGCAACTTTTGAGTTTTCGGCCACATAAATATTTCACTCATTTCATCATCATCATCATCATCTCAGCCATAAACGTCCACTGCTGCTTATTTGGTGAAATAAAATCTCTGTCACTTGGTCATTTTTGATTCGATGAATAAATTGAAAACACAGTAGGTATTTATTGTTTTTTTATCCGACTGCGTTTATAGCCATAAATCTGCATACGTAACAAAAACGTAAGTAATCGTCATTAGAGCCCACTTTTCAATATTGTGACGGCCATATCATCGTCATAGAAAACAAATAAACGTCACGTCAAATAATCAGTCAGTCCGAAGCAACGAATTAAGAAATTCGAAGGTTCGGCTAATAGGTTCGTGGCGTAGCGGGCAGAGCTCTGCTTGTAATACCGCTGGCCCCGAGTTCTATCCCCAATACCTCCGAAGTAATTTTTGAACGTTTTGGGGTTCGGTGGAATCCCGTACCCACTTCCGTAACAATACCATACACATGCATACGAATGTGTCATGTCATAAATAAACGTATTTTTCTTTCTTTCTAATAGTAAACGAACAAATAATAATTAAAATAGACCGAAAAATGGAACCGATATGATAGTTCAAAAGTAACTGATATCAAAATATTGTGCTCATGGTACCGACTTCGACAAGTTATTTCATACTTTTGAGTGTTGAAGTCGGTTCCATTATTTGGTACAAACATTTTTTTCACTCTTTTTCTTGACCTTTGTTACTCATGGGATCAATTGTTATTGTGGTGTAGGTATGGTCACCGATGTTTTCACACACTACTATAATATCGTCTAGGTATAAGCACGCATTTTTCAGTTTTTGGAGTGTACCTAACTCAAAGAGTGCTTGTCCGATTTTGATGAAATTTAAATGGGACCACACGGGAAGCACCAGCTTTCAAATAAAAAAAACCATAAAATTTTTTTTACCAAAAAATGGAACCGACTTCAACACTCAAAAGTATGATATAACTTGTTGAAGTCGGTACCATGATAGTTCAAAAGTAACTGATATCAAAATATTGTGCTCATGGTACCGACTTCGACAAGTTATTTATTTATTTATTTATTTGAACCCCAACATAATGTACACTGATACAAGAAACTAAAATAATGCTATAGTAAAACAAATGCTAAGTGTCACTATAATTATAGGGGAAGACAGCTTGCGTAGAAAAGTGAGCGAGCAGTATCTAGCCTACTATTGATGGCGACTGCCACAATGTGGAGTAACATTTAAAAGGATGGCCATCAATTTACAATACAAAAAGAATAAAATTTATATTATTACAATATTTGAAAAGCAGTATTTAAAGGTACAAAAAAAAAATCAGGATTGTTGGATCGCTAATTTAAATTTGCCAAAAGATTCAGTAAATAAGTCCATATTTATATATCCATTATTTCATACTTTTGAGTGTTGAAGTCGGTTCCATTATTTAGTAAAAAAATTTTTTCATGGGATCAATTGTCATAGTTTTGTAGGTATGTTCACCAATGTCTTCACCTGCTACTATAATATCGTGTAGGTATAAGCTCGCATTTTTCAGTTTTGACTTGTAACTCAAAAAGTACTCACCCGATTTTGAGGAAATTTAAATGAGACCGGGAAGCATGAGATTTCAAATAAAAAAAAAACGATCTTAATCGGTTCACTCTGTCGGAAGTTATGCGGTAACAAACACAAAAAAATTTTAAAAAAAAAACATTGGGGTCGAATTGAGAACCTGCTCCTTTTTTTGAAGTCGGTTAAAAATCGGTTCACCCAGTCGGAAGTTATGCGGTAACAAACACAAATAAATAAAATAAAAAACATTGGGGTCGAATTGAGAACCTGCTCCTTTTTTTGAAGTCGGTTAAAAATCGGTTCACCCTGTCGGAAGTTATGCGGTAACAAACACAAATAAATAAAATAAAAAACATACGGGTCGTTTTGAGAACCTCTTTTTTTTGAAGTCGGTTAAAAATCGGTTCACCCTGTCGGAAGATATGCGGTAACAAACACAAATAAAAAAAAAAACATACGGGTCGAATTGAGAACCTGCTCCTTTTTTTGAAGTCGGTTAAAAATCGGTTCACCCAGTCGGAAGTTATGCGGTAACAAACACAAATAAAAAATAAATAAAAAAGAAACATACGGGTCGAATTGAGAACCTGCTCCTTTTTTTTAAGTCGGTTAAAAATCCGTTCACCCAGTCGGAAGTTATGCGGTAACAAACACAAATAAAAAATAAATAAAAAAGAAACATACGGGTCGAATTGAGAACCTGCTCCTTTTTTTTAAGTCGGTTAAAAATCCGTTCACCCAGTCGGAAGTTATGCGGTAACAAACACAAATAAAAAACAAAAAAAAAAACATACGGGTTGAATTGAGAACCTGCTCCTTTTTTTGAAGTCGGTTAAAAATCGGTTCATCCAGTCGGAAGTTATGCGGTAACAAACACAAATAAAAAAAAATAAAAAACATACGGGTCGTTTTGAGAACCTCCTTTTTTTGAAGTCGGTTAAAAATCGGTTCACCCAGTCGGAAGTTATGCGGTAACAAACACAAATAAAAAAAAATAAAAAAAACATACGGGTCGAATTGCGAACCTCCTCCTTTTTTTGAAGTTGGTTAAAAATCAGCCCATTGCGAGTCTAACTAGCGCTACGAATTTTGAACAGAGGGCCAAACGCATTGCTACATAGCTCTTTCTCGAGCCGATGAAATTTCGTTCTCGTTGTTCATATGATTAAATCCAATGACTATGAAACCTGTTGGCTAACGGTACACCTTGCGAAAACGTGTCGTGCAAATCGAGAACGCTGCGCTACGATGTCTTTCGCCCCATCCTGTTCTGGTATGCGTAATTTTATATCGCTCTATCTCGTTTCCTCACCCTATTTTAACGCTTGTAGAATGTTACTTTGTCTACGGGGGCAAAAATTCGACGGCTCGGTTATTAGCTCGGTGGCGTATTGCGGAGAGCTCGGACTGCAATTCTGCCGGCCACGAGTTCAATCCCCAATATCGCCGAATCACTTTTTAAGCGTTTTGGGGTTCGGTGGAAGGTTCTGAATACAGAAAGAACATTATTCGCGAATGGAAGAGTATAGCAAATTCTAGATAAGAGAGATCCTCGATCCACGGAACTCTCTCGAACTCTGTAGGTACGTGGTAAGTCGAGTGAATAAATCGTCACTTTCGTTGCAAGTGTTGTTTCCTTCCAATCCCGTACCCACTTCCGTAGGTACCAATACTAAATATACCTTCTTATCGGCGTGTAGCACTGCAACTGTTTGTTGCAGTTTTGTTTTTATCAATGAACGCATAGATTATGCACATGATGATGAATGTAACTAATAACTTTGCGGACTCAAGCAGTTATTTTGAACAATTATTACTTTTTGCTATATATATATATATATATATAGCAAAAAGTAGTTATATATTATATATGTTGAATATGTATGTTAATAAATATATAATATACGTAAATAAATCCTACTAATATAAATGCGAAAGTTTGTGAGTATGAATGTATGGATGAATGGATGTTTGTTCCTCTTTCACGCAAAGACTACTGAACGGATTTTGATGAACTTTGGAACATAGATAGTTTATACCCTGGATTCACAAAAAGGTTTATTGACGTGATAACGTTTTATAAATTGATGAATTATACCAGCAACACTCATGAAAAATAGTAACGTTCCGCGTAACGTTCCACCTGAGTTTTGTATTACATAAAATAATCAAAGTCAAAGTCAAAGTCAAAGTCAAAGTCAAAGTCAAGGTCAAAGTCAAAGTCAAAGTCAAAGTCAAAGTCAGGCAAAGTCAAAGTCAAAGTCAAAGTCATAAATGATTATGACGTTATCACGTAAATCTATCGTCCGTAAACCGACTTTACAGACAACCAATTCTTTTTATCATCATCATCATCATCATCATCATAGTCTTTCATCACCGGACCAAAAAACGGATTTGGGTGAAATTGTGTAAGTAGATACTTCAGGTCCGGGTGTGACACATATTATGGTACTTTCATCATCATCATCGTTATCATTCATCGCCACGACGGATTTGTATGAAATTTGAAACGCAAACAGCCTTTACCCTGGATTAACACATAGGCTTATTTTTATCATCACCATCATCACCGTTGTTATCACCAGGCGGGTAAAACGGATTTGGGTGAAATTTTGTAAGTATTTATGGCTCATCGGCTATAGAGGGCTATTCTATGGACTCAAGAAACTGAATGTAATATATATGTCAATAAAAATATTTTGTATTTTTATTCTCGGGGCTTATTTACGAGACCAAATCATAAATGAGGAGATCCCTAGAAGAACTGAAGTCACCGACATAGCCCAGTGGATCAGCAAGTTGAAGTGGCAGTGGGCAGGCAAATATCTCTAATAACCGATGGCCGCTGGGGTCGAAAGGTTCTCGAGTGGAGACCACGAATAGGCAAGTGCAGCATTGGATATCCACCACAAGGTGGACAGGCGACATGACCAAGATCGCAGAAAGGGCTCTGGATGCATGCCGCTTTCCACCGGTCCCTGTGGCGATCTATTATATATTTACGTATATTATCTATTATGGCTGATTGACGGTTACCGTGGCTCAGTGGTCAGTGATATGACTTCTGTGCTTTCGGGAACCTGGGTTCGAATCCTGGCAGGGGCAAACATTTGTGTGATGAGTGTACGTGTTTGTTTCGGGTCTTGAATGTTTGTGTGTCTATGCCTCCCGCGACACAGGAAATTCTAGTGCGGGGATTTGAGTATGATTAGAAAAAAAATAAATTATGATGATAATGACATAAAACGAGATAGTGTTTAAACGCTAGATCTATATACCACCATGGGATTTGAACCACGGAACTGCTAGTCTAGTCTGTGACGTCTTCTCCTCAACCTATAGTAGAATATTACGTTGAAATTTAGAAAGACTTATGAAAAACAATATTTTATGGTATAGAAGATATGATTTTATTGTGTACATTGTGAACTTATTTAGGTATATTTTGGTTCGATAAACCTTACTTACGCAACACATGTACAGTACTAGTATGTATTTTAAATTAGAGTAATACAAAGTACTAGTGTTCTTTCTTTCTTCGATAATGTTCCGTTTAGACATTAACTTAGTTACAGTCAAATGGTCCTTTTGAAGAAGTAAAATCGGGATACATATTAGGCCATACAAGAAGCCACGAGGGGATCAGCTAGTCTAAACAGACTATGTTTAAAGCCACTCAGATGTTCATTAGCGCCTACCAATATATGTGGAGCTATATTTTGACAACAGCTTCTTACCAGGCGTTAAATATTACTCTCTCTTGGAGCCGTGCGTGCGTACGGCGCGAGGCCGGCGGCCCGGGGCGCTTCGGTGCGCCGCTTCCGCTACTGTCCTGCTCTAACGCGCGTAAAATACCTAAACATTTGGTAAAAGCACGCCTTAAACTGATATTTTCCGTAATATACTCAGTGAATAATTCATATACAACTAATAAAGGGCATGAAATATTTCAAATGATTGTAAATTGTAACATACTGGTTGAATAGCTCACGGTCGTGGGCATACGAATTCAAATTTCGAAAATGGAAAATAAAACATCTATGGAAAAAAGCGCGGGAACAAAGCTCGCTCTCCGCTCGACCATCGGAATAGTATCGCAGAGTAGAGAGGCGGTTGGAGAACGAACAAGTGGATGCCCTCTCGACATACATTCAACTCTGACTAGGTACTACAGGTCCGCGATTTCACTTTGATGTCGATTCCAGTTGCATGAGAGAGTTTCGGGGTCGATGACCTTTACAATAATGCGTGATGATGTTTTGAGTATATGTTATCTGTTCCCGTAGTTTGGATGGTCTGTTCCTTATTACGTAACTGTTGTGTTACAGTCTGCTTGCCTGTACTTGATGCTTTTTGTATGTTCTATGTCTGTTAATCTCGTTAAATCTATATAATCGTTCATAATATTATTTCATTAATGTTTCATACATTAATGAACTAATATTATGAAACGTTAAAACACATATATCAGCGAAAGATACTTACCATATTTAAACCTTTTGCTTGGAACAATAATCGACAATTTTATAGACACTCCGCATGAGTTTCGATTTACATATTTATTTATCTTTTTTTTAGTTTTCGGTGATCAAATGTATAATAATATCAAAGATCAATTAAAATTTTAATAAGATTAAGTAAATAAATGAGAACAATAAACGGGGCTTAATCGCGGGAAAAACATTTAGTAATTTATTTACCTCGACGTTTCGACCAAGTTGCATTGGTCGTGGTCACGAGAAGACTTGGAGGTTGAACGTCGAGGTAAATAAATTACTAAATGTTTTTCCCGCGATTAAGCTCCGTTTGATTTAATAACAACAATGAAAAAAATTAACTTTAAGTGCATGTTATAACTACATAACTTTTCACTAGTACATTCAGTACAGTTTGGAATAAAGCTTCTGTGTACTAAAAAAAAACGATAATGATGAATATATCTAACAATGAAAGCGATGCAAGGGAAAATAAACCTTATCGTTTTATGATGATGATTTTATGATGATCAAATGATTTTCAACCGTATAGGGTGGTAAACGATATATTTGTCCACAGTGCCATATAAATGAATGATCACGCTTTATTTTATTTATAATAAAATTTGCGCCTGTATATCCATTCACATCAAGATAACCTTTTCCAAAATTTTCTTTATTTGCAATGGACCGAGCTGAACCGAGGCTTAAGTTGAGATTCTCTCCGACGACGTGGTTTTTACCCTCTATTTTTTTCATCATAATATGTCGTAGATGGCGGTAGTGATCGAGCCCGGTGATTACGCCATAAAAAAACTTATTTCCTTTCCTTGATAGGACAAGTCGGTACGGAATCACACACAAGTACTCTTCCACTTGATCGTTCGTTACTCTAGGTACTCGCTTTATTTAAAACCTATGTAATATGGTTTTCAACTTTCATGGCTTTTCATAATATATATATTGTTTAACACGGGATACGCACCATGATTTTGGTTTTGAATGAGCTCCCGATATTTCGGCGCGGTTCCACGCACCATGATCACCACGTCTCTCCGTGATCATGGTGCGTGGAACCGCGCCGAAATATCGGGAACTCAAATTATTAAACAATATATTTACTGTAAACTCTAAGGCTTTCACGGCCGGCGTTGCATGTTGTATGTATTGCTTCCGGGCTGTTTGGCCGTGGTCTAAGTGAAACTTGTGTTCCAAACGTTTCTTCGATCACTGCGGTCGACATCCTCAGTGGTTCAGGTCCGAGCGGCGACAAGAGCGTAGAACTCTCCTTCGCGGCGTCTTCTCTGATACTGACTACTATACTTCTCAGTATCAGAGAAGACGCCGCGAATATTTACTGTGTTTTATGATTTCTAGAGTCCAATAGTACCTACTCCGTTATAACGAATGTTCGGGAAGCGACTGAGGCCGCTGGCATAGCAGAATTTATGTACGATTGTTTTGCATGAAGCAAACTCCGACGGTACTAGCCAAATTCCTGAATTCAGAATTCCGCCTGTAGTTGTGACTCATTAACATCATTTAAGTATGCATGGGAACTTTTTGTCTTTGTATGAATTTTAGCACACTATTCGTGCTTTTACATTTCATAGTGTTTTATTGTATATATTAGCTGCGCCCCGCAGTTTTAATCGCGTGGTGATGATTGGTGATGATGATGATGATGAAAAGTAGCCTATGTGTTATTCCAGGACCTAAAGTATTTACATACCAAATTTTATCCAAATCCGTTCAGCCGTTAGAGCGTGATTGAGTAACATCCATCCATCCAAACTTTCACATATATAATATTAGTAGGATTTAATGGACATGTATCGATTTGACATTGACGACTCTAAGCCATCACATTAAGTTCTAGTGGTGACTTCAATATTGTTCTGAGTGGAGAGGTGCTTGATCCAGAAAAACATTTATACTAAAAAAGGCACTAAATGTAAATTAAGATAATAATTTATAAGATAATATTCTTGTTTCATTACTGACACACATAATTACATTAAAATAATATTCATCATCATCATCATCATCATCTCAGCCATAGGACGTCCACTGCTGGACATAGGCCTCCCCCATCGATTTCCACAAGAACCGGTTGGAAGCGGCCCGCATCCAGCTTTTGCCTGCGAATATTATAATATTAGCTAAAGAAAATTGTCTATAACAATGATTGGTATTTAATATATATATTTTTTTATTTATTATAAGTTTGTGTTTGACAACTGTCTCACTTGATGTTAAGAGATGACGTTGTCTAAGATTTAGCACGCAAAAAATATTGAGTCGTGAAATGAAACAACAAGATTAGTATATTTATTTTCTAAATTTCGAATTAAAAAGGAATTATAGCTTGAAATTGCTGAAAATTGTTTTATCCCATCAGTCACAAATGAGAAAAAAAATCATTTCGATTACAGTCTATCTAACTGAGCCTTATTCAAATACATTTTAAAAGGCCGCTCTCGCCGCCCCCTTTCCCGGGGGGTGAGACGATTTCATTTCCGCCCCGTGGCGTGGCGGTATCTGTGATGCTTGTGGAATCTATCGACCTTACTTTTTCTGGACCTTTTCAGTCTAAGATTGGCGTTTTTTTATTATTTCGAAAGTCACTTTCATTTCTTTTCATGTTGATTTGAGTATTTGTGAATCTGTACGTAGGTACGCACTTCGTCCGACGATATGTCTGTTTTTATCACTAGGACTGTTTCAAATACAATTATTTGAGGAAAAATACTATGCAGATGCATCAACAGATACCTGAGCAAATCGTTGAGCTTAGAGATTATTTGATACGCCCCGGTTTCACCCGCATGGTCTAAGGCTTCCCGGCTACCGTTATTTTCTCCGCAATTTACTATTTGTGCAATTGTATTAATTGCCTTCTAGAATTAGAAAACTAAAACAATTCTACTAATCTTATAAATGCGAAAGTTTGTGTGTATGTTTGTTACTTCTTCACGCCGAAATGGCTACACCGATTTTGATGAAAACTGGTATGAAGATAGGCCCTGGATGGATACATAGGCTACTTTTATCCCGAAAAACGTATAGTCCCCGTGAGATAATTGAGGTAGCGGAAAAACTGTATTCAACGAGGGTGAAACCGCGGGGCGCTACTAGTGAATCTATTAAGTCGTTTCCAAGTTATTATAGCGGGACTAAAAGAAATTAGGATTCATTTATATACGAGTATATACATATAGATTAACTTACGAAGCGTTTTGCTTCCATTTTCAATCATTTTCAAAACAAAAAAATACAATATAGATGATGAGAAATTTAACTATTTATCTCTAGTTTTTTGCCACAAGCCGACCCCAACTCAGCATAAATGCTGGTTACTACAACCAGCGCTGGTCTTCCGTTGGGACCGGTAATAGAACTCGTTGTCCAAGTCTGAGATTGTAAAGAGGTGCAATCACCTAAGTACATGAAGATTTGTACATAAATACTACAAATACAACTAACGTTACGGTTTTTGCTAGTTGTAAAGAAAATAAGCAAAAGGTGAAACTTTTTTAAACAAATACCTTTATTATCTCAATAAACTTAACCCTTATCATATTTGATTATACCTACCCGTTACTGCTATTACATAAAGCGTTAGATAATTTAAATTCGTACTGAGATAAACGTGGGTTATGAATCTAATAACAGTAGGTACTGTTACTTATGATTCTGTGATAAGACTTAGATATATCGACTTACTCTAAATACCCTCATTTCTATTCTATGTAGGAATTAATAGATTATATGAATACAGTTCTAAAAGTAAACATTTAGATAGTCCTAATTTTTCAAAAAACAAAAGATAACCTAAAAACAAAGTACAAAAAAGAACTAACTATATGTACAAAAAAGGAACTATTAATAAAAAAGCATATAAATTTCTACCTGTTTTTGATGACGATTACGTCGATTACCCTGATTACGTCTCAACTTTTGTGCGGAGGGGAAGGCGTTCCTGTGATTACAGGAACGCCTTCCCCTCCGCTGCTGGTGAACCATTGTTGTATGGGAAAGTTCACTAAATACTTTGTATTTAACAGCACTTTCATTATTTCTTCGGCTACAAAATGTATCTGTTTTTGTAAGCAAACGCAGCTGTTTAAAAATAGAACACAGTAAAGGAGGATGCTCATCGGTTATCACGCATGAGCGCTGATCAAACCGGATTATATGCGAAGCGTGAGTAGACACCTCGCCGAGCACAGCGCGCACGACGTGCTCTACCTTTTACCTTTTTATTTTAAATCGGCCACGGGAATGTTTACCCAATATACAAATGTATACAGCTAGCTTATAGAAAATAAAAAGCCAAAATGTACCCGCTGCTAGGAGCGTAATGAGCCTGGCCCTTTCTGTTGGCGAGAGAAGTGTTTGCGATAGTCTACCACGCTGGACTTTGGGGTTTGGCGGATAGGCAAATGTTGATCTACTCAGACCGCACGCGGGCCTTTATTGTCACCTAACGACTGTTCTCCTGAGACTATAGTCGAGACAGTTGACAAGCGTTCAATCTTAATGCCACCAGTGGTTCAACATCCACATATTAACTGCAGCGTACTGGGATAGGCAAATGTTGATGATTCAGACAGCGCGAGGGCCTTGAATGTGACCTGTTGACAAGCGTTCAATCTTACCGCCACTTGTGTCCTACATCCACGTTTGAACGTGGATGTAGGAACGAAGTACTTTTATATAAAGTATTGAGTTTCTCAGTTAAAACAATAACTACAAAAATGTTCGTCTTTCTTTTAAGCCACGTGACAGTTATCGCGATCAACAAAAAAAGTGTATTTCACAAATTACTTCCTTTGTCTACTCCTACTTAATACTGTACACTTGATTAATGAACATTAGAGACGGACGCTAAGACGCTATACTCACATCACGTACTTCGTCGACAATATATCATAACAATGTATAGCTCAAGTTTGTGCAGGTTATCTAAGTAAGCTTTGGGACAGATGAATATATAGCTGGTACATACAGCTTGTCTTCTTCGTCAACCTTTAATCTCTAAATATACTTGTCAATTTTAAATAGTCAATTCAGTGTTGTTTCACATGGAAGGTTTTATGTCTTTTGTTTTACATAAATTCATGTACATATAATAAATTAGGTTCTACAATAAAAAAATAGACTCTAGAATCTGTGGAGTGTAATGTTTTTCAAATAATAAAATATAATATATGTGCTATGGATTGTAGATATGTGAATGGACTATTCATTCATTACAGGGACGCAATTTGGGAGTAATTCGTGAAATGCACTTTATCAATTCTTTCTTGCATATAGGTATAGTAAAACCAGAATTTGGTTGAACCAGAGGCTGAAATTAGCTGGCAGCCATCATTTCGCCATCATCGGTATATTTGGGACGTGTTGCATAATAAGTGTTAAGTGATAAACATAATTTTATTTATAACTGATGATAAATGGAGTTCAAGGTAAGATCTGTATAACTTTTTCGTCGCGGCAAAGCGCTTTCGGTCAGACTATACCAAATCTGTATCCTATAAATCGGTCAGGGTTGTCACAGGTGTACTCAACCGTTTCAAGTAACAACTCGACCGCATGGCGCACCTGTATGACCTGCTAAGGGTCGCCCTTAAAAGGGTTTAGCCCTTGTTTTGTAATTAATTATTATGAGAGTTGTGGCATTTTGACCGCGGTTAGGCGCTCGCTTTTATGAAAATTAAATGAGTATTGTGGAGGCCACTGATAATTTGATTTTTTGTCTGGGTACATTCTGGCCGGCGTAAATCTGGTTAAATTCGTTACTTTTCACGAAGCTTGCTAAGCTACTTAGGGCATGCGATTATTAAACAATATATAGATGATAAAACGAGAGATCATTTTGTATAATTTGATGAGAAAGTTTGTATGGATGGATGATACATTTAATTTCATAAGCGTTATACAACCTCGAGGCCATCACTTTGACGGCCACTAGTTTGATTCCCAATCATGGCTTCGTGTTCCGGTGTATGCGATACCGTTGCGATATATAACACGGCGTGGCTGTAGAATGCGTTTCTGCTCCCGACTGATCAACTGCTACCAACGTTGTAAAAATACCAAAAATATAGTGTTCATGCAGCTGCCTCACAAAGCCAATTCAGTTTCTGAGATCCTGATATCCTGATTAAAAAACTTACGGAAATTTGGATTATCGGAGATGAACTTTCGGCAAACGCTTACGGCAAAGTCTCGTTCAAAAGAAGTATTTGTCAAGAATGTTACACAATAGGACTAAGGGAACCATCCGCCCGGAACTGCTCTTACATTTTGTAAAGGATTTCTGGCAAAGTTTTAACTTTCCCGTTTCGTCGGAATTCATTAATTAAACAAATTACTGGTTCGTTACGGCTTTTAGTTAACAAGCTAGTGAAATTCTGTGGTTGTGTTTTGAATAAAGGCAAGTCATGGTTCATTATTGTTTTCAATATTTTATAACCGACATAAAAAAATGAGGAGGTTTGCATAACTACGCGGTTTACGAACCGATTTTGATGATTCTTTTTTTGTTTGATAGAGTATACTTCCGAAGTATTCCCATTAAATTTTAATAAAATTAGTTAAGCGCTTTTTGAGTTACTTAAATCCAAAAACTGAAGTGTTACGTCTACCTAGATAACTTCCTAATTGAAGTTGAATGATAATTGATCCCGTGAGTAGACAAGGTCACTAAAGAGGCTGAATAAAAAAAGGAACCAAAAAACAGAACCGACTTCAACACTCAAAAGTGTCAAATAACATGTCGAAGTCGGTACCATGCGCACAATACTTTGAGAATAATTTCTTTTAAACCGGTACTGTTTGGGGTACCGTTTAACAAGTTATGTCACACTTTTGAACGTGGAAACAGTTCCATTTTTTACAGGAAAATATTTAATTAGTAACACACTCATGTGACTCACGACTACAGAATACCGTCCTGTCACATTGACAACTAATCTACAGTAGCACTCCACTAGCCGTCCGAATGTGTCCCCCAATTACAATACATTTGAGGGAATGTTTTTTGTAGTAGTGACATCGAGTCCAAAGTGGACAGGATGACCTGACTAAGATCGCAGGAAAAGGCTGGATGGAGGCCGCTCGCTATGGCCTGCATTCAAACTTAGGTTCAGCTGTGGACATATTATGGCCAAGATGATGGTGTTGTGTTCAAGTCTGACTTGTAGACGAGTTTTGCTTACAAGAGATTGAACGTAAGTGCCACCTAATCATAATGATGAGTATTTTTAATGAAACGCAGTGTTATAAAATATTTATTATACACACAAAAATATGAAATAAATCAACGTCAGACATTCGGAATAAGTAGTGATGGACGATATCTCCGCGAGTGATTGATCACTCCGCGCGTCGACGTGTTGTACAAAGATATTCGAATTCAAATGTTATCGATATTACAATCGGTTAATTGTTCTCGCTTAACCCCTCCGCTGCCGAAAAAAAACGAATTCTCCAAAAATCATCTAAAATGTAGCACGGGCACTAATAAATCAATATAATAACCCAACAATCCTACCAACAAATATATGATATTTTCACGTAGTATATAAACACACACTACTCATTTAGTATGATTATACTATTTGTGCCACTATTTACCTACTACACACTCAGGCTAAAAAATCGATGATGGAAAGCCATAAGTAACTGCGGTAAAGTAATAACATTCATTTTTATATTAAGAGGATTGTGCCGTGGTGATACCGGCCTAGAATAGTACTCCTGGCGGGTATTGGCAATCCCCCTATATGGGGGAGGCATATGTCCAGCAGTGGATGTCAAATTGCTGTGAAGAAGATTGTATACTCAAGATATACGTTCCAGTTTTTTTGAGTATGAAAATATGATAGTTTTTATTTGGTTACGAAAAAGTCCACATTAGTAACATAAAAAAGTAAAGCACAAGTACCTTGTAATTGGATATAAATGTGCACTGGAATTACACAATCTGATTCCACCATCCCCTTTCTATCATCGGTCGACTCGACGTACGGCAATTCGCCATCGCTATATGGTAGATATACCACCTATACGCACGAAGCGTTATGCTTCCACTTTCTTAATGCGTACTGCCAAAGAATGGAACTCGTTGCCCGAGTCTGTGTTTCCCGATATGTACAATCCTGGAGTCTTCAAGTCGCGAGTGAATAGGTACCTTCTAGGCTTGCGTGTTAAATCCTAGACAAGGTCATCACTTAACATCAGGTGAGACAGTTGTCAAACGCAAACATATAATATGTAAAAAAAAAAATACCTACGTACTTAGCCAGTTTGATACCACTTGATACCACTACACATCCACTTTCTGCTATAATATCTACTGTTAGGTTAAATGCAAAATGTACAACAAAGGAATTGAGAAGGCCAAAAAGGCTTGTAAACAACCTTATTACAATATTGCTCAAAGATATGCGAGCACCGTCGAGAGAAAATTGAAAATCCTTTTTAAATGGTTCAGCTTGCTCTTGTTACAAATTGTAAAGCCCCCGCTTTTGGGGGAAAGTCAGGGAGAAAACTGGAAGAGGTAAAGGTGGCGTTTAAATTAAATTAATATTTTTGATAAGTCACATTTAAGATATTCATACTGAAGTATACATTTAAAAGTATGAATATCTTAAATGTAACTTCTCAAACATAGTTTTAAAATCTAGTAGTGCTTATGTATACCTATTCAAAAACACTACTATATAAATAAACATAACTATGGAATAAAATTAATTGTATATAATGTAATTGTATGTATATTATTATAAGACAAATATAGGTAGGTACCTATATTTGTCTTATATATATATATATATATATATATATGTAGCTTGTCTATACTAATATTATAAAGAGGTACGATTTGATTGTGTATTTGTTTGTTTGCATTGAATAGCCGCTACCCCACGCCCATTTAGGAACTAATAAGTAAAAAAAAGAATGATGAATGAATAAATAATTACAATATTATAGCGACTACAATAACATTTGAGCGATCTTCTAGCTATTGTGAACGTATAGATAATTTAAATGCTCTAAACCACTACCAGTTGGCAGCATGCCCAGGATGCTAGCAGCATTGCTACGTTGAATTGCAATTTCGTTGAAGCAAATGTGTGCCAGCATTTTGGCCAGCTTTGATAAGTTTTGGAAAATCCGATGAGCATGGAGACTCCGGTCCTCACGGCCCAACGCGACGACGACTACCTACTGTATCACAGTGTGTACTACAAGTTGCGGTAACTACTCTTCCGGGATACACGAAGTAATATATACTGGATACATATTTATTACTAAAGGAGTGAAAAATACTTTACGACCGTCGGTCGTATACGATGTCGGTTGCGATGTCGGGTAACAAATACTGTGACACGAGATTTTTATGTTAGAAGACAGAAGAAGAAGATAATGAGAGCAAGTTCAATGACATTTAATTTGACGTGTCGCTTCACATGTGTGTAGGGTGTGAGACAATGCGAATAATGTCATCTAGATACGTCGCCATCGATTACCCATCTTACAATTTATTTATTTTTTTAACACACTCAGACTCCCACTTTAGGATTCCCTGTGTCGCGGGAGGCATGGACACACATAATCAAAACACACAGACAACTAACAACTACGACCCCGGACAAACATCTACACTCATCGCACAAATGTTTGCCCCTGCGGGGATTCGAACCCAACTTGGGTTCGAATCCCGGAGACACAGAAGTCATATCACTGACACTGACCACTGCGCCACGGCGACCTTCAGTTATAGGGCATGCAGTATCATATAAGCCAAGCACTAACTTTTGTTGTATACTAGCCTAAATGTTAGTAGCCTATATGTTATTCCGGGACGTGAAGTATCATCCAAA
This sequence comes from Apeira syringaria, assembly GCA_934044485.1. Classification (NCBI taxonomy): domain Eukaryota; kingdom Metazoa; phylum Arthropoda; class Insecta; order Lepidoptera; family Geometridae; genus Apeira; species Apeira syringaria. The sequence continues at coordinate 1,186,294 of OW203656.1, read as the reverse complement.
TACAAATTCAAAATTCAAATTACTTAAATAAGTATACATTTATACATTTTATGATATGTGGCTAGAGTGTATGAGGTCTGAAATAAAGTTGTTAGACAATGAGCTGTTCCGGCGTAAATTAAAATCGTGGCTGGTCTCCAAAACCTACTATAATATAAAAGAATTCTTAAATGATTACTCTCGGTGCAACTGTAATTTATGTAATTGCGATTAAGTGTACAATTTTTGTATGTAAGTAGAGTAGTAAAATTAAGTAGTAGTAAAGTATGTAAAATTTGTAACATTTATAATATAACATTTGTATAAAAAATAATAATATTAAAGACCACTATTGAATGCTCAAACTGGGCAGGCTGTTGAAACTATTTTAAATTGTAACTTCTTTATTATTATATCACACAGTTGTTCAATAAATATTTCTGAATTCTGATTTCTGTATACACAAATAAATTTTATGGGTTATCTGTCGCTGAACTAGGCTCATCGCCTGTGTTTCTGCTTACAGCGCCCTCCTCCTAGATTTATAAAACAATAATGTAACCTTAAACTATTGACAACTGTTAATACATAATAATTAAGTTTAAAGTTAAGTGTAAAAGTTCCTCTCGGTGCGTAAAATGTAAGTGCATGTGTGAGTGTGAGAGGGTGTCGGCTTAGATATATGTTTTTTAGCATCAATACAATTTGGTATGGCGTGGTCCGTCCAGCCGTTTCAGCGTAAATGAGTAACAAACATCCATACATCCAAACTTTCGCGTTTATCTTATTAGTGGGATAAGTGGTTTGTTTGAAATATATAACATTCTGAATACAGAGGTTAAAACAACAGGTTGCGTTCTTCATTCCTAAGTAAGGGAACTCTCCTGAAGTTCCGCCGCAGCTCATGGCGACCGTGACAGTACTATTATTGTATAAACAGTGATTTATGGAAACGTATCCATTAGGTTATGTTATTCGCATTATATCACACCACAAGTGTGTATAATCACAAAAACTATGATGCATTGTAAAACAATGTAAAAAAGATGGTACAAAATCTGATGGCTGTGGTCAAATAAAACCTACCCGCATGTAAAACTCTACGTGAGCCTGAACACGCCGAATACACGCGTTCGTTGCCTAATTACCCTGTTATGTACATACATATGTATGCTGTATACATGTGTGGTTTACTTTACATACGAGCGTTGTTTCTAATTTGTCAGTAGAATGTGTCCAGTGTTGCCATCTACTTCGACAAATAAAGGTGGGCAGGCAGGGATGCTGTTAGGATGAAAATCCCAGGGGCTGAGACAGGTAGCGAAAACTAACCTGCTTTGTTACACATCGTTCAGTTACTAATGGTAGATAATCAGTATAAGCAGACTTTCATTTCGTTGATAACAATAATATTTTGTATTTTATATGATGTGATTGTTTCATAAATTTTAAGAACGGAGAGGTTCGCGAAACGATTTAAAAAAATAAGTAAATAATGTAAAAGTGCAAGTCAGTCCCTTTTACTTTTCCAATATTTTTTTCCACCATCTTCAACTTCAATTGACATTTATTATTCCAGGAAAAATTTAGATGTTGTCTTATGAATAGTTTTAGTATTTATAATGTGAACTAGAATGATTTGGTAGCGGAGTTTACTCATTGAAATTTGTCTAAATGAAAACTATCCTACGCACTCTAATGTCAGAAATCGAATGGGTGATACCTTTATGATAAGTCTTTATTACCAACACATTATCGTATTGGTTGTCCTTAAAGGACAACTCTGTTAGAACATGTCATCAGTTTGCGAGCTGTTAAAACATTGGGATATCCGATATCCCACATTCTCCGCATTCACCAGTGTTGAGGGTAGTGGCACATGCTGTGATCCTAGGGGAAGTCCCTATCCCAGCATGAGACCAATGATGCAATGATAAATACTCGGCGTTAAAACTTTAGGGACTATCTAACTGTAAGAGGTAAATGTGGCGTAGCTTTCATAACCCCCATAAATTCCACCCTGATTAAGGCACTGAAAAGCAGAATACCCTAATTGCTCCGAATGCCCATAAAAACATAATGGACTGATACAACACGTATCGGTAATGTCATTTCCAAGTTTATGACCCCATTACTGGTCTGGAATAGGCATCATTCATGCGTATGTCCTCGGCGAATACCTCCTGGGCCGGGGCAAATAATACGTTTATTTTATGGGAGTAATGATACTCAGATATCAAATACGTATGAACAATTAAAATAAGCACTTATCTGTAACTCATATTTACTGTGAGTGTCCTACTGAGGATAATACAGGAAAAATGCGTCATATGAACAGCATTCCACAATGCTACCTGCTGCTGTAAGGGTAGTGTTACACAATAATTTTAACAATTCAATTCGTGTTCCAAACTATAATGGAGGCACCCGACTCGCTGAATTAAGGCACCTATTTAATGCATTGAATATAAAAACGCTGAGTAGGTATTTACCTACTTACGTCAATGACACACACTTTCAGGCTCGGCTTGTGATTATAATTCTAATATGTGATCCAAAAAACTGAACTTTATATCTAGGTGTTATGTATTTATCATTTATTTCTTTCATACATATTTTACCAACATCAATACTATTAACCGACTTTAAAAACAGGAAGAGGTTTTGAATTCAACTGTAGTTTTATAAGTGTGTTTATTTCGTTCTAGTTGTTGCCAAGACACACAACAATGACAACATTTTCGTTTTTTTATGTAATAAAAAAAAACTGATGAAGGCTGTTTTTTTTTTTTTTTCATTACACAATAGGTGACAAACATCGACGTACGAAACGTTTGCCTATTTTCAATTTAAAAAAAATAACATACGGTAGAAAGTACGGTACATAGTCGGTTAAAAAGACTTGCTGCTTCAGGAGCCGCTTCTATTTATGTAAACCTCTCTATCTGCCCATAGCCGATATCAATTGGATCCCCGGGTGCATCCCTGGCGATTACTGTGTAGACGATTGCCCGATTATTGCCAATCAATGTGTTGCCAGTCTCCGAGCGTTATTGAAATTTCAATTATCTACGTATGCGATACTAAAGTGATATCTGCTGGGGCGTAAACTTGTTAGCCTCGTGCTGTGCTGATTATTACGAGAAAATGTTAACCAATAAGGTTGAACAGTGCTATACATACCGCGACGATATTATAGTTGTGGTTGAAGATATCGGTGAACATACACAATGACAATTGATCCTGTGAGTAGCAAAGGTAAAGGGTGCAAAAAATGTTTTACCAAAAAATGGAACCGACTTGAGCTCTCAATAGTGTGAAATAACTTGTCGAAGTCGGTACCATGACATTTCACAAAAGTAACTATCATCACAATATTGTGCTCATAGTACCGACTTCGACAAGTTATTTCACACTTTTGAGTGTTGAAGTCGGTTCCATTTATTAGTTAATTTTTATTTGGCATTATTTAATTTTAAGCGCCCTGTATTTTCATTGCTTTCGATCTTTCGGCAGTTCAATCACGATAGGAGTAACAAAATATTGAGAGCTTAAAACATCTATAATATTAAGGTGCCAACCTGCACTTGTGACAACCAGTCTCACGAAGATCTCTGGCATGTCCTTGAAAGCTGTCCTAAGTATGACTACGTCAGGCTGGAGTGCGAGTGCAGAATGGGTCTGAATATAAATAGGCAAAACTACCCCTCTATTCTCGACAATGACACCACCCGTACTCTATTCCTTGCCTATGGAGAAAACGTGGTGTACAAAGCTGCAAAAGCCAATGGGTCCAGTGTCCAACTGTAGAATTTCCGGGTCATCCGTAATATATACAACAGACCCCCTTACCATTTGTCCTTACCGCTAGTGCCCAACGGTCCTCTAGCTTCTTTCTGCAACCGTTGCAAATATACCCTTTTTCCGTATTGCTGTGCCTTACAAGAAGTGTTTTGCAAGTGGGCAATTTAGAGCTAAAAGTTACCAACATCTTCTTATAATCTTATTACTCACTTAGCTGTATTAACAATCAGCCCTTAGTGTGCAAGAATTCAACTCAACACACAAGAAATATGCTAAATCATATTGTAATACTGTCATCGTAATTTATCATTGTAAAATTGTCACATTGTATTGTACCATAAATCATTGTAATATAAGTCAAAAAGCTGCGTGGGCGCAACTGCATAATAGGACGGTCGGTATAGACCTATACGTAGGAGTCACAAAATGATGTGACTCCATAAGTTTTAGCTTTAAGATGTATAGAATATAAGTTTTATGGGAAAAAAAAAAAAAAAAAAAACGATGAAAAAGTTGTGGCATTAAAACAGCCACAGTTGTGTATAACAAAAAAAAAAAAAAAATATTAAGGTCATTTTTAAATTTATCTTAAAGTTCCTGACCGTAACAGTGTAAATATGTTTCGGATAACATAATATTTAGAATGAGAAATAAGTATAAAGTACTTATGAAGAATTTAGAATGTGCTGTGCTAAAGATTATAAATGTGTGAAAGGAGTATATTGTAATCCACAGACCGCTTAGAAGGACAATTGTATGAAGAAAGCGATATCGTCTTGCCCCAAATGTCTCCACGTCGAAAGTATTTCATCAGTCTTTGTAGGAATGAATACAAGCTCAATGTTATTAATTTAGCTGCTTAGATGAGGGCTCGGAGTTTATCATCATCATCTCAGCCATAGCACGTCCAATGCTGGACATAGGCCTCCCCGATACATACTCGGAGTTTCTCATTATCATCGAAATAAAATGCACAGATTAGACGAGGCATAAGAAAGTATAAATGGCAGTACTCATTAAAATACAGGCTAAAGTTTTGGATCGGCATAGTCTGTGATACCAACCAACAAGGTGGACAGATGATCCAATAAAGTTGCAACAAGATTTATTCTTATAACGCTTCAGTCTGGCCGGGAATTTAAGAGATAAAAATAAACACAACAATAGATATCTGATGGCTGAAACTATGTAAGAATAGTAGAAGAAAAAAACATTTTACTTATTCCGTAAATGCCATGGAATATATCTGTTCTTTTTTTAAATAATTGTTCTTATACACAATAACAAAAGTAAATATAAAATAGACATATAAACTACAATATACTATACAAATTTCTTGTACCTTCTTTCGCAACTTATATTAAGGGGAAGAGGAATGTATATTAAGGAGGAAGGATAATTGCTTGGAGATGAAAGGGATTTGGATACTGTAGTCTCTCCCCGACTAGGCTCGCACGATCGAAATGTCCCCCCGCGTTCAAACTAAGACGGGTAGGTCACGTGGGATGTACAATAATAATAGGCTTCAATAGTGTATTTGGAAACTGTGTGTTTTTAAATTTATTTTATAGTTATAGTTTTATTTTGTATATTTCCTCGAAACAATGGAGGCGGTTCGACCTCCAACCCCTGCCTGAGCTCCTGGTACCGGAAGGTAGCAATGCTACTACCGCCAAAGGAGGATGGCAGAACCAGCCTTGCTCCCGAAAAATGAAATCACAACCCGTTCATGTATTCTTTATATATGACAATTTATATTATATTTTTGCTGGATTCCGTGAATAATTTGCATTATTTATAAAGTTGGGAATCAGAAATACTTTTATTTTATTTATATATGTGGTGTTTGTAGTTTTCAAACGCACCCTATACTTCTCATTATGTTTGTTGCGTTCGAATACTTACGCTTTGAAATTAATTGTTATTGTTACTCTATAATCTGTAGTCAGCTGCTCTGTAGACCCGGACTGCGTTCATAAACACACCCATCCCTAGTTTATTCCAGAATATAAGTAATCTGCATCTGTAGCGCGATCCATGCAATATTGCTTTCTCTGTCTACGATGCTATATATGGATAGCGGTCCATTGAATGGTTCGCATATGGACGTGTAGTTAGCATACTGATACAAATGATTTTCCATGATAACTTTTTACTCCCAACTTCTAGGAAAATGATTGAATATACAATATACAATGTATTTATTGCTCTATCGATACGTATAAGTTTCATTCATGAACGCGGTTTCTTTCTTCTAGACTGCAAATGTATGGGAGTCTGCCATCCTCCTTTGAAAAACTGTCACCAAACGTGTAGCGTTTTCAGGCAGCAGCTTATGAAAGCCAGTAAACACTCTTAAGTGTAATGTGATCACATTCAATCACAACGTCACCGAACATCAGGTACATAGTACAAACAACATAGTGGTAAAAATCGCCTTTAGCGTTAAGGCCGCCTACTGTCTCACTCTATTATTATACAGTTTGTAAGTACCGTATCGTTATGTAAGTAATATGTAGTTATGTGTTTGTGTTGCAATAAGGAATTATGGGGTCTGTATATATAAAAAAGGAACTATAGATTCTTAAAAATGACAAGAAATTGATACGCGTTGAGAGCTTTCAGAGCTTTCAGAGCTTAGCCGACGCCCTAATTTGAAATAGCGCGTTGTAAAAAATAGCAGTAACTGTTATGGTCCTAGAAAGCATCTGTTTCAATTTGTTTGTCATTAGAGAGTTTATATGTCGTTCAATTCTGTCGGGTCTCGAGCAATTTACGCTTCAGTTCCAGCTGTCGCCGCCAGCTCGTGCGTCACTGGAGCTGTATTAAGGCACGGCGCTGATGACTTGTGCCTACTGAATCGTAAGGTCTGCGGTCTACGTATATTAATATATACCTATATAGTACATATAAGCGTACATATAATTGTTTATATAAGGTATTGGCTGAGTCAGTCGTTTCATAGACACACGATGCGAACTATCAGATAAAAATGAGCGGTGATCATGCCCAAGCACATAGGTTCGTGATATAAGCATAATAATAATAAAAGCCTTTAATCTCTGACCAAAATACAGTTTTGACTTATATACTACTTATGAATAATATATATATATATATATCTAACTTTAACATAATATTTACTAAGCTTAGATATAAGCATACCCTGGGTTAACTACTATGAGACACAAAGGTTATAGGAAAATATCCTATACCTTAGATAGGGAATGTTTTACGTTTGTAAATTGTATCTATATTTTGCCTAAATGTGACCTTCTTCTTTTGTATTATACGTAGTGTTGATATAGTCAGAAATAAACAATTTTCTTTCTTTCTTTCTTTCTTACCTCAAATGGACCACAGGCGCTGAATTGAACAACAGCTATATAACTTGAATCTGAGTATTTCTTAAGCATAGTCTTCTGTTATAAATTTGAGCCTTTGAGACTTAGGCAATATGGATTTCTCAGCTACAATAACCCTGGGATAATCCCAAGCGACACCCCCCGCCCCCGCGCCTCCTCGCGTTTGACAGTAGCGATCTATCTATTAACGAATCAGACAGGAAGAGCTGGCACAGCGCCAGCTACTTACCCATTCATGGGCCGGGTGGACATGAACCGGCTGCACTGTTATGTGTATGAAAAAGGACGTGAAATGAATATTACTGTATTCTTGCTGAAGTTACAAACCTTGTATCTACATAAATGTATCATTATTTTTGAGCGGGCCGTGATAAATAATAAAAATAAAGTTGTGTGTTCAGCAGCTTGAAGCAGCATTTAGGCTTCATTACTTTGGATAGAACCATTTTTGCACCAACCAATTTTAGGGATGAAAAGTGGCCTGAAATGGATAAAATGTGCTAATATAGGGTCTAAACTATTTTATACCAAATTTCCTCGAAATCGGTGCTGCTGTTTGATTGTGAAGGAGTAACAAACATGCACTTTATAATATTATTGGGAATTTCACGGTAATGACAAATGCGTTTAAACTGTCTTACATCAGTATAAATGTAATTAAAAAGTCTTAAAATGTGATTAGTTTTTTTTAACCCGTTGGCCACCTGTAATCTGTATCTGTATATATTTGTAATGTTTTAAATCAACACTCATTAGGATGTGTCCCGCCCTCTCTACCTGTAAACACCCGCGAGCCTCTGTGACGTCATCCGAATGAGTCCTGCCAATGGTGCTGTGCAGGCGTTCTTATTATTTTCCAAGTGTGGGTAGATACATAAGTGCGCATTTGCCGCTTGTTGTTAATTGTGTAATGTTGTTCGGGCATGTCACAGATATATTAAGTAACTTTGTACTATGATTACGTTTTTTATTCGGCTGTCAAGTTCCTTTTTCGTACTAAACCGATTTCGATGATGTCCCAGAAATCGTAGAAAATGTTTCAATTTGAAGTGAAAGGCGGTTGTATTTAGTTTTTATGAAATAAATGATTTTGTTTTATTTGATTCAGAACGATCGATAACTAACCGTATCGATTCGATTCGATATAAAATGATATAAAATGTATGAACAATACATTTCATATTTTAACGTTTATTGATTTGCACATATTTCGTTAATTTAATGCAATATTCTAATGTATATTTCTATCATTAAGCATATTGTGTAACAAATGTTTGCAATAATACTTAAAAGTCTGTAATACGGGATTTATTAATACCGAAGCGATTAGGTTAGCTATGGAATAGGGGGGCAGGTCGACGGAGTGGTTGCCCCACTGCAGGTGCAAATAAATAAAAACAGGCAAACGTGACCGACTGTTTCCCAAGCCTAATTATCCCCAAACTTTGGCAACTTTTCCGAGCAAACAGACAGCCCTCGGTGGACGATCTCTCAAATAAAACGAATTGTGCTCGAACAAAATTAAGTAAATATTTTGACCAATTATGCTAATTGTGGATTGTTCGCTCTGTTTGGTATAAAGCAAACATTACCGTTTCGTTAGCGGACATATAGTAATTGCTAATTTCATTAGCTATTTATTCGTTTGCCGTAGACAGTCTGCAAATATAGCTATGGCCAGACAAACGACAATTTGGCGAAATGGATGTTTGAAATATGTATAGAAATAGCGCTCCGCCGCGTTCCGTTGATATTTTACTGTGAAATGTCCATCCCTGTTCAGGACTATAAAAAGGTCGGCGCGTTGAAGTATGGGCTATAAACTTTATGTGTATTTTAATGGCGTCAATTCAAAATTGTAATCACACACAGTGTGTGTGGAAATGTATTTTCCACAGCTTATGTTCGACTTTAAAAAATGTAATCCTTTAAATAGATAACCGTGTCATTCTTTCTTTTAATACAATTCTTAATCGTCATAAAAGTGTTATGGATCTTTTTATGAAGATTGATGGGTGGAAGGGATGAGGACGACCAAAGAAATGATCGATGGATTGTATTATATCATATATCTTTTTAAGTTATAATCAATATTTGTATATATATATATATAAATGAATCCATATTCCACTTGGTCCAGCCGTTCACGCGTAATGCTGTGTTTACGCGTGATCGGCTGGTCCATTTACGCAAATATTTTTTTTTGGTAGTGTTTGTTATTGTGAGGAGGTTTTTATGAAAGAAAACTAAGTATAGTTGCGCGAAAAGTATTGTCAAAAGTTGCTCGAAACTATTGACAATGTAAACATTTTTAATGAAACTTTATGGTGTCAGTTGTTTGACAGTTGGCGCAATTGACATATGTGTATTATTTTTAATTATTAATTCGAATTTAAGATTCATAGTTCTTTTTGTTTGATTACATGGGGGTTTGGTCGAAGATTGACTACGTCACCCCCGTAAGGCTGGTTACATATTATTACCCGATAAGAAACAAGTACAACTTGAGTAGAACCCTGGCCCCATCCGAAGACGGAAAGGCCAAGACACTATTACAATTGCCTATGTTGCTATCCACAGCTAGTAAATTAACCCAAACTGCCTCGTTTCGAACACATTCCGTCAACACATGTAAGACATCTTCTGTTTTATTGCATTCTGAGCAGTTTGGTGAATCTGATTTGCCGATCAGAAATGTAAACTTGTTTGACGGAATGTGTCCAGAACGAAGCCTTAGAAGTGATACAACATGTTTCCGCCTTCGTTTTCCCGTATCGAAAGATTTCTATTTCGATTTCTACGACTTAAGACCAGTGACATGCTCAGTGGTTAAGACAAGGCGACGTCTGTCGGGTCAGCTAGTATGAGATAATATAGACAAAAGTAAAACTTCGTCTTGGTTACTTTGACAATATATCCAGTGAAACCCTTAGCAGCGTTCTTTGCAACAATACAACACTAAATGTATTGTTCTGTGCTCTCAAAGAGCAGGGCTTTAGAGATTCCCTTCATTGCGAAAAGCTGCTTTCAAAGAGAATCCTTAGTTACCAGTTGCAATAGCGGAGCGAGTCGCGTGACTGATTTCTAGGGTTCCTTACCTGAAACAAATTTAGGAAAATGAAAATTTTATCGACATTTTTATTTTTGAACATTTATATAATGGTCTATTAATTTTAAAACAATAGCGTTAGTTTTAGTACATTCATTGTTTTATTGACATTTCTAAGTGCGGCATCGATGGCTCAATTGAATTAATAATTATCTTCTGGTATTATTTGGAACAGTTCAAATAATTTGTAGGTAAATTTGTGGTTTATAAAGTTTCGTTACTCAATTTTTATTTTTTTTATTTATAATAATGAAACGGACCATTTTGTGTATGCGGAACCTCTTTTCGAATGAAGAATGAATTTTATAAATTTATTCCTTAAAGACGTAATTTATTTATTTATTTTATTTTATACGATATCATTATCATCATCTCAGTCATAGGACATCCACGGCTGGACATATGCCTCCCCCATTCATTTCCACAAGGACAGTGGGAAGCGGCCCGCATCCTCGTCCCTGTTGGATTCGACGATTTGCCTCTTGTATGTTCTACGTAGACGTAATGGTCGACAACTTTGAGAATCGAGTTCCGATTGATACTGATATAGCAAACTATTAAACATTTCCTTTTAATGTTTTAAACTTGTAAAGCCAAAGATAAAAATGATGATTCAACATTTAACTTAATTTCGGTGCAAAAATATTTTCATGAATACCTTGGTCTTATGTTACAGTATATGCGTGCTGACACGTAACTGGAAAACGGCGTGATCAATAATTGTTACTTATTAATTCACGTTTATAATAGCTGAAAGTATTAATGATTTCTTAATGTATAAATAACTATGCTTAAATTTTAACCAATATAATAAGTTGAGATTTCTTATTCTATTGTAGATAAACATTTACATAACATCGGATAATTATACTCATTCATAGATCGGCCTCTCGACTAGCCTTTCAAGTTAATCGGTAACGTCACAAATACATACGGTAATGGTTCCGCCATTACCGTAGCAACAAAACGCACTTATAATTTATTTCTGCATGGTATTGGTATGCACGCAGCAATATTGCTCACTAACGTCGGATGCAAGCGGGAAATTTTGACTGACTTACGTTTTGTTTTATTCTCCAAAATGATTTATTCGAATTTAAATTACGTGCTAAAAAGATGATTTTGAATATTTTTTTTAAAGTCTAATAAATATATGTCTAATAAACTTTAAAAAATACCACAAATGAGAACAGTGCGTGAAGGTTAATTTTAATTCAACAAAATTTAGATTTCATTAGCTAATTTATTAGTGAAAAATATTATTTATAAGCCATATTTTCCCTTTATCGAAAATTATCGCGGTAACGACAAATTAAAAGGAAATTAAAAAATCAAAAATAAGTGATAAGTAATATTTTTTTTAGCCCGTAAGTCATCTTTAAATTACATATTTGTAATTTTTTATACCAACGTGCATGCAGATGTGTCATTACCTCTCTACCTGTACACACCCGCGAGCCTCTGTTATGTCATCGGCAACTGCTGTTAACCGCTAGTGTCGGTGAAAGTGCACAAGTGTTGGAAAGTGGAACAAATTATGGTCAAATTTCGTCCAATGGGCGACCCCTAGTACTATTAAATAAGTGATACTTGTATCTACGAAACGGCTCTAACGGGTTGGATGAAAAATTGTACGCGGTTAACATTATGCTTAGTAAGTTTATTCATGATTTAGTCCAGCTCGAGAAAACACTGAAAGAAGTTCTCTTATTAGGTACTTATTTATAGTCTCAGAGCTGTAATGTCTTCGGCGTTGAATTAAATTATCTTTGAAATACGAGAGTTATTGGAAAGTATGTTCCTTTTTCGCAATAAAACTCAGCGCTCTAGAAACTCTCGCGGCAAAAGCTGCCATATTATAAGTCTTCATTGCCAGCGTTTATTATAATAAATATTCCTGCTTGTGTGCCACACACACATAAATCTTCATGAGGCGCCATCTTGAAAGTGCATTTTCCCCGAATGCTGTAATTTTCCCGGGTTACTGGCAACATTTATCATCATTGTGTGCTGACTAAAGCAAGAAAGTTATCCTTTTAAAAGTGCACGCGAAGTTCACTACTCTGAATGTTTGGTTATGTGTTTCAAAATAGATATATAATAGGAATATACCGAGGCCCTTTCGGAAACGGCCCTTGAATCAGAAAAATGAAAAATCAACCGGCTTTTTGAAGCGTTCAACCTAACTATGCAGCTTTTCTGTTAGTCTTTTCGGCGAACAAGACAATTAATCAAAGTTTGAAGGATAAGCATAGCTAATATTATATTAAACAAAAGATACGATATGTAGTCTAATAAAAAAGAAGACTAGAGTAACAATGACAAAAAACCTGGACTAGTACTTATGACTGGTTTGTTAAGCAATACTAGCTGCGAGCCGCAGCGTTGCCCGCGGTGAAGTTACATGGTTTGTACGAGTTTGTATCTCCCCGCCATTTCACGGGAACGGTAACTCTGTGTCACCTATGTGCTACTCCCGTGTATGAGCTATCTTCATTCCAAATTTCATGTGAATCCGTTTGGCCGTTTCAGCCTGAAGGAGTCACAAACATACATATAAACGACAAACGACAAACGCATTTATAATATTAGTGTAATTATTAGCATGTAATGCATACAATTTAGAAAATGCTTAGAATAGTTTTGGAAACACGGGTATTTCCAAAACTATTCAAAGCGTTTGGTCGATGCGACTCAGTAAGGCCCCAAATATCAGTAAAATTAGGGTGAAAAATTTGTTCAAACTGACAGGTTTCACATGTTGCCATCTTAACCAACAATTAACAGCACATATTGGTCTCTAGTAGCGCCCCACGGCTTCACCCTTGTGAATTACGGTATTAACACTACCTCAATTACCCCACGGGAACTATACTTTTTCTGGGATAAAAACAGCCTATGTGTTATTCCAGGGTCTAATCTACCTCCAAACGAAATTCCATCGAAATCAGATTAGCCGTTTAAGCATGAAGAAGTAGCAGACTTTCGCCTTTATAATATTTGTGGAATTATTATTAGGTATTTCCACTATTTATTTTACATGGATATGGGCATATCATGACGACGGATGATAACAATGAACAAAAAAATTATTAATAACACGAGAATGGAGAATATGGAGGCAGAAAAAGGCTGAAAAAAGTGCGGGTGGACTCCGTGAAGACTTATATATTTATGAAGGAGATTTTGTAAAAAAATTAATAAATGAAAAGTGTGAGCTCCGATAAGCTAAATTTAGACTTTAAGCCTCAGGACACCACCAACATAATATTTATCGAGAGAAATGTTTAGCGTTTGTAATAAATATTATCTAACTGTATTGACAGAAGAGCATAGTTATTTATTTAATCCAGCATCGATGCGAATGTACATTAATCCCTTATCACCACACGACTTCCATTGGGTATGCAGAAACTGTTTGCACAGACAATATATCAGGATTCAATTCGCATGTGGGTCCAGCACAAGCGGTAATGCGCCCATAAAGTAGGATAATTTAAATCGATCTGTGGTCGACGCTTCTGATCCCAAATGTTATCCGGCCTTACGAATTAAGCTTCAAATTGTGCAGTGGAGAGGAAACAGTATATCCACTGACTTTTTGCAATTGATAACATCATACATATAATGACAATCAAGACCACTGTTAGCAGCACGAATAACTAGCGTAAAAGTGTGTGAATAACTCACCACAGATTACTAATTCTCTGTGTCATAGTTGTGCTAGATAACATGACAGTTTGTACTGAGTTCAATGACCTTGTAACGGAGACTTACACTAGACATATACAATACAATGATGTCTTGTATATGTCTCAATAATTCAATGATTCTTTATTGCACATACCATGTAAACCTTAAAAAATATACGTATACTTTTTTTATTCATAACCAATTTATTTCTATGGCACCATATTTAATTATAATCACAAAAGTGCCTGTAGTAAAATATATTGAAAGATATCGCATGCAAAAGAACCTTTTACTAGTTTAATCACTATATCATCTTAACTGTGGTTACAGCATTAATTAGGTTTTCAATGTGTTGCCAGTTCGGAATTTATTGATGCTGCCGTTAATGCTGGCGGTGCCTACTTATTCATTACGGAAGCTAGATGTTGGGAGGAACCAATGAATGACAAGCATCAGCCATGATTGGCTGCTTTCCTTCGCTCAGTATTATGTATTATTTACTTACTAATATGTATTACTAACTGCGCCCCGCGGTTGTATACCCGCGTGGTGATCAAAAACGGTGATGATGGTGATGATGAAAATAATGTGTTAATCCATAGTATAAGTTATCTCCATACCAAATTTCATTGAAATAGGTAAAGCCGTTTGAGTGTAAAGAGGTAAAAACATACACACATACTGAATTTACCGAAACTTTCGCATTTATAATATTAGTAGGATTTACTTAACTTATAATTATTCGTATACATTCATCGTTATTAAAGTTAGAGTAAAATGAGGTTTTACAATTAATTTTCAAAAAATTGTATATATTGTATAGATCAGGGTCTTAGTAATTATTATACAGATATAGAAATATTTATTAGTAATAATAATATTTTACAAGTCATTTATTCAAATAAGATTTAACATTTTAACAACATAAGTTTATATGTATATAAATTGGAACATCAATTACAATATACACAAAAGTATAAGTTAAACAAAGAGTATATGAATAAAATATTTATTTGCCTGGATGTTTGTACATTAAGGCATGTTCCGTCAGTGTATAGTATGCCTACAATATGAATTATGCCCGAGCATGCTCGGCGCAGTTTGTCTAGTTCAGCCGGACACGTGACACACGGCCGGGGCCAACACGAATACTTAATTTATCCTTAACGCTACATTTGTATCCTCTTATTTTTTCTAAAACAAAAAGCAATTACGTTTTCCCGCCCTTTTGTGAAACTGGTGTTTGAAAAGCTGTCGAATACCTACGTCTACTAATTCAATGACTTGAATTAATCCACATATTTAGGTCGAAAATCCCGTAAACAAAGTAAAAACGTTTCGGTTTCTTTGTTTTGTAAAAGAAGTGGATTATTCTACTCACTCTTACTTACGCACACACTCTTACTCAAACACTACTCACTCCATTCACCTGAGGATAGGCATTGGACATGCCCGAAACCTAGGTCGAAACTTCGACTATAAACAAAATACAAATACAAATGTTTCTTTATTGCCAAATTTAAAGGTTACAAAATATGATGTACCCTGCCTTTTGTTTTAATTAAAAATAATTGTGTTACAAAAGGCAGTGTCTTCCCAAAATATATCTCTATTTTACAATAAAGTAGAATCGAAATAGAGTAGAAATAGAATCTTAATATAAATATGTACAATGTATGATTTTTTTTTT
This sequence comes from Apeira syringaria, assembly GCA_934044485.1. Taxonomy (NCBI): domain Eukaryota; kingdom Metazoa; phylum Arthropoda; class Insecta; order Lepidoptera; family Geometridae; genus Apeira; species Apeira syringaria. Next base: position 1,170,654 of record OW203656.1, on the reverse strand, counting down.
TTACTTACAAACATAGATACCTTACTTACGATATATAGATGTAAGATAAAACGTGAGTAAAGCCGGATAATACATCTATATAACATTTGATTGTTCTAGGTTTGGTTACATTTTAATTATTACATATTATACATAGTTGACACACTTTTAACACCCGTCTCTTACTACTTAGTATGGAAAATTTACTAGATGGAAATATAAAAACGATAAAGCAATTTTGATGAAAACTTTGATAAAAATATTATGTACTTAATCATTTCAAATGAAAATCGGTTTATAAATGACAAGTCTGATGAGCGTGGGTGAAGCGAAGGGAGTGTGTCGGAATTGTAGCAATTGGAAGGCAGTGGTCTCTGCCTACCCCTACGGAAAAGAGGCGTCAATATATATAATATATGTATGTATGAGTACAGGGGTAACAAATATAACAATTACGCGGTTTAAAATCCATACAAACTGATTTTCACTATTTTTTTATACTGTATATTTAACGTTTATCCACGATCTGACTTGATAGTGATGATGTGGTCGAAGATATAAAGAATGAACGCTAGAATAAGAATGCTTTTTGTAAGGTAATAGGGTGTTACCTTCACTGCAATCTGAAGCTGTTAGTGAGGATCCAACCACCTTCCGTTAGTTTAAGAGCCGACGCTCCCACCGCTGAGCTATCATCGCTTCACACATGGGAGGTATACAAATGCAAGGCCAGTTAAAAAAAAATGGTTAACTAAAGTATAGTCGCTAGGTGTTTAGGGCTCCCTTCCTTTTTCTCGTTGGTAATAGCGTCCACGTTTATTAAATGTCATTATAATTTCAAAAATAGTTTTGAATTATAATATTATGAGAGTATTTTGTTATATAAACTGACGTAGTTTTGACGCACGTCATTATGAATGTATAAAACACGGGAATTACTCACGTAAGTCAGAGGGTTCCGACTATAGTTTTGACCACACGCGGTGGTCGGTTTGACAGTTCGTAGGGGTGCTACGTGCGTTATTCTACTGTTTATAACTTTATACGCTTGCGATCAAGTTATGCTTGCTTCAGGCACCGGTATCAGCTACGTAGTAGTGCTACGGATATCGTAGCACTGTTAGAGTTTCGTAGTCCTGTCTACGAGTGAGTATTGTGTAGGAAAACTAATTATTATTTATGCAGGTTAGTTGAGATGGGTGTGTGCCAGAAACCTTTGGATTCGAGTCCTGTCTGATTCTGTTTTTTATATCACGTTTCATTTGGTGACTCGTATTAGATCCCATGGTATGTTTTAGATAAAGTATTATTTTGAAATAAATAGCGGTGACAGAGACGTTTAAGTTGAAATTAATAGTTATTGTTGGATCATTTCCTATTGTGATTATTTGGATGGGTACAAGTGTTATATTACCAGACATTTTTCTTGTTTCTAAGGGCAACCCTTAGACGATAGTCTGCATAGTTGCTCATAATCCATAATCTTTAGACCAATTAGAAGTCTTCAGGACATCGAACAGTTATATTGTCAAAACAACAATATCACTGTCAAATGTTATTGTCGTAGCTGTCTGTTAGAATTCGTTAATAGTTTTTTTTTTTTCAAATTTAGTATACAAGTTATATTTTAAAGTTATACAACTTTGTATTTTGAATTAAATTAATTATGTATGTATGCGTCACCGGATGATTTTGATAAGAGCATTAATAAAATGTTTCTTCATTTTATTAAACACATGTAGTAATACAGTATGTTAGTATGTAGTTAAGTTATTATTATATTTTAGCATTTATAATTATCACATGAACAACTGAAATTCTGAAACGTATATAATGGTGCATTATTCAGTTACATTGTAAAACCATCAATAAAAAGGGACATTATTTTTATGTAGTTAATATAAAGCGGCGGTATGTACCGCGCAGTGTGTATCGTGCCAATTAATGACGTCACACGCGCCGCTATAAATATTGATAACGCGCCGTCCGGCCGCGCTGCTCCACCAAAGCTTTTTATTGACAACGTACACACGGCCTTTATGTGCTCCTGGTCGCCGGTCGCTGGAACGGAAATAAAGCATTCAGAGGGAAATCCACTTTATCATGTTTGGAACGTTGTTAAAAAATAGCGCGGACATATTTTTTGTATGACACTCGTTAGCTACTAACGATATATAATAATGCATTCTCCGTGTCAATATGTCTTAAAGATGTCTCGTGCAGAGGCAAAACACGTCTCGAAGAGGTTCCTGCTGAGTAAGATTGCATGTACGCTGTAGGCAAAAGTTTAAGACCACCTTAACTAAAGTAGGTAAATAAATAAATCTCCAATAAAATATTAAATGTTTAATTAACCTGTTTAATATTATGAATGTACAAAACACGGGATTTACTCACGTAATAAGTCAGAGGGTTCCCGACTATAGTTTCAACCACATTCGATGGTGTTTTTCTACTACCATAATAATTACTTTACTTTTCTACTACTATTATAATAACTATAGTCAGGAACCCTCTGACTTATTACGTGAGTAACTCCCGTGTTTTATACATTCATAATGTGTCAAAACCACGTCTGTTTAATATTATAAATGCGAAGGAGGTGTGCATGTGTTCGAGAGTATGTTTGTAAGTGTGTATGTGTGTATGTTTGTTACTTCTTCTCGATCAAATGGCTTCACCAATTTTAATGAAATTTGGTATGGAGATAGCTTATACCCTGGATTAACACAAAGACACAATTTCTTGTATTGTTTCTGCTACAACCATTTTTTTAGTTGAAAATATGACAGTTGAATATTCCAATTAATTACACAAAGGAAATAACTTATGATCCATTGAATCTTTACATTTGATTTGGCTACTTTTTTCCCAATAAAAATATATAAAAAAAATAGCTTGCATCCCACTTCCCACTTATATTATAAAGGCGAAAGTTTGTATGTATGTGTGTATGTTGGTTACTCCTTCACGCTGAAACGGCTACATCAATTTGATGAAATTAGGTAGGGAGATAGTTCAGACCCTGGATTAACATATAGGGTACTCTTCGTCCCGTTAATAATTTGTGTTCCCATGGGACAAGCAAATAATTCAGACACCCATGTTACTCCTTCACGCTCATACGGCTGTACCGATTTCGATAACATTTGGTATGGAGATAGGTTAGACCCTGGAATGACACATTTATCCTGGAAAAAGTAAGGTTCCCGTGGGATAATTGAGGTAGCAGGAAAACCGTACTCCATGCGAGAGAAACCGCGGGGCTTTACTAGTAGGACATAAAGATGAAAAGTTGATCAGCTAAATATAAAATGAGTCGTATGTGAAAACTTTCCAAATCGAATAGTGTTTTTTAAAGAAATAAAAAAACAGGCACTCCTATGCGATATAGCTACTAGGACTTCATATCTTGGTGAACATGTCAAAGCGTTAAATCGAGCGAGACGTGAACAAAGGCTTTATCGGAAGCAAAATGAACACATGTCATCGTAACGTGTTGCCAGGCACGACAACGATTACATGTGTTTATATTCATGACCTATATAATAAACATTGTTTTTTTATCTTTTTTCGGCGGCGTTTGATCCTCCATCTCATTGATGGAGAGTGAGCATGGTATAAATTAGTTATGATATACCTCGAATAATCTGAATATTATTGAGTGTTCATCTGATTGCTTTTGTGCTTCGAAGGTCATATTAAATCGTCGGTTCTTTCTTAGATGGTATGTGAATAGGTACCTAGGGGGATGACCTTTGTTTCACGACTAACCTCGTGCCGTTGCCGAATTTTCCGGAGTTTCCTTACTTTTTCCATCAGTCCGGTATAATCTCCCAATCCGCATTGACTAGCGTGGTGGATCTTGGCTAGCGTGGTGGATCTTGGCTAGCGTGGTGGATCTTGGCTATCTGGCCTATGTCCCAGTAGTGGGCACTTAATGGGAAGATCATGCTCTTCACTACGTTTATGTTGCATATTGGATCACTTTCATAACGATTGATGGGTTCTCAATTTTTTTTGCGTCACATTCATATCCTCCCACTAGGATTCCCTGTGTCGCAGGAGGCATGAACACACACAATGACATCACAGCAAACATCCAAGACCCAAATCAAACACCTACACTCATCGGACAAATGTATGCCCCTACCGGCATTCGAACCCGAAGTCACAGAAGTCATGTCACCGACCACTGAGCCAGGCGAATGTTTGTAACGGAAGAGATGGAATAAACATACTGTACGCGGGTTAAGCCACCGGGTTACAACCAGCAGTTCATAAAATAGTTCTGGTGTCCAGTGTTCAAGTGCACCAGGTTTAGGTGTTACTAGACGTGACATGCTCACTGTAACATTCCCAGGTTAAGGAACTTCCATTTATACAGGTGGTAAAACGTACATATACTCAAACGATTTTTTTTCTTCGACCTCTATACATATTTTATTACTTGGCCTGACTGTCTGACCGAATCAACAAGGCAGAACCTAAACAGCTGAGTATACACAATTGATACCCCCAAAAAAGCTACAAACATAAGTGAGTTCTACGCAAGCACTCTGAATATCATAGCAGTTAAAATAAGGGATTGAAGTTTGTATGCAATTTTGTTATTTTTAACTAACTGCTTAAACACCCGTAAGTTATCAATTAGGTTGTTTTTTTATGTTTTTAGTCTGAGATCTCCGCCATTTACGGACAAATATTAAAAAAAAACTCTGAAATCATAACTAGGCCTTTACATTGGGCGGATCGGGCGCTTCAATGTGATATAAATTGATTCAGCACTTGTCTTTATTTTAAAGGAAACGTTAGTTACACTACTTATTTTTTATTATTATTAGATTATTATTTTTACTAACCACGTTATATTTTTTTAATGGAATTCATGCATTTTCTGGGTAATGGGCTAAATCTTATTGAGTGTATATATTTATATTTAGGTACATTAATCTGAAGTTACGTGGTTCCTCACAGGTTCTGGCGATGGCAAGAGGTCTAGGCCGACTAACGGTTACGATATAATCTACTTTGTGGTGGGGAGGTTTAATGCTGAGTCGTGCCCTTTTTGCTGCTGTAGCACACAATAAATTTAACACTTGTGTCTGGTTTGTGTGTTCTTGTGTATGAGTGTGAGGGTGTATGGGTGCGTGTGTAGGTAGGTATTCTTATCTGCCTACTGATTAATTATGTGTATATAATTGTAATTATTGTTCGTGCTGAAGCTGCTATATAAACGATGTGTAATTATTTAAGTTTAAAAGTGACGTGTTAAATTGAGCTAATAAAAAGTTTACTGAGAGTTCTAACGGGATAGCGGCCAAATTCAGCCTGAGCGGGAATCGCTGTGTAAAACTTTTTTATTTGTGTTGTAGTGCGTGTATTCTTAACTTAACTTTAGTAAAGTCACTTGTCACAGAACTTGCGCCCAGCGAGCGGCACGGCTGTGTTATTCAGTCTTGAGCATATACACCAGACGGTCCGCATACCAAATTACCCGAATCTATGTCGTGTTCCGGTAATGCATGGGTCAAAACTACTCTTTCAAAGAGAGTTTCACTTCCTCTGTCTACTCACACATAGTTACTATCTACCTAATCTTTTATCCGGGAGGGTTGCTATACTATGTTGTATTCAGTACTGTGTTGATAAAAGATTTAGCTTGTGTTTATGGCTTTCTGCCTCCACCTAAGCTTTCTGTCACGACCCTTCTTGAGAATGCTGTTCTCGGTGGATTATCCGCTCTCGCATGCGAACTCAAATAGCGATTGTAGTACGCTCCTAAGGGTATCGTCAGTTGTATTTTACCAAACTTACAGTATGAAAATGGGTTCGTAGCGCGATTTAACGTTATTATAGGATGATTCACCGTTACAGAGTTGCTGCGTCTCTTCCAGTCATGGAAATTAACTCAAATGGTCGGAGAGTATCTTTTCAGTAAATATCACATATAAGAACTAGCGGGTTTTTAGATAAAATTCGCATAATTCTCGTAAAGTTTAATATGTTTTTATAAATAGTCCAGTCGAGATAGACATTTAAATAGAAAATATTAGCGGCGCGATTTTTTTTAAACGTTGGAGGGGGTGGTTGGCAGTCTATATTTCGATTTTCGGGGCAAGTTCGTCATTGGATTGACCGCCATCTTGATTTGAAGTTCAATTTATTAGTTTTTCTGAAATAACTCGTTAATTTGTAACTTTAGAACAAAAATGGTGGTAACCAAAGTTTTTGGAAATTTAATTTCCCACAAGTTTGGTCATAACCATTTTTACGCTAGGATCAATATTTGCAGAGTTATAAAACAAATAAATTATGGTACATATTACGTAATGGATTAAATTTAATACTTTGGATAGGAAGAGCTGCGTCTCAGAAATGTAATAGAATAATTTCGTTAAGTATTTAACGCAGAATGTTGGTCCAAAAAAGAGTTTAAAACTCTTTGACAGCAATTTTAACTTTTTATACTTTCATGGTCACTAAGGACTATAGTTTAAATTAACACCATGATTTGAACAAGTCGGTGTGTTCAGACTGCAGTCCTTGAGAGCCAGTGAGCATTCTAGGTCTAGCGTGATAACATCTTCGACCACATCGCCACAGACCATCAAATGAGATAGTGGACAAACGCTAGATCTATACAGTATAAAAAAACGGTTATTGCCGAGTTTACGATGAGACGGTTTGAGATTCCGATATTGAAGCACCGCACGTAACAAGCGTGATTTTGTTTTTCATTTGACCCACTCTGACTTTATAAACATAACTTTGTCCGTCCCAGGTGTTCCAGACATAATTTTCTCTTAAGAGATAAATACCGTTTGTCTGAACAAAGGAACATGTTTCTTGTCTGTGGTACCTACCTAGTAAATCTAGCTTTGCCGAGATAGATGTCGGTTGCAGATCTGTTCTAAGCTTACTGCGATGTCTAGACGTCGCGCTTACTTAGCTTGGGAGAGTCTGGAAACTTCTTTTACGGTATAATCCCTACGGTGTAGCAGAAGAATGTGTTACAGCACACATCATGGCGTCATAACATTACAATTTTTTAGATGTCAGTAGTTAATAAATTTATCATCATATTCAAGACTAAAAAGATGATTAAATCTGTTTTTTCTGGTATATCAACCATACATGTGGTCATGCTTGTGTGGTAAGGGACAAGATTAAAAAGGCTCATCTGCTAAGGCTGCCTGATTAACATAAGCTTGAACGTGGTGCATCGGGGGCAGCTGCAGATGGCGTTGCATCGGATCCGGCCGGGACTGCTTTCGATAGGTGACGAGGAGCGGTCAAGGCAGCTGGCGATACGGCTTCTGAACCCGACCCAGCGCAGGGAGCTATGGACGCCAGATGCGGGGTAGTTCCCGCGTTCCCACCGTGATAGCGACAGGACAGTTAGTCGGTAGTGAGCCCTTGAAGCTGGGGCTGGTGAAGAAAAGCCCCCTCGAGCCGAGGCTTCAGCGATCCCAACATACCCTCAACAAGTTAGTCGCCCTGAATAAGCGTTAAAAAATAGCGCCTTATATGAATGTACTAGATAATGCCAGGAGGCTAAATTGACATGCGACACCCCCCGCCCCCGCGCCTCCTCGCGTCTGACAGTAGCGATCTATCTATTAGCGAATCAGACAGGAAGAGCTGGCACAGCTCCAGCTACTTATGTATTCATGGGGTGAGAGGTCATGTAGGTGCTGCATGGGTATGTGTATGTCATGATTGTGATTAAATGATATAAATAGAACTCTGTCAGCAACTATGATAGACAAGATAAGCTCTGAAAGTAGAGTTACTTTACCGTTTGTGGTACATAAATAGTGTACATGAAATATTACATAAGATAATTATTGTATTTATCATGGAATACCTAGCTGTAGCTAGTTTATTTGTTAATTACGTCTTAATTCAATAGCTCACTACTAATAGTCCATTTAGTAGATTATTTTTCTGTTCTTCCCCTGAATAGATTGAAGTAAAGTCGCTAAAAATAATTTTGTCAAAGTTTCAGAAATATAAATCAATTGTCATTTGTTAATTTACCTTTATGGTATTTTTTTTCGATTTTGATTTTATAATCACAGAATACAAATGGTTGTAAGGCTAATAAGACTTAGAGACTAATACAATGCTAATATATTATAATATGGGCTATGTCATTGCGCATGTCGATCAACGCACTTAGATAATAGTTTTCCTACAATCCTTTTGGACAGGTCAGGTCGACAGAGGGCGCTCACACCGGGAGGATCTCATCGCTTTAAATACGTCCTGATAACCTTATTTGCGTACCACATTTTATATGCGACCAAATACCCAGAAGAAATACTGTTCTCGATATAAGTGCTTGATACTATCTACAAAGAATGAAATTTCATGATCAAATCAAATCAAATTCTTTATTTACTAGAATGTTGTACAAATCACTTATTCAGATACTTAGTCACAGTCTGGAACTACAACAAAAATAATAAACATTGTATTAGGACCTAGTAGAGAGTATTTCTATATGTCATAAATTCATTAAGATTGTAGAATTACTTACGCAATCACATTGGAATAAATATAAGAGTTAATTTTAGAAACGTATATTAGATGTCGTCGCCTGTCAAATTGACGGACACTGGTTCGATCCTCAACAACAACTTGAGCTTCCGGTGAAGGTAACACCGCTATCAAATTCCCCGCATAGTGGTAGGGTACTTTCGAATACCCGCCTGGCTAGCGACCACCCTCAAGTTGTTGAAAAACTGTCCCAAGCACATAGTGTGTTCAGGCAGCAGTCCTTGAGAGCCAGTGAGCATTCTAGGTCTAGCGTGATAACATCTTTGACCACATCGTCACAGACCATCAAGTGAGATAGTGGTCAAACGCTAGATCTATACAGTATAAAAAAATATGTTTTTAGTGGATATTTAGGCACTGTTGGAAGTTTGTGGTCTCTGCCTACCCCTACGAGAAAGAGGCGTGAATTACACACATACATACAATATAATACTAATATTAAAATAAAATATAATATGCCAATCATACTTTGATTATGGAATTATAATACTATTACAATTGGCGGCCTAATCGCATAAGCGATCCCTTCCAGACATATGTATAATAATGCAAATAAGTCTACTGCTAAGTTAGCGACCGAGTCATTTAAAAAATTTATACAATAACATATGTCTAGTTTAGTTACAAAACTCTCGAGAATAGATTGTTTTATCTATCAACCATTACTTGTCCGCTATCATCTTCCATAGACATAGATAATTATACGTATAGCGTCATGGCTGTAAGCTGGATTAGCTGGATCTACGGAGAGCGCACAATGTCCAACTAATGCGGCCAGTTGCCGCCAGGTGGCGCAAACTTGAGAGAGGAAGCGTTTTCAACAAACTACCAAAGTAAATATGTTATGCAGACACTCAGCGAGGAAGATTAGTCGCTCGGGACATCTCACACAACTTATATTGCATTTCCTAGGAGTAGAGGTACAAGGTCTGATAAAAATCTACTCTTAAGAAAGGCTTTATCTAAGTGTATCTATAGATAGGTATATTTGAATTTTAACCGCCGAATCAATGCGTAAGTAAGTACCTTTAATGTAAAATTATAACTTACGTAATTTTCTTAAATATTTTATACTAGCTTAATATAATTTGTGATTATTTTCTCAACGTTTTCAAATTTCTCAACCTAGATAAGCATTTATTTAAAAAAACTTGCTACAACTATTTATCATGGCCGACTGGCCGGTTGGCGCAGTTGGTAGCACTCTGCCTTCTGAGCCGCTGGTCCCGGGTTCGATTCCCGGGCAGGTCAAACATTTGTGTTCATGAACATGTCTGTATGACCTGTGTCTGGGTGTGTATATGTATATAAGTATATATATCAGTCATCAGGTTACCATAGTGCAGGCACTGCCTAGTTTGGGACCTGTAGACCTTGTGTGAATGTTAATAAATATAAATATTATAGTTATAGATTTCGGGACCGCTCTCTTCATGAGCGCTTGCTGTCAGTACCTGTAATTATGTTATCTTTTAGTCAGAAACTATAAATGTATACTTGTTCTCATGAATGTATCGATGTTTAACATTTTGGTAACCAATAAATAATATAAATCACACACTCCTATTATAAAAGAGGAGGTTTGTCTGTCGTTTGTATGTTTTTTACTCCTTTACGCTGAAACGGCTGAATGGATTTGCATGAAATTTGAAATCTGCTATCCTAATTATAAGATAGCTTATACCTAGAAATAACATATAAGCTACTTTTCATCTCGGAAAAGTAAAGTTCCAATGTGATAATTGAGCTAGTGGGAAAACCGAAGTTCGCGCGGGTGATACCGCGGGTTTAAGTTAGTAAAAAATTGAAAAATAGATATTATTTTGGCGATTATCCCGCGTGTTTTACATGTTTATAGATAAAAGAATTCCTACCGCCTGTCAATGCATGGATACCAAAATAAATGTTATTGTTTAAAAATGTTTTCCAGTCAGTTTTTGAACATAATTAAACAAAAATATGCAAGCAATTTTGAGAACAGTAAACAATCCTATCTCTTTCGGCTTGTACCTCACTCTCCCGAGGGGAATCTTACCGCCGCCTGTGGGGCTGAATTACTCGCGGATCCATCTATTCACTTCAGGCTTGAGAATACTGACTTTCTCGCTGGGAATTATCTTATTAAGTTTTCGACGTGTGATCGGTCAACTTTCCCTGCAGGTGTGCAACTTAATAACGTCATCTTACATTACAATATTCGGAGCCGAAGCACGAATCACTTTCGCAGCCGAATCGCTTCGTGAAACAATTGAAACTCACTGCCATTTATCTAGTACCTACAACTGTGACACAGATAAATTATAGTTTGTACCGACGTGAGTTATTAAATTGTGATCGCAATTTGATGACTGTAATGCAAGTAATTCTTGATTCAGGCGCTGAGAACGAATTACTATTGCAACAGTATCGCAACCATATCGCAGTGTAAAACATTTATTTTTACAACCCCGTACTAGGATACCCTGTCGCGGGAGGTATGGACACACATAATCACAATACACAAACATCCAAGACCCGAGAACAAACATCTATAGTAATGGAGGAAATGTTTGCTCTAGCCGGGATTCGAACCCGGGGTTGTGGTTTTATATTCAGTATTCCTGATTGATCACTGAGCCACGACGACCGTCGAATTGAATTAAAACAGATAGATAGATAAATAGGTAAAACATTTGTTGTTCCAAGTTGGAGCTCCCGACACACACGTAGGCACGAACTAAGGAAGTAATCCCTGAGTTAATAGATTTATTCCACATTTGTGCATCATGTATGCAAATGACGTAGTGAACAGTTCTGGGCTCAGCCGACGGTCGGAGGGTACATTTAATATTTAACCGATTCGGGTTCGCCATTACCGAGGGACATGAGCTACTCAAATTGGACACAAACGGTGTGCCAAATTATAATTTAGCATTCTGCTTACAGAACTTATTATTTTTCAGTCAGAGACAATGTGGTCGAAGATGCTATCACGCTTGGGAAATAGAATGTTTATTTTATTGCCAGCTGTGTTTTTTCTTTTTTTTGTTATACACAACTGTGGCTGTTTTATTGCCAAAACTTTTTCATCTTTTTTTTTTATTTTGCAATATTTTTTTTTCTTTTCCCAGTCTTTGTTTTTTTTTTTCATTAAACTTATATTCTATACGTCACATCATTTTGTGACTCCTACGTATAGGTGGTCTATACCGACCGTCCTATTATACAGTTTGCGCCCACGCAGCTTTCAGCAAGCTGAGTGTTACATGCTTATCAATATATATAATATATTGGTATAATCTATATAATACAATGGCTGCGCCCCGCGGTGGCTACGGTTTCCCGCTACATTTCAATTACACCGACCGCATACCGACCGCATCTTATCCGCTCCTTATCCTATCCGCTCACTCCGCTCCACTTTACACAGCACGCCAAAATAGCTCGCAGAAAAAATATTTTTTAGTTCAGCCTCTTCCTGCGATCTTGGTGAGGTCATCAGTCCACCTTGTTAGTAGATGACCTACGCAGCGCTCACCTGCCCGTGGTCTCCACTCGAGTACTTTTCAACCCCAGCGGCTATTAGTCCTACGAGAAGTGTGCTCTGCCCACTGCCATTTAAACTTTCTTTTTTTTATCGATTACCGATGCCGAACCAAGGGCCCTGGAGACGCAGAAGTCATTGACCCCTGAGCCACGGCAACCATCAAACTTGCTGCCCCGCTGGGCTATATTGGCGACTTTCGTTAGTCTATGGATTTCCTCATATCCGATTCGACATAGAGACTCTTCGAGAATAGCTTCTCTCTTATGGAAAGCAGAGGTAACGACAACCATCCCAGTATTTTAAAAAGTGTCCTTCAAAAAGCAACTGATAACGCCAAAAGATACTACCATATACTATAGTATAAGAATGTGAATTAAACAAGTATATCATACTTAAATTCCGCTTCACATGGTCTCACAGCAGTTTGATAACTCAGCACACTTCACTGCGTTTAAAACTGCTATATTCATATCATATCACTTGCTACGCTAGCGCCACTTTGGTGGCTTTTTGAACTGTAATTTGCTGCTTACAGTTGGACACTTTTTCGTCCCTCATATAAGATAGATCTCCTTGCGTCTACTCTGCACACTCTCTCCATGGCTGGTTGTCAATTTGTGAATTTAAAACATATATATAAAACAATCATACTATAATCGTCATTGATTTAAAACAACTAGGTTTGCGTGCTCTACATTGGCTATGTTTTAGGTGGCTAGTTTTGCGCACTTAACATCAGGTGAGGCAGTAGTCAAACGTATTTTTTTTTTTAATTTAACAAAAAATAGAACCGACTTCAATACTCAAAAGTGTGAAGTAACTTGTTAAAGTCAAAAACCCGCTTGACCGATTTTGATGAAATTTGAATGCGACCACCACGGAAGTATACTCTCTCTAACAAAAAAAGAAATATTAAATTCGGTTCATTAACGATGAAGTTATCAGCGAATACACAAAAAAAAACATATATACGGTCGAATTCAGTAACCGCCTTTTTTTGAAGTCGTTTAATAAGTAAAAAAAAAGTTTTTCATTCTCTTACAATCATGATGATGTTAAACATTAATTATATCACAATTCTAATCGGCGGAGTAAAATGCTTCTCTGAGATGCCAATAAATTACGAGTATAATTTGTTATACAAATCTACACATACATCACATTATAATCGGGATGAGAAACGAACAGGCAGAATCGTACTTTATATCTGTAACGTTAGAACTGACAATAGAGCTGTACGATATCATTCATAATTTGTGACCAACAACGCTAGCAGGATGAAGTTAATCTCGTGAACCGAGTGTGTGTTTGTTGTATGAACAAAGATTGTAGAGAATTGTAGAATTTAGGGCGCATTGTTGAGTCTAATGTTGTGGGATTTCATGTCGAAATGATAATGTGAGAGGTGAATACAAAATGAAGTGTGAGTATGATAATGAGGTTAGAAATAAACAATGAATTATGGTGAAACGTTTTGATTAACTAGACTGGTGACTCGCGGCTATGCTCGTGTAATCAGTTGAGAGTATTATATGTTTTTGAATATAATTTATAATATAAAACGATGGCACTAACCGACATCTCTCGACATCGATCATCCACATATCATTGACTCGTGGGTGTCACGTACTGTGTAATTCTACGCATCTTTTTTGCAAAACACTTGCAAAATGGAAAATGGCCACCCTTGATGTAGCTACCGAGCCCCCGAGTAGCTGAAATATGGTACTCTTCAAAAGGAGAGTTAACAGAGTCTTCAAAAGAATTGGCAACGTATTGTAATGCCCCCAGTATTACAGATATCCATAGGCGACCGTGATTACCATCAGGCAGCAACTGTTTGTTTGCCAACTATTACATACACATTACAAGCGGTTTTTTAGTTACACTCCAATAACTGAAAAGTGTTGCGTCTACTTGGACAACATTCTAATGGCGGATGAAGTAATCGGTGAACATACACAATGACAATTGATCTCGTGAGTAGCAAACATCCCTAAAAAGGGTGCAAAAAATTTTACCATAACATGGATGCTCCTGCTGTTTCGTTTAAGCGGCGCAGGGCGCTTGCGTGAGTGTGCGTGTGTGTTTGTACTACAGCCACCCACGCACAACGTTTAGTTTAATATAATATAATAAAAAATACAGAAACAGTACATTGATGTAACTTAATTAAAATAGACTAAATATAACGTACAATATAGGATACAAATTTATAGTAATAGTTTCATGTTAACACACAAGAAAGCACTTTTTATTTAGACATTGTTTAAAGGAATCCAAAAAAAAACAAAACCCTGATCTCCACACTAGGATACCCTGTGCTGTGAAGATCAGTTATCAGTAATATATTTTGTTCTTTTGTGTTCGTTAATGTTCAAATTTCCACTTTTCACTCCCGTAGTGCAATCCGTTGTTTTTTTTTTTAACATATAATTCAATATCCCGTCTCACTTCTTCCACTGATCATTAACCGCATAGACTAATTACGTCCCACAGTTCCACGCGATATTTTTCTGGTTAAATACTCCAGGGCTATGATATCGAGACTATTAACATTTCATTTGTGCGAGTGCATGCAAAAATTACTTCAGATTATATATAACTCTGAGCTATTCCTATTTCTTTTGATGGAAGGCTCATACTATAATACATGTTTGCACCATATCGAAACCTCCAGTTAAGTCAAGTTATTGGAGATATAGAGTCCATTTTCCTTCAAAGATGTGTAAGTTACATAAAACGTGGATACTGCCAACTGACCCAGACAGTTTCATGGTGGCTGGGCAGAAGGCCGACTATTAGGGCGCGGGCCCATTGAACCTCCCTTTAAACAATCCTCACTTAATAGAGTGTATTTAAAGAAATGCTATGTGCTTAACTAGTAACTCTCCAACGAGTCACACACATGTCGTTCGACAAAACTAAGCAGATGAGGTTTTCTGTAAGTTTATTGTTTCCGCTAGTATTTTATACCAGTGTGAAGTTAGCAGCTAATAATCCGACCAAATTAGGGAGACCATTTTTAAATCGTCATTTTTAAAACCCAGAAGCCTTATAACTTGTAAAAATATCATACCTTTATACAAGCTGCCAAACCAAAACATAACCCTAGTCCACAATGAAGAATTTCTCAAAAAAATTATGAACTATTATTTTCAGAGAAAATTCTACTAATATAACGTTATAGGTAATATATATGCTGTATAGGTATACAACAACATTTAAGTCACTATGTGTCAGCGAGACGGGTAAATATGACTAATTGTTTTAGTTTAGCATTGGCCCCAACTCTGTTAATCACTCAATCTAGCTAAAACTAACTAAAAGTCGTCAAAATGAAAAAGCTCTTATTCTATTTACACTAAAATTCATTTCGTATTACCACACAAATCTATGTCTCATAGACGAGTTTTATTCAATTGCTGGCTAATTGCGGGTAGTGTTAGTCAGCACCAATAAGTCGCTACTTATTTGCCTACGACTACCCACAATTTTACTTTTGTTTAGTTAAACAATAAACTTACCTACTACCATTGCCATTGCTGGACTTTAATTGAGTTAATCACCTACATACTTTCTAGGTTATTTTTTATGTGTGTATAACATACTTATATAATAATACACTACAAGATATTCAATATATCTCATTTACATACTAATAAT
This sequence comes from Apeira syringaria, assembly GCA_934044485.1. Classification (NCBI taxonomy): domain Eukaryota; kingdom Metazoa; phylum Arthropoda; class Insecta; order Lepidoptera; family Geometridae; genus Apeira; species Apeira syringaria. The sequence continues at coordinate 1,154,918 of OW203656.1, read as the reverse complement.
ATTATGTATATATGTCTTTTTATGCAGTTTTTATCCAGACACCGAGCCAATTGAACTATTATATATATTTTATGCGAAATGATCCAAAAGCGTGGGTTTTATAATATAATAAATAAACAAAAATACTCTTACACATAGCATATTCTACTTAACGAACCCAAGCCATGACTATGCTTGTAAGTTCCTTACGGGTTTCACAACCAGGTATCTAAGCCTGGTAAAGTCAGAAGGTAGCTGGAGTTTACCATAAGCTGGTTTCCCTTAGCCGGATATTGCGTGTGGCTGCACCCGTCGCCCGGTCATAAACCGGCACATTTTACCCGGGTGACACTGCTAAATCCAGTTACTTGGTACATATAACAAAGAGAATAACAGTGCTCTTTTTTTTTCTGTGACTATACTTCACTAGCGATTTCAACCGCTTTCGTAACATGGTGCAGTTGCAAGGGTTATGGAAGTAATCATTAAACTTGTACGTAAGTAGATATTTAAGTACTTAATTATAGATTCTTATGACATAAATGTGAATGTGTAATTCGTTTTGTGTGTCAAATAATCAGTAATGCACTGTGGATATGAGCTTCAATATTGTTCGTGTGAGTAACCTATTTTTTTAATATTATTGTGCTTTCGTGTGACCAGGCAACTGGCAATAAGCGAGAAGGTTGTCTAACCCTCGCATAATGTTAAGTAGGGACTCATTTCTGGCGCTGTGCAAACAATGTAATCTAAGAACCGCCGATGCTCACGTGACACGACTGGAAAAATAATTTATATGAAGGCGGAGAGTAATTTTGACCGAATTGTCGTTTTTGCAGGTCAAATCTCAAGTCTATTTTCTATTGTTCTATTGCAATGCCATCGAGATTCTATTGTTAGTTACTTTAGCGGAATACCAAGGTTATTTATGAATTGCTAAGGCATTGTTTATGAATTTCTTGTGTTAGTAAATGAGAGAATTGGCACCCGTGGTATGAAGACCATTAAGGTTGTAGACAAAGCTGATACCATTAATTGTCGATCGCGACGTCTTCTACACGTAGCTTTCTCTTCTAATACCGTTGTTACCATATTTTTATCTAAATTTGCGCAAAGTGAGTACTTATTATTTTGATGAGTTAATATATACACCAGAGTCTCTCGAACTACGAGTTCTCTCTGGAAGCAGACTGCACCGGTTGCACCTGACCCGGTACCCAGTACCCGAAGCCCGGTTGAGTGATCTCACTGCCTTTGTTTACGGATATCTACTCACAGCTGCTTGCAAGTTGCTATTGATGTATATATTTGATTTCTGTTTATTCACAACTTAATATAGGGATTATATAGATCGGATAACATATATATGAAACAACTTACGTGATGTAGGTTTGTTAGTAATGCATCCGGTATGCTCATAGTCGTACATTCTAAATCGTGCAATAAAGGCATTATGATGGCTATAGGAATTATAAATGTCACTAAAATTACATTTTAATAATTTATCATCTGTTAAACGAGCGGTTGTATAAAGACTTATTTTAAAATGGTCACGGTAATGTGTAATGACCCTAACTGTTCGCTTATTATTATACATTATTTGTACAATTGACGATATGATCAGTTTATAAATTATATGTGATTTAAGTATCAAACGTTTAATATTTGTTTAAGTATTTATTTTAGAGTTTAGTTTATAATATATTATGTTTTCAGATCTGTAACAGTATTGTTATTAATAAAGAACTATGACCATAGTTATGACTATCACTAGGTACAATACATAATGTCATGTTTAACAATTTTATCTACTCAGGGCCATAATAGGGCATAATCAGGGCCAAAGCATTAGTGGAAGCACGGTAACCGGCGCTTGATCAGCCGAGTATTTTCACAAAGCTTGGGCACGTACCTTCCTTGGCCATAAGGTCAACACTCCTTTCTGAGAGTCTCTAGCGGTTCTGGGTATCTAGTGACTAGCCCAGTGTGGTATTCAGATCACTCAAGGGCATCCGACAGTGCCTAACGCCTGTAATCCAAACATAGCAATCGGTGCCGACGGTACAAAATGCCCTCCGAAGAACGGAAGTAGTCGCTAGGTAATTCTACTAGCGATCACCCACCAGAGGCACAACCGTGGAGTACGGTACTGGGTTACTCGGTCGATCGGTTAAGTATGCATGGGTAAGCTCCGCGGAATTAAAATTGTAATGAATTGTTAAAAAATTGCATATAATATATACTCAATATACCATAGTGCTAACTTTATATTATAGAATAAACCGCGGCCAATTAGAACCGGACCACCTTGAAATAATATTAATCTAAGACAGCATCAAAGTAATGGAAAATCGCATTGAATATCTTAGATTAAAAAGTTAAAAAAAAGTTCAATAATACATCTCAAAATAACGTAAATGGATAAACTCATTAAGGAACTCACATAAAATAAGATAATTAATAGAATATCAGTAGTAGTAAGCAGTAAGTAATGCGGCCATCCCGTTAAAGTATATCACCCCCAATTTTCATATTCAAAGTGTATAAGCTCTTCATGATGACAGTGCCATAGCAACATTCATTAGAATGCAGCGGTTACCAAGACTGCAACAGTCGAGACGAGTCTTAAACAATTGGAGTTCAGCCAAGTTCAAACAGCACGGCGATCTGCGGACACTGCATTCGCTTGATTATGTTATTGCACTTTATTAGGGCCTCAGCATAGAAAGCTGTAGAGCTCTTTTATATTTGGGGTGAATGTGAGAATTTAAAAAAGGTACAAAATGTTTAGAATGTTCGAGACCGACGTCACTCTCTACTATATGACTGGCCGGTTGGCGCAGTTGGTAGCACTCTGCCTTCTGAGCCGCTGGTACCGGGTTCGATTCCCGGACAGGTCAAACATTTGTGTGTGAACATGTCTGTTTGACCTGTGTCTGGTTGTGTATTTGTGTATAAGTATATATAAAAGTATGTATTTAAGTTTATATATCAGTCATCAGGTACAGTATACGGTACATACGGTACCGTACACAGTACGGTACCATAGTACAGGCTCTACCTAGTTTGGGACCTGAAGACCTTGTGTGAATGTTATCCCATATTATTATATTATTATTATATTCTTAACTATTAGCCAATTGGCAACATTGTCCCTGACAACATTGATCCCCACTATCGCTTATAAAAGCAAGCGCTCAGTCGAGTACCGGCACATTTTTGTTCAGTGGTCGGTCGGTGAGGTGCTTGGGCTCGACGCTGCATACCGTAAGATCGTTCCATTCTAATTTATGCTGTCATTTTGTGTATTTGTATAAATGTTTCATTTTAATGCGTAAAGTATGTCTTCATGACATTTTGTAACAGAATAACATTGTAATAAAATTCTTCATCATGTTTTTTTTCGTATTTTTAAATTATATCACTTCTGATTTCCAAGAATATATACAGAACTCAATTACCACTGACCGACTCACTCATTCCCTGACTCACTTACTGACTGACTCACTCACCAACTGACGGAATTGTTCTGCCAGAATGAGTGTTTGGGGATGGATATTATTTAGTGGACCGTATCGGTGACTTCTAGAAAATTCTGAAAAGTGTTTTTATTTTGGATCCCTCAATGGTGGAGGTCCTTGGGACCTCGCCTCCCTTATCACCATCACCATGTGTCTCCAACTATGTGTCCACACACCGAATATTTGTGCAAAATCAACGAAATATTAGAACATTTTAATTAATGGAACGAGCCTATATAATGATTCGTTGAGTGGTACGCGTTTTAATTTTGGGTCACCGTTGACATTTAGGCAGCACGTGATGGCCATGACCATGCGATGTCATGACAGAGCAGAGCATTTTTAGATTTAAAAAACATATAAATATATATTTTTTTGTACTTTATACATTTTATATTTAAATATATGGACCACTCCATATATTTAAGACGCTCTGGTCCAAAGCTACCCAGCCTGTACAAGCAACCATGATTAAAATGTGATGCAAATGTATAAAATGTATAAAGCCCTACCAAAGACCACAAATCTTAAATAAAGTAAATAACCGGAGACAGCGACAAAAGCCAGTTTTTATAACTTTAACCAACTTCCAATCAGAAACTCATTCCTCGCCGCATTTAATTAAAACCGAGATTAAATTTAAACAAGAACTTTTCTATCAAAAGTGTGGACGTAGCGAGGGAAACTTCTGGGGTAGGTAAAAGTTTAGTCAAATAAACATTATTATTTAATCTTATTAGTGTAGGCCACTAGTTGTTTAATATTTATAGTGTTTTTGTCTGAAATAGACTTGTCTTATAAACTTTAAAAAATAGGCTTTCAACAATAAAGTCATGTTTAATTCTGAAGCAACATACCTTACGTTGTTGATGTGTAGGTATATGCTAATAACATATGTAGATCAAGGAATTGTACATATAATAATATATGCCTTTATGATATTAAATTAAAAAAACCGTTATATAGTCGTAATATTATAATAATCGATTTCTCTGCATCGAACTATTTAAAACCTAAGCTACCATGTATAAGACCTCTTTTCTATTGGATATCAATTGATTGCACGACTTCTATGAATTTCGCTATGAAGTATTTTTTTAAACTGATTTTTGGATCCCATGGACTCAAATTATTTCGAAAACGTGACCTAATGACGTAAATTGATAGTCAACTTATATTCTTACGAAATCCCTATGAAGCGTGACATAACATTTCTAACATGTGACAGTATCCAGTTCAAGTTTCCCCCTCTCACCGAAATGTCATCCTCGATGCAGCCCTGGTTCCGAGTCCAGTATGAAACAAAGTCTGTATTCAACCCAAACTACTAAAGTATAGGTCGTCATCGTTCGTTGAAGCTTTATTTGTGGAAATTAGATCCACAGCGTAATACTGAGATTATTAAACTTTTAGATTTAGTTAAACTTTATAATGGCTATTAAATCATAAGAAAGCGTCTAAAGATGGCCGTAGAGTACTTTCGAGTACCTGCCAGCTGGCTACCACCCTCAAGTTTGAAAAACTCTTAGTGTGTTCAGGCACCAGTTCTTGAAGCCAGCAAGCATTCCAGGTCTAGCGTGATAACATCTTCGACCACATCTCTGATCCTCAAGTGTCAATAATAATAGATAATCGCTATGTACATATACATAGAGTAGAAAATACATATAATATCTTCAGGAATAATTCCAATGGAGGATAAAATAATTATATAATAATAAAGTTATATAAAAATCCATTCTGAAAAATGTAAATGTATTGAGTGACGCATGTATTTTCAGCCCGTGCCGTGAGGCAAGTAATAATTATGTTGAAAGTGGGTCGTCTCCTTTGCCCTAGGACATTAGCAAGAATTGTCGAGAGATACTACAATATATAAACCATACTAAATAAGCTGCTGAGAGTCTTAAAAAGGATTGGCAGCGTATCGTAATGCCCCCAGACTTACAGATATCCATAGGCGACGGTGGTCGCTCACCATCAGGCGGCCCGTCTGCCTATTATGTAAAATAATTCAAATACTGCCAATAAATTTGAGAGCGCAATTTCATGCACGATTTGCTCCCTCCACACAATGACTTGGAATGTCTCGGAAAGAAAAACTTTACCTTCGACTCAAATCGATAGCTTTTACGACTCCGCTAATTCGAGCACTTAGTTTTAGGCACGGATTGCTGCGCACGTAAGAGGAAACTACCCTATGAAAGAAAATGTAGACTTAGTTGGTAATGATATAGGGATCATATTTGCTTGTAGCTGTGGGATCGAAAGGTTTGAATAATGCAAATGGTGAGACTGTTCGTGACGATCGTGATGTCTAGTGGTTATCAGTAGGGATTTTCAAAGTACTAAGTGTACTTTGGTTATAGAATCTGATCATTTCAAACGTGCGTTTGGGTCCGTTTTTCATAGGAGTGGAACCCGTTACTCCAGTCTATGTTTCCCTGGTACAATTCTGGAGTTTTCAAGTCACGACTGAAAAAGGCTTCCATTATATATTTTATTTTTATAGCTATTTTGTATACGATCGTCACTTAACATTAGAACATTAGGTAAGGTGGCGAACACCGTGGTGATACCGGCCTAGTATTCTAGTAATAGTACTCCCCCATCTTTGCCCGCCGGTGTCGTAAGAGATCACGTACCATAGAGGGGAGGGGGGGGAGGGCATTGCAAGGGCAGAGTTTTCGTTGTGGTAATTAATGTTTGACGAACCTAGCTTATGTAAATAACAAACGTCATACATTTTCATTATTTAACAAAATGAGTCCCTCCAGCTTTGTTATATCGAGGTAACACTTTACCTATATTATATTGTCAGAAGGTGTAAGAGCCGCCGCGTGGCTCATAAATATGATCGCAGAATAAAAACTTAAATTCACGCAACGTCCGCCCACGCAATTTTTAAAACGCAACCGTCAATAAAATTTCCACAAAAACATTCAAACTGGTCCACCTTGAGCGAAATTATGTTTGTGTTTTACCTGTGTTAATAACATAAAAATCCTTTTTATTCGTCCGGTTTATCTTTTTTACTCTATTGTCCGTGCGAAAAGTACCAGGAGAACATAAAATACTCGAGCACTTTTGTGTTGTCTGTCGTTTATGTTAAAAACGTCTCTTTGAAATTATGTTCAGCTGATACTATATAGTTTTTATACAATGTTATGCGACCAGCATTGCTTTATTTTTTATGATTTTATAGATTTCATTTGACCACTATCTCGTTTGACGGTCAACAACGACGTGGTCGAAGATGTCTGAAGCAGTCGAAGGACTGCTGCCTGAAGAGACTATGTGTTTTGTGACAACGAAAAGTATGCTGTTTTCATATTTTTAACACGTTTTAATTAGCATTTTCATTTCTATGTATCTATGAAAAAAGGAGATGCAAATCCCGAATTACTGATCTATCAAATCCCGATAATCAATGAACATACTCGGCTGAAATTTTGCACACAGACAGCATTATAATGTTGACTTTTGCTAAGAATGGATTTAAAAAAAGTCTTATCCTAAAGAGGGGGAACGAAGGTTCAAAGTTTTTAAAATCATAGTGTAATATATATACACTATTAAAAACGTGAGCCTTAAGTATTAAAATGTTGTCCTCAAGTTGAAATATATGTGTATAAACTAAATGAGTACTTTGTTAATAAATGTGATTTGATGTTATAACTTGCTGAGTCTTCTTGGCACCCTGCCAATAATATGGCGGGAAAACCATTGACTGGGCCAAGTACAATAGTAGTTAGTAACATCTTAAAACATAAAGCAGCACTATAGATATTCTTATTTATGTAATAATATCCAGGACGCCCCACAAACGGAGCGGACATTCACGTTCTAATAACGCACCATAAGTACTCTCACAAAAGAACCTCTCTCATTGTTTAGACAGAAAATAATATATATTTTCTTACGGTTTTCTTACTGCCTTTACCCGTACGTTCGAGATGGGCTCGGGAACAGTTAAAAACGCCTAAAACGCCCTCGTTTCGCGTTCGTTTTGGCTCAGGTGGCGTTTTTAACTGTTTTCGTTCACCGTTCGAAATTAATGAAAAGTGTTAAAGCGCTACCGTGAACTGCCACTTTTGACTCACCTCCAAGGCTGGGTCTTTTGTGAGCGTTTTTTGACAGCTGAGAGATTGACAGCTACAGCTGATTTGAGTAGATAAATGAATCGTCGTACTTGACAGCTCTCGTGTAAATGACGTGTATGCGTCGTTCGAACTGGGAAATATCGTTGTTGCGACAAATGCCACATTCCCAAATCGAAGGCTTGTTCAGTTGTACACTGCTAAAAACGCCACTGGTCCATCTCGAACACACCTTTTAAAGGACCATGTAGAATCTTTGTACTGTGACGTAAAAGGGTTTTATTTGTAAAGCGTCTGCAGCGCAAGATATCGCTGTTTTTTTTTAATGAATATTGTTAGGGTTTCCTCATTTTTAGTCTATAAATCATCCGAATTGTTCTAATTTGGCGCACTTATTATTTGTTGGCAATATTTGTGTCCGCTGGCAATGTTGCGGGAGTTGGCTACTTGAGCAGTAATTGGGTGGGTCCGTACATCATTCTTATACGATGACGTAGACAATTTAAGCAAAAAAAAATACATAGACATTTTTTTTATCTATAGCCAGAAGAGTATTTAAATAAGTGCTATTAGAGGGGAAAGTTCCGAAAACCTAGCAGCATTGCATCGCAACATTGAATGGCAATACTAAATCTTTGTGCAAGAAAAAAAAGGGCAACTTGGTCACATGCTGTGACCAACTACACAGTTCTTAAAATAAAAATAGCATTACTTCAACTCCAATAACCACAAAATAACAAGTTAAAAGCTCAAAAGAGGTTGCCCGTTTTAATTTATTATCCTGTCTATGTTAGTTAATAAAAGTAATAGGTAACTGTTACGAATAATAATTTCTTTAGTATTACATTTTTGTATTTGGCCATTCTTGTGAATTAGACTAACAAGTCCAGAAAAATATTTTTCCAGCAAATATTAGTTTCATCGTCTTGTAAAAACCTCCTCCTTTTTAGAAGTCGGATAAAAATTGCTATGGTAAAACGTGAGGCGAAGCGCGAGTATTACCGGAGCTCTAAGCTTTGCAATTTTCTTTGAGTGGCAACTCGAATGAGTTTTATAGCTTTTTTTATTTTTATGCTTTGATGCATTGTTATTGCGCAAATAATAAAAGTGAGTAGTCTCTGTCTTTTGTTTTATAATAGAGGTTTTTCTTTGTTTGTATAATATCCAAGTTCGCTTAGAGTATGCCGCTGACAGCTCGTGATAGTTTTCTTTGTAGCTTTCAAAGAGTAAGTTACACGATTTGAATGTCCGATTGACATTGCAATCAAGATTATAGCCAAGTTTCTTTGAAGTTAGCAAGTATGAATATGTTTTCTTTAGTAAAAAAAATAGTAGTTTGCTTTCTCTCTTTTTTTCTTTTGTGGGTGAAATCTAGTGATTAAAAGCGATCTCAAATTTGGTACACGCTTTTAGATCTTTACTTTCGTCATTCTTTGCTGTTAATTTATTTTTACTAATAAAGCAATTTTAACTCTTAGCTTAAAAATAATAAGTTATTTTATACAAGCTGCGCCCCGCAGTTTCACCGCTTGGACTGCAGTTTTCCACTACCTCGATCATGTTATAGCGTTGTTGAGAGCTATACTTTTTCAGGGTTACAAAGTAGCCGATGTGTTATTCCTGGGTATACGCTATCTTCATTCCAAATTTCATAAAAATCCGTTCAGTCGTTTCAGCATATTCATTTGTTGTAACTATTATTATTTTTATTTTTTTTAAATTTATTAACATTCACACAAGGTCTTCAGGTCCCAAACTAGGCAGAGCCTGCACTATGGTAACCTGATGACTGATATATATACTTATATACATATACACACCCAGACACAGGTCAAACAGACATGTTGATGCACACAAATGTTTGACCTGTCCGGGAATCGAACCCGGGACCAGAGGCTCAGAAGGCAGAGCGCTACCAACTGCGCCAACCGGCCAGTCGATATATTGACAAGATAGAATATCTAATACTTAAGTCATATATGTATATAGTACATACGTACCGATAATCGTTTTAATTAATACAATAAAAACCTTTACATACTATTTCACTGTGATAGAAATATCAATAATGTCACTTTATGGTACATAAATATATAAACGAGTAACAAACATATGAACAACAAACAGACAATCTTTCGCCTTTATTATAATAATAATAATGAAATTTTGCACAAATCAAATTAGCTTCAGGGAGCAGCAGAAGTTGCTATCATCGACTACAACATTCATACATAAGCTTAACTATATTAATAAATAATAAGTATGTCTGCGTCCCACATAATAAATTGAGACCTATCTAGACGATCTAATATGTGACTTATTGCCTTACAAGCAAGAGGGTTTATCCCACAGCCGACATAAATATAACAAACGTAATCATATTCTGGATAAATAAGTACGCTTGCCCTTTTGTTTCCATTTCTGTATCGAATAAGCCGAGCGCCTATTTATAGGAGGGTCTCAATAAGTTAATCTTTGTGCGGTGTTAGAAGCGATCATACGTATCAGAAATAGCAGAAATAAAACTATGTGAGGTAATTTTATTTCAGCTATTCGACGGTTGCCTGGCTCAGACGTCAGCGGCATGACTTCTGGTCTAGGGGGACCAGAAGTCATGACGCTGACGTCTGAGCCAGGCGACCCTGGATTCGTATAATAATAATAATTCGGGACAACATTCACACAAGGTCTTCAGGTCCCAAACTAGGCAGAGCCTGTACTATGGTAACCCGATGACTGATATTTATACGTATATACATATATACACTCAGACACAGGTCAAACAGACATGTTCATACACACAAATGTTTGACCTGTCCGGGAATCGAACCCGGGACCAGTGGCTCAGAAGGCAGAGTGCTACCAACTGCGCCAACCGACCAGTCATAACCCTGAATCGCATCAGGGGCAAATATTTATGCGATGAGTGTATGTGTTTGTCCCGGACTTAGGATGTATGTGTGCTATGATTGTGTGAGTCTTTGTCTCCGTGAAACAGGAAATCCTAGTTCGATTTAATTCAAAATTATGTCCAACTACCCCCTTTTCTTCATCGCTCGTTAGAACCTCAGCTCGTGAATATGGTTTGTGTTTTCGATGCTATAAGTATACTTAACCTTTCAAAGTTCAAACTATTTATTTGCTTGCACATAGCATGGTTGTGATACGTTTTATCAAAATAAATATTTAAATAAAATTGTTGAAATGGAGATAGCTCGTACATATGAGCCTAGAACAAAACCCCCAAAAGTATTGACTGTTCTAGAGTGTAAGTATACGGCTGGTTTATTTGTCTGAGGTTATAATGGAATGAAAGGCCTTCCCTTCATTCCACAAAAATCGTCAAAACCACATAATTTCACCGCGGTTAACATCGCGGGGCGCAGCTGCGCAAATAAATTAATCATCGTTCATTGACGCGAAATAATGTTAATGAAGTGTCGTGTCATTTTGACGTTTCGATCATTTATATGGCAGAACAACGTCTGCGGGGTCAGCTAGTATTTATAGAGTAAAATAGAAGATACATTTATTCCACACACAAAATGGAAAACAAAACATAAGTTAAGTAAAGGAATTTTAATTTTTTATTTTATTTATTAATTATAAAATAGATATCTTCATATGTCACTGTTGAACATTTAAATAATTGGAAATGACAAGAAGTCCTTAATTTTAGTGAGGTTTAGCTTAACCTTGTGCCAAATGCAGATATTTAACTATTAGCGCTGGTTTTCAGCAAAGACCCAAAGTTAAAAGAAACAAACGAATGAGGATTATCGGGTAGGTAACTTTTCGATCAACATATAAATTACTGACTACATTAGGCAAAACGTTTTCACATATTAAATGCTAAAGAGAACACACACTGATAGAACTTTAAATTCCACCAAACTGGTATGTTATTAAAACTAAACTATAAGGTGAAAGCATGCCACCGTTATTTTTGTTTATGGTCCTCCAACACAAAAGGTTGACTGGAAGAAATCGCTTTAAGAGATAAGTCCACCTTTTGTTCCTCTAGGATAGTGTAAGCTATAAACATAAGAAATCTATTAAGTTATTTTTGTAAAACTTTGAGAAACAAATAAAGAGTTTTCTATCTATCTATATTTGAATACATTAGACTACTTCAGCTGACAATCACGTATGTAAACACACAGACAGCTATGAATACTTGGTAACTTACAATCTAACCTTCAGTCATACCAAAACACAATAATACTTTGACACGCGACTGACATTTGTTATCTTCTTCTTTTTCTTCACAGCAATTGGTCATCCACTGCTGGACATATGCCTCCCCCATAATCATAATGATAATGATAACGCTGCTACCCACATTCTGGTACGTGATCCCTTAGCCGACTCTTACGGCACCCACGGGAAGAGATGGGGAGTATTATTCTAGGCCGGTACCACCACGGCACAGTTGTGTGTTGGTAACCACACAACATTTGTTCTATTGCTGATAATTTAAGAAGAGACTGGCCTCCCTTAATTTATGAGATCCTGATATTAAAGGCAAGTGATTCAATATCAAGCTGTCTTTTGTTTATTGTAATATTGATAGACTGATGGTTTGTTTCCAATTAAGATTGCAGGCAGAAAAAAAATGTTCAATGCTTGCTAATTCTTCTTGTACTTATCCCGCGTAATATGGGGTCGCACAATATATTTTCTTATTCTGTTCAATTCCTAGCCATCTCAGTGCTCACACCTAATCGTTGGTTTCACTATCGATAAAGTAGCAAAATATGGTCCATAATCTATTTGATACCCTCTCTGCTATAAGCGTTTTCTTCGTCACATGATACCGCAACGAGGAAGAACTCTCTCTCTGCGCACGCCGTAGCGCATGTTCTGCAGTACAATAGTACTTAGAGTGTAATATAGGTAGATTGCAGTATTGTCCGAGCTCGTTATCTCATTGTAGGTCCATTTTGTTCATTACGGTCGCCGGTTGACCTCTACACGGCTGATTTTACTCTGTCATTTATCTAGAACATGTTTATAGGGTTCTGTACATCAAAAGGACAAGGTGATCCTTATAGAAACACTTTGTTGTCCGTCCGTCTGTCTGTAAGGACTCGTTATCTTGGGAACGCATGGAAGTATCAAGTCTAAATTAAAATGATATACTTAATTAAGTCTACAGTCTCTTGAAGCTGTTAAAAAATCAACCATCTAAGTTAACGTAAAAAAACATAGAGCCGTTTTTGTTTTTGACACTCTCAAGGTAATCAAATTTAATACCGTTTTATCCTAGAAGTATAGGGAAAAATCTGAAAACAATACATTTGTAATTAAATCATAAAAAACAGCGTCTTTGTTCAAGGAACTTTGCATGGTTTTAGGCTACTTTCGAGTACCCGCCTGGCCTACCTACCACACTCAAGTTTGAAAAACTGTCATCACACACATAGTGTGTTCAGGCAGTAGTCCTTGAGGGTGAGTGAGCATTCTAGGTCTAGCGTGATAACACCTTTGACCACATTATAACTGACCATCAAGTGAGATAGTGGTCAAATATATAGAAAAAAGAATGACGGCAATAATATACATACTCGTATTATAAAAAAATGTACCTACATATTATTGAAAACAAATTTTTACGGAACCCTTTGGTGGGCGAGTCCGACTAGCGCTAGTCCGGTGTTATTACTAACTCGGCTACTTACGTATTTCAAACTACAGAATAACATCTTACTTGATTTTACTGCGCACTGCCTTTTATTTATATACGAGCTGAAATGCCATTTCTATTATCGTAATACATATATTAATGAGATGGGTGAGTCAGAACAGGTTTTGGCGAACAATAATTGTGAAATTTATATTTATATAACAATAAAAACTATAATTCTTTTTTTAAAATTTTATTTATTCAATACAAAACAGGTACATATTAACTTACAAAATACTGCCAAACTGCGTAACAGTTTATAGGCAGACGCCAGCTCTCATAATTAAACTTACAATATTACATATGTATGTACGAGTAGATAAGAATAATTAAATATGATTAAACATAGAACAAAGGATTGATGTAAAATATTTTTATTTTTATAATATAAAAACGTGTTCATGCAGGAGTCCTGGAGAGTCAGTAAACTCTAGGTTTAGCGTTATTATAGCTTCGTACACATCTCCTCTAAATCTTAATACATCTCCATGTGACCACCATGATCACCATCATATGAGATAATGGTCCATAATGTAATGAGTACAAATTGACTTCCACTACTTATGCGCAATCGGCTCCCAAGTTTTCTTGAAAATAATAAGATACTTGACTTACATGAGTTTACCTATAGGACTGATTTAGATGTATGTTACCTTTTGAATTAAAAAACATGAAAAGTTATGAGGTAACTAGTTAACAACGTGCTTATCCGTAAAAGTTATGAGGTAACTAGTTAACAACGTGCTTATCCGTAAAAGTTATGAGGTAACTAGTTAACAACGTGCTTATCCGTAAAAGTTATGAGGTAACTAGTTAACAACGTGCTTATCCGTAAAAGTTATGAGGTAACTAGTTAACAACGTGCTTATCCGTAAAAGTTATGAGGTAACTAGTTAACAACGTGCTTATCCGTAAAAGTTATGAGGTAACTAGTTAACAACGTGCTTATCCGTAAAAGTTATGAGGTAACTAGTTAACAACGTGCTTATCCGTAAAAGTTATGAGGTAGCAAGTTAACAACGTGATTATCCGTAAAAAAATTATCAACGTATTCTTGAAATCAAAGAAAAATAATAACCGACTGATCAAATTTATGGGATCAATCTGATAGTAAATTCTATATCGAATTTAAAAAAATCGAATATGTTCACAAATGAAGGAATCCTGAGGTGACAAATATTAAAAAATAACAACAGAATTGAAAACCTCTTGAAAACTGTATACCAAATGTGCGAAAATACGAGCTCGATAACAAGCAGACAGCACTGCAATACAATTTTTTTTTTCCTAGTATTGAACGCATACAGATGCATCCTATAAATATATTACAATCTAGCCTAAAAAAGCTAATAAGTAATTTAAGTCTAATTTAACTTGTTAAATTTACTGTACTAAGAATGTGTCCATTAACAGTTTTCTTATTGTCTCTATTTAAGGGGGAGACACTTGGTTCATGTGTTCTCTATGAGCAGTATTTTAACCACATTACACTAGCACGCTGTCACTGAACACTACACTAACTCGAACGGTTTTGTTCTTTTGAGTCTTCTCACTAGATGGGTCTGGTCGAGGAGCATAACTGCCTCAACATTAACGTGATGATGAAGTCTTTGTTGGTGAGCTTCTGCATAGTTTTTAATCACTTTGTCAACGAACTCTATTTTAATTTGCAATACAAATAACAATATTAAAACCAACCGTAATAATTATGTGACTTTAAGAATAGGTCTGAGGTGATTAGGGGTGGAGGGCTATTCTCAATATACTAAAAATGATTATGAACTGAACTGTTTGACAGCCCATTCCGGTTAATGCCGGAGTTGGCTATTTTATCGTTCGACATTATCTGTACGGGTCGGTAGAATAGGTGTTCTAAAGTGACCGCCGCCGTACCCCGTGTAAATCATGTTTATCTAATTTGACCGCTACCGGAAAACTTGAGAGACCCTTTTGCCCTCCCTTTTCGTGTGAGCGTTTTGGTAGATTAGATCCTTTGAAAGTAAGTAGGTATATTCTTTTTATTCAAGACTAGCTGCGCCGCGTGGTTTCATCCGCGTGGATTGCGGTGTTCCCCTTACATCAGTTACACGTCGTAGCTTGGTCGTTATAATAGCCCAAAGCCTTCATTAATAAATGGAGTACCCAACAAAAAATATTGTTTCAATTTCAACCAGTTCGCGATATTATCGCGTTCTGACAAAAATTAGATAGGCAGGTGTTTGACCAATCTGATATTAAATGATGATCCGAGATAAGATGTATGATGCTTCACAAGCACAGACTAAGACAATCACATTTGTAGTTGTTTACATCCTGAACATGTAAACAACTAAAAATGTGATTGTCTTAGTCTTAACATGAAGGCAATTCGTTGCGTTCAACAAATGTTTACCAAAAAAGGAACCGACTTCAACACTCAAAAGTATGAAATAACTTGCATTACCGTCCATCTGATAATTGTGGATAGAGTGAGGAAGGGGAAATAAATGTATGTGCCTCCCTCATAAACTCACCGGACTTATTCCACAGATGAACTGGCGACTTTACGCCGATGCTCAACTATGTAGACGTGATCTTGTTTGTATTTAGACCTATATTCAACTCAGTTTAGCTTCAGCTTAACTTAGAGTAGGGAGAACAGTAGAACGGTTAACCAGAACATCTGGTTCGAATGATGATGATGGAGACTTATTACTGACACATCACCAACTCTCCTCTTGTTTATATATATATCAAATGAACAATGATAACTGATGATGACGACTTAGTCAAGATTATATCACTTGTACACTTTCAAATATGTCGCATACCTCATTGTCTCTCTATTGTATTATATTTGTGACGACCTGTACATACAAGTAATAGTACTAATATTATAATAGTTTATTACCAGTTCAACTTTTAATGTAATACAAAATAACCAAAACCAAAATAAATTAGTCACCGTAAAAGAGCGTTATCCGCATACAAACCTGCCAGTTGCTCAATTTTCACATCGGTACATGTCAGGAGCAATTATTAATGTATAAGTTTTATGTTTTATTGCATTAACAACAAATAATTTGAAGCATGCTAGGCGGAATCGCCTAGCATGCTTCAAATTATTCATGTTTATGGAATTCTTTAGCTTTATCTGACCAGCGTTTAACCGCCTCTTCGTGGTGCTTAATCTGCTCTCTGTGAAACTTGATTTCTGAGAACATATGCTTCTTCAATTTTAAAAGCTGTTCTTCTTGCTTTTTATAAAAGAACTGGTCTTTTCGGGCCGCTTCCATGACCTCAAGCTTACCACCGGCTTCACGGATCGAGCCGCCGCCTCCACCGCCTTTTCCCACCCCCGAACCTGGGCTGGGTATGCTCCCGCGGGCTCTGGTGGGACCGACTGGTGTCAAACTTATAAAGCCAGTTGTGAAAACAGAGTGCCAATTGAGGATGTCACCAGTCCGTGGCTGACCTTTGTGTGATATTGTTTTTATCATTTTGGATTTATAGAAATTTAGGAATGGGCCAGTATCATATCGAAGGAAGCGACGTACCCTTTTATCGTATTTTTTGTACACAATCTATATTTAAACGATGCTAACACATGTTTTTCTTATAGATTACACACCATCTCCATCAGCATCGTATATTAGTTTGTGATCTCCATAGACAATCTGTATTTTCATTATATTTTTGCGTTCTGTCAACGTATTATGGCTTATTAAATTCTCTTCGAATCTTATACAGAGAAACAAATGTATAGAGATGCCATTGTCTCTCATAGACGAATGTTCTGTGGATCAATATCGATCATAGATAAAAATATCGATAATCATACATAGATAACATTGCGCTACACAGAAACGAAGATGCTATTTGTGTCATAGACTGTGTAATACACGCTAATATTAGAAATGACGGTCGCCGTGGCGCAGTGGTCAGTGTCAGTGACATGACTTATGTGTCTCCGGGACCCTGGGTTCGACTCCCGGCAGGGGAAATTTGTGCGATGAGTGTAGATGTTTGTCCCGGGTCTTGGGTGTTTGTGTAGTGTGGTGTTATTGTGTGTCCATGCCTCGTGCGACACAAGTAATCCTAGTGCGGGGGTCTAAGTGTGATCAATACATAAAACAATTAAAAATTATTTCCTTCCTAAAATATTTATGGTTTATTGCATTAACAACATGCTGGGCGAAACTTACGTTCAAATATTTGAAGGAAAAAATTCGGCTGCTAGTGGGACTTGAACCCACGACTACAGAATACCGTATTTCCTTCCTACCTTCTTATTCTTCTCTGATAGATTACATTGTAAAACGGATTGTTTTTTCTGATATTTAAGGGGCTACACGTGTCACGAGTGCAAACAATTAGGGCGTTACCATTCCGCAAGGTTTTGTGCCGCAAGCCTCTGTAATGTCATCGGCAAATACATCGTTGTGGTCTGATCTAATATTATCAAAAATAAATCAAAAGTATGTCGATAATTTTTTTTTAAACTATATAAATCTAGCGTTCGGTGACAGTTTTTCAAGCTTAAGGGTGTGGGTTGCCAGGCGGGTTACTTAAATGTACCCTACCACCATGCTGGGAATTCGATAACGGTGTTACCTTCACCTATTCGATCGCTATCCTTGCTTCACACAATGTTATATTTTACCTATGTTATTCCAAAAGAAAATTCAAGTTAAAGACGTTAAATATTCAGATTTGTGTCCGTGATGTTGGTTACACCTGTTCCAATATGAACCAAACTTGACTCGAACTCGAGTCGTATATATACGAATCATGAATTGTGACAATCGAGGAAATGCGAACGTGGGTTTTTCATTCATTATTGTTTCCTACTGCCTAGTAATTTGAGTCTAACTTTAAGCGCTATATAAAAGAGGTGAAGGTGGTCAATTGGGTTATTTTTTTCACGCGTTACAAAAACTATGAACAAACCCTGATGTACTCAGATCAGTATTTGGGTTGGTGGTTGTATTCAAGGTTGTTTTCAAATCTATGAATACAGTTTTCTTGTCGCTAAAATCAATGATATGATTTCTAAGAACAGATATTTGTACCCCATAAAGGTTAAGTTTTACCAGTAGGTACTGGCCCATCCAAAGGGCCTGTCCTGTATTACTAAAAGACGTATTCGGTGCAGTATACTATGCCGCCGGTCTCTTCGGGCAAACTACGGGCTCTTCAACAATAAAGATGTCAAGCACACTTCGCATGAACAATAGATCGTAATAATTTGCCTTCTAAAAGCATTCCATCTGAATCCCCCTGTTTCAGCGGTTTCCATAAATAAGGGTTGAGGGATGGATACACCACCATTCAACGTCGACTACTTATTATTCAAAACTAACAAATGGACCGCCATTTTGATACAATATTTAAAAGTAATTTGTACCTAAAGCGGTGAAAATATGATCTCATAAATTTCAATCCATAATATGTGTTCATAGGCTTGCGTGCGAATAGAAGAATATATCTCTTTTTGTATTCATTTCTAGCAAGAGTATTGATATTTGCTGTCTCGACAATATTAATGGTAATATTACAAATACGAAAGTTTGTGTGTATGTGTGTATACTTGTTACTTTATATACATCACGCTCAAACGGCTACACCGATTTCAATTAAATTTAGTATGGAGAAAGCTTATACCCTGGATTAACACACAGGGTTTATTTTAATCATCACCATAATCACCGTTTTTCATCACCACGAAGGTAAAACCGCACGGCGCTTAAAGTATATAATAAAATTGGAAATTAATTTAAGTACATTTACTTAAATGCAGATATCTGCGGTAATTTAGTTGTATAATGAAACTAAGTAAAGCGTACCGCTCGTAAGTATTACAGTTTTAAAAAAACATAACTAATAATTTCGCATTATCCCATAAATATTACCAATTTGAAAGTTTTTGTTTACTTATTGCGCCAGAACGGTTGAACGGATCTGGACGGTAGAAGTGGCCCTCGAAATAAATAATCAGACATTTCTACAACACGAAGATTAAACTAGCGTATGCAAAATTTCTGAGCCTCCGAAGAGACTATTCCTTCCACAACACAGTGTATCCTAGTGCGGGGGCGCGTGTGCAAATTGATATATTTTAGTTGTACCAGTGTTTTCTTTATTTGTAACAAATTAAAATTATCCGCCAACCCGCATTGGCCCTGATCTATGTGTTTATCTCTTTTGGCAACTCGTGATAGTCATAATAATAATATTTGTTTCTATTGTGCATAAGTTTATTATATAAACGAAAAGGTTAATCAGTACTGAAATAATAAAATTATTCGAAAACTAATAAACTCTTAACTTCACGTGACCGTGTCAAATGTGAAATATACCTTATTGTCAGTCGCCCATACTGCCGAGATGTAAGTGTTCTTGTCACATAAAAAAATAAGCCCGGAACACCCTTCGAAAAACACCATTCGAGTTGTCCAAATGAAGACAAATCGACCAAATAATACGTAAAACTGGCATAAATTATAGTCTTATCCCAAAAGTTTAAAAATCTCCGATGGCTCTTTAAATACCAGTCTAAACCTCAACTTTTTTAATAAGTCTCCCTTTGGACTATCGCGCCGGATTAACTACCAAAGTTTGCCCGTTAAACAACGAAAAAATCCTCCAACTGCTCGCATTTGAATAACTAACGAACGTTTAAAAAAGGAATGAATATTTAAATCCACTCACCTGATGGCTGTAACCTCCTTTGTCGCCGATGAAAGAAACTTGAAAAAAGCACTGAATTTAAAATTGGAATGGAACTCCAACTTCGGGGCTAGAGAGCGACGCGCAAACACGTCCTGTCACGGCATCCGACCGTCGGAGACTAAAATGGGGAGGCTATTCAGGAACCAGGAGAGGGTTTTTCAACCCCCATTGCAGGCACATCACATTGCAATACTCTTTCCTCCAGCAATGAAGTCTATTTGTCTAATTTCCGGAGCACTTTTGTCCTTTTTCTTCCTTTTTATTACAATTGAGTTGTCGCTGTATGAATCAGAGAGAATTTAACCGAGTGGGCGCGAAGTTAAAGCGGTCACTTACACGAGAGCAATTTGGATTGTGATTGGCAAAGTGAAGTGCTATTGTCGTCATTATTTGTCGAAATTGACGCTGGATGTGTAGCATTGTTCAGCGGGGTTATTGTTTAACTCATATCTACCGTTCGTGTTTATTTATATACCTAAATAATTGAATATATATACATGATTAAAGAAGCAAGTTGTTCTTACTAGTTGTGTTCTTTTAGTGACGAAGAAAAATTAACTTTAGGTTTTGTTTTTTTTATTCAGAATAGACAGGCGTTTGACCACTATCTCACCTGATGTTAAGTGATGATGCGGTCTACGACAATTCACGCCTGCCTAGAAGATACCTGTTCACTTGTGACTTTGTATTTTAGTCTAGATTGATCCCATATAACTGAAGTGGTTTTAATGGGAATAAATTCTTTAAACATTAACCTAATTGAAATTCGCTTAAGGCTTTCTTAGGATTGACAGTTGTGAACAGTGACATTAATTTTAGAACTGCGACCCCGGGTTCAAATCCCAGCTAGGGCAAACATTTATTACCATAGAAGTTTGTTTTCTATGTATATGTGGTATCCGGCTTTACTCACGTTTATAGTCGAAGCGAAGTGGTCGCCGCGATCTGACAGCGTAAACTCACCTGAGGATGAGCATCGGACATGCTCGAAACCTAGGTCGAAACTTCGACTATAAACGTGAGTAAAGCCGGATACCACATATATATAATAATGTGTCAAACTCACGAGAATTTCCAATCAAAAAAGTTGGTTTTCTAGTCTTGAATATATTTTTTAAATTCATTTATTTAGTTCACCCATGTTAATACTAATATTAATAAAACAAGTAAAAGTTATTGAACAGAATATTTGTGTAATGTGATGTGTGTCCGTACTTCCCACGACACATGGTATCCTAGTGCGGGGGTGTGAGTGTGAATGCGTATAGGAATCACCCAATAATTCACATCATTAGTCTAAGTCTAATTTCATGATAAAGTAGGCTGATTTCAGAGTGAACTTCTGACGTATTCAAGTTACTGTTCGGTTGATGCTTCTCGCTTTACCATAAATGTGCCGTTCAACTCCGCTGGACAACTCCGCTGGGCAACTCCGCTGGACAACTCCGCTGGGCAACTCCGCTGGGCAACTCCGCTGGGCAACTCCGCTGAGCAATTCCGCTGAGAGCGCTTCATTCATATCTGGTAAAATTTTTAAAAAGTACAGTCATTAGACTGTACTTTTTAAAAATTTTACCAGGTACCCATAAACATGCTGTTTCTTAGCCATGTCACCCAATATTCGTTTACCTATACTCACCTCGAGTTCAACAGGTGCCAATGACACTACAGAGGCGCGCGGGTGTTTACAGGCAGAGGGGGCGGGACAAATCCTGATGCGTGTTGATTATAAATATTTTAAAATACAGATTACGGGCTAAAAATACTAATCACATTTTCAGACTTTTTAATTGCCATTCTTCAGGTGTATGACACAGTTCAAGCGCATTTGTAGATACCGCGAGAATATAGTAAATCTAATTAAATCTTTGAATGTACAAAATGGGTGAAAAGGAATTTTATCTCAATTTCTATTAATTCCTATTGAGTTATTAGATCCTGTTTGGTGTAGAAATAATAGATAAAAGAAAAATATGGTCTATCTAAAAAACCTTTTAACGAATAAATTAGTGAACAAAATTAATTTATGTCTCTAGAAGTCTATCTGAATAGAAGTCTGTCTTCGCGGCGTCTTCTCTGTTACTGAGAGTAACAGAGAAGACGCCACGAAGGAGAGTTCTACGCTCTTGTCGCCGCTCGGACCTGAACCACTGAAGATGTCGACCGCAGTGATCGACGAAACGTCTGGAACACAAGTTTCACATAGACCACGGCCAAACAACCCGGAAGCAATACATACAACATGCAACGCCGGCCGTGAAAGCCTTAGAGTTTAAAAATTAATTTATGTTCAATCAGAACACCTTTATGAACTATCCTCATACTTGGTATTTTTTATGTTTATTAGACACGTAGGACTTTCAACAAAATAAGTTGAAAAGGCTGAATAGACAAAACTGTCTAACTACGACTGTTCAAGTCTAAAGTATGTTTTTTTTTGTAGTATGTATGTATGTTCGTATGCATATTTGATAGCAAACATACATACGGGCCGCCTGATGGTAAGCGATCACGGTCGCCTATAGGGATATCTGTAACACTGGCGATACGTTGCCAATCGTTCGTAGCACTCAGTTAACTATCATTTTAAATTAATGAATCTCATATAGTTGCTCCTCGAGAACACTCGGCTCTTTCCACTTTTCCATGTGTACGGCAAAAACGAGAGTAGAATTACAGAAGCGATGTTGGCTAGTGGTGGTAAAACCGTGGTCTGCGGCTTAATACAAAAGTATTCCAATGTCAGCACAAATATTATTAATAAAATAGAGGATACAAAAAACAACCTCAGACATCTTTGAGAACAACCAAGAGCCGGCTCCTCGTACCCCGGGCCAATTAGAAGTTTACTGGCGTTGTTTCTTTTATTTCTCGTTATTACATTTGTTACAAATACTTTTGGTACAAGAGTTGTTGTTTGTCTCGGGGGGGAAATGTTTGAATTTAAAGGAATCTTACACACTGGAGCGTGCGGAATGTTGCCAGGAAAATAATGGTTCGTTTATAACGTTTGTTTCCTTACGGTATCGTGTTCATTTTGGAATATGTCTGGGATCCCAGAAATTGCACTCCTTATCTAACGTGGCGATACAAAATACATATCATCATAATCATCATCATTATCTAAGCCATAGTCCACTGCTGGACATATGCCTCACCCATTGATTTCCACAAGGACCGCTTCGAAGCGGCCCGCATATTATATTAAAATAATTAAATAAAAATGTATTTTTATTTTTTTTATTGGATCTTTGTTATCTGTAATAAATGACTATTTATTATTTATTTATATGTTAAAATTACTTATATTCGAAATAATTATACTTTGAAGCGATGATAGCTTTTGAGTGCCGGCAGTCAATCCGGCAGTTACTGGTTCTATATACACCCCCAGCTACTGAAAGAAGTAGTGTAGTGAGTGTAACATCGATATCGAATACCCAGTATGGTGATAGTTCAGATGGTAGAGTACTAATCCAGCTCCCTACCACGCTCAGGTTTGAAAAAAATTGTTACAAAACACACAGCGTGTTCAGGCAGGAGTCCTTAAGAGCCAGTTAAGAACGCGCTAGGTCTAGCGTGATTACATATAAGCATATGGCTACCATATAGGCACATTCTATGAAATGAAACAGCGCTTAAACACTATATAAATAGTTCAAAACATAATATAGTGATTAAAATAACGATGCCTGAAGTTTTACAACGCAAAAAGAGGGATGTTAAGTTTGACGCGTAGGTATGCGTGCTTGTCTGTGAGTCATCGTAGGTCTTAAAAAAGTCTTCGTGGGCGAAAATTCAACCCTGTAGACGAGGCTGTCGATGATTTTCGGCGGTTATTTTTCGCCCTCCCCCAAGATAAGTTTTTCATAAGATCTAAAAACTGGTTCACCCGAATGCATAAGTGTAGGGGGCGGCGGAGAATATTTAAATAGCTGTAAATAAACTTTTTTCATATTTAAAGATTTTTTTATTTCTAACTAACACATAACTATTTTTGGAACAGCCCACGCAGCTGCGGTGATATTTGCATTCCAATGGAAATAAATCTGTATCCTACTAATATTATAATAAGAAAGTTTGTGTTTACGTGTATGTGTGTGTACAAGTATGTGTGTATGTTTGTTACCTCTTCACATACCTAATTTCATCGAAATCGATAAAACCTCAAACGGTTTTATCGATTTCGATGAAATTTGGTATGGAGATAGGTTAGTCTCTGGAATAACGCATAGGCTAATTTTATCCCGAAAAATAATGGTTCCCGTGGGATAATTAAGGTAGCGGGAAAATTGTAGTCCACGCGGATTAAGCCGCAGGGCGCTCTTAGTGTTTAATATACACAAATTGTAACTAAACATCAATTCGTTCTTCAGTAGAGGCTTAATGATCCTAACGAGACATGTATTCATTTTCTTGAGTATAATACAATAAAACCCAGTAATCCAAACGTATCACCCAGCATTATCATACACCAAAACGCTAAGTTCAAAATTCAACCAAAACTTTGTTAATCAAAGTTGAGTGATACAATTTTAATGTAAGTGCGTCTCTGATGGTGTCAACACTGGTAGTAACCCTCGTTCGAACCGCTGTTTGTAATTAGGGATTAAACTTTGTTTCAAGCAGATGGGTATCCGTGAAAGTTTCCAAGAGGAGAAATAATTCGGATCTGAATGTTAAAAAAAAGCTATTTGTTTAGCTCCTAGTAGTTGCTCAAAAACTAAACTTAAGCGTATTGTTTTAGCTGGTAACTCGTTAATGTCGATTAACGCTGGATAAATTAATTTAAATACGCTTATTTTCTAATGTTATTCTTAGCTAACATACAAGAAATATATTTGCTAAATATTCTAGATTTGTAGATAGAGTGTCTCAAATTGCGTTGTTAATCACTGTAATTTCACTCTATGTCCGCCCACACATCACACTTAACTTCTTCTTGATCAATTGCCTCTCCACTACTGAAGGTTGGCAGTCATCCTTCCATGAACTGCTCTGTTCTTAAGCAGATCTTCAACTCTTTGTTCACGATCCATTGGCGAACTTTGCGGAGCCATGATAATTTCCTCCATCCTACTCCTCTTCTGCAATTCTTACCTCATCGTTTACTAGCTGCGCCCCGCAGTTTTACCCGTGTGGTGATGACGTGCGTGACGGTGATGTTGGTGACAATGAAACTAAGCCTATGTGTTAATCCAGGGTATAAACTATCTCCATACCACATTTCATCGAGATCGGTGTAGCCGTTTGAGCGTGCAGAAGTAACAAACATACACACATATACACAAACTTTCGCCTTTATAATATTAGTAGGAATTAATACATTATGCACTTAAATATGTATTGGTAGAGAACCTGTTGCTCAATCATAAAAACTAAAATTGTGTTAAATAAAATTGACCTCCAAATCAGTATAAAACAATTATAAATAAAAATATTAAATCTCTTTTTATCAAAATGTTTTAGTTAAAGTAAATCGTCAGGTTCGCGTTGTATTATTCCAACTAAAACAACCCGCGATAAAACTCGCCTAATATCAGATGTTACTTAGTTACAACTTCAATATTCACGTATATTTCGCGTAAACAGAAAAGTGGCTTTTAAATTTAAAACACTTTTAGAGAATTGGAGGTAGTTTGAGTGATTAACAGAATCATAATTATGTTACCAATTCCGGCCGTTGTGCAGAGCTTTACTACAATTTTTTTTTAACAAAAAATGGAACCGACTACAACATTTAAAAGTGTGAAATAACTTGTTGAAGTTGGTACCATGATAGTGCAAAAGTAACTATTATCAAAATATTGCGATCATGGTACCGACATCGACAAGATGTTTCACACTTGTGAGTGTTGAAGTCGGTTCCATTTTTTGGTAAAAAAATTTCATTCGCTCTTTTGGGGTGACCTTTGCTTCTCACGGGATCAATTGTCATTGTGTATGTACTCTGATGTCTTCAACCGCAACTATAATATCGTCGAGGTATGCCTAGCACTTTCCTGTTATTGGAGTCTAACTCAAAAACAGCTTGTCCGATTTTGATGAAACTTAATTATTATTTTTTACCTATTTTGCGTTTGACAACTGTCTCACCTGATGCTAAGTGATGACGTTGTCTAGGATTTAGCACGCAAACCTAAAAGGTACCTATTCACTCGTGACTTGAAGACTCCAGGGTTGTAGGTACATATCGGGAAACACAGACTCGGGCAACGAGTTCCATTCCTTGGCAGTACGCATTAAGAAAGGGATGGGACTAAATGGGACCACCTCGGAAATGTACTCTATCAACCAAAAAAATAATCCTCAAAATCCGTTCATAAACGACGAAGTTATCCGCGAACACACATAAAAAAAATATATACGATCGGATTAAGGAACCTCCTCTCTTAAAGTCGGTTAAAAAATATATTGTGAAGATGATGACTGTGTCGTAGCAAAATGTATATCCTAGGAATGTAAATAAAGTAATAATATCTGTCATGTATAATGACCATTAAGTGCGGTTTCACTGATGTACTTACATAATACGGTAGTCCCTACCACCAAGTTTGTTCTCGACGCCACTCTTGGATAATTTTGCGGTGGATGGGTCTGATATTGACTCTCAGGATCTCTTTGATCTCTGAGACACGCCGTCAAAATGTGATCCCTACTGTTGTTTTTATCTTTAGCCCGCTCATGACCTCTCCCTCACTCATAGTGTTTTCTCGTGAAATGTAATGGTATACATAGTGTGCTTTAACATTTAACGAACTTGTTGTCGAAACATTACACCCGGACAATCCAAAGTAGCCCAGCTTTGAGAGCTGGGCTACTTTGGATTGTCCAAAACTTTCAGAGTGCCTGGTCGATGCGACGTGTGAACAAAATCGCTGCTCAAATAATTACAATACAATGGCGCAGTGCTGATAACATTTTAGTAACGCAGAATATAATATAATTTATTCTCAGGGTAATATTTAAGAACAATAGTGATAGTTACTCTGAGGATCTATTAACTGGCACAATTGCTAAGCTTATGTCAACAATTTCGTGAGAAAGACGCAGTGCTGGTTCACCGCTGCCGAGTCCCCATACAAACGTGTAGGTACCATGTTAAAGTGTATAATTATGTACTGTAGTTAACACATTGTAATACCTATGTAAACATTATAGACCTGCATTTCTTGCTCGTTCTTCTTCGTGTGGTTCTCTCTTAGATCATTTACCACACGCTCTAAGGGCTCTGAGGGGAAGGATTGAGGGATGTATAGTGTTACACATTGTTATTAAATCAAACGGGGCTTAATCGCGAGAAAAACATTTAGTAATTTATTTACCTCGACGTTTCGACCAAGTTGCATTGGTCGTGGTCACGAGAAGACTGTTCTCGAAGAGTCTTCTCGTGACCACCGAAGCCCCGTTTGATTTAATAACAATGTGTTCGAATCGCGAAAGTCTAAAAATTACTATAGTGTTAAACTCTGAATATTATTAGCTTTATTGACGTAGGTATATATGTAAATGCGTTCTTGATGCCTCATTTGAATAAATGAATCTCGATTTTTATTTTCAATAGGTTTCCATTGGTTTTCTTACTGTTAAGGAAATTTAATAATCCTTTGTGGTTTTCTGTTAGTATTTATTTATGAGTTACTAAATACATTTTTTCAATGCTACACTCATATTTTATTCATATATTTTGTTATTTAAATTATGTCAGAATTGTTAAACCGTAGCTCAGTGATCAGTCACGATGACATTAGACCCGCGACTCTGGCTTGAATCTATTTTTTTATATACTGTATAGATCTAGCGTTTGACCCCTATCTCACTTGATGGTCAGTGACGATGTAAGAAGAGTATCTGAATACGCCTTAAGGAAGCAGACGTGACATTCAGCTGATGTTGTTTCTACAATAACTATGTTGATTTCCACACGAAGCAGATCACTTTTTTTCTAATACCCTGTGGTAAATACAACATGTATATTATGTTTGTATGAAATAAAACACATTGATAAAGTTGATCTTTCCCTAGAGACCAGATCCCACTCTAACTAATGCTTACTCCGCAAAACCTGACCAATTGCGAACTTCTAAGTGATTACACTTGTTCAGTTTTTGAAGGAACTGAAGTTTGTTCACCTCGGGGGGACGCGAAGCCGTATCTGGAGTTAATAAGTTTTTGTTTGAAAGTTATTATTGCTGATAATTGGTCGGCTCGAAGCCTTAGCGAACAACAA
The DNA here is from genome assembly GCA_934044485.1 of Apeira syringaria. Classification (NCBI taxonomy): domain Eukaryota; kingdom Metazoa; phylum Arthropoda; class Insecta; order Lepidoptera; family Geometridae; genus Apeira; species Apeira syringaria. The sequence goes on along the minus strand of OW203656.1, from coordinate 1,126,691 downwards.
TCTATGATCAATTGACTATTCTCATTCTACCATCGGTCGACCAGAAGTACGACGGTTAATATAACTACGTATGAAGCATTAACTTTCCTTTCATATTGCGTACTGGTAAGGCAAGATATGCACAGCCCTGGAGTCTTCCAGTCAAGGGTGGTTAGGGTAGAAGGTGTCTACTTCTAGGCGTACGTGCTCCATATTAAACCACATCGTCACAGTGGAAGCTTATAATGCTTAAAAAAGTCCTTTGAATAGTTTTTTCACCTATCTCTTGACTCCGAGCTAGCTGTTCAAAGCGTCTGACTGACCGTGACACGCTTGGGAGAATAAGAAAAAAAGAAAGAAATACATTTATTCATAACATAGGCAACACCACAACAATAAAGAATATAAAAAACACACAAATAATAACAAATTCATAGTACTATTCACTATTATTCACTATTATTGTGCTATTAATATACTGCTTCGGTGACATATACCTAAGAAATAACAATCTTTGTAAATGTTATTTTTATATTCTTTTTTTTTTATATTTCTATTGTGAATAAGTACGGAGTGACATGTAATTTTTGTAATTATTAATAAATATTATCATTATCATCATTATTAGCCATATTTAAATCTTTGTTGTAGTGTTGCGCGATGCCAGGAACGAGTTCCCACTCAGCATTATGCTAAGGTTGGATTATGAATAATGCGCCCTTTCTTACTCGTTACTGATTTGAAATCTTAGTTAAAGAACAAAGAATACACATAACGACATTAAACGTTAATAAACTCGTTGTAACAAGTATAATGAACATATTAATTAAATGATATAATTAACGTATAATAAAACCCATGGTACATTTTAGAAAGAGTTTACACAATATCAATTGTCGACATGGAAGAGGTTATAAGGGAGCTCATGACAGTTAATTGTGCATAAAAAAGCATTGAATACTCAAATAAATGCTTACTAATTCTTTCCATTGGAAATACTGAATACGAAGTCCATTTCTCAGGAGAGACACAAAAGCGCAATCAGCAGAATACTCTTTTCATAACTGAGTGAGAAAATGCGGAGTTTCCAGCGGAGTTCATAAACGGCAAGTTTAAACTTGTCGCGTGACTTGAAGCGCTGGCAAATTGAATAGTTATTCTTATCTACACCACAGTATACTAGAGACAGTAGGACGTGTTGCATGGATGACGTCTTAAATGGTTAAAAAGGCGACAATTGATTAAAAACTAACTTTAATTTAGCGAAAAAACACTTTTTGAGTATATTGGCCGGTTGGCGCAGTTGGTAGCACTCTGCCTTCTGAGCCGCTGGTCCCGGGTTCGATTCCCGGATAGGTCAAACATTTGTGTGTATGAACATGTCTGTTTGACCTGTGTCTTTGTCTTGTGTATATGTATATAAGTATATATAATGATGTATATAAGTATATATCAGTCATCAGATTACCATAGTACAGGCTCTGCCTAGTTTGGGACCTGAAGACCTTGTGTGAATGTTGTCCCATATATTATATGCGCGTACAACTGGTAGCTGATAATATTTGAGCTATAATTATGTAGGCTAGATAGTTAGTTGGTTTCTCAGTTGGTTTTGTTTTACTGTTGTAATTAGATTGTAGCATAGCATTTCAATAAAAGGCTTCAGCCAAAAAATGCTCATGTGTGGACATTGATTTTCTATCTTTGATGATTACATTCTCATATTATTATTAAAACTCACGTTCATAATTACTTTATACTGTTTCTACGGGTATAACGTGTCACTTACGCGTACATTCTCACTGATATTTTTTTGCAAATACCTACTCCAAATTTAAGCTAACTCAAAGTTGTATGATATCACAATACTTGCACCGTATATCTTACACTGGTATTATGATTGGGGTTGGTTTTTTAGTGATAAAAAAATCTCAAATTGGTTTTGTTGTCGCCAAAACGCGCTTCACTCATAGTTCACGTACAGGAAACTCGGACTCGGCGTCCATTTTAGCCAAAGTTGTCCTACTGGTACTGCACTACATACATGTACATGTAGGAAACCGCGAGGGAACTCTGAGCTATGAATACTAAAACGAAATATAAACAATGTCTTTAGCTACGTGCCAGCGCGCTCCCGCTGGGATATGTTTATTCCTGTGTTTCTATGTAAAGTTGAGTTTATTCACTTCGACGATATAGAAAATTTACTTATTGCTATCATATTCTCGGAGCTCAACGGTATATGTTTATTTTATCTGTATGTATTTCACAGCCAACTCTCTGATGACCGTTTTTTTTTTAAGAAAAGAAAGACGTATACCTTTATTTACCTCTTCTTCTTCTTCTTAAATTATGGCCTCTGCGGCTACTTATCACAAAATCTGTCAATGTCCGTTCATGCTAGTGTCATAAACCATGTGGATAAATGGAGTGGAGTAAGAATATGATCAGTGAGAGGTTATTTCCAGACCATGATGATTAACTAGCTACCGTAACAATCATACAGCTAAAACAAAATATACATCACAATATTAGATACCAATTCTCTAGCAAGTATAACTGAGAATAATAAAATCTAAAAAAGATAAAGAAATAGAGTTTACATAAATCAACGTGGCAATTCTGCAAGCATTCTGGACACGCTGCCAGCCGGTAGCGGGTTAGGGCATTTGAATTATCTACATAAGATTTCTCAAATGTTATTGTAGTGGCTGCAGTATTGTAATTAGTTATTAGTATTTTATTTTAATACAGGCATCGGCCCTGTAAAAAAAAGTTTACATAAACCTAAAACTAATTACAAATAATAACTAATTTCTAAATTTACATAACACATTATCAATAACTGGAGAGAAAGTGAAAGCTAACGTTTATTCAGGACATGACAGGTTGGTCAAGAATAACACAACAAGTAAAACAACCATAGAATTAATATGTACGTTGTACGTAGTACATATTAATTCTATGAAAACAACACACCCAACTCAGAATGCTGGGTTTAAAGCAAGCGCTGGTCTTTCGATGGGTTGACCTTATAGGACTTTCTAAAATACATTCAGATATTTCTAAGCTAAAATTCTTTTTATTTATACTGTTAAATTTCTGCTTATTTATACTGCTCCGGAAGTTCAGGAAGTTTTGATTGAGATGGCACATTATGAACAATATTGCGCAAGTCAACCATTGTAGATAAATTTAATAATACTGTAATATAATTATTAAATGAAAGTAGCACAAGGCGCTCTCGCCTTGTGCTTAAAATGCGCTTAAAATCTCATCCACACATAACTGACAAATGAATTCACTGTGCAATTCAACCGATCCTTTTTGCCATATACCTGTAAAATGTGGAACGAGCTTCTCCCTTCGTTATCCTCAAGTAGCTACAATATGAGATTCTTCAAAAGAGAGATAAAATAGTCTTAAAACTTATTGGCAACGTATCGTGTTACAGATATACATAGGCGACGGTGGTCGCTTACCATTAGGCATCCCGTCTGCTTGTTGTCACCTATGAAACCGATCCACTGTCGGAAAATGTAGTCCTCCATCATACCTTGGATGTGTCCTGACGGAGCGCTGATTTAGTCGTAAAGACAAGCTTTCATCATGCATGTCTAATAAACTGAAAAACTACCTATTTTATCAAAAGTTCTCGCAGTAACTACAAATGCGCTTGAATAGTGTTTTCCACCAGAGGAAAGGACATTAAAACGTCTAAAAATGTGATTAGTATATTTTTTGAGCTCGTGGTCATCTATAAAGGACATTTGAGCAATATTTCAAATCAGCATGCAACAGGATTTGTCTCGCGCCTTCCGCCTGTAAACAGCCGCCTCTGTTATGTCATCGGAGGTGTTAAATCTGGCTAACACTCGTGTTTTTGACAGACGTTATTTATCTGGTTATTACTTTGCTAATAAGGGGGCGTCCATTAATTACGTGAGGTGTTTACCCACATGGGGGAGGGGGTGGGTTCGACAAATACTCGCGTAATTTTTTTTCGCAAGGACTTGGTAACGTAGCGAGAAAACTGGGATCAATTAGGTAAAAATATTTTTTGTGTGGTTTGCTCTACACCACGATATTAATAATCTCAAATAACAAAGTCTGATATTAAATCCAGAAAAACAAGGACATATTCATTTATTTACATTAAAAATATGTATTTTCAAAAGTCTCACGTGAGATTATGGGTGGGGGGAGGGGGTCTAGCAAAATCTCACGACTTCTCACCAAGAGGAGAAAAAAACAAAAAATCACTAAAAGGACCTCAGGTAATTTATGGACGCCCTCTAAGTAGGTATGTGCATAGTAATAGGTACAAGAAAGCGCCTAACTAACTACCGACCGAAAACATTTTTTCCAAATTTAAGTATTATACATAATAATTTATGACCAACAATACTCTAATTAATAACGTTATTTGTCAGGGAATTTTGGTATATATTATTTGTCGTTGTTGAGTCAAACCAATTTGTTTATGATATTAATTGAATTGGCAGCTAATAAGGGCACGACATTATTAATATACAATAATATTACTCGGGAGTTTAATTACTTTGGAGAGAAATCTCAGAGGTTCTCAATTAATTTGCGTTATATAATTGATTAAGATATAATTGGCTTGTCCAGACCAGCCGTACTTGTGAATTACATTCATAATTCACTATACAATAGATATAGATAGAATATAATGTATAGAAATGTGTAATCTTTAGATGATTGTGTACACGTACACGTATAGACTAAGGCAGGGGCTCCCATGGATGCGCCGCGGGGCGCCCTAGTGCGCCGTGGTGCGCCGCGCGCCGCCAGGGTACTGTGAATTTATCGCTTCACAGTGCGAAACACACTAAATGGTTATCGAAATACTTGCCGAACACGATGCTGAAAACGTCGGAGGTAACCAAGCCCCTTTATATGCCTAATAATTGACATACCTGCAATATGTGTGCTTGCATCCAGTTAATGATTTACTTTTTGTAGATAACAATAATAATAACTTTCTTAAAATGAGCAGATTAAAATAACTAGTTAAATAACAAGGGGGAAGAAACGGAACCCATATATGATCTTTTAGTTGTCGCTATATCAAGATTATTTTTCTCGGAAGCGAGTTTAATTATCCAGTACAAGTGAATAATATATAACTTAGTTTTGTCATCCCCCCAAGTAGTTACAAAAATCACTATGTAGCACAAGTACATGAGAATAACTGAAAATTTTAGTTAGTAAAACATAAAAAGTGTTTTTTTGTTATTAAAAACTTATTTGCATTTGTAATTTGTAAACAAACCGCGAACTATGTCGATATACGGGGGAACATCATAGCTAAGTATATCTAGTACAGTTCATCGTTTATTTAAATCAAATTTCGCTGCTTTTATAGATGAAGAGCTTCAGAAATATTATCCAATTATTTCGGTGAACGTAACTGTGTATTACGTAACTACTAACTACATGCTTATTATATATATTATATACGGAACCCTAGGTACGAGAGTCCGACTCGCACTTAATCGACTTTTTTTGACACATATAAACGATGCGGATAGCTACTTTAAAATAAAATGTAGCTACTTGTCTCTGCATTTCGCCTGCATACGATTTTATCAACTTAAACAAAGCTTGTATTTCTTTGGTTATTCACCAAGGACCTAGGCCGAACTTCGTCTAAGCTAAACTAAGAGATTGGTCGGAGAATTAGCGCCAACGGTAATGGCTATAAATTAGCAACTGAAATAGAGCAAGCTGCCGCCAGAATACCCGGTACTTGAACGGTTTGGGCCGATGGAACTTTAACTTGTAAGACACATTGCAAGTATTGTTGAAGAACAATTAGTTTTGTATAAAAAGGAACAATTAAAACCATTATACTTGATATGTCTAAAATTGGCCACGCAAACAGGTAATATGACGTAGGCTATTTCTATTGAATTAAAATTGAACTCTTAAATAAAAAAAAACTCGCCTGCGGCTGGTTTTTTTAACTTACACTCGTGTTTAAGAACCCTTATTATGATACAGCTTCATAAACAACTATTTTAGCATAGTATGTGATAATGTAACATGCTGTGTCTACGTCGAGTACGTTATACATACATTTTAGATGAACCAGTATTGTAATCTAGTAAACAAAAAAAATAAAGTTGTGCAAAGAAGCCGAGCGTGTGTAAGGAAAGCACTCGCGGCAGTAAAGTGGCGGATGTAATAGATTCTTCAGTTCACTGCCGTTCGATGCAGACTGCACACTGCACACTGCACACGGCACTCGGATCTCGGAAGTGTCTTGCACTGAGATCTATAGCGCTGTTCCGTATCCTTATACTTAGGATATTGGTTTATTGATCGTAAGAAAAATAACGGTACGTTCGATGTCAAACATACAAGTATTTTTGTTGGTGTGAACGAAACTGCATCGCGTGCGCTGCGAAACTATTCACAATAGAACAAAGTTACTTTATACTGTTTTATAAAGCAAATGAATATTACCAAAAATGGTAATAACTACTTTTTATTTTTATATATACAATAAAATGGTGGCGTATTTGCTAAACCTATAACTTATCAAGTAGGAAATATAATTGAATTAAAATGGCTTTTGCCACTGTTAATAATATCTAACAAGTGGGCTCAGTTGGAGAATAGCTCACACTGGGAGCGACCAGTCTGAAAAGGGCTTGGGGCGCACAAAACCTTAGCTTAGACACTGGTACTAACCAATCAGATACATATCTATGGAGGTATTCATACTTAGGTCAAGTACACTTGTATATGATATAATCCCCTAGCGGTGCGAGTCGGCTGCAAATATGCCGGTCACTAAATCGACTTACACCCCCAGGAGCTTCTGGCGAGGGTATTATAATTACCAAATCCACGGCACGGTGGTAGGGCACTTTCCAGAACCCGCCTGGCTAGCTAAATACATTTCAGTTCCACCCAGAACTTTGAAAAATCAAATAGAATAGTTTAAGGTATCTGTCCTTGAGAGCTATCAATGGTTGCTATCTACCTACTCGTATATAATGTATCCCTATAGATTATAAACAACGAATAAATATAATATAATAGATAATAACAATAATGTATTTTAGAACCTCAAAATAAAAAGTAAGTGAGTAAGTAGGTATTATTCTTTTAAAATTTGAACACTGGCTGATTACAGTAAAAAATACATACTGAAACCGAACACTTTCATTTCAAATGTAAGCCACCATCACCGATGACAGCTGTAAAAATCACATATACAGTAAATGGCAGCCGTGTCGCGGTGACAGCGCGACAACATATAAATTAGAAACATAACGGCCGCGACACACCGGTCCGGATAAAACGACCAACATAAAAACATTAAAATTTTATTCGTTTCACCGGCTGCTATTCCAAATATATGTTCGGGTGTACAGCACGAAATTTGAGTAAAATACTCCATAATAAGGTTCGACAGTTTAGGTGAATAGCGCCGTTTATGCTGCAAATTTCCGACACTCGCAAGGGAATAAAACCTACAGGGCACTTTCCGTGAACTCAGAATCTTGACATTTTGTACGAAGCAACGTCTTATAGCACAGATAAAGGAAACATTGCGAAAAGCATACATTTTTAGTCACATCCGATGATAAAAATATTTTTAATAGTTTTAAGCTTAGTATACCTACAGGTTTGTACGGAACCGTCAGTTCGACTCGCACTTGGCCGGTTTTTATTTTTCAAGAGACACATTACTTCGTTCCTTTTGGCTGTATCTGTGCTTTTGTTATGTTCTCTCTGAAGCTCGAATGGAGGTCGCACGAAGTGAATCAAAAAGTATCGCTTCTACAAAAGTTCTAAAATGTGTTTTTTTTTTAATCTTTCCACACTACCTGTTTAACAAGTGCCTATTCATTAAACTAGTTAAGTGTACTACAACATTTTTTTTTATCACATTCAGACCCCCGCACTAGGATTCCCTGTATCGCGGGAGGCATGGACACACACAATCACAGCACACAAACATCCAAGACCCGGGACAAACATCTACACTCATCGCACAAATGTTTACCCCTGCCGGGATTCGAACCCAGGGTCCCGGAGACACAGAAGTCATATCAATGACACTAGCCACTGCGCCACGGCGACCGTCAAGTCAGTTTCGGAGCCTATTCAATGCAAATAAAAAACAATCGAATCTTTCGTCTTTATAGTATTAGTATAGATTAGATATTGCTGAGCGCAGAGTTTATGGTGGGTGTTTTTTTAAACTTGAGGGCGATAGCCGCGTAGGTCGATAGACCCTGTAATTTTATAGGGCATTCGCCCTATAAAATTCGCCCTACCATCACGCAAATCTTAATTAGTTGAGTGTAGTGTACAAGTATAATAAATGCTGATATAACCTAGTTATTTCCCGAATGAGAAACGCCAAATTAAATCCCACAATCATGTAAGAGGTGTTACGAATTCTAATTTAATTGCAACTATAATTTCACGTGGTGTAATGTAGAATAGTTCCACAATGTGGATGAGCATGCATTAAAACTTAGCGCGAAACAAGCCCCTTTGCGCCCAACTTTGCTATTAGATTTTCATCAGGCGCTGCATCGTTTCGTAGCAGCACGGGAAAAGTAATATAGGATTCATCGTATTTAACGCTCATAACAGTATATGTATTGGCAAGTATGTCTATATTTTGTTTTCAGCATTTAAAGCGCAACTGTGTTAAGCAACGCACTCAGTCACAACTTGTGTGGGTGAGCCTTAGTGGTAATTTAAACTGAGTGTTTCCGTATTTCGGAGAGCACGTTCAGCTGTCGGTGCCACTAGTTGTCAAAACTCCTCTTTGATAGAAAAGTCCGAGTCCCAGCTGTGGGCAGGTATTGGGAAGCTTGGCGTGTGATGGAACATTTAGCGTTTCTATGTGTCGATTGAAAAGTTAGTACGAATAGTGGGTGGTCTCATCGTGTAGTGCTACTTCTTCCAGACCACCTCTGGATGGACAGTAGCAGAAAAAGAGTAATGGACGGTGACGGTGCGAAAATATCTAGTTAAAGCTCTAGTATTGTTACTTACTACTTATGTATTTTACTTTTTACTTACTATTTATTACTATAATAGTACCTCATACTAAATCCAACTTATATACTTACAACTTCAATATATTTTAAGATCTGAAATACATATGTATGATACAATAAATGATTGAAACTGAAACAGAAACTTAATCAAGGGTTAGGTTTTAGTTTTAATGTTTACATAAATAAAAACAATAATTAACTAATGCATATAATATAATTGACATGGTAACAGTCTTCCTGGGTATTAACATCACCCCATTGCCAATAATATATCATTGTAGGTATGGCCTGTCTGGAAGAGTAAGTTCTGGAGTATATTATCCTGTTAGTAAAATATCAGAATTGGCAGATGTTTGTACGGCGCGGCTAGTTTACTTTGCATATTTTTACAGCATGATGTCATATGGGTTACTACTGGTGGGTTCAACTGCTGCTGACGTAGAATTAGTTTTTTCACAGTACTAGGCGAATGGCGGACGCGTCCGCGAGCGCCCCGTATTCTCCTTGCAAAAGACCACCGAATGTGGTTGAAACTATAGTCGGAAGTGTCGGAACCCTATGACTTATTACGTGAGTAATTCCATGCATTATAATGTCTCAAAACCAAGTCAGTTTTAATAACAAAATAGTTTTATTATCTTGCAAAAGCGGGCTGTTTGGGCTATACATTTATATTATATGAAATCCCGCGAATCTTTAAGAAATTGGTTTAAAGAATTAAGTATGATAATTTTGACAAATAAGTATATTTTTCAATATATTAGGTATATATTGTGTGTGTAAATCTGTAGTGTAGGGAGGTATTTGCATAACGTTCAAATTATTTGAAGGTAAAAATTCGGTTATACGTGGCACTCGAACCCACGACTACAGAATACCGTCCTGTCGCTTTGCCACGCTTTATTCTGTTCCATCCAAGCTATAGTAGCACTCCACTAGTCGTCGAATGTATTCCTTCCTTTTACATCAGAGGAGACGTTGCTCTTAGTGCCATCTACCTTTACACTAATAGTTGATACAATTAAAGGTGGATGGCGCTATGAACAACATCCCCTCTGATGTAAAACGGCGACGGCTAGTAGAAATTAACAGTTATACTTAAAATTACATTATTCATAAAATATATCGTTATGTTATAAATATGAAATTAATTATCGTATCTCTGAAACTGTATCAAAATTACTAAATAAGTCGTGACTGCTCCTATCACCTGAAACCAAAAAAATCATTGACAGAAATTAACAAAATATAATGTTAATGGTGTAATATCGTATATTATTCTATTTCTAGATAATTCTTTCTAATAATAGTTATATTCTTTGGTAAGAAATGCACGCCTTCAGATCTTCACGCCGAGTTCATTATTAGATATTTAGGGCTTAAAAAGTAAACACCAGAACTTGATAAAAGGACATTTTAATTATAAAATAATTGGTAAAAAGTTCGTTAGTAGGCTAATAATATTTATTGTTTCCGGAGCATTAGTGAGATTTTTTATTACTCTGTAATGTTTTAAACTATTTTTCTAAAAATGTCAAGTAATAAAACAATTCAAATCAATCAACAGTTCAATTTTAGAATCTTCGTTTTACAAACTTCACGCTTCAAATGTTAAAAGCTATCTTGTGATGTTCGCTAAAACTAAAATTCATAAAGACTAAAAACTAAAGCACTGGAATTGCACTGTTTTCTTTATATTATATTATGCGTGTAATGATGTTTGAGTACCCTCATTTTACATTATTATTATCTGTATCTATTTAGAGGGTACTTAGATGTGGAAATAAAATCAATTGTCTCACCGGCTCCATGTTTTATTACTTGTTCCGCCTAAATATTCCATATATCTTACTTAATTATAATTAATCAGCATTGCGATTCAACGGGTTGATGCAGTTAGCATTCTGGGCACGCTGCCCACTGGTAGCAAGTTAGAGCATTTGAGCTGTCTATAAACTAGCAACAGATATTGTCTTGGTAAAACAGGAATACGGACGTTAACTCCCGTAATATTTGTTTTTATTCTGACAAAAAAAGAAAGAATCTGATATAAACTAGTATTCTAAACCCACACAACTCATAACCAACAGAAATGATGGGCAGCTCACCAATATTGCTCATTGGAGCCGAGAAGTACTCACCGAAGCAACCAGAGGGCGGTCTAGGGTGCACATCCCCATCGGGGAGTAGCTAACAGACTGCAACATCAGTTGGCGGGAGAACAGCTCAATCCTGGACGGAAGGGACCCAGTAGACGGAGTGGCGTTCATCAACCGGCAAACTAGGTTCTCTGTTCTTTTACCCTGGAATTAATAAAAATATTCATATAATAAACTGTCGTAGTCTGGATGAACCATCATACCAATAACACACTTAATTTGTGAAAAAATTAAATTAAAACCTAGTTCTGTCATACCTATTCTTTTTAAAATAATTTAGTTTCGCCTGAACTCGATGTAACCTAGATTAAAGTTTTTCTGTATCAAATAAATTATTCTTATAATGGTAGGAAGGGTGGAAGCTCAAAAATGGTTACTAAAATTAGATCAAAATGACTCACTTCAACTGTGGTATAATGACAGGGTTCAACAATGACCAGCATTCGCAGCATATGCGTCAGGCACCACAGGAACTGCAGCACCAGGAAGTGGAGCCTGTTCGTGGAGACAACTGAAAATACAAAGATAACTTGAAACTCTCTCCAACCTCACCGTCCACCATTTTTTTGTGTTGAACTGAATAATGTTAAAAATACTAAATACGAAATGTTAGCAATTCTGTGGGCACTAAAAGTTACTAAAATTGTTTTGAATTAGATAGCTTTTATAAGTTTACCATGAAGTGCAAATTAGTATGACACTTATTAATGCCAATACTAAAATTAGTTATTTTTGTTGGTAGCTCTTGGTAAAATAAATCGTCATGAACCCACAACTTTCACTAGTTACATAAGTTTCAAATAGTAAAATAACGGAAGGAGAGTTGAAAATATCTAAAATATAAATCACCTTCCTGACTAGTAGTCAAATGGTATACACCGGCTTTGCATTAGAAACATATCTACTGGGAAAAGAAGGATCAATTTCTGATAACTTGATACTCACTCGCACAACGAGTGAATTTAGTCGATGGTTCCAATCGAAATGTAAATCCCACCGGTGGGAAGTCTGGTCGAGTCGCTGTTTAATAATATAAACACGAACCAAGTATATATGAAGGCAATGATGTACTGACTTATTTCCATGATGAGGAAGTATGGCGTGACGATGAGATGCAGCAGCGTGGATATAAGCACGGCGACGAGCGGGAGGCCGTAGCTGGCGTCGACGCAGCGCACCGTCTCGCACAGCGTGCCGTGCAGCGTCGCCAGCCTGCGCACTGCCTCGCACGGCGGCACTGCCAGCCGCGCGCTGCCGCCCACTGCGAACAATACAATACGACGGGACATTTTCATATAATGATAAAAATATGCCAAACGCGAGATATTTGAAATCAAAGTGGCCAGCTTACAAAAAGCCAATTCCATGTAAGGACCTAATATTACTTATGTCTGTAAAGATTTGGAAAATATACAACTTTATTATGCTATCACGATATTTTTTTTATTAAAGAGGGATAGTGCCATCTACTTTTAGATACTATGAAATGAGACTGTTAAGATGAGATGTAGTGCGATTTCAATTGCAGAATTTTTATAGAGATTTTAAATCTAGTATTTAACCGGAAAATACCTGATTTATTAAGGATAACAGCGTGTTCTCTCCCTGCTAACGAACCGACCAGCAAACTGACGTTGGCAGAGCGCTGGGCGTCAGTCGGTGCCGTACGGATCGCGTAAATGTTCAGCGGCGGTGGATTCTTCGGCTTGTCCACTGGAATACAAGTAATGTGCAGATAAAGAAGCGACGCCATTTAATCTTTAAGCGAATAATATATAAGATTCTTTTGTGTAGAAGCGCTAATAGCGGAGGTCGCCTATAAAGTATTAACCGACCAACTGTGCTAGGTAACTCGCTCGTCGGTCACACCTAGGATGGTTGACCGCTAGTGGCATTGTCAACAGAACGTATTCGTGCTGCGCAGGGTACGTGAAGCCGTCGGTCCCGGTTGTTGTCTTCGGATAACAGTCGTTAGGCCACGTCGGAGGCCCTTGGGTCACCTGAGAACCTCGACATGAGGCTGACCACTAGCCTATCCGCCAACCAACAGCGTGGTGGATTTCGACATCTCTGAGAGGAAGGTCCGTTTCCCTACATATGAAACGTATGAGCATACGCTCATTGAGTGTATATAAATATACTATAAGATTTTTATACTGTATAGATCGAGCGTTTTACCACTATCTCACTTGAGGATCAGTGACGATGTGCTCCAAGATGTTATCATTCTAGACCTAGAATTGCTCACTGGCTCTCAAGGACTGCTGCCTGAACACACTATGTTATTCGGTAGTTTTTCAAATTTGAGGGTAGTAGCTAGCCAGGCGGGTATTCCAAACTATCCTACCACCATACTGAGAATTCGATAACGGTGTTACCTTCAGTGAAGTTCCCACCGCTCTGAGCTATCATCGTCCTCCCTTTGCAATGATTATCGCATTATTACTCAGGGATCCATATTTTAATAACATTTGGTGTAGAAAATATTTCACTGCTAGAACAATGCTAATGCTGCTTTAATCACAGTTTAAAGTAAAGTATCGGAAGAACAACGGAACGGTAGCCGTGACACAAAGCTTCAGAACAATCTAGATAAGTAGAGCCCTCACGAGGAACAGAGAGATGGCTAGCGGTGAGCGCCAAGGCGTCGTTGACCGCCTGGAGACGAGCCCGCACTGACATCGCTGTGAACGCGAACTGGAGCTCCAGCACTATCACGACGTACCACAGCAAGTAGAACCCGATGTAGTTTGCCACTATATCCCCTGAAATCAAAATTTAAAAAATCACCTCTTATTTTATCTAATAAAATCCGAAACTATAATTTGCTTGGTCTTCTTTCCTTCTGTAACACTCTTAAGAAATAAGATTTTAATTTGGTTGTATGTTTTATTTCTGTAACATAGTTGCGCCATGTAGTATTTTCAGTCGTTTAGCATAGATTTAGTTTAAAATTAATTCAATGTTACAGTATAATAATTAGGTAGGTACGTGACAATTTTGTGTAATATTTTTTAATTATAGTGAAGACTATAAAAGTACATCATTATCGATTTTAAGCTATGCAATGGACTAGGTTCTTGTGCAAAATTGACGGACGTCCTACGCTGGGCTACCAGTTTATGATCTCCAGTCGAGAATGGTACGGTTCAAGTTGCCGTTACTTATGCATGGTGGCATTTTCCTGGCCTTCTGCCATTTCAAATTAATTCGTTGGACTACGTTGGTGATTTTCATTCTTCCACGTCATTCCTGGTTTCAGTCTCGTAAAAAAACCCCGCGCATAGCCATATATAGCCATTCTCCATAGCTCTTGTGCATTTTTTTTTGCTTTGGGTTCCCTTAATTACTGAAGGCAACAGACCTGCAAGCGAAGCGTGGGGGTCCGCCCGGCGACGTGGAGGCAACTAAGATCACTGGAAGAGGCTGAACATGGGTCGCTTCCGACCGGTCCTCGTAGAGATCAATAGGGGAGGCATATGTCCAGCGCCGGACAACCTAGGGTCGTGACGATTAGTTAATATTGTTGTGGGTAGAAAAAAACTCATATCCCTATTTAAGACAATAAAATTCATGACTCAATTATGTCCATTGTTAATGTTCATAACTGCATATCGTTGAGTTGATGAGTACTGAGTAGGAAACTTGAGATTATGTTCATAACTGAATATCGTTGAGTTGATGAGTACTGAGTAGGAAACTTGGGATTATGTTCATAACTGCATATCGTTGAGTTGATAAGTACGGAGTAGGAAACTTGGGATTATGTTCACAACTGCATATCGTTGAGTTGATGAGTACTGAGTAGGAAACTTGGGATTATGTTCATAACTGCATATCGTTGAGTTGATGAGTACTGAGTAGGAAACTTGGGATTATGTTCATAACTGCACATCGTTGAGTTGATGAGTACTGAGTAGGAAACTTGGGATTATGAATGACAAAATAATACATCCCGACTCACAATGCCTGTCTGTTCTTTTTGCTTGCATCGCATAGAAGCAGAAGTCATCTGCTAGCAGCACCGAGAAGAAGATCAGTATGCCGAGAAGAAGGGCACAGAGCTTGCGTTCCGTTACCTTGGAGTATTTCCCACCTATGCTGCTATCAACCTGAAATATAAAAAAATATGAGAAAACTGTTTTTAAATGTAACGTTAGAAAAATGAGATAATGAAATAAAATATGAAACAAGATTTTATTTAGTTTTTATTTAATTTTTAAGGTTTTTATATTAAGTTAGATCAGTAATTGTTATCAAATGTATGATATGAATAATTTCAACAAATTGACGTTTGTCAAAAAAAAATTATGTAGTTAATGAACCATCTTAGCTCTTGTGCTCGTTACAGCCGTACGTCTAATGGCGACTAGGTCACTCACCGCCGCGACGTGTTCCATAAAGCTGAGCATGTGGCGCATGCGCCGTGGTGCGCCGTACACCCCCGCGCCCGCCGTCACCACCACCACCAGCACGTCACACGCAGACACCACCTACGAATACACACCCGAGACGCGCTCCACTTGCTAAATCTCCAGGCTTAGTGCACCTGGCAGCAGGCAAACACGTTAATATTTATGTATGTGGCAGCCCTAGCGCTGCCGTATCGCTGCGGGAAACATTGGAAATCGGTACCAACCGCCATTGTACCACTTTGACACAGTAAAAATATAGTTTTTAAGGACGGGACACGCGCTATTCAAATGTTTATAGTAGTATAGTTCAATGTTAGCATGGCTGTGACGCGAATTATTCCTGCTTCAGATACGGATATTATATTTTACAACGTGCGACAAAGTTATTTTCAATTATTATGATTAGTATTTGGATGACCGAGCTTTAATCAGTTTTTCAATAATATAAGTAAACAAGTACAAAACTTTGATTTTATAGGATTTATAAAAAATATTTTTAAATGTTCAGAAAATTGTCCATGGCAGTCTTATGGTACAGAGAATGGAATGAGACCGAAGGACGGCGTGGGTGGGGATTGCTTAACCCGGATCAAGGAACTTTAGGGTGCCTCTATATGCAGTGTGTTACCTACTGGGTAGTATACCTACAGTAGTATTACTTACAGGGTATGATTATAACAATATACAAAATAAAAAATATTTATTCAATTTAAGCATAAAAGACGCACTTATAAACGTCAATAAGAAAATGATATCCATCGAGAAAAAAATACGGGTGGAATTGAGAACCTCCTCCTTTTTTGAAGTTGGTTAAAAAAAACTATATTAGTTTTAAAATAACAACTGAATTATGTGGCTTTACATGCAAAAAATATTGAACATTCCAGTATTAAATAGTGAAAGAGATTTAATAGGTTAAAGAAACTATTTAATATTCAATATGAGGGTAATACCAAATACCTGTGACATGCGTGAGGACATGCGCACTGACACCTCGGTCCCAACGTTTATTTCAGCGACGAGCCCGAGTATGGTGCAGAGTACTGAAATAGTAAACAATTTATATGACAAGTGTATTTTATTTATTTATTTTTATTATTTTATCTTTACGCAAAAAACAATACTATTTTAGTATTGTTATAAAAACCAAATATGCTTTATATTATATATTTACACCCTGAGACATAAGGCTGGTGATTCTCATGTGCCTGTCATTTTACCGGAAACTATACCGTTCAAACAAGGAACACAGTAATGGGAACACCAACCTGGCGGTAGAAATAGATGTGGGGGCAACACTTCCCCGGGCGAATGTCACATAGAGTGATACTACTCGTCACATAAATGATACACAATGAGACTTACCTAGAACAGTGACGAGAATAAAGCCGTAAACGCACATTACGTTAGATATTGACACGGTGAACCCGCGGCTCCTCGACTCGAACTTCAGGGGTGCCAGCCCGAACAAACTCGACAGCTGGAACAATCATTATTATACAATAGATGTAGTATCCGGCTCTACTCACGTTTATACTTGAAGTTTTGACCTAGGTTTCGGGCATGTCCGATGCCCATCCTCAGGTGAGTTTACAGTGCCAGATCGCGGTGACCACAATGAAACAATCATTTGTAGTAGTAGCCATGGCAACAGCTCAATAAATACAGGTCAAATTTACGACCTGCTTTTTATTTTCACTTTTTTCTTTTAATTGTATAACTTTTTAAAGTCGACACTTTTTGGTTTTTATAGGCGGTTTTCTTCTTAGGATGAGAAATTAACTATTCCTAAAGCCCACACCCAGCATGTAGAGTCTGTCAAATTGATGGCCGATATGCCCGATCTCACCCGATACGCCCGATCTCAAACGATCACGCCCGATACACCTCTGTGGCTGTCATCGCTTCATCATTATGAAAATATTTAGATCATAAACTATGTTTCATAATATGTATGAAACATAGTTTGTGTATGACATGATCAAATTCTCAGCATGGGGATAGGGTACTGTTGAGAGTCTGGCTAGCGAGCTAGAGTAGCGTCGCGAGCGTAGCTAGAGTAGCGTCGTGAGCGTAGCTAGAGTAGCGTCGTAAGCGTAGCTAGAGTAGCGTCGTAAGCGTAGCTAGAGTAGCGTCGTAAGCGTAGCTAGAGTAGCATCGCGAGCGTAGCTAGAGTAGCGTCGTAAGCGTAGCTAGAGGAAGCGGGACGATCCGTTCGCTCCACAATATTAAATTACTATAAAATATTTAATTACCCACAAGTTTGAAAGCTGTCACCAAACACGGTGTTTGCAGGCAGCAGTCCTTGAGAGCCAGTGAGTATTCTAGGGCTAGCGTGATTACATCTTAGACCACATTTTCGTTTGCTTGCGTGATAATAAGCAGCACTGTTATACGAGTATTTACAATCGATGGACACCATGCATATCATTCAACGTTCACAAAAAATATTGACGTCATTCTGTCGAAGTTGAAGTTCCATCGTCAAACGATTTATCAAAGATTTACAAAGCCGCGTCTTCGATAAAAGACATTTCAGTAAATATTTATAAATGTGAATCGCCATTGGATAGCTGATAAAAAATATGTAAAATAACTTCGATGTAAAACTAGTTTGTAATTCGATGAGTCATTTATTCCTCAACATGCACTGAGAAGATCTTACTTCAGATAACGCAAGACTAGATTTGTTTCATTTACACCAAAATAAGTAGCGCCGTGGTAGTACCGGCCTAGAATAGTACTCCCCCATCTCTTGCCGTGGGTGCCGTAAGATTCGGTTGAGGGAACACGTACCAGGAGGTGGGCAGCAGCGCCGTCTGAGGATAGGAAACCATATACTGCGCTTGCCAACCCGCCTGCCGAGCGTGGCGAGTATTAGTTAATCTCCCTTATAGGCACATGTCCAGCAGTGGACGTACTATGGCTGCGATGAATGAAAAACAAAAGTAGTTCAAGAGCCGTAGTATGCGACTAGATTTGTACCCAAACTAGTACCTAACTACCCAACTTCAAGTTGTTTATTATTCACTGTCAAAGTCGATTATTCTAAACGTTTTAAAGTTTACCCTCAGTATAAATGCATGTGCGCCTCCAACAGCGCAGTGCGTGTGATGGTCAGACGCGGGCGCGTGCGGTGTCGGCTCTGTTCCCGGCGGCTCCGTCGCGATGCCCTCCACCTTTGCAGACTCTAATCCTGGACACCGTCGTACATTTGTATCATCATCATAATTCTTATTGTGAACGTAAATTTGTTTGTTCATTTGTTACTTTCTGACGTCACAACCACTCCCGAGAGAATCGTGAGAACACTTTCACGCACACACTTATAAGAAGTGTCCTCATTTTTAGTATCCAGTGCCGTCTTTCTATTCTTTAACTTTTAAATACCACAAATTATTCTTAAAAATATTCATAATTTTTATTTATTAACAAAATTATGCCAAAAGAGAACAAAAAGCCGGTAGTTTAGATACCTGTCAAAACGAATGTCTTCCGCAAAGACTATTTTGTAACACAGGCCAAAGATAAGGAATAGTCGTCACCTGTTTAAAAAACGAGTGTGTGACGGGTTACCTTTCATTACAATCTAATATATATAAATCTCGTGTCACAATGTTTGTCCTCAATGGACTCCTAAACCACTTAACCGATTATAATAAAATTCGCACACCATGTGCAGTTCGATCCAACTTGAGAGATAGGATAGTTTAAATCTCAAATTATAGTCGCAATTTTAATTTATTGCTAATGATTTGTCTGTTATTATTTGACAGTCACAATTATCTGTTAAC
Source organism: Apeira syringaria (assembly GCA_934044485.1). Lineage (NCBI taxonomy): Eukaryota > Metazoa > Arthropoda > Insecta > Lepidoptera > Geometridae > Apeira > Apeira syringaria. The sequence continues at coordinate 1,107,285 of OW203656.1, read as the reverse complement.
TCCAAATGATTCTAACAGATGTCGATACCTTTCGACTGGGTTGAGTAAGTAATCAATAGATGGCGCTGCTATGGTAAGTTGTCTGTTATTATTTGACAGTCACAATTATCTGTTAACTCCAAATGATTCTAACAGATGTCGATACCTCTCGACTGGGTTGAGTAAGTAATCAATAGATGGCGCCACATGGCCACAGCAACGCGTGGCCGGGTCAGCTAGTGATATTATATGTTTATATGAGGTAGATGTCGCACAAGCGCGCGGAAACTTAAGGCGAGGCGGCAAAATTAAGTCAATTGTAGTAATTTTCATTGCGACGCGTATTTCAAGCGCAATTCTTAACATATAATGAAACTGATCCGCGGTCTAATATTGCGCACCTTATGATAACTTGTCGTAGGTACCTACCACCGCCCTGTTGAGGCGGTGGCCACCCGTCCCCGGCCAGGGGACGGTGGACGCCATCCGCCCGGTCCTCGGGAGGTGGGTAGGGCGGCGACACGGGTCGCTTTCCTTCAGATTGGTGCAGGTGCTTTCCGGACACGGGTGCTTCGGAAGGTACCTGCATCGAATCGCAAGGAGGGAAGCGACCCCGGCTTGCCACGAGTGTGGAGCGCCGGAGGATACGGCGCTTCACACGCTGGAGGCGTGCACCGCGTGGGTCCCACAGCGGTGCACGCTTTCAGCTGTAGTGGGCCAGGATCTCTCGTTGCCGAGCGTGGTACGGGCCATGCTCGAGAGCGACAGATCCTGGCAGGCGGTGGCCTCTTTCTGCGAAGTCGTGATTTCGCAGAAGGAGGCCGCGGAGAGGATCAGAGAGGTCGACGCCCTCGCTGATCCTCTCCGACGTCGGCGCACGGGAGGGAGGAGAAGGCGATTTGCAGATTGCCTCCTCGCCCCACCCGTGTAGTAGGGTCATCGGTTGGGTTTATGGGCCCCAACCGACTCAATGGCCCTACGTGCCGGGGAGTGGCTGAAGGTCTGAGCTAAGCCGCTCTGTCTGCCGTTGGTCCGGTTGATGTTGATGGCACCGGACCTTAAGCCGGGGCGGGATGGAAAGTACTTCCCCATCTCTCCCCGACAGGCTGCGTCTGCTCGCCGAGGTGGTTTGGTCGGTATGGGCCCGGCTTCTCTGGGTTGGAGTGTCCATTAAACTGAGTCCGACAGACGTCGCCTGTGTCCCATATGACAGGCGGAAGTCCGTAAAGGGATTAACCTCGTTAAAAAAAAAAAAAAAAAGGTACCTGCCATCATAAGTCACTGTAAACTTTTAATTACTTAATGTGGACAGAACTGTTGACGGTCACCGTGGCGCAGTGGTTAGTATCAGTGACATGACTACTGTGTCTTCGGGACCCTGGGTTCGAATCCCGGCAGGGGCAACATTTGTGCCATGAGTGTAGATGTTTGTCCCAGGTCTGGAATGTTTGTGTGCTCTGATTGTGTGTGTCCATGCCTGCCGCGATACAGGGAATCCTAGTGCGGGGGTCTGAGAACTTGTGTGCGATGGTCTACCGTACGATGAACTAATATAAGTTACTATTAATAGGAATATTAATATACATTACTATAAAATCATATTGCGTCACAATGTTAAATAAATAAAGATAGGAATGCTTAGGTTGCGTGAAAACTCCGGCGTTTTTTATACTGTACCTATATCTCTAGTATCTGAACACTATCTCACTTGATTGTCAATGAAGATGTGGTCGAAGATATTACCACGATAGACCTAGAATGCTTACTGGTTCTCAAGGTCTGCTGCCTGAACACACTATGTGCTTTGGTGACATCATAACTTAATATCAGGTCAGATAAGGGTCAAACGCATGTCTCAATAAAAATATTATCGATGTAAATACAAATTATGTTTTATCTACAGTTCGCTGGTGGTCTTTATCAGGAACATGGTAACAACATTACGATAGCGTTGCAGATGCGCCGATGAAAACACTTCACCCCTCGATATTAGATAAGTTATGTTTATCGCAATACAACAATATTTGGAAAAATACTTAACACTGATTTGCAATTAGAACAGAATCTGTGTCTTCTGTTTACAATCAAGGTTTAGCTTTTTTATAAATGCCTTTAATAACGCATTTATACATTTTTGACGTGATAACGTTTTATAATATTTTTTTTTTTTTTTTTTTTTTTTTTAAATGGGACAACAGTCACTCAAGGTCTTCAGGTCCCAAACTAGGCAGAGCCTGTACTATGGTAACCTGATGACTGATATATATACTTATATGCATATACACACCCAGACACAGGTCAAACAGACATGTTCATACACACAAATGTTTGACCTGTCCGGGAATCGAACCCGGGACCAGCGGCTCAGGAGGCAGAGTGCTACCAACTGCGCCAACCGGCCAGTCGGCCAGTTGATGAATACCAGCAACACTCATGAAAAATAGTAACGTTCCGCGTAACGTTCCACCTGAGTTTTGTATTACATAAAATAATCAGTCAAAGTCAAAATCAAAGTCAAAGTCAAAGTCAAAATCAAAGTCAAAGTCAAAGTCAAAGTCAAAGTCAAAGTCAAAGTCAAAGTCAAAGTTAAAGTCAAAGTCAAAGTCAAAGTCAAAGTCAAAGTCAAAGTCAAAGTCAAAGTCAAAGTCAAAGTCAAAGTCAAAGTCAAAGTCAAAGTCAAGGTCAAAGTCAAAGTCAAAGTCGAAGTCGAAGTCAAAGTCAAAGTCAAAGTCATAAATGATTATGACGTTATCACGTAAATCTATCGTCCGTAAACCGACTTTACAGACAACCAACTTTTTTCTCACTTCAAAGCTACAGAATCTAATTGCATAATATTGGGTCGCAGTCTGTCATTTAAAGATCTGAAAATATTTTACCCGGTTTAACGTTTGCCCTTTGCCTCGGTTACTCCACCAATAACACTGATTTTTTAGGAAAAAAAGTAGTTTATGTATTACTCTCATCTATGAGTATAATTTACCTCTGTGACAAATTTCATTCGGATCCGTTTAGCCGTTCTAGCTTGATTGAGTTATAAACAAACTGTCGCTTTTAAATAGCAATATGGTTATATTCCTATTTTTTAACTGACTTCAAAAAGAGGAGGAAGTTCTCAATTCGACCCGTATGTTTTTTTTATTTTTAACACACTGTCACAACGACATTACGGGCTGACGATACAATATGTTAAATGCTTTCTTTCGTTGGCCGGAGTTTAGATAAGACTAATTATCGTCTGCTTAGGACAGAGGGAGGCTTATGTTCAGCAGTAAGAATGGTACGGTTGATATGATGATCGTTACCATGAAGGCCAAGAGTTGCATGCACAGACATGTAGGTGAATTCGGTAAGCAAATAAATAAATAAATAATACCTTACAACCATTTGAAAAGCTAAGTTTAATATAAGCTATGATTTTATAGGTATTGATTTATTTATCTATTATTTGGGTGATAAAAACTAAAAAGAGAATATAGTGCGAGGTTGCTAGTATACTACATTTCCTGCTGGCAATGTTTGACTTTGATGTTTAAAAACTGTTTGACCGACGCGACGGTTAAATTGATAATCGTACGTTTCAAATGTTGGTGAACAGTAACCTCAATGTTAACAATCACAATATAAACATGAATAAAGATGATATCTCATATACACCATATACATAATAAAAAACTATAAAAAAATATTTAAAATTAAAAAAATAAGGGGACAAGAGAAAATACGGATACATAATATGTATCCGCATTTTTTATTTAATGCCATATTATGGCATTAAATGCAAAATTTTGCACATGAAAGTTTCTAACTTACGTATTAACTCCTTCAGGTACATAGGTCTCACTGTGTAGTTGTAATGCGTTGCACTATTATAACTGTACATAACTTTGGATTTCTGTACTTTTATCAAAATTCAGAAAATAATCTTAAATAATTGATAATAAATTAATAAATCTTCTGCCCAAGATACCTCATAAAAGGGAAAAATTATCCGGAACATATAAATCAGTAAATGTATCGCGTAGACATGAAAATGGTAAAAGCTTCAATAATACAACGTACATTAGCCTCACTTTGCCAGTAACATTATTGAAATAACGAATACACACGGCTCAACGAACCACCGACATTGTAAAAAATACATTATACTTGAAGATTTAAACATATTCATCTTATTTTAGTGTAATATACATACGTACATACTAACGTCTGAAGCTTTATGCCTTACATGATGCTGTTTCCACAATACACGCTACCCCAAGTTATACCAACATCATTATCATCTCAGTCATAAGACGTCCACGGCTGGACATTGGCATTCTTCATTGATTTCCACAAGGACCGATTAGGTCAGCGGCCCGCATCCAGCGATCTTAGCCGGTTAGGTCGTCTGTACAACTTGTTAGTGGCCGTCCTACGCTGCGCTTATATTATTATTATTCTTTATTTATTTTAGTACATAGACCCAAAACTTAAAAATTAAAACTATACAATTTTAAATGCAATATAAAATACCACAAATTATTGCAACTACCTACAGTGTAGTGACATCCAGTGTGCGAACAATGCGCTATCCCACCTATCAACCAGTGTTTTTATAATGATGTTGGCTACAGCATTCTAAAAACTACCCGCTACCCCGCCACCTGCTTAATAGCGAAGGACATCTCTTCTAGATGATGGCATGAAAACCTTCGACCCGTGCCTGAGTCAACATGCCGGATGCACCGCAGTAACGTGGTAACCGCGTCAGCACTCTAAATCCGTTGTTGTGTTGAGCTCTGAGTGCGTTGTATGATTTGTATTGTTAAGCCAAAGGCCGCACGTGTACATGGTTTGGCAGTAAGCTTTAAATAGCGTCGCTATCACCTCAGGCGTCGACCGTGCAAATCTTCGGGCCAACATATTACTACGGACAGCCCACGACCTCCGTTCCCTTTCTGTGTCAGCATCGTGTCTCATGTCCTCAGTTTCTTGCACGCTTAGCGTGGACAAGCTGTCTGGGCTCGCTATGTTCATTCACTATTCGTCACTGATTCAGACACTTGAACAACTAGGATTCTAAATTCTTCTATTCTTCTCTATTTGTATGCCTATTATGGGTAAAACATGACGAACTCCAAATGTTATGGAAATGACAACCTACATCCTTATATATGTACCTTGTGTGTGTGTGTAATACTCATGTTTCATGCAAATAAATATTATCTTATCTTAAAGCGTACTATAAATTCCGTGATGTTATTGTCCGTGTGTCACATTGTGAGCTATAAGTCTTCCCTTATTTCTTTATAATGATTTAAATCCCAAATCACTTTATTGTTCAATGCTAACCACATTAACGCCCGGTGAGGCAAATGTGAACGAACGATTTCTTTGGAATTTCGTGTATAAAATTATAGTATAGTTTATTATAGTTAGTTAGTCATTAATTAAGCCTGCATCCTGTCACAACGCTTACTATTTTATTATATAAAGTCTAGTGTGGAGTTGTATTTTAAGTTTTAAAACAATGTAAAAAGAGAGAGAGAGAATTAAAAGTCTTAGAATTAACACTAAATATTGTTTATTTCTTTTTTATAAATAAATTCTCATCGGCATACAGCATTTATTCTACTGCAGCGGTCTTTCTTCTTATATATCTAAGCTCACTACTATGCCGATAATACCGGCACTAACTCCTCTCTATGAACTCCTGGTCTTTCCATTTTGAGAGTTTGAGGCAGGTCATCAAGTGTTAAGCGCCCTATTCGATCGGCTACGAGCTTCAAATCCCTTTTCTAAATGTTTTTCGTCCTCCATCACAATAAGGTTACCTACCCTTCTGAATTATTAAGAGACGTAAAAGTACTGAAAGCTCTAATCAAATATTCGGCCAAACATGAAGTGATTTATCATAATTGTAATGGTTTGAAAGGGTGTGGCTGATGACGTCAGTTATTGACAAATTACACCCCTATGTCAAACGAATCGTAAAAACAAATATTATGAGTTTTAGGCGCGCCGTCTTTACTTAGGCCAATATTATTATTTGATTTAGAATTGCGTCGAAATCATATATACTATGTACCTTTTTCGTCCTTTTAAATAAATAAACAGGGCATTGATTCTCCTACGCACATTGCTCATAGATTGTTAATTAGTTATAGTTTTGCCTAGTCTAACCATTCTACTTGGAGAAGGTCAATTTTTTTGTAATGCCTACACAGCTCTTATTTATACCGCAATACTATGTACCTACAATGCAATCGAGATGCAATTATTATATTATCGGAATACCAAGTTTGTTTATGATTACATTTGGATCACTTTTGAATTGCTTATGAATTACTTATTCACAAGATAATTGGCACTCTGGTATTTAATTCGGCAACATGCAAGAGTGCCTCTGGCACATATATCTATACATAGTATAAAAGGAAGTTACCCTCGTAGGTATGTATGTCGGTGCGTTAGCTCTGTATAAACAACGCAACAGATTTTAATCGGTTTTCACCATCACGTTCACATTTGTTTCTAGAAGGTTAACGTAAGTACATAGTAGTGAATAAGATAACCTTCCAAGGACATCAGGTGAGATAGTGGTCAAACGGAAGCTTAAATCTATAAAAAGAAGTATAATAATCATTTCGAATCTAGCCCATACGTTTTCAATCAATTCCACGAAATTAATTGCTTCAGGCAGGTAAGATAATAAATTTCACACAATTTCTTACAAAAAACAATTTTATATTAGTTTCGTTAAAAAACAACCCTTGGCAGCTCCTCTATTATCTAAGCGATCGAATAAGACATGAGGAGAACCGTAGAAGAACGCAAGGCACCAATATAGCCCAGAGGATTAGCAAGTTAAAGTGGCAGTGGGCAGGGCACATAGCTCGGAGAGCTGATGGCCGTTGCGGTTGATAGGTTCTCTAACGGAGACCTCGGACTAGCAAGCGCAGCATAAGACGGCCACCGACCAGGTGGACAGACGACCTGATTAAGATCGCAAGCAAGGGCTGGATGCGGGCCGCTTCCAACCGGTCCTTGTGGAAATCAATGGGTGGGTCGGCTACGTCCATTAGTGGACGTCCTATGGCTGAGATTTCATATCTGCCACCACATCGTCACTGACCATCAAAAGATATAGTGGTCAAACGCTATATCTATAAAGTATAAAGAAGAAGCCTCGTCCCACGAAAAGCCGAGAACATTATCTTTACCGGAGCTTTTAGATTTTGGGTTTTTTGCATTGTGCATTTCTTTGCAAATGTGCACACATTTGCACAATATCCACAATGCATGCTTCAAAAAATATCAAAAACATATATTAACTCGGTATGGTACCCACCAGCAAATTTTTTTGGATTGAGCATGATAGACAGATGTATATAATACATAAGCATACCCTTAATAACATTTGCAAATGCATCATCATACAAATATATGTATAGGTATATACTTAATAGCATATATCAATCATACTATTTCTTGCCACAAATGAATAACAAATATCTAAATTTCATGATAATCGACATGCTGTTTACACAAGTCTCTAACAAGGCACTCATTAAAAAGTCACGATAACTTACCCATTGATAACAACGGCAAAACCGTTTTTCAGTTGTTCTTTTGCACTTTATCTACATTTTAGAGGATCCTTTCTACCAGTTAAATATTAACATCATTTAACCTACACAATACGTAGTAACGACATTTTTTTTTATTATGCTATTATTTTCATAATATATTTATTTTATTTTATTTCATCAAAGCACGAGTAAAAAAGTAAAACACTGTTTTCAAGCCACCTGTTAGTACCAGGCGATCAGAGACGCGTGGGGCTTTAGGAAGAGTGTGAATCAGACTGGGCGTTGTAAATCCTTGGTTCATCGCGGCACGTCGTGATGTAGTATAGTATCTATTATTGTTTGTTTTTAATATCAACGAAAGCTTATAAATGCAATAATGAAATGGATGTTTTTCTCATTGTAAGTAAATTGAAACTCACCTAAGTTTCAAAAACACGGGCTTAAATCCTAATGTAAATTATTGCTGTTTCTTGCCATACTAACTCCGCCCTGCGGTACCGCGCAAGTGGCCTGTTGTTTTCCCATGGCCTAAGTTATTCCACGGGACACGATGCTGTCTGAAATAATAGCATAAACATTTACAATAATTGTACTATTTATATCTAATGAAATTCTCATAGCTGTATAAATATAGAGTTCAAATGACTTCGTTAGCTTTCGGCGAATTTCGCCAAGCTCCTTAGCGTGTTAGCAACATTTTACGATAATATATTTCGTAGCCTCGGGCTGATGATTGCATATCTCAAAGCTGTTTTAACACGTGTCATATTGAAATTTCGTTATGTAGGTACTTCTAACTCGAAGACAAAAAGTGCGCTAAAATGTCGTATAAGTTATAGCCATGTCAACTGGCTGATAAGAGCCATAGCGTATATAGAAGTACTTTTAACACATTATCAGTTTTTAAATATTCATACACTGACATCTTCAAAGGCATAACGCTCTAAGAATTCGTCGGAAAAATGTCTGTGAAATATTTTTTTCTACTATTTACAGCGGCTAACGCAAAGCCTCTGACAGATTCATTAATTCAAATCAACAAGTTTGATTTCTCTAAACAGAACTATTTCAACCAATTGGACGTGATAAAGAACTTTCTTTTCGACAATCTAATGCTGACCAGTGACCACCTGAAAATAATACTGAATATGGAACGTTCAGAAATCAAAGAAAATGATCATTATCAACAACATCTCTTGGTAACCTATCATGACGACGAAAACATAAAAATGACAGATGTTCCAGAAACACATTTTAAAAAAGATCTTTATGAAGAAACGATCGAAACTCAAACTAACACAGATGATCATTTCAAAGGAGCAGAAAAATTTAAGAAATACATCAGCCTGCTGCCAAAATTATCACAGGAGACAAGATCAATCAAGAAGCGTCAAATTGGGGGCGTTGGCGGAGATACTCAGATGGTGCTTGGTACCTTTCAAGCCATGATGAGGCCCATGTCTGTGACCGACCTGCCTAGTTTGACACAAAGCAAAGACCAGAAGGACACTAACGCAAATAATAGTGAATATGTTAAATAAACTATCACAATTAATATTTTATTAAGTTCCCCTATGGCATCAAATAGTTCAAAATTTAAAAAGCGTATACTTGAAAAAAAATTTAATAAGTTTGATTTTTTTTTAAATTAAAACCAAATTACCTCTAATACATATGACATGTAACATTAAAATGTAAGATCATTAGTACCTCCTTTGAAACAGTTTTATTGTAGCGGTTGAGATGTCATCTTATGATATTATATTCGACTGTATGAATTTATAATACATTTGTCATGTAAAATTCAAATTCGTATAATTCCATTTATTGCTATCCTAAATTTTAAACGAGTTTTCAATTTCAAAAAAATTCAATTGCTGGCCATTGCGAGTAGTTTTAGTGGGCACAAAATAAGCGGCGACTTATTTTACGTAAAACTACCCGCAATTTTAATAAATACATCTAATTTTAGTACTGTTTTAAATAAGTGTCATACTGATTACCCGACTGCGAAAGAAGGAGGGTTATTTGGATTTTATCTTAATAATAAGTACTTATCTTACGTATCATATTTTCCAGAATCTTAATTTAGTTTAGTTGAACAAGAGAATCACTGCCATTGTGTGTTAATCATGTTCAACGGTTGCTGTGGTTCAGTCGTCAATGACATGACTTCTGGTTCCCGGGGTTCGTGGTTCGAATACCGGCAGGAGCACATATTTATGTGATGAGCATAGATGTTTGCTCCGGTTCTTTGGTGTTTGTTGAAATATCATTGTGTGCTCATGCCTCCCGCGACACAGTTAATCCTAGTGCGGGGTGTGACTGTAATAGGAAAAATATATCCAATGTTGGTCAACACGCACCCATCAACAGGACGATGACAGTTTTATAGCATTTCTAAACACAAAAAATTAGATATTTATTCTAAAGTAAAGGCTGTGGGAAAGCTTAGGAGGGATGTGAATTTGTAATTTTTTGTAATTATTTGTATTTGCCGTTATTCTTTTATATAATATATAAGTTGTAATATTAATCAGTAGGGTATACATTGTGTAGTATAGCTAATTGTTACAACTCTATGTAGTCCACAATTCTGATTATAATGGCATTAAGATTTTATAAGTTTATTGAATATTAGGCAATGTTTATAATGTACAATGTGTTGGTGATTCAATTAAATTAATAAATAGTATACTTATTTTAATGTATTTTATATATTCTTTACTTATTCTTCACGCGACTTTAGTTTGATAACACCCTAATATTTGCAGTATTCAAATTTGATCATGAAAAGTACGTTAACTACTCTGCGTTAACAACAGAATTAGCCTCAAAATCATTCAAAATATATAAGAGACATAGAAGATTATTTGAAGATACCGTTATGAAAACCACAGTATTGTGGTCGGGTACTTCCGTGTGCCCGCTTATCCAGGTACCTCCATCAAGCGTGAAAGGTTTCACAAAACACCCTTTGTATTCAGGCTGCTCTCCGTCAGTATCAGTCAATATTTTAGATCTAGTACGATACCACTTTTGACAATAACATCACTAGCTATCAAGCACGATAGGGGCTTAACGTTATATAATAAAAATAGGATAATTGTTAAATGTTACCTACATGTGTACCAACAAATACAATGACATCATTTTCATTTATTTTTAAGAAACAGTTTCATTATCGAACTCCATTTAAAATTCCTTTAAATATGGAAACAAGAAAAACTTGTGGGAGCAACGCGCAGTTTTTTTTATTTGGGATTTATTATTTGTGGAGTTTACATTACTCCGGTATACAGTTTCGAATTAACAAAATAGCGTCGTTAAAAAAGTATTAAAACTGAGTTTCACTACATAATCGGAAAACATTGTTAAAATCAAAAGGGAATACTGAATCAATTCGATTTGTGACAATAATGAGGGTAGAATGAAAAAGAAAGTAGTACATATACGGTGGCACCCGTTGCCGGAGAACAGTCTAGCTATATGTTAGATCCCTCTGTTCTGTGTTTCAACTGGAGGAACTTAGGAAACGGAAGTAAGGAGAGCGTTGTGGCGACATAGAAAGTACCATTAATTCTAGACCTGGGTTGCAATACCCAGGGCCTCCGAGTTCACTCGATTAGAATAAAGTAGGTACCAGATGTAAGATGCTCCACAGCTGGATTTAGACCGTCTTCACCTACCAGTATTAGGAAGGAAATGTTGGAAAATGTAAAGGCAACAATGATGGTACTACCATAACATAGTGACCGTGACCACTGCGTCGAAGAGCTTATTTCTCCGACATATATGACCGACCGAAAAATTACATTGTTTTAGAACAGTTATTGCTTCTGTGGTAGACAAATAATATTTCTTCAGAATAACAAAGCCTACAACAATATTTTGCCCTTCACAATACGGAATTCTATGACATAATTATACTATACTGAATACCACGACGTGAAGTCTTACTTATTCCAATCGTAGACTATGAAAAATCGTGGATATGAATCATCGCTGAGAGAGCGGAAACGATAGATAGACATAAATAAGCTCGGCTTATTTTTAATTTTAGTTGCAGCGTGTAATCTTCAGCGATGCATTGAACATAATAAAGTCAATAATACCTATTTTGACAGCTGATGTCTTATATGGTTGAACCATAATTCCTGCTAAGTGTGCAAGAATTCTTTATATTACACTTTTTTAACTTACTAAATATCTCATAGCAATCGACTTTAAGACGAGAATAATCCAATGGCTGATTGACAGCCAATTGTCATTACATCGAGGTTATGATCGTCTCAAAAATATGCCGTCTCCAAAAGTTATGCATCTGTGGTATTCTCAAATACACACATTGGTGGCTAGAAAATAAGGCGGTAAGTAAACATTCCTGAGTAAACAGCTAACTGCGGTTGTTACTATTATATTGTTAACAGTATTATATGTCATTTATTATCTAACTGAGTGGTTATTGGACGTGTTGAACATTTAACCATATTCCTAAAGGTCGTTTATTTAAACGTTTAACAATCTATTCATTCCAAAGCTTCTCGCTATTGAAGTGATTAAAAATAAGTGCCTAGGTGACGAAGCTTCAGTGTTTTCCCAGACAAGTCACTTATATAAATATGCTTGTTGTGCATGTTTGCTATCCATGCACAAACTTTCATCCCAATCGTAACAGTATGTGCGATAACTTTGAGATATAAACAATAACTGCTCATTTCATTGTATAGATAGAAGATAATCTGTTAATAAGCTCGATTTAGATACATTACATATCGCAATGTATAAAACTTCAGAATTAAGGCGCTGTGGATCGACAAATCCAGAAAATTTAAATTAATTACTATTATTATTATTATTTATGAAATAGGTGGTAAACAAGCAGAGGGGCTGCCTGATGGTAAGCGATCACCGTCGCCTATCAATATCCTTAACACGGGGGGCATTACGACACGTTGCCAGTCCTTTTAAGCCTATGTGTAGACTCTGCGCTTTGATTTTTTCAGTTTCGGTATGAAGGAAGCAGTCAAAACGCGTTTAGATAAAATTGTCTCAATAGTTGTAGTGTTCGAAAATATGAACAATCAGACTTAATATAATAAACTAAATAATAAATGATAATTATGCTTCTTCTTTTTCTTCTCAGCAATTGGAAATCCACTGCTGGACATATGCCTATAGGATTTGCCAATTCTCGCCACGCTTGGCAGGCGGGTTGGCTAGCGCAGTATGATTTCCGATCCTCAGAAGGCGCTGCTGCCCACCTTCTGGTACGTGATCCCTTAGCCGACTCTTACAGCACTCGAGGGAGTACGATTCCAGGCCGGTACCACCACGGCACCAATAAAGAATGAAAGTTGTACTAAAAAAGAGGTGTGCAGCTATCTAACCTTGCCTTATTAATACAACTATATCATATCACTTTTGTATTTCAAATACTAGGTACATCCTAGTATGTTGATAAAGTTGCCCCAAATAATCAAACCGTATCTCAGCATCGACTACACATAAGCTTGATAATACCTTCAACGCAGTCTCCCATGCATTCATAACCTATATTAAACGTTAGCTAAATGATTACACAACAAACTATTTTGTTATTACTATGTCAAAATAATAGTAAAATGTGAGTGACTTTTTATTTTATTTAAACTTGACATGGCAATGTTATTTATTTTGCTTTGATGCCTATCTGTAATGAATGACACTGCCTAAAAAAATATATTTTTTATTTGCATCAATCTGATGACATTCCCTCCAATAGTGAGAACTGCTCATGTAATAGCATAATGAGCTAAATAAGCATTTATTTGCTATCATTCCCCCCTCGAGGACTCCAGGGGGGAGGCTATGTCCAGCAGTGGATGTCCTCTCACTGAGATAGCTCTTTTTCTGACTAATCTCATGTCTCTGATTAATAAAGTTTTGAAAAGGTATGTCTGAAACAAATATAATAAGAGTAGAAGCCATGGAGAGTCCAGCAGACTGCTTCGTGTCTGGAACTCTGGCCGTGATGCTGCGGGGGTTGAGGTTCGCGGGAGTCGCACCACTCAACTTTGTCAAGAAGAGAACTGGATGGAGAATCAATGTGTCTCCTGCTTTATGTACCTATGGATACTTTGTTGTGACTGCCATGAGTAGGTATCCCAGTGTTTATCTGCTTGTATGTCTGTTTGCTTGTTTTCTTTTGAAGTCTAAACTAATGTCACTGATTATTGACAAATTGGGCTAATGACTGAAGAAGAATAAGAACATAATGGACTAGTTGGCTAGTTCCAATTTGTCAGACAGTTAAAGAAGTTAATTTACAATATTATATTATATTTAAATTAATAGTTTAAAGAAACCCCCTAAAACGGATGAACCAAATTTGATAGACACACCCGCATAGTGTCACCACCCTGTTTGCCTTTTTGCCTCGGGAGCTAAGAACTTATTACATAAATATATATGAAAAGCCAACCTAGTACTAGTACCGTCCTACTGCAGAGGTCTAGATTTGAATTTTGTAGATAAAATCTGATTTATAAATCCAAAAAATTAATAAGAATCGATTTTTATTATAAAAGATTGTATTTCTATACATTATAAAACTCATTTTAAATCTATTAGGTTCATTAAGATTTTTTAAAGCCAAAATTTCTATCATCGCAATTGCATGCAGAGTATTTTATAATTCATTCCAGTCTTAGTGATGCTGGGGACGCTCATCTATGATCTGCAAGTAGACCAGCGGTACTCCATCCACATGCGGACCAATACCCGCCGCGTGGTGTGGGTAGTAGACGCCAGCATCATGCTACTCATCGCCGCAGCTGTGGTCTACGGCGCTCCGGGGCAGATGAGTTGCATGATACGTTACTTGAACCATATTCAAAAGGTAAAGAGCTATTGCTAACACATTAGAACAAAAACCACTCGTGCACAGAGAACCATTCAGCAAATCTGTTGGTTATTAGGATGTATACGAATAATTCGGGATGCGGAGCACAATCAAACGCGCGAAGATAGCAATGACTGATTTATTTCGTATGTTGGTTTTACTGTACTACCCTACTTAACCTACCCTCACATATTATCATTTCTTATACACTACAATCCTCCACCCTTAAATCTAACTATATACATACAGTGACCAGCTGATTCACAAGGCTAACTCTACAGATAGGCATAATACCTACGTTCTCCTATGTTACACAATTTCGGGAAACAGACAATAACGAGTACCTGCGTACTATATTTATAGTATTATATTACGAGTATTATTTACTATTTATTTATACAAGCTTTAGTTACAATTATTCACTCAAAGCCATATCTTACTACTTTCTTTCTAACGCGCTTAGGTGTATTTACTACATTGCTGTTCCGGCCTGGCACGGAATCGGGAGTACCCTTAGTAATCTTAACTGAACTCTGCGGATACTGACTTAAATGATCATTATTGTGACCTTCCTCATGTTCACCTTTATCACGCATTTTTGAACATGACTGTCCTATCTCCTCACAAACCGGAGACGCACTCGGTGGCGAGCTGCAACCAGCCACGGGACTGGCGGACCGCGGTTCGACTAGCGAGCGCACGGGCTCGACCACACCATTATCGCCTTCCGACGGAAAGATGCATGTACTTCTCCGTTTTAATTGGTCGATATGTCTATGCGCTGCCGAGCCATCGCGAACTTTAACTGCATAGTTGCTCCTACCGAGACGGTCGATGATTTTCCCCTCTGACCATTTAGGATGTGCCCCGAAATTCCTGTACCATACGGTATCTCCCGGATTTAACTGCCGCGACCCGCGCCCACTCTCAACTAATGCTAGCTCTTTGTTTCGAACCTTACTTCCGTGGTCGGGTTTGATAACGTCTAACCGTGTTCTCAACCGCCTGCCTTGTAACATTTGAGCAGGGCTCACCCCAGTTGTGCAGTGAGGGGTGTTGTGGTACACTAACAAATATCTTTGTATTGCTAACTCAGGATCTAAGCCGTCGCGTCGGGCTTTCCGAATCACGCCTTTTATTAGTTTAACCGCGTTTTCAGCAGCTCCGTTCGAAGAAGGATGGTACGGAGCTGTAAAAGCCTGATATACCCCATTACCTTGCAGAAAGTCTTTGAACTGCTTACTAGAAAAGGGCGGCCCATTGTCGGACACTACTTGTTTCGGAATGCCCCACCTTGCCCACGATTCTCGTAACTTTGCAATAGTGGCATCCGCTGTCGTACGAATCATTCTACAGGCCTCCACCCACTTGGACCTCGCATCTATAGTGACCAGATACGTCTGACCATCTATCGGCCCTAGAAAATCCAAATGTACTCGTTCGTACGGGGAACTCGGCCAGTGCCACGGTGTCACTGGGGCCGAAGGAGGTGCCGGCGCCACTGCGGCGCACGTACTGCACGCCTTGCATTGCTCCGCGACCGCCTCATCTAAACCTGGCCACCATACATACGAGCGAGCATACGCCTTTGTTTTCACCACGCCCATGTGGGTCCCGTGCAGTTCACGTAATACCCACGCCCTGCACGACTCTGGAATGACTAGCCTGTGGCCCCACATTATGCACCCGACTTCTATATACAGCTCGTCTTTCCGAGCGAAGTATGGTTCGAGTTGTTTTATATCAGCCTGCTTAGGCCAACCGTTGTCTATATATCCGTATACACGGCTAAGTAAGGGATCGCGCGCCGTTTCTTTTCTTATCTTATTATTATCTAGTAACATGGCCTCCGTTGCGAAATGCAAGTATGTCTGTTCGGGAGGCTCGTAGCTAGTCTCCTCGACTACGGGTAATCGCGATAAAATATCAGCACTGTTGTTGCAAGTGTTCACATATTGAATGTCAAATTCATACGCAGAAAGAATTAAAGCCCACCTCTGCATACGACTCGCCGCCATTGTTGGAATACCTTTTTGAGGACTAAAAATGCTGACTAAAGGTTTGTGATCAGTTTTCAGTTTGAATTTTCTACCATATAGATACTGATGGAATTTTCTCACACAATAGACTATCGCGAGCGCTTCCCTGTGTATTTGTGCGTATGATTGCTCTGCCTTAGTAAGTTTCCGTGAAACGTACGCCACGGCTCGTTCTTCGCCCCTTTTATCACACTGCGATAGAATCCCCCCGATGCCCACGCCACTGGCGTCGCACGTAAGAACTAGCTCACATCGCGGGTCGTAGTGCGCTAGCACGCGGCTGCTCGCTAACATCTGTTTTATACGATCGAACGCCTGCGCTTGTCTCGACGTCCATTCCCACCGCACGCCACTACGCAGTAGTTCGTGCAAGGGATGGATTATTTCGCTTAAATTTTTAACGAACCGTGCATAAAAGTTGACCATACCGAGGAACGACTTCAGTTCAGATACATTACTCGGGCTCGGCATATTTATTATTGCGCGAAGTTTTTCTGGATCTGGCTGAATACCATTTTTATCTATAACAAAACCTAGATATTTCACTCGTTTTTTTAAAAATGAACATTTATCGCGCCTTATTTTTAAACCAGCTGCTTCTAATTTTTGCAAAAGTACCTCGAGCGATTGTAAATGAGAGGTCCTATTTTTTGCTGTCAAAATTAAGTCGTCAGCGAAACATTGCACCCCGGGTACGTCCCTCACCACGTTGCTGATTATACGCTGAAAAATCCCACTACTAGACGCGAGCCCGTAAACTAGCCTATTGTATCTAAGCAGGCCACGATGCGTATTAATCACACAAAATTGTTTCGAGTCTTCCGAGAGACACACCTGAGCGTAGGCCTGTGACAAATCGATTTTCGTAAATTCCTCCCCCCCAGCTAGGTTCGCAAGCAGCTCGTCTACCCTCGGCAGCGGATACCTATCGACCAATAGTACGGGATTAAGCGTTACCTTGAAATCGGCACACAGTCTCAACGCACCATCACTCTTATGCACCAAAACTAACGGTGTGGCCCAGTCCGAGCACTCCACGGGCTCGACGATGCCATCGCGGAGCATGGCGTCTATCTCCGCGTCGACGCGCTCGCGCAGCGCGAACGGCACGGGCCGCGCGCGATGGAACACCGGCACGGCGCCCTCGCGCACCCTCAACGCCGCGCATCCTCCCGTGTACCGTCCCAGGCCGCCGCTCAATATATTTTTATGTCTGTCGAGAATAACACACAAAGAATTATCGATTGGTTCAATTTTAAAATTACTATTTACATTAGGGGGGTATTTCAATACTGGAATTTGCACTTGTAACTCTGACAGCCATTGTCGGCCTATTAATGACGTCACACCTCTGTCGATTACAAACAAATCTAATTCTTTCTTAATTTCACCGTATTGCACACCTACAGTTATACATCCGAGTGGCCTCACTTTGGACTTTCCATCATAAAAAAGGAATACATATTTCGACTTACTTAACTTTATATTACTAAACAGTTTCTCATAAGAAGCTTTACTTATACAAGAACAGGCAGTTCCTGTATCTATCTCCATATCTAGCAGGGATCCATTGACTAACACCTTCAGACTCACCGGAGTGTAATCACCTAACACCATTTGAAACAGAGGTTCACCTTCCTCCGATGTAGAACTGCCGTCCTCACTAGTCGCCGTCGCTGTCGTAGTCGCTGCCGACTGCACGTAATGCGACTGCTGGGTACGCGCGCCGCCACGATGTTTTGTCCTTGACCCCTGCCACTTTCTTTCTCCTTGCGAGTTTTTATACGGACACACCCTTCTCAGATGCCCTTTATTTTTACATGTACTGCATACGAAGTTTTTATAACGGCAGCTCTCCCACTGGTGCTGCCCCCCACAGGCCTCACATTTTGAGCCTTGATTTCTTACCGTCGTAGTAACCGCGGCACTATCGCCTACATGGCGCGACCGATTACGAGCCGCCGCCCCCGCCGGTGACACACGGAGCGCGTGTAGTGCGCTAGCCGCGCTGCCGGTACCGCTGCCCGACGCTGCCGATGAGTCCACGGCTGCCGCGTCCCTTTCCGCAGCCTCCAGAGCCGTTGCCAAAGTCATCGCCTTTGCATACGTCAACTCCGGCTCGGCAAATAGCCGTTGACGTATTAATTCACTGCTCTGATCACGCAAGTTTTCATTTAGCGTACTCTTAAAATCACAGTCTTTCGCCATTTTCTTTAATGCTGCCAAGTACTGCACAATGTTTTCTCCGTGTTCTTGTCGTCTTTGACGGAATTTGTATCGTTCCGCCATAATGGATGGCTTGGGTTGCAAATGTTCCCGAACCAACGTAACAATTTCTTCATATTTAAATTCTGTAGGTTTTTTCGGACTGGCCAGATTAACTATCAATTCATATGTTTCCTCACCTACTAGGGCTACTAGCGTCGGTAATTTCAGCTCGTCCTTTATCTCGTTGGCTTGAAAATACATCTCCACACGATCACAATATAAAGACCAGTTACCGGTATTAACGTCAAACTCCTTTATTTTTCCGAACGACATTGTATATTTTGTATCACACAACGCAGCACAATTCACTAAACAATTAGAGTACATATACGTTGATTTATCTCGTCGCCAATAGGATGTATACGAATAATTCGGGATGCGGAGCACAATCAAACGCGCGAAGATAGCAATGACTGATTTATTTCGTATGTTGGTTTTACTGTACTACCCTACTTAACCTACCCTCACATATTATCATTTCTTATACACTACAGTTATGAACAACATCCAAATTCTGCTTTCTACAAATAGCTTAAGATCCTTCTGCAGCATAGTACATATTCATACTCATCATATCAAATTACAGCGTACTCAGGCCTTTATAACCTGAATATACTTGTATAGCCTCCATACCGATACCATTAATAGCATTAATAGCATGCTTTTAATGGTATCGGAAAGGAGGGATAGTCTGCATCAGTCCTACAGTATACCATCATACCAAAGGTACTTCATAGGTTATACCCACTGGTATATGCTGGTAATATAGTCAATATTGTGCAATATTGTGCACAATATTTTGATATTAGTCACTTTTGAACTATCATGGTACCGACTTCAACAAGTTGTTTCGCTTTTGAGTATTGAAGTCGGTTCCATTTTTTGGCATTTTTTTTTATTTGACAGATTAACTACGAGCTGGGCATTTATCACTGGCCCTTGTTCCGGGAGCGGCAGAAGATCGTCGTGTTCATAATTTTAATGCTGGTCACAGTTAGCATCACCAGCATCGACTACCTGCTGAAATGCACCGTCGACGTCATTCACCCTGACAGTAATCTACTCCAAACTGATCATGTATCTTTTTACCTGTCATAGAAGCGTGACAACGGCGCCTTAACGGAGTCATTGATGAGTTACTGTATTAAAAATACACATTTATTTAGAAATATGGTGTGCTTACCGAAAGTATTTTATTAATAATAAATTAACAAATCAATATAAATTTTGTTCAGTCAGATTTAACCTTCATGAACTCTTCTCATAGGTGTTATTTTTCAAATTTATTAGACATGTATATTGTATGTCTTTAAAATAACCTGAAAATTGACCATTTAACAAATGTTAAAGCCTTAATATTTACATTATAAGTCTTTACATTAATTCGTCACAGTAATATCCAAATAATATTGTTCATGTCATACTAGCATTTATTTATTTATTTAAATGAGTGTTGTATTTTCAAAACACCTTCCTCTCTTATTTTATAAAAAGGTTGTAGACAGGAGTATTACAATTATTATGACGGATATATTGTCGGAATATTGACCAAGGTTTTTATGTCTGTCGACATCAAAATCAACTTATAATTATTTTTTTGTTATAGTATCAGTGGAATACACCGTAGAACGCAACAGACGTGAAGGAAAGAGGATAAACCAATTTATCTATCCGTAAAAACAGTTACAACCAATGATATAATATGTTTATATCACAACATTATATACAAGATCGCAGGAAGAGGCCGGATGCGGGCTACTTCCATAGCCGTTCCTTGTGGAGATCGACGGAGGAAGCTTAAGTCCAGCAGTGGACGTTCTAAGGCTGAGATGATGATGAAAAACATTAACTTCAGTTTACTCGTGAATCGTGTATTTGTAGCGCAATGTCGTAATAATTTAAACAATTATTGATTCAGTGCCCATACGTAAATATGCACATAATTGTATGTTGGTATAGTGACTTGGATCAGCGTGACGTACTTCTCCTACTACCTGTCGTACTGGATCCTGGAGCTGCGCGAGATGCTCTTCATCCTGATCACGCTGCATCTCCTCTACAGCTTTCAAACTATTAATAATAAATTGAAAAGCTTGCTGTGCGGTGAGAATTACATTTCCTTTGTATGCCTTATATTTAATAATAACTTGTTATTTATACAGAATAAGCAGCCAGTTATATAATTTTGTAGAGAACTCAAGAGCTGGTGGTAATCAGTCATCATGAAGAATCAAAACGTGTACAAGAGTGTGACGTGTACGCAGTGTGACGTGTACAAGAGTGTGGCGTGTACGCAGTGTGACGTGTACGCAGTGTGACGTGTACGCAGTGTGACGTGTACGCAGTGTGACGTGACGCAGTGTGACGTGTACGCAGTGTGACGTGTACGCAGTGTGACGTGTACAAGAGTGTGACGTGTACGCAGTGTGACGTGTACGCAGTGTGACGTGTACAAGAGTGTGACATGTACGCAGTGTGACGTGTACGCAGTGTGACGTGTACAAAAGTGTGACGTGTACGCAGTGTGATGTGTACAAGAGTGTGACATGTACGCAGTGTGACGTGTACGCAGTGTGACGTGTACAAGAGTGTGACGTGTACGCAGTGTGACGTGTACGCAGTGTGACGTGTACAAGAGTGTGACGTGTACGCAGTGTGACAAGCACAACTTTTGCATATTTTCAAAAACAGGGTTAAGAACTACTATCTAACTAAACTCTAAAATTTTTAGTTTTCTTTTCTCCGTTATTTTGTATCATGTAATATGAAATGCATATGTAAGTGCAATATATTCAATTGTGTGTTTGTCATTTAACAGTTGTTTAAAACAAGTTGTATCCTTTATAAGGTAACTTTTTATATTCACTGTCGTTTATTCTATATTTCGATACTGACCATCAAAAGGTTGTCTGGTAGAGATCGCTACAAGCAATAAGACCGCCAATTGTAGCACCATAATGTTTAAAATTAACTTTTGATTATTGTAACATTTTTTGCACTGGTTTCCAATAAAGTGTTATTGTATTGTATGTTTTACTGACCACTAGAGCCCTTTAATAAACACTTGTTAATTTTATTACGACTCCAGGTTATATTTGTTCTTGTGTTCTCCAGCTTACACAGCCTCACCAAACTGAACTTCCACTTACTACTATTTTTTATTTTGTTCCAGCAGACCTTGACTTAAAGAAGTTATCTTTACTGATACCGTTTAATGATGCCAACGAAAACTACAAGGTGTTAATGAATAATATCGTCAGTTCCGTTGCTGTGTGGGACAAAAAGAAACCAAGTACGTAGGAACTGGTGAACAACCTCTTCAACCACATCAATGATCGTCATTGTCATCATTTTCCCACCGTTATCTCGCTAACTGTTAAGGAGCTAGAAGTCGAATAAAAATGTATCTATCAAGTTAATTCAGTATGTTTTGACTTGATCTTAGGACTCAAAAACAAACTGACACTGCTAGTCTAATATTATACCTAAATTAACTGATTTATGTCTAATGTATTACAATATCTCACATTCCCAATACCAGTAATAGTTAGCTGTTCATTTGGTGATTTTTATCCCTCTCTACAATTGTACCTACATCTACGAGCCATCTCGACGACGAAAATAGATTTTATCTAATCTGATACTGAAATATAAATATTAAAAAATCAAAAACAGAACTTGAATGACAGTCTTTATAGATAATATATCGAAATAAATTTTAAAAGTTACATTGTGAGACAGCTCTCAAAAGTTTACCAATTTTTTAATTTTAATGTAGTATATATTAATTCGTACATATAATATTCTAAAAACCACCTTCAAGTCAGAAAATTCATCACAACGCACATAGTTAGGTTAGCATCATAGGTGTACCGTGGTCCTTATTCGGCTACATAGTCCCTGACGGTGAAGTGAAGTTGGACCGTCGCACCATTCCTCGTCTATCGTCTATAAATAATTAAACTGTACGATGAACTCAACAATAGCACTTGTCGACTAGATGGAACAGTAAAGCCCGCTGCCGCGGCGGCGCCGGCGCACCACCAGACCGTGCGGCGGCTGGCGCTCGCGTATGCGGCCTCGTGCGACGTGGTGCGCGAGGTGGACCGCTGCAGCGGGCTGGTGCTGCTCCTGCTGCTCGGAGCCTTCCTGCTGCATCTCGTCTGCACGCCGTACTACCTCATCAACAATATGTGTCAGTACCTCTTGTCGCTATAACTAGATGTTTATCTAATTTGAAGCGATGATAGTTCAGCGGTGGGAGCGTTCACTGTCAAAATGATGAACGCTTCGATCTCCACAAATGGCATGAACTTCCGGTGAATGTAACACCGTTATAAAACTCCCACCATGATGGTAGGGTCCTTTCGAGTACCCGCCCAGCTAGCTACCACTCATACCACCAAACACATAGTGTGTTCAGGCAGCAGTCCTTGAGAGCCAGTAAACATTTTACATTTAGCGTAATAGCATGTTCGACATCGTCACTGACCATCAAGTGAGATAGTGGTCAAACGCTAGATCCATGAAATATATAAAAAGTATAACTAGTTGCACCGCGCGGTTTTATCCGTTCGGACTATGATTTTTGCCTTACATCTCTAGAACTCATGCAGATCTTTTTATTTCTAATTACAGCAGGCTAAGAGTTGATTTTCTCAGCGATATCTTTAGTTTATAAAAGAGGTCCATACAATTCTGGGAAATAAATTTCATAGCCGGTTGAGAATAGTTTAGAGTTCATTTAATTAGAAATAAACAAATAAAGGAACATTTAGTTTCTATCAAGCCTTGGTTTACTTTTCTAATACTCGTGGGGATCCCTGTTTTTTCAAATAAATAATTCGACAATGAAATATAAGTATTCAATGTAGGTTTAATTGAAGCACTTATAAAAGCTCAAAATTAATTAACATGCATAGCATCTAGTGCTTTGTTCCAAAATAAATAGTACCACTTAATATATGTTACTTAGTCCTGGGAACAGATAGTCAATGAGGAACAAGAATAGCTTAACCTAAGATGGTATCAAATATTTGTATTTTAAAGTTGAACCCACAATTCATATTTTATGTCCATTAATACATAATATCCGAATTAATTGTATATGAGCTGGCAATATGACTTTTCCTTGTCCATAGTTGAAGACACAACTTCGCAAAGCAAGACGATCCACCTCGTCAACGTGGTGCTGCAGCTGATCTGGTGTTTCTACCACGCCGCCAACCTGGTGATGGTGATCGAGCCATGCCACATGACACACGCAGAGGTAACCATAACAATCGATCATCTTTGGTTTACCGTTAATAAAAAGAACTCGTTTATAGATTCAATGCAGTCTGATCAGAACTAGCAAAGCGCGCATCTTTTTTATTGTAACACTCACACCTCCTCTCTAGAAGACGCTGTATCACGGAAAGCATGTACTATATATACATTCGCATCACACAAACATCCAACACCCGAGACCAACATTATTTCTCGCTCATCAGATAAATTTTAGCCTCTGCTTCTTCGAGCAGAGGACCCGGGGATCTGAAGTTATGTCACCGACCACGGCGACCGTCAACTTGAGAAGACCTTGAGAGCTACGACTAAAACCATACTTAGAATAAAATGATTAACTCAAAGGTCTCACATAAATAAAGATTTAAAAAACGTGTCCCTTATTATGATAACAAACCGAGCAATAACAATACAATACAATACAATACAATAACTCTTTATTGCACAAGTACACAATTAAAATAAAAAATGTTACAAGAATCTAAAATAATTAAGGTGGTACAGCACAATGGGCGGTCTTATCGCATATAGCGATTTCTTCCAGACAACCTTTGGATGGACAGTGTCAGAAAGAATATGTAATATACGGTGAATTGTGCAATAATATCAATTTAAAACTTTAGATAATAATGCTAATTCTAATACTTAAATACATAAAGTAATAGACTAATTACATATATGCAGTAATATGGAAATAACTTTATTATTGGGCAGTGTCATGCAATTGATAGGTAGTGTTTCTTAACCATATTTTTAAATATATCAACGGATTTGGCACATCTAATTTCCAAAGGCAAAGCATTCCATAGTAGGACAGCTTGGACTGTGAAGGACTTATCAAAGTACTGTGAAGAGTGGATGGGTACTCGAAGCTTAAGAGAATTCATTGATCGTAAGGATGAGGAGTGAGATGATTGAAAAACTGTGAAATTCTCTTTGAGGAAGGAAGGAGTGGCAGGGTCAAAAAGGATTTTATAAAGAAGGGAAAGAATATGAGCATTCCGGCGAAGGCGAATAGGTAACCACTTCAGCTTTTTACGAAAATCGGTTATGTGATCATATTTACGGAGGCCATATATAAACCTAATACAGAAGTTTTGCAAGCGTTCAAGCTTATTTAGCTGATCTTGGGTTAAATTAAGATATGAGACGTCAGCGTAATCGAGTATAGGGAGCAAGATTGACTGTGCAAGCGTAGTTTTGGTAGTGATTGGTAGGAAATTCCGCAATCTTCTTAGAGAAGCAGCGGAGGCAAATATTTTTCGACTTATTTCAGACAGTTGAGGAACCCATGACAATTGCCGGTCAATAATAATACCCAAATTTGTAACGCTATCACTTATTTTTATGACTTGACCATCAAAGATGACTTGCGGAAGGCAAAACCAATCAATCAGAGAAATCATTCTAGAGCTGCCAATGATAATTGCTTGTGTTTTCGACGGGTTTACACTGAGTCCATAGGATTTACTCCAATCGGAAATATGTTTCAGATCAGCGTTGATCGTTGCAATTGCTTTTGGCAACTCATTTGGCGACACTTGTGTATATATTTGTAAATCATCTGCATAAAGGTGGTAAAAAGAAGATAACTGATATGAGATTACATTGATAAATATTGAAAAAAGAAGAGGTGATAAAACGCCACCCTGAGGGACGCCTGCAGTTGTATCGCACCATGATGAGTATGAATCATCGATGCGTATGCGCTGCCGACGCCCGTTCAGGTAAGTACGAAACCAAGCAATGACCGTTGGAGATATGTTAAGAGAGCACATAATACCTAACAGGATGTCAAAATCTACGTTGTTAAACGCATTGCTGAAGTCGACCAACGCTAGAACTGACAGTTTCCCGTCATCCATTCCCCGTCTTATATCATCTGTGACCTTGACTAACGCTGAGACTGTGCTGTGGCCCGGACGGAAACCAGATTGAAAGGGATTCAGGAGGCTATTTCTGTTAAGGAAGGAAGTAAGTTGTTGGTGGACAAGACGTTCGAGGACCTTAGACAGGAAAGGTAGGATCGAGATAGGGCGATAGTCGGAGAATGACGACGGATTGATTTTTTTAGGAAGGGGGGTAATCTGTGCTTCTTTCCAGACACAGGGAAAGGTTCCACTGGAAATAGAGTCATTTAGAATAAACGTGATCATAGGCAGTATTTCATCAGTTACGAGGGTTATCATTTTACGACTAATGCAGTCACTTCCAACTGCATTCGACGTAATGGCGTCTATGCTCTTCTTGACATCACAATCGGAAAATTGCTTAAAAACAAAGTTTGGATGGTCGGGAGCCGGAATGGAAGAAAGATAACGTAATGTTGCAGCTTTTGTAGGCCTATCAAAATTGGCCGAAAATGAAAAATGCTGATTAAGTGCATTGATATTAAGGACATTAGAGATATTTGTCTCTCGTGACCTGCCAACTCCCAGTGTTCTTAGGAACCTCCAAACTTTTGAAGGATCATTGTTATCAAGAGAATTATGTATATATCGGCGTTGTGCGTTTCTACACACCTTATTGCAGTGATTTCTACGTTCAGAATACTTTGCTTTGTTGTCATCTGTGGGTGAACATTTTAACCTGGCCTTAGCTGCTAACTTTTTGTTCATTACTAGCCTAATTTCTGGTGTAAGCCAAGGTGCTGGTAGATGTTTCATTTTCACAGGTCTTAAGGGGGCATGTTTATCAAATAGCGTTGTCAAAATTAAATTAAAATTATTGACCTTTTCGTCTGTAGTAGCTACATTAATAACACTGGACCAGTCCAGAGTGCGGGCGTCGTTTTTTAGACTCTCTATATCAATACCACCAAAATTACGCTGCAGAAGAATTTTAGGTTTGGTCTTTGGCGGACGAATCTTGTATGAGAGATAGACTAGGTCATGATAGGAGAAGGCGTCCGCCGCACACTGACCATGTTTCTGTACGTGAGTTAAAGATGAAACGAGCATCAAATCGAGGAGAGAAGGGACACAGTTAGGTAAATTATGCGTAGCATTTAAGGGCAATATTGAAAGATTGCTGGCCCTGATTAAAGACTCAAAAGTATGTGATCGGGAATCATGCTTAAGTAGGCAGGTGTTAAAATCACCCATAATAATGGTGTGTTCATACGATGGAGTAAAGTCTTCTAAAAGTTTTTCGAAGGACGTAAAGTAATTAATACGTAGTGATGGGCAATAGTAGACACCTAGTAATACGTTAGTGTGTGATAAAGTTATTTCTAGAAGTAGATGCTCACCCGCATTGGAAGGCGGTGGTTGTGCTGACACGTTCAGCAAGGAAAAGGGAATGTGAGAACGAAGATAAATGGCAACACCACCACCCACACTGCCAATGCGGTCGTTTCGAATGAGTTTAAATCCTGGTAATTGGTATAATGTTGAAGGAAGACATGGCTTTAGCCATGTTTCGGATACCAAAATAGCATGAATATTACGATTCTCAAAAGACGCTAACATATCAGTAAAATGAGCCGGAATGCTCTGAGCATTAATGTGAAAAACATTAAAGTTTTTTGGGACGTCATTCACTATTGAATCAATCGAAACTGAAAGGTTCGGAATGCTAGAAAAACTATCAGAACTGTCCGAATCGCATACCGAAAAGAAGTCACCACTACAATCATCGTCACTGCACGGTTGCATAATAAAAATAAATATATTCAAAAATAAAAAATAATATATGTATAAATATATACGAGTAATGTTATAATCTGTATATTACAGACTAAAGACAAAACGTTAATCGCGAACTGCCCACCCGCCAGCTGTGTGTCAGAGTATAAACAAACAAATTAACAGTATTTGCATCCACATAAATCTAGCCATAATGGCAAAAATAAGATAACAACAAGAATAAGAAAAAATAAAAACTTCAAGTAGTAACCTAACTCTTGATAATAATGTAATGCATACCGCTGGTTGGATTAAACATATCTTTATAAAACAATAAAACAACAAAAACAAGATGAGTAAATGAAAGTATAGACACAACATAATTTGTCTTTGAAATGTCTATAAAACGCTAAGAATAGTGAAAAATAATCACTTTTGGTGAGCATTGGTAACATTTCAGTCGGCAAATACAGAGGAAGCCACAAAAAAGAAAATATATATTCGTCGTGATTAAATAATAACTGGCGGTATGCAAAGAAATATAAAATGAAGGTACCTACGCTCTTGATTTTTTTTAAGAGTGAAACGGGTAATCAAAGATAAAAAAAAAACAAATCGTGTTGTTTACATAATTTGCTACACAACCTATCTACACTACTTTCTGGCTGCTGTACGCCTAGCTTTCGCTGCAGCTGCTGGTACCTCTTTCGCCGGTGCTGCTTCTCTCCCAGCTGCTGGTTTTGGAGCTTCTTTTGGGATTTTATCAAGGTCCTCCGGGCAGCTAATACGATGGCGAACTCCATCGGGACCAAGGGCGTAGATATAGCCATCTCGAGTCCAACACTTAGCAACGCCGAAAAGCCTACGCGCAGTCATAAATGTGTTATGCCGGGTTTTTGTCAAAAACTCTGAGATTGTTATCCCAGTGCCCTTCAGACTGGCTTTGACCGACCAGATCTTGTCCCGCACCACCACATCCCGGAATTTACACAAGATAGGTCGGGGCTTATCAGGGCTACTGAGGCGACCCATCCTGTGGCAACGGCTGATGTCATCTACTGAAAATGTCAACACCTTCAATCGCTCAACAACTGTCTTCGAGATGACTTCACCTGCAACCTCCTTGGAATCTTCAACCAGGCCATGAATCAGTAAAATTTTGCGCCGATTCCGAGTCTCCTGCCGATCGGCTTCCTTAGCCAGGCATTGAATCTGTTCTTGCAACGTACGGAGTGATTTCAAAATAAAACTTTTGAAAGCAGCATATTCAGTAGCCATTGCATCTGTGCTGGAGGATGTTTGTGTTTTTTGAAGTTTGCCCTCAAAGCTGTCCATTCGGCTAGTGAAAGTAGCCATAAGTTCCTGCAGTGACTCATTATATGTATTGACATCCATCTTTATGCAGGTATGAGTGCAATGCAAGAAAAGATTTTTGATAGAAACTTGTGAAATACTGTGATTTAATAAAGGATAACACACAATGGCAGGTGGGATATGTTATATTTTGGTTTTATTCATAATTTATTGTGTTATAAACAGTTCTTGTAATTTTAAATGATAATTAAATTGAGACTATATAAAAGTACTTGTTATAATTTTGCCTACCCACCGCAAAAAAAAAAAAAAAAATAACCCCCATATCTATACGAACAATACGTTTACAGCAAATGTATACTCTAAATATTATAGTTATTATAGTATATTAGTCAAATTACATGCTGGGCCACAAATCGCACAGTCACACATGCAGTGTAAAACTGTATCAGATGGAAAGCACTAAAGAGTTGGTGAGTCGCCTGATGCGCTGCACGAACTCTGCCCACGACCCCCTGGCGATGGAGCTGGAGTTGTTCTACAAACAGCTGATCCTGAACCAAGCCTCATACTCTCCCATGAAGGTCACCACAATGTCCAGACCTCTAGTAGCCACGGTGAGTTTATATTATTATTTATGCTTTAAGGTCAACGTAGGTGATATCCATTCTCCGTTTTCCGAGGATTGGCCCGGGAAACGAACCGCCACTGCCTGTCTTCGGGTGAATCTGAAAATCTGTAGCCCTGGCTTTAGACGTTTGGATGGAACACCGTGTATAGTTTTAGTCGTTATAATTCGACCTCTCCTGCCCGTACCCGGAAGGAGTATATGTGGGTACCTACATGATTTTTCGGATTACAAGTGAGGTTAAATTCAGGGCATAAAAATATGTATATTTTAAGTTTAGCATGCGCGAATTTTAAATCATAGTTTATCTGTTCATGTCTTTTCGGTTAGTTTTAATTCAAAAGTATAATTAACTTTTATCTTATCTTCGGTGTTATTGTTTACTTTGATTAAATTTAAAGCTTTATTGTACTTTGAGTTTATTTTTGGTCAAATGTTGGAGTATTATGTTTTTCATTTAACTAAGGTTAAAACAAATACGAAATAAGAACTCAGGGCAGGGATTTTTACTTTTTTCTAATTATAAAATTATACTTTGTTTTGTTTTTCAGATTCTGGGCAGCATCACTACCTATCTAGTTGTGATGGTACAACTATGAAGATATTCGGCGTATTTTAACTTACCATAATAACTTAGTTCTTTATTTATGATTAATTGGTTGATTTAGTTCAAAGGGACGAGAGGCGCACGTTAGGTAGACATACTTAAAGATTCAAATCTGGATAGAGTTATAGTTGTAATATTGTAATATTTGTATGTGAGCTTTATAGAAATAGACATGCAGAGATAATGCATGAAAACACTTATCGTATATTCTGTCTGTGTTAACGGTCAAAATTGGGAATGGCCAGAATTGGCACACACACACAATCACAGCCCACAAACATCCAAGACCCGGGACAAACATCTACGCTCATCGCACAAATGTTTACCCCTGCAGGGATTCGAACCCAGGGTCCCGGAGACACAGAAGTCATCTCAATGACACTAACCACTGCGCCGCGGCGACCGACGGATATTAATACTTCGTTTTTTATCCCATTATTCGAGATGTGACGGTAATACAAGGAATTTCTGTAGAGTCATCTCCGAGCGATCGATATTTTTGATCAAATATTACAAAAATTAAAAATACCACTTCTGGCTATTCTTTTAAACAGTCTAATAATTATTATTACTTTCAACAGGTTAATACCTAGAACAACAAGTTAACAATCATTCTTTGTAAACTCTAAGGCTTTCCCCGCCGGCGTTGAAAGAAAGAAAGAAAGAAAGAAAATTATTTATTTCTGACAAACAACACTACATATAAAACAAAAAAAACATGCGTTGCATGTTGTATGTATTGCTTTCGGGCTGTTTGGCCGTGGTCTATGTGAAACTTGTGTTCCAGACGTTTCGTCGATCACTGCGGTCGACATCTTTAGTGGTTCAGGTCCGAGCGGCGACAAGAGCGTAGAACTCTCCTTCGTGGCGTTTTCTCTGATACTGACAGAGAAGTTTCGTATCATAGTATCGTAAGTATCTCAGTATCAGAGAAGACGCCGCGAAGGAGAGTTCTACGCTCCTGTCGCCGCTCGGACCTGAACCACTGAAGATGTCGACCGCAGTGATCGACGAAACGTCTGGAACACAAGTTTCACTTAGACCACGGCCAAACAGCCCGGAAGCAATACATACAACAATCATTCTTTATTTTTATTTTCATTTTGTACGCGCATTACTTCCACATACCTAATGCATAGGTATGTTATGGGTTATAGTCCAGGCAATCTAGATTGTATATATGTGTTATATCATGGGATGATAAATATACCAATGTGTAGGGGAAAAATACCCTGAAACATGAATTGCAAATTAAGTTAAAAAATTAAAATTTTCTCTAATTATTGAAACCGAAAATTGACGCTATTTTCAGGGGAATAAATCAGCTTGTAGATTTCATGATTCTCCTTCATTACGGAGTAAGAAGTTCATGCTAGATAATGCACCGTTCATTTGCAATTACTTAAACCATTAAATTAACCATTGTAATTAATTAAAAAATTTCAGATCCACGTGCAGCTATTTTGACATAGGATAATCAGGGGTCTTTATTTTCCTTTTGGTCCTTTTGATATCTAACTTTGCTGTGTTTCTTTATGGAATTCAATTAAATCATCCTGTGTTATCGGGCTTTGAAATATAGGCTAGCCCGTAAACTTATGCTTTATTAGATATAAAGATATATCTAAGAACTTCATTGAACCTATTGGGCTGATGAACACTAATTATACTAATTGAAGAGAGTCGATGACTTAAATGTATGTTATTTTGGTGATTACATTGCTTAACAATGATATACAATAATTTTAACGGAACTAATATCATTTCATTTATGTTTATTCTTCTGATTATGCTCCTCTATCATCTGTTCAATTCTGATGGCTTTCTCTTCAACTTCTTCAGGAGATAAGTAAAACTGGGACCAATCTATTCCATGAAAACCTTTTCCCAGCTCTGCAATGTTTCTCTTTGCCCCCTTTTTATTTCTTTTGTCCGTTCGGAATGGTTTTTCTTTTTGAATCCTCATTTCTGCAAAGGGTTTATCGATTAATTCATTTTTTATATTTTCACGCTTCAATATTTTACTACGGATGCCGTCTGTGACTCTTTCTTTTATGAAATTGGGATTTTGTCCACTTGATAGTCCGTATTCATGTACTTCAGTAGTATAAGCATGGTCGCTATCTATATAGTTGTCTTGTCTCTTGTATTTACTACCACCGTTGTAGCTTCGAGGGGCTTTTCTTTCGTCGTCGTCTAAATGCCTGTTGCAATTAGCAAAGCATTGATACGTGGCTTCCCTTTTACATTCTCTGTTCTCACATTCGTCATGTTCTACATTGTTTAATTTTTCTTGAAAGGTTGAAATATCATCTCTTTCTAATATTTCAACGCTCGTCTCTAAAACATCGAGAAAATATTCAAACAGTGTGGGTATGTTACGGAATATTTCAACATATTCGGCGCCAGTTTTCATTTCTTCGTTAGAATCTGGATTTAATGTCACAAGTAAATATAAACCCTATTTCATTTTTATATTTAAAGTGTAAAATGACTTACCTTCGCATAATCCCTTTACGAAACAAGACATTAAAATAAATATCATCGAAACATTATACAATTGTAACATCGTCGGGCTCGTTCTTTTCGTTATGTCGGGAGTGTTGTGTTCTGCGTTCCAAATATGAATGCATAATTTTAGCTACCAAAACAATTGGTAGTTACCGATAAGATAGAAGTTCATACATAAAACATACACGCATGTAACATGACCGTACTGTTATATAGGAACAGGTAACGATTAGCGAAATTAACGTGTGTGCTAAAGTGTGGCTATAATTAGTGAGCACTTTAATACAGCGCATGCACGTGTGTCGATCTACCCGTCTTTGACAAACGTTTTCTTGGAATGTTTGTTCGTAGTGATCTGGAGATTAATGCAGATGTAGTATACTTACAACAATTGCACGTAGTATATCACACTAACATGTGTTGTCTGTCGTTTGTATATCTTCACACTAAAATGGCTGTACGAATTCTCATGAAATTCGGAACGAAGACAACTTATACCCTGGAAGTACTACATTTTATTCAGATAATATTTACTGTTACCGTGGGATACGAGAAGATACCGAAATGGTTAATAGCACGTACCATCTCACTTCGATTAGCACCGCGGAACGCCAGACATTCACCAGATTTTTTTAATAACATTATAATCCATAGGACGTCCACTGCTGGACATATGCCTTCCCATATAGCAGGGATTTGCCAATACTCGATGACATTTCGGCCCAGTTACATGCCTTATGGCAACGAGCAAACCGAAGGTAGGAACGTGCAAAAATACATCTCTCTCTTTCACGTCTTCGCAACGTGAAACAAATAGTTCTTACATTTTCTTTATATCCTGGTAATAATGTAATTTCGTGTATCTTATAATATTTTACAATTTGTCATTTCTACTAATCTACAATAGTGTATTGTGTCGTCGTTACTTTCCTACTATTTACGCATAAAAAGTTGCAAATATTATATAATTGTTTTTCATTGATATTTTTTAAACTCATGCTTATTAATAAACTAATATTATAAATGTAAACGATTATGTCTGTGTGTGTGTGTGTGTTTGGTACCTCTTCACGCCACAACGGCTAGATAGATTTGTATGAAATTCGGAATTTAGTTACTTTATAACTTAGTATTACATAGGCTACTTTTTATCCCGAAAAAAGGTGTGGTTTTCGTGGGATAACTGAGTTAGCGGTAAGCCATAATCCAAGCAGGTGAAACCGCAGGACGCACTTAGTAATTATATAACATTAACATGTTTTGGAGTGAAAAATTACGATAATATCACGATCGACTAGACCTGGAATGTTAATTGAATCTTAAGTATATTGCTGCCTGAGAGCAGCACTGTAAGTTTGGTGATAGTTTTTCAAACTTGAGGATAGGAGCTGCCGAGCGGGTACTGAAAAATACTCCACCAACTCGGTGTGTATTCGCTAACGACCTTTATAATGATAGTAGTAGGTGCCACGTGACACCGCCAGCCCATCATTGCTTCAAAGTCTTCACGGGGATCTTAGGTGGGTGCGTTCACGTTAATGTGTCCGTCCCGTCTCGCAGGAAATACCGTCAAACATCTGTGCACGAGAACACGCCGCCGAGGCTCTGTAGTTACAGATCAGTCAGACTATCATGGTATGCTTATTAAAAACAGACATTTGTATCTATGTCTTATAGACATATTGACTACATCTGTAAAAGTAATGAACGAATTCAATTCAATGAAAGACTTGCCCATACTGCCTATACTGACCCATCTTAATGGCTCCTGTATAGAACATAACGTTGATTTGGCCAAGTGGCTGTTGAGCCCCCATTATACTCAATTAATATACATACATATATCATATAACTTTGTCACAGTAGCGTGTCTACAGCCAGATCAAAATGTTTCACGAAAGAATCATGTGCAGCGGTAATTTGTCAACTATTAAAATCATTAGCTACCATTAACTAGTACCGGATCAGATACAAAAATAACCACACTAAATAATAACAATCATAATCACTCACGTTCACAGGCCATTACCCATTTACCTGATTATGCAGTAGAGTGCAACATTTTTTACTTTTATCGTAGCATATAACAATGCCAAATTGTAGATCTAAACAGAACCCAATAGTAGAACTAAACAGCTTCAAATAATAGAACTAATCAGTTCCCAATAATGTAAATAAACAGTACCAAATAGTAGAACTAAAAACGAAGCAGTACCAAATAGTAGAAATAAACCATACCAAACAAATAGTAGAACTAAACAGTACCAAATAGTAGAAATAAACAGTACCAAACACAAAGTAGAAGTAAACAGTACCAAATAGTAGAAATAAACAGTTCCAAAAAGTAGAGCTAAACAGCACAAAATACTGTTGTCGGTGTTATAGCTATTGTCGTTCTAAAGATAGCTAAAATGTTTAACTGCGCGATAGTTCCGCAAGTCTGCCTAGACTCTTGACGACACCATCGCTTACCGACGCTAAACACATTATTAAACAACCAAATCAGATGTACAACTCAGCATTATAAACTAGTTCCAGACATCTGTCAATTCAGTATCTACTGACCTATTTATATATTCCAACACGAATCATCCTCAACAGACGGCCGATAGAATCATTGCAACAAACTCTTACTAAAGGTACAAGATAAAATGACGAAATTCATTTTATTTCTTCTCGCGACAGCTGTGACCTTCATATACTTAGTAACATGTTCCAAAATAGATGCATCAAAAATGGACATAATGACAACGACTGAAACGGTAATGACCGAATACAAGGCAATGAAAGACTATTCTCAAAACATGATGGATAACCCCAAGTCAATGACAGACTCGAAGGCGGTGAGGGATGATGGTGATTCCAATGATGACGTAGATCTCGTGGCTGTAATGACGATGTGCAACGAATCTTTCCGAATTGAAATGTGTAAGTTATTTTCTAAAATATTCATAATCATGCATTCGTTTCAGAATAATTCCCACTAATCTCATCACGTGTTTTGAGCACAGCTATGGGATCCGATGACCTGACCTGAAGGTCATGAAGTTTGTATAATGAGGGACAAGACTGGACGTTTTTAAATCCTTAAACGCTCATATACAATTAAATTTAATCGAGTGTATTCCCAAGGAGGTTTGCTATTAAGTAGGCTATGAAATCGCAGTGAAAACTTTGTCCAATATATTCGAGTCCCGTATTTTGCGTTGATAAAATAAACGCGTCATTCATATTATGTTTTTATTATAATTCCAACGTTTCCTGCACTGACAACTTTCGGGTCGAACGTTAGTAGTATTTTTAAGTACGCGCTACCTTGCTTTGGTGGTTACGTTATGTCACTTTGTCTATACCAGTTGCTGTCCGTCCAAATTTTGAAGTAACCAGAAGAGTTGAGAATGAAGAGAAAGAAAAATTTGGTTACTAGTGGGATTTGCACCCACGACTACAGAATACCGTCCTATCGCTTGGCCATATAAGTT
This sequence comes from Apeira syringaria, assembly GCA_934044485.1. Classification (NCBI taxonomy): domain Eukaryota; kingdom Metazoa; phylum Arthropoda; class Insecta; order Lepidoptera; family Geometridae; genus Apeira; species Apeira syringaria. The sequence continues at coordinate 1,071,088 of OW203656.1, read as the reverse complement.
TAAAATTTAAACGCAAGTTCCGCCTAGCACGATGTTGATACAATAAAACCATAAAACTCTTAGAATAAGGGTATATTGCCGTCGATTGATACGATATCAACTGCAATATCCTTCAATCAGTCCTCTTAATAGTTCACACAATTAAAGGTAGATGTCGCAGATAACAACATCCCTTCATATGTTAAAGGAAGAATAAAATTTGGACGGCTAGTGGAGTGCTATAAGCTTAGATGGCAAAGTGACATTATTGGAGTGGAGTGGACTTTATTGGATTACGTAGTCGTGGGTTACACTATTACACTCCTCCTTCTGAAAAGGAGACCCCAGACATATTCTTCAAAAAAACATCCGTGTGATCACTGAAAATAATCTCATAGATTGTTTATTTCTATTAAATATTATTTGTATAAAATTTTCAGGGTTTTTAACTTCACTTAACGAGAGTGGCAGTTTTCCTGATGAAACAGATAAAACCCCAAAGGTAAGATTGATTCTGTTTTTGATTATCTAATATATCCGGTCTGCTCTCTCGAGACACATTATTCAATTTGTGTAAATTAAGTACTTGAAACCCGCCCCGAATAAAATCAATAGCTGAGTTTTTAAAACGCACTATTCCGAGACGCTAGTATGAACAATAAACATGTTTGCTGTCAATATTTTTAATTCGTTATCGTAAGCCATATTAGGCAAAACGCAATACCAATATATACGCCAATGGAGTTTCAGATCAAGCACATCAATTGTTTCCAGCGGCGATAAGGTTAAGGTCCCTTCGAGTTATATACATTGTATACGTCACTTTCGCAAATGATTGTGTACTTCATCCATCAATTAACATGAAACGCTGATTGTAAAATTTCCATACTCAATATTAGCGAGGATTTAGAGGATTACTACATTAACCACATAAGTAATTATGCCTACGCAAAAACGTCCTTATTGACATTTATAATGCGAAAACCGATGTAAAGAGTGAAATCACATCGCATGCCTCTGTTTCCTCATAAACAACCAAGCACGGAGAACGTATATAAAACAATCCGCGCCTCACGGATTCACCCGCGTCGACGGGTTTATACGTACGGTTTTCCTGTTACCTCAGCTATCCCACGGGAACTATACATTATCCTGGATGAAGAAAGGTTGCTAGATATTATATTTACCAAACTGTTTAAAGTCTATTCCTTTATGCAACTTTAATATTAACCTCTCCACCTCGTACCGGATACATACGACCAGTAAAAAAATGACTTCGAATAATAAATTTTACTTTCAGTACAATTTGGTAACCGTGACTCACCGACATGCTGACATAACAATTGTAAAACTGTTGATCTAGACATTATTAGAAACGGTAATGTTTGACACTTGTCCGATCTCGCAGTGCTACCTCCGCTGTGTCCTCGAAAACCTTAAGATCGCGTCGCTCGACGACGGCAAGCTGGACCCTAAACGAGCAGCTGTCATATTCGCGGGGGAGAGGAACGGAGTGCCCATGGATGACATCGAGGAGATGGCCGCTTACTGTGCACAGAGGGGCAAGTTATTATTATTATTAAAACGCACATACCTCGTATCGCCAGGTCAAAATTGCGCACACCCGCCAACACACCGAAACGTAGAAGGAGGGTCATACCCTCGCGTGAAATGTCTATATGTCTGTATTGTTTGATACCCTCACATAATAAGTGGACTCGGCGAGGACTTTGCCCTCGTCGCGTCTCCTGTTTCTTCCGTGTAAACGGATTTTCATCTCACTACAGAGAGTGATTTCTGGTGAATGTGTCAATTTATATACATAATTTGTCAAAATGTTGCGTAAATTGGTTGAAATGAGATGATGATTGTTGAAAATGTTGGAAAAAACCAAGCTGCTTGAAAACTCATCAAAAGCGTTCAGTGATCCGCTTGAGATATTTCAGAATAAGTAGGATATAGTGATATGATATAATGATATAGGTGAAGCATTATAGCTCAGCGAGGGGAGCATCGGCTCTCAAACTGATGGACACTAGTTCGATCCCCAACAACAGCTTGAGATTCCAGTGAAGGTAACACCGTTATCAAATTCCCAGCATGGTGGTAGGGTACTTTCGAATACCCGCCTGGCTAGCTAGCACCCTCAAGTTCGAAAAACTGTCACCAAACACATAGTGTGTTTAGGCAGCAGTCCTTGAAAGGCAGTGAGCATTCAAGGTCTAGCGAAATAAAATCTTCGACCACATCGTCACTGACTGTTAAGTGAGATAGTGGTGAAACGCTAGATCTAAACAGTAATTATTTTAAAAAAATATTAACAAAAGTTGACTAGTGCATATAAAAATAATCTGAAAAGCGCAGGCACATTCAACTACCACTAACGTAATTAACAGGGTTTGTTGATCATTTCCAGATGATAAATGTCACTGCGAGATGGCTTACAACTTTCTAAAATGTCTCTTCTCGATGGAGATAGAAAAATATTCCACATCTAAAGCGTAAGCCCAGATCCTGGATGTTCTAGCTGCTGTAATGACGATATATTGATAATGACTTCATTGTAATGTATTGTATTTAATTAAAAGGTTTTGGCCAAGATTCTTTATTTACTATCTGTATTTTTTTTAATAATAAGATGAGCAAAAATATAAAAGGAACACAATTGAAATATACGTGATATTTGAAGATTGTTTTCTTTGAAATGAAACGAAATCTGAATCTATTTATATGATTACATAATTGTAAACAAAGCCACGCTGTGTTTCGTTTGACTGGTCGGTTGGCGCAGTTGGTAGCACTCTGCCTTCTGAGCCGCTGGTCCCGTGTTCGATTCCCGGACAGGTCAAACTTTTGTGTGTATGAACATGTCTGTTTGACCTGTGTCTGGGTGTGTTTCTTTTTTTTTTTATACATATTATAAGTTTGCGTTTGACAACTGTCATAACACCTTTGTATATAAGTATATATCAGTCATCAGGTTACCATATTACAGGCTCTGCCTAGTTTGGGACCTCAAGACCTTGTGTGAATGTAGTTTAAAAAAAAAAACAAAAAAAAAAAAGTTTAATGCATCTCGTGAACAAAAAGAAGAAAGAATTTCTTTATCTCTTGTGTCCTTCATTATAATAATATTGTTTAAATGCACCTGGTTGCTTTAATTGGCGCTTCGCGCGCAGACTGACTGACACATTTAGGTAATCACTTTCATAAAACAGATTGAATTACGGTGGCTTCAGCATAACCAATATATATGATTGTTTGATGAAGTTTCATAAATGGTATAGACAACATTGTTTAAAATTACCCCATGGTATTAAAGTAATAAAAAAACTATAGCACTTCATTAAAATATAATAATAAATCCAATTAAATTAACACAATTATACAAAACACATTGGTATTAGGACTAGTACACACTTATCTAAGTAAATCTAACAGATCTATTTGAATATCTCAAAAACCAGCGAAATCCACAGGAAACCCTTACTCGCACGTACTTAAAAAATCTTTACATAAAATCAACATTTTCATATGAAACAATTCTACATTTTAAAAAAGATATTAATAATTGTATAATACGAATGAGGAAAAGTAGATATGTCATGTACCGACCGATTTCTCCCGCTGCGCTGTACCTACGGGGACTAGACCAAAACGGGCTAGGTCTACTTCAGCTAACACACAGTATATAATGACCTCATTCTGTAATTTGTGCGGTAGTATTATTGTCCCGGTTACGCCGCCTCCGTAGCTTTGGCTCCGAACATGTTTGAGAAAATCCCTCCTAAACTCCATCCCGACTGCGGTTCCCTGTAATAACATTTAATAAATCAACAAATGATATTCGTTGGAAAAATAAACTAAGTTATGATAAGTATGAAAATAAATAAAATATAATGTCAAGCCCAGAGTTGTACAACGAGCTATGGAAAGGGTCGGGATTTGTCTACGCGATCGAATCAGAAATAAGGAGATCCGTAGAAGAATGAAAGTCTTGATCTTAAATATACCCAGCGGATGAGCAAGTCGAAGTGGTAATCGGCAGGACACATAGCTCGAAGATCTAAAGCCGTTTAAGTCAAAAGCGGCTCGAAATGGGATGGCCACCACAAGGTGGACAGACGACCTGACTTAATAGATCACAGGGGATCAATGGGGAGGCATGTGTCCAGCTGTGGACGTCCTTAGATGATGAATTATAACCTAATTCAGAACCTCCTCTTTTTATGGATGCAACAGCTTAGCCTAAAAAAAAAGGTAGATGACACCCATCTTTCACGATGTGGCTACTTTTGTAACTGATATTACGGTAGGAGGGTATCAAGTTAATGTCGCTAATTGTTTCAACATTGCCGTCCCAGTGATTACTTAATGTATATAACGTAGGTATTGGCAAAAATGACCGATCAATAAACTAATTTTTTGCAAATGGATTAGCTGTCTGCTTACGATGGCCGCTTGATAAGTGAAGTAACTTTTGAATGTAGGCCGCTAAAATATAAAGATAGTTTGTATACAGCTGTAGCAGTATTCGTTATATTAGGGCTCAGCGGTGGGAGCGTCGGCTGTCAAACTGACGGACGCTGGACCAATCCTTATCAAAATATCAGTCAAATTAATCAAATAAGAACATAAAAATAACAATAGTAATATTATATGACATTCTTAAATACGACAGAGAGCATAAGTATTTTTGTTTATGATCCACTACGAAGATGACAACTGATTATGAACGATCACTACTCGTCACAAGTAACAAAAGGTTTTCAACAAATATCGTAAGAAGAAAATTGCGGTGTCATTTTGATAAGATTTTAATATTTTTAGTTCACCAATTAACTTTTGGGCCCCAGCGAGAAAAAGTTGTGATCAGCACTGATTATCACATAAAGGATCTCTCTCCTCACATCATCGAGCATTTCTATTAACCATCACAAGATGAGTTATCAAACCTATAACGCCAAACCTCAAAAAACAACATGAATAATATAAGAATAAAGATAAAATAAAAATTAAACAACATGCGACAAGCGTAGATTTTTGCTAAATGATGATGATGATGATGATGATGATGATGATGATGATGATGATGAATGTAATTTACTCACTCTTTCTTGCAATTGTACATGTTGTTGACTTTTCTTACGTCTCCTCTGCTAAGTCCTTCTCGCTGCCCGAGTTTAGTGCCGCTCGTCTGAAACGAAAATATCGAAAAGTCACGTCAGGCTACTTTACCGACGCGGACGCGCAAACTCGTCATCAATTGGTTTTGTACTGGATATTTCCACTACGAATAATAAGATGACTTGAGATTCCACAGTGTTATTTCCACTATATGTATATGAACGAAAGCCTTGGTCGTTCGGAGCGTCACGCACGGCCGGTACGCTCCGTGCACCGGTGGTTTCCGTAGGAGGTCCCGGAGCCCTTCGACACGCACTGGGGCAGGTCACCGCCAGGTCTTAATGAGTGGAAATCTCACATATCCCAGCTACATCCCTATTGCAGTCAGGTATCTTTGGTAGATTTCCCCCTCACAAAAAAAATGTCGCACTGGCTACTACGACGCGATGCACGTAATAATATAGCAACGATGTGACTTGGGGTACCTCAGGGTAACTTAGTAATGGCGGCGGTGAACAGAATATCATATTCACGTTTAGCCATTGAGTAGTAGGATTCCTTGTGCATAGCGCCAGCGCGAGATAAACGCTAAGTTTTCAATTCAATGATATTTTTTTTAAATCACTTGTGAGTTTTACCTACTGCTTATGAGTTCCTATTGAGCATCAGCGCGACGGTTATAAACCCTCGCATATTACTGAGTGAGAATTAATTTCCCAGATTTTTGTATATTGCATCTCTTTTCCATGTGTAATGATCCTAATGTTATTTGTATGTTCTACTTATTTCTTATTCTTGCAACTCTATGTCTCTCTATGCCTATTGTAGAGTGGAAAAATATAAAAATAAATATGTTCTCATCTTTTTTTTTATATAAACCGTCTCATGAAATGGCCACATACCTTGGGTTCGATGGTCTTCTGTGAGTTCTTGGAGAAGGCGTACTCTGAGTAGTGCATCACGCTGTTGTAGTCGTAGGGGACTCCGTAGCCATCCGCGTACTTAGGATCAGCCTTTTTGAAGTTGTTCTCTGACCCTGAAGGAAAATATTATTGTTTTACAAATTAAAAAAAAAATCTAAATCTAAAATGGCCGCTATGCAAGAAATAACATCAATGTCATGGTATTTACATTTATTTTAATTGATAACGTGTGCTCTATCCGTGTGTCGAGGCGAAAAAAATCGAGATTTCGGTTATTCTTATTATATCATAACATCATAAATCCCAACAAACTTGAAATTAAAAGGATAGACACATGTCTACCCTTACAATTTCACGTCTGTTTGAACTAAAGTTACTGGAGGTAGGAGTTTATAAGAGCAGATGACTATTCATTGCAGTTTCCTCGACAACATGGCGCATGGATTTGTAATATCGTAATATCGAGCATAGAAAACACATTAAACATTTCGACAAAACCTTATCTGACACCTAACCAGTTAGGTGAGCAAGTTTTTAAGAGAAAAATACATTTACAATGATTACAATTACAATACAATTACAATATATTTTTTCAGGAATAGGTATAAACGTTGGACTTTATTAGTGACTCCAAACATAGCCTTTGCAGAAATAAATTTGCAGAAGAACAAAACTTACTAATATAGTCCCGCTAGTCAGCCCATTAACATAGCAGTGGGAAGAGCATATATTAGGACCGGCCGATTGGTCAAGAGTTTATCGAGTGAAGACCATCAACCGGCGGCCAGACGGTCGCCATGGCGCAGTGGTTACTGTCCGTGACATGACTTCTGTGTCTCGTGGTTCGAATCCCGGCAGGGACAAACATTTGTGCGATGAGTGTAGATGTTTGTCCCGGGTCTTGGGTGTTTGTGTGCTGTGATTGTGTATATCCATGCCTCCCGCGACACAGGGAATCCTAGTGCCTGAGTGTGATTTAAAAAAAAAATAGTTGTATCAGCAATAAGAGCACTGTTAGATTATTAAACAACCTGATTAACATCACAAGTATAGGGCGCTTTCCACAGGTGTTTATGGAGAGCAATGAGAAGAAACGTCTAGAGTAATGATTATTGATCTGATCTTAGTCAAGTACAATAATTGCAAAGAAAATGTAATCGTTGAGAGTGTTGTAGGTACGGTACCGACCTGGTTTGATGTTGTTATATCTGACGTAGACGAAGCTGTCTCTCTCCGGCCGGCTCTGCTCGTGCATGAACCCGACGGCGTGGAGAAGCTCGTGCAGCACGGTGCCCTTCTTCGTGACGCAGCCCGGGACTTGGAGGTTCACTTCCTGACGACCTCCTGGAATCGCATGATAAAAGTTGCAATTACGTTTTTTACTGCTTTTTAACTTTTTGCTTGGACCTTCAGGCCACCGCCAACGATATAATTTCAGAAAAATCGGTACCTTAATGTGTTTCAACATATTAATAACAATTATTATATAGAATCTAACAGTTTGAAGTACAGCATAATAATGATAAAGTTGTCATTTATGTTTGTACTTTTTGGGATTGACAACGCGCGTACCTCGTAATGCCCCCTGTATTGCAATCTGTGTATGTAACATTATTATTATGTAGGCATTACAGTGCATACTACTCCATACGTGATGGTGATGATGGCTTACCATCAGGCGACCCGTCTTTTTGTTTGCCAACTACATATTACGTAAAGAAATAAAAACTACTCGAAGTTATTTCCATACATCTGCAATGTGGGACGAGCTTCCCCCACAGCATTCCGCACCAGCTATAATATGAGATTGTTGAAAGGAGAGATAAGAAGGGAGGCAATACAGGGATCGAGCTTAACTCGGTGCCTACGAGATGCTAGAAAATCATGATCAATTTTAAACTATGAATTTTATGCAAAGTTGCCTTTTATACAGAAGGCACCGACAGAGGTGACCTTGAAAAGTGTAACGTTATACATGTACAAATCTTCATCCAAATCGTTAGAACCATTGCAGGGATAGTCTGGAGATATGTATAAAACAAATTACTCGTTAATATGAAATAAATGCTGATGCTGCAGATAATCTGAGTCCATATAATAAATGCATTTTACACTCGCGCATTGAAAATCCCAATTGAACAAAAAGTATTGATGAAGGAGCTACCTATGCGTCCGACGCTGGACCAGCAGCCCGTGTTCTGGCTCTGGATGGTGATGTAGTCCTGCTGGCCGCTGTACGGGACGAACCGGAGACACGTCAGCCGATGGTAGTCGGCGATGGCTTTCATGATAGTATCGCGTTGCTCTTGGTCTATGTGAACACATTAAACAAATATATTCATTGAAACATCGGTGACTTTAGCGAGTAGTATAAAAGCACCATTGCCGCCTGCGCTTCGCAGGCTGCTCTAACATCAGACTTAAAAAGCCATTATCTCTACGTGGCAAAGCGCACAATCTGTGCCAAATGTTTGATAAATATTGCACAATTTTAAATAAAATTATTTTAATGTATTATATTTTCGAAAAAACCTTTAGTTCGTCAATTCATATGTTTTCCATTCAATAGGTAGGTACGTTTTATTTTGATTTATTTATTAACATTCACACAAGGTCTTATGGTCTCAAACTAGGCAGAGCCTGTACTATGGTAACCTGATGACTGATATATATACTTATACACATATACACACCCAGTCACAGGTCAAACAGACATGTTCATACACACAAATGTTTGACGTCGTGGAATCGAACCCGGGACCAGCGGCTCAGAAGGCAGAGTGCTACCACTCTGCAACTGCAACTGCGCCCACCGGCCAGCCGAGATTTGGCTAATTATATTTTTTATATAAAATGAAGTACTCAGATTGTTATATAATAAGTTAAATTATGTATATTGAAGGATCAAGTATTATGTTGGAAATAAAGGCTTAATAATAATAAATTGGAGAGGTCTAAGGGATGAACGAGTTGGATGTTAAAACCCGTAGCGCGTTTACTGATGAGCGCACGGAAGAAAGTCTGGTAAATAATAGCTTTTTCAAAACCTTCATATATACCTCCGACGAGGCCTACGGGCTGGTGTCATAACGGAAACTAACCGGACCGTCTATGTTTGTGAAGCACAAAAGCTATAAAGCGTACCAAAATACTCGTTTTAGCAAATTAATTTCAAAGTATAATACTCATTAGCCTTAAGGCTAGATCGTAAACGAATGTGGGACTTGTCACATCATTTAGTAAAAAAAATATCTTACTGAAATATCCTTCGATGCGGTAAGGGATATGGCCTTTATCCCAGCGCTGAGACTCCTCCCGTATACCATTCCTGGCCAACTGCGGCATCAAGATGTCACCCTCGGCATATTCTCCCAACTCTTCAGGATTCATCAGGGAAGTCTCGTTCCACGTCGCCACCAGATCCCCTAAAACGAGCAGTAGTCACTGTTGTACATGTTCAGTGTTACTTAGATCCTTAACTTATTTATATTCACACATAATCACATTCAAAAGAAAATCCACGTCGCACATTTGCGTCCGTGTGAGGGAGGTTTCTTAATCATATTGTTAGCTGTAAATTGAATGTTGAATGAGGAAATTATTTGAATTAGATGTGTCATCTCACTCTGCCCGGACGTGAACTTAGTTCGTTCACTTTATTTAGTTTTTGAAAACAAAATCCAAGTGCCCCTAAACTTGACTACCTCGTATGAGGTATGCAAATTTCAATACAAAAACCTTAAAACTCAAATTAAACAATGTAAAATTGTCCCATTATAATTGATAGCAATTTTTTATGGTGTACGTAATATCTGCACAATGTTTTCTCCAAAAAATGTCAGAATAAAAACTCTCGCTATCTAACCATTGCTTCAGCTCTGTGTATAATCTGCGGTGGGGTAATACCGTCAGATGTTTTGGAATGGATATATAAATAAGAACTCATATTTCACCACTAAATTTTGAACATATTTTGTGTAATATAATTTTGTGTGCAATAAGACAAGTGTTCCGTGAAGTTATTTTACTAACAGATCGAAATGCATATTTGTCCGCTTTAAAAGGTTATTTTTTAAATAAAGTTGTTCGTTTGACTGTCTCATTGGCAATAAAAACCAAATGAAGACTATTTATTTATTAAGTAAACCAACACCGATAACAATTAACGAACATTCGTTCAAATTATATTCTAAATGCGAATATCTTTCTTATAACTGATTGAAAACTTATTTCTGATCAATGGGTTGTAATTCTCATTTCGAATTTTAAGTGACATATTGATTTAAGAAATTAAAATATAAGGTATTAAATTTAGATTGCTGATTTTTTTGTTGTAGATTATTATGAATACATAGCGTACCAATTCAGCCCAGATGTAATAAGTTACCGTTAATAAATGCACGTGAATTAAAGAACAAGACAATTAGGTAAGTTATCGTGAACTTGCGGAAGCAGCCGTCAGCGTCATGAGCTGAATGTATTTGTCATGAGTGTTTATCGAGCCTTCGGTGACAGTTACATGACGCCGTGCTGACGAACATGTCGCAGACAGCCAATTTGATAAACATGCCAAAAATACTCGATTGACGAAGAAACTCGTTAAAGGAATCGAATACGAATTCATTTTGAAGCCTGTCCCCAAATCTTAGACATTTTATGTACACAAATGGGATAACAATGCAAAGAATATATTTTATAGTGGCAGTTTACTATATTATTATTTGAACAAAATAACATTTAAATACTTTTTCAAATAGTAATCTGGTTAATTATTATATAAAACTTATTGTGTGTTGTGTAATATTGTTTTTTACGTAATATATGTTCTATAAAATGTTATGATAAAAACACATTTTTGATAGTAAATATTTCATTATTCTGGTAGGACTGTAGAGGTTCTAAATATTTTTGCCGGCGTCATGTCTAATTTCAATCTTTTTTTATTTCTCGAACTGGAATGTACTTCTCCCCACATTTTCGCAATCGTGAATATTTGTGACCCTCGTGGTTGGTTATAAGTGGTTCTCTTGTTGTCATTAAGTTTGGTCTATTCCTTAAGAAAATTTGTTTGCACAATGGAGCAACAGCTGGGTCTCTCAAGCTCATAGGCCTTGTTAACAACAGTGGTGCGTGAGTCTACGCGTTATTGGATTGCAGATAACAGACATGATCTTGGCGAATTTCGCATATTTGTGTCACCATTAACCGACTGCCCCCTTACTCCTTAACCCCTCCTCCCCCATAACTCAACTTGATTAAAATAGCCTGGGGTCAGGTTTAGTCATTTTTAGAAGGTTTGAGAGAGGGGACATCGCAGATATGGTGCGACTGTATTAGCCACAAAATAAAAGTGGAAGATGAAAATCGCGAACTCAGTCACATAATTGATCATATTAGCGATACATTTATCACAAATGTCAACAAATCGGGCCCAGAATCAGACAGATTTTAGTTAGTTACGTTTTTGTAAAACTATTTCACTTTTAGATTTTGCTAAAACGAGTACCTACCTACTCGTTTTAGCAAATTAAATCAGAATTAAATTACTCATTCGCCTTAAGGCTCGATCGTAAATGAATGATGTAGATGTACAAATATGTAGATCATTTAGAACAAAAAATAAACTTTTAGATTTGTTAACTTGAAAATCTCACTTGATATTCTACCAATATTTCGTATGCAATCGTTTGAATGTACTGTGTTTGTTAATCAGAAACGTTGTAACTTCTAAAAGGCATAGAAGAATAGAACAAGTTAGACCACAATTATCATTAAAAAGGAAGTAAATTATTTTTCACTGGTGAAAAATGTTTCGAGCAACTGACTAGACTGTTGTAGACGTTTTTTGTTTACATAAAATATTTAAGATTTATTTAGATAACGCAGACTCCTGTTAAAGTAACATCGTAAGGAAGTTCATAGAATAGAGTTCCTGGTACAGATTTTCTTTTAGGTACCTATTTAGCTGCTGTTACGAATTCTGATTATCTACACTTCTTCACCATTAGTTACAATGATATGTTCGAGCGTTGCTCTGCTGGGAACGCCTTATTATCACGTGCAGGTCCCGGTAATAGGTGTAATAAAAGAAACGACTGCCGACGACAGATTGTAAAAAAGGGATTTTCCAAACTCTTTTCTATACGTATAAGCTAAAAAGGGAATTTTTGATATAATCCATATTTATAAGTTTTAAAATAGGATATGAAAGTTGGTAAGAAATTTCGTAATTATTAAAATCAGAAAAAGGAAAATTGTGTAAATTTTGGAATATTTACTGTCGGTTTTAAAGCATTTATGATTGTTTTTTTAATTTATGAGTTTATACTAGTTTTATAAAGTAAATGTGCTGTGATTGTTTGCCTCCATGCCTCCCGCGATACAGAAAATCCCAGTGCGGGGGTCTGAGTGCAACAAAAAAAAGAAAGATTTTTAACGCATTAGTTATATTGTGTAACATTGTAATAGTAATCATTTATTATAATATTATATAGGTTTATTTATGGAAATCAGGGTAAAATTTTTACAGCTTAAACGTTCGAAAAGCGCTTACCAGTTTCATTTTTAGGTGATCCAAACGCCTCCGGGCCCAGGCCTGACAAGTCAATAGGTTTTCCTTCATCTATGCCGTTCTCCTCGATTCCATTCCCTACTAACTCCACAGTATCATCATAATCATAACTAGCAGGTAACGCATGACAGCACGACAAGAAGAATATTGTTATAATAAGGTTGACTATCAAGCACTTCATCTTAAAATGATTTTTAGTTCAAAGCGAAAATAAAAAGTGCTAAAATAATAATTTGTAACGTTTCAAGTAAAGTCGGAACAGTATTTTAAATTTCCTAATTTTCTTATTAAAGGTTTTCGAATTTTGAGAACTAGGCGTGCAGAAACCGCAAGAAAGTATGATGTCAACTCACCACCGGTTGGTATTTATACTGGCGAATCCGCAAGGAACTGTGTGACAGTAAATATACAGCAAGGTTCGTTACTCCTACACTTCCTGATGGTCTGATAGGATACGCAGTCAAAATATGTATGCTCATCGATAAGAACAACCTTCGCTGGATTGTTTTAGATAGGCGATTATTATATTTGCGAAGTTGCAGTATGACGTGTTCTATTATGGTATATTAACAATACCAATAAATTACACTTTCTAAAAATAATTGGGAGATAACATTAGAAATAGAAACATCTATGTTATAAAAGACAAAATGTTTTGTACAAATAAACATGTGTTCAGGTGGTAGTTTATTCCCGTGTATCGAGTTAAACCATCTCTACGGGCTACCAACAGTTTGTGGGTAGAGTTATATTCGGCACCAAATAATGACTATATACGTAAAACTACCCGCAATTTTAATAAAAAGCTCTAATTTGAGTGTTCTCATTAAAAGTTTCATACGAATTTGGACTTTGTCATAACTGTATAAAAATGTATCTTACTTAGCTTATTTTTCAGAATTTTAGTTTAGTTTGGTTGAACAATAGGATCACTACCATAATAGACCATTAAGTTCTACAATTGTTATAATAGAAGTTAATATCATTGTATGAAGTTCCAAATGGAAATCAAATTCAATCCCAGCTTGGGCGCTAATTTTCTACTGGTCTTTATACAGATGCTTATTCTGCTTTTTTCTAAACATTCAATATGTGTACAATAAGTATTTTACCACACAATACAATACCATACAATCCTACCATTCTGTACCCAAAAAAGTGAAGCTATAAATATAATGATAGAAATCGATTGTCAGATTAAAAATCATCTCTATGTGTTGTACCTGGGTACTAATTTTCTTAAATCATAAATGAGAAAGAGACTTTGTTTAGACACACCTACATACAAACATTTATAGTTTTTTTTCACTTGACAACACACCATAATTATTATCGCTGTATTATGTTCCATTCACAAATTCGGGCTGTCGTCCGCAGAACTTGCATTTTATGACTTCAAAACATATGAAAGCAATAAATAATAAGAACCTCTTATTTTGTAGTCAGCTAAACTTGTAAGAATGTCTGTAATAATTCCGCTTTGGCAAACAAAAGCATAATAACTATCTACCTACCTAAAGATATACGCAAATATGCATTTTCGTGTTTTAGTTCGTTGACATAGCGAAGGCCATTTCACTCGGAAGGATTTGCTTTACAAACGCAACCTCGTCGATAACACACCTACCTACTTACTACCCGTTGGATAATGTGACAAAAACAATCATATATAAAAACCGGAAACATAATACACGATATTCTATGTATGTCTTTGCCTTTATCATACACTAGCGGTCTTATATTGTATCTTATTCTTCAAAAGGAGAGTTAACAATCTTGAAAAAGATGGGCAACGTATCGTGATCTTTGTTACAGATATCCACAGGAGACGGCGTTCGCTTACAATCCGGCGGCACATCTGCTTGTTTGCCACCTATTGCATAAATAAAACCCAAGGAGCTATTGAGAGAACAACGTGCGACGATTATTCTCTACGCGATTTAATCTGATATCAACCAATCCGTGGAGGCGTGGGCTAACCGACACTGATGGCTCGCTGACAGATGCACGTCACAAATAGAAGCTAGCAACGGTGCCCTGTGAAGATCACTTGTAGCGATGATTTATAAATGTAGGTACCTATGTATGTGTAGGTATGCCCCAACACAATGTTTTTTTTATATTCCTTGCTACCACGGTAATATATTTCCGTGTTGCTACCGGACTCCCCACGAAATATGAATTTCAAATACTTAGCTGTTAATTATACATATACCTACATAACTACGGTTGCTTCAACACCTTTGGCCAATGAACCTAGAAAAGTTAACTAAGCTCGTAAAATAGGTGAATTTATGGTCATTTAATGTAATTGCTACCGAAAGAAATGTGGGCCCCGTATTTTGTTTATCTAAGAAGTACTAATATATAATATTCCCCTGGCTAAACCAAGAAATAAAACTATCAACGATAGTTATAAATGATAATAGATGTATAAATTACCTAAAAATACGTCGAATTTTGTTAAATTTGTGTTGAAGAAATAGTAGATTGTTGTACCACAAAGGAGCAAAATAATATATTTACGGCGAGGACGCTATTTTTAATCCAATGCGGAGCGAAGGATTCAAAATAGCGAGGGATTCATTATACTTCGCCCGAGGAAAAAATACTTTTGCGACCGTGTGATACTCTACTTTTCATCCAACTATGAGAAAAATAAATAGGAGACCTAATAGTATTATTAGGTACTCATGAATTTAATCAATGAAAGGTTCATCATCATCACCACTATCATCATCATTTCATGATCATGTCAGCCATAAGACGTCCACTGCTGGACATACGTACGCCTCCCCATTGATATCCACAAGGACCGGTTGGAAGCGGCACGCATCAGATGGTATATGTATATCACAGACGAATGTATATTGGTATTTTTTTATTTTTTTACATATTATAAGTTTGCGTTTGACAACTGTCTCACCTGATGTTAAGTGATGACGTTGTCTAGGATTTAGCACTATTTATGGTATATGGTTCAATATAAAAGGTCTAGCAGCCGTGCTAGTGTCACCTGTGTTACGGCTACTAAGCTACTTCCTGTAATATTCTCTACTAGTAGAAACATAATATACAACGAGCATGAACACGAAAGTTATTTATAGAATATATTAAATATATCAAAGGACATCATAAAAACAATAAAAATGTATTGCGATACACTTGCGATACCAACCGACGGGTGCGGGCGCGACGCGGAACGTGTGACGTCATCATACCAAGCGCAGCTCCGAGCAAGCGTTTCCAAATAGCCGGCAAGAAAACTTTATTAACTTATTTCTTGTTATGGCTAATCTGAATTAATCTGAATCATTAATTGAATAAATGGGACGGGAAGCACCAGCTTTCAAATAAAAAAAGAATTATCAAAATCGACGGAATCCACCCAGTGGAAAGTTAAGAGGTAACAAACATTTAAAAAAACTTACGGGTCGAATTGAGAACCTCCTCCTTTTTTGAAGTAAGTTAAAATACATACTTTATTGTAGATTAGAATAAAAACATTGTACCTACCTTTCATTTTAACATAGGTCGTTCTGTGACTGAAGCTGCTTTTTAGCACGACCACTCGTGGTTTTTAGAATATTGAGATAATGTATATGCAATAGAGTAGAATACAAAGAACAAAATTTATATTCTCTAAAAGTAAGTATACAAAATATTTGTACTCAAAATGTACCATATTTTAAGGTGATTTTAGCAATTTACAGCCATGCTTGCCAATTCTGTATTCCATTTATAAAAGAAAATATAAATTAGTTTAAATTATTATAATTAAAAAAATTGGAAATAACACCTTTTCAAGAATTTTTTTGTGAGGGTAGATACTTTACATAGGTACAATAAAGTACAAACGTTTTTTTAATACTTACGTAGCGCATAAAAAAACCAATCTTACGTGGTCGCTATGGATAGTATCACACCACCCCGGCACTTTCTAGTAGGTACACTTACACTCACTTACACTTATGGGTAGCTACCACCCTCGAGTGATTAACAATTTACCCATTACGATTGACTACATTACTACTGGTAGCATGTAGGTAACCTCTCATTCTGTATCTCAAGACATTTGCATTAATTTTGTCCGTTCTGCTACCTCAGTAACGTACGGAGTACGGCCTTCGGCACACCGCACACGTTTGCTATATGTCTATTGTTCCGGCGACTGTAAAGGCAATAAAACACACGTCGTATTATTTGATTTTGTATTTCTCACGTTATTACTTTTTACACTAGGTAGGTACTATATATATTATTTACATGAGCATTTACAGCTTCATAATAGTATAATCATTAAAATATTTCTCTCTTCTTTTATTTATATTATTTATACAATTTTATTATCTCATTCTCTTTATATTAGGCAAAGTGACACTAACATTACCAAACATTACAAAAAATACTGCACCTAATGTTACCGCACTTATGGAGCGGACGGTGTCACATCTATTAAAATACTATTTACATAAATACTCAAAGCACTATGTGGCGTAAGTCTTATTAAAAAGTAATTCATCTCTATTTGTTTACAAAATATAAATACAATATTACAAGACGACAAACCGCAGTACACTAACGAATATGTTACGTACGGGGAACATTTGGTTTCTAAAATATAATTTACCTACTAACATACCGACAGACTTTACTACGATTTGTCTTCTTAAGAAAAAGGTCCTAGGGGGGTGAGGGGGCAACTTTTAACGATAAAATGTCCTTTGCGTACAAATAATTTCAAATACTTTAAGAATAGGTAAAATTGGTCTTTTCTAGATAATATTGTATCATAGAATGCTACAATATTTGTACGGACCATTTTGTACTCCCCCCGAAAGATACATTGGATTCAATTTGACATTTCAACTATGCAATAATACAATACAATGAATAATACGGCCAACTTTTTTATTACAGCCGTATAGCAATACGAAATCACGAAAGGAATAGTCATCAGTCCTTAAATAAATATAACCCAATTGAAGTTTAGTCGGCTGAGTAAATTTAGTTTTGAAGTTTATATTTATTGATTTAGTGTTTATGAGTCGACGTTACGATAACCATTTCACTTTCGCGGTACGCATATACAGGCAAAGTAAATTACATGATATGAACAAATACTTAAGTGTATCTATAATTTTTAAAGACCATTCCGGTTCTCGTTCTCACTCGCACTTTGGTTCCTAAACATAAAAATAACTGATCGGATGAAATAAAAAATAATTTCATTTTAACATAAGAATAATTTCTAAAACTTTTTAAGACCCATATTTATATATACCAATAGATAAAACCCACCATTAGAGGGCGTCATATTAATCAGGAGTGCATAGGGTAGAGGTGTGTCGTGGCTAATATGTTTCAAAAGTGACTCAGAAAGGCACTAAACCGGTCGGTATACCTACTCGACAAACCATATTTTCAACTGTTGAAAATGTAATGTGCGAGCGAGAAAGCTGTACAGTCGGAAAGGGCTCGCATCCCTCCTATTGATATAAGTTTCGATGTCACAGCCAATAAAATAACCTATTGCAGATCAGACTGGATATCTAGTAATGTACACACTATGCTGATACACCAATGTTACATCTATTGTTCATGTGCTGGGCCACAGCACGTCTGCATGCGGTCAGCGTAAGCCGGTAGAGGGATATTCGTATATTGTTTATTAAGAAACGAATTTACAACTATTATACCATAATATTCAATAACTATGACTAATAGTGAAGCTAAATGACATTTTAACACAACTGTGAGTTCATATAAAACATGTCTGTTTGACCTGTGTCTGGGTGTGTATATGTATTTAAGTATATATCAGTCATCAGGTTGCCATAGTACAGGCTCTACCTAGTTTGGGACCTGAAGACCTTGTGTGAATGTTGACAAAAAAAAAAAAAAAAATGTTGGGTTAAGTTTTTTAAGAAACATATTTTCCTCTTTTTCTTTAAGATTTCTAGATGAGTAAATTTTTTTTTTTTAAATCCCTATTGAAATTTGAAACAAAATACCACCATAAACCATTTATAGACTTGGTTTGGGAATATACAAGCGATGCTTGCATCATACAACATTCTAATTATTGACTTTGTATTGGTACCAGCATTAAGTGTGGAACATTAACAGATATCTAGCGCAACATACAGTCAGGATCATATTACTACACAACACATTTGTGACAATATCAAATTGGGAATACATCCTCACTCGCGACGGATTTATTTTCATCGTGTACTCATGCATCGTAACCCACACAGGTTTACACATCACAAATATGTCAGGTAGTTCATATAAATTAGGAATTTTTATACAAAAATAAAATATTACAAAAATATTATTTTCCCATTTCAATACATCATGATTTATCTAAATGTTGACGTATCAAATATAATATAAGCATAGTATAGTGCAATGCAAATGTAGCTCGGTAGACAATACATTTTCGTCGCTTCATGGGAGTAATTAAAAGAATGATATCAGTTTTTCTTCCATTGTAACGAATTTTTGTATAGTCAGCACAAAAATATGTGTACTAGAATTGACATAGATTTGCACAAACATTTTGAGTAAAGCTCCGTTTTTATATTTAACCGGTTTCCTTTGTATGGATTGTTTACAATGTAATCATGTTATATTTATATTCACAGCATGAAGACTGACGCCTGCACCCGGAAACATAGAACAATCAACATTGCATAGGCCTATATATGTTAAAGCTTTCGGGAATATAATACTATACTACTACTACTACTATAATCAATATCGGTCAACATTTTTAAAACAAATAATTTTCAAATACAAATACAAAAATACTAAATCAAATTGTTTACTTGAATGGACTTTAGCCTCGAGCTATGTACCACGAAAGGGGCAAAGATAGCACTGCTATAGATGCTGATTCACTGGTGGTGAATCTGTCGTTTACATAAACCCCTATTAGATGCACCATGAATACATACACTGAGCAAGTATAACAAAAATATATATGTATGCAGCATATCACTACAGACAACATTTTAATTATGTGACTCGCAATAGTGCTTATAGTATATGTTAGGTTAACGATTTCCATGAAATCAATTATTTCCAGCAGCGAAAAGGTCCAGCAAGTAGAGCAACAATGTCTCATCTCTATAAACAAAATCACTTAAGCAATATTTGTATAAATTACTTCAACAAATTCCATTACAAAAAATATAATACACTATATTGCAGTTTTGACATCAATAAGCCACATGTATTTTAGAGCTAACTATTTTACGATTATAAGCATATAAAATTGACAACACCTTCAGTTTTATCATTCCTATAACATAACGCATCACAGATTTAGAAACATTGAAAATGTAATGGTCTATCAAGTATTCGTTTAGAATAACCTTGATGGTCGTAGTCGCATGCGAAGATATTTTCACGCAGGGGTGAGGTTTAGATGAGATCTAATATTAGTCAAGTTTCCTTACTGATGACCATATTCTCGTTCAACGAACATTTTAGTTTGGCGAAAGCGGCGATCATTCGCACTGCAGTCAGACCGCCCGCGCCGCCGCCGTGACAAGATGCTCGACAAAAGAAATGAATCACGTAAAAGTATTTATAAATATTTACATTCCCAACTGGCACAATATTATCTAGCCAGACTGTCTTTATTGTACTTGAGATAAATATTGATAAATCGAACTTTGTTGTTGTCCCCGTGGTCACACCCTAATTAAAGTTATTTCATAGCATGTGTGAAAGTATTATCTCAAGTTCAATTAATCAATCCTGATAGACCATTACATAACTATAACAAGTACACTTCTGTTGCTACACCTACAAGTCGCAATTTTAGTATAAAAAACGAAGTAATTAACTATTTTCCCTTTATACAGTGCTACTTTGTTTTTTTATGTACAGTATCTGGCGAGAACCGCGTCACCACCAGGATATAAGAAACTGAGGAATACAAGAACAGTGGAGTCGACGTCCTTCTTGGGCTGTCGTTACTGTCAGTGTTCACAGCGATCACCCGGGAGCAGAATAGAAATCACGATAAAATCGCTCACAGCACTGTCAGAACGATTTCAAAAATGGAACAAATATTGTAATTGTTTCCTAACTTAGCAACAGATGATTTCTTTGCAGTAAATATTTTAAAGATTTAACAGCATAAGCATCATCCAAAAAAAAGTATGGCAAAAATTGAAAAAACAATCACAAAGACCATAATTAACCACAATCAAATGACATCGCGTCCCAGTCACCGTTATCGAATATAATAAATATGTATGTGACAACACTCACAGAGATTTCTTGCCGAAGCAAAATCCGTAAGTTCTATAATATAGCGTCGACAAAGACGTTATGTGTTATATTGCTTGCCGTTAGAACGCTCACGGCTATTCAGGACGGGTTTGACAAAACTGAAAGTGAATTTATGGTAAAATGGAGCTTCTATTGTTGCGCACGGTAACAAAACGTTAGTTAGATCTCCAAGAGATTAACATACAACAGCGCCATCTATCACAACACTTTCAAGATGCAGCACGCTTGGTAAAATTACAAATTAAATATAATATTAACATTCTCATTTCTAACCAAATACTGTACACATTTAGATAAACTATATGGACGCCCGATCTATTCCTTAAGCTATATGTTTGCAGCAGTACCGACGCCCGCTCCACACCGGCTCACAATCATAAACAACACAACAACAATGTACATCAAGTTATTGTATCGTAATCACAATATGGAATATGTTGCTCTGTGGGCGGGAGGGGGGACAACTGTTTCATTCCAAAATATGTGACAGTTCATAAGTAACTCTGGAAAACGAACCTATGTAATAAATATGAAAAATACAAAAACCGATCCGCCATAGTTCAATGTGAAATTACATTGAATAATCTTTTATACATACCCTACTCATGTCTCGATCCAATCAAGCCAAAGACATATGCAAGCATTTGTTAACAAACAATCTTTAGACTTCTCTCAGTTCTGTAAGTTTATTGTATGATGTTAAATTCTAAAAATGTGTTACTGAGTTTTACAAACTACATATATTAGCTACTTTTATTTACATCCACTTACAAATTTAGTAAGTAAATAAGTAAATAAATTAATGAACAAGTGACTGAAGTATTTGTATTGTTAATGTAAATATATAATTGTTATTAGTCAATTTAAGTGGTGATTATGATCACAAAGTGATCGCAAAAGATGTAAAAAAAATTGGATCTTTTTCACGTCGGACAGAAACAAGTAGCTTACAAGAGAAAGTGATGATCTCACATCAAGAAACAATATTTCAATCATAATCCATACAGGAAAGCCTGTCCCCACTCCTATCCACGTCACAAGGCATACAAAAATAACATCAAATTTGGCCATCACACTTGTCACTTTGCTATCACCGACTTATTAGGTAGGTATTGCATAAATACATATTCAATTTTTACACATTCGCCGTCTTAACATAAGACGCGAGATCGCGCTTCGCACGCCGACACCCGCCCGCCTCACTCTGGAGCCCGTGACGCCCGCATGTCACATGGACATACAGTATAATCAAATTGGCAGCTAAATGTGTCAATTAAAAGTGTGTTTCACGACGTTATAAAACAGTATATTCTGCAGAGTAAAGTCAAACCTCGAAAAGGTTTTCGTCTCGAGTTCATACACGGTCACGAGAGTCGCGTACACATACAGGCATAATCACGCGCTGAGAGCTCGCATCCGATAACGACCCGCCGCACAACAACACAAGATCGAACAACATCACAATCCTCCAACACAACACGGCGAGCACTAGTTCACGTTGCGCTACGAACGGGCAGCGCGAGATCACGCGTCGGTACAAACCGGCAGCGACGTTTCGGCTCTACGGGGCCACACACAAACGAACACTGCACCGCACACATGCCAGAATAAATCAAGAGTTGCGTCGCAGCCGGGACCGCGACATCGGCCCGCAGCGTGCGTGCGCGTCCTCACGTGTGCGTGTGCCCGGGCGCGGGCGTGGGTACGTGCGCGTGCGCCGGCACCGGCATCGGCGCCGCGGGCCGCCCCGCGCCCGGGGACAGGTACTGCCCGCTCACGCTCACGGGCGACACAGTGCCGTTCGCCGAATGCCTGTCTACCATCTGAAAACAACGAACGAACTATCAGTTAAAATATTTTGGAGCGAACATATTGTCCTTTATCAAAACACTCGCAGTAACGACAAATGCGCTTGAACTGTGTCTCACACCAGAAGCAAGGAAGTTAAAACGGCTAAAACTGTGATTGGTAATATATTTTTAAGCCCGTAGGTCATCAGCAAAGTACACATTTGTAATATTTTTAACCAACACGCATCATGATTTCTCCCTCCCTCTCTGCCTGTAAACACCTGCGAGACTCTGTAATGTCATCAGCGCCTGTTAAGCCCTTAAGTGTTTATATAATGTAAACTCATACTATAATGTTTACGGTAGCCGACAAACCGAAATGACACGACTAAAAAGTAGTTATTGCTAAACACACTGTGGCTCTCCTCTCGATTTGTGATGCCACCAAGTACACTGCGTTTTCTCTATACTGTACTTTCGACTACAATAATCAAAATTTGTTACTGCAATGTCGCTAAAATATAAAAAATAAAATACCTTATGTGTTAATGTGTGCGTGTGCGCGTGGAGCAGCTGAATGCCGCTCGCAGGAACGGTGGCGGTAGCGGTGGTGGCGGCGGCGGTAGCGGTGACGGCCGCGGCGGCGGCGGGGGCGAGCGGGGAAACTACGTTCACCAATATGGTGCCATCTGGATGTGGTACAAAACATACTAGTCAATGTCTCAGAAATGTCTACAAAAAACCACACTAATATTATAAAGGCGAAAGTTTGTATGTTTGTTAATCTTTCACACTGAAGCGGCTGAACGGATTTGGTATGGAATTTGGAAGGAATCTTCCTTACGGAAACTTAGGTCATCGCCGTAGCGATAAGTTAGTAGTTAGTTTGTCATGTTGACACCAAGCGAAATACACGCGTTAAACCAATAGAGCATTCATTTATATACCTAACCATTTACCAGACAAGCACCATAGCAACACATAATATATTATATCGTTATTAGATGACGACCCTGCCAGGATATATGTAACCTCCTTATTCATGTTGGGGGTGACAAGTCCGGCACTGACGTCCCGCTTGGGGTATATGGTGAATTCCCCCCGCCAGCTGTTCCTTATTACAGTATCAAATAAGTACAAAATGCAACAGAACTGGGTATCAATTCTACTAACACATTGCTCATAGATTGTCAATGAATCGTCGTTTTTTCTAGTTTTGCTATTCCACTTGGAGTATAATTGTAATGGCTACACAGATCTAATTTCTACCGCAATTCAATTGTCTACAATGTAATCGAATGCAATTGTTATTTTAGCGGAATGTCAAGTTTATTTATGATAACATTTGAACGTCTATTGCATAGTTTTTAAAAGGATAGTCTTAATAAATAAGAGAATTGGGACCCTGACCTGTAGAGACGGGTGCAAGCGAGACGATCCCATTTTCCGTCCGCGGTACCCTACCGCTGTCCACCGCGCACACTCCTGTAAAGGCAATTATAACATGTTCACTTTCACTGAGCATTATTGCACCATGGCCGGAGCACGAACATACCCACTAGATACATCAGATTTACGGTAAGTGATATTCTACAGAGGTGTCATATATACAGTATACCATACGTAAATCCTTTAAGACATTGTTGTTTTCATAATTCCTGTCTCATTTCACTATGAAACATCTTACGACAAATATAACAATTTTTAAGAAATTGTGTTATTAAATTTAAAAAATAAACGGTTCTTTGTCTATTGGCCTCATTTTTTTGGTTTTAGGCCTTTTATTTTGTGTACGCAATTCTCGTGTAGCAGATATGTTGCTTTATTATTTTCAACACTAAAACTGCAGTTTACTGAACCGATCGGGTCGTAGCAGACGATTGATAGTTTGACATTGAAATAAACTCGTAGAGAACATTTTTTTATATTCTGAAATATTATCAATCGATGTGGTGATTTGTTTAATATTATCATGCTAAATGCAGATTTAGAGGGCCCATCATTTTTTTTTACATATCTTGTATATAGATGAGTCGAAATTTGATAAAGATGGCATTACCAATTACCATCACGTTCCCGATTGGGCCCCAAAAGTTCGAAGAAATCCCAATAAGAAGCGACCAAAGGGATCACAAAGACGATTCAATTTCAATGCATGGATGGGAATCATATATCGAACCTTTTGATCGGGCCTTACGTTCTTCCTCACAATTTGAATGGAGAACATAATGAAAACTGTTTAAGAGAAGATTTACCAGACTCAGTGGACGATTTACAACTCAATTTCATGCATGACAAGTGGTTTCAGCAGTACGGTTGCCCTGCACACTACAGGATAAGTGTCAGAGAATGACTGGACAATAATTATTCTAATAAGTGGATCGGAAGAGGAGCACCTATACCGTCGCCAGCTAGAAGTCCAGAACTGATCCCCCTGGATCCATATGTGTGGGGAGAAATGAAGAGTTTGGTTTAAAAAGAACCCTATTCAATTACATTTGTTGATGTTTAGAGACAGAGAGAAATAGATGCGGCAAATAAAATGATAAAGGATTTAAAACAACTGTTGTAGTAAAAGTGGATTAAGACACAGTATGAAAGTATGTGTGCTAAAAGCGGCGGACGTGTGGCACATGAATTGTAATCGTAGACTTTCTATGAAAATAGGAATAAACGTCATTTTGTTCCCATTTGGATTCATTTATCTAGTTTTGTAAGCCGTGATTTTGACGCTTAAGTGCCTTTAGGAACCTCTCTTAAGAACTCTTCTTGGATAGCTTATGAAACGTAAATATTTTTTAAAACATCTGCAGCAATATAGCCTTGTTTTAATAGCTATTAAATAGCTTTTATAGCCTTGTTTTAATATATCAGGACAAAGAATTTTTTTTCGAATTTATTTCATTTTTTTTTCTATCAATCGTCTACTACGAACAGTTGGCCCAGTTAACTGCAGTTTTAGTCTTCAAAATAATAAAGCAATATAATAATATACTACACGAAAATTTCAAACACATATAAATAAAAGGCACAAAGCCCAAAAAAAAATTAGGCCATTAGACAAAAATCAGATTTAAACAAAACTACCATTAGCAATATTTTGAAAATGGTTATGTTTGGGTATGGTGTTTCTTAGTCAAAATCTTGAGTGTAGGTGTTTGTCATTTTTTTTTAGCCATCATCGTTTCAATTGTACATTTATCCATTGGACGCCCACCACCGATTCGATGTAATCGGTGTATCTCGTGGGTGGGTGTCCGTATGGCTAGCGCGCAGCAGCTGGAGTAGTGCTTACCGTTAAGCTGGGGCTGCAGGTGGTGCAGTTGCAGATGGTGGGGGGTCTGCGCGGGGAGCGCAGGGCGCGGGGCGCGGCGCGGCTGCAGCAGGTGCAGGCTCCCGGAGAGCAGCTGCAGCGCCGCGCCGCTCACCACCACGCCGCCACCTCCCACACCGACGCCCACCTGCGACACGACACGACGCTTACACTACTTCCTTGCGTCGCTACATGGTGGATAGGCCACATATACGACACCGAGCGCTCCGCGAACTCGTTTCCCGATACATACGATTCTAGAGTCTTCGAGTCCCGGGGGAAGGGTACCAAGCTTAAAACATTTTTTTAAAAGCACGTAGTAAGTGTGTGTCTCTGAGATCGTCTGCTGTAGCGGCGTAGTACACATTTGTGAGTGGTTAGGGATTGTATCACTGAGCACGGAGTCGCTGCCGCTGCTCGACGACACCTGTTAGACATTACGCTCGAACGTTCACAGAGCGTCACATCGACGTGTATATTCTAGCTACGCCCCGCGGTTACACCCGCGTGGTGATGAAAAACAATGGTGATGATGATGAGCCTGGCTTCTTTTGTTAAAAGAACTCTTACCCTAATCGTTTCACTCGATCCAGAGATTACCTCCTACAACCTCACGAACTCACAAACTTTACCTCTTTATTACGTTAGTAAGTATAGACGAGTTGTTTCCCGAAATTATCGGGAATTCGACTTCGACTTCCGATTCTTTACTTGTAATCCGACCTCCTAGACAAACTCCGAACATAGCTCTCTTCATAGCTCGTTAGGCGACCTTCACTTTGCTTACAAGGGCATTCTTGCACATTGCACATGTTTGAATTTAATCAAAGCGCTATTCAATTGTTTTTATTTGTTTTTAAATGTTAATAGCACATTAGTGACCTGTGATATGGGGAGGTGTATTTGAGCCGGGTGCACGAGCGTGCTCAGCGCGGTCGTTACTCCGTTCTCGATAACGCCGTTCTGAAAACATCAATTATACATTTTTTTTAATACATAATTAAATGACGCGTTAAATTCGTTAAATCTACATTGTAGTGATTTTACATCACGATAACATACACATTATAGTCACATTTTTTAAATGAAATTCTATTTAAACCCATTCTTTTATATTTAGAACAACTATTTCCGCATGTTTTTTGCAATCTTTAAGTTTTTTTCATTTGTAATATTTTTGTTTATCAATTTTACATAGAATCTTACGTTTTTCAAGTAATTAAAGTGTACATTAGAAACATTAAATAGCTCAAAATTATACATTAAAAAACATTTCTGATTCGAGTTTTCTTCGTTTCTATGCATTTACTGAGAACGAGAGTTTTTGTAAACAATCAGAAAGTAGAGAATTTAACGAACAAAAAAGCTTACCAATTTTTTTAAAAAGCAGATATTTTGACGGGAGAATTTTCGTCTGAAAATTAGGGTGCTTTTTCGATATTAAGTCAAAATAAGGTGAAAAAAAGAAACATTTGAAATACAAAAAAATTACAGTGCGTTTTGGACATAAAAAAGTAAGTTTACACAAAATTTAGTGAGGAATAAAATTCTTTTGTAATAGATAAAAATAAAAATTAATAAACTTGGTTATTTGAATTTTTCACATAAACTTTGAGGTTATGTAAAAAAGTGTGCATATTAAAGTTGTAGATATTTTTATTACCTACAACTTTGCCGTTTAACTTTTTCCATAGGACTTGTTGAGTTTAGCCGGATATCGAGATAAGCCGTTTTTTATCCTTAAACTCTCTCCCCTTCCCCTTCCGACTTCAAGTAACCCGTAATTTATTTTTCCTTTCTTTTTTGTCATATTCTCTTTTTTTTACAATGAGATTAAATCTGTTTTTTTTTTTTTTTCAAAAATTATCGACCCTGGTCTTTAACGCTTAGAAATAATAAATAATCGTACTGTCGAGCTGTCGGTCAATCATTTTTGCTGTAAAAATGTTAAAACAAACATTTTTCGATTTCACTTAAATAAACATACGGCACAACACACATTACAGTAATCGTCACTTTTTGACAATACCACTAGCGCCAAATCAAACATAAATAAAAGTAAGTCTCAACTCAATGAATAGATGGCGCTAGTTAAACTTAAAATAAAAAACCCTCTAAATCCTAATCTTGGATTAGGTCGGGCGTAAGTGTAGCAAAGTACCAGGGGAGCATACCTGCGCGGTGGTCGGCGTTATCTGAACGGGCAGCGCGCGCAACTTTGTGCTTAGGTTTAGGGAGATTGGAGGCGAACGACCGCGTGGAGGAGATGATGCGATCTGAAATTGGCAATAGTGTGCTTCAATGTTTATGATTGTACAATTATTTATTTTAAGAACTGATTTCCAAATTGAGTCAAAAAACTAATTTAAGAAAATTCATGGACCTAAACGTTTAAATTCTTAGACAAAAACGAGATTATATCCTAAAACTGTTAATTTTCTGATACTTTTTTTTTCAATAACACAATGCATCGGTACAGTCATATAACTTTGCCCAACAGATTTCAATGTTTATGAAGCTTGCTACAATATTCACTAATATATTTAACAGTCTTTAGGTATATGGAAAAAAATTACGTAACTATCGTGTAAGTACAAAATCATACTTACGCTTATTCCTAAAAGGTGTCCATTGACACGATCTTCAATTTCTTTGTCATCAGCAATAGTCTCTGAAAAATAAATACAAGAATTCTTATTAGAAAAAGATCTTCACATGCCGCGCGGTCCACAAGCGCGGCTTGAGACGCGAAGAACGCAACAGGTGGCGCCACGTGCCAATATCGACGGCACACATTATGTTTACCACAAAATGACGACTCACTAACTATTATCTACCGGTTATACTGGGTTACCCATTATTAATTATTAGCAGACACTATTAAATATTAATAATTAGTGAGAATTTAATTCGCAACAGTGCCAAATATTAAATAATCTGGTGGGTTTGTACCAGGAGCGCATGGAAACGCAGAAGTAAACGCACCGAGAGGTCTGGCGCGCGCCGTCACTTGCCGCACCGAAGTCACTTCGCGCTTCAAGGCGGCGAGTCGCTGTTGCGACGCGATCTTCTCGCGGGCCAGTCGCTCCATTTCGTGCTCGCACTCTCGCTCCTTACGGCGAAGCACCTGCAGAAATATACTAGGCCATCAGAACGCGGCAGGAGATCGCGCTTTCACATGAAAACGAGTTACGTTGGCTCGTCGCGTCACCGTTTGAGAGATAGCGCTTATCTTTATGAAGTTTTAAGCCTCTGGACATGCTAAATAATATGGTTAGTCGGAACAAATGACAGTCGTATCTATATTTTAACACAAGTTTGTATATGAAATGCTATTATTTTATAAAATACGACAAACGGTTGGAATCTTTATTTTTACTAAGCTGCACGGTTGAACATGGGTAATTTTTAATGATTTATTTATTGAATAACAAACATCTTTTTACATAATTATTACGGTATAGATGTAGGCTACTACAAAAAGAAAATATTGTTTTAAATATAATTTAAAAATATTTGAAGCCACGTGATAATTTTTGAAGCTATACAAGCAATGAAAATGTCAAAAGATAAGGCGACTACTATTTTTGCTATTGACAATATACTACTAATGCTAACTGTCTGCAGCGAAATTTAATGCGAGACCGTCGCTTTTTATATTTTTTTTTTAATTGAGCATAGGCAAGAATGATATAAAAGTGATAGTTACATATATAATAAAATAATGATAATTATATAAAAATAGCAAAATGAGGTGGTCACAAAACAGGTCAAAATCAATTTGGTTGCTCATCATGGTGATGAGCCAGCTGGCTCGCCATAGATAGGAGGTTCCGAAATAGGGAAGGGAATAGGAAAAATAACAATAGGAGTGTCGAAAGGCACACTGTATCTGTACAATTTTACCGGGACATTAATAAGTAGAACCACATTTTATAAGATTCGGGCAATTACGTAACCACTTGTAATATACGAGGAATATGAGACCTACGATTTCACGTCTTTTTAAGCACAGTAGTGAATAAAGTTGTGTGCAAATAGTAGTTGTCAGACGAATAAGTCCAAATTAATTGGTTTAGAATTCGTTTAATTCCTGACATACAATTATGATACCGAGGATTCAAGCCTTGTTATGCGTGCTCTGTCTGTGTACATAGGCATCAAAGAGAAATTTGGAATCATGTATTAAATTATGAATCATCATATCCTTAGATAAGATAATACAGATAAAAGATAACTGTACTCTGTGAGTTTTTCTTTTTTTATAAGATGTATTTTATAGATGCACGAGTTAAGATGCAGAAACATGGCCACTTTCCAAATATTTTTAGATACGCATTTATAGCACATAAAAGTTTTACATATTTCGGCCGCGTACATATTACGATCCACATTTTTGGAACATGATGAAGTCAAGAGGGGTTGTAATGGAAGGACATCTTGTACATTTGAACATGTATACATGTGTATAATGTCAAGAATTGAAATGGTTTACGCATTTTAAGGGTTTAAAAATAAGTACATGGCTTTGGGAGGACTTTGTCGCTGCGAACAAGGAGAGAAGAATATTTTCTTATAATGAAGTTGTGGCTTGAATATTGAACAAAGAACTCTTATAAGTTCAAACTCAAAACAATTGTGATACATACAAAGTTTTCTCAAAAGTTACGGTGGCAATAATTCGTTTGTACCTTTGAAAATGTTTTATCGTATACATTTCTCGACGTTTCTTTTGAAAATTTACACAACTCCCTGAGACTCGACGTAAAGGGTATTGTAATTAACTAATTAACTTACGAGTATTGTAGAGCTTCGCCAAGTATAAGTTGATCGCAAATTTTGTCGAAACCCGGGAACACCAAACGTTACGCCAAATGTCAAGCATTTACTATCAACCTATCAGCTATAACACTGATTCTGATCGCTTCGTAGATGGAACACAATTTGTTTCATCTCGCTTTCTATCAACGTTATAATCATTTGGTGTAGTACCCAGATGCTTGCTCATACCTACGCACGTACACGTTTATCCTTCTCGTTGTGTCGTCATACAAGCCATTTAACATGCAACACTACAGGTGAAACCAAAGGTTGTACACTGGAGGAATTTTCCGTTGACCATAAAGGTAGTGCGAATGCTAAATGAGAGCTCTGAGAAGTACAGGTTGGAGTAAAACGGACGGTCGCCGTGGCGTCGTGGTTAGTGTCATTGACATGACTTCTGTGTCTCCGGGACCCTGGGTTCGAATCCCGGCAGGGGCAAACATTTGTGCGATGAGTGTAGATGCTTGTCCCGGGTCTTGGATGTTTGAGTGCTGTGATTGTGTGTGTCCATGCCTCCCGCAATACAGGGAATCCTAGTGCGGGGGTCTGAGTGTAATAAAAAATGCTTTAGTTTCAACACGTTAACTTTCTACTCTTTCAATTATTGTAAATTGACATTTTAAGCGCTATAAATATATAGAAACGCAATATAGCACACAAAATGTGAAGGTGTTATTCGCCCACACTACCTGAATGTATCTGATGGCAGAGCCCAGGATGGAAAGGTTGGATGTCTTCTTGTCATCGGGAGTCGCGGGCAGCTGCCTCTTGAGCATCTCGAAGCACTCCTTGAGATGCGCGCGGCGGTTCTTCTCCAGCTTGTTGTGCACCTCGCGGGTGCCGGCGCGCGGGGTGCCGCCGCCGCTGCCGCTGCTGCTGCTGCCCGCGGACGGGGGGGAGGGGATCTGGCTCGATCTGGGGACAAAATACTTCATGTTATTTTCTGCCTCTCTAGTAGCTAGTTTAGCGACGATGCTTGTAATTTATCAAATTTCTCTACGAGATCGGATCAGAAATGAGGAGGATCCATAGAAGCTAAATTCACCGAAACAGCCCCATCGGTTTATAACTTACTATTGCAGTGGGCGGGCAGCACGTAGAACTGACGGCCGATGGCACAGAGAAGTAATGCAGATATTCTGATGGCAAGTTTTTTCCGTAAGTAATATTTGATTATGATTTATATAATTAATGGCGATGTGTGGATTGTGTCACGCTACATATACAACTCCGACCGGCAACCGAGGACAGACGCCGTAACTACTATTTCGATTTTAAATGATCTTATATTTAAAATTATAATATACCCAATATTCCATACGTAAGAACTGTGTTTCGCAATATTTTATATTATTATTTTTATTATAGTCAATGAATTGTATACAGTTTATACCTTCGGGTATAATGTGATCATAGATAGTAGTAGTATCACGATCGACACACACGCGACACATACACATTACCTACACAACCAAAATTGTATTTAGCAGATTAGTGTCCGAAACGGTACAGGAACGATCTCTATTGCGACCAAGTTGCTTTTACTCATGATTTCTTCCATAACGAAATAATTATCCATTGAGTATTCTGCTATGAACGAAGAGTCGTTTTAATTAAGTATAAAACTGAGGAAAAACAATGCTTAGCTCCTGGTACTCGTACTATAAGGAAAGTTGTCATTCACTCCTCTTGGCTATTTTTATTTATACGAACCGAAACATCTCTTATAATCATTGTATTAATACCTTTTCCTTGGCTGTACGTTTAACCATTAAAATGTATTGCCAGGTCAGGTATATACATCTAATTATTCTACAGACTCGGTGAGTATGGGCTAACAATATTCACATTGCCTGGACACATGTGATTGGTGTCATTTTTTCAAACTTGATGGTGGTGGCTAGGCGGGTACTCGAAAATACTTTACCACCATGCTAGGAGTTTGAGCAGGAAGAGCAATCCGTTGGGGATTGAACCAGCGACCGTCAGTTTGACAGCCGACGCTCCTAACGCCGAACTATACATTCATCGAGAGATAGTTTCACCCACAACGTGTTTAAGCGCAGTATTTACCATACATTTGTTCATATAATTATTTGTATAATGTAGGTATGCAGTTCATTAAAAAGAAAAATGATTACTGATTAATTAAACCCAAAATTATATCGTATCGCTGATATACGATACAATGTTAACGAACGCAGGAATATTCAAAACGAAACTGTCACGAGAACAATTGAACAGACACATCTCCGTTTTATAATACATATGTATATTCTCATATAAAATGTATTAAAGTAAGTGTCGACGACCTTGGGTGTCCATAGACACGCATGCTAATCGCCAAACTATTGTTGAACCGACAGATGTATCCCTTTTTAACAGAACTATGACACCAAGATTCTCGTTTGTGTTATGTAAAATAAAAATAAAAGGAATACATGTTTCTAACATATAGGGCAACGAAAATCTGAAGAGCGGCAAGGTCACTTCTAGGTCACAGAACATTCTAGGTTTCAGTATGCCATCTGAATAAGTATTAGCCAATCGGTAAAACCCGACCAATCGACCGAAGGGCAACAGTTACACTGCGCAGCACGGCACAGCATAGCTAACTATCTACATACACTGGTTATTAGTGGTTCGACAAATTTATAGGCATTCTACAAAATATTCCTTACTGATAGATAACTCATATTCACAACTGTTTGTTGCACGGTGGTAGTATACTTTTCCATTACCCGCCTGGCTACGTACCACCCCCAGGTTTGAAATAATATCGTAACATACCAACACGGTGTGTTCAGAACAATTAGCTCTCGTTCGGAGCCAGCCAACATTGTAGATCTTGCACGATTCCACGTTCGACCACATCGTCACCGACCATCAACTGATATAGCAGTCAAACTATATACATACATCTTCATCATATCGGCCATAGGACGTCCACAGCTGGACTTAAGCATCCCCATTGATTTCCACAAGGACCGGCTATACCATGCAAAAACGCTTTATTGTACACAAAAAAATCATACAAACAATCACTTGTAAATAGACACAGTACAGAGGGCGGACATATCGCTGAAAGCAATCGCTTCCAGTGCGTCTACAATTTATAAGAAAAATCCGCAGTCATAAACAGACTACACACAAACAGTTCAATAATATGGTTTTGTATCTGGCCAGGCATTTAAGTCTAAAATGAATTTTATTTAATTTAATACAAAAAAATATATTTAATATTGAACTCTATTTAACAAAGGCGACAATACGAAGACAAACTGTCAAACGCATTCCTCTGCGGCCGGACTTTAACAAACGCGCAAAGGCACATTGCAATTGAAATAATAATCATGACGTAGTAGATAATCGATTCAATGAGTAGCATGAATGATGCACGCTCGACGCGTCGCGCGCCGCCGCCGCCGCCGGCCGCCGAGACGCGCCGCCAGGATCCAGATATTACAATTCAGGGCACGATTATTATACAAATATAATATATATGTAGACAAACCTTGACACCAGTATAATAATATAGGTAACTCAAAAAACCTTTCGTAATGCATGCCGGCTCATTGTTACCCTATTCTTTTTAACAGACTTCGAAAAGGGGAGAAGGTATGTTTTTGTCCTTACATCGGAACTACCATCATTTATGAATCAATTTGAAAAATACCACGAGCCTCCATCATTGATTTCCACAAGGACCGGATGGAAGCGGCCCGCATCCAGCCCTTACCTGCGATCTTAGTCAGGTCGTCTGTCCACCTTATGACCGTCCTATGCTGCGCCATACTATGCTGGACCTTTTTCTTCACTTTCTATAATATATTCGAAATTATTATCGAGAGTAGATTCTTTATAATACACAGAATATATTATAATAGTAGCGCCCCGCGGTTTCACCCACCGCGTGAAAACTGAGTATAGTATCAAACTACATATTTACCTAGTACGATACACATATTATAATTTTTATAAAACTATATTTATTTATTCACTTCGTTACTACTTATATAAAGTCAAATCAAATAAGTATAACAGAAAAACTAGCAGAGCAGTTAAAGACAAAGATCTAGCTAGATCCAGCACGAATCTATGTACAAAGTGAAAGTCTAGTTAGTCTCTGCACACTTGTGACGTAGAGCTCAACGAGGTACGAATGGCGAGTTATATTAGCGAAGCGACCAGCTGTTTCTGACATCGCGGCTACCAGGAACACATACCCATGAGTGGTGGCGGTGATGCTCGTAGTGCGCGGCCTGGAATGTTCTTGTGCGAAGTCGACGATCTGTGCGGCGGGCGGCGGCGGCAGCGTCGGCGCAGCGGTCACGAGGGGGAGCGGCAGCGGCTGCGGCTGCGGCTCTGGGGCCGAGGCCGGGGCCGGGAGCGGGCCGGGGGCGGGGTGCACCGCCGGCGTCACAGCCACGGGCACCGGCGACGGCGGCGACGGCACGCGCACTACGCCGTTGGTTCGCGCCACCGACACCACTCGCAACGACACCGGCGACTTCGGTTCCTCCTCTGTGAACAAACAAACTCAGCTATCATCACGGTAACCTTCGTCAATTAACATTCCCGCTCTCGAACCGGCCGGGCCGGTGCGGTGCGTGGCGGCGATACGCGAGAAGGCTTTCCTCGCTTGATCAACCTTGTCAAACTCGTGTCAGCCGCTCGTCCGCGGCTGCAATATGTGGCGGTAAAATACCAGGGGAACAGCGTACACGAGGCGGTCTACGAACCGCGGGCGAATGAAACCGACTTATCGGTGTGAGTGAGACGGCGAAACTAGTACTCTACCGCCTTCCAGTGATGCCTTGCGGCATTGAACTTTATCAAATGTAGGATTGAGATTATAATACTTCGACGCGTATAACGATCGGTCACGCTGCACTGGCGAGAGAGATGGATAACTATTGCCGTAGGGCGGAAAGAGATGGCGAAAGAAGGCGTGTCTCGACACTTGAATTACGACGGTACATGTGGTATGGGCGCGTGCAGAGTTTGTTTTGTATATTTTGTAGTAGGCAGTTGCCACGCCGAAAATCAGCTGCTCGCCAGAAAAACAAGCGGCGCATAACTGTCAGGAAAGAATGACCGTGGCGGGCGGCGCGGCGGCGGCAGCGTGGCGCGGAGGGCTATCGATGCGAGGTTTGATTTGTCAGCGCGACGCCATAACGGGCTCGTTTTATTAGATCACTGTGATCGTAAATCATAAGATCATAACGTTCCCCATAATTATTTTAAAGAATTAGGGTTAATTGTGTTAGTACGCAAATAAACTAGCTCCATAGAAGCATTATATCTTTAATTCAAATCAGCGAAAACTGTTTTCTCAATATGTAAGTAAAACCACGTAAAGCGTAGCAAACGTAATAATAATTAAATTCAAATCTAATCTACCTTAGGTATATGTATAGTCAATACGCATGCCCCATTTAGCGTACTAATAATGTACACCAAACAGATTTTCGACATACCTACCTATGAAGCAACTATGTCCACCGTGAATGAAAAAAAAATTACTTTTTAATAAAATATGTATATAATATACAAAATATAACTAACCAACAAAACTTTCTTCAGATAATAGCAGAAGCTCCTAACGGTTGTTATAGCACGTATAATAGGAAAACATACGACTGCAGGAGTAGTTGACCGGTTTATAGAATCTCGTCGATAGGTACACACAGAATCGTTTAACCGAGGAGTCCGGGGCCCTAACCTCCTTACTTCTCAAACGATCTGGTATTCTATAGCTGCTTACAGAACTATTACAGCTCTTATATTATTTTTGCGATTATTCTGTAAATTTTAGTGCCTATTTATATCTGTAAAAAGTTTGAGATTGTCACAAGTCCATTAATAATCTCGTATAAGAAAGTGACATCAGCCACTGCGTGTGTGGTGTGGAGCGGGACTTTCTTACCATTCGAGTCGCTGCAGGATGCTAAGTCACGACACCGATTATCATTGTGATAGACAGACGAGGTACTAAAGTGTTTTTTGTAAAGATTTAAGTCTAACAGTTTAATGACTGACCGAATTAATTACCCTGGATATGATACATAATAATGATATTTGTGTCTGAAAACTATCGCGAGTTTCTTCCATAATTGTAATCCACAAACCGACTAGGACTCACGTGGTAAACTCTGGAGAAGTGCTCTCCGACCAGTTTCAAACTTATTGCTTTATTTATGTCATTAATAATTGCCAAACTGTCAGACCGTAATCTTCCAGTATTTACCACGTGAGTCCTATTCGGTTTGTAGATTACAATTATAATAATACAGAAAAATATTAGGTGTAACACTTTGTTTCTATAATATTTTTAAACAGAAACATATAATGACATTTCATATATGTATAAGTGTTAATTCCGCGAGAATATTCCATTCGATAAAAATATGGCTAATAGAGACTAATATCGAAGGTCTGATTAGATCGATAGAAAGCCTAATGCAGGATTTATTCCACGATACGATTCGTTAATTAGGTCTAATAGCTTAGATCGTACAATTGTTGTTGACTCGCTGTATTGTGCTTGTATGTACCGATAACGACCAATGACCTGATTACCTACTAACAGTACATGTTACGCGCTTCTAACTTATGACTCAGAAACCTGGATCTATGACCTTAGCCCAAGGTTACGCATACAATTATTAATGGCGCACAAGTCGACCAACTTCGATCAAACTTTATGAATGTATTTGTAATGCGTAGAATGCCTAGGCCCAACGTGAACTACAAACTAGGTCTAGTAATAGATTTCAGTGGATTGACCCTAACCCTAACGTGTGTG
This sequence comes from Apeira syringaria, assembly GCA_934044485.1. Lineage (NCBI taxonomy): Eukaryota > Metazoa > Arthropoda > Insecta > Lepidoptera > Geometridae > Apeira > Apeira syringaria. The sequence continues at coordinate 1,033,443 of OW203656.1, read as the reverse complement.
ACCTATGAATGACCACTCCGCGTTATCAAATTAAATTTAGACCATAATTACGTTTAGCGTTGCTCAACTCTAGCGACGGAACCATATTTGCTCAGACTTAGAATATGCGGCGTTTACGCAATCTATTCGAGCATGATTCTCTCTGTCAAATATTGGATCGTGCTGGTTTACGCCAAACTAACGGATCAATTTATGTCCTAGGCGACAATCTTTCTACTTCTCGGTCGGCCACATCTCGATCATGATTGCTAGATGATCCATCATCTCTTAACCATTTTTACTTCTCTGTCAACGTCACTTATTGATGCGACGGAGGGCCTTCTAGGGTGACCCACCAAATAAATGGTCGAGAACTAATGAGCCGATAGTCAGCCCAGATGTCTCGTAAGCGAATCAATCGCTGAAAGGTTCGATGAGTTTTTGAACTGACAAGGTCAACAATACAAGAATTGACATTACTATCGGGGTATTTACCGTGCATTCTGTTTGTATGTAAGCTGTGAATATGTAGTTACTCCTGAACTTGGCGCATTCAACTGTGCCGAAATATCGATCAAATAAAACAATATACAATACTGGTACTTGTCGAAAGGTTAATTCAAAACACACATACTAAATTGTGACATTGATTACTCTATCATAAAACACCCTTTCCAACGAATTATTAATCTCTCTATAGAGACTCGGGTCGTCGTTCTCGATTAACGATTGCAAAATACCTATGAGTTCTCTGCAGTTGTGGTGCTAACACCATCAGGTCATGGAGTTCGTAGCATTTGTATTGCATAATCTGTAGTCAAGGGCTTACCCCTACATGGCAGAGTTAACAGTCTCGGCAACGTATCGCAATGCCCCCAGTGTTACATATAGCGTGCCGGACGGGGCGATCGCTTACCTTCAAGCGGTCGCCTACTTATTTGCCAGCTATAGCATTAAAGCGAACAATATATACTTCAGAGAAAGCTGTCTGATTTCATAGAACTTCAATACTTGTTTCAAGCTACTTTTGATGAACATGAAAAGCGTATATTTACCCAAAAATCATTTTATCTGTACTTGGATCAAGTCTCGTGTGTAAAGGTCAATGTCATTATTTTAGCCGTAAATGTTCACATTTGGACTTAGTTATCTTTAACCATTGTCGTCTAACACATATACATTCAAGTATGTATATGTAAACATTCAAATTGAAGTACTATTCAAATTATAATAAATACAATAATAAAAATTATTGCCCATAGTACATATATTTAGTTGTGTACTATTTATATATTAAAAGCTTGCGTTTGACAAGTGCCCCTCCTGATGTTAAGTGATGCTGGTGGCGTTGTCTAGGGCGTAGCCCGCAAGCCTGGAAGGAATATGTTTAATACTAAACATACAAAACAAATGTATCCATTAAATGATGTTCTTATGTGTTAACTTTTAATCAGGAAAAATGATGCATATATCGTAAAGGTAATCTTAACTCGCTCGAATTCAATCCCGCAGTAAAAAGATCAATTATCTCAAGAGTAGTTAATGTTAAGATTGCATACACTCGTACAAATTGAGACTTTTGCCAATAATTATTGGAAATGAAAGCTGACATTGAGTTTGATATAATTCCGTCTGATTATCTCATTCGTGATTGAAATGTTGTTTTTAGAAAAAATATAGTAGAATAAATAAACTGGTAAGTTAGCTCAATCAAGTCCAAGAAAACGAATGCGAGATTTTGGACCTTGCTATTAATAAACCCAATTAACAAAGCATAATTTTAAGGCACATTATCATTACATATTATGTCCTTTAAAATGATATGCCTGGTGGAGATCACTGTTAGTGACAAGGCCACCAATTGTCACACTCTTTCTGTATTTTTTGTCTGAAAATTCTCATGAGTTAGTCATATTATTATCAGGCCATCATCCATTATCCCGCTTTGGTCACATTTATAGTAGAGTATTTCGATCTACAATTTCGGGTATGCGCGATTTAAATAAATACAATAAAAACAATTAACAATTTTCTAATTTTATCTAAATAGTATTATACCCAGATATTAATTACGTAACACGACCCTTTTCATCGTGTCTCTATCATAGGCAGTTGAATCATCTTGACCAGGAGGTCAAATTGCTATTGACATTGAAAAATATATAATAAAGTCTCACAGGCTGATCGGTTGTCGGGTGCAGGTGCCAGGGAGACAAAGGCGTAGAGTCGTTATGCAATTAAAAGTGGGAGGGTGATGGGGAGAAGGATTAATAAGAGCGGAGGCCTTGTGTGCGTCACTGGCCTTCCTTATGGTACCCCCGTGGATTCCTCCCTCTAGCCGACCTCGGTACAGATCCTCGGCCGTGGGCTTTGTTCCCACTATTTTATGACCTAGTTTACCGAGATCAGAACAGGCCACATCACCTCTTGATATCTAATAGACACGCACGAGTATAAGGCAGTTGTTTTATTACAATGATGATACTGTCAAAGGGAACGAGATTAGGGTGCTTGACTAGCAAAAACAAAGCAGGCCTTCGTGGGTTAAGAGGAAGTTTAATAAGTGAAGGTCCAATTTAGTTTTATTATCCAAAATTAGTGTTCTGGTCTTAATTGTGGATGATTAACTTTAAAGTGCCTATGAATGAACATGTGTGAAGGGAAAAAGTAATTATTTACGCTTTTTAAATTACTTTCTAAAATATCCGTATTATGTAGTGTCACCAAAGTGCTATTCTAAATCAACGGGGATTCGATCTTACGCCCTCGTGCTTGAAACCACGAAATATGAGTAGAGTTAAGTATAAGCTTTCACACATGAAAATCATGTTTGAATTGAAAATGTTTGGAGTCAAAATTATATTTTGACTGACCTCGACATTTCGAACAAATTACATTGACCGTGGTCACAAGGAGGCCGAATAAAAATTTATTTCGTAATTGTAATAGGGAATAGACCCGATAATATTAATATATATCTTAAAACATAAAGTTTGTTTACGATGACACTAGCTGAATATACGCCTAGTGCGGCGTCAATATGAAAAAAAATACTATAAAGGGCTACTTTGCTGGGGGCTAGAAAGAAAAAAGATAGAAGCTATACGTCAAATATCTGCTTGTATACTACTACTAACTTGTATTGCTAAATAGACAATTTTGAGTATTTTAACCGAATTCAATAAAGGCGGTTAGTCAATTCGATCGTATCATTTGTATAGTATAAGTATATACTGTATATTATCAGATAACGATATCTTAAATAAGTATACACTTGTGAATAAATGTTCATAGATGCAATGGAAATGTGGAATATTGACAATGATCTCATACGCTATCACGATATAAGATAAGTGCGCGGTCGCGTCACCGGCGCGTCGTCGTCGTGGCGCGCGCGTGAGCGTGGCGGTCTGTATGAGCATCGAGATTTAAAAAATACCAAAGAATGGAACCGACTTCAACACTCAAAAGTGTGAAATAACTAGTTGAAGTCGGTACAATGATTATTCAGAAGTAACTAATATCTATCAAAATATTGTCCTGATTATCACTTATATATTTGTACCAAGATCTTTGAATAAATATTTTTATTATGTAATTCTTAATGGAATCAAATTTTATAGAAGCATAAAACATAATAGGGCACTGAGTTAATAAATACCATTATTAATCCCTTTCCCTTCACTACTAGGAAATGATGTAATTGCCAACATTACTCTGTCAGTTGGAGTGAAGCAGTAAAAACAATATTGTAGGCATTTCCAATCCATACCAAAACTGTTACTTTTCTGTTTTAAATCAACAAAGCGTCACCTCGCAAAAAACATAAAACCTATAATAGCTACGTAAGGCAAGTGTCGCTCGCACTCGCACTACGCGATGCTGCCCTGGTAGATCGGCGCGAGGACGGCGCGTGGCGGCGGCGGCGGTGCGGCCGCATCGAAGCGGCGCGGCGCGCGGCGGCGGCGGCGGCGGCGTGGCGTAGGTGTGTCACATTCACACAGCCAGTAAATAAACGGCACAGTCCGTCCATGCCATGCCACTATGCCCGTGTACCGTTTTGCGAACACTGACGATTGCGAGTGACAGATAATATGGTACTTATAGGTAAGTACATAGAGACCAAGATGTAAAATTTGAGTGTTAAAAATTTAGCATGGAATTTGCAATTTATTTATTTATTACACTCAAACTCCCACACTAAGATTCCCTGTGTCGCGGGAGGCATGGACACACACAATCTCAGTTAGTGCACAAACACTAATTACAACATATTTTTTTTATTTTATTATAATAAAACTAGCATAGTTCACGCCGCCTATTAAAAGGGACCGTGTCACACGTGTAAACGTCCACGGGCCGATAAAAACGTGAGTGTAGCCGGTTGTCTTCGTAATAAAAACCAAAAAACATGATAGCTTTTTGATATTGAGGAGTGAACCAAAACTCATATCAGACGTTACGCGAAGATGCCAACAAAGATGTAGAACGCAAGTCTAGGACATATTTATTCAGTCATGTATAACTTAAAAGCTCCCAACATCGGATACAGACGTGCATGCTATCTATCGTTATGAAATTATAGCTTTAATTCCTTCATAATGTGCATCATCTTAATAATCAATTTTACTCTTTTTAATCGACTTCAAAAAAGGGGGAGGTTCTCAATTCGACCTGTATGATTTTTTTATGATTGTTACCTCAGAACTTTCGACTGGGTGAAGCAATTTTGATCGTTTTTTTTTTTTGAAAGCTGGTGCTCCCCGTGTTGTCCCATTTAAATTTCATCAAAATCGGAACAGCTGTTTATGAGTAACAATCCAATAAATGAAAAGTGCTGCGCATACGTCGAAGACATTAGAGAGAAAATGTCACTAAAAAGGGTGAAAAAAAAATTACCAAAAAATGGAACCGACTTCAACACTCAAAAGTGTGAAATAACTCGTCGAAGTCAATACTATACTCACAATATTATCTTGATAATACTCGTAGTTACTTTTGAAATATCATGGTACCGACTTTAGCAGTAGCACTGAGTGTTGAAACTGTTGAAGTCGGTTCCATTTTTTGGTAAAAAAAAATGTTATAGTATATTGTTTCGCGCGAATAATAAATATTTCTCGATAGATTTCATAAAAAAAGCTATAGGTGAGCTATTTTTTATGACATGTGTTCAATAATAACCCTGAATCAAATGTGTCACAGCTGTCGACACTCGAGCTACACGTGCGACCGAGCAATCGTTTTCCGACTGTGTCATACATAATTTCAATTGATACAAATAACCTTCGTTCGTAAGCGGAATCCCAACCTATTCATGCGTAATTAAACCTTTACTGGGCCAGTGCTTTCAGGATTTAAATTGAGTTGAAATAGCTCTACTTAAACGTAAATTATGCTGCACAGAAGCAGCAAAACAGCAGCGGTTTGTAATGCACGCATTCTAAACCAAAGGTATCCAACAAAGGCGATCCACGTAATTGAGTTGCAAATTGCAATATGTGAGCGTTTGGCCTCCGTGACGGGAGGGGGGGGGGGGGGGGGGGGGGGGGGGGGGATGGGAAGTTCGGCTCTGGGGGTGATAAGCGAAGGGGGCAGGGGAGATAAACACGTGACTTGTAGTCACGCGCGTTTCAACGCACTCGATGCGGCTGCACACCGCTGCGCTCCACCCCACCTCGCGCCACAGCCAGGAGAAAGGGAAACGAGCCGCGGAATGTGTTAGCCTCGCCACCTTTTCTTTTCTTTCCCCTTTATAATACTACTATCGCGAATTCTATGTTACCCTAGTACTCGCAGTCGTTGGATTCCTTTCATCGAAGATTATAACAATTCACAGAAACAGAATTTAATATAAACATTATTTAATGTAATGTAGCTGTTGTTGAATTATCTGTCAGTAGAAGAAGGACGCCCTGCAGGTGGCTTGCGTATTGATGTAGGTCGGTCGGTCGCTAGCAGCCGCTGATTGGTAAGAAGAAATTGTAATGATTATGACTACAGATGCGGTGAACATTTTTTTATCGCAAAGTCAACGACCTCGCGAATGTGACGCGAGCGGCTCGTTCCACATTTTTTACGACGCTTCATTGCACGACAAACGAACGACACGTGTACACCATTCGACAAATAATTAGGTTCTTGGCAGAGACGCGTCGCGGGGCGACGGCAGCAACATGAAATCTAAAGATAAAAAGCACTGATTCGATCGGCAGGTTTAGTTATAAGTATTTAACTATTCATTTTTGATTAACGTACGCGGTACACCGAAGACGTAATTGTTTCGACATCAGGAAATGTCACAAGGTAATTAACGGTTACGTAATTTAGCCGGTGAGCTGAGGAGAAGCACGCTATTCTATTAACTTGGCAGTTTAGAGGTCATATGATACCGGTTATAGAACAAAAGGTATCCTATAGATGCGACGCGACGCTAATACAGCTACATTCATCTGTATCACGAGAGTATAACGTTCTTACAACCTCACACACTTCTGTGGTCAATACATAACTTAAAGCTAATCTCGGTGTCAGAGCGAAACAAAAGAATTAGCGATAAGATAACGCACATGGAAAACGAATGTGGTCATGCGGTCGCGTTTATTTATAAAACAATACAGTATGTGTCTTAAAACTTCGTTTTTTTAACTTGGTGTTTAAGTTTGGTGTTGGTTGGTTTGATGGATTTGTACATTTTTGAGGCAAAAAATATATATGAACTGTTATCTACATCGTCGGTAGAGTACTTATGTACAACTACCGTCGCCTGCCATTCGGTGCAGTCAATATACCCGAAGACGTTACATTTTGCGCATTACATTAATAGTATTCGCTCAATCACACAAGTTCACATTAACTTTGTGCGCAATAATCAACAACAAAGTTCCCAAAATGCTTGCATTACGTGATGAATATGTCGGAAAGCAGAGCGTACATTACATAAACAATGCACACACACACTTACGGAACAGTGTCGCCTTGACTCGGACCGTGCTTGAGCTGTAAATTTCTTCCTACCTATATTAAAAAACTAAAGTATTCAGTTATGCAACGCAAGGCTCCGTGTGTTCACTAACGCCCATTTTCACGGGACTACGAGTTTCTGCCAATGTATGCGATTGCGCAATGGGTATCGTGATGTCTATCTTATGTAGAGCGGAGCGTAGACACGACAAAAGGTCGGTACGTTCAGTTCTTACACGTGCTAGGCTTCGACATGGTTAACTCAATATTAACATGGAGTTTATGATGCAGTATTTACAGTGTTACGATGATAGCGAAGAGAAGAGGAACAAGACTGGAACCTTTCGCACAGTAATACCTAAAATCAACATATATATTTATTGTCATGTTTTGATTTAGGTGTGTCCGAAGTGATTAATTCATTGGTGACAGCAGAATTGTTTTATGGGAATCCGCTGGCGTGCCCTACTTATGTCAATCAGGACAAAATAAACAAACTTGTAGAGCCGTCGTTGATTAACGACAAAGAAGGTCTTTATACAGCGGGCCTTCTTCGTTTATTACGGAGAAGAGGAGCAGAGTTTAGTGCCGAGCAGACAAAGAACTGAAGCGATGGTAGCTCAGCAGTGGAAGCGTCGGCTGTCTAAATGACGAACGCTGGTTTGATTCTCATCAACGGCCTGAGCTTCCGGTGAAGGTAACACCGTTATCAAATTCCCAGCATAGTCGTTGGGTACTTTCGAGTACCCGCCTGGCTAGCTACCACTCTCAAGTTTGAAAAACTGTCACCAAAACACATAGTGTGTTCAGGCAGCAGTCTTTGAGAGCCAGTAAACATGCTAGGTCTAGTGTGCTAACATCTTCGACCACATCATCACTGAACAAAGAGACGCTACCACTAGAAGCAGGTATCGAGATAAACGGGAGTTCCTCACATATATAATGTATACTATCTAGGAGATAATAAAACTAATGTTATCATTTGTCTTATGCAAGCTGTTACACACAGCTCACCGTAGTGTTGGTTTGGTATTCCAGTATAACGCGTCCAAAACCTACTGTTCGTTAATGTTTCCACGGTTTCAGATAGGACTAAAGACTATCGACACATCGCAATGAATTTTGCAAGTCCACAAACCAGTAATACCGCATGCTCAAAGTTCGATGCCACATAGAGTTCGCCTCTTTCACTCCACAAGGCATGAGACCACCAGCCGGTTATGCGCTATGGGTAGTTATATGGTCTTCGCTACACGGACAAGCGTGCCAACCGACACAATCCGGATATTGCAGTATTTGATAGAACCCATTCCAAACTAAGCTACCGTAATAAAGGCTTTTCAACTAGTTTATGAAAACCTTCCCTAATATACATAATAGTCATAAATCAAGTTTCATAAAATTTTAAGGTAAAGCTCAACTTTTTCCCGCGACACAGGGTATCCCAGTGCGTCGGTGAGTGGGTTAAAAAAAAAAAACTATAATGATGTATGTATATTTCTTAAACGAATATATGAACGAGACTTAAATGGTTTTTTTTATACTGTCTGATCCAGCGTTTGACCACTATCTCACTTGATAACCAGTGACGATGTGGTCGCTGGCTCTCAAGGACTGCTGTCTGAACTTTTATGTATTCGGTGACAGACTTTCAAATTGGAGGGTCGTAGCTAGCCAGGCGGGTACTCGAAAGTAGCCTACCACCATGCTGGGAATTTGATAACGGCGTTACCTTCATCGGAAACTGAAGCCATTGGTCGTGTTCGAACCAGCGGAATATGGAAAATAAGATGTTTTTCTAGAAGGTCACACACAATAAGTAGATATTTTTACCACAATATTTTATGACGAAAAACAATAACGCAATTAATCTTTTCCATACCCATAGCATGTCGTTCAGCATGTACGAACATCTGTCAGGGGACGAGTTCCGTGATATGACAGTCACGAGCATATCGACCCAAGCTCACGGAAACAGAGATCGGTGCGTGAAGCGTTCCGTGCGCGGACGCATAGGTACCTACTCTGCGAACGGGCTGCAACTGTGGCTACGGTTATCAATGATGTTATATGTTTATATGAGGTAGATGTCGCACAAGCGCGCGGAAACTGAGGCGGCAAAATTAAGTCAATTGTAGTAATTTTCATTATGACGCGTATTTCAAGCGCAAGCCTAAACATATAGCTATCCTTTTCTATATTATTTGTACCGTATTATCTGTCGCAGTAAGCATGTTTATGTCGTAAAGGATCAAAATCTGAGCACCGCGCAGTATGAATATGCGTCATCTTTAGTAAAACATCATAAAATTATTGTTCTCTTTATACTAGTAGCGCCCCGCGGTTTCACCCGCGCTACCTCAATTATCCCACGGGAACTATACTTTTTCCGGGATAAATGTAGCCTACGTGTTAATCCAGGGTTTAAACTATCTGGGCGGGTCTGGGTTTATCCATTAAATAGTTGCTATGCCTATGCTTGCGGCGTTCACGCTGCTTGTTTTGGTTAAGTCCAGGCCTTCTTTACTCATCCCGTGATGGGTAGGGAGGTTACGGTCTTGGGGGAAGCGCAGGTCGTGATGATCCTCAAGGCAAGTCTGGCGATTACCTTCTCGCGGTGCTGCCTGTTCTTGGTCTAATTCCTCTGAATTAGACGTAACTAGACATCGTCCGGCGCCTCGCGTGTCTCATATGTATGTAAGTTTATTTATATCCATTTATTTATGTATGTTTATTATATTCAGGCCGGGACTGCTCCCGATAGGCTTTGCTCGCCAAGCCGACGAGGAGCGGTCCACTTGACGGTAGGTTGCGGTGCTGCTGCAAGGCACTGCAACTGAGGGGGGCAGCGGCGCCGTGTTGGACGGTGCTGCAGCTGAGGAGGCGCTGCGGCGGGAGTGATTCAGTTCGTCTCCTGCTGTGGCGCCGATATGGCCGCCGTCGGAGGGTGGCGGCCGAAGCGGCTGGCGATGGGGCTGCTCCATCTGGCCCATCGCAGGGGACCACGAGCGTCGGATGTGGGAAGTCTGGCGTTCCTTGCACTGTGTGGTCCCCGGGGTGGTGCGGCCGTGCTCTTGGTCCCGGCACGGTCGCGAGGGGGAGGGTCATCCTCCCCCCCTGGAGGGGTCCGGAAACGGACGGCCGTGGTGGGGGCGCGGTATGCAAATGTACCCCGCGCTCCCTCCGTTATAGCGGCAGGATGGACACCGTGGGTTTTAGTCGGTAGTGGACCCTGGCTGCTGTGGGTGCAGTTAGGGTTGGGGGCCATGAGGCCCCCCAGGGAGCGGTGATGCTTGAGCGAGCCCGACACACCCCGCCTACTTTCCCGGTAGGCGGAAGTGCGTAAATGCATTTTCCCCACGTAAAAAAAAAAAAAAAAAAAAAAAAAAAAAAAAGGGTTTAAACTATCTCCATACCAAATTTCATCGAAATCGGTGTAGCCGTTTCAACGTGAAGAACTAACAAACATACACACTTCACACATACACACAAACTTTCGCATTTATAATATTAGTAGGATATTTACTTATGAAGATGCTTTCACTGCAAAAGGACATAAATGTCTTGGCGCTATTTTTTTAATAATATTTTGGTGTTACAGGTTCCAACGGCCGATTACCTCACACTCTCGCCTCGGGTGTGCCGATTTACATTATCATAATGTGACAAAGTTTTAAAAAACAATGAGAACAAAGTATTAGCATTGTGAAAAATCGAGACAGTTTTGAGAACATTGCGACATAATTTTATAGGTCGTTGATTTTTGCAATGCGTTTATTTCAGGATATTTCGTCATTTGTGTCATGTGTACCAAAGCAAAATAGACTAGATCAGAGTTCAGCTTCAGGGAACTGTGTCACAATCGCCAGTTACATGATTATATATGTATTTATATGTACGTAAATTAATAATATTTATATATTATGAGTATATAATATTTTATCAAATAACGCCTGTTCCTATATAATGTTCCACGCCTGAGTGATAAAAACCGGATTATATATTTCACTACATAGTATAAAACAAAGTCGCTTTCTCTGTCCCTATATCCCTATGTATGCTTAAATCTTTAAAACTACGCAACGGATTTCGATGCGGTTTTTTTAATAGAGTGATTGAAGAGGAAGCTTTATATGTATAATAACATCCCTTAATAACATAGGCTATATAATTATACCCGTGCGAAGCCGGAGCGGGCCGCTAGTCATTAATAAAGTAATTTAAGACAAACAAGATTATCTAGTCGGTACATGAATTTTACCTAATGATAGCAATGAACGCCTTTAGCAAAGCCGGTCGCTAACTTATCTATTGGGTACGGCTGACCTTTCTACTTGGATGGTCGCCCGTCGTCCCACGATGGGTTTCCTCGAGTTGAATTGATAACTCTAATAGACCCTCGTTTTTTGTAATAGAGAAACAGTCGCTAGGACATGTGCTCTAGGAGCCTTGCCTAGTTCAATAGCTTTCATTTATGTTTAACCAGAAAACGTTTTATATTATATAAGTATTCTTCGTGCAAACGACAGATTATTCACCTCAGCGAAACATATGGAATCACAGTGTATCAGAAGAATTGTGTTTCGGACTGCATTTTGGGAACGTAGTTTAAATATTAAAATAGCAACTAAACTGAAAAGATCGATGCGTTGATATATATAGTATAATTATTATGATGAACTATTCCGTAATAAACTATTTTTTATTAACTGGTAGGTAACTCCTCCATTAAACTTCCAGTTGACAATTATTTCCTATTTTTTCGTCAATCCTATTGTTATAATATTCCTATTAGAATCATTTCGACTACAGCTGAAAGCCGAATTAAAATTTAGTAGTGATTAGTACGTTTTAAGCTTAGCGCTTTCAGACAGAAAGACAGACGAACGCAGTAGAAGGACTTTATTTTATACGTAGTGATACACTATAATATAATGTCTTCGAACTATAGTCTGGCCAAGTGAGACTGTCAGTGTTAATGGACTATAAACTATTGTGAAGTTATACTCGTATCGTCAAAACGTCCAGACACCAGATAAATCGTAAAAAAACTTGGCTATCATAAAAGTTAATCAACCAACCAGTAAAAACATTTTACACGTCATACACCCATGACGAAAAATACCTCTCATGATATAGCATGTTTCGGTAGCATTCGCCGCACAATGTGTCGATCCTGCATGTGACGCCTGGGGCTGGCTGTTACCCGCAAGCGACTGTTGATTATACTGTGTGCTCGCACATAGCAATTTGTTTTTGTAGATGGGCGTGTTGGTCGCGATCTTGGAAACCGTCGCACAAAGCGACACGAGGTCGCGCGACGAGGTCGGGTGGGCATGCATTCTCGACACCGACTACCGAGGCGACACCGCACGAATCGTGCCGTATATCGAGTCAAACAAACCGGACCTGATAATGCACTACGCAATCGACATTATGGATAAGGGGAACATTGCCATTGTGAAAAAATGTAACATTCAAATTAAAACTTACCTAAATACTCCCTAATCCACTTTTTCTTAGGCGGCGCCCTCGTATTTTTGAAACTGTCCTGTGCTTCCTTCACGGGGCTCGGATTGAGGACGGAAGCAGAGGGTCCGAACTCAGGTAACCGTGGCCCGATCGTCAAGGAATTAATTGTGGGATGCGCTGGGAACTCGTATCCGTTAACACGAGGGTGCTCATGGTTCTGGAACTGCTTGTACGTTTTCAGCACTATGGGGATGGGTTCGACGATTCTGCCGAATTCAGTCTCTCTTGTGTTGATGGCGATCGTGTGCACAGTGTCAGAGTAGAATTCCCCGGGGGTGCCCATCGCGCCAAACAGATCGATCTGTCCTCGGAAGTCTCGGAGGCCGGCCGGCCTGGCAGTGCCCAGTGTCACGTCGGTGGTTTCCATAAGCGTACCCATTCTACGATGGGGGAAATTTAAATTTGCTAACTACCCAAACGGGTACACATCGTTATGGACTCTCACGCAAACACTTTCGTCCGAGTCATTTTTATCCAACAGTTTTAGAAGTCACTTTATTTTGTGTAATGTGTTATTTATGAAGTTTTAAAATACACGATTTTTTGCGAGTTGCTCAATGTCTTTTCGTCTGAGCTAACAAAGAACTAGGTAGCTACTGGTGAAATGTTAAGCATTGTTTCAACTTTGTAGGGAAATTTCATAAACATCATTGATAAAGTCTCCATGTCTAAGTTCTAAGGATTCCAACGAATAATGCTCACGTGGGAAGTTTTCCGCAATAAAAGAAAATTCGGTAGTTACAGCGACGAAAAGCATACAAAAAAGAGGTATGAAACTTTACACCTTTTATTTTCAAAAAATTACAAATCAATACAGTGATGGAGTTTCTCTAAAATATTGGGTAATGACCGACGAGGAAGCATTGATTTAAAGATGCGTAGAAAGGTATCAAACGATGCTCAATGAGTATAGTTAAAACTTAGAATACAAAATTGAATTTATAAACGAGAAAATACACCTATACAGCATCTGCAAAAATTATCATCACAAGTCACAATGACAACAGAAGACAAAAAAACATCGTCAAGGAACTTAGAAAGTGACGCAAAGGTGATGAAAAGCCAATGCCAAAGTGAAATCAATACTATTCTGTGAACGAGCGACATTCGCAAGAATGAGGGTGTGAATGTGTGTGTAACGCCGCGGCCGTCTCCGACACGGCAATGGAGGGAGTCAGAATGGCCGTTGGTGCGTAGGCTTGCGAGCTTGGCGCGGCAATACAAGGAGCTCAACAAGTGCGGGGGGCGTCGAACGCATGGCCGACGCGAGCCGGACACGTGTACTATACTATACTCTACACTACACTGTAGTCACTCCTCACCGCACCGCACCCTCCGCGCCTGCCATCCGCAAGCACTTAGTCTACCTCCTCGCATGACATGCGGCCCTGGTACTACTGACGATTCAATTGGCAGACATAGTGGATTTAAAACTCCAACAAAACAAAAAGTAAAAAGCTTCCAAAGACAAAATCTTCTCGATATCTTATTTTCGATCTGATCGATAACAATATGCTAAGATACGGACTAGAAATCAATATTTTTTTTTTTTTTTTCTCTCTGCCATTTGCGTCCACTGCTGGACATATGCCTCTCCCATGTAGGGGGGATTTGCCAATACTCGCCACGCTTGGCATGCGGGTTGGCGAGCGCAGTATGATTTCCAATCCTGAGAAGGCGCTGCTGCCCACCTCCTGGTACGTTATCCCTTAGCCGACTCTTACGGCACCCACGAGAAGAGATGGGGGAGTACTATTCTAGGCCGGTACCACCACGGCACAAATCAATATGAATGCCAATAAATATGTTTGTACAATGTACATATTTATTTTAAGTATCATTCATACGTTTAGCACTGCTTTAACTTACGTGAACGAGAAAAAGACACGGCCATCTTTAGCCCTCACAGACATTAAATACATTTCAAAGAAATAAATTTCTGAGTGTGCCGATTTACACGAGTTTGAATAGCTGAATTCAAATTAGAATGACACCTCTATTCACCTACAACACGAGACATGGTTATTGTTTCAAAAAGGTAGCTCTAGTTATGTGGGTGGATAATTATAAAAGATTGTATTATTATCATACTCAAGTTTCGATATTCTAAGCACAGTCACGTGCCAGCTAGCTCTAGAAATTCTCTCCTCAACTGATTTGATCGCAATGCACATTATAGAAAACACAAATTAAATTGACCGTTTATCTAAAAACTACGAGGCGATTTCAAAAACTCTTTCACAATTAGAATTATACATTAGCCCTGACTAACATAATTATGCTATATTTATTACTAGAAAGAAATAGGGATCCTTACTAAAACTCAAAAAGGTAACCGTGCGAAGCCGGGACGGGTCGCTACTTACTTCATATAACATTTCACGTATATGGTACATGGATTGACTCATTCACGCTTTCTGGTTATGGTTAGGACAGAATTTATTAACCCATTTATTAACCCAAAACGATTACAATTTCTTGCTTTCATCGCTTGAATCCGAGATGAACATTTCTTTCGTGCCAAGTGCCGATCCAGCATTTGTCGAAATCACAAAAATATCGCAGCGCGAAATTCCTCGACAGTGACTATGATTGATACTAGTATCTGCGTGCAATAAAAGCTCAAAATAACTACATTGTACAATGTTACGAATGTTATTGAGATGTTCTTTCACTGTGACGTTTCGAGAGAATATTGCAACTTCGAACTCGCTGGACTGGACACGTGCTCCGCGCACTTATCGCTGAGTAGGTGCCCGATAACTTCGCCTACTCATTTTACACACCTGTTTTCAAGTTTTATTTTACAACGTCCTATTTGAAACACACTGAATGTAACTATTATCTAATCAGTGCTAGCGGTTCTATTAAGTTCTTGTGCGTCAGTAACCGTCCCACACGTTACATCAAAACGAGGAATTACCCAACAGTCACCAATAAAATTTGCCTGGACATCGGTGCTTATGATACACTAAATTAATTGCCCGGAGAAGCAAAGAGGTTGGTTGCTCTTCGCTTCCACGATTTCGTGTCCAAAATGGGTACTTTACGAGTTGCTGAATTAAAACTGATCCTAATATATTTTTATGGTATTGCATTCTATAGCCTTAGCCATAATTATTCTGAAAATAAATGTAATGTTATGATAAGCTGAAATACGTGATCGACTTTTTAATGAAAAAGACCTTTGCTAATCGGTTCGTAAGCGACAGAGTTACGTAGGTATGAAGCACCAAACATAAAAAATACCACATATTTGGAGAGTTGATAAAAAAACGTCACTGAGAACAAGCAAGCACAAAACATACCTATCTGTTTTGTGAAGCAAGGGAAATAATAAATGTTATTCTTAGACCATTCGGTGATGGTACCGCCTACAACTATATAAAACGTAGCCAAGCTACGTAGTAGTTATCGATTTACTTCATAAACCCAGCACAAACACCAAAAATGATCATAAATGAAATGCTTACAAGTATTCCAAGTAACCATAAGGATAATAATATAACAACGAAACCAAACAAAAACAGCTGCACATTCTAGAATGCACACATGACTGTCCACATGGGACAGTCATGTGTACGAAGCTAGTGTCGTAAAGAGTAAAGACGTAACAAAACAACTGTGACAAGATGAAACGGCTACAACAGTACCAGGACATCATAAAGAGGAGTAGGTCGTCACGGATCGCAGTTACGTATAACTGACTATGTAGTAAACTATGGCTCAAATTTGAACCGTGTCAGACGTAAGTACATTTTACTATGTTAGTACGCACGCATTACGCACACACATAAACCAACGACAAACATGCTGTTTCTATAATACATAACTATAGGATAAGCAATCTAACAACGCAGGTTAAGGAACAGTCTAGTGTTTAAGATTACACTTTGACACATTCTAGCTGCGCCCCGCGGTTTCACTCGTATTTTTCCCGATACCTGAATTATTCCACGGGTACGATACTTTTTCCGGGATAAAACGTAGCGTATCCCATATTATATATTCCATTCCAGGGTACCATTACAAGACAAATTTTTGATGGGCAATACTTATTGTAACGTATGTAAAAATAGCGATAGCTAATAATACCGAATTTTCGTACAAAATGAATTTTGAAGCTTAATACAAAGAAAAGTAAATCAATTATTAGTCATCGTGTATGTTCTGTAGCCCGATAAATACAACAATTGTCTGGAATACCTCCTCATAGATTCTATTCCTAATAGAGATACAGGCGCATCCGCAGACGGCATTGCAATAATCCTACAGCTCTATCTTGGACATACGACCTATCTAAGATCGCAGGTAAGGGCTGTACCAAACGATAATCTATCTCTGTGCAAAATTACATCAAAATCCGTTCAGCCGTTCTGGCGTGATTGAGTAACCAACATCCATCCATCCAAACTTTCACATTTATAATATTAGTGGGATTCATTTATTGTTTGACATGAAAGACAGTTATTTTTTTGTAATGATTTCTAAAATATTCGACAAGTTTTGCGTTAAGCTCTTAAAATCTATAATAATAAACCTAATACATATACATCTATTAAAATACGATAAATACAAAACAAAACTAGAATAAAAAAGTAAGAATCATCATAATCATCATTGTCATCATCTCAGCCAAAGGAGGTCTACAGCTGGATATATGCCCCCATTACAGACAAGGTCTTTGTGGGGTTCGATGGAAGCGGTCCGCAGCCAGGCTCTAGCTGCGATCTTGGTCAGGTCGTCTGCCCAGCTTGTCGGTACTTTTGCTATGCTGATATAAAAGAGGCATATTAAAACCGTATCCAAACTAATCTCAATCATAGAAAAACACCTGTCTAGCAATGTCCTCTAAAATTAAAAAAGCACCTATCCTCTCGACCATTACAAATAAAATATTCCGTAAAATATATTACCGAGTTGATTGTAAAGCGAACTATATATGTAGTTCATATATAGGGGGGAAATAGAACGTTGCTTGCCTACAACGACTCGTCTGCAACGTTGCGTTAAAGATAGCTGCTACCACAATGTAGCTGTATTCTCTAAATGTGCCAATCGTCACGAGTACAAATATTAGATTATCAATAACAACACCGTCAGCATGAATCGCAGTATGAGACAGTGAAGACAATAATAATTTTCTTTATGTAGGACATACGTTCGATGTGCTATAAAATTGCGCAAACATATGATTTTAATGGCCATTGTACAATGACACATGTCATGAACGGATAGCGTCAGCAGTTCTGCGAGTGCATCCACTTACGCAATTTTTTGACACCCATACCATGTCTATTGTTTCAACCTTCAAACAGTCCTGGGGTCTAAGTCTATATTCATAGCAATATGTTCGGCTAACAGAGACCGATTATGACAGCTTGGGTTGTCTGCTATTCTCAATTAATCCATATTGTGATTAAATATACACGATTCAATGACAAAACGCGTCATTACAAAACGCCCTACTAAAGGTCGAGCATAGATTCAGGGCGCGATGAACTTAGCAGCCTACGAATTTTTGACGTTTTCTTATCGGCATCGACTCGGCCTCGGCCGGACCGAATCTGAACATGAAATTAGTTCATTCGGCACCCTGGTCTAATTTTGAGGGTTTCCTGACATCTGTGGGGTAACTGGAAGGAGACCATGGCTCCTTCCAGTGACCCCACAGATGTCAGGAAACCCTCAAAAGTTGCTAATGGGAATCGAAGCTAATGCATGCATGCGACCATGTTTATAACTAATTTCCTGGTAGCGTGTGGGCTTTCAGTACGTA
Source organism: Apeira syringaria (assembly GCA_934044485.1). Classification (NCBI taxonomy): domain Eukaryota; kingdom Metazoa; phylum Arthropoda; class Insecta; order Lepidoptera; family Geometridae; genus Apeira; species Apeira syringaria. Next base: position 1,015,190 of record OW203656.1, on the reverse strand, counting down.
GAGTTCCGGGAATATACATATAAAATCGTCACCAATGCCCTGACTGACAACCACGTCTCCAACCCCTAAGTTTTCAAGGCGGAGGTCGCCCCAAACAGACCTGGCGACACTCGGTGGTCGGTTGGACACGGCCACAGAGAAAGGAATCACGTATTTCTTACTCCGAACGGTTTAAAAAAATACTTTACATACCTCTGATATGAGCTACACAATCAAAGCAATACGACTCACGATTCTTCGTGTAAGAAGTTCTTAAAAGTACGTAAACACGATTTCCAAATTGTTTTAATTAACAAAAATATGGAATGTTTATTAGGTACTAAACTCGTGCAACCATCTTATCGTCAGAAAGATGTACAACCCTCGACTAGATTACCCATATCACGCGTTAGAGACGGATGGAGGGCGTACTCGCCACGTTCCAGTGTACGCTGATATGAACGTTATCTCAATGAAATCTCGATTTATATTTTAATTTGATTCTGCAGCAACTAAACGATTATCCGCACCTAGAGTGCATACAAAAAGTTTGATCAAATAGGTATTATCAAGGTCACTTTTTAAGTGTCCTTTTTGAGTGCAAATGTCTCTAGTTTCCATTTTAATTTCTCATACGGCGATGAATCAATACCCAGCTGTATGGTATATAAAAACTATTTAGGTAAAACGATTTTGATCATAATTAGAATGGGAAATATATAATCAAACATGATTAAAGATTAAAAAGTTATCTCTACAGTGACTACTGCACACTTTGATCTGATGTAGGTACAAGACTTTATTCATTATTAATTAATTCACAACCTGCGCCAGATCATTAAAATAATAAAAATGCATAAATGAATACAAAGTATACGTAAACGTAAACGATTATTTTATGAAAAGAATATAAAATAGTTGTAAAGTATATGAATATGACTATTCTTAATATGTACATAATTCCTATTCATTTAAAATGAACTTTATTAAATATTAATTTATAAAAAATAAGCCTTTATATATATTTAAATGTTTATGTACATAAATAACGTATAAAAACTGTTTTGATTTCACGATTGAGTTCAACTTGTTTTAAATTCGATAACCATTGAGGGATTACTTTTATAGATATAAAGATTCGATTATTATTAGTCTAGAGTTCATTCTATAGCCTACATCTAGCAAGAGTGAGTTGTTTAAGTTGCATACGAAATGGGATCCCGCTAGTTCGTGTCACAATTATAATTAAATTATAAATTAAATAATACCTCAGTAACTGTTATACGTTTCTGAAATAAAACCTAATAGGCATAACAGAGCTCACACAAGGACTATCCAGATTTAATAAATTGTGATTTGTTGAGACGCTTATGAGTTAACTATTTAATTTAATATATATAAAATGTTACAATAAAAAACAGTTAGCGAATTTAATTGTAAAGTACCAACGATTTTCCAGCCGTTCGCGATTGTAAATTTGGATTTTGGAAAATAGAATGCATAAAATGGCTGAAACATGTATGGGGCAGTATAGTTAAATCTTGGATGACCACTTAACAACCATAAAATATGACGAAACTGTTTAGCTGATTAAAGTCTGTACTCATTATTAAAACTATTGTACTCGGATATGTGGTTTATATCAATTCATACGTCTGTAAAGGCAGATTTTGGCAGGACAGAATTATTTTATAACATCATGTATTACCCGAAATTTATGAATAAAGTTATTTCATTTCAAATAAATGTAATTCGATAATTATAACGGCGATGCTACGTCTCCGACGACGAAAGGTTTCTCAATTTAAACAGAAAACGTAAAAACTTCCAGGCAATTATGGTCAAACTATTGATGTATCTGCCGAGATATAAAGTGACATGTCTGACGTCACAGCACCGACAGACGATGGAATTTCACTAATCGCAATGAATAACAACCGACGCAAACAAACTTTTGATGAAGATACAACGCACCAAATATTTACCACTTATAAGACCTAACAAAACGGAAAAAAACGATATGTTTCAGTTTATTAATCAAAGATATATTATAATAACAAAATCATTTACACACCGAGTAACTAACAAAGGAATCCAAAGATACTTAAAAACAAAGATATTTTAAAGGCTATTGCGAGATCGTATTCCATTTTGAGTAGATACGTTTTGTCACTTACTATAATGAAAGCGGATGAAAATACCTTCGTAAAAGTTAAAATATATAAGCGTTGACATCTATCAATAACACAGACGAAGATTATATTCTCAATAAGTCATCAACTTCAATCAATATATTAAGCCCGTCCTCCGCAAACAAAGAAATTTCCTCAAAACATGTCCTTGGGCACTAGTAGATACAGCTCGCAGAATATACACTTAGCACAAAAATTCCACTATCACAGCCGATAAACGCGCATGTAATCAGTCAGTTACCGAGCAACCATTGTGTAATGGATGAAATAAATAATTACAATTAAAAACGTATTATCAAACAAAAACGACATACGACGAAGAGCAAATTCTAGATGGGATGGAATCGTCAATGGCCAGATCAATCGCAACAAAACTTGCACGAATTTGGTAATAAAGAAAGCAGATGATCGGGTCAAGTTGCAGTCGACGTAACTAATGCACGTTTGTAGATAGAAGGGAGACTCTATCAATGATGTTCATGTTAGAGAGTATAGTAATGATTTAAACGGTTTGATGCCGTGCGAGGAGGCGGAGAGGACGCGAGGTCGCCCCGGCCCAGCCGGCGGGAGCGGGCTGCGGGCTGCAGCCTCCTCCCGGCCGGTGCAGCAGCAGCACACGTGGAAACAGGTGCCGGCGACCTCGCGCTATCTCGTCTCGCCGCACCGCCGAGGTCGCGGTGATAACGCACGGTGTTGCCGAGCGGCGACGCGAACGCGTCTGCTCCTCCGCGGAGTACTCCCGAAACGGAACGGCGCGCGCGGCGAGCACGAGGCGAGGAGACCGTCGCCGACGCGATACGCTCGACGACTGAGGCCCGTGCGCCGGGATCCGAGTTCGGGCAGACGTCCGCGCTCGGAGGGCGGGGAGGTGCGCGACCTCCGGCTCGCCGCGAGTGAAACCGCCGCCGCCGGACGAAATCGCGAGGGGGAAGCGGAGGGTGCGGGGCCGCGCACGCGGTCGAGCGCAACGCTCGCTCTGTCCTCCCCCGCGCCCGCCGCCCCGCCTCGCCCGCCTTCTGCTGCACCGCTCTCCACCTCCACGATTTACATAACGCTGCACGCGCGTCGCGAATCAGTGTCGGCTCGCAGCGGCGGCGGCGACAGGACACCCACGGAATACAAAGAGGCTCGCGTCGGCCATCGGCATAGGTGAAACGGCAGCGACGCAGTCGAGGAGGACTACGGTGGTGGGTCGGCGCGGAGTCACTGAACCTGCGCCGACAAACGAGGTGAATGGAGCGCTGCAGCGACACCGAGTCGACCACTGGGCCTCACCGCCGCGCAGCGCGCCGCTCCACATGCACGACGCGACATCGCGCTTTCTACTGATGCGTGGCCGCGGAGACCACCACCGTCCTGAACGGGCTTCCCTCTCACATTTTCAGCCATTTAAAACGTCATCGCACCGGTTTAAATTAGTGTGGACCGCTTTGTGACGAATCCTGCTGAAACCTATCCGAAACCACAAAATTCCCTGTATTATCGGCGGTGACAGAAACGTTGAATCATCATAATTTCACATAATAGCCGCTGTGTACGGCCTCATTCGAAACTCCCGACTTTTAACCGCAAACCAACAATGTACTACACGTACCTACACAAGCACAGCTTGCGTCAGATATCCAAATCTTTATAATAGGATTTCTCCATACACTCGTATTCTTACGTACTCTTCCGACGGCACACATACACGCACGGGCCTCCCACACGCGCGAGCGGCACGTGTTATCTCAACTACGTACAGTCGTGTGTTTATCCTTTCACGAACCGCGGCCGTACACGACTAATACCAGCCCCGTCGAGAACACTTGCACGCTTTGAGGCCCTGAACTCTGTCATTTGCGGAAGGAGAAAGTGAACACCAATCGAAGGTGTACTTTCGGGAAAAAGTTATAGAGAAAATGGATCTGCCGACAACCAACTAATATAATACTGTCGTTTCATAATCATAACATAGTCACGAGTTTTTGGTACCTATTTAATGCAGTCCAAATGTGGTTAGCCTTCAATGACACTCGGAGGCTTCGATTGACCTAATGCTCTAAATAAGTTTGACATTGGCCTACCGAAGAGAAAATGGGGTTGGGATAAGTCACAGGAGCGCTACGCGGATTGAGATTCGGTTGCTGAGGTGGCAAAAGACGGCAAAGATTGAGTGGGAAGGAAGGAAGGAAGGAAGGAAGGGGGAAGGCAACGCATGCGTGCGGCGGCTGACCTTGGCTCGGTGCAGCGTGCAGCCTCAACCCTCCCGCCCCCCACTCTCTCCGCTCTCCGCCCGTACCCGTCTCGCGGGGAACACCGACACAACCCCGCCGCCCGCACCTCTCACCCACCACACCTGCCGGTTTAGCAGGTTGTTGCGAAGCGAATGCGACCTAGCACAGTGCCTAGATTCTATTTGTGGAATTCGAGACATTCTGCCCTTGTCTAGCCTTAGCGCAATCCCTTTCCTTCATTTTATGTACTTAATATTCTTTACATAACGCCAAATGAAAGAAAATAATGAAGCCGAAGTACAATGGATAGGTACTGTAAATGCTATGCTTCTTCAAAGACTTCATACATTCTAAAATGTTTAAACAACTTATTATAATGCTGTGTGCTTACGGTTTACCATCGGAGAGAAACGACGTAGAGAGAACCTACCTAGAACCTTGACGTAGCACCGTTGCGAATTCGGGTACATACGTACGTCAACCAGCGAAAACCAATAGAATAAACAGAATACATCTGTATCGATAATGCCAAATTAGCAATGCTAAATGACTAGACGTACGAAGAGAGAAATGTAAGGGTAATCAATAAGGAGTGACACGGCGACAGTGTGGAGGGAGCCCACCGGATGCGAAGATACGAAGCCGCACGGCCTCGAGCAAATCTTCCTTTTTATCTTTGACACCCTTATCCTATTCCTTGTAGTCCCGGCCTCCGATTCAATGATCATCAGCCAGTATCTAAAGCCTTTAAAATCCAGAAAAAATGATTAGTTTATCATTGAGAAAACACCGACACCGACGTAGTTTTATGCAAGGAATAATAAATGAAAATAAATTCGTCAAACATGCCAAAGCCGACTCTCATGTAAAATGTTGAGCTTAAAATAACACAAATGAGACAGCAATAAATAGGCAATAACGTCAATTAAATGCGAATCGCTACAAAAACGTAGTGGTAGAAAATAAACGGTCGTACCGCCCGCACCATCATCGGCACCGCACCGGCCCGTATTATCGCGGTGCAGTGAGGCTCGGTGCGGTGCGGCCGCGCGTCCTATCCATTGGAAAGGTGAAAGAAAGCGTGCACAATCAGAATCTAATCGTACAAATCATAGTGTAAATGACTTTAAATTTAAACTAGCACTCTGAGGCATGTATCGTGAAAATAATATTGATTTTCATACGTAAGATTTCTATACATTCATAATAAAATATTTATAATAGTACTTTTAAGAATGTTAGCATCTATCTCATTGTTATCCTTTCGAGTAACTAACCCAAAAAGATGCAATACAACTTTATTTTGTACATATTCCGCCAGTTATCGCCAAGACATAACACACTCTCACTGGTGGAAAATAAGCATAACGCGCTATATCAGTCAGTAGCCGTAATGCTTTCAGTGCTCTTTATTTGGATTCCTGTTTGTTTGATTATAGCTTTTCTAGCATTTGTCAGTGCAACATCTCTAAGGTTACGCGTATAGAACAGAATTTGGATCTCTTTAGGTTAGTCGCTCGAAGTTCGTTGCGGACTATAATAATTGTACGAGTAAAAACATGAAATTACTGGAAAAATAAATATAATTTAAGACGTGAAATGTCAAGCCTAACAAATTCTATTCAAAAACATAACGGTTGTTTGTACCCTTGGAGTTAATAAATAGGAATAGTTAAATAGTGATTACATTCGCAAAAGTAAAGTAGCTTTGTATAGTAAATCCTCAAAAATTAAATGCGAATATATGTATTTATATAAGTAGGATAATAAAATCTATACTTTATTGTGAAACATGGTAGACATCCCCTTATTAACCTATTTAGTTAGTCAATACAATCCATAATTGCAACTTTTGGAAAATAATCACATGCAATAAAACATGCCTTGCACACTAAAACTAAACCAAGTTCCAACTGTGTTGAAATCGAAACGCGAATCCGCCGTTTGTACCAGGGATGCATACACGTGCACAAATCGCAATGGCACCAAGCACCGACACGCAACGGCAAAACAATTACAATGGAGGCGGCGAGGCCTGTTTCCACTCGGTTCAATATACTACGTACGTCCTCAGACTCGCTTCGCGGAAGGCGAGGTCATGCGCTCCCTTTCACCATTATGTGCGCCGGGTACCACTACCGACCTTACACGAGCCTTGGATGATGCGATTGTTCACCGCGCCCATTTAAGACGACCGAATGATTTCGACTCACTAATTACATCTACGGTGGTGGATCATGCATCGGTTTGTTTGGTTGAGTTTCGAAAGTCACTGATGATGGATAAGTGAGTCTTGCTTTGTTCCACTCAAGAATTCATTTTATTTACATCATTATACGGGCCTTCTGCGAGCTATGGAGAGGGCTATGCTCGGGGTTTCTTTACGGGATCGAATCAGAAATGAGGAGATCCGTAGAAGAACGCACGTCACCGATATAGCCCAGCGGATTAGCAAGTTGAAGTGGCAGTGGGCAGCTCGAAGAACCGATGACCGTTCGGATCGAAAAGTTCTCGAATGGGGACCACGGACTGGCAAGCGCAGCATAGGACGGCCACCGACCAGGTGGACAGACGACCTGACTAGGATCTCAGGCAAGAGCTGGATGCGGGCCGCTTCCAACAGGTCCTTGTGGAAATCAATGGGGGAGAGATATGTCCAGCAGTGTACTTCCTATGGCTGAGATGATGATGATGATGATGACATTATTATATTGTCGTCATCGATGACATGATTACTCCAGAGTAGTATAAGTGCGTATGCAAGTTCAAGGATGTTCCTCGAATAACACTAATAATTCCAAGTGATCTTTGGCCATACACACATAACAGTCACACACACAACTGGTCTTGGCGTTCCTGAAGCCAGCGGCACATAGTTCAATAAACGATTTGGGTTTCTTCAGACAAGCGCCATTTAAAATAAACCTCTATTTTTTTAACATCACAGAATTGTACTGTTGTACTTTACACATAAATATGCATAAATAAACACGACAAATCTAAAATTATTCATCAGGTCCTAGTATTTCGGATTACTACACACGCATTTGTTTTTTGTGATTTTGATTAAAGAATGACCAGGATCAGAGAAGTGTTAAAAGTATATTGAGAATAAGAATAATGAATGATAGACTTTTATTTTAACAGACTTCAAAAAAAGGAGGTTACTTAATTCGACCGTATTATATTTTTTTGTGTATTCGCGGATAACTGGTAGTTTATGAACCGATTTTGATTCATCTTTTTTTTTTGATGGAGTATACTTCCGTGATGGTCCCATTTAAATTTCATCAAAATCGGACAAGCGATTTTTGAGTTACGGTCAAATAACTGAAAAGTGTTACTCATACCTTGACGATATTATAGTGGCGGTTGAAGACATCGGAGAACATACACAATGACAATTGATCCCGTGAGAAGCAAAGGTCACTGAAAAGGGCAAAAAAAAAAATACCAAAAAATGGAACCGACTTCAACACTGTCCTTATTTGCAATTTTATTTATTACATTTTGATCTTTAGCATTTAAAAACACCGCACCTAAATATTTGATATCTGACACAGTCCAATAAGTTCTAAATTTAATTTAATCACTAGGAGCGAGGAGCCGTATTGTTGTAAACAATAATGCGTGTATTGTTTTCAAGTTTTGAAGAGATATAACTAATATAGTGTCAGTGCTTTCAAATATATTGCTTTTTTTCATTAATATATACCGCAGCCAAGCTTATGCCCTAAGATCTTGTGCTTAAGTAAATGGACCGGTTGACGCAGGTCAAGAGTATCGTACTTTTATCTATACATTTTAAGAGCTTGTTAATGTCGCACGTCAGATACAACAATGTAGCAACGCAAGAAAACAATATAATCATTGTTTATATGTTGTTATCTGCGAAACCGCCACACTCGCACAACGGTAGGTTTCGCCACGAGGAATAACACAGCGTCATACAAATTACAAACAGCGCGAGCGATAAACTGGTAAGTACCTATAGAATGTTATTCGTATTCGCGTACTATCCATTAGTGCCATAGTCTTCCACTTTATGCCTTAGAGTTAAGAACCAAATTGCATTGCGGGTTGATCGCACTCTTAGTATTGTAGTATACTAAGTATATGTGTAGTGTTGGTTGGTGTACACATGGTCACATGTTCGTTTCTTGATAACATTACATATACATGTTTGTATATTTCATGAGTAATCTCAGCGCTGCTCGTGCTTGTCATTTCAACATTGAAATGTTCAGTGCTGCACATAGGCATCCCCCATGCCATACGAGGAGAGATCGGCGGTGACCATCCAACTTCCTCGGAGCGAACGTTTTACGCTGGCCTATGCTATGGTTTCCACTCGAAAACCGAAGACGGTTCATTCGAGTTAGTAAGTAGGTATATTAAGCGAGTTTAAATAATAATTCTGTGCTATTGATGCAACAAAAAAAGCACACTACGATTGAAAAGGCAATTCTAAAAATCATCAAAACGAACAAACGTTTGAAACGATCCTGAGTGTTTCATGAGTGCATGAAAAGCTAATGTGGGGTAATGAAACATAACTTCCTGGTACTCCTGGTTCGTGTGACGTGTGCGTCCACACTGTCAACACTACACACATACGAGGTCCTAGAACGATATAAGCATTCGAACAGTGCTCATATCGTCTATCGGCGTCACGGACAATCACAGTTTTCCTTCCATTATAAAAATTAATAAAAAGTGAACTAGGTAGGTAGTATAACATATACGTCCGAGTTTCCTTATGTCGATATTGTCGATGCGTCCGAGTCGATTGGAAACGGCCGGCGAGCACAGAGTGCAAACAACAATTTATAAAAACCTACGGAACTAGAAACAAGAAATTTATCGAAAATACGAGCACTGTTCTCATCTATCTTACAGTGGAGAAAGAAAATGAAAACTAGCACCTCTCGAAAAATATATATGTATATATTTCAGAGAAAAGCTAACATAAGATCACCGGGGAAAATAAGCCATATGATCTCAAAGTTACGGTCTAATAGTCGTGGTAACATGTGACTGGATATCACACGCTGCAGCCACAGTATACACAATAGTTTGTTGTACTAGTGTACGAAGGTATGTGGCAAGCTAGCCAATAGGTATGGTTTGCATAATCTGCCACGTGCGGAGTACATGCGGGATTACATAATAATACCAGATATTGCTATAATAGAGTACGTATGGAAAACTCAACGATAGAATGCAAGCAATAATGCACATACCTATTGATACTGTTCAATATGCGACGCAGTGATTATTGGACAGCGTTAACGCATCGGACTAGTTGAGAAATAACAGATTACAACTATGAGGCAAGCTAAAAAATATACTAGATGAACAAAGCGACGTAAGTGCTATTGAATTCGAGCTATAAGGCGTGGCTTATACGGTGATATCCATCAAACGATTAGCAATATTTGAAATAGGTACGTGTTATAATTTACAAGAAAACTTCCAGACGATGCATGGGTCGTACATTCGTAGAACCCTGTGCTCTAAAAATATATCTGTCGCTAACGTTTCATTTCAACATATTTTTATGATAAACTGAGCTAGGATAGAAATAATATATTATAAAATCTCTAATAAATGCGAAAGTTTCGATTTATATCCGTTTGTCTCGAATTTGGCACAAATAGAGATTCTTCGACTAAAATTGCCTTTAGTCGTGACTATATATTGAAATTAAATAACTTTAAACGTAATTAATCGCAAGTTGCTAAAGTATGTATTTGTGTAAATATAGTCGTCTGTTAGGGTTTGTGGGAAGGCTACAAACAGCCTCATCGTTGTTTTACATGTCTAACTGCATTCTCCCATTGGCCTTCTCTTTGAGGCTGTTTTGCTGCGTTTGTAAGTTTATCGAAGTTTATACAAAATCATATAAGTTCATCAGATCAATCAATCTCCATGTAGAGGTCCCAAGACTCCGCCCGCGCCGGTACCTTGGGCATTGATACCAGCCACCGAGTAAAATATTGATTCATACTTTTTAATTATGGATGTAAATTACTTTTAGCCACTTCGATTCAAAGCGCAATAGAACACGCAGCCCACACTGCAAGGCTGTAATAACAAGAGATTCAGCCTGTCTAATAAACACTTAACCATTATTTGACAGAGCCTAAAATGAACTTAGAATAGTATTCTACGATGCCAGCGCTAAAGTTAAAAGACGATGCGCAACAGCAAACGTCACAAAAGTGACACCTGCTCAAAATCACGCTTACAGCGCAGAGATGCAATTAGGTGTAAACCTTACTGTACCTGACAGATATGTCAGGTCTGCTGCAGGTGCAAGCCTGAATTTAGGATAGCATTATAGTAAAATACATTTCAGACAATGTCATCATCATCATCATCATCTCAGCCATAGGACGTCCACTGCTGGACATAGGCCTCCCCCATTGATTTCCACAAGGACCTGTTGGAAGCGGCCCGCATCCAGCCCTTGCCTGCGATCTTAGTCAGGTCGTCTGTCCACCTGGTCGGTGGCCGTCCTATGCTGCGCTTGCCAGTCCGTGGTCTCCATTCTAGAACTTTTCGGCCCCAGCGGCCATCAGTTCTTCGAGCTATGTGCCCTGCCCATTGCCACTTCAACTTGCTAATCCGCTGGGCTATATCGGTGACTTGCGTTCTTCTACGGATCTCCTCATTTCTGATTCGATCACGTAGAGAAACCCCGAGCATAGCCCTCTCCATAGCTCGTTGTGTGACTCTGAGCCTGCTCAGAAGGCCCATAGTCAGAGACCACGTTTCGGTTCCGTAAGTCATCACTGGTAACACACACTGTTCGAAGACTTTCGTTTTCAGGCATTGCGGTATTTTGGACGAGAAGACGTCTCGTAGCTTCCCGAACGCTGCCCAGCCGAGTTGAATTCGACGATTGGCCTCTTTCTCAAAGTTGGACTTACCTAATTGGACTGTATGTCCTAGGTAGACGTAATGGTCAACAACTTTGAGAATCGAGTTCCCAATTGATATGGGGGCGGGCGCAACATGGACATTCGACATAATTTTCGTCTTGTCCATGTTCATTTTAAGGCCCACCCTTAGGGAAACTCTGTTGAGGCCTTCGAGCATCGTGCTGAGGTCTTCCATCGATTCTGCCATGACCACGATATCGTCGGCAAACCGAAGGTGAGTGATGTACTCGCCGTTGATGTTGATGCCGAATCCTTGCCATTCCAAGAGCTTGAAGGCGTCTTCCAATGCGGCAGTGAAAAGTTTCGGAGAAATAACGTCTCCCTGTCTCACGCCTCGTTGCAATGGAATCGCCTTCGAAATTTGCTCTTGTACTCGGACCGACATGGTGGCGTTATTGTACACACACTTCAACACTTCAATATACCGATGGTCAATACGGCAACGCTGGAGAGACTCAAGCACCGCCCACGTCTCGATCGAATCAAAGGCTTTCTCATAGTCCACAAACGCTAGACATAAGGGCAAGTTATACTCCTCGGTCTTCTGTATAACTTGCCGCAGCGTATGGATGTGGTCTATGGTGCTGAAGCTTTTTCGGAAACCGGCTTGTTCGGGAGGCTGGAAGTCATCAAACCTTCGTTCGAGACGATTCGCGATGACTCTTGAAAACAGCTTGTAAACATGGCTCAGAAGCGAAATGGGTCTGTAGTTCTTAAGCAATGTGTTGTCACCCTTCTTAAAGAACAACACCGCTACGCTTCTGTTCCATGCTTTCGGCGTTGAACCTTCGAGGACAACGGAATTAAAGAGCTTCTGAAGGACTTTCAGTATCGGTGAGCCACCCGCTTTCAGAAGCTCTGATGTGATTCCGTCGTCACCCGGCGCCTTGTTGTTCTTAAGCTGCTTCAGAGCCATCCTAATCTCGTACAGGCTGATGTCCGGGATGTCTTCGGTATAGTGTCGGGTTAGCTTGGCTCTTTGGCCAAGCTATCAACAGGTTTAGCGACCGAAGTGTATAGCTGTCCATAGAACCTCTCAATCTCTCCAAGCACCTCTGCTTTGGTCGACGCTATACTGCCATCATCTCTCTTCAGCTTAGTCATCTGGCTTTGCCCAATAGACCGGTCTCTTGCAAACACTTTGGAGCCTTTTCTCCGTTCGATCGTATCTTTAATACGATTTGTATTAAAGGTACGGATGTCGTGTCGCAAGGATTTCCATATTCGTCTATTGAGCTGCCTATACGACGCAGCGTCATCGGATGATTGCAGTTGCAACGAGCGTCGTTCAGCCATGAGGTCAAGGGTATGGCTGGAGAGTTTTTGAGGTCCATTTGTACGGCGGGGTTTAAAGAACTTAGACCCCACTTCGTGGACAGTTTCTACAAGCCTGTTGTTGGTCTCGTCCACCGACGCAAAGTTCTCAAGGCAAGCAAAGCGATTGGATAGCTCAAGTTGAAAGCTCTCGGGGTTTTGAATATGGACATTTTGAGGCCGGAGCGTGGATTTCATCAAACGGGACCTCTCAAGTTTAACATTAATATTCAATATGCCTCTTACTATGCGGTGATCACTACCGGTTTTCACCATGTTGATCACAGAGACATCATTGAATATTTGTTTCTTGGTGGTCATGATGAAATCGATCTCATTTCTCGTGGAACCGTTCGGACTCAACCAGGTCCATTTCCTGTGAGGCGGCTTCTGGAAGAAAGAGTTCATCATAAAGAGTCCCTCTTTCTCCATGAAGTCGGCCAGCCTCTGTCCCCTGGGGTTCCGTTGTCCATAACCAAATTGCCCCACTCTCAACTCTCCATCACTTCTTTTGCCCAACTTTGCGTTAAAGTCCCCCATAACAACAGTATAATGGGTCTTAGAGGTATGCATGGCCCTACTAATGTCCTCATACATAGCCTCTACCTCCTCATCGGTTCCGAGTTTCGAGGTCGGTGCATATACCTGAATGACCTTCAACGAATACCTACTAGATATTCTGAGTATTAGGTATGCCACCCTGCTCGAAACGCTATCGATGGTAATGATGTTGTTAGTGAGGGACTTGCGAACGAGAAATCCGACACCACCTTGGGACTTTTGGTCGCCTTCCCGGTAGTAGAGCAAGTTACCGGATTTAAGGGTTATGGTGTCCTCACCCTCTCTACGGACTTCACATAACCCTAGGATATCCCAGTGTAACTTACTCATTTCTTCTTCCAGCTCGACGATCCTCTCGTCTGCCAACAAAGTTCTTACGTTATGTGTTACCAGGGCCAGAGGTCGTTTAATGAGGGAGTGGTAGCCGTGCGTCTGCCGGGGATTCTTCGCACCCCCTGCTCCACCGTTACACTGGCCGCTACCGGAGCCAGCTTTAGCGGAGCTGCCGGGGACTGGGGGCCTGGTCGAATTTTGTAATATCATAGGGGGGGGGGGTTTGCCAATACTCACCACGCTTGGCAGGCGGGTTGGCGAGCGCAGTACAGAATGTGAGTCTCAGAAGGCGCTGCTGCCCATCCTTCTGGTACGTGATCCCTTAGTCGACTCCTACGACACCCACGGGAAGACATGGGGGGGTACTATTCTAAGCCGGTACCCCACGGCTTAGAATGTGAAACCAGACAATGTGAAACCGGACAAAACACAATGCAACATCCTTAATACTTCATTTATTTATTAATTGTACTGTGACTGATTGATTTATTATACTGTGACTATGACTATGACAATTCATTACATCATGGTACCTACTCGCGGTAATAGCATTAGGTATACAGTTAAAGAAGAATAGGTAAGCCAATATAATTTGGATTGATTTGATTACGCCTATACATCCTATCCATAAACTGCTTGTGACACATCCAGTGCTATTGAGAACTTCAGATCGGAATTTTCCTCTCATGTCGATGGGCACATAAGTAATGTGCCACACATTTAAGTAACAGTTTTCAAGAATAACATTATTTGCAGTGAGGTACATGATAAACAATAATGTGCGTCACTGCCCATAGAGAACTCGTCATACATTCTGAGATATCACTAAGTGTGTTCGTTCATTTTACCGACTGCAATGCCTATGCCAATATACCTCAGTCCTTATTGTCAGTGGGGCAAACCTTTCATAATGCTAGCACATAACTGCAGTGTTGTCTGCCGTCTCACATTGGTGTTAAGAGTCAATAGTAGTACATATTTGTAACTTTTTCTTAAAAATTCTACTTAAAACTCGGGAATACCCGAGTTGCGCACGATAACTGAAAGTGTTTGAATATCCAATAAAACTGTTCTGGTAGTTACAAACTAGTCGGTAGGCACGTCGGCTGGCGTTATTGGACGGCGGCTGATAAGTGGGGGAACAAACGTGATAACGGCTGTATCGGGGGCCGCGCTGAAACACACTCACTTTCCATTGGACGGTTATTTGTAATGGGTTGACAAAATGGACAGTTGTGAGAGGACATTTTAGTGTAGCACCCATGAGTCAAATAACGTATTATTCAATCACGATAACAATTACGTACATTAAAGACTATAACAACCGACAACCACTAATCAGTGGTGGCAATTTTCAACATTTTATTGAAATAGTAGAGAAGTACTGGATCGATTTCCATGAATTTTTTGTCGAACCAATGGGGAAGAATACGCAAAGCTCTTTGCGGATGGCGCTAAGTTCGCTTTTTTCGGTATTTTGTATGTCATAATTTTAGTTACTTGACCACTAATAACTAATTACAATACAACAGTTACTTGACATGCTGAATATATAGCATCGGCTTATCGTCACTAACTTTTGTAGCACTTTTCTTAATTTTTTTATGCGACAATCGTTCGAAAAATTATGATTTCCATTTTTATTGGGTAATCCTTTTGGCACATTTAATGATGAAATTCCTAAGCAAATCGTTAAAACTTAAGAATTTGTATCTATTCAGTATGGTATTGACAGTTCTCTTGGGTAAAATAGCGACATCTGTAGTGAGCCATTGGCAATTTTCTTCTTCGTTTGAAACATCACCTTTTAGGGTTAAAAAAATAAATATGTATTTTGAAAGTTAAAAGTACTAGGTCCATACATTTCGGCGCTCTGAGGTAGGTACTAAAGATAGAAAAAAAATTTAATTGAAAACCTCATTTCTTGGAAGTCGGTTAAAAAGGTGAACTCTTTCACTATAATAAAAAAATATATATAATATTTTATATTGCTTTATAAACAACAAAATTAAAAGTACCTACCATAGTTCTTGTTAAGCACATAACATCTATCATAAAATAGTTATTTGTTTTACATGAGGGAAAACTGGATTTTTTGCGTGAATGCTTGGATTTAAACCCGAGCATGCGAAAGTTTCAAAACAAGAAAGGCTAAAAAACTTTACCCATAAGTGAAAGTCGTGCTACACCTTAGACTGCGTCGTCGCTTAACATCAGGTGAGACATCAGAAATACGTAAGCTAATGACCTTTAAAAAAAAAACACAATTTTCACCACACTAGCACCAAACTAACGAATAACTAACGAGAAGCGAGGCGCGCGGCGGTAATGATTCTCTTCTCTGATTGTTCGGCGAGTTGATATTAGCTTTGTCAGGTGCGTTCTCGAACTTAAAGACTAAACTTTTTACTCACTTGTGCATAAAATAGCATTTTCCTCACCGAAATCGAATAAAACTAGCGATTGACAAGTTGTGTGTGTGGTGAAAAAGATATTGAGTTCCGTGTTATACACGGTCTCGGAGAGAAGAGAACCGATTTCATAGCATTAAAGAACAGACACATCAATCAATACATCTTCAATACCTTGGTAAACAAATTAGCTTCGAAAAATCAAGTAACTACCAGGAGGTCGAACGCAGGGCACAGCTAACGTGGAACAAGTACTGGAGCCAAAAAGAAATATTTACAAGTAACTTGCCGATCAGCCTAAAGACAAAGGTCATGAACTCTTGTATTATACCATGCCAAACCTACGCCTGCCAGACATGGAAGTTTAACAATAATATTAAAAACAAAATCATGACATGCCAACGCGGAATGGAGCGCAGTATGTTAAATATTAAAAAGACTCAAAAAATAAGACACACGAAAATACGAAAAATCATAAAAACAACAGACTGTTTGACACAAGCTCTTAAGCTAAAATGGAAGTGGGCTGGACACGTAGCAGGCCTCCAAGACCAGAGGTGGACAAAAAGTGTCACATCATGGAATGGGCCAATAGGTAAAAGAAGGAAAGGGAGACCCCGCAGCAGATGGGAAAATGAAATAGAAGAAATAGCAGGATCCGATTGGATTAAACTAGCAAAATCCCGTGAAGACTGGCTTACTTTGGAGGAGGCCTTTACCTGTACAAGGGTTCGTGCAGAATAAACAACTAAACTACTAAATTATTTACTAATCTTAATTTATTTAACTTCTTATAAAATTATGTAATTACTAACAAAACACTTGTAACTGTGAAAATCTGCTCGAAATACAGGCTTTTTTTTATTATTAAAGAACAGACACGACTCTTGGGATAATATTAGCCCTGACATTACATTTCATGTTGTGTACCTTCGCACACCAGGAATGTTTGGAAAACTTTATGTCGTCATGCCAAAGGGTAACTAACCACCTACACTTGAGAATTAGTGAATAAAGGAATTAAAGAAAATTAATTGAAACTGGCCCAATGTCGTTTGATTACTGACACAAAAGTTTTTTGAGAATAAAGAATTCAAAATTGTTCCAATAGTTAAGATCCGTCAAATGTGGAATAACGAAACATAAATTATTTAAATCAGGTATGGCTTTGTAACATATTTTTTAATACAATTGCTCAAAAAGTTTCGTATTGCAGGGACGTACAGCGTTCGGGATGTGGGCTATTACATACTCGTGCTTTTTCTTTGCCTTTTCCGAACTCGTGCGTTCTCTTTCCCAACTGGCAAAATAATGTCTATTAAAAAGGAAAAACCAACCACGAAGTTTTTTTCTAAAAGAAATTCATAGAAGGTTTTATGATTCATGCAAATATTTCTAAAAAGAAGCTACTAATTTGTTTCAATATCAGATTTAATGATATGATTCAATGAGTTTGGTTAGGTTTCATTTCATCTCATTAAATTTCATTTCCATTTCATATCAATAAAAAAATTCTACTGAAGACTTGGCTGTATGGGCATAGTACCCTTTGCCTACAGAATGGGTGAAGTAAACAAAAAAAATCCAAAAAAACTTGTTCCGACTGTCAACCCTCGCCTTCGGCTCGGGTAGACATTTGTCGGAACTCTTTGCAATGACAGGCTTTCCGCACTCGTAATGAAATATACTATTCTGACAAAGAGCCAAAAAACGTAGGTTTTCATTAGTTTTCGATGCTCAGATACATATTCTCAAGAGTAATATGTAGCTATGAGATCCCAATTATCCCGAACGTATAGGGTCATATTATTGCCGAGCGCGCTCATGTCTGCGCCTTTATTGTGTTTATCTCGTCGCCTATGAATAATAATAACGCTACAATATTGTTGTTCAACAATAAGTTCTCATAGTTTGTACGCTTTTATGTGCTCTGTTGACCCTTTTGTGCTGTAAATGTGGTGTGTAGATATGGATTGATAAAATTACATAGCCTTCTTTTTGTACTTTTGTAAAAGTAGGCCTACTTGTTTGTAGGCAATATACCTAGTCTTATATTGTAAGTATAAGGCTATAAGCCACCTACTTTTAATGCTCTTTAGACAATGTGGTCGATGTGGGATCGGAAGCATAATTTATTGTCATTCTCTATTCCCAAATCTGGAATTGACGAAACTTATGTATAAATTATATATGTAGGTGCAACAACTTAAGCTCCTCTGGCGCTTTTGTCTCTAAGATGAGGTCAGTGAGTATTCCTACTTCACGCATCCTGTTAAGCACATCTAGTACAAATTCACGACAAAATACGAGGATATTCCCAAAATAGTCAGTTTGTTTACATGAGCTCACGACGCGGGGGATTAAGTAAACAGACATTCTGTCAGGTCTAGAGTGACTGTCAAGCCAGAATATAAAAATAAAATATTTTACGGTAGTGTAGTAGCCCGATATTCAAGTCCTATGTTTTTATTTCAATGAGTTGCACTTTGGAGAAGAGAAAACGTTTTTACAGCAGTCGTTTCGTTTGATATGGCCGCACAAACTGTTGTTAGCACTGCGTCGCAATGTAAATTGGCCGTAAACGCGCGTTTATCGGCCGTTTCGATAATGCAGCGAGACAATGAGTTCATCGACTAGCGAACAATGGTCGGCGGAGGCACCGGCACCGGCGGAGAGTCACCGGCACCGGCACCGGCGGTACGCACCGTTACGCAACCACGCCTTGTGCCACTTTTCATAAGTAAATACTTGAAATCTTCGCGGTTTCTCTAGAGCCTGTAGATCGGCTCTAGAGAGAGATAACGACGCTGCTAGCGGCGATCGTCCGTGCAGCTACGGGAAAGCGGCACGTACACGGCTCATCCTCATCCACTTTTAAAATACAGCCACCCAAAAATCTTCGGCATATTTACGACACGAAAGATGCACTAAGGTAAACGCAGCAGTATGTACGTGTGGTATGTATCCTATCGGGGAGGGGGGGACGCGCGCACGCGGCGATCAGCTGACCGGGCGCGGATGCGATGCGTCATGCGTCGCCGCCGCAGCTCCACGTACGCACCGCTCCCCGCCGCCCACTCGCTAAGAAAACACGATAACTAGCATTTTCCCAAGTTTTCACAATCAAACGTCAGTGACACGGACGGCGGCGATCGACGGGCGCGGACGTGCGACGTGCCGCGGTTACGGGCTTCCTTTGTTTACGTGGAGGTCGGCGCGGAGCTGGAGCGGGAGCGGGCGGCGGCGGCATCGCGTTCAAGGTCAAGAGCGTCGGGCGTTGGCTCGCGATACCGGCGCGGGCGAGCGGTACCGGTGCGGGCGCGGACGGTGCCGGGTCGCGGAGCGGGTACTCACCGGCCTGGAGGCGCCGCTCCTGCAGCTCGATGTACCGCGCCGCCTCGAGAAGCGTGTCTAGTAAGCTCATATCGCGGCCGCGCGGTACGACCGCGTCCGCTGTCACGCCGCGACTGGCCACGCGCGCCGTTACACGCTCACGTGGCCGCCGAACGCACCGACCAATAGCAGCGCGGCGCACCGTTCACGTGGACCGGGCTCCGGACCAATAGCGGTTCTTGTCGGTCACGTGACACGCACATGGCTCTAGTAGACCAGCTCGCCGGTCGGCGGCGGTCGCGGGACGTGCGCGATCGATGCCTTTGCAGCGATCGAATGCATACCGGAGCCGGCCGGTGACGCGCCGCGCCGCCGGTCCATTGTTTATCTTGCTTGTAATAAATTACGCTCTCGGCGTTTTCCAGTAAACTGTAATCGCGACGTTTTGTTGACATGACGCGTCACACGTACGCGCGTTGGAAGTCCGCACCCGACTTTCACTTCCTTCGCGGAGCGGCCGAGCGAACCGATCGCCGCCGGTCGTGGAACCTTTCTTTTCGTCCGTTGGGTCGAATTGCGTGGTTTTGCCGTCGAAGAAATAAATATTGCCTCCCGGGAAACTCGACCGATGCACGATGGCATGAAAGAAGATTGGCACATCATTTTTTTAGAACGAGATTTAAGTAACGCCGTAGGAAATTGGAGCTTATAGTTATTATGATAAGTGTTACACTACCGTGTCTACGGCTTAGGAAACACAGTGTGGTAATAAAGCGCACAAAGGGTTATTGCGCCAACACTGCAAGAATAGAGGGTGACACGACTGCCGTGCTACGTATTTAATAACAAACACACTGGAGTGCCACTTGAAAAACAGACGACCGACGCGCTCCGTTGGGTCATTTTATGTCCGTGATAAGGTTTACGTTATTATAAGGCATAGCATAGTTTTACGCCTTAAACATAATGGATGCCAACTATATAGGTATATAATAAAACTCTTTTATTTCGTGGTATGGAAGGAAGCCTAAGGTCCCAATATGGATAAAATTATTGTCATGTTACATGTGAACTACATGTCAGAATTGCTAACGAAAGTGGAGTATGGAGAAAGGGACGTGTATGTTTAGAATATGTGGTTATGACTTGAATTCGTATATAAGATACGGAACAACTTAATCCTCGATAGTACCGAAATACCATAAGTGCATCTAATACAAGTCACGATAATAGCATTCCAAGAACTCTAATTTAAGCACTCACCCATAATATCATTTATTAACCGACTTCAAAAAAAGGAGGAGGTTCTCAATTCGTCCCGTATGTCTTTTTTTTTTTTTTTTTGTATAATATTGAAGGGAAATCTTAACTTCTTTGCTGCCATGGATCAACATGTACATATAATGAAGGTACCATCTTCAATATCTATCACTAGCAACACAGGTTCAAAGTGGATTTGAACCCTTTGGGACATCAATTATCTTGGAGTAGTACTGCAAAAGTTTGCATCCGTCATCATGAACTGGAACATTGCTACCCTTTCTATCTGGCATGACATGTTGCTGCGGTGCCCATTGTCAAGTCTTCCAAATGATATCTACAGCCCCGTATTACCCCTACACTGACACGTGTAGATAGCAACCATTTCATGTCCTAGTCCTGGAATAATCACATACATACGTTAAGTGCACGCCTGTTTACCGGAGAAGGGGGCAGAAACTCGCGCGTGACTCTTTCACTTCCATTCCATTCTTCAAGACTGCGTAATGAGAGAATCTCTATTTTGAGCCCAGGGTTCGAAATATAAAAGATACAACATAAATATTGTATTATTTATTTACATAAAAATAACAACACTATCTAAATAACAGAATCGTAAGCTGCATTGTCTTTGCCTAGAATACATTTAGATCACAGACAATATCGACTCTACTTCAGTGCCATAGACTGAAAACTCTTAAAGAACTACACTTAGATATTATATTGTTACTTGACACGGTAGCAAAGTTGGTGTTAAATAACAATTTTAAAATGGTAAAAGTGACTACGTAGGTTAACGTATAATTACTATTTCATTTGACAGCCAGAACAAAATAGTAGTGTATTATAAAATATCATTCGAAGTATTTGAATATTGTTTGTCAAACAATGGGAACAACGGACTTCAATCACCTTAATTCGTTCTCTTGGATGGCATGTTTTTCAGTTGTTTTAATATAAAAAACAAACTAGGTACCTGTGCATTGCCTACCAAACAAAAAATAGAATGGTTATAGAATGTGAAAAATGTTTTAATTATATATAAATTTTTATACAATTTTATGCAAGTCATTGGTAAGGAAGCTATAAGTTATTGGGACAACATAAACTGATTAATTTTAATATAGTATCAACTTGAGAAGATTGCACTTGATCATAATCAAAACTTAATCGTCTCACTGAACCGGCACCCTTTGTAAAGTTAGTTTAAATAAACCGTACATTGGCCAAGGGCAAACTACCCGAGACATGGATTGTAATGCATTGTATAATCGACAATTGTTACTAACCTACGTACTTTGAGGCCGTGGCTAGTAGAATAATTTTCTTTAAAAGTTATCTTGTTCGCGTTCTATTATAAAAAAAAAACCTAAATGTCTCAAAGGATGCTCTTTCGAATTGGAAAGTAAATTAAACAGTATTATACTCCAAAGCACGCACCAAAAAGGCACCTTGTAATTTTATAATAGTAATATTTTTACAGTCAATATTATACAATACAATTTATTATAAAATATATAATCTTGATAATTTTAATATTTTCTCGCTATCAAACTCACACAAAATCAACTCTGTACACTACTATAACAAACTCTAAAATAAAAATAGTATTTGTTCTATTTATTATCTATTTAAATAATACTAAGATACGTGTAATGTGAACCTTATAATAATGAGAGAACCAAATATATAGAGGTCACCGACTCAGGCTACGGTCCGCCGAAACGCTTTGCAAGAAGGCAAGTTACTTTTGTAACATGAATGTCTCTTAGTTATGTTTCAATCATTGATATTTCAGTTCACAACGGACACGCAGACAGACACATATTAAATAAAATAACATCATTTTCTTGTCATTTTGTCGATTACTGCTTTTGTTTGGATTATTTTAAAAAAGGCCAATCTACAATATGTTTACCTTTCCGGTATAAAAGTTGTTCAAGATTTGGTCAAAAAGTTATTAACACAAACTATGCAATGTAACATCTTCTTATTAAGGTGCAAAATTGTATACTAACGTGTTTTTATATTCCTGAGTTTTCGACTGAGTGTCTACACTGGACATGAGTTAACATGGTTCTAATGTGGGTATTAGTAATCGCAATATGCAATAAGTGATTAGTTAGGAAATACAATTTTTCAGGTTTATTTAATGTTATTAATACGGCAAGTAACCATCGTATTCGGCTGAACGATTCCTATCTATCAACTTGTTCAAAAACTTAGTAAAAAGCTCTGGAATATAAACAAACAGATTAGCATAAAAAACGTCACCCCTTAATTAGGGATTTATGGTTTATTAAAACTTAGTGCTACGTTTGGCCGGTGGTACTTTACGGTAGTGAGGCTTGGACTCCCAACGCGTCGGTAAAAACCGAGAACTGTTGCAAACCGTCAAGAAGAGAAAGGTTGCCTATCTTGGCCATGTTTTGAAGCATGAAAGATACCACCTTCTCCAACTTATCATGATGGGCAAACTCGACGGAAAACGACGAGTTGGAAGAAGGAAAAAGTCGTGGTTGAGAAACATCCGAGAGTGGACGAATATTGCCAGCGTAGAAGAGCTATTTCGCAAGGCACAAGATCGGGGAAAAATTCATTGAGTTGACGGCCAACCTCCAGTAGTGGAGAGGCACGATAAGAAGAAGAAGAAGGAAACTTAGTACTCAGCCGGTAACATTACAGCAAGATAACACATATATCTTTGATTCGACAATCTAAATATTGCAATTATTGCTTTTGTAAAGGTATACGTTTCGTACGGTAATTTGGTCTATACAAATATTATTATTACGTTTTACAACGTAAAATGACATTCGCATTTTCAAATGATTTTCATTACTCTGTTCGAAATGCTGAGGGGTATAATGCGGCTCAAGACTAGCTCTGATGACCAGCTGCTTTAAACTCTGCTAAGTGGATGATGCAGGGACACTGCACTCTTCATTGCTTTAATAATTGTTTCGATAACACCTACTAACTAAAATGAAATATACATAACTAACTATAAGATAGATAATATATATACACTCAAAAATCTGATGTACGTATCATATTATATTGGGTACATTTAACAAAAACTGTCATACCCATAAATGTACCCTAATTAATTAGTGTCAATTATTGAGCAAACGGTTTTGTCTTGTGTACAGCTCCTCCGAGCATGCGAGCTATCCATGAAAAAGTCATGGTTTATTTGATAGAAACAACTAGTTGCCAGTAATCATTTGAAAATGCGAATCATATAGCACTTACTATACATATGTACATGCGCATACGAATAATATATGTCTTTAATTGAACTAACGTGTAATGTACACACAACACAACTACATACTGAACCGCAGCGACTTCACGGGAAAGCGCAATCGGAAATGTTACCCTTCGCAATACCTTCTCAGGATAATTATGTCGAATTATTCCTAAGCAAGACAGCGGCGAGTATCTTGATAATCCTCTCTGTTAATAATATTGAGGGTACTCGTATAGATTGATCCCTCGCGGGTGCGTCTTGATAACAATAATCAATATGATGAAGTGTTACTGTTTCATAAAGCTACGAAATATTATTACGCGGTTACGAGCATATTAGATATACGTCGGTTGGTATCACCGTCACTATCGACCGCATTCGCCGACGCCTCGTCGGTAGAGTGTGGCGCAATTGCATGCTTCACATCCAAAAATCTTTGCGATGTTTCTGCCATCCTGGTATTCGTAACCCTGGAAATGTAGAGAAAAATACTTTATTTATATTAATCTCACTTTGCAAATACTTCAAAGTAGATTGAAGTGGTACTACTTATTACATCATAAACAGTAGCTACACGACGCCTTTACGGGAGATTCAAATAAAAATTGTTAAGTAAACACCTAGTACAATTTATGTTAGATTGAATTTGTAATGAACATAGAAAGATCTTAGCACCGCACATACCTTAATAGTCTATTAAGCTATGTGGAGTAATGGACCGTGTAAGGCAGTGACATTATATATTAAAATTAAGTAAATGAAAATGAAGTTTAAAACCTTTAATGGAGTGCAATTTCGATGCCTGTGAAGCATGCGATTTGGGTTTGAAAAAGCATGTGAAAATTATAGTATGTGCAAATCAAAACAAAAAAGATAAAAATGTTAGTAGATACTTACTCCACTTGTATTATCATGCAAAACAAGAAAATAAGCAAGTGTGCAATGATAAAACTTCGCCCAGTCGACTCAAGCATTTGGAATTAGCGTCAGCCATCGTGTTAGATTTCCATGTCCAGCAAACACAATTTATTTTTCAAATATTGTTATGATTACGCAAATAAGCACACACTAAACATATTCTAATATATTTTACAAAACAAATGTTGTCTAATTTTTTTTCGTTCGTAATGCTAAATCATCGGCCGGTGAAACAATTAATCCGTTCAAGTACAAAATAGACTACGAGTCTGTGTGTCCATAAAATAACTGTTACAGGGACTTTAAACTGTACAAGATTTTTTTTTTTTACAACAAGTATACAGTACAGATTTAATTACTTAAATAAATAACACATAAGCAGATGACTAGGCAGAAGGAAAGCATTCCAAGCATCTCTGTCTTCATTCAAACACATGAACACCCAAAAAAATACTACATATGGACAAAAAAACACAAGGCGAGGTGTAGGTGCGCGGTAGGTACCTGCGGAGCGGGTGGAGGTGGCGGTGGTGAGGGTTGCTACCGCGACAGGTTGGTGAGGTAGAGTGCGCGCAGCTCCACCTTGGGCGTGTTCTCGAAGAGCGCGGCGCGGTTCTGCCCCTCGCCCTTCTTCACCCAGTGGCCGTACACGCGGAAAGCGCACCCGTCTATCACCTGCAACACCGACACTGCTCTCACTCTCACTCTCACAACGCTTTTTTTTTTTTTTTTTTTTTTTTTCTAACGGACTAATGCTGTTTGCCTCTACCGGCATTTACAGCTTCACCGGAGGGGTTTACAGCTTCACCGGAGGGTTTACAGCTTCACCGGAGGGTTTACAGCTTCACCGGAGGGGCTCACAACGCACACGATACGCGACATTTATAGTTCGCGAGCAGTTCACAAGATTTTTATATATAAACTATGTATTATTGGGTCCCCACATATAAAATTGGCCTTATATAATATAAACATTGAATTACTTTAAATATCGAATTAAATTATGCACCATTATTATGTTATGCACTTTCGCCATTTTATCGGCAGGTCATTGATTCCTTTGCTGAAAAAATTGTAGGAGCGGAAATCAATACAATATGTTTTGACAGTCTTATCGACTTTTTTTGTTTCTTGGTATTAGTTGTCCAAATTCCGCACCTGCAATACTGCAATGTTGTGTAGTATGTGGTCTAGCGATGTCCTGAAGCAGCAGTGGGCTAGAGCAATTGACCGGTCTTGGTTTTTTTAACAGCTAACTTATCCATGATGACTTGGAATTGTTGATAATATAGATCTGCCGTAATCGTCTGGCCAGATCTTAGGAAGCTGTAGTAGATGACACCAGCACTGGTCTATCCGACACTTACCAGTACCTTTTTGTGAGTCAACTTTCTTTCCACCGGTTCTCCTTCTTCCCAACAGGGTTTAACCAATGTAATGTGCGTTTCCGATTATCGTACACGATCCATTTTTGGTTTGTTCCCATCGAGTAACACCCTCAACTATCACACTGTTACCGGATGGGAAAATTTTATTTAGGTTTGTTCCCATCGAGTAACACCCTTAACTGTCACACTGTTAAAAACTAAACAAACGTCAGATATTTGAGATCAAAGTGGCCAGTTAGACAAAGCGCCAATTCCATATGTAAGGACTTAATATAATACGAGCGCGGCGGTCTCTTGGATCACTAGAGCATTAGAGGGAGGGTTGACTAGGACTAGGACCAGGAGAGAAGGACTAGTAAGTAAGTAGTAGGTTACCTTCCGGAGCACCCGCATGGTGTAGGGGTCTAGGGCGGCGGCGCGCAGCGGCAGCGGGCGCGCGGCGGTCCGCGGCAGGTGCCGCAGCCGCACTGCCGCGCGCACCGTCACCAGCGCCAGCCGCAGCTTCGCGCGCGCGTTGAACCCGCCGCTCTTTATCGCCTGCAACCCGACCACTCTACACTTGTACGAGCTGCCGGGCTACGCGACCGGCGCTTTAGCTTCTCGCGCGCCCAGCGTTACTTTTATAACGTTCATGAGAACCACATAACCGGGTTATATGACATGCATTACTACATGCATACACACTTAACGATACGCCCATTTCTTGATCGAAGTTCGAATCTACGTGCATTTAACTAATGAAATTCTCATTCACTTCACATTGTTCTCTTGTCACGCTATTACGCACTCGATGTTTAAAGGTCAGTCACAGAACATACAGGATGGATGTAGGCACACCACCACACCACACAAACCTCTCAAAGCTCAGCGGTGGTAGCGTCGGCTGTCAAACTGACGGACGCTGATTCGATCCCGACCAACGGCTTGAGCTTCCGCTGAAGGTAACACCGTTATCAAATTCCCAGGATGGTGGTAGGCAACCTTCGAGCTTGGCTAGCTACCACCCTCAAGTTTGAAAAACTTGTCACCAAACACATAGTGCATACACCAACGACATATACATCCATACTTTTTATATTGAACACTATTAATAGTTTTGAAACTTGAAATTAGTTTCAAATTTAGAAATATGAATAATCACAGTGAACGCATTTTTTACATATTTTAAGTTTGCGTTTGACAACTTTTAACTGCTTTTACATACGTATTATGAAATATTAAAATGAGATTTTCACACATACAACGTCGCAGTCAACTACAATTCTATTAAAACAACAGCTCTTCAACCCAAACCCTATGAAATATTTATAATCGACACAAAGAAAAAGAAGCACATTCAATTTTCCACACCTTTTCAAAATAAATCATATCCGTCAGATCTTAGATCAGCAGTGCTGGATGCACTGCTGCCAACTTTTACATTAGCACAACAACAGAAAAAGCTATCAAAAATAACACAAACAAAAAGCCATGCTACATTAGAACTAAAGCGAAGAAGCACTGTATGTTACATGTAGAAGTGTGTTGAGTGTTTTCCGAAATGTTCACAAGTACTGTGCATAGGCTGTACATCAAATTTTGATAAATATTAGAAACTAACACAATAAACATTTGACCATAAAGTACACGCTCGTCTTTATTATATTTTGCAATCGTAAATACCATTTCATTTGTTCTCCTACAGCCTTTACTTCTGACCTTTTACTTCACTACTAAAGACTTCATAAATGTGCAAATGGATGCGAATACAAGTCTCACCATAATGCGAGTTAAGTTCCTGTCTCGCTTGATGCTCAGTGACGATATGGTTCTGGGTGGAAACACTGTTACTCTACAATGTTACCGGCTATCAAGAACAGTTGCCTGAGCAAACTTCA
Source organism: Apeira syringaria (assembly GCA_934044485.1). NCBI lineage: Eukaryota > Metazoa > Arthropoda > Insecta > Lepidoptera > Geometridae > Apeira > Apeira syringaria. The sequence continues at coordinate 987,208 of OW203656.1, read as the reverse complement.
GCCCAATAAATACAGCCTTTGGGTTTTCGAGCGTGATTCAAGAGTGAACAGAAACCGTCTAGGTTTACAAAGCTACATCGTTGCGTACACCATTTAATCACTCACAATTAGATGAGACATGGTCGAACGCAAACATAGTTCGAATAATAAAACCTCAGTACATAACGTGTGCTAACATTTTGATGATATAATAGTACACCATAGCCTAAACAATATAACTACGGAAAAGTTCATCACTAAAGAGTTATCTAGAGTTAAGATTAAATACATAAGACCACAAAAGCTGATATGTTATACATAAAACGACAAAAGATGCCACCTAAACAGTTTAAGTACTAGAATTAATAAAGTGAATAAAATAATATTAATAAGTTTTGAAATATATGTCTGCTTGAAGTTTCACGCTAAATCGGTTTTTAAATATTATAAAGTTATTATGTGATTGAGTTTGAACAATGTCTTTTTAAATTAAAAGAAAATATAGAAAATTGTTACTTATACACGCCTCAACATTTAACGAATCTCTTTAAAGTTGATACGGAAGTGTACTAGTCAGTACTATACACAATCTTAGACGTAAACATTTTAGGCAGAAAAAATCGCAATGGATAGCAAGCATTAATAAATCATAAATAATGCCTTTACCTTGTCAGGTCGTAAAAAAATATTATGCCACAGTCCTGAAAAACTTAATACCAAAGTCGTTTCATACTGCAGCAACTTTAGTAAAAAGATCCCGATTTTTTATGAACGGTACCCCGGGTGTTACCAAAACAAAGTCTTAACAATCCTCCATTTTCAACAAACAACCCACATGTGCCGATCATTCCCCCAGGTTTGACACACATTACCGCATGCACAAAGAACACCCACGTTACCATAGCGAGCTGGTCGATCCTCGACATCCGGCGGCTGGCCGTCGAGAGGGACTGCTTCAGTGGCTTCATGTCTTGGTCCCAAAGCTAAAGATAACGTGTGTTGTAGTGTGTCGTATAAGTGTCGCGGTCTTAGTTTCATGTATCGCCGATGTACTTTCTCTACCGTTTATACTATTCATGTTCGACATGTTCCTGTGGAACCTTGCGTATAATATATATACATATATATGTATCTAGTGTATACAGTAGAACCTCGTTAAGTCGAACCTCGATAAGTCAAAAACCTCCAAATCTCGAAAAAATGTTTTGTTCCCTTCCCTTAAAACACCAAAACCTCCATTACTTGAAATCTTGACCCTCTGTTAATCGAAATAATCACCGAGTCCCTCCAAGCCATTTTGGTACATATTTTCACTCTATAACTCGAAAAATTACATTTGACCTCTGTATCTCGAACATAGGAACGTTTTATTTTACAACCTTTACAACTTGATCATTTGGAATTTATTATCTCTATTGTTCGAACAAAAATAAGTTACCGACTTGAAGAACTTGCCGACAATGTGAGTACACTATTGTTTCTTAGAAAACATTTTAGGAGTATACAATAATAAATTTATGACTCATGGAAACACGTGTTTGCTTGCGTTGTGTCAGGTGTTCAATTTTGATTCCCTTTGAAATTTAGCTAAGCCAGTCATTTGTTTTCGACTTAAATACCGTCAGAAGTAGTTTGGTTCTACTGCAATACACATCAATTAGTACAACAGTTAACATGAGTGCTGTGAAACGTAAACTAAAAACTTTGAGTCCGACTTATTTATATTAAAAATTACTGACTTTTATTAATGCCATATTTTTTATTTTAAAATGATTTGAAATAATGTTGATTTATAATATTTAAATAAAAATATGTTTGTCACCTCTGCAAGTTGAATTTTTATTTATTTTACCTCTCTAAGTCAATATTTATAAGAATAAACCTCAAACTCTTTATGTCGAATCAAAATCCGCCTAAGTCGAAATCCTCCATAAGTTGAAAACTCTATAACTCGAATTTTTTGGCGTCTCCCTTGATGTTCGACTTATAGAGGTTCTACTGTAATATGTGCAGGTTTTCTGTGGCAGCGTATTCCACAGCGGGTGGCTACTGCACTTTTATTTACTGTTACCGATGTACGTTACTTTATACATTCTTACAATCATTCTTATTCTAAAAAAAATTGGTTGTCTGTAAAGTCGGTTTACGGACGATAGATTTACGTGATAACGTCATAATCATTTATGACTTTGACTTTGATTATTTTATGTAATACAAAACTCAGGTGGAACGTTACGCGGAACGTTACTATTTTTCATGAGTGTTGCTGGTATTCATCAATTTATAAAACGTTATCACGTCAAAATTTATTGCTATTTCCTAAAACGATTGGTATTTAAATATATCTTACCATTATAAGTAAGTGTAAACTCATTGTGGATTTCGATTACGAATTTACTGGCACGCTTAGACTACTGGTTAGCATGTGAAGTCAGAAATAACTATATGGTTCTCTTATAATTTATTCTTATTAGCGTATTTTTTCTTAATAAATAAAACCATATATTTAATTATTATTAGCAATAACATTTAATTTATAACATTATGATGTCGAGCGAGACAATTGCGATACATGTAACTAAAACCACTACGAAAGCAATAAACTTGACTAATTTAAAAGTGCTGATAAACGCTGTAAAAGTGCGTGTTGATAAGTTTCATTCATTATATTACTTGCCAATTTTTGCATTAGTCACTGAAGCTTAAAAATAAAATATATTAAAATAGGGAAAACTCAAGAAAGAAAATCAAGTAATTAATTAATTTATCCATTATTACTTTACAAAGACTTTATAAATTAGTTCTAAATCATGCTAAATAATAGTAAAAAAAATGTGTATGAGGTCAAATAAGGGCTGCTAAATTAGCAGGAGACAATAGACACAAAGGGACTCACCACTGTGTTGAAGAATGAATGTTGTAAAGCTTCTTCTATATCGATCCTCTCGCTCGGTTCTACTACCAGAAGTCGCCTGATGAGGTCTTTAGGAGCATCTGAAAATGTATACAAAAACCGCGTTATACCACATAAAGGCAGGACTGAGTTTAATATATTATTTTTGATCCAAGGGTACATTACATCCAACTGTCACCATATGTCACCACTTTAATTCAACCTACAAACAGCGTCAAATTAAGTCAGCGTATTGTAAACGATGCGCCCTTTCTTTTTTTTATTAGTCTTGGTTCTGCATTTCATATCCATTCAGCCAGCCCGAAAGTCCATCACCGTTTGTTAAATTGAAATTAGCTCCTAACTCCAAATACTTATTAGAACAGTTATATCCAATTGCTGGTAGTTTTAGTCAACGCCAATGGCATGCCTCATTTTACGACACATTAAAACTATCCGTAATTATAAAAATAATATAAGTTTTTCATTATCATTCATAAGAGCAATATCGATTTGAACTTGATCCTGAGCTATGTAAGAAGCACCCATATTGCGGCGCATCGTTGGTGCGCCGCATGCGCGGCAGCACCAACAGTCTTTTGACCGTCGTATCTGATGACATATACTCAAAGTATATGGGGCATTGGTTGGCAGCTCTCGGGCCTATCTCAAGGCTGGTGACCAAGCTATGTTAGTAATGACAATTAAATTGTCATTACTAACATAGTTATAAGTATTCTTTACAACGCAAAGTCTGGACATTCATTTAGAAAACAAATCCTTTCCTTACACCTTTTAATAAAGTAATACAGTGTGTGACTGTACTGTATGTACTGTACTGTGCGAGTGTACACATATACGAATGAACGAGCGAACGAAAAAACGATACATATGAACTTAGTACCTAATGGAAAATAGATCATTAAGGGGACGAGAGCGGTGACGATGAAGAGTCCTTACCAGATATATCAGCCCACTCGGGACTGGTAAAGGAGTATTTCCCCTCCATGATGTTTCTGAGCATGACCATCTGCTTCCTGTGCCAGAACGGCGGACACCCGACCAATCTGGAAATGAATTAGTGAACTTTGTAAATTTTTTTTTACCCAGTTAACATTTTCCGCAGTCACAAACAAAAGATTACTTCGATGCTACTGTCGTAACTTATCAAGGGCAATAATACAAATCTCTGAGATTATCATAGATAAAATGTTGGAAGTAATTTTTTCTATGATCTATGGAATTTACGTTTATGTAAGTTATATAAAAAAATAATTAATTTCTTTTGTAATATTTTTATGGCCATGTTTATCAAAGTTAATTCATTACGTGTTAGACAAATTATCGCTTACGAGTATGCGAAGTATGAAATAAAATGTCGAATGACTACGTTAACAACACAGCACTCGAATCTGTGGTGCACTATCATACTAGACTACACTGGACTACACTATTGTATACTTACAGAGTGAACATGATGACACCGCATGCCCATCTGAAACGCCAAATGTATACTGCTATTAATCAACATAAACACTATATAATCTGATAAAGAATTGAAATGTAATACAAAATGGGGTGTTTTCCTACGAGAGTAGTTGCGCCGAAATTCTGCGATTAGTGCGCAGTACAACGCTGCGCGAACGGTGTATCCGTAATGTATTGGTGTTTATTTATTTTAAAATACTAAACGTATTGTTCCGTATGGGCAGCGTTCGGATGTGGCTTCGGCCAAGCCATATCTTGCTCTGACAGCGGATGTGCGGCGTTCACGAGCTCAATTAGAGCATTATTTGCTCCACCCAATATTTGATCATGACCGTTCACGTCAACCTGTCAGACCAAATTATGGTCGACTAGGCCATAATCTTTGTACCTCTAGAATCGATCAAATCTTGATCGGCTGTCAAAAGTGACATATGCAGTAGTAACTAGCACGTGATCTATGATCAATGTAAGTAACTTCTTCTTCTGTGACATGCTATGGAGTAGCCGTTCGTGAGACATCGATTAAATATTGGTCGATCAATATTTGGACTAAGCCGCTCCTGAACGCAGCCCAGGAAAACACGAAGTGGTCAAGCTATACGAGTACCTACTTTTAATACCAAACCCTAAACGTGCGTTAAGGTTATTTATGGTAGCGCCATAAGCGGTTGAACTGAATCCACGACTTTGACTTTGACACGTTATCCAATGTATTCGTATATCTTAGATCCGCTTCATTTTAACAAAATACAAACAAACACAACAAGTTAATTATTTCATTTCACACGATAACCCAAAATGATGTCCATTTTTATTACTAATTGGCAGATAAACTTGACGTATCGGTCTCGCGAACCAAATACTGTCGTTCGGAGTTCGTAGTAGTTCGCAAGAATATCTTTAATTGATATTGAGACCGTTATGCAACGCTTCGTCTGCCTCAGATTCATTATCAAGTAAATCAAGCGTAAGTTATCTTAATTATTTCGTAGAATAAGCAGTAAAGAGTTTGAACTTCTAGAATTATGGTTGCCTAGTAAATGTGCTGTATCGTACCTACCGTCGACAATTCTGCGCATCGCTGGACTAGCGTGGACGGAAATCGGAAAGCCAAACAAAATAGTGTACCCTTTATAAAAACTCCAAGATGATGTTTATTTATTTATCTATTCGATGTCATATCAAAACGTTTCGGACCGTCCAATAAGAAAAACATATGTTGTAAATGCAAAGCCGTTTCTCAGTATCTATAGTAAAAGGAGTAGACGTAGAAAGGTGACAAAAGAGAATACTGACATGTCGACTTCTCTGCCGTAGCCGGGCGCGTCCTCGAACATGTTGGCCTTCAGGGTCTCCGGCGCCAGGTACCCCGGCGTGCCGCACAGCTCTGAAATAATAACTTGATCTTACTCACTGGCACATTGTATCTGTTACACTGGTTCATTCGTTTGTTTGACGATCGTCCAACTCAATGGTCAGTGACCTCACTACTAATCCGGGGCCCTGAGCTCTAACCCAAGGCTCGGACAAATTTAAGTAAAAATATCTGTTTAGTTAGGTATTGTGCAAGATTTTTATTTGTCTAATGTATTATGTGTGCCCAGGCCTCCGCACAAAGAACCCTAATGCGGGCGGGAGCGTGAGCGTGAAAGCATTTGTTTTGTATGAATATAAATGTACCACACAAGTACCGATAAAATAAACATCTTTCTCGGGAATACAAAGGGAGGACGCTCGTTGGTTTACATTTTGCATGTGTATAAGAAAACGTATGGAACCCCCGTAAAAACAACACATAATATGACTGACTAATATACAGACTGGCCGGTTGGCGCAGTTGGTAGCACTCTGCCTTCTGAGCCGCTGGTCCCGGGTTCGATTCCCGGACAGGTCAAACATTTGTGTGTATGAACATGTCTGCTTGACCTGTGTCTGGGTGTGTATATTATGTATATAAGTATATATATCAGTCAACAAGTTACCATAGTACAGGCTCTGCCTAGTTTGGGACATGAAGACCTTGTGTGAATGTATAAAATAAATAAAAAAATATTATGTAGGTCTTAAATGTACGCGTTTCGTAGAATGGATGCTGAGTATGGTGTTAAGCCAGGGTTGTGTAAACCGTCGTTGCCTGTGCAGTGTCCACACCAGACACCAGCCGCGGCCACGGTGAACAATTGGACGTACGATACAAGAAAACGTTATATGTACGTGTAAAAACCACTTAATTCATCTTCTATTGATGCCATGTTACACTTCAATAGAAGTGAACGAAGCTCGCGGTAATATATTCACATTTTAATGTATATTAAGTTCTCAATTCCTATACTATTTGGTATTTTTAAATTTTGCTTGTTTCAAGTTTTATTTTCTAACTTGCTCAAAAATGAACGTTAAAACATTTGCACGTCCTTTCAACGATCTTTAAATATTATTATTATATTACGAAAAGCGAACCAGTAGGGTCGCTATATAGCTAAGTAGATTCCAGACAATAAGTATATTATGTGAAAGGACATCTAGGGTAATTGTTTTATAACTAGTTGTAACTTAGAACCCTACAGTGAGCGGCTTAAAGATTACCGAGCGTGACTTGAATAGTGCTTGAACCTATCTAGCTTTTGCACGCGAGTGCATAAGGTTTAAGGTTATTCAGCGAATTAGGCCTCATTTGATTCATCAATCACAGTAGAAGAATGCTAAGATAACACGCAACATAAATTGTATAAGAATATGTCATTTTAGTAAAACAAGGTGGTTCGCCATGCGCCTTCCTGACTGTACTGTGCCACTCGAAGAACCAAATTCTACACTGGGTGTTCCATTACGATGCTCTAAAAAGATACTGGGACTAGTTTGAGTTTAAACAAATGATGCAATTTTGTAAACATAGTTGATCCTATTTATAGCACGATTTTATACACGATTAATAGCAAACGAATGACTGAGATGATGATGATGATGAATAGCAAACGAAGATCTTATACTACTACTTCTTCTTCTTATGCCCCGTATCAAATAAATACAATTTAAGAAAACAAAGTGTGTTATAATTATAAGGTGACCTAATTTATTTATTTTTTATTCACGTTAGACCACTATCTCACCTGATGTTAAGTGATGAAGCGGCCTACGATGATTTACGCCTGCCTAGAAGATACCTGTTCACTCGTAACTTGAACATGCCCAGATTGTATTCATGTGGAAACACAGACTTAGGCAGTGAATTCCACTCGTTAGCTGTACGCACTATGAATGTGGACGCAAAACGCTTCGTGCGACAGGGTGGAACGTCTACCATATATGGATGTCGCATTGCAGTCATTGCTAGTTAAGGAAGGTTGTGTGTAGGTATTTTATTCTGAACGTTAAAGCGGAGCAGACTTATGAATTATTACTTTGAAGCAAAAATTCTTGGTTTTTTAACATACTCCCAACCTTTATGGTAGATAAGAGATAATGCTGAGCATTAAATACTACTTCAACCGATGCTCAAACATAACATACAGTTAAATCTTTTCCACATTATTTAGCATAAATCATTATCAACGTTAAATATATTAATTATATAATATATAAAATATATAATCCCCCTATACGAGGGAGGCATACGTCCAGCAGTGGACGCACATGGCTGAGAAAAGAAAAAAAAATTATCAACGTTTAATATCAATTAATTATAAATCACTCAATGAATAATGTTGTGTGTTGTAGAAACTCGTATCGTATATACTGAACACGATTGCGTGGCTTCACTCCCAGTTCCCAAAGCAACACCAGCGCCGGTCGCTACCAGTATAGAGCCTGCCAATTGTACCTAATATTAGGGCCGATATGAGACGAATAATTAGGAATATTCGCAAAATAATGTAGTCTCTATCTAGTAAATGGAAGTCAGTGTATTTATGTTTTGCGGACCCCATTCGGCATACAAAGAAAAACCGGTTAATATAATTTGACGTACTTCTTTAATCTTTAACCGTACAAACACAAGGCCTACTGCTCATCAGTCGCCTCGGCAATCTGTAGCCACTCGTTTATATACCTTTTAGATATAACATTGTTAAGTAATTATCTATAACTATTACGGGCTGGCGTGCTGCTTATCAATTATTGTATAAATAATAAACGGTATTATCAATAAGTTTATTATATTTTGTTATATGATTGTTCAGTGTTTTAACGGAAAGCAGAAAGTGGCAACAGTTTTTCAGTTATCAGAAAAAACATCTCAATAAAATAAATAACTAGAAACACAAACATTTGGTGTGGGTAATTAAAAGCAAAAGAATGAGCCGATGATCACATTACGGTTCATGCCCATGAGCCGGAGCCGAGAGCCGGCTCATGGGTCGGCTCAATTTGTGCTTATACTAAAAGCGCGTGAGCACACGTTATATACTTTTTGCTTCCTTTTCAAACTTGAGGATGGTACCTATCACGGTTATTCTAGAGGGTACTAGAAAGTGTTCCAATACCACGGTTTGATAACGATGTTACCTTCACCAGAAACCAGGGGGTGGGAATCGAATCAGCACCCGTCATAATAGTAGCCAACGCTCGCTCCGCTACGCTATGTATATAGCTTCAAACTCATGCAAGCCTTTAATATATTCGTTAAGTTTGGTATGGTAATATTAATATCAATACTACTCGTTTATTTCAGAGATTCGCAATGGTGTACAACATAGTCTAGTCACGTACTCAACACTCTGCCGGTCATCTCACTGTAACAAATGCGACTAATAGTTACAAAACAGCTCAAAATTATTATTTCAGACTATCAGCTTGCGAGCCACGCCACTAGTGGATTTTGCATTTGAAAGGCAGAATATCAGTTCAAACCTATTATTCAAAAGTGACTTACAGGCCCCTGACTAACGGGACATTTAATAATCATGTATCTCTATATAACTTACCGAATAACTTATCCCCCTCGTTCAAGATCTTTGCGAACCCGAAGTCTGTGATCTTAACGTTTAGCTGATCGTCCAACAGGATGTTCTCGGGTTTCAGATCGCGGTGGACTATGCTCTTGCTGTGCACGTGACGGACGCCTTCCAAAACTTGCCTGCAATATATATATTATTATTATTTTTTATTTATCAACATTCACACAAGGTCTTCAGGTCCCAAACTAGGCAGAGCCTGTACTATGGCAACCTGATGACTGATATACATACTTATATACATATACACACCCAGACACAGGTCAAACAGACATGTTCATACACACAAATGTTTGACCTGTCCGGGAATCGAAACCGGGACCAGCGGCTCAGAAGGCAGAGTGCTACCAACTGCGCCAACCGGCCAGTCGTAATTGTCGGCCAGTGTTAATTTGACAATATGAATTGTCAAATTAACACTGAGACTTTCTACGACTGTAACATAAAAACTATCGAATGCATTTGTATCCTAGAGACCAGTTGAGCCGCTCGCGAGTTGACTCGCGTTGACAGACAGGACTAACGTTCATCCCTTATTTTACAGTATCACATTACATAACTTTAGCTTTCTGACGTCTCGTCTTGTCTCGTGTTAGATACAACTTTGTATGTAATAACAACAGCAATCCCACAATATAACCATAGTGAAAACACTCTCGAATTATGTTCAGTAGTTTCTGATGTTCAATGGCAATAATGAAAACTCGACGAACAAAAAGTATCCATAGTTTCCAGTTAAATTATTTTTACCTGTAAAATTATCATGATTTTATCAACATGCGCATTATAACTTCTGTTATAGGACACGTCAAAACTAATATGTATTTAATTGAATCTATACAAATATGGTTCGTTGTGCGCGTCTGCATGCACGGGTATTTTCTTTGGAAAAACTGGCTTTAGGCAAAAGAATGAATATTATCGAAAACGTGCAAAACTGCGGCTGTATATATAATGCAGTCATAAATGTCAAGTAATATACCTTACCAGTATATTTACAACCATATTCAAAATGTAATAAATAAAATAGAACACACGCGATTATATCCAGAAGATCCCATGACTTGTCCCCGAAGTCCTCTTTAATACTTTTGTAGCACACACTCAGGGCCATTTTAACGTATTTTATTTAATTACATAAACATTTATACGGCAGGCGATAGCAACTAAATTATTTACGGAATTTTCAACGTATTTATAAAAATAAAAAATAATTTTAGTGCAGTTAACTCTTACAGGTACCGGGAGATTCGAACAAGGCAAGAGCCAGCACGCTACTGGATCACGCGAGCGTTTAACATAATAAGATGCGCGAATAAATGTTTGTTGTGATTTGTGAACGACTGCAAGCTCAAACTGATTTTGTTCGTGTGCACTAAGGCTTGAAGTCATTTAAGCACTGTTAATGTGTATACATAGATGTGTGTGCATTGTTTTAAGTAAATCCCAGGTCAATAATGCTTACTATCTATTAAAATCTCGTAAGAATTTGGTAGGTTCTTAAATTATGAGAGATCACGACACGACCTTGACACGTGCTCGTTTCCAACGGCGATATCGTATTTATTAAAAGCAATAGCGGTTTGGAAGATTTTTAAAGGGTTAGGCACTCAATCTTATAGAGCCTATGTACTGTAAAGTTTAATCGTCTATAACTGTGGGAAGGGTGTACACGCAGCGTCTTTCCGAAAACATTTCTTAAATGGGTGGTTTGGGAACCTCGACGTCTGTGTATTTATTTACACTGATTTGATGATTCTGACAGCTACATATGTTGGCAACCTTAATAATTTTGGGTATTTTGAATAAAGTTCCGCAGCAGCAGGCTCAAGCCTGCCGCCTGCCTGGTCTCTATCAGTCTACAAACTACAGTATGGGTATAAAGATAGACATACAGTCTATCTGTCAATCTGTCTATGTGTCAAGTCACTTTATGTACACCCTTATCGTTGATGCCTTATACGATACACCGATAAGGAGATGAATGTCAGTCAATGAAAAAATTGGACCCTACCCGGTAGAGCACCCGTACGCGAAGAGTACACGAAGGTAGAAACGTATCTAATGTATCAGGACCGTAGTCTCTGTAGTAGCTAGTAGCTTATCCCGTAAAGAAATTATTTCGTTAATTTTATTTATCTCTCTCTTTCAGCTCGTGTTCTAATCACATTTTGAACATTTATTTTATCATACAAAACACCAGCATTACCGGCCGGCACCGGCGTTAAAGTAATTGTAAGTTAAAGTAATTGTAAGTACTTTTGTGAGACACACTTACAAATGTATTGTTTGCAAATTAGTGTCAATATCCGATATGCGTGAAGTTATACTTACGACAACAATGAAACACCACCAGAACCAGCTCTATCGCGCTAACACAACTTCTCCACTCACATACTGCGACTAAAATATAAGCAACGTTGGAAAATGTATTTGATGTAGTGACTGCAATAGGTGTGTTGAAGTATTTTTAATTAAGATAAAAATGTAGGGTCCTCTTCGCCGCAATGTTTATAAAGTATATCTGAAGTGGGATTATATATTCCGTTCTGTTGACACTCCCTAAATGTGTATAAATTTTTAAACTCTATTTCTCTACTGAGTCTTCTTAAAGTCCATTTTATCCACATTTTTTTTCTCACATTAATCTTCTTGTAAGGACAATCCCACACTAGGTGGGGTCGGCACATCAAACAATAATACAAACAAAAAAAATAATTCAGGTCTGAAAGGGTTAAACTATTACGTTCGCAATTGTTGAACGCGCGATATGCAAATTAATTATTCATATTTAGACCTGAACAGGTAACACCACCGAGGTGAGAATGCAGGGATTCAGTATTTGGTGGGATATCATAACTTATTATATATAAATGTATGTATTATTCAAAAGTGATTACTCACGTTTAGATTATTGTTTCCTGTATTTACGCTGTGTAGTTTTACATTGGGTACTACCACTTTAAACATATTTTTGAATGTTTGTAATATTAGAGCACATTGCCCATTCATTATTTCACATTAATATATTGACGAATCCTTCTTTAGGTACGTATTAATCGTTATAATAATAATAATATATAATAAGTTCTTTATTATCCTCCCACATAAAATCCTTAACTACTAACACTATATACCATCTATGTAACGTTTGCCTGGCTGTTAAGGTTCTGTGGGAAGAGCAGGAGCCCAAACTAGGTACAGGTACTAGGTACTTATGTACATATTTTGTGTCCCACACAGATCTATTAAACGCTTATCAACAACAGGGTCCAATCTGGGCTTTATGTGTAATATTGAAATATTTATAAGAAATTTTATTTAAAAAATTCTTCTTATTTTTTTCCGTATCTCATACTATATAGATAGGGTCGCTACAACATGTTTTCCTCTTCCATTCTCTTCTTTCATTAGTCGTTTAAGTGCTCACACCTTTCACAAGTATATCATTCTTCACACAGTCCATCCATACCTTCTTCGGCCTTCCTCTGCCTCTATATCCGTCCATTATAAATTAAAAAAATATGTCAGAAAAATATTTGAAGCAATGACGGCTAAGTCGTGGGAGCTTCGGATTACTTACGGACGCTGGTGTATGTACCTTCGTTATTGAATTCTTAGCCTATGTGCTATTTCTGACTATATCTCATATCAGATTTGTTCAACCGTTCTGGCGTGACTGAGCAAGAAACCTCCAAGCATACAAAACTCTCACATATATAATATGACTACATAGTACACACATTTTCTAGAACATCCAGCTATCTAACGTACTCATTGATGAAAGATAGACGATAAGTGGGTCATCGGAGGAAGTATTTCTAATTGTGGCGCGTAATATCTCTAACGACCTACATACCACCCACATTGCGAGGCAACTACACGCATTCATTTAAATAACCATTTTTACTGTCACTTGACTGTGACTCGTGTTTACCTGCCTACTCCTTGTTCCACTGTGCCTTGTTCCATTAGTATTTATCATGCTTTGCATTTACTTGCTCTCATTATATAAACGATCGTTCATTATCGACATTCTTTGTCGTTTTTCATAGCAACCATGTCACTAGACAAGCGTCTTGTTGAAGGCGTTATTGCACTAATAAGACAAGTGTTTGTAACTAATTGTAGTTGAAACTAGATAATTAGAATAGATAATCTTGAACAAAATTTGTAATTATAAAAATGCGTACTCGTTGTCTTTGTCCTGCATGCTCGTATGTAGTGGTACCTTGTTGTATTATAATCATAGTTAAAACTATACCTTCACTACCAGGCAAAGCCCTTCTCGTCGATTTCAATAATGACCAATGTCCTTCTATCGTGTTTGTCTATCCGCGTCGTAAATAGCTGGTGTGTGCGTGGCATCCATCGGACCAGCACACGGCTAAGCTGTGGTGGTCCGATCCTCGGCGTCTCCTCGATGGCCACAAGTGGTCTACGGATGTACATACACCGCATTGTCAATCGGTAAACCTCGCCTGTCAGAGAGTAAACATCGCAAACTCTAGGAAGCTCTACGTGGTCTATTTGTATGATGTAGGTCTACATGTCCGTTTCCTCTTCGGTACATTTTGCAAGCGGAAAACTAAGCTTCTAAGCCTCGATGACTTTTGATGTTGAAAAAAAAACGCATAAAAATACATACAATATTTAAAGCATCACTCACAAACAGTGCATACATTTCTGCTCCGAGGTCCAGAGACGGAAACATAGTAGTAACAGCAACAGCTACTCAGGCGGACACTAGAAAATAACCTCCTACAGTAGGTACACCTACTATACTATGCTGTGGATTTCATAACGATAGTTATCTACACCGGAAACGGTGACTAGATGATCACTATAAGGATTAGCATTTCGATAAAGCGACCAACACTCACTATCCCTGGGCTACTATCAACTGTACAGCTTGTATGTGTGTTCTTATGTTCTCTTACCTCATGATATACCTAGTCTTCTTCTCGGATAATGTGACCACAGAAGTGAGATAGTCGAAGAGCTCGCCATTTTTACACAGCTCGAATACTAAGAAGATGAAGGTCTCCGATTCGAACACATCTTGGAGTTCAACTGAAACAAATCAAAAAGATTTGAGGATATAAGCAGTCAATAAGTTTTATACTATTACAATCTGAAAAAGGTTAATATATGTATATTTAAAATAACATTTCAATCATCGCTAAGCAGCACGTGACGAAAAAAGGGCTAAAACTGCGGGCGTTTAATTACATTGAAACATAAATATTTAACTATTGTTCATTTTGTATCTAATATTACACCTAATTCTCTTACAGAGTTTACTTTATTGATGGAAATAAAGTAAGTATAATCGATATTTTTTAATTTTCGTATAAATGTTATTTTAAGACGTTTAGAAGCATTTACAGAAATTATGTTATTAATGTAACAATTCCTAAGGCTCTCAGTCATTTTTAACTTTTCCACGGTCTTTAATTTTGTTAATTTTCTTAAGCCTTTTTTATCACTAGGAAACATAAGATGCCTGGAACTATGAACACATTTGTTTATATCGAACAGATATGCATTGTACAGCAAAGGACCCATGATTGACCCTTGCGGAACCCCTAAACTGATGGTTATTTATCTAGTCACTATGTGCACCACTAATCACTACTGCTTGTCTCCTTTCCATCTGTAAAGGTCATCACATATACCCAAGGCTTGTAGCCTGTGCAGCAGGATGACATGATCCACTTTATCAAAGGCCCTCTCGAAATCATTATAAATCACAACAACCTGTGATATTTCATCCATGCTGCGGAAGGCGTACTTACTCAATACTGTCAGGTTAGTAACAGTTGACAGTCACTATAAAACATTTTCATTAAAAATTCCCATATCAGAAAATGGTGCAGACCCCAGATGGGTTATTTTTTAGAATTTAAGATTTCATTGCAATTACGGGACTGTTTTTTGAAAAATGAATAAAATATGTAAAGCTGCTAATTTTACCATACTTACGAATAAAAGTTTAATTTTAATTTGTTATTGCTTTTATAAGTTCTACCCTTCTGTCAAATTCACATACCATAAGTAATCTATTGTGCTTATCATGTTACATATCCCAGTTGGATAGGTTTTTTCCATTCCTACTTAAGAGTTTAGCTAGATTTTCAATCAAGTGGTTAAATTAGCCAGTATTAATATAACTTATTCAAAGATAAACAACTCACTCACTAATAAATGGGTGACCGGCAACCATCCTTAGAATATATATTTCTTGTCTTGTGGCGTCTCTCATTGTGTGAGTGTCAACTCCGTCTTGTGATTCCTGGCTGAGGTCTATGATTTTGGCTGCATACTCTCGCCCTGTCTCTTTCTCCACGCATCTTCGCACTGTTGAGCTCACACCTCTGTGAAAGATGGTTTGACACTGTACATAATTGGATAAATGTGGTGGGTATATTCATTTTTGCCACAATATAATGAACTACAAAGATACAAACAAAGTTTTGATGGAAATAATATTTAAATGTCTCAGGTTTTTAGATCAGCCAAGTCAGAAGTCAGGCTTCAATATATTATCCGAAGATATAAGACGATATGATATTCAAAGATGTTATAAAATATTTTATGTTTACTGTTTTATGTTTACTACAAAGGCTGTTAATCCGTCGAAACCCCATCAGGAAGCAAAAAATGTTGTTGCTAGAAATGAAGGTTCCAGTTACGACTCTGACTCGTATAATAAAACAAGACCTGAAGCTTTGTGCTTATCGTCGAAATACAGGACATGTGTATTTCTGAGAGGTTTTACAAACGATCCAAGACTGTCTCTTGATACACTTTGGCTGAAGTTTACACTCCTTTTTCACAGAAATGCAGCTTTGTGACTCCTTGATAAGACACACCCCACCATACCATCACTGACGCAGGATGCTGACCACATTGTACCTTTGCGACCACTTGAGCACCTTATTTAGAACTATGAGCGTACACTTAATCATTTTGTTTATTGTAGTGCTTTTCCATCATGAAAATTTTTCATCATTAAAGAGGATATTTCTGTGCCTTTCACCTGCCTATCGCGACAGAAAGTGTTTTGATTAATCCACATGCCCTAAATCAATCTTTACAATTGAAGAATTGTAAAGATTGATTTAGGGCATGTCCTGTATTTCGACGATAAGCACAGAGCTTCAGGTCTTGTTTTATAATACGAGTCAGAGTTGTAACTGGAACCTTCATTTCTGGCAATAAGATTTTTTGCTTCCTAATGGGGTTTCGACGGATTAACAACCTTTGTAGTTCTAGCAGCATGCGGCCACCCAGATCTTTTATTGTCTTGGACAGAGGAAGTGTTGCTGTATTCGTTGATAGTACGATATACAAAAATACAACTGATACCAACTTTTGTGTCTGGAATATGACCAATGACTCCATATTGACTTTGCGAAAAGCAATCACTGCAATTCCTATTTTCTTTAACACCCCATTCCATATTGTAATTTGATAATGAACATGAAAAAATAAGGCGAGAAATCGAAAGAAGTTTTTACAATAATAAATGTCTTCTGAATTCAAAATAATAAAAAAATTGAAAACAAAGAAAAGTTTTTATGTAACAGTATTTTCAGCCAGGCTAGTTATTTTCTAGTTGTAAGTACTAAACATGTATGTATTAAAAAAATCAGGGTGGTATTCCACTCATTGTTTATATTCATGTGTTTGTAAATTTTGTTTATTACTTCTCTATTAATATAGAGAGTCTGTTAATGCATATGTCTATTAATTCTTAATATATGACTGAAAGCTGCTCTTTCCATTATAATAGAGACCTATTTTTAATCTTAATCCATATTCTTTTACACATAACTGTAATAGTTTCTGTTTAGCAACTCCCTTTGTTAACATGTCTGCAGGCATAAGGGTAGTTTGACAATACTTAATAAATATTACCTCGTGCGATATTAAATTTCAAAAGACAAAATTATATTTAAAATTTAAGTGTTTGGACCGTTTCCCTATTGCAGGAATATACACAAGCTTGCTAGCACTATGACTATCACTAAATATTGTAATAGTGTCTGTCAGATTAGTCAGTTCTTCATACAACCCTTTAACAGTTTTTTTTCATTTTAGCAACCTTACAAATTGCAACATATTCAGCTTCAGCAGTACTCAGAACTATAGCTATAATTCAAAAATGTACTTTAATCTAATAATATTGAATGTACATAATTAGGTGTTAGCTATATGTAGTATAATTTGTTCATAATGGGCTGTGGATTATGTTAATTAATAAAAAAATGAATCAAGGTCACAGAAGGAACCACTGTAATCCCTACCTATATCTCATTAACAAAATTCCTTATATTTGTCGTAAATTGGCATTGTCGCAACTCACACACTCACGGCTCCATCTCATGTTTTACACCAATTTACGACGTTAATCAGCTCACCTTCCTATTATTTCCTTAGGCTCATATTTTGCATAAAATTCTTTGGCTGCATCTTTGTCAGGCAAGTTGTCATCATCTTCCTCTTTCGCCATACTGTTCACAATTTCTGTTTTAATTTTCTTTTAGGCGATAAACTTCCTCAGTCCGTTAGGTAATGACGAAAGGTTATTTATTGCGAGTTGACTTAACAATAATTATTGTAGGTTTAAATAGCATAGGAAATTTAGATATAATGCTTGAGAAATAATTAAAATTAATAACGATGCGATTCTTTATCCAACTGATCAGATAGACAAAAGTAAAAAAAAAACAATGTAAAACACTAACAAAAAAAATTACATACACAAAATCATTTCCAAGAAACAGTACACAGCAAAGAGATTACAATACTACTTAGGGAACACAGTTTATCGAAACATAGACTACTGCCACTGACACCACAAACTAAAATAGAGTACTGCACAGACACTTAAGTACCAAAGAGATTACAATACCACAATGGTACACAGTACCATAGACATTATCATAGAACAGATAGAATTAATGAGACATAGTACAGAGCATAGTGATAAAGCATAAATCAAGAACCGTGGAATCGCATCAAGAATAGATTTGTATACTTCGTAAACTATATGTTCGTGTCACGAACACAATATACAAAACCAAGATTAAATGAGGTCCGATCAGCCCGTCTCCGTGTCCGCGCTGTCCGGAGTGGAAGAGAAAGAGGATCCCCTTCTCTCTCCCGCTCTACGGCCTCCCTATGTGACAGGATGGTTTCACAGAAGGAGGCGACCGCCTCCCACGACCTCTCGTCGCCGACCATCTTGGCTAAGACGACCGGCAAGGAGAGGTCAGTTAGTCAGTCAGCCTCACAGAGCCGCGACTAGAGCTCTCCACGACTCAGCTCCTATTGAGGGTGAATGACAATTGATCCCGTGAGTACCAAGTGAGCGCGCTAGGACCTTACGGTCCTAGTCGAGACCCTTGGCCCGTGGGGTCCTAGCGCGCTCAACTTCTTCAAGGAAATTTCCAAGAGACTGGTTGACGTCTCAGGAGACCGAAGAGCTGGCAGCTTCCTTGCTCAACGTATTAGCCTAGCAATACGAAGAGGGAACGCTGCCAGCATCTTGGGTACAATGCCGCAGGGGCCCTTTTTAGATATAATTTAGTTTTTATTAAATTTTTAAGGTTTTTAATGGATTTATATACTTATTATATAAATCCCATGAACGTAGTTTAAGATTCGTGAGATTGATATATAGTTAGGTTTAAGTTCTTACTCCACTTATTTCCACGGGTTTTGACGTTTTCTTTTCCTTGCACTACATTTATTACCTAATTTATCTTCGCTTTTTTTTAGCGCTACCACATCTGTAAATAATATCCAAATCATAGTGTATTTCGTAAAATAAAAGGCTTATAAACAATTATATAAATACACAGTTGAGTCGTCTGGAGTACCATTATTTTTAATACTGCCGTATGATATGAACAGCTGATTTTTCCAATAGTTGGATTTATTGACACATTATCCCTTTCTTTTTGTATGATAACGTTGTTTTGTCCTTTTCTATTTCGATGTAATAATTAATGTTTAACAGAGACAGAAATATTGTCTTGGTGTCGTCCTCTGTCCTTTTCCGCTTGCGGCTTATGTTTTGCTTGCTTAAGTTGACGTTTCTTCATTGGTATTGTGTTTTCTCTGTATTTTTGAAGTAATAATCTTATCAAGAGTTTTCAATAGAATAAAAGACTTCTTTTAGTGACGCTTCAGCTTGGATTTCGGTGCTTTGCTTCATCATCTGTATAAATAAGCGCAGGTTAGTAGTTATTGCGCATTTTCGATTCAATTTGACATTCGATTTAGATCTAGTATTTATACCTGGGCACTTGGAACATCTTTTTCTCAACCTTGAGTCAATATAAACGCCAGCTTGTCGTATATTTCTTTGTTCAGTGATGCGACTAATGTGAGTCAATGCTTAGCCCTTTCGCTAATGAAATGGTATAGAATATGGTCAGTTGATATCACTTTACCTTGTTTACCATGTCTGATGCTTGCTCAGAAAACAATGAGATCACCTATCGGGCCCTATTCATTTGATTCGCTACAGTTCTACTTTCCAGCGATTGCGATTATTCTTACTTAATATCACAACATATGTAATAGGTACCAGCATACCTACTAGAGTCCAAAGTATTGACGTTACTTGATGAATGTAGAAGCCATTAATGTATGGATAAAGGATACCTAAGCTTGTCGTCAAACAAAGTTGTCAAACTGCTCTTACTTTATCAGACACTACCTAATCAGTTTTTATTCTATATTGCTTAGTGTAGGAGCTGTAAGATTAGACTTATTATATGTACTTTGAGTTAATAGTTAATCCAACTGTTGGGTGCGTATAGGATATTCATATAATATTTGATTGATCAAAAATATCGAAGGTATAAGGTTCATATCAAAAGCTCTGCTGCTCCTTAAGTTTGAAAATCTTTACCTTTAAATAGAAATAACTTAAATTGATCGAGATACGTTTGAATTCGAGTTCGAAGAATACATTTTTATTTAATAACTAATGCCATTATTAAATAAAGGTGATTATTAATACTAATAACCAAAATTACTTACAATAACTAAAATGAATTCCCAAACCAAAGCTACTAAAATATTATTTGAGCAATCCTCCTGCTGCATGTAGAGATATTGAAATCAAATATTACAATTTGCTACCCGTTGACAGCACTCCCAGAATGATAGTAAAATTACCTATAGATTGTCACTGAGCCATCTGGTATCATTGATTGTTCATATTGAAGTCAAGAAAATATTCCATATAGCCCAATAGTCATCGAACAGTCATTGAAATATTTGTCCAAAATCCATGCAGGAATTGAAACCTTTACTGCCGGGTCAGTAAGACTCAATCTTTACCTCTGAAACTAACACAAGACTGTCACTGGACTCACACACAAGACTATTATCAGTTATGTTAAAGATTTAGGATAGCTTATGTAGTAAGAATGTGCTAGTAGCTGACTTAACACATTGATGTATTGAGAAAAAGCAGCTTATTACATTCCCATTTCTCTCAGGGATTGGTGTAAATGTATGAAACCCGCATGCTGGGGAATGTGGGTAGGTGGATAAGCTAGTGCCAGATTTTGTGTTAGTTTTCTGGTACTGTTCAAAGGGCTCCAATGTTGCCTAATCACTGTTTTTTATAATGTAACAACTGGGTCTAATGGCTAACACCGTGAATATACCATTATTGGTCACCCATAAGGATATTGGTTCAGGTCACATAGGTATACCCCATGAGCTGTGGTGTGGCCCTATCAAACTGTTTAAAAAAAAACTTATTTTCACTCACACAAACATTTAAATTTACACCAAACATAAAGGAATTCCCGCATTTCACTTGTTAATGAATCTAAACTGACAGCAAGACTGGAGCAAATAGAACACTTTTATGATCCAAGACAGAAGAGGACGAGTGATTTTGGAGACCAGGATTCATAGAAAAATATATTGCTGTATATTGCTTTGCCAATTTTGCCCCTAGGTCAGCAATATTCATTGTGTAATAGTGCTCTTCGATTTGAATGTATGTAATTAGTTTGACAGTACAGAAGGATAGATGGCGCTAAATGTTCGTAAAGTACGCAATCGTCTTATTTGTGACATACAATATCTATGCTGAATTATTTGAAAATATCTAAGGATTTTAGTTTTTGAAACTATAAATTCTTATACCATTAAAACAGGAGGTTATTAACACGCGTGCCTATCCGCACAATTACATAATGTTTAAAAGATTTTGCCATAAGATGAAGACTATTAGTTTGAAAAATCTTTTCTCTAAGTTTGATACCTCTATATCTATAGGTGTCCAAAAATATCACTCCGTAAAATGGGTTTTTAATTAATTGTTGTGATTGTCAAATTCTGTCCTTAGATCCACTAGTCTCCATAGCTTAGTAGATAGAACCTCAGATGCTTTCTGGAGCTTCTTGGCTCCCTCCAAGTTGGCCACTTAACTTACCATTAAATATAAGCCTACGATTCGAAAGTTGTCTAAAAGCATCACAATAAGCTTTCTACAAAATCGAGAAGTTATCGAGAAGATATGATAATGTACCTACTGCTGGTACACGGATTTTTGTCTTAGAGAAGGGGATATTGCACTACGCTGGCCAATGCGGCTCGGTGGATACGCTAAAAGTTAGCCAAATGTCAATTTTCAAACAGCCCTAGGGCCTCTTACTTCGGCCAAGTAACTTGGCTCAAATATTGTTATGTTAAGACCACTGCAGGAGCCGGTGCAGGTTTTACAAAAGTAACTTAATAGTTATGTCTATAGCTTACAGTATCCTAGAGAAGCAAAAGGCGGACTTGAACACCGGCGTAGAGTAGCAAGCCTATCGGTTTTCTATCGGGTGCATTTCGGAGAGTGTGCACTGGAATTACACAATCTGATTCCACGATCCCCTTTCTATCATCGGTCGAATTGACGTACGGCAATTCGCCATCGCTATATGGTAGATATACCACCTATACGTACGAAACGTTTTGCTTCCACTTTCTCAATGCGTACTGCCAAAGAATGGAACTCGTTGCCCGAGTCTGTGTTTCCCGATATGTACAATCCTGGAGTCTTCAAGTCACGAGTGAATAGGTACCTTCGTTTGCGGTGCGTTTGCGTGCTAAATCCTAGACAACGTCATCACTTAACATCAGGTGAGACAGTTGTCAAACGCAAACTTATAATATGTTAAAAAAAAAACATCGCTTAAAGCGATTTCTTCCAGTCAACCTTAAACCATATGTTGATGATGTTGAAGATCGCAGCGGTAAATTCAGCTATGTGCACTTCGGAGAGCAATATTGCTACGATTAGTATCGACTAACAAAGAGTTTACTATTTATGACATGTACAGTAGTTAAGAATAACATTATAAAGAACAAATCATGCCATACAGTATCGATACATGCGAAGTTAAAACTCGAATCAGTGCCCAAGTTATATTTTAGGCAATGGCTAGTGGGAAATATTCTCGTTTCGAGCAACGGAAGGGCTTAAACTGTGTGTATGTTTTTATATCACAATCAAGAACGTAGGTAGGTAGTATAATATTAAAAAATAAGCTCATGTTTTCTTTTGTTGTCCTTTCTCGATTACTTATAAAATTATTACGATAACATACACAATATATAGTCGTGATCATTTGATCATAGCAGTAAATCCAACTAAGAGTCTAGAACATAAAACATAATCTCCAGTGTCTCGATAATAAGTATCGTTTATTAAGAAATGTGGGTACGTAAATCCTGTAATATTATCATCTCATCATCGTCATCTATGTCATAGGACGTCCACTGCTGGACATACCTCTCCTCCATTGATTTCCACAAGGACCGCCCTTTGTATAGTCAGGTCGTATGTCCACCTTGTTGATGGCCTTCCTATGCTGATAATAATGAGGGTTATAAAATTGATCATTTTCATTTTTCATTTCAATTGTATAGCTGTTGTAATATAGTTTAAAAAACTTCATGTACCATCCAGTACTGCGAACACTATCCGTGATTACACGATTAGTGCGTCCACCTCGCGTAAAGATGTATCAGGCCAGAATTAAACACTCCATACACGGGGGAGCGCTGATCCAGTGACACGATACACCAGCATTCTTGGCTAACTAGCATGTCTCACTCACGACTAGTGGCTGGCTTGTCACATGTCAACGGAAAAAAATGTGGAAAAAGAAAACTAACATTTACTGTTATTAGAAAATGAGTAGATGATTTTTTTAACATTCGATGTTTTTATGATGGTACAAGCATTTCCTGCTATACCTTGCGGACACAATCAATGATACTATTCACTACCGGGTCAATAATCACTGAGCCACAAAGTCCATCATTCACTCTCACCTTATTTTATTTGACATCAGAGAGCTAAACGAAGAATAATCTGGAGCCTTCTATATATGATCGCTGTCATTATTACGACCGGTGGGGCCTACACCTACTTCTTCCCTCATGGTCTGCACATACATACTAAGTACTGTTCGAAGCGGTCAATATACAGTTTATTTTGTCTAAAATGATTCCCAAAAGTATCTAAATCATGTAATTTAGAAAAATTAACTACAGGCAAATGCACACATTTGCTTGTTAGTTTTACACGAGCTTGTACAGTATTTTTTTATTTTTTTATTTATTTGCACAAAACACTTACAAATACATTATACATAACTAGAATACATGGATAAAGATAGATAAATATATACGTATGTGAATACAATATAAAAGGCCTTTAGCAGCCGCGCTAGGGCTAGTATGTGAAAGCGCAAGGAGGCACAAAATATTTGGTTGTAAAAATATTTAGTGAGAACGATACATAGTGCACAACTGAAACTAACGCAAATAAGGTGCATGACTAACGTGACCATTTATTTTTTTGCCAGTGCGAGACATTTGCAGAATTATATATTTTTTTTAAAGTTATTAGTGTTTTACAAGATTTTTATTATAAAAGACAGTATAACACAAATTAATCAAAGCACTAAACACAAAATACCTAGTTAAATAAGCACGACCTTTTAAATCCCATTAGTGGCGTGAATTTATTTCCCCCAAAGTTGCAGTTCGTGTTGTCTCTTCGAGCGGGAAAAATACATTTTAAATAATCTTTTCAACTGTTTGTAAAAGCGGGACTATGTCGACCTCGCGGGGACACCGGGACAGTCTGCCTGAAAGCGGGACTGTCCCGCTCAAAGCAGGACGTATGTTCACGTTATGCATGACCCTAATCAATGTGATCGAAGCACCACAAGAGCGAGACGCTAGTGCGCCATCTCTCATTTTTAATAATATAATTCCAACAGCACCTTCCTTCTTCACCAAGTACTTATAGTTGGAAGCGGCTAGCATTCAGCTTAGAACAATAGATCTAAAATTATTCTCAAAAGTTTCCAATATTAAACTGTATTCATTGTATAAGCTAGTTCCCAGTTTAAAATGGAGCTTGCATAACACGCATAGCGTAACCCAATCCACAACAACTGAAAGTGGATCATTCACACCACATCTAGAATCACCAGACTGGAATCGAAACCTGATATTTCACAAGACATTCTTTGCGAGGTAACTTAATAACCCGGTTCCTGCTCTACAAATTGTTAGAATTTAGTTTAACTAATACCTACTCTTGTCTTGTAGTATACGAGTATGTTTCGACCCACGGTACTAGCTATTAACTTTGTAAGGAACAAACATGAATATTATGCTGGGTTATTCCCCGACACCGAAAACTAACAATTATTAAAGTATGGCACGGGATAATTGTATTGGTTGTAAATTGTTTATTACGGTATTGAAAAGACTACTAATTCTCCCGTAAATATAAATATATTATAATACCTACGTTAGGTTAGCTTACGCTGCCAGATCGCGGCGACCACGCGTGTCTGGCAGCGTAAACTCACCTGAGGATGAGCATCGGTCGTGCTCGAAACTTAGGTCGAAACTTCGACTTTAAACGTGAGTAAAGCCGGATACATACACATATACGTAAAATACAATAATGTGTCAAACTCACGAGAATTTCCAATCAAAAATTGAACTTAGTGATTTGATTTTTAGGATTGCATATCTCAAATGGGAAAGACGGAACCCTTATAGGATCACTTTGTTGTCCGTCTGTGTGTCTATCAAGACCCTTTTTCTCAGGAATGCGTGGAGGTATCAAGCTGAAATTCATATCTCAGGCCTACTGTCCCTTGGAGCTGTGATAAAATCAAACTTAAGCCAACGCAACAAAAAGATACAGCCGTTTATGCTGCAAATTTTCGACACTCGCTTTGGAATCAAAACCTACAGGATACTTCCTGTGACTTCAGAATCTTGAAATTTGGTACGAAGCAACGTCTTATTATAGCACATATAAAGGAAAAATTGCGAATTGCGTATTTTTTACTTACATCATAATTATAATAAAAATAATTTTAACTTATACCTACAGGCTTGTACGGTACCCTTGGTGCGCGAGTCAGACTCACACTTGGCCAGTTTATTTTAACTTAGAAGAAGAAATTGACTATTTTACGTTTACGTACCAATTTTAGTCCTAACATGTGCGCGAGTCAGACTCACACTTGGCCAGTTTATTTTAACTTAGAAGTAGAAATTGACTATTTTACGTTTACGTACCAATTTTAGTCCTAAAATATATACCACAACACATGCCTATGGATTCACTGACCCTGTCAACTCTTTAGGTTTGTTGAACTCTCCCCACTAAGTTCTATTTTCTTCATATCGCCGGTTTAGTCACGAGTAGACATTTAGCGCCTAGTTTTGTGGTATAATGAATTACTTTATTAGTCACTTTTATTGTCCTTTATACAAGTGCAAGCGTCGCAATATGTTTAACCGACTTTAAATCAAGGAGGATGTTCTTTCCTGGGATCTTTCTTTCTTGGGATTTTTCTAAATGTGTTATCTAAGAACTAGGTGAACTTCCTATGTTAACCGGTTTTGATGCTTTTTTATTTGGAAAGTGGTGCTTTTTCCATTTAAATTTGGTCAAGATCTGAGCATTGGTTTTTTAGTTATATCTACTTAATAATGCGTACTGAATTGCTTTCGGCGACATTGATCATGTTTTTTCTCATTGTTTCAAGAAAACGTTGATCATGTTCCGCGGATGGGTATAGTGGATGCCGGCACAAAACAGATAGGTACATATGTCAATATCAGTGCTATTCCAGAGTATAATCTATCTCTGTGTCAAATTTCATCCAGAACCGTGCAGCCGTTCTGGCGTGATTGAGTAACAAATATCCATCCATCCATCTAAACTTTGACCTTTATAATATAAAGTAAAAGTAATGTAAAATCATTTATTGGCCTTATAACTGGGAATGTTACATTGCCCATGTCAAGTTACATTGTGTACATCTTACATAGTGGGATTATACATATAATAAACAATTTATTTATGTACTGAACAATTTGTCCTGTTTTGTTGAAAAAAAGTAGAATCATAGTATTGGCCAATTAGAGCACGTTATGTGATTGTGTAGCACGGGCCGAACACGGTTCCTCTTAAATTACTTAATATATGTTATTTTGAGACAAATAGAATAGTATTTGTCTGAAAGAGATCGCTGAAAGCGATTAAACCGTCTATTGTTGCAGTCGTTATTTCAAAATTGCTTTGTTAAATATATTTTGATTACTGTGTTCAATAAAGAGTACATATTCAGAAACACGAAAGCACTCAGTTAATGCTTCTAGCGCGCACCCGTCCAAAGTAAGTCGACAGCGTACGTTGTTGAGCTTAGTTGATCGTGTATGGTTGCATTGGTAAACTGCAATACGATAACTTCCTAATAGTGTATTTTAGCGTAGACTGGCTGCTTAGCAACCGATACACGCTTGAAACCGCTCAGTAACTACAATTACCGCAATTACACACTCTAGTAAACATGTAACGAGGCCTGAGTCGGCTTAAGTTAATGCGCTTATACATACCTACATAGATATGTATATGTATTGTCACAAAACCAATATTAGTGTTATCTATGTATTTGGAATGAATGTATTTTAACATTCATGAAATAGGGGTGTGTGTTTAGCAAGAATTAACCGAACAATACCAGAATACTAGTAGCACAGTAGGGTACTTGGTAGTACCCGCCTGGCTAGCTGTCACCCTCAATATACGACATAAAAAAGTATCTGTATACTATTTAAGTTCACCTGTTTTACCTTGATTTCATACAACTCGTATTGGTTTACGCGGTAGCCCTGTAGCCGATGTATACTGCTCGTGAATGTCTGCCTCGCACTCGTGGACCTCACGTCATCGCCGGTCACGATCTCTGTTAATATCTATTTATATACATAAATCTTATCTTGTACTTTATGGTAATTCTGTTCCCGGTGCATCACAGTAGCCAGGTGCACCTTTGTCCTTTGTATTTGTTGTTTAACACCTTGTTGCTAGGTTTGGAGGATGTGTCACGTGTAGAGGCATTGTATAGTGTTATATCTTACTGTCTAATATACTTCTTGCATGTATTGTGGGGGAGGGGGCTGTAGGTGCACGATGCCTTAAAATCTGGATTTCATTACGTGGAATTAACAATGAATGTTGTGTAATAAATAAGGTTTAAAAAGGTCGACAATTGGATCGATGAGCAGTGACAGTGATTCACTCACCCTGGGTTCGAATCCCAGCTGAGGCTGAATTTAATGAAATCTGTAAATGTGTTCTCAAGTGCCCAAGGGAAATATGGATTCATTTAATAGGAGATATATTTATAGATGCATTGTTGAATGACGATAAGTGACGATGTGATCGAAAGTGGAATGAGGTTAGATATAGGTAGTATGTTGACTGATTCTCAAGGATAGCTGCACAATAAGCACACTGTGTATTTGAGAAGGGATTTTCTGTAGGTATGTATACACTGTTTTATGCAATAAACATTATCCTGATTCTGAGTATCAGCTTTGTACATAAAACGATGGACACAAAACATTCCTTCAACCAGTAGCTTTTTTGTTTTCATAGAGCTCTTGCTAGACGCATAATTATGTAGTTAAAGCAAATCTTGCCTCATTTAATGGCTACTCTATTAAATAGACGTATTAAAATAACTTTGCACGTTGAGTACAAAAGAACAGAGACATCAAAGGGAACGGCGCCATGTTTAAAGCGACCCTCGAGAGTTGTAATCGTATTTTAAAAATAAAGTGTTGGGGAGGGCGCAGGCGCACGGCAGATGCACTGGCGACCTTGACTGCGCTTGGAACGCCCGGGCTTGGTGTAAGATATAAACTTCAGCGTTGTGTGGCTACCAAGTTGCCATAAATACTAACAACTTTTCACTCACACGTAAACATCAATTAAATTAATTCGATATTTAACTCGACAGAAAAGAAAAGAATACATGCAAACAGCAAAACTGTATTATGAACAATTTAGAACGTGTTAAAGATTTAAGACAAAAGAGGAGAGTAATATGGAAAGCGCTGTGTTCATAGCAAAATATAGAGCTAATAGTGCTTAGTGCATTTGGTTGGGGTTTGTTCCCAGCTCAGCAGTATGCATTGTGTAACATAGAGTCACCGATATTCTGAGCTCTCCAGCAGTCGCAATATACACCTTTATTACTTGCACTTCAAATTAAGATGAGAACGTTTAACAAATAGGAAACAATTTGAATCTCATTTCATTTATGAAGATTACATGCCCCGTACTTGACCATACAAAAAGAAAAGTCTTAATTTCTACCTTTGAATATTGTCCGATTTCATGTGCGTATAAACTATTAATTCTCCAAGAGTTTAGCGAGTTCAATTTATTTTAAATTGTTTATGCTGCGGTATGGGGCTGCGTTACGTCTTCGATAGTGGTTTGCTCTCCGGCCAATGGTAGATAATGGTAGTGATTTATAAGGTTTGATATATAAGATAAGTACTTATATGGTTATGATAAAGTCCAAATCAGTATGACACTTATCCATAACAGCACTGAACTTAGATGTATAATTATTGCAATTGCGGGTAGTTTTACGTAAAATAAGTCGCCACTTATTTGGTGCCCACTAAAACTACCCGCAATTGGCCAGCAGTTGAATAGAACTCGTCTAGTATTAAAGATGAATTTTAATATTACGAGCTATTTCTTTTTGAAGAGTTTTAGCTAGTTAGATTAACAGAATGAGGGCCAAAATTTTGTTATTAATTAAGTATTCTTGAAAAAGACAACTGAATGTGGTTGAAACTATAGTCGGAACCCTCTGATTTATTACGTGAGTAAGTCCCGCGTTATATACATTCATAAATAGGGCCAATATGTTTTATAGCAGAATTGAATTTAGAAGATCGTACCGCTGTCTTATGTATTACGTACCTAAATATTCTTTTGAACACGAGTTATGACCGATCTGCAAATGATGCTTAACAAAAGATTTTTGTACCCAGAACTTCAGCAAATAAACGTTTCATTTCATCTCTATTATAGCTTGTACCACACCCAAACTCGCTTCACCGGCGCGCCGCTGCGCCGCGGCGTATCAAAACGCTGCATGCGTATCGTATACATTCATTCCCGGCTATTTATAGTTTACACACTTTATACCGAGGTTCGTCTGTCGGCGACACTTGTTTTTCTACATTGACTTTTAAATACAACAGGTAAAATAGAAACGAAACAGTTATGTTTGTACGCCATCGGAAACAGTGTTATCCAAAACTTTTCTTTTTGCAATTTAGTACCTAATTGCTGTTGTTAGTTCATTCTTTTTAAATTGGTTTTGAAGATACAAAAGAAAAGAGTCTGATTGGAACAAATCATTTTTTGTTCAGATAACAATCGATACCAACTGGTAGCTACCGCTGGTACAAGCCGATATAAATATTCAGCTACACACTTGAGATCCACATAGGTACCTGCTTAACTAACTACCCATCGGTGATTCGATCGCTCGCATGTGTGTGTCAATAGACGATCATACAATGGTTTTCCTAGAATACCTAAGTTATAGATGGCCTAAAGTTTAAACTCAAATATAAAGTGAATGAGTTAGAATAATATTTCTACGATTTAATATTAATTTAGTTGTACGGCGTCTTATACTGGGCATAAGCATCGCATGTGGAATTGTAAAAGTACCACCGTACCATCATAGGTTATATCGTGTGCACTTTTATTTAATTTCAAATATGATTAGCCGATTTGTATTTTCCATCTTTGTGGTGATTTTTTTAAAACGAACAAATTTCGTCTGAAGCAGCAGCTTTTCGCTAATCTGATCTAAGATACCAACATGTAAGATCAGATGCGATATCGACTTGATCGACTCGACCTGTGGATGAAGAATAATGTATCTTTCGATCATAATCATAATAAATCATCCTTGCTTCTACTTTCTTGCTTACATCATTCTTGCTTACGGCCAAGGAATGGAACTCGTTGCCCGCGTCTGTGTTTCAGTACAGTCTTCAAGTCGACTATGGCTATGACTAATCTTTCTGCTGCAAACCAAAGCTGTCTTAGAAAAGTGTGGAGTGTGCCAATAGGCACTGATAGGAATCGTCTAAACAAAATTTGATGCGTTTTCTTATAAGGTAGAGAAATTGTTTTCGATGAGACGCGACTTCATGAAGCTGATTAATATAATATTATATGACTTATAGTAGGTACCTAGATTGCTGTACAAGGGGCTACAATTGACCTTTTAGGTATATACGAGGTAGGTTTACTCCAGAGCTTTAGCGAGGCCGTAAATACATACCGAATTATTATAGTTTATACCAATGATGTTTTACCAAAGATGACGTATATTTATACTGCGCGGTGCTCAGATTATGTTCCTTTACGACATAAACATGCTTACTGCGACAAATAATACGGTACAAATAATATAGAAAAGGATAGCTATATGTTTAGACTTGCGCTTGAAATACGCGTCGTAACCCAAATTACTACAATTGACTTAATTTTGCCGCCTCAGTTTCCGCGCGCTTGTGCGACATCTACCTCACATAAACATATATATCATTAGTTTATAGCGCCGTTTGATACATTTTACTTTTCACTACGATTGCGAGATAATAAAAGAATCCAATAAACTATTATTTCTTGTTTTCTGTAATCGTTTTCCGTTTAAATAGACTCGTTGATAACACACATAAATTTAAAAAATAATTTAGCCCCTAGAGCTACCGCTATTCTAGCACCGTTCTGGTTCATGACACTTACCGACTTTTTAGCAAGAGAAGTGAAAAAATTATGCAACGAGGAACTACCCTCCTGTCAATTTAAACCTAGAGCTGTTTGTAAATTTTCGCCGCGCTTACGTGCATTTAAATGGCGCCGATTCGCGCCTTGCCAGCAGCGACTGACATCTTCAGCTTCTCTCGCTCAATAATTATTATGAATATGATTCATTCACCGCTGCGCTGCATGGCATCGGCATTGCCGTGTAAATAGAGAGCCATTTCTTGATTGAGTCGCGGCTATTTCTAGAATAGAAAACCGGTCCATTACTGTAATGTGCGACAGAGACGGTAGGGACTACTCGTATTTGTAGAATATCGCAATCTTTACTTTAACGCAGGACAGGAGTTCTTGTATAACAACCCGATATTGTGATTTGTTAGGCAATGCATGCGATTTCGAGCCTTCTCTCATCCTACAAATATGAGCTACTCGTGCCATTTTTCCGTGCAAATTGGATTTCAATATGTCTTTAGAAGTAATAGAAACGACATACAATTTAGTTGCATCTGTCACAAACGCTAGTATGTGTATTTAGTAATACTTATTAGTTAATATGTATTACTAAATATACATACTAGCTGCGCCGCGTGGTTGCACCCGCGTGGTGATGATGATGGTAAGTAGCCTATGACACTCAAAAATACGTGGGTTTCTATTGATAAAAGAATTTTCAAAATCTGTTCGGTACCTATCCATGCGGGAGATGAGCCCCTACACCCTCACAAAATTTACTTCTTCATAATATTAGTAAGTGTAGATATATTGTACATCCATACTCTACAACTTTCGCATTTGTAATATTTGTAGGATTTAGTAACTTTAATTAGTAAAAAATGGGTATATTGATTGTAGGTCGTTTCCAAAATTGTTACCCACATACTTATAGGTAACACAAGTGTGATGAGTATGATGAGTGCTACTTGGTTCACAGATAACCAATCATGTCCAATGATGTTTTACTATAGATGACGTATATTCATACTGCGCGGTGCTCAGATTTTGTTCCTTTACGACATAAACACGCTTACTGCGACAGATTATACGGTACAAATAATGTAGAAAAGGATAGCTATATGTTTAGACTTGCGCTTGAAATACGCGTCTCAATGAAAATTACTACAATTGACTTAATTTTGCCGCCTCAGTTTCCGCGCGCTTGTGCGACATCTACCTCATATAAACATATAATATCATTGATCAATTGTCATGGAAAAAGGACGCAATAGTTTTCAAATACAAATTGTATAAGGAAGTATTTTTCTATTCTGTATTCTTTATTCAATTGGGAATATTTTAAATAATGATCGCACATTTATAATACTACTTAAATTTAGGGTCTAAATTCCAATCTAGACGCAGCCTGTATCTTGCTCGGCCACCCTTAGTACTGATGCGAGTTACACATAGATTCTGTCTAAGTTCATATCCGACGAGATAGTTTGAAGTATTCTGTGCGTGTTGGCCTTATCTCGGTTTGTTCTTTGTGTGATTGTAAAACGTCCCCTTATCAATTAACTCTCGTCGGTCAACTGTATAGTAAAAACTGTTTGACCGCCGACGGTTAAATGGATAACCGGACGTTTTAAATGTTGATGAACTCCACGCTCACTCATTTAATCTTCAGATTGCATGACACCCCAAAATCAATTACATTTATTTTGTTTAACACAATACAACATTAGTTACCAAACCCTTGTATGTATATTTGTAGTGTTATTTCAGTGTGTTATGTATGAGTTTGACGTGTGTACGTGTCTGTTAAGTTTACTAATAAGCAACGCTTACTACTCGTTTATAGAATCGTTATCACTCCGTGGTGTTGTTATGGTCGGAATCAAGCCAACTTGCATCAGTCACTATAGAACTTGAGATTCTGTCAGTCTTAGAGCTTTTAAGTTCTATAGCTTAGCGTGTCTAAGCTATAGAATAATAAAGCTCAATGTAAGATAATCCAATTCAGTACTGGGCGTCTACATTTGAATCACATACCAACGAGACACTATTAATTGTTGTTTAAATATAAGTTGATAACAGTTATCACATGTTGGTATATCTGTCACTGTACGAACAACAGACACGACCTCCACTGCCAAGGGCGCGCCTATGTAACGCACCTAATTGTTTCACACTCACGATACATTATCATTGCATAATGCACTCTCTACATTATGTATCACGTGATGCACTTATCTCGGGAACTCATTTATGAGTAGGTACCTACTTATTTTTAATGAGAACATCATAATACACCGATACAGGTTCGTGCTAAATGAGGGTAGCGCTTATCCGTACAAACGTGTATCTTCACACGGGTTAATCTGTGATTGGTTCTGATATTGGTCTTTGTCTTTACCAGTATAACACATTAGTATGGAAATCGAACCATTTTAACGCTTTGACGGACGCCGCGGCTCATTTGTCAGTGGCATGAATTCTGGTACACGGGGACCTTGGGTTCGAATCCAAACATTTATGTGATGTTTGTCCCGGATCTTGTATGTTTATGATGTCATTGTGTCTGTCTATTCCTCCCGCATCGCAAGTAATCTTAGTGCGGGGGAGTGAGTGTGATATGAAAAAAAATATTTGAAGCATACCTATCAAACTTGTCAAGGCTACAAATTCAGCAACATCCATTACATTGAATGTTTCTGAACTTTCAGAGGGCCTTGGCTCTGGCTCTCGTATTTGTTTACTTGCGTAGGGCGATAACCCTTTCAATGTAGGTAAGTACCTATATTATTTATATCGCCGGTGAAATATATTATTCTGTAAATAATTAAATGCCTATATTATTACTCTGACCTGAATGAGTAAAATGTTCATTTGCTTTTACAAATTCTTGCAATACCAATGGATCTTCGATATTTGCATTTTGTACAATAGTTGGTACCTACGTATGGTACTCGTGATAGGTATTACGACATTCCTCGCGACTGGGAATAGTAAGTAGACCATATAATTCCTTTATTAACCTTAGTTAATTTAATTTGGCGGTAATCTTAGTCCGAGAAAAAGGGGTAGACTGAAAAACAGCGTTTCGTTTGCTACATTGTAAATGAAACACAAGCTGAGTCTATCCCTATTGCTCTATAATTACTCAAGTTATGTGTCAGTGTTTAAACTAAGTAGAATATTATTTAAGTAGGATATTTTTAATAGTGTTTATTTATCTAGGTCTACTGTAGTTCTTTAGTATGCTTGAGCAATAAATGGATGTTTTATTTTATTTTTTATTTATTTATCTAAAAGTGATAAGAGATAGTGCACATATTAATACCGTTAAATTTCTTTTTAATACATCGATCGTATTGTTGTATTGTATTGTATCGTGACTTAGTTGCGTGAAAAACATTTAGTAATTTAATTTAACTCCACCAGATAGGCAACTCTTATTTGGGCCAACTAAATAGACGTTGTCTAATAAGATGTAGATAGTTAGTAATCATTATTAATTTATACTAGCTGCACCGGCGGCTTCACTCGCGTGAACTAACTACTTTTTGTTCTCGTGAATATGTAGTTACTCATCTGTTAATTAATTTGGGATGTTTTGAATTAGGTGATAATAATTTTGTTCCGACTCGACGTTTTCAACACCTTCAGTGATCGTGGTCTCGGTGACAAAAATAAAAGAAATACGCGATTTGAGTGCGCTGTTATAAAATTATTGATTATTCATAGTAGAAAATAAGGGTGTACAGTTTTAGGTAACATATTAATATTTACAAAAAAACCCTTTTTTTTACATATTATAAGTTTGGGTTTGACAACTGCTCACCTGATGTTAAGTGATGACGTTGTCTAGGATTTAGCACGCAAACCTAGAAGGTACCTACTTCAAGTCACTCGCGACTTGAAGACTCCAGGATTGTACATATCGGGAAACACAGCAACGGACAACTCCATTCCAGTTCCATTTCATTCCTTGCAGCAGTTATCCTACTTGTAGTAGTTATTGTACTTTGAGCTATCTTTTCATAGTATTGTATAATTGTTCACGGCTATTTTAGATATAGCATATAGCCGTACCTATATTTTATTATTATAATGTCGTGTCCCTGAAGGCCTCCGTGGCCTCCATTTCGTTTGGTTCTTGGGTTCATTTAAAGCGGCTGTAACAGAGAGGCCACTGAGGGCGCTTATGACGGGCAACGGGTAGGTGACCTGCCGGAAGGTCTTTATCTAACTACTTTCCCACCATTACTTGTTTGTCTATTATCTGTCTACCTTTTCTAAATACTTAATAGATCTAGCGTTTGACCACTATCTCACTTGATGGTCAGTGACGATATGGTCAAAGATGCCTACGGGTAATGTGACCATAATAAAGTAGGGTCCTTCGGTAGCAGATTTTGGACAGTCTGGTGTATTATTTCGTCGCAATCATCATAAAACTTAAACAGCTGTCTCAACGATAAGAGAGGCGTATAGTATCATATCTAATCGAAATGATACGTTATCAACGGCGCCGCAGGGCGGGGGGGCGCCCCGCGATCACAGGTGACCCCGTATTTACGTCTTAAATACTTTAATGTTATCTGATGAGATAATGATACAATTTAAACACACGTAGATAATAATATGGTATATGTGTATACGAGTACAATCAAAACCATCCCGGCAGTTCCGTCCAAACAGACGGACTGACAGACTAATTTTACAAATTGCTGTTTTGGTATATTGTGCATATTTTCATTAAGATAACCGCTGTCATTTGTAACAGAGAATACTAGGAGAACCCATGTATAGGTATAGGTATATTATATATCAGTTTAAGTTTCAGTTTAAGTATATTTGCTATAAATATAAAAGATAAACATAGTAATAAATTGTAACTATAAAATAAAATAAAACTATACAGGGCGTGTCTATTTGGTACCACGTTACAAAGCAAATATAAAGCAAATAGCAAATTGGCCTCAACTCAGCGTTGTGCTGATCTTGCGATCAGCGCTGATCTTCCTTTGAAGCCATTTCGCTGACATCAGCGACGGTTATTAAACTTAATTGTTATTGAAATGCCTACAAAAATACTACAATAATGAAAATCTCATGACCTAAATACGACTTATAAATTATACTTTTAAACTAATAGTAGTACTAAAGTATAATATATATATAGTAAATAGTACAAATATATATAGTACATTAAAACATTACTGCAACGTCCAAAGAGAAACACAGCGAGAGGTGTACGTATACACTTAGAATGTATGAGCAAGTGAGTTGCGAGGAAGGAGAAGTATGTGGGTGTGTGTTTGTATTTGTATTTGGGGGTGCGTGCGAGTGTGTTGTGTCTGTATGTATGTTACTTCATAATTTATAGTTGCGGGTACGTTTTGTTTTAAAGTGCACTTGTATCAAGTTTTAGATTTTCCTGCATTTTTTGGTGGTTATTTAGAAATTCTTTTATTTTAAATTTAAAGTTACAAAAATTATGCAGGTTCCTTATGGGTGGAGGAATATTGTTCCAACACTTACTGGCAGAGTATCGGAAACAACCACGAAAAGCGGCCGTGCGATGTACTTGCGTTGTCAGTACTACCGCTCTTTGCCTAGACTCATGGTGAGTATGTCTAGGCAGCCAGGACAACTTATTATACAAAAATAAGGGAGCTTGGTGCCTAAGCACACCGAAAAGGAGACAAGCTAGATGCAGCTTTTGACGGTGTCTCATTTTTAGCATGGAGTTTTTGTTTAAGTAGGGGGTAACATGGGCCCTCAACGGAATATTGAAACAAAAACGAGCGCAAGCATTCTGCACGCGCTGAATCAGCTTTAGAGATTTAGCGAGCAAACGTGGCCCAAACACTATGTCCATGTAATTAAGCTTAGACAAAACCAACGATTCGACAAGCATTATACGCAAAGTCTCACTAAGAAATGGTCTCATTCTGTATAAGATTCTTAATTTATAGAAACAGCTTTTTATTGAGACCGCAACATGTTTCTCAAAGCGTAAGTCACAATCCATAATTAGTCCCAGATTGCGTGCCTCGTATACGCGCTCAATAGCATTGTTCATAAGCCTAACATTGAGTGAAGAGGGTATATTACACAGTTTTTTTTTTGTACCTAGTAACATGTATTTAGTCTTCAAAGGGTTCAACGATAAACAGTTTTGTGCAGACCAGGAGGCTATCCTCGCAAGATCATCGTTAATTTTACATAGTGCATTATCAATTTCGGTTGGCTTAAATGATATATATATCTGAATGTCATCTGCATAAATATGAAATTTACAATGCTTTATCACACCCGTAATGTCAGCAGTGTATAAAATAAACAAAACTGGTCCCAATATAGACCCCTGAGGCACTCCTCTTTTTACAGGGACTTTATCTGACGCTACACTATTACCATCTAATTTAACAAATTGAAACCGACCGCTCAGATAACTGTCAAACCAATGCAAGGCATCGTGATCAAATCCATAGAATTTTAACTTAGACATTAGCAAGTCAACGTTTATGGAGTCAAAGGCCCTAGAAAAATCGAGGAGCACAAGTAGTGTGCACATACCCTCATCTTGAGAAGAAAGTATATTGTCGGTAACATCGAGTAGCGCAGTTACCGTGCTACGTCCCTTTCTAAAGCCTGATTGTAAATCAGGTATTATGTTATTGTTTTCTAGAAAAGTATTTAGCTGATGACAGACAGCTTTTTCCATTACCTTCGACAAGCATGGTAGAATACTTATTGGTCTTAAGTCATTTAAATCAACTGGATTCGTATGCTTCGGTAATGGACGCACTGTTGCCATTTTCCAAATACTAGGAAATGTACATGTGGCTATGGAAGTGTTAATTATGTCCTTTATGCAATCGATTGTATAGGGAAATGTCAATAATAGCATATTCAATGTGATACCATCACAGCCTTCGGCATTCGATTTGAGACTCTTAATGACTTTAATCATTGCATCCAAGCTAATTAATTCAATATGGAAGATTGCATTACCAAATTTATGATGTTCAAAGTATGTCAATTGCGAGATAGAAATATCTGAGAAACCGGGGACATTAAGAAAATGAGTATTTATAATGTTAGGATCATTGAAATGCGCAGGAAATTCAGTATTGTGTTTAGGTATTAAGTTGTTTTTAATATTCTTCCATAACTTGTTCGGATCATGTATTTTGCTATTTATATTATATTTATAATACGCAGATTTTTCGTGAAAGAGAGCCGTATTAACTGTTGATTTTAATGTCTTGTAATAGTCTTTTTTACTGTCTGACTTATATTTATGATACTCCGCAGCAGCTTTATCGCGAAGCTTCATCATACATTTTACCGTGTCTGTAATCCATGGATATGAATGATCTTTAATTATCATGGATTTTATAGGGGCGTGAAGATCAAATAGAGAAATAATACTCTGATTAAATGCATACACCATGTCGTTTACATTTTTCAGTGAAGAAATGTACTCCCATTTAACCTTACTCAAGTCGGTATTAAACTTGTTAATGCAAATATTTTTCAATGGTCTATAGACGATAGTGAATGGTTTAGGTTTCTCACGTTTTATATTAAATTCACATACTACAAGTCGGTGTCCAAAGAGAGATCCTACATGCTCTAAGGTAATAGTCCTTGCCCGCAAGTCCGTACAAACTACATCTATGAGAGTCTCACTGGTTTCAGTATAATGAGTAGGTTCTGTCACTAGTTGAGATAAATTGAAACAAGTCAAAAATAAGTTAAGTTTTATAGTATTATGGTCAAAAGTATTGAGTAGGTTAATATTTAAATCTCCTAATAATAACAAGCTGTCATAATCGCGGATTGAACTAATAGTATCGGTGACCGCATCAAAGGCCAGGTCAACATTCACCCATTGTGGACGGTACACTGTGCCAACAACCAATTTCTTCCCGTTGAGGGTCACCATGAGCCACATTTGCTCTACTAATCCATGAAGTGGAGCCACAGGATGTGACAAGTTGCGTACACGCATATGAGTATTCCGTTTTATGTAAAAAGCCACACCACCCCCGCGCGAGCGCCTTCCTTGTGGACGGGGTATGTGACGTAATGTATATCCCGGAATTGAGGGCGCACGACCTTCCTCACCTGCCGTCAACCAAGTCTCATTAATAGCGATTAAGTCTAGATTATTACGAATAACTGAAGCTATAAAGTTATCGTGATTCGTACCCAAGGAACCTGCGTTATACAAACCTACTTTCAGATGTTTGTGATTAACCATAAGAATGATTAATGAAAAAATTGGACGAATAGTACACAATACCAGGTTGCTGTTTTTTATATATAATAATGTTTAAATAGAGGAAATATAAATATGCACGAAAAACGTATTTATAGTACGTGAATAAATAAGTATGTATGTTTGTGTCTGCAGTACAAATATGAATTGAATTATAATTTCCTTCTCGCTGCCGTTTCATCAATAAGTTGCATGTGAAGCATAATAATATTATGAACCAATCTACCAGATGATATATATATAAGAAACTACTAGAATTAAATATAATAGGTATATCTTCAAACGGCTTCAGTTCCAAAAACACGGAAAAATTCTACGTCTGATCTAATTATAAACGCCTGTTTTCCATCAGCCTGGCGAGCAAAAACACGGCCTTTCCTTGTCCATGAGTAGCGCCACTGAAGCTTACGACACTCTTCGCGGACGCGATGAAAAAGCTGCCGATTTGTTCGCGTTAGCCGCTCGTTTATATAAACTCGCCGCGGCGGGCCTACTAAGCCAATGTCAGCCGTACTAAAGTTACGACGAACGCGAGCCGCTGCTAACAACTCGTCGCGTAAGCGACGTTGCGCCAGCCGAACAACGACGCGACGTGGGCGCCCGTCCACCCTAACATCGCCACTAGTGCCGCCGCTCGCAGTGCCAGACTCGACTGCTCCAATTCGCTCCGCGAAAACGACGTCATCGTCTTTGAGAGTAACCCCCAGCTTCGCGGCAAGGACGATAACAGTGTGATGGACGTTTTCCCCTTTCTGCTCTGGTAGATGGCCGATGTCTATATCAGACAGCAAAGCTTCCTGGTGTCGCTCATTCAACTCCAGTTTTAACTGTACCACTGCCTGTTGCAATTCAGCTACCTCCTTTTGTGACGCGGATACCGTCGCCTGCCCAGTTTCGACAACTTCAAGCCGCCGCTCGAATCCATCCATACGCACAACTATGTTCGCTATAGAAGCGCGCATTTCAGCACGAAATTCACGCTGCTCTGACATATACACAGCGAGCTCTCGGCGCATCTCCCTGACATCCGAGTTATCGGACGTGTCTTCCGGGGCCTGAAGGAGGGGTGGGGGTGCAACGGACTGGCAGAGACCCTTCACAGGAGTGCAGGTGTTGTCACCTTTCCGTAGTTTGTTTTTACATTCAGGGCAAATCCAGTTATTAGGTAACAAAGTGGTATCTGGGATGGCCACACATACCTTGTGGAATTTTAGTGAGCATGTTGTACATGTAGCAGCCCCTGACGGCGTTAAAAATTTGCCGCAGCCACCGCATTTAGCCATGCTGCTCGTTTTACTTTCGCTCCTTTATAGTAAACAGGCAGTTAAACCAGTGTCAACGCGCAACACTAGATGGCGCGATTGATATATTTTTTTTAACTACCCTCTTTTCAAATAATCATAACAATGATAACACTGATATAAAAATGGTATTATTTCACGAATCTAGGCTCGATCGTCCTCACAAACGACGACACAACTGAATTAGGCGTCTGCGCACACACATAAATCACTGACACTTCGAAATTTTACGTTTAAGTATTTTTGCGGCAAATAATTCGGGCAAGTACAAACTATGTGATAACCGTCAGTGACGTCAGTCAATATATATATACCTATACATTACTATTATATATATATAGGTATATTAGGTATATACTATTTACATTGTTTCATTTTAGTTTGTCAAGTTATTTATTGCAGTTTTATTTTGTGTACAGGTAAGAAAGGCACGCAAATGAGGAGAGTGAATTAATTGTGGTGAGTCTTTTTACTATATTTTTATTTATTTTTTTCTTCACACTCAGCCCCCCGCACTAGGATTCTCTGTGTCGCAGAAGGCATGGACATACACAATCACAGCACACAAACATCCTTTTCAACGCCTGTTACGTGGTCAAGCAAATGAGTCCTAGCCGGTTTTTAGATATTAATGATTACATTTCTGAAATGATTGCGGTAAACAAGTTCTGCTTTAGTATGTACATGTACAGGCCAAATATATCGAATACACCCTACGGTTGAACATCACATGACAAACCTAATCGCTATTGTGAAACATAGAAACTTCTGTCAACACGGTTTGACGGTCGCGTGGCTCAGTGATCGGTGAAACTGACTTCGGAACCGCGACTCTGGGTTCGAATCTCGGCTGGGTCAAACTTTTTTTGTGATGAACGGGTTTTGATGTTTGTGTACTGTGATTATGTGTGTCCATGCCTCCGCGACACAGGGTATCCTAGTGCGGGGGTGTGCGAGCGAGTGCTTTTGTTTATTTGTTAATAACTGCTAGAATATTCCATTTCCTTTGTCGACTGTACATAGATAAGTATAATATATATACATATAATATATGGGTATAGTATATAGATAATGCAGAGCCGGTAACCTTGGTATTTCTTTTAATAGTAAACAAGGATGACTTCTCTCTATTTATAGCACGATGCTCTTATCTAATTACAATCGGAACGAATGTTATCAAATACATTTTAACGAATGCAAGTGGTATTCGTCTCGTTATTATACTATATTTTATGTAGTCGATGAATTATACAAATACAAAAATACTTTATTGACATAGTTCGTGTACAAACAAATAGTGAACCCAAAGACTCCTGAACTAGTGGGACTGTGTTTCAGGAGCCAATGGCCTCTCCCAGAAAAGACTTAGCTTACGTCAAGTAAATACATAATATATAATATAAACAGCTATAAAAACTACTTGTTTAGTGTGTGTGTGTGTTGTGTTTCTGGAAGTGTTATGAATGTGTGTATTTGTGTGTGTAATGTATGTGTAGTAATGTATGTAACTAGGTCTTCATCATCATCGTCAGCCTGTTTGTAGTCAACTGACCACTGCTGGACATATGCCTCTCCAATTTAACGCAAGGTAGATAAACACAACGTAATAATATTCTTAAATTAGTCAATATAAAAACTTGATAATTGGATTACATTTTAATAAGACTTTT
Organism: Apeira syringaria; assembly: GCA_934044485.1. NCBI lineage: Eukaryota > Metazoa > Arthropoda > Insecta > Lepidoptera > Geometridae > Apeira > Apeira syringaria. The sequence goes on along the minus strand of OW203656.1, from coordinate 944,455 downwards.
AGCCAGACTCAAATAAATTACAAATGGTTTATTTCGTGTACATCAAGTAAGCTAAGGTAGTCCAAAACTCTTACCACGTTTCTCGTTATTTACCCGCCTACGACACAGAAATGAATCTGACTGTCTCCCTTAACTTCTAAACTGTTTCATAATTATGCGAACAAAGTACCTATCGTTGTCCCACGTGTTTTTATGACCGCTGGTTATAAACGATGTAAAGTCACATTGAATTGTAAACGATCCCCACTAGATTACACGTAGTCTTAAACCGACGACGCCGGTCGTTGTGGCTCACTGGTCACATGAGCGGTGACCTGATGATGAACAAGGATTTATGTCCCTAGTTTTGGATGTTTGTGTAGTGTCATGGTCTGTGTCCATACCTCTCGCGACACAGGGCATCATAGCGCGAAAAGGAATATGAAAGCGTTCAATAATATTTTAATGATGCCGTTTTTAGCCGGCAGTGTAAAATTTCTTGTACTATCTAAAAAAAAACATACGGCTCGAATTGAGAACCTCCTCTTTTTTTAAAAATCGATTAAAAATAAAGCAAATGTACGTTTGTTGCACTTGCCTACACTCGCACCGCACGTGCACATCTACCAAGAGTTGCAGTAATATAATGATCGAACGTGTAAACAAGTTTGTGTTATACAGTCTTAACTAATAGTACGAGATATGACTTAATGCATATATACCCTCATCTGTTATTTACTTATGACACCGATTATATGTTCAATAATATTTAGATTGATACATTGCACATGGGTTGCCTAGCGAACTCCCATACTGTTCAATAATATTAACTTTGATTTTAAACAGTGTTATTTGACTGGTTTTATTTTTTTAATTAAAGATTTTTTTATTGCCTATCCAACATTTATTAGGTTGCCTTTTTAGATCTGTCTCATGTTCATGGTTGCTTAGATTTTAAAAGTTCAGATTGAAGCGCGGGTACAAAGAAGTGACAAAGAAGCGTTTCGCACTACCGTGCGAAAGACAAGGACGCAGAGAGATTTTCGTAATTATTGAGTTACGTATTTAACCGTATATGTACGGGACTTAGCTCGGCAACCCATGTGCAATTTATCCATCTGGGATGATTATCCCAGGATCCATCTGGATCCATCGATCGACCAATAGGCGACCACTAGTTATAATAAATACGTTATATATATCAAAATATTGTATAGCTATTTTCAATATTTTTCTTTAGCTGAAATAACATTGTAATCAAGTGTTACCCTATGTTATTGTGTTGAATCGACACAATAAACACATACTCGTACTTATTCATGTGTCCCAACGATCCAGTTCGAAGATATTACCGCACCTAAGACCGTAAGTCATGTTAAACGCGGACAAATCCAGGAAGTGGGTAGCTTCACGTGTATGTTAAGAGGCAGTAATCAGTGAATACGTAACTTTCGATCCCGGTAATAGTTCACCATTATAACGCACATTATGCTTATTATGTTATCAAAATATAATGAGACCTACAAAAATAATCCACCTGAAGGAAAGTGCCACTTTGTATTTTTATTTCATTTGCAAAATGTTTCAATTTTCGAAATGAATCGCCGAATAAAACTTCTAGGCGGCACAGCACCACGCTTTCACTTTGGGATTGGACTCCCCCTAGTCTCCTTTCTACTAATTTCACATTCCTAGTACAGTGTTAAGCATGGCAGTTTTTTAGGCGCCAGAATATGTGCCACTGTCTTAATAAGTCATTGGGACTACCTTGTCCTCAAGAAGCCAGTTAGTTTAACTGCGGATTTCCTTAACTGTACCCCTCCGTCCGCTTATGCCCTCAATAACCAGCCGTATGAGTTTCACGATTACCGCCGTCGCGTCCGTATATGTTATATTGATCAGGCGGCACCTGATCAATATATATATATAGTCTATAATCTGTTCCAGACTGCTCTCGGTTCAAGGTCACGGGCGGCGGCCATTTTGCCGCTCCGTCTGGCTTTACTGCGCAGTACTCAACCCTCACCTAGAGAAAGTTACACCAGTGCGGGTACTTTAACCGATGCAAACTGCTAAAACCTAACACAGCTTTCATCATTTCGTGGTAAAATGGTGATGATATTGACAGTTAGACAGCAGTTCACGTACAAAACTTGATAAAACATGTTCGTAATCAATACTATATCCTTATTTTTAGTGTTCACTGTTTTTAGTGTTGAGGAGGAATCAACATTGTATCCTACTAAGTATAAATTGAGTCTTAAACATGTGTTAATCGGTGCGTCGTCGCGATATTTTATTTCGTAACGAACCATTATTCGTATTACATACTATTAGATACATGTTATTTTTTTCATTCAGTTAGATACTCTTTTAATTGTTGTTTAACTGTAAAATATGTGAGCTATGTGTTAATTTTTCCAATTGGTTGACTGTACAGACACCTTGTCGAAAGTAGCAAAGTTAATAAGGGTATTGAGTACCTATTGCATTAAGATGATCCATACTTAACGACGTGACCATACGTCCCGCTTTCAGGCAGACTGTCCCGGTGACCCCGCGAGGTCGACATAGTCCCGCTTTTGCAAGCAATTGAAAAGATTATTTAAAATGTATTTTTCCCGCTCGAAGAGACAACACGAACAGCAACTTTGGGGGAAATAAATTGACGCCACTAATGGGGTTTAGAAAGTCATGCTTATTTAACTAGGTATTTTGTGTTTAGTACTTTGATTAATTTGTGTTATTCTGTCTTTTATAATAAAAATCTTATAAAACACTAATAACTTTTTCTAAAATATATAATTCTGCAAATGTCCCGCACTGGCAAAAAAACATGGTCACGTTATCCATACTGCAATCGGATTGTACTGCGAATAAAAGGCACGCGGACTGCGGAGTAGGTATACATTGACCTAGATTGCGATAATTCAGGTTGCCTTTATAAAGGATCTAAGTGCTTACAAACATCTATTATTAGCGTTTATTTGCGTGTCGTAGAAAATATTAAAGCTAAATGAGCGTTTTTGATGGCTGATGAGAATTTTTGTGCTTCTTTTAGAACCATTCGAGTTCTATGTTCTTAATGTGTTGTTACTCCATCAGTCGAAACATCACATCGCATAACATTGTTCATATCAAACACTAATAGATCTGTGCTGTCCGCACGCTACGACATATAAAGGTGCTCCCACAGAACTCAATCGGTAATAGTCATTATTTAATTATTTATTATATATATTAAATAGTCACATGAAGCGATGATAGCTCAGTGGGGGGAGCGTCGCCAGTCATACTGACAGACACTGCTTCGATCCCCAACAACAGATTGAGCTTCTGGTGAAGTTAACACCGTTATCAAATTCCCAGCATGGTGGTAGGGTACTTTCGAATACCCGCCTGGCTAGCTACCACCCTCAAGTTCGAAAAACTGTCACCAAACACATAGTGTGTTCAGGTAGCAGTCCTTGAGAGCCAGAGAGCATTCTAGGCCTAGCGTGATAAAATCTTCGACCACATCGTCACTGACCATCAAGTGAGATAGTGGTCAAACGCTAGATCTATACAGTATAAAAAAATAATGATATATTAATTAAAACACATTATTCCTTACCTTATAATAATATGATGTGAGTTAAATTCATTTATCGTTAAAGCGAAGTTTTCCAAACTAATAATTTGCCATAAACTTGCTACGGATATTCGGCTAAAAAATGGTATGTATCGAAAATATTACTTATTGGTGAATATTATTAATTCAAAATGAGGGCTCCAATATGGATGTAAATGAACCCATGCGCTGCCGTTATCATTTAATTACGTAACAATCAATGGGCTCTATGAAGAGAACTCTCAGAAGGGATATCTCGATATTATATTATTTAATTGTATGTTGACACACCGCGGACGTTGTTGAATTCAATAATAAGTTACAACAGTTAAAAAGATTTTTCCAAGTCTTGTCCAAGGCAATACAGTTTCACTGAGCTCTTCCGTTACCTCAAATGTAATGTTCTTCGTGACTGCCGTGAGAATTCACGGGTTTAGTGAAACTGATTTTTTTTTAACATTTACACAAGGTCTTCAGATCCCAAACTAGGCAGAGCCTGTACTGTGGTAACCTGAAGACTGATATATACTTATATATATATACACACCCAGACACAGGTCAAACAGACATGTTCATACACACAAATGTTAGACCTGTCCGTTCTTTTTGGAACTAATTGGATTTTGAAGTAATTTAGTAGTGTACAATTCAGAACTAAATTGGCTTAGAAATAATTAACTGGTCTTTACTAATTGTCATATCCCATTATGTGTAGTCTGTTTATTTAATATCGACGGGTCATCACCAATGACAGAAAGAATTGCCAAGGTGCTTTCTAAGAACACGTGCTATAGTTTGAACGTACATATTACCTTTTTCTGACTAGCTTTTTACTTCGCCTAATGTCTGTCTGTTTATTTACCTGTAAGGTTCAAACTCTCCAAGCTAAGTAGGGTACAGCCCGTATTTATCTTTATTAACTATATTGCAGTAGATATTGTATTTCTTGTTTCTGAACAGAGTGGGAAGGGAAAATATGTCTTGCCGGCGCACTCATGGGGCCAAACCTACAAATAAGTTATACTTATGTAGTACTACCTGAGCTCCGTGGTGTTGGGTTACGTATAACATAACGTTATCACAAACTCACGTTACGGGATTAACAGTAGTCTATATGCACATATATTATGGGACGGGGTTAGACTAGAGATAGGACGTCTACTGCTAGACATACGCCTCCCCCATTGAATTCCACTAGGACCGGATGGAAGCGGTCCACATCCAGCCCTTACCTGCGATCGTAGTTTAGTCGTCTATCCACGTCTGGTAAACTAATAGAGTCAGCTAAACCCACTAACGTGTAAATGTTACTGTTCTTATATAGTCTTGTAAATGAAGAGAAATAACGAACCGATTTCAATGGAATTTCTTTGGTAGCATTCGGAAAGTTTCGACTTCGGAACCGTTTAACGAAGTTAGTAGACTTCTTACCCGGCTCATGTATCAGGTGAGATTAACTCGTGACACAACGTTCTCATCGATACTTGATCGGGCAGTAGACCAGAATATTTAGAGGCCGGATTATACTGTTAACGTTTCCACTTGATAATATATTTGTGAGTTGTGTGGCTTCGTTCCCGTGGGGCGGCGGCGGCGGCGGCGGCGGCGTGACGCTTGTCACGTGCTTTCACGCGTTGCGATCAATCCAGATTACACTTACATACTTTAAGCGTAGTCCTTACGATAGTTTTCCTAGAGTTACCTTCTTTGCAGTAGTCAACATTAGTAGTGAGAGATCAATAGAGAGTAAGATCTACTGTTGAAAGAGGCCGTGTTGTATAATTTATATGTTTTCATCATTTTGATTTTTTTTAGGAAGCTCCTTAGTAATCACATATTTCCACACATTAAGAGTAAACATATATGATGGATTGCACATGTGTCGAAGTTTTAGATAAAACAATCGACAATTTATGTCGATCTACACTTCAATAAGATAACATACATGGAAGCATTTTGTGGGCGATCGATTGAGGTGTAGAGGATTTTATTGCATAAATAATTTTGGCACCGAAGTACAATGATATTATATGTTTATGTGAGGTAGATGTCGCACAAGTGCGCGGAAACTGAGGCGGCAAAATTAAGTCAATTGTAGTAATTTTGATTACGACGCGTATTTCAAGCGCAAGTCTAAACATATAGCTATCCTTTTCTATATTATTTGTACCGTATTATCTGTCGCAGTAAGCATGTTTATGTCGTAAGGGAACAAAATCTGAGCACCGCGCAGTATGAATATACGTCATCTTTAGTAAAACATCATTGCCGAAGTAGTTTTAATATTTCCTAAAGGTAAACATGTAATCCCATATCAAACGCTAAATGTATGAATAATGTGTGGTTTGTTTTATTAAATAATAGGTAGTACCATAAATTATCACATATAATTATTATGTATCATCTATTATTACCTCATATTTTCAATTCAGTACCCTCGACACACTGTAAAATTTAGTTATTTCTAAATCTTGTACTGAGTAATGCTAAGCATAAAATACTCAAACCGATCTAATCAACACCAAAGGAGACCAATATTTGTACCTGCTGCGTCTACCTCACCTTAATCTCACCCTGGTTCTTCTGTGTCAACAGTTTGCACTGGCATTGAAAAACATTTGTAAGATAATATTTAACCTTCACTAATAATTCAGAAATAATATATACCGTGTAAAATATGGCCTAGTTAAGTCAACATCGTAAATTAGCGTCACTAATATACATATAGAGGATTCAAATATAGATATTAATGATACCGTAGCGAGCCAGAACCTACATCTAACACGGTGTTTACCGTTGACTTCGCCGTCCACAGAATACCACTAGCGACCTTGCCCCACTGTTTCTGTTGTCTTTGAGTCTACGTGACGCCGTCCACGGACTTCTCTACTATATCTTGTGTCCCTTTCTTTCCGTCTTCCCTTTACCTAAGCGCTGTCCCTTTCCCTCACAGTTTTAGGTCAATCAGCTGTTGGCGGTTTCTGATGCTAGAAAGTTCCATCTCATTGAGAAGTTTGTACGATTAAATTAGGTATGTAGTAAGTTTAATTGATTGACGGTTGTTGTTGCGCAAGATTTAAGTGGTCGTTTTGAAGATTCGTTTGCGTTTGTTTTCGTCGTTTGGGATTGAACTGTTTCTAACTTCACAGATAATTTCGAAGTACAGTAATTATTATTAAACTATTAAGTTTTAGTCTAACTATGTTGACATCTTGGAACGAAAGCCTTCAAGTATTATAAATGCGTATGTGAGCTTGTTAGTTTGTTACGCTACACGCCTATTTTTCCAAACAGCATAGTGTATGCAACACTATATTTACACAGCTAATGTAATTGGTGTTTTGTAAATTGTTTAAGTTGTTAACAATAAATAAATATATTAGGGGTACAAAAAAAGGGTATGAACCTCTATTTCAACCAAAAAAAGTACTTACTGTAAGAAAAAATACTTTGCGTAATCAGTGAGCGTAGAGTTAAACCGCGGGGTGCGGCCAAGCTGGCCATAATTGGATGAAGTCCAAACGGTATTGTTCTGCAAACGTACCAAAGGACACATACCAATTTATGAACTTGTCACTGTCTTGCAATTTTCACAGGCTTCAAGCTTGTCGTGTCAATCCCTTCAAACAATGACTTTATGCAAAACACCGCGTGAGACTGAGAACCTATCCAGTTAGCGTCGTCGTGGAGAACTCTTCGAGATGTCTAAAAACTTTATTTCTATCTCTGAAGAAATAAAATTCTCTTGTAAGTGTAATGTACGAACAGTAAATGACAAGTTGTCGAGAGCTTACGACGAAACCACCGGTCAAGTAAACGAGATGTCCGCATTTGTTGACACTTTCCCGGTTGTTTATAAAAAGCAAACGGGACCTTGCTGTGATAAAGTTTTCATAACAGCCGTGGGGAATTGGAAAGTTTGATGGACATATCGCAAGTGAAAGAAGCTCATTTTCTAAGAGATATTAATCATAGTGAAGCCCGTTATTAATATAACTTTCAAACAAATACAATGTTTCTCAGAAGTTTCTCAGGTGATTTGCGATCGATTTGACGTGTGTTTGCCCTGATGGCGACTTTATACATTATTCACCATGAATATAAAGTACGTTGTGAGATGATTGTGATATTAATGGGCTTGAAAAGTTAAACTCCATTTCCATACATGTTTATTGGATAAGTTATAGTGTTGAGAGTAAGTGTGGGATTGTTTTCCATTTTGTTGTTTTAGAGATGATTTCTCGAAGTATGTGGAATCAGACAGTCAATTAATATTAATAAAACAATTATTTGGACCGTCGAAGAATATTACAAATTTATATAAAGCGCGATTTGACCACGAGAATAATTTGTACCCGTATATTTTTTTCTATGTCTTTAATTAATCAAATAAATGTTCAATTCTTTTATGCTATTAAGTATAATGCACAATGATATAATTTTTATTTCTATGGTGGTATTATTTGTTTTATTTTTATTTCTATGGTATTGTGTATAAGTTCTCGTCAATAACATATATGTATGCACGTTTTGCTTGCGTTCTTCAAGATGTCAGCCGCCATTTTTTGGAATTGAATTATGTAGCGATGCAAACTGGTGTTTCGCGGCTTAGAGGGGTGTAGAGGATTTCGACTCATCTCTTGGCTTCGCGATTTTGCTGTAATAAAAGGTGACATAATTAGGAGGAACTCTATCATGTTTACATTCTGAAATAATAATCAAGCACCTGCGCAAGCTTCGGTTATAAATGAAGTATTGGTGGTAGTTCTATTGCGGCAAAACATATCCGTCAGACCATTGTGAATTCAGTCATTATAAGGAAAAAAGACATTTACCTATTTGTTTCGATGACGCTTGGCACGCGTACTAATCGCAGTTCTCTTAAAATGTCAATTCTCTTTTGGAGTTTCTGAATTTCCTTCGGTGCTTTCAGTTCGTGGTGGCATATTATATTAAAAGTTTAACAACTTTTTTGCGAAGTCAGTGGTGTATATAGTGGCACGCCTCTGTCTGTTCCAATAAAAATGATATATATAAGCGAATAAAATTTAAAGCACTCTACAAATATAATAGTTTTATATCCAATTTGCTTGGATATGAATGTTGTTGATATGATGTTTTAGATTTTATATATTCTAATTTAAATTCAGTGTCTTGCACGGCCCATTGTACATTCTAGATAACGACTTTCCGAGAAATCTTAGGAATGAGGCAGCGGAGAGGTTGACTGCACCATTTTGCTACTCCCCGTTGTCTCGCACTTGTAGAGCCGTACACGTGTGCGCGTAAACAAGTTCCCCGGTGTGGCCGTGACTGATGGTATCAACCAATTTGCAATTCGGAACATTTAAATCCGTACATGTTTTAGCGAGGTTATCCTGTTTACGGAAGCGGAGCGGAAGTAGCGGCACAAAGTATACGTACTGCCGGTGCACGTGACCTCTGACATAATCTCGTAATAGCGAGTATGTCTTCTTCACGTCATTGAAAAATATTCCATGAAGTGAGTTGCGTGCTTGCACTCGCGAGGAGCATGCAGGCTCGGAGTGGTCAGGTCGGGAGCCATCGCCATCAGTCGGAGGTCCGATGGATAGAACCACATCCCCACCTCGAGCTTGCGGCTTAGGTTTTGGTAACATCGCTCTCATATTCACAGCAACGATATTATCTACACCTAAGCTCAAGTACTATGTTGTTCGTTACCACCCTCTATTGCAAGTATGTCTAATTACTAATAAGATACTGGTCAAACGCTGGCTAAAGATACAGGTTAAATTATACATAAACAAAAAAAACTTAAGTCGGACTCTCGTGTACTTGTACCTACGTACCTATCTAACCTTTATCTATACTATTTACATGACTGGTTTTCCGAGAAATCATTTGTTTCCGTGTGTAGATGGTTTAGCAAGGTTTAAGGAAATGGGAGCAGATTTTTCGGTAATACACATTTACAAGGAACAATCCGGGTCTTAAATATACAATTTGGCAATACTTGATAATTCAGTTCATTATTTCAAGTTGAGTCATTCTCAACCTGTATTTAGTACAGGTGCTTGCACAAGTCCAGTCGTGCATGGAATACTGTTCTCATCATTTTTGGGAAGGATCAGTCAGACACCAAGCACCAGAAGCACGACCCTAAAATATTATTACCATCGACTCTTTGGTATAATGATGTCTACAGACTTAAACACCGCTGGAGAGTTACTAACAGATAAGAAATTAATAAATGATTAATTTAAGTCCACCACCCCCTTCCATCATGGTCGATGACTCACAAGAATGACGGTGACTAGCCATCGCAATATATTGGATATACTATTTTCACGGACGAAGGGTTGTACTCCCTCATAACTCATAACCTCATAACTGCCTAGTAATGGAACGCTTATTAATCCTGGAGTGTTCAAGTCACGGGAGATTAAGTACCTTCTAAGGTTGCGTGTTACACCTTAGATTACGACATCGCCTATGATCAGGTGAGGCAGTGATGAAACGCGAGCTTATAATTATGACAAGCTTTTACTTAGTTTCACCTGTCCCGATGTTTGTCATCAAATCTTACAAATTAATTTTGATCCAATTACCGATTGAGCTGAAATTTCGCATACATGTGTAAATCGCGTGACAATGCAATATTATGATGACAAGTATTGTGCTGATCTGATGATGGAGCTGGAAGGTGGCCAAAGGAACTTCGCTATGAAAGGACACAACCACATTGAGTTGGGGCTCATTTGAATCGTCTTGACGAGTTTGTCTTTCAATGGTAACCAGGGCCTGATCATGGAGCTGGAAGATGGCCATAGGAACATCTAAACTAAAACAGATAAAACCTTCGAGTTTGTGCTCATATAAAAGGGTTTGCTGATACATGATGGTGGTCATATAATCATATAAAAGCTTGTATTAAAAATACTTTTTTAAATAAAAACCTGTGTAAAAGTAATACTTTGTTGAGATAACAACGTCAGTAAAGAAGTCTGGTCTGTGTACTCAGACGTATTGATTTTCCTGCCCTCGTTCTATCTAGACCACAATACTGGTCACAATGCTAGTATGGGCTCTAGCTTAATGCCTGGATCATTTTAACACTTAACAATATCACAGTTTTCTTGAAAATAACGAGAAATAAGGGACCGATTGTTCATTATATTTTGGGACTAATCAAGTAGTATAAGTTTTTGAAAGAAAATAAAACTCATATCGATTCATAAGTAACGAGTGAGTTATGAGATAACATCCCACTTATCCGTGGACAAATTTCAACATTATGATTAAGTCTCGAATGAAATGATATTTTTCAAGTTTTACAAATGACGACATAAAGGATAAAAGGCAACTGAATTGAAACCAAGTCTCCGCTGCCCTTACTCGGTATAATAATATTGTGTCACGCGACATTCTAGCCAGGCTTGTACGCGTAAGCTAGGATTTACGGGCTTGCCGCAGTGTGGGGTAGAGGCGGACGGGCGGGATGTCGTTACAGGGTCTAATGGGAGATCATAACCATAAACCGGGTGATGCTCCAAGATCCAGGGTCCGCTCCGCGTCAAGAAGACCTTCGCGTCTCACCGCGGTGTGACGATGTCACTATTCGTTTCTGTTATTTTTATAAATAAATAATCGTATATTATTGTATGCCGTGGAGTAAAGGAAACTTCCATGTACTTAATAGCTTATATATAATTACTGCTACTTAGGTGCCGTGGCGGTACCGGCCTAGAATAGTACTCCCCCATCTATTCCCGCGGGTGCCGTAAGAATCGGCTAAGTGATCACGTACCAGAAGGTGGGCAGCAGCGCCTTCTGAGATTCACACATCATATTGCGCTCGCCAACCCGCCTGCCAAGCGTGGCGAGTATTGGCAAACCCCCCCAATAATGGGGGGGGCATGTCCAGCAGTGGACTTCTATGGCTGAGATGAATGAATCAATGAATTATTGTTATTGAAAGTTAACTATTAGCAATGAATAAACTGAAATATAAGTTTATAAGATGTCTGAAATTAAGTTTTTTAGATTTACAAACTATCATTTTGTACTTTTTTCAGCATCACGCTAGCGCACTTGTAGCGTTTATATTAAAGAAAACTGACACTAGGCCTATAATGGGATCAAATTCAAACTCTAGTAGCCGGATTTTTGTATATTCTTACAATATGAAAGTTCGTGTTTGCTCTTTGAGTATACAGCCTTATTTATCTGAGCGTTTACTATACGTTCGGCTTCTCGCTTCGAGTAACCAGCGTATCTGGCTGGTTCATATATCTGACGCTACACGCTACACGCGAGTAACCAGCGTATCTGGCTGGTTCATTTATCTGACGCTACACACTACACGCGAGTAACCAGTGTATCTGGCTGGTTCATTTATCTGACGCTACACGCTACACGCGAGTCACCAGCGTATCTGGCTGGTTCATTTATCTGACGCTACACGCTACACGCGTCTCGCACCAGCAGCGCAGCGCGAGCGTCCACATTCGATATTATATAACACCCGTCTATATAGGGTCAATTTAGTTTCCGCCAGTGACGTTGGTTAGGGGATTAACATGCTGACTTCAGCATATAACGTTACTTAACAAATTATAAGTGTAATTTTACACGATCAGATGAATTGGACATTACGCACGCGCGCAGTTTTGCTGTTATTATGTCATGTTACTGTTTAACTCATGCTAGTGAGCCAATAGACTCGTTATAAAGGTTATCCGAAGTATACGCGGAGAATGTAGTAAAAGCACAACACAGCAATCAATATACAATTAAAATAAACCATTAAATATTTATTGAATTAATGTAACTGTTTATATAGAAGGTAAATAAGTAATTGATTTTATTAATAACTTAGTGGACAGTTAGTAAATGTCATGACTAGTTTAATCTCAAGTAGTTAGTACAAGTTGTTTATTCCGTGCGTGGGGAAGGTTATCGACTCAAAGATAGCTCAGTTATATTATATATTATTATAGTCGACGACTGGGAGTTCACGTAACATTAGTTTATACATCTTTACAGTTAAGTGATGCAATTATTTTTATTACACTTAATTGTTTTGTTTCAATTTTGCAATTAATATACATTGTAACCGACAAGGTGGACAGACGACCTGACTAAGATCGCAAGTAAGGGCTAAATGCGAGCCGCTTCCATCCGATCCTAGAAATCAATGGGGGAGGTATTGTACAGTTGTACAGTATGTACGTTTGAAGGTGTTATGGCTGTGATGATACATTGTAACTGAACAACTTAAACGTGTGTTATGTATTCTATTTACTTGGATCACAAATTTGAAAACTGCTGTTTTCGGCAGTTTTCTAATTTGTTGTGATTTGTGGTCACACGAATCACGTCACGTGACTAGAGTAATTTGCCAAATATGACGTTGAATCACGTGATGTTTGGCAAAGTACTCTCCGAACAGTTTCGCCGTTCTTCATCTGGGAGCTATGATCGTGGCAGGCGGCCACCGCCATAGATTATAGGTAAGGCCACCGCGGGCCTCAGCACGTCTCTGGCGTTCAGCCTCGAATCGGGTAGTGTACTCGAAACTAAAATATTTTTTCTCCCTCAGCCATATGCGTCTACCGCTGGACATATGCCTCCCCGATATAGGGGGGATTTGCCAATACTCGCCACGCTTTTCAGGCGGGTTGGCGAGCGCAGTTTTATTTCCAAGCCTCAGAAGGCGCTGCTGCCCACCTTCTGGTACGTGGTCTTCTAGCCGACCCTTACGGCACTCGCGGGAAGAGATGGGGGAGTACTATTCTAGGCCGGTACCACCGCGGCCACGGAACCAAAATGTATGATATTAATTCCGTTTCAAAGGTATTTGATTAGAATACGATTTCTTAGACAATATCTTTTATATATTATGCTTGTGGAAACAATACTAAATTGGAGTCATTGCACAATAAGACCCATTGTGCAATTATAAAAGAAAACCTGCGACTTGTCAATGGTTCGGCACGATAACTTTCTTTATAAAACCCCGAACCCTGTTAAAACTTCCTACTATTATCCTATCCTTCCTACTAATATTATAAATGCGAAAGTTTGTGTGTATGTTTGTTACCCCTTCACGCCCAAACAGCTTCACCGATTTCGATTAAATTTGGTATGGAGATAGCTTATACCCTGAATTAACACGTAGGGTAATTTTTATCATCATCACCGTTTCTGATCACCACGCGGGTACAACCGCAGGGCGCAGCTAGTTATTTATATTTTTATTTAGCTGTAATATTTTGGGAAATTTCAGTGCTCTGTAAAATTTCCACAACGTACATGTGAAGAAACATCGGTATATATTTTCAGTGGCGCCCGACAATACCGTGGGCGCAGTAATTGCGCCAAAACGCCCACTGTTCCTCGCGTCTAGAATTACATCAACTTCGCCTTGTACTGTTATACATTCAACACAACATCCACTGGCCCTATCGTTTCTGTGATCTTTATCTCCGTCCCCACAACAACGGCATTCGATATCAAAGACAACGACATAAGTCGATCTCCTTTCAATCGTGAAATTCATCTTGTAGCTCTGAAAACAGAATAATTTTATCAACACTCACCTTTTCAGTATTTTATTTGTCCTTACGTTCTGATCTGGTTCGTTTTTTATAACCTCACTAAAGAACCCGTATAAGCCAGGATTGGCCTACTCCTATCGGTGAAGCCAGTTTATCTACCGCTTACTATGTACAAGGTGTTCTCCGAATCTTTTACGAATTTATCTGCTTAAAAATGGAGGTGTGTCTACGTACCTGTTATCTCATCGATTGTTTCTGTAATCCCCTTCAGATTTTTAAGCTATTTATTGCATAGCTTCTATCGCGGGCCTTGAGCGCAGAGACCGAATCCAGAAATTCCGTAACGAAAATAACCTAACACCCCCCACTCCGACCGGCACAGCGGTGATACTTTTTAGTTTTGCCATCTATCGATGAATACAGAACTTTTAATGACTTTTTGAAATATCACGCTTGTCGGTTTAGTTCAGCAACTCGCCTTTAGGTGTCATTGGTTGTATCGGCGTTACTGCATAAGTTATTAATATATTAATTGCATAAGTTGATAAAAAATGCTATGCAATAGCTTTACCGCGGCAGTCCCCGAGTGCCACATGTCTTTTATTTTATTTTCTCACCGATGTATGCTCATATTATATTGCCTTGATCGCGACTATACTATACTAATAATATTTCAATTATTTTTGTATGTAATCCCTTAACTTTACACATTTAACTTTTCCATTTCTAAAAACAAGAGATTTCATGTAATCTAATACCTTTTAAAGAGCAATTCTTATATATCTATACTAATATTACAAAGTGGAAAGATTTGTTTGTTTGTTTGCATTGAATAGGCACGGAAACCACTGAACCGATTTAAAAATTTCTTTCACTGATGCGAAGCTACACTATCCGCGGGTGATACAGGCTATAATTATTTTATTTTCAGAAAAATTATAGTGATTCTTTATAATTTTTAAATTTTTTTCCGTTCGATGCCGGGGCGGTTCGCTAGTTGATATATAATCTGAACCTCGGAAACGGTTCCAACGATTTGAGCGTGGTCACGAGGCCCATAGTCATGCTCACAAGGTCGCCAGTCGCACATACTACAGTGCACAAGTGTAACCTTGAATCGCCAATATACCATCACGTTGAGCCGCATCGCATACCTGCGCCCGCGTGCAGCTATGAAAACGTGCGTTATCGGTTATTGCAAACTTGTACTCGTGCACTCTGCAACACAAAAGTATTTGTTACCTTGGAAATAACGGCTATCGTATAGGTATTTCATTTCATAGTCTTGTAGCTATGGCTACAAATACAATAAAAGTGAAATAAAGTTCAAGGGGATAAGATATAGATTATATATATATATTATATATATATATATATATTTAAAGTAAGGTAAAGGTAAAGTATTTAAAGTAAGTAAGTAAAAAGTAAACTGTTTTACGGTTTAACTATGTTATAGTTATATATATATTTAACTATAACATAGTTAAACCGTAAAACAGTTTACTCCAGTTGTCCAAAATAAAGGCTAATAAATTTGATAATTGTATGCACCAATAGTGGGTTTCGTGAGCGATGTATCCAAGGAACAAAAATCATTTCTTTTGCGTTTTACATTGATATGAACAGTTTCTTCTAGGACGAATTTTTCTTCTTAAAACATAAATAAATAATTAAACTGAATTTAAATTGAAATCAACTTCGAGGATATCCAGTTTAACTTTTATATAATAAATACCTATTTAAATCCAATACAAAAACTTATCTTCAATATATTTATTTTTAATAGTGAGCGCCTTTGGCGGAGGGAAAGTTCCCAAAATATTGACTACATTACCACGCTATGCGGTGATTTACAATTACTAGCTGTGCCGCGCAATGTTACTCGGTGTGAAATGGTACGTGGTATTGACGACTTTTGTGTCTGCCTGTCATTCCATGGGAACAGTGCGTATTTTCGCGATGAAAAGTAGCCTATAATTTGTTATTCCAGGGTAAGGTATATTAATTACATGGAAATCCGTTCAGCCTTGCGCGAAACAGTAACAAACATCCATACATACAAACTTTCACGTTTATATATGAGTCGGATGTGGTTTGAAAAGATAATAACAAGCACTTTCACGGTTTACGTTTATTTTATTTACATATTGATTTGAAATATTACAAAATGTAGGTATGTCCGTGCTACATTCAGTAACTTTTGTAATACTATAAAGATATGTTCTTTAGAGCAATTTTTATGCAGTTTTATCAACGCACTTCAACCGCTAGCATGCAGTGTTAAATTTTATTAGTATACTGAAAAAAAATACAATGTGTTGAGGCACCAGTTCCCGAGAGCCAGTAGACAAGTAAGATAATGGCTTTACGCTAGATCTGAAAAGTATGAAAAAAACATTCATATGAAGTGTGTCAATAGCACGTAGGTAAATTTGAAATTTTTAAATTTTTAAATTTGCTTGCTAAATCCTAGACAACGTCATCACTTAACATCAGGTGAGACAGTTGTCAAACGCAAACTAATAATATGTAAAAAAAAAATTAAAAAAAAATGGTATGGTGCGGTGGTTTTAGCAAATATTTAGAACTTAAATTATTAATTCCTTAGAATCATTTGATCTTTAATGCAAAAAATGGAACCGACTTATAGTTATTTCACACTTTTGAGTGTTGAAGTCGGTTCCTTTTTTTGGTAAAAAAATATTTTCATCCGTTTCAGTGACCTTTGCTTCTCACGGGATCAATCGTCATTGTGTATGTTCTCTGATGTCTTCAACCGCCACTATAATATCGTCGAGGTATGCGAAGCTCTTTTTAGTTATTGGAGTGTAACTCAAAAACCGCTTGTCCGATTATGATGAAATTTAAATGGGACTACCACGGAAATACCTATACACTATCAAATAAAAAAAGAATTATCAAAATCTGTTCATAAACGACGAAGTTATCCGCAAACACACATAAAAAATCCATGTACCTATTTTGGTCAATTGAGTAACCTCAGTTTTTGAAGTCGGTTAAAAACGGAATATTGTGCTATGAGATAGGCCCCTTGGCGTAGATTAATTAAATTTTCTTGCTTATATTTATACTTTGATTTATATAATTTCTAGCGAAGCTTATGATTCGGTATTTATTTTATTTATAGTAGTCATAGCAACAGTTGGAATCGATGAATGTTTGAATTCGTCACGATTACCGCAATGAAAGTGTTTATCGCCTCACGATTGGTATGTATTGATATCACCAATATGTACAGTTTTTTCTCATTTGTATGGAAATACCAACGTTATTATGTCTTTATGGTTTGAAAACTTTCGTGGTTATTACTTATAATAAGAAGAATGCAAGTACTATGCTCACGTTTTTACCTCAAAAATTGTCATCATTTTTGCCTCTCTTAGATACAGGTTTTAGTTAGCCCAACACGTGTCCACATCTGGAACACGGGTCTCCCTCTCAGTGAGAAGTTTTGGCGGTTTTTTTCGGCGTCACTAAAATATTGCAGTTCTATACCCGATCTCTCGCCTCACAGAATGGTCACTAGACCAAAATAGAATACCTGTTACCTAATATTGGATAAATAACAATAACAAATAATAACATGGCTCAAGTTTTGCACATCTCGTACTTATGACTCGATAGGTAGACCCAATCTTTGCCTGTGATGTTTTCGATAGAAGAAATATTCAAGATTTATGTAGCAACAGTAACACATAAATGACAAAAGGATTTCTCCGATTGCATAGAGTAAGATCTAATATGAGGACCATAGACGTGCTTATATCCGATTTCATATTTATTCCCAACTCGTAATAAAGTATTTTTTGCAAGTCATTGAAGCGTGAGCTCCGATACGTACGCGTTGATCAATTAAAAATGCGGTTCAGACGAGCGCAGCACAGCCTTGGCTGCTGAAGTGGAATCGACAGTCGAAAAAAACATAAATGAAAACCGCTCACATCACATCCCACGATAATTACAAGATTTACGAGTAGACTGCGTATACCAACAGCGTTTTTGTTGCGGGATGTTGGACCAATCGGTGGCACGCACGAGCCGCTGACGTTGCACAATTACGGCGGGCGCCACCGCGGGCCTCTACCTATGTCGCGTCCGTCGTGGCGATGATTGCGTGGCGGCAGCGTCGACGCGGCCGTAGAGTGGAGACACGGTTCAGACAGACGCCGGCAGAGCCCCCCACCGCGCCGCCGCCGCCCCTCGCATGCTGCCGCGCCCTCCCCGCGTTCCCTCCTCCTGGCTCCTCCAGTTGCCCCGCAGCTGCCGCGCGCGTTCGTCGCATTCTCAATGCGACTCCGCTCCTCCTCTACCATAATATGGATATACAGCACATCCGCGCTCTTATCAACATCCAGTTCGGTTATTTGTGGTTTCGCGAAGTCTCCGATAAATATAAATGGATTATATTGTAAAGTGTCCCGAGAATTCGATAGTTTTATAAGGTCCGCATTGGAATTTCTTATATAGCGAGCCGACGACGTGTTCGGCACATGGCTTCATAATAATATGGTATTCGCGGATAAATGACGTCACAAATAATGATCGTGTGTGTTACGGTTATACGAGTGTGTTTTTATTGTGTTCTTGTTGAATGACATCGATAGTTTTACTACTAAGGAAATCTCACGACACGGCGGCGGCGGCATGGCGCACTCGTGGCGTCCACGATAGCACTATGGCGGGGTTTTTCCTTTCCGAAATATTCCATTTATACTTTGCTCATTAAAAATAAATATGATTTCATTATCGCTGGTAACTTAAGGTTCGTTGAAAAATGTCGCATAGAGAATCGAAAATACCTAATGCTTTGATAAACTTAACTATACATATTTTATCATTAGGTAACGGTTTCGCAAGAATGTTTTGAATTCCTCAAGCGTTGAAAGATATTATTAATTCGCTTTGTTCAAAGTACGAGCGAGGTCACTGGCTCAAGAGTACGTTGGCCAATCAATTGGGAAATTTGATGAATTGACCAAATAACAATAGATAAACCTCGATTCAAATCCACTTTACCATTGACAATATTATGAGAAAATTACGTTACCTATATTATAGACTTAGAGAAAATGGCGGGCGAATTCCCTTACATTCATTCTGGTTGTATTGTAGTGGCTGGACTTGTGTGCGAGTCTTGTTCTGAGTAATTGCATGTATGTGTGCGTATCGTGTCTCGTGATATTGCAATGCAATGTGGTCGCGACATGCCATAGTACTAAACTGCACTCAGGGCTCCGTTTTTGGAATGTGGGCGTAGGCGGTGATATTCTCTCAATCCTTACTACCTGGTACATACGGCCGGTAGTTTGAGTAGAAGTAGATTAAAGATTCTTTTCACTTTTAAAAGACCTCAGTGACGGATGAAAAAAACTCTATGATAAACATACTTAGGTACTTAATTTGTGTAGGTCAATGATATTATATATTTTAGTAAAACAACAGGTGTAGGTGTTAAATATGAATACCCACAAGCTGCTTCACAGGTATAATTTTCAGTATAATATGTAGATTGAAATTTTAGACAAAGTTCATGATGTGAATGGTACTCTAATAATCAAAAAAATTTTGAGATTCGGTCCAAAAATGGGGAATTAATCGGAGAACATAATTAAAAATATACATACAGTCGAACATATAACGTTCACCTTTTTTGAATTCGGTTCAGCATAGATCAATTTTTATACTTGTCTTATAAGAGTCGATGACCAGCCATAGACAAACGATATCAATTAGGTAAGTATATAATATAACTAATTGGATTTTGATCATCCACATAAAAAGCTTTCTGCAAACTACAAACCAAATAAAATCTAAATCACCCATCTACCACGTGAGTTCCAGTCGGTTCGTATATTACCTAGGTACAATAAGATCTAATTACAATCTGGAAAAGGTACATCCTTCATGAGTAATCTTAGCATAGGTAGTGTGTTTATTATGAGCTCAGGCTTTGAATTCTCAGACTATTGAAAATTGTCCTACAAGGTACCTACCTACCTAAGATTTTAAAGAAAGTAAATATAAGCCCAGCCGCAATGTGGAGGTTATGCAATGGGGATCGCCACGTGGCATACAGTCTCTCATTGCGCATGTGCAACATTTCCGTGACATTAGGATTATGCGAATAGTAGGTAACTATAGTACCTACCTAGGTACCACCGAACATACAGTTCTAAACGTTTATTGTCTCGTTATTGCCTAACAGACGCGAATCAGGTATAGCTTTTACGTATCTTATTAATAAATAACATATGTGTCTACACATTACCTATACTTTAGCAAAATGCATTAAATATACATTCAAGAATGTATTTTCACCATCAATTGTGAACTCCACGCATCCTTCAAATTGAATTAAGACGTCTGATGAGTCCACGTGGCGGCTGGAGCCACTGCGCATGTCTGCACGTTCGCGTTGTCGTCTCAGCTGGTTCTCGGAAAATCGTTACCCAGTGAGACCGACGACGCACCCATTTCGGTGCCACGTGGGCCGCCTAAACACTGTAGGGTGTCAATCGATACAGGCTATTCGGAATCAATACAACACTGTCAACTGAACTGTTTCACCCCCTTTGGTATGCACTAGTTTTAATATTACTTGAGCCTTTTATTCTCACACAGCAGAGCAATAATAATTTTATATAAGCCATATATACCTACCTCGTATATGTTTACATTTGGTTATGATCGATTAATTTAAAATCGTTTTTGTTTTTTATAATAGAAAGAAGCAGTATGAAATAGCTGTTTTCGATGTGTAATGTCAGTAACCGTAGGTACCTACTGAACTGTACTTGATACGTGCAAAATGTAAATTGCTATATCGAGCACCATAGCAAGTGACGATCGCAAGGCAACGCACATCCAAATTGAACATCGAAACGAAACATTTAATTTAAATATTAAGGACCTAAACTTCTAAATCATCACTTATACACTTTTTAAATAAAAGCCACCCTTTTGTCTTCATTATATATTATATACTAAATGTCATAAAAACCAGAAAATATCCAAAACATTTGAATTTAGAAAAAAAAACAGCCTCATTATATTAAAAGTATGGGCGCCAACATTGTCTTAAAAGTATTCATTATCATGTTTCTAATTTTGTCTAAACTCAATTGCAGAAGTATGTACCTATAACACGTGATAACACGATTAGATTACGCAAATTGTACCTAGGTATGTGGATTTGTTATGTGACTTATCTGGCCAAGCCCTTCTGTGCTCCAAATAAAGCAAAAAAATGATAATTAAATCCGTTTTTATACGTCATTAACATAGATGTAATGTTTATAATTCGTATTATTTTGTTTGGTGTAAAGCAAATAAAGTGATAAAGAAAGTGTATTATAGATCGATGGTGTAAAGTATGAATAAAAGATCCGTACTCTGTACCTATGTAGTTATCCAACTGTTGTTACATATTACTTTGATTTCTTATCATTAAAAACTAGCCGTTCCTTAGCCGACTTGAATCGTAAAGTCCATCGTTTTATCATCAATCATCATGTATTGGGGTCGCGATTGCCTCGAACATTGCGTGCATGATTTGTTCGGTTTCATTGTGCTTAATTCATTTTTCTTTGTCCTCTAATACATAATTATCTGCTTCAGATTACTAAAGTAAGTTGTGTAGTTTTAGCCTCGTCATCTATTAAACGACTATTAACTTCAATGTTGTGCCGGTTTGAAATATCTTTATAACCAAAATGAAACAAGAAACGTTGCCAAGGTATGTTCAAATCGACCTTTATCGCATGTTTCACGTGACTACAAGTTTGTGTGCACCTGTCTGGATGGGTTTCACTCGTGATTATTGTGTATGCCAACTCCACTTTCTCCCCGACTGCATTCGGTCCGATAAACTTCTACCCTGCTCGATATAAATCAATGTTGTCATGAACATGAGACAGAAAGGGAAGGGCTTATATGCGCGTTCTTATAAAGTTATGGAAATTCTCGACTTTTGATGGATCTTGACCAATTATTTGTTGAAATGTTAGTTCCATTTCATTAATTGAATTATATAGTTTGATATTTCGAACATTGAAACGACCTTAATGAAGTGAATTTAAATAAATAATATTCTGACGATGCAACCTTGATCAGTCATATCTCGACGACCTTGCTCACTAACAGCGATTGTCACATTTCTACCGTTTCTACGTCCGTTTGAATGAATGACTCCGCGCAGGCAGCTGCCGTATTAATGTCCACGCGACATTCAAGGAGATAAAGTGCACGACTACTTTCACAATCACTAGAGTAGACATAGCGCCGCACAAAACCCGCTGCATCGCGGAAACGAACCGCGACCCTTGCTCCCGCTGACGCGGAAGTACCCGAGACGAGAGGCTTACCTGAGCCGGTACACTGCATTCAGCATTTGCTTGCACGATTCAGGTTGTCAATATTTAAATAAGATGACTTCAATGCTCTTTCAATTAAATTACGTCACTGCATTATCGTCATCTTGAACACTTTTGCCTCATTTTTTTCCCACAAATTCAAGGTTTTCCTCCTGTCATATTATAGTGTAAACAACATCATTAACAATCAAAGTCGACGTCTCATTGTTTAAAACGTTTTCAGCCTCCTCTCGTTACTGTGCGCTTGCGACAATGCGGTACCTACTCTATGGTTTTTCCCGAGTATTTTGTGTAATATTTATAGCCCTTTGTTGGGTTGCACTCTCACTATCGCGTCGTGGTCCATGACGAGCATGTTTGTACTTTGTAGCGATTCATGAATGCATCTGAAGGTCACGATGATCTGTAGCGCCAGGAGTCGACCGACGCGACCCGACGGCACTCACATGACTTGTTTGTGCGACGCCGCACCGAGTTCGGACTCGGTACCGTAGGCGAGCGCTATTGGTTCACATTAGCGGTGTGCCGCCGCCGCGCGCCGTCCGCGCCGTTTTAGTATATAAAACGCGCTCATCTGCATTTCCATCTCTAGCGGTGCGCATTCTGTGTCCGCGACCTGAGTGTCCTCTGCACTCGCCAAAAGTCCGATGACGCCGCGCCGTAAATGCTCCATGTGGCAAACAGCAAATCGTCAATTATAACATACAACAATTCCCATCCCTTGCCACTTTTGCACGGCAGGTTAAGTCATTTAAGTGCATTCGTTATCTAATACATGCGGTTCGATTCGATGATATCGTAATGAGCTGTCGTTTTATAAATTGCATTTTATTATTTCCGTATTAGTTAGTTGATCCAGCCGGATCTATGACATTATGTGCTTCCAAGAAAAATACATAAATCTAATCTACTAATTGTAGGATTTGTGCGTGCTGTGTTTGGAGTTTATAACATGTCAGTGAAACGTTTAGATAACATTTTTGTGGTTACTTTGCTAGGATGACGCATTTTATCTAAAAATGTTGTGTATTGTAGCTATATTGGATAAAATATAATAATTCGCGTTGTACTACAGATAATATACTCTGGTAAACATCAGTCTTCTGTTTAATGTACTCACTCTTATCGATCTGGCCGGTACTAGGTTACTCACTTTCGTTATCCCCATCTACAATGTTTGTAAACGTCACCGGTGGCTGATTACATTGAGCTAGTATTCACCTTCACTCTTGTATCTCTACTATACAAGCATTCTCTCTTCCTGCTCTCAGAAGTATAGCGGAAATATGGTACAGATAGCGTGGCTAGATTCCTCCGCGTGGCCATTTGGAGAAAGGCATTAGAGCCGCATTGACAGGCCCTAGGGTTGTTTCACAGAAAGGTGAAACGTGATTTGTTGCTTAGTACCCACGGTTAAACACATTAACCGTTACACTTACTTAACTGTAGCCTTTTTCCCATTATTTACCAAAAGATTACTACAGTGTACTTTTTAGGGATTCTTTAGTTTTGAGCGTTTGTTTTTGACTTAGGCTATTCATATACTTTTTGATTAAAATCGAATTGCATTTAGAATAAGGTTGTTTTTATTAAGTATGTATTATTGTCGCTTATGTTTAAATGAAAATGAACGTTACGTGTATAATGTTCATACTAATACGTTTGAACATTATAAACACAAGTAAGACTATAAATATATAATTTGACATGATAATGTTATAATATGAAAACATAATTTAATATTTATACATAACTAACTCTATTTAATTTTATCTCTTCTTT
The DNA here is from genome assembly GCA_934044485.1 of Apeira syringaria. NCBI lineage: Eukaryota > Metazoa > Arthropoda > Insecta > Lepidoptera > Geometridae > Apeira > Apeira syringaria. The sequence continues at coordinate 920,150 of OW203656.1, read as the reverse complement.
TTAACCGACTTTAAAAAAAGGAGGGGAGGAGGTTCTCAATTCGACCCGTATGTTTTTTAATGTTTGTAACCGCATAACTACCGACTGGGTGAACATATTTTGATCGTTATTTTTTTAAAGATGGTGAGAATTGTTTATAGTTAAGTAAGTAAGTTTTAATTTATAATAAAGGCGAATTACAGAGACTAACTGTGAAAACGCACCTCTGTAAGAAAGTGGATCAAATGGACTAACCCATTTGATCCACTTTCTTACAGAGGTGCGTTTGCACAGTTAGTCTCTGTAATTCACCTTTATTATAAATTAAAACTTGAAGAAACACTAATTTGGTAAAATCTTGATGTACGTCGTGAAAATCCCCCTTAATGCAGCCCTGGCAAAAGTTTTCACAATTATATATTAACCATTTAATGAACTACTAATATAATAACTTACTACGTTCATAAATAAATAACTTTCCATTTAAACTTTCAACCCGCATTGCACAACCTTAATGCACCTCTGGAAATTTTTTTATTTACATTTTCTTATTTGGAATAAACTACACGTACACCAAATTTCATTGCTAGAAGTTAAAAAATTAAGAAGTTTCATACAAACTATTTTACGTAGACATGTCTACGAGTACGTACTAAAACAAATACACCTTCCAAATTTCGTATCCCTACCTAACGGCTGGTCCCATAGGATACCAGCCATTTTTTGGGGCTGTGCATTTCCGCACTCAGGACAAAGATTCTTTCAGTATTTATTTTTAGAGATATTGTTTCCAAGTAAGACTTCGTGTGTTTGTACAATCGCCTCACTTCAAATGAAGAAGGATTACACGTTATTACTACAATCCCATCCTTTCCCATTGTTAAATATCTCAAGGAAGTGGTCATTGATGGCCACACTAATAAGAATAACTTGTCGACAAGCATCTTTACAATTTGTATGTAAAAATTGATAAACACGGAAAGGCGCTTAAATTATGTATTAAAAATTCCATTTGTTTTAAATTGTATGTGTATTTATGGGTGTGCGTCAATGACACGGCAAATAAACGATACGTTGAACCAACTGCTTCATCATGCCTTCTATAAATTACAATTATTGTTAACAGAGGCAGACCGTACAATGTAATGCTTATGAATATTCTTCAATACGGTTAAGATAATTCTAATCGATATCAGAATTGCTTCAAGAAGGCGCGCGGTTCGTTATCCATATAAATCAGGGGTTCCCAACCCTGTATTTACCAAGGACCACTTTGATTTATTTTATGTTTGCAGGGACCACGATTTACAACAAAATGGACTGAATCAATCGAAAAATAAACTTAAAAGTCAGTAGCATCATGCATTAAGAATGTAATTTATTTTGAATGTACAATTTAATGTGGAAAACCTACTCTAGGTATTTTTTGTTTTTAACTAAAACTTCTCAAATTAATAAGATTTAAATGTCTTTCATATTCTTTCATTTTGAAATTCAATGAATTCTTCCTGTATTGGCCATGCGCTCGAGCTCTTGCACGGTGGTTCGCGGTCCTTATTTTGACTCCTAGACCTTTGACTAGTGGTCCGCGGACCACTGGTTGGGAACCAATGATATAAATGAACAGATTTCGAGACTGTTAACTGTATTATGTTATGCCAATAATGTAATGTAGGACTTAAACTACTTCTTCAGTACTTTCATATCTTGTGTATTTACGCGTTGTTTGTGTTACGCGGTTCTCGAACTTGTTTGTACTGTGTCCACATCCACATAGTAAAAACAAATTCGATTTCTTTAACTTAATTCCTCTTACTTTTTTGGCTTTTAAACCTATCCAGACTGTTGATGAATTCGTTTTGTAACTATATTTCTCTTAAGAGATCCCTTTTTTTTTACGTATTATAAGTTTGCGTTTGACAACTGTCTCACCTGATGTTAAGTGATGACGTTATCTAGGATTTAGCACGCAAACCTAGAAGGTACCTATTCACTCGCGAATATATATATACCTTGATCTCTTATCACATTATAGCTATTGTTTGTTTACCGTCTTGACTGTGTACAATCAACCAACCGTATCGTAATTACGAAGTATATATTGATTATTTTAAATACAATATTTATTATTTAAAGTGGTAATCAAACTCATATTAAAAGCGTTAGTAATTAAATAGCGTTATATTAGTCCTAATTCTGTTAATCACTCGAACTACCTAAAATTCACTAAAATTTTCATAATGAAATAACGCGTATTAAGAGTACTCTAAACCGACGCTCTTGTATGAAAGGTCTGACGAGCGTGGATGAAGCGATAGTCGGGATGCCGTAGCATTTGGAAGGCCGTGGTCTCTGGCTAGAGGCGTGTATATAGATAGATATGGCGAGTTACGTGAATATAGAGCGAAGTTTATCGTAACCACATAAGAACTTATCTTAATTTCCAGAATGTTAGTTTAGTTGAACAAGACAATCACTACCATTATAACGGGAATGGTCTTCGTCACTAGTTCGGGCGGAATAGCCCCGTCATTACGCGCTTTTATCACATTGCGTGGTACTTGACCTTGGCCCACTGAGGAGTTTTATAATGGCGAGTCATCGCGACCATCTTCCGAATCGATGTGACTCTGTATCTCTTGTATTTTCTCAGATTCCAGCCAATTTTAGGTGCTACGATTTTCTGATCCTCGCTCAGCACTACTTTCCCGACCGTGAGCCATGCATTTGATCATGATGTCATATGACGTAGGCAGTTTTGGAGCGGGTTCACGGACTATTTCCAATAGATCGCGCTACATGCAACCGTAAAACAAACTGTCAAGCGTTAGCTGCTTGTTATTTCAAAATTCCGCTATTGCTGAGTGCTAAGAGCTGATTTCGCATATAAAAAATGTCGTGCATATTGTATGATGTAGCCGTTTGAAACATGATAATGTTGTCTTACGGCTGACAAGAAGCACGCCAGTCTGCGGCCCGGCTGTGTGATACACGGCCTGGGTGCCTTTGTTTTCTATCAATTATATATACTTGAAATAGGCGTAGTTACGAATTAGGCGTATGTATTTCAATAGTTTTAAGAGGTATTTTTACAATGGCAATTATTTTTCTTCAATGTTTCTAATCTCCTCTCTTGTCTTGACATATGTATTATGTAATGTGTGTTAGTTAAAAGGTACGAAAACCTTGAAATATTTATCGTTCAAAAACACTTTACCTCGCTACATATCGGTCGGTCCATTTATTGTTTCAGTAGACTTGTGGTTAAAACAGTGGTTAAATAAAATTGTAGCGATATTAACAAACAAGCGTTCAATTAGCAACCCTACTAAATATATACCTAATATTCTATAACAATCGCGTCACTCAAGCACGACTCGTTTACAAATTCAATCATTGTTTTAAAAGCAACAATTGTTTTTTTTTCAATTGCCATTGTTGGTGTGACGTTATGTTTATTAAACCTATCTGTATTTTTTTGCAATGTTCATTTCGGATTAATAAAATTGATTAATTGTGAGCGATATCGAATGATTTTTCGATATTGGAGTACCAGGAGAACATTAACGAGCGGAGGTGGAATTCCGTAGGCGCTGCTGGTGACCGCATTCTTCCCCGCGTCGCGCACCGTTGAAAGTGGAACAGGCATCCATGCGGCGTTTACGAGATTTGCAATGTTGTTTCTCGGTATCGACAGTCGACACCATGAGGATTGGCATAGTCGTTCAGACTTCAGATGTTTCGTTACGAAACATTTGTTTCACAATCTTTTAAATCATTGATCCCAGGATGCGAACAGATCAGAGCTTATAGCCTGGTAGTCAGTCCAATTCACTTCTCGGATCTATAACTGGGCTCTGTAAACTTATTTGGAATTCAATGACGTAGGTGTAATGTAAGTATTAAAACAAAGGTTTCTAAGTACTAGTTGAATGTGGAGCTCGAGTGAAATGACCGACAAATGCTTTTCTTTACTGAATGCTAAGTTCCCATTTCATTAGAAATTCATTAATATACATGACTTAATCTTCAAAGCGTGAAAGTAAATATGATAAATTATTCAATTATTGAAATTACTATTGTATGTAATGCTTATGTATAATAATGTAGGTAGTGGAAAAGGACTAGTTACATAATAATTTAATGTTGTGGCAAGGCGGTTACATTCGATAAAAATGATTTCATTTAAGTATTAACAAATGAAACGGTTGATAACAAATATTTATCATATCAACAGTTCTTGTAAATAAATAATTATTGTTCAATATAGAAGATGTGAGGTGTGTTTTTATCCACACGCAGTAAGTACGCACTCGCATACAGAATAATTATTTGTTATATATAACGCTTTTACTATTCATATATAACTTGCATTTTCAAATATTACTATCAACAGTTTACTGTACGTTAATAATTTACATATACCTCATCTAGCCTTTTCGTACAATTTGTCATCCACAATGTTTGCGCCATGTCTCTCTATCGTTTATTGTTCATCACCATTAGTCCTAAACTCCATCCTACTTCACACACGGTTTCACTTCACAAAGAGACATTCATATTACGCTGCTAATTAGTGCCAGTCATTCCCTGAACCCTTATTTTTGTAGCTTTTACTTATATAAACAAGATCAGGGGGGAGGGGGATTAGTAATCAGTAATTTAATTAAAATTATAATATAAAATAATCACATTTCATATTATAATTTTAATTCAGAGAATTGAATATTGTCCTGCCAGTTGCATATGTAAATGCCATTATAGCAACTTGCCAATGTGTTTCCACTGTTCGTTTTTATTATCACCCTTTCCATTTACATTGGTCTGGTTTTGGCCGCTTTTCGTTATTCTCGGCGCAGTGTCGATAACAAATAGCGCCAGCGACACTCGGCACGCATTCCAAAAACAAAGTTACAATGTCTCTTTGATCGCTTCCGTTTCCATCGGGCGTGTTGATTCTGTTTCTTGTGCTGCATCAGTTATATTCCACTTTGTTTAAAGGGGATCGCGTTTATAGTGAGTGAAATTGTCAGTCTCCACTGAATCCACACGGAGTGAAGTTTCCATAGCTGTTGGGGTATAATGAACTTCTTGACTGCCTCCACACGATGGTTTTGCATATATTGTTTACGAGAGCGGTCGTCGACAAACAACGGGCGTTGTTTAACAACATCCCTTGTTGAACATCAATCTTTGAATTATATATTTAAACTCTAAACGCGTTATGTGAATTATTAAAATCTTCCACGTTAGTCATAACTAGTATATTTAAATGTTTTGATGTCTTGTCTCTGTTCTTATCGCAAAAAGGCAACAAATTCATCACAACATTTACAAATAATACATCATTCGCGCACATTCATTAATCCCGTAATACCCGCTTATCGTCTGACTTCCGATTCTTAAGCTAATTAAGAAAAAGTTAAAATTCGAGTACTAAAAATCATGCTCTAACAATTATGAAATAAGAAAAGATTCTCATTTATGTAATATGATTGTAATAGTGCTATGTCCTTGAATAGTACACATGTCTATCGTTATGATAACCTCCGCGATTGTCATTATCAGCAAAGATTTCTATAACCAATGAAAACACACGGTTTGTTATGTGTCGTGAAGTGTTGTTCAAATATATACCATATTTTTATGACGTCGATTGCTATTGTTACTAAGAAAAAAAGGATGTGCGAAGCTTTGTCTCTTTATGGAATATAAATAGTAAATGATATTACAGAATATAATTTTATCTTTATAATGGAAGATTTAACACTCTTTCTGATCATCTGGATTCAAAATTCTAAAGCTAAGTAAATAGAAGAATTATATTTGGTCACTTTTGTTTTTTTTGTGAATTTGTGACTTATTTAGACGAATAAATTACTTCATGCGTTAGTAATTACATATATTCTGTTGAAGTACGTTTCTATAACATTTCATTGAAAAAATGGGCCAGTAACCATTTTGGGGCGGTCGCCATTGGACCTAAATAAAGATGAAAAAGATTATTAAAAAAAAAAAATTAGATTACATGCCGTGGGCTCCAAACCAGGGTAGGTACGGCTGTATCTTGGGAGCCCAGTAATATAACGGCCAATTGAACGATAAAGAGTCCTCGCTTCGCTCTTCGATCATAATTTCACATACAAATTTTCATGTTTAGGAGATAAGTGTCAGTGCAAATGTGATTTAATAATCAATAACTTATTTATACCTACTTATAAATCAAATATATATACAATATGATGAGTACCGCGGAGCGTTTGAAAGCACTCCGATGGCGCGCTTCCCGCGCCGGTACCGTGATAGACTAGTGCACGGAAAGTCTGATCTGTTAGACTGCGTTAAGTTATTAACTAGTTAGTTTTGTACGTCGCTTGTGTATTATGCTGATCAACACATTCTTGGACACGGAGGATTTCGTGCATCTCTATTATCCCGAGGATGAGCCGGCGGCCGCGGCCCAGGGTTGTGGCGCCGGAGCTCGCATGGCCTCCAAGTACCCCCCGAGACCGCCCTCGCCTGATTACTCACAGGTTTGTACTGCACCACCGTCATCATCCTTATTATAAACACTCGTGGACAAATTAATATAATTATGTGTTGAGTTTCCGATATTTTAGGTTACTCTTATATTTTTATTTAATCTGTATACGGGTGCTATTTTAGATACACAGATAATTCGTTTTTTAGAGTGGTTTTGCTCGCGATGACATATTTCTTATTTTATTAATTTATAATATTTTTATATTTATGTATAAGTAGGTACTGTATTGATTGATACATTGTCATTTGTCACATAATATACTATGCGTAACTCATTGTCATATTTTTAACCGACTTTAAAAAAAGGAGGAGTTCACAATTCGACCCGTATGTTTTTTATATATATTTTTTTATTTGTGTTTGTTACCGCATAATTTCCGACTGGGTAAACCGATTTTGATCATTTTCTGAAAGCTGGTGCTTTCCGTGTGGTCCCATTTAAATATCATCAAAATCGAACGAGCACTTTTTGAGTTACAAGTAAAAAACTGAAGAATGCGTGCTTATACTACACGATATTATAGTAGCGGGTGAAGACATCGGTGAACATACCTACACCACAATGACAATTGAGCCCATGAGTAACAAAGATCACTAAAAAGAGTGAAAAAAAAAATTTTACCAAAAAATGGAACCGACTTCAATACTCAAAAGTATGAAATAACTTGTCGAAGTCGGTACCATGAGCACAATATTTTGATATCAGTTACTTTTGAACTATCATGGTATCGACTTCAACAAGTTATTTCATACTTTTGAGTGTTGAAGTCGGTTCCATTTTTTGATAAAATTTTTTGAGCAATAAAATTGGCATTAAATCTTCACTCAACGTCTACAACGTCCTTGACGCATTTATGTATGAGGTCCAGCGCGTGATTACTGTCTTGCTTCAGTGATGATGTGTTCGAAAGTAGCGTTATGCATAGACCTAGAATGTTAGCTCTCATGGCTCTCAAGGACAAATGCCTGAGCACACTGTGTGTTTGGGGACAGGGTTGTTTAATTTCAGGGGGGTAGCCAGGCGGGGCCTAAAAAGTACCCTACCACTTAATTTTTGGCATGATTTGGTTTACTGCTATGGTAAAAAAGTCGACGGCGTCTCCAAGAAAAATGAACGATCATAATCGCGTCACGAAAAAATCGTATCAAAACTCGATACCGTAAACGAAACTTAAATCCGATTCGACTATCCGATTTCTAAGAACGATTGTGAAACATTTACAGTTAAAGAGTTTTGAAATACCTTTCCGCAGGCATTGTTGCAACTTGAATGGCTGCCAAAATGCGAGCTGTTTCTAAGGAGACCTGACATACAGACAATACAGTTCCGACATGCCACGCGCAAAGACGTCAGTGAGACGTTTCACGTCGCTGTTCTCAAAGAAAGAGAAACTGAGAAACAAAGATCGATGAACACTTTTATGACTCAAAGAATTATTATTGTCGTTCTACTTTGAATTGCTTTCTTCCCAAGCAATCTTTATCGCTTGCGCTAATCAAATGCTCACATCTCGCCATTACGTTCTCCTCTCAATTGAAACAAACAAGGGATAGTGCATTAACTGCAATCATCACAATGCCACTGTCTGTCTGGAGTTAATGTCGACACACGATATTAGTCATCACGGAAATACATTACGCATGTATGTTTACATTATTTTATTAAATTATATTTATTTTTATGATAGTGATGTTTTTCTACTAAAATTAGACAAAAAAAAAACAGCTTCAGATTGATCTCTAACCGTATCCTCTGTAGGTATCTGCAACAGGGCAGATGCCACTGATACATTTTACGTGAATGTTTAATTTTAACAATGAGAGAACGTTGGTTTTCATTATATTCGTAGATGAAATCACCGAAGACCTAGAGCCACTCAGTATGTGTAGACATAGGATTCCTGTTTTTTTTACCGAATATACAATGGGGAGTGCTTTGAAGAACTTTTCAACCTTATCTCGGATTCACAGTTTTACCACCGCACTAGCCGACATCGCTCGAAAGCTCATCTACATATTATTAACTCGTGGGGTTCACGTACTGTGCCATTCTACCGATCGTTTTTGCCGTACGCCTGTACGTAACGTACATAATGTGGAACGGGCTACGGAACGATTACGAGAGATCTACCCTCGGTATTCCCGAGCTGCTATAATGTGGGATGTTAACGTGGGATGTTAATGCCCTCAAAGTACAGATATCCTGGTAAGCGATCGCCGTCGCTATCTATCAGGCGACCCGTCTGCTTGAATGCTGTATATTAACAAAAATTAAACGGAGATGAGCACTAATGGTATTCGAGCGTTTCCGTGTACCGGTATGGCAAATAATCTGACTGAACTTGGGCTGTCCGCTATCGTAGGTACGCGCCGACCCGCAGTAGCCAGCGGGCGTGCGGATTATGATCAACGCTCCTCTCAACGAGAGGAAGGCCCGTGGCCCAGCAGTGGGAATGTAACGATCTAACTCCAATACACACGATACTCTCCATCTGTGGAGGGTATGTATACTGATGACGCGGTACCGCGGCATGCTCGCTCATTGTTACTAACACATGATTTTATTTATTCTCGTATCATTATCTGTCGCCTCTGTGTGTCTTGTATTTATTGAATCATAATAATAATATAATATAATAATAATATGGGACAACATTCACACAAGGTCTTCAGGTCCCAAACTAGGCAGAGCCTGTACTATGGTAACCTGATGACTGATATATATACTTAAATACATACTTATATATATATACTATATACATAGACACACCCAGACACAGGTCAAACAGACATGTTCATACACACAAATGTTTGACCTGTCCGGGAATCGAACCCGGGACCAGCGGCTCAGAAGGCAGAGTGCTACCAACTGCGCCAACAGGTCAGTCAATCACTTGTTTATTTTTAGACTATGCATGTACTGAATCATTCACATTGTATTCTCAGTTATGTTCTCACTCATCATAACATGCACCGTATTATATTGCAAAGATAGTGCTAATGAATGGCAGTGCTTAGTTCACCAGTAATAGTGATGGGTGACCGCTGGTGGTATTTTCTATTGATCGCTTCCGCGCTTCGAGGTCAGTCCGGTCAACCTTTGCGGTTGTTGCAACAAGCCAGCGAGAACAAGTCGAAGCCCTTGACGATGTGAAAACACATCACAGATGATATAATAGTTTCTATTCGGCCTAGCCTCTAGCGTACCCTCTGATCCCAGGCCTTGCCAGCGTGATGGATTGTGAGCAATAATCATATTAATAAGTACTCTGGGAGAGCGTTTTTTTGATCATCTTTTTCCACATCGGTCTTGCTTCCAGTTTTATGTTGACATTTTTTTACAATGGTGTTGTCGTTTCATATGTATTATTAACACAGACTGCATTATTTTGCAATCATTTTATGCATCGGATGTTATGAATTCATTGTCGTGGCACGCCGACTGACGTGGCTGCAACATCGGGTACATGAGTATGTAGTGTAAGCTATGTGTATGTGTGTATGCATTAGTAATATGTCTCTGTCTTTACTCCCAATGTTGATACCAGGGCTTCATAATCAAGTGAAGGTACGAGAGCCTTGAATGAGCCTTTCAATGTAGCGCGGCCCCCCGCGTACGTGAATGACTCGCTCGACATAGATGAAGTATTTATTGCTTACTACTCTGACTGAGTTATACAGTAAGACGTCGTCGCGTTGCTGCTCCTGAGGTTGTAAAACCTACTGAAAATAAGAAAGATAATAATTGTTGTTCCTCTTTAATTCGGCGATTCGTACGCGTGTACGATTGATACATTTTAATAACATCTTTTGTCTATACTTTTTATTTATTTCTTTTTAGCAACCGTGATTACCGTGTGTTTTCTTAGGATAACAATCGTTTGGCCGTGTCGGAGGCCCTTTGGCGGCTTCAAAACTTGATGTTTGGCTGGCTACTTACCTATCTACCAACCCGCTTTGGGTTGATCTGTCATCACAACAGTATCAGTGATTGTGATCAAAAATTCCAAAAATTGTGTTACGTAATACTTGAACCCTCCCTTACCCACATATTGACCAATAAATCAACTTAGCTCATTCAATGTGCCCATATTTCGGTCGATAGACATTATAATGAACTGGCATGTTCACCAGAAAAAGAAATAACGACCATACAGTTTATGTGAACGTTACGTCATTATTCTTCTGGTGGTGGCGTAATGCTCGCCCGCATATACGGCCTTTAACGGCCTCAAATCCTCTACTCTGTCTTGTTACGCGCACCATTCGTATTAGTCACGTCACACATCCGAGCCTCGCACCACACGTTACCTCACTAACTGTTCAATAACCTGTGGTGTTTAGTAATCTCTGACTTGCAGTAACCTGCGTGTTCTGTCTAGGCGTTGCGTAAGTGAGGGCTTGCCCCTACCCTACCAGCGTATCCGCCGTTGCCCAATGCGCCTCAGTACATTGCGCTTGTGTACATTTTTTTGTCGATTGACTTTGACAGCTGTCTGAACGTTGGAGAGCGTGATGTATTCCTAATTGCGCCATTATTTTATTGTTTGTATGTATATACTGGTTCTTAGTCCCGCTATGTGTTCTCAACCGCGTTTATGTATGTAACATTTTATGTATTTCAGAACTCCGTTATTTATAAATAGATATATGTGTGAATATTTTATTTATTCGAAACTTTATTATTTATTTTACTTTGGTCCTATAGATTTTTCATCGCAAACCGTATTTGTTTCTTCTATAATATTATGAAGGAAATTTTGAAAACGCTCAACGCACTTGGATGGCGGCTCTCGGTTTCCTGGTTTTGAAACGACATAAACATCATTTTTTATGAAAGAAGTGTCTCGGGATCGTAGCAATTGGAAGGCTGTAATCTCTGCCTACCTTTACGGGAAAGAGCTGTTAATATATGTATGTATACAATACATGTAGGTTACGGTGTTACCTTTTCGATTCATTAACTTAATTACTTGACTAGTTTGTCCTACTTTCCTAATGTGTTTTTGTTATGGAGTTTATAATACAATGTTCGGATGGTAGGATGGGCGACCGATATGTGACATATTATGTATAGCGGCTGTTGGTCTTCCTTCAAAGTAAATAAATAATATCTTATTTTTACATCAGAATTGTCCGAATGTGATGGAATGTGAATAACTTTCAACATGGTTATCAAGTCTTACAACTATACCAACCCCCTTTCCCTAACCCTAGGAAGGCTGAAATATTCGTATTTGACAGATTATGATACATTTTTCGTGGGACCGTCCTGAAAATATATCCATCCAAACAAAAGAAGGATTTTTGATAAATGGGGGTTGTTTTGGGGTACTACACTTAACTCGATGACCTCCACGTTTGAACCCGACTTGCTACATTCCAAAGCACAGTTGCCTGTGCTTTGGAATGTAGCAAGTCGGGTTCAAACGTGGAGGTCATCGAGTTAAGTGTAGTACCCCAAAACAACCCCCATTTATCAAAAATCCTTCTTTTGTTTGGATGGATATATTTTCAGGACGGTCCCATGTCAGAGTATCTTTTTGTAATTTAATTTAATTTTGTAAAACTTAGTGTAATCCTTTTAACTTAAACAGTCCACTGTTTTAAAATATGTAACATAGTGATGTACTCTACATAAGTGAGATAAGCTAGGTCATCGGACTAAACAACGAAACAAAGCGATTAAATACATACACGAGGAATTAATCGAATCTCGCACATACATTTCTACCGACATCACAAAAATACATTATTATTTACAATACATATGTTTTTGCATTATGTGCTTTTAATTTTTTTATACTAGATCTTGCTTTTGACTACTTTTCACTCGATGTGACTTAGTGAGGATGTGTTCGAAGGGGGAATCACGTTAGAATGTTATTCGTATCCAAGAATTAATTATGACGAGTATCTTTTTACGAGGGGGGGGGGGGGGGGGGGGGGGGGGGCTTGTGAGGTTCTCGTATATCTGGAATCCTTATCTTTTGTGTTGTATGTATGTATTCATCTAATCGGATTTCATAATTAAACAATTCAGGTTTTATATGGTAAAGCTTTTCTTACAGAGGACAATGCTTAAAAAAATTACTGATTATACATAATACTCTCATATAAATAATACCATTTGAGGAATACAGTAGCTATTGCGTTGCGAGCCTACATACATATACTTGTTTAGTACCAATTTTGTCTCGGTTCTCTTTTAAATGTCAGGCAACTGCGAACATGATCTTTGAAAACCTTTATTTATATTTTATCCGTTGGAATTGTATGTTACAAAAAACTACGAATTTTGTCAGTGTACATACATGCATTATGTACACTGACAAACCTCTTCTATTTAAATGGAAGAGGTTCTCAATCCGGTTGTGTTTTTATGCGCTAGGCGGCTAGATGTATAGAGATAGAAATTGCGGAATGTTCAATTCCTTTTATGACATCTAATCTAATACTATAAATGCGAAAAATGTTTGTATGTGTGTTTGATACCTCTTCACGCCCGGGCCCATAAAACGGCCTGATAGATTTTAATGAAATGTAGTATACGCGCTGCTAGTACTAAAATGAATCAAAGACGTTTTTTTTTCATTCGGCCTAATGCTGTTTGTCTCTACCGGCATTTACAGCTTCGCTGGAGGGACGGAGACGTGGCTGATCTGATGTATTTATATGAAACGCACCACGTTCCTTCATTACGTAGTTTTCGTGTGCGCGAGGTGAACGACCGGCAGCTTTCGAAGCTGCTATTAATCTGTCCATGTAAATAGTACCCTAGTTGAATGGAAGCTGATGATCTGGTGAACATTTCATAGTTAGTTGGTTATACGGTACCGAGGCGCCAAAGGTGCGGGGCGAGGCCGCGCGCGGGGCGGGGAGAGGGGACCACCCGCGCGCTTTACTACCATTATGGTTACTGAGTGTTCGTTTATGTTTTGTACTGAACATCTCTTGTTTTATATTTGGTAAGTTAATGTTCAGTACCGCCACGGCCTACTGCGAGTTTATCATTACCGATGTTGCTTTGGAATATAGTTAAAATCTTCTTCTTGTCCTCATCGCGCTTAGTGGGGTCCGATCTAGGTGTTCACGTCTGTAATTAACGTATCATCTACGGTCTATGGTATTTAAGACTGAGGATAATATAGAGTAGATAAAACGAACTGACGAACATATTCCTTCAGCGGCTGCACTAGGTACAATATATGTGACCGCTTTGCTCATTATCAGGAGACCGCGGTACATTTTATAAAAAAAATTACATAGTTTTAAAAATACATAAAGACCTACTAGCAACGAATGTTAGCATAACTAAACCTAAACAATTCATATTTGATTATATTAGGGTGGTCCTTATTTTTCGAGATTTAAAATATTATCGCGGCACCTTCTCGTTACATTCTCAACTATTAATTATTAAACAGTGATTTATTATTATTTAATAAAAATAATTCAGATGTCGTTACCAGTTGTCAAACTAACGAAAAGTTATTGTTCGTACATGACCACTTAGACTATGAGTAGAGTAATTGGATTAATATAAGTGTTTATTTCGTGCTGTTAGAATGAGACACGTATACGCCCCCCTCCTGCACCTGCAACTTGTTGAACTGGAACGTGGAACAAGTGCAGCATGTGCGTCAGCATCTTCTATAAAATACATAATTATGGAATTTGAGCGAAAGCTATTTTTTTGTGTCCTTGATACAGGTGCTGTGGACACTGGTTAGAGAAATGTGGTTTGTGCTACATTTAGGTAACCTGCTGATCGACAACAGGCTAGACGGATGGGTAGGGCTTGTAACTGTTTGAAGATGTTCTTATTTAAATATCAGTTTCAACTGTCAAAAAGCTATAGGAAATGAGCATTCACACAGTGCTCATTTATGTATAACATGGGTTTCCACCAAGAAATGACTTACAATTTTTGAAAGATCTTGCAGCCTTTGAAAGCTTACATTTAAAATTGGCTGAATTGAAAAATTAGTTTTTCAATTCAGCCATTCACCATTAGTGCTGGGTATTTGTCGGAGGAACTGTGGGCCTGAACAGGATGCATCGCTCCATAGCGATTTCTTCATTTTTTATATTATCTCTCAGCGTTAACACTCGTAGAATATTACTATGTCGGAACTCTCTGACTTATTTCGTGAGTAATTTATACATTCATAATGCGGACGAAACCACGCCAGTTTTAATAACTAAGTTTTTTGTGATATTTTGATTATGTTTCTTTGTTACCCAACAGTTGAACAAGAAGCGTTGGAACATTCCAGTTTTTATTCGATTTCCTTATTTGGTTGGCGCAATTCCGTGTGCATTGAACTTTTAGGGTTATTGTGCGAAATAACTCTGTGGGTGTCGCGCCTACGCTACGCTTGTGCAGCATGTGTACATGCTAGTATCATAGTTAGTGGCGTGTTGTAACGGAACGGCTACGCTCTTCCGTTTCTCTCGGTTTATTCATTCTAGAATACATTATGATCGGAGTTTTTGGTTCATTGCATTGACGCCAATGCTAGGCGCAGGCTACAATCAAATACTCGATGGAAAAATTCGGAACGTTCTATGTTGTTATAATATATTAGATGCGCCCCGCGGTTCCACCCGCGCGGACTACGGGCTTAAACATTTTTGGAGTGGACCACCCTTATCACTCAGGGGTATAGAAATATTATACTGTCGCGTTCCATTACCACTTACGTGGAAAATTAACATAATACCATCAAAACTTAAAGTACTCCAACAATCTTGTCCTTCGAGTCGGATCGAAACTGGTTACTGTTTTGACGAATTTGGATATTAACATTTTCATCGCCATAACTGTACGCATACATTTTATACAAAGCGGCAAACCCATCGATAAACATAATTTAGACAAGCGTTGCCGTAGAGGCAAAAGAGCTGTATTTGCAAACGTCTTCGCGCCCCGCGCCGCCCGCGCCGTGATTCATAATCTTAATAAGTAACTGCCGGTTTCAAGTATGTACTTATAGAATGAAGGGCCAGTTACGTCATCACTGAGGAATGCTACGCCAATTAGCTCTCCACTTTAGTACTTATTACCTATTCGTGAATCGTTACGGCGCGCGGGCGGCGGCGGCGGCGGCGGCGGCGGCGGCTGATACATCATTTCCTCGGGACTATTTTATTGAACAAATAATTGTACGAATGTAACTAATGTGATTCGCGACGGACGAACATTTCGGTTTATTTATTTACTCACGCGAATTGCATCTGTTAAGTCTAGCTGCCGACAGTATACGTTTCACCGATCGTATTCGTATCGTCGGTGTCCGTTTTAAATATACAGGGAATATATTGTTACACAGTAGTACTAGTAAATTATTTCACAGTAAAATAGACAATCTGAATACTTAAGATTTTATCAGTCGGGTAATAAACTGTTAGAACGCTGAAACAACTTTAAAAATTAACCTTAAAACGCGTTCTCCGAACGGCTGTACTTTAGTTAAGTATTATATATATATAAGGAGTGACAATTTTCAGTTCGCACTTCGATAGACACAAGTAGATAATAAGTTTATTGAAAATCATTTGTTGACGGCGTGACCGAAAGTATAAGAGTTGACACAAAAATAACTCTACCTTTTTATTGGGCAAAACGTAACAAAAACCGTGAATATTATCATATTCACGGCTGTTTAGTAGCAAACCCGGCCTAAGTCGTGGGGCGACTTGGAGATGTTAAAGATTCTCTTTTACAAGTTACTTAAAACCACACAGTAGGAGATTTCTCTTTATATTGGATATAGCATGCAGGTGCCTTTATAACTTTTAATATTAAGTACCCAGTTAAATGCTGGACCACTAATAACGAAGTACGTACCTAGATACACAATTGGTGAAGAAAGATACTCAATACATAAGTTGAATAGTAAAGTTATCATTGTTTGCATGGTGAGGATTGTCGTTGCGAAGTTGTTCACACATTGCAACAGAGCTCTAACGAGTACTAGGCTAACATGCGTCGGCAGGCTTAACGATGAGTTCTTCTCCTTCTACCTTCTGCTTGTACACGTTGACTATTTGACCAATTAATAAAACATTATAGGGAACCAAACAGGCGAATAAAACCTATGTCTGTTGTTCGGGCTCCGTTTTCATTTACTCCAATATCTGATCTCGGTTCGATTCCCGTCCGCCGCATCGAATTTCTGCGATAAGCAGTTGGTGTTGGACGTTTGTGTAATATGTTTGAATGTTCATTCGTGCCGCGCGTGATTCAGGGAATCGTAGTGCAGGGGGTGTGAGTGTAACTGCGTTTGTTTGTTGGCCTTGTGCATGTGTATCTGTTAGTTAGTTGACGTGCAAAACGGGAAAACCCATCCGGCCTGTTACGAGTTTTAACAGTTGACTTAAAACTTTACCTCTTTCAAAATCGCGTTGCATCAACTGATTGTCATGCGTTGCTAGTACTTGACGATGAGCCAACTCTTGTATAGCAATAAAAATATTTACTTTGAATGTGCTCGTGACACAAATATGTTGCTTTGTCGCAATAAACTCCACTGACGATTCTTCACGCTTGTCAAAGGATATTCAAGATATTTATCGGGATAATGGCATCAAATGATTGTTCAGTTGAAGCGTAAGAACAGTTGTTGAAGTTATATGGATGTTTTGTCATCAACAATGGGTAATGTATGACAAAGTTGTTGACAGAAAAACGCATCGAAGTCTCGCTGACATGAATACAAATGCAAAATGAAGCACTTGGATAATATGATGGAAATATGTTTAAATGTGTGTGAAGACGTAACTAATCAACAATGTCTCAGTCGAGTGCTTTAAAAGGTTTTTGAACCTGTTTTTATGTCTGAATTTTCTACTTTGTTTTTGAACTATTGAATTAATATAATACTCAGGCATATTATACATGTATCATACTTTTCTACCAAGTCAAATTGACCGCAAAGTAATACAGATTGCATGGACATTTTCTTTATCGCTATCACAGATTATTGAATAGTAGATGCGTTACCGCTTCAACATATGGAATGCCGACACGTAAGGTAAGGACGGTTAAGTAACGCAAGGTCGCTTTCTAACGTGCCACGTAGGCACCGCACCGTACCGTACACACTCTGTCAGTTCAAACATATACACGAATCGGCTATGGCTTAACTTGTCTCAACTTCCTTCTGATGTATTCATCACTCATTTATTTTAATTGGTTTCCTCACATTCCAAATGCTTTTTCCAAAATTGTTTATAACTAACGATAAACTGCCGTTCTTCTTGCCAAACTCTTCATAATCGATGACGATGACATCGCAGGTAGCATGCTAGATCCAGCATCACATCTCACACTCTCTTATATTAAACAGGTAATTGATTTGAACAGGGTACCGGCGAGAAAACAAACACATTCTTTGGAGTCATACAAACATGAATACGTCTGCAAATCGTGTCAGCTGCTGCGAATATACAATATCGTGGATATCTGTACATAGTATTATTTATTGATTCTGACTTATATATATTTATTTATTTGCACAAAACACTTACAATATACATTACTAGAATACATGGGTAAAGATAGATAAATACATATGTATGTGCAAACAATACAAAAGGCCATTAGCAGCCGTGCTAGGGTCACCTGTGTCACGGCGGCTAAGCTACTTCCTATAATCAAAGCAATACATAACAATATGCAACGAGCATCCTGAAATAACATATCTTAATAAATATATTATTAAAACATAGTAAAAATAAAAGGGCATTTTCATTAAAACATTTAACTTTGTTCCAACCCAAGTTCATTTAAATTGGAGCCACCGCCCTCCAGCGACCGCGCAAGCCGAGCGGAGCGACTAGGTACCAGCAAGTGCGAGAGTACTCGCATGCTATTCGGCCCAACGCGTGTGCTTGGAATAGCTGATTAAGTACAACCCACCTTGAAATATCACGGCAATTGTTTGTTGTTAGATGAGATGTTGATGGAGGTTTAATCATGAGAAGCTCTGATTCGGTAATCACATGGAAGTCGTCAAAGCGAACTAAACTGATCTAAACGAGGCACACTACTAATACAGGTAGCTAAAACACACGCTAATGGTGTAACATCAATTGTTTGTTGTTAGTGTTGATGGAGGTTTAATCATGAGAAGCTCTGATTCGGTAATCACATGGAAGTCGTCAAAGCGAACTAAACTGATCTAAACGAGGCACACTACTAATACAGGTAGCTAAAACACACGCTAATGGTGTAACATCAATTGTTTGTTGTTAGTGTTGATGGAGGTTTAATCATGAGAAGCTCTGATTCGGTAATCACATGGAAGTCGTCAAAGCGAACTAAACTGATCTAAACGAGGCACACTACTAATACAGGTAGCTAAAACACACGCTAATGGTGTAACATCAATTGTTTGTTGTTAGTGTTGATGGAGGTTTAATCATGAGAAGCTCTGATTCGGTAATCACATGGAAGTCGTCAAAGTGAACTAAACTGATCTAAACGAGGCACACTATTAATACAGGTAGCTAAAACACACGCTAATGGTGTAACATCAATTGTTTGTTGTTAGTGTTGATGGAGGTTTAATCATGAGAAGCTCTGATTCGGTAATCACATGGAAGTCGTCAAAGCGAACTAAACTGATCTAAACGAGGCACACTACTAATACAGGTAGCTAAAACACACGCTAATGGTGTAACATCAATTGTTTGTTGTTAGTGTTGATGGAGGTTTAATCATGAGAAGCTCTGATTCGGTAATCACATGGAAGTCGTCAAAGTGAACTAAACTGATCTAAACGAGGCACACTATTAATACAGGTAGCTAAAACACACGCTAATGGTGTAACATCAATTGTTTGTTGTTAGTGTTGATGGAGGTTTAATCATGAGAAGCTCTGATTCGGTAATCACATGGAAGTCGTCAAAGCGAACTAAACTGATCTAAACGAGGCACACTACTAATACAGGTAGCTAAAACACACGCTAATGGTGTAACATCAATTGTTTGTTGTTAGTGTTGATGGAGGTTTAATCATGAGAAGCTCTGATTCGGTAATCACATGGAAGTCGTCAAAGCGAACTAAACTGATCTAAACGAGGCACACTACTAATACAGGTAGCTAAAACACACGCTAATGGTGTAACATCAATTGTTTGTTGTTAGTGTTGATGGAGGTTTAATCATGAGAAGCTCTGATTCGGTAATCACATGGAAGTCGTCAAAGCGAACTAAACTGATCTAAACGAGGCACACTACTAATACAGGTAGCTAAAACACACGCTAATGGTGTAACATCAATTGTTTGTTGTTAGTGTTGATGGAGGTTTAATCATGAGAAGCTCTGATTCGGTAATCACATGGAAGTCGTCAAAGCGAACTAAACTGATCTAAACGAGGCACACTACTAATACAGGTAGCTAAAACACACGCTAATGGTGTAACATCAATTGTTTGTTGTTAGTGTTGATGGAGGTTTAATCATGAGAAGCTCTGATTCGGTAATCACATGGAAGTCGTCAAAGTGAACTAAACTGATCTAAACGAGGCACACTACTAATACGGGTAGCTAAAACACACGCTAATGGTGTAACATCAATTGTTTGTTGTTAGTGTTGATGGAGGTTTAATCATGAGAAGCTCTGATTCGGTAATCACATGGAAGTCGTCAAAGCGAACTAAACTGATCTAAACGAGGCACACTACTAATACAGGTAGCTAAAACACACGCTAATGGTGTAACATCAATTGTTTGTTGTTAGTGTTGATGGAGGTTTAATCATGAGAAGCTCTGATTCGGTAATCACATGGAAGTCGTCAAAGCGAACTAAACTGATCTAAACGAGGCACACTACTAATACAGGTAGCTAAAACACACGCTAATGGTGTAACATCAATTGTTTGTTGTTAGTGTTGATGGAGGTTTAATCATGAGAAGCTCTGATTCGGTAATCACATGGAAGTCGTCAAAGCGAACTAAACTGATCTAAACGAGGCACACTACTAATACAGGTAGCTAAAACACACGCTAATGGTGTAACATCAATTGTTTGTTGTTAGTGTTGATGGAGGTTTAATCATGAGAAGCTCTGATTCGGTAATCACATGGAAGTCGTCAAAGCGAACTAAACTGATCTAAACGAGGCACACTACTAATACAGGTAGCTAAAACACGCGCTAATGGTGTAACATCAATTGTTTGTTGTTAGTGTTGATGGAGGTTTAATCATGAGAAGCTCTGATTCGGTAATCACATGGAAGTCGTCAAAGCGAACTAAACTGATCTAAACGAGGCACACTACTAATACAGGTAGCTAAAACACACGCTAATGGTGTAACATCAATTGTTTGTTGTTAGTGTTGATGGAGGTTTAATCATGAGAAGCTCTGATTCGGTAATCACATGGAAGTCGTCAAAGCGAACTAAACTGATCTAAACGAGGCACACTACTAATACAGGTAGCTAAAACACACGCTAATGGTGTAACATCAATTGTTTGTTGTTAGTGTTGATGGAGGTTTAATCATGAGAAGCTCTGATTCGGTAATCACATGGAAGTCGTCAAAGCGAACTAAACTGATCTAAACGAGGCACACTACTAAGACAGGTAGCTAAAACACACGCTAATGGTGTAACATCAATTGAGAACGCGACGCTTTTAATTACATATAGATTTGATGATTAATCATTGACCGACAGAAAACCACACAAATTAATCACGTAAGATCTACAAAAGTTTTATCCTCGCTTACTTATGCTGGATTATTGATAGATGTGTACAAGGTGAGATTAACAAAGATATTATCTATGGAAACTTCATTGTACTTCAGCGGAAAGGGTACAGGAAGAATATTCATCCTCACTGGGTTGTTATTTGTTGTAAATGAATTAAATGAAGTTTGTATTTATTCTAAAAACTATATTTAGACTTAATAGTCGGGGGGTGTTTAAGGGTGGGGGAAGTGAGTTCCAGCATTTAGTTGCGGAAAACCGAAAACTTCCACGAAATGCAACAGTGCGGTGTGGAGTGGTGCACAGAAGATAAGATGACGCTCGCGTCGGATATCTATTATGTTCGCTGGCCCAAACACATTTAGAAAAGAGGTAATGTGGCTGTTGAGATTGAACGACGTCAAACATTAATGTAGCGAGGTGAGGATCTCTTCTCTTCTTCATGTTTAAAATATTGTGGCGGTTCAAAAAGGGAGATACATGGTTCCGAGGTGGTATAGGGAAACAAAAGCGAGCACAGGCATTTTAAACTCTTTGGATGAGACGTGCGGTCTTAGCAAGAATACGGGGACCGTACACAGTGTCAACATAATTGAATTTCGATAGAATTACAGAATTTACTGAATAACGTGTAAGAAAACAATATAATTTCAGGCGATAGTTGTGAGGTAAAATAGTACCTACTATGAATTCCTATTAAGAAGTCATACTTTCCGACACCAAACATTGCTTCGCGGCTTTATCCTAAACACACTTCCCGTTATCGAACATCACCAGACCCACTGCTATCATCTAAAATATAACACATTTCCCGTCTCCCTCACACACGTGGCGCTGGCCGCTGCCCTACGAACTGCAGGAATCTACCTACTTCCTGTCCCTTCTTATCAATTAAGTTCAATAAAATTGTTAGTCTGTAGTTGTCACTTTACCAACACAAACGCGTGAAATCTGTGACGATTGTGTTTTTCTTTGTTTAAAGTTTCCTTGCAATATTTAGTTGTTTTAAATTTGTATGCTTTGTCCAGATTTGTCATAAGAGTTAATTTGTTTTGCTCAGTACATAAACGTTTTGATTTCGTTCGGAACAGGAGTTTAGTAGAGTAGGGGCTACTAATATTACTTAAACTACGATTACTTATTGATAGGGTCGTTTTAATGTAGCTCTGTATACGTGTAGAACACATAACACGTCTTGTACAGTGACTTAGTATTTGGACTGTGATACACAATATGTCAGTATCGGACTTATCATGTCTGAAGCTGTCCGGTCTTCTGAAGGTATTGTGCGGAAAGAGAGTATGTTTGTCTTATTATTTCTGATTTAGTTTACGTTTTGTAATAAGCGAATTCTTTATTGTAACTATGCAATACACATAATAATATACATATAGGTTGCGTATCTCAGATCGGAAACAGGAATATGATAACTTTGATATATATATTGTACATTATGATGTATCAGCTAGTTAAATACAATCTTAATGATTAATTCTCTCGCCGTGGCTCAGTGGTCAGTGACATAATTTCTGTTGTGTGTCCCAGGTTCGAATCCCCGCAGGGGCAAACATATGTGCGATAAGTGTAGGTGTTTGTCCCGAGTTTTGGATGTTTGTGTGTGTCCTTGGCTCCTGCGACACAGGGAATCCTACTGCGGGGGTTTGAGTGTGATAAGAAATTAAATTAATTACTTCCAAAATATACAAAATTACCATCTTTTATGCGGAGTTAACAACGAGTTCTAATCTGAGAGCTGCAGGTTAGAGACAGCTGCAACTTATAAATTAAAAAGGATTGCCTTTAGCATTTTTAGATTTTTTTGCAAGGATTGTAATTATACTGTACTTAGTAATAGGCGAAAATAACGTATTCCATTGTTTTGTTCCAGGTGGCAACACCATCGACGAGCGAAATGAGCGACCGAGAGCGGTACCGCGCTCCGCCGCAGCCGGAGCCCCCGCCGCACCGCGTGCGCGCCGCGGACCTGTACCCGCGCCCGCGCACGCACTACGACGAGCCCGGCCTCGACGTGCCCTTCGCGCCGATATGCGGCGAGTTTGTGCAGGTGAGCGAACTCACTACGCTATGATGATCGAGTGAGGAACCGTCCGAAGCGAGCGAGTAATACCGTGCAAATCGGCACCTCAAATGTTTCTTAATGCTGTTCTCCAGTCTCTACGCACGTGCTATATGTACCTTATACTTACTCGTACATAGGTAGAAGGTAATTTACCTTCTACCGCTCAATACGAAGATACGATCGGTTCAATATTACCTAAATGTGTAATGGGCTCAAAGTAAGTCGACATTACATTAATGAATATGATTAATGAAGCTACGTGACAAGTAATACGGTAACGCCTTATGATGACCTGGTTAGTTTTCACGTGACACATGAAATGTTACAGTGATATGAGCATGTACAAAAGGCTGGAAATATGTATTATACATTTTAAAAATTAGGATCTGTTAGGTGGATAGAAAAAGACGCACGGTTAGTGTGTATATACACACAACCTACGGGACGCTAAGACTCACGAATCTCTTCGAACTCCATCCCTTGGCGCATGTTTGTGTCATCGTTATCGACCATTCCAGCTGCCGATAAAATTTTCTGAGTCATAACATACAATATACACTCAAAGTAGCGTCATCTAAATTATGACATTTATGTAATAGATAATCATTTAATTGGACGCATCAGCTCGACACGGGTGAGGCCACCAGCTCGAACGCGTTCGGGTTGAACGGACCGCGCGGCGGCGGGCGTGTCTCTTCGATGGAATAGAGCCGGGCTGTTTTGCATTCCTTGCGGTTCGTTGACAGGACGTTATCAGACCGAACAGACGATACTAGGCTCCCACTGTACCTACTTTAACCGGCTGCTTAGAATAGGGAAGTATTGTATTGTTAGCTGCGTCGTATAACTCGGCTATCAAACCTTGAATGATCAATTGAAGCTATCTACTCGCAGGGTTAACGTTTTTATCGGCCTTACCACTCTTCGATCGACACGTTTAGATAATGCATTTTCTGGAATTATGTTTTTGGCAACGGTTTGAGGGCGTCTGGGCTTCTCGTGGCTACTCTGTTAATCTTCCTGCCCCGTCTGAGCTGTTACGATAAAATTATGCCTATTATTGATCATTGTTAAAGAAAAGTGCTATTTACGAGTATAACAACTATCTCGAGCTCGAAGGCTATCCCTATGTTATGTTTAGTGAAAACTACATAACTCTTTCCCTTCTATCTGTACCCGAAACAGGAATCACTACCGCAGTCGTAGCGCAGCCAACGAGAAGGCACTAACTGTACTGATATTGATCTATGTAGTACCACTGTCACACAGAGATATGATAGTTTGTACGGACTGTAAGCGCGTTATTCAATTGTTTATACGATTGCGATGCGATCACTGTGGCTCAAGCTATCCCTGCTCCGGGCAAAATGTTCAGAATCGATGCAGTCCTGCCAGTACAATCAAATATTTTCTATCAAAAATGTTTGGATTCATCATAACATTGCATAGAACCCATATTACGTTAAAGTAAATAGTACATAACGATGTTTATTTGATAATTGAGCCGAAATCGATTTAAGGCAAGTATTTGAGTATATTTTCGGAAAATAGAGTAAACTAGCATTATAAAACATATTGTTTGCAATCCACCTTGTTTACATAAAATTTCTAAGATTTTGGAACAGGGTATAAATCATTCAAAAATGTAAATGTATAAATACAATGGCAGACTGTAGTCTGCCATTGTATTTAAGTGATTCATCAATTGTCATATTGAAATAAGTCATTTTAAAATTGGATAGCGAATTAACCTAGGCCGATTGATCTAATCATTCATCTAAGAAATTATCAAAATGATATTCTCAATATTTTTAATTTTCTATTAGTTAACATAAGTATTTAATATATTGTACATACGCTGTTGGTTTTCCAATAAATAAATAAATATAGCATACAATATAGTAAATAGAATGCATGCGCGTCAGATAAAGTAGATATTGCACTTTGACCAGTAAGAAATCGAAGTGACGTCGCAGGCCTCGTGACGTCTCTGTAGATTCGTACTTGATAATTAATTGTAATAAGAGGTACGTTCCTTTTGTTCCAACTAAGTGGACATAGTGGAGATTTCCTAAACAATCAATTTGGGTGACGATATTATTGTCATACAGTTTACTTACGTTAAGTTCATAGTACATTTTGCAGCTTCGTTGAATCCCGCATGAAGCACAATAAATACCTATCGTGTTTGCTGTCAGCGAAGCTAATCTCGGTTTTCTTTTTACTATCTGCCTTATTATCGGCGTCAGTGTGGTCGATTATCTTCATCCATTTTCTTGTCTAATTAGATAATTAGTCTGAACTCAATTATATGAATTAAGTTGATTGCATCAATGTGCTTTGTACGCAAAAGTGGATTTCTCTCTTTATTGCCGTTAGTCTCCGTTCGAAAGTATGAAATGTATGTTTTTGTTTAATATGTACCAGATCGTTAGGTGCCTTGGTAAAACTTCATCTTAATGGGTACCTCCGCTATAACCGCTATAGCACGCTGTAGGTATTTTTAGCCCCATGGCAGTCATGTCCAAGCATTACCATGGTAAATTTGAAAGGCGAAGTGTAAGTTACCGAGTGAAGGAGTCTAAAATTTTCCGGCGAATCGACCACTGTACATTCAAATGCAAAAGTAAAGCTAAAACTCGTACAGCGCACAGCACAGCGCCAGTCATGAATCAGGCGACCTCAGTCACTGAACCATACGAGTAGAAGTTTATTTATTTCAGCTTTAAAGTAAACCAATTTGGTCACTTTACTGCAAATTTGGAGAATTGTGTAATGTCGTGCACTTTCACGGTCCATTATCCACCATTATTACACTTTATTGGCCGAAAAAACACTATATTCCACAACAATTTAAATGTTGCGTTTGTGACAGGAGAAGAGTAGAAACATACTATACAATACTTTTAGCTCATATGTAACTAGGTACCAGAAATCCATAAGTAACGAGAAGCTTTGTCCGCAGTGGGTGGGACGGATGGCGGACGGCGGGATCATTGCGATGTCAAACTACCGTCTCCACGCGCAGCCCCGGCGGCGCTCCGGGGCCGGCACGTCCGTACCGACCCGGCTCATCGACGCCCTGGAGATAAGGGACCTGCTGCATCTTATCGTGCTGTGCAAGACTGGGAGACAGCTCAAGTGAGTAACGAGTCGAACTTGTTATATCATTTTAGCAATTCGATCATCATCACGACCTAACCGATTTCGTTCCCATATATTTAATATTAAATGTTCTGTACGGTCAATGTCGCATCAATAAGTAGTAATTCATATTAATCATAAAGTAGTCTTATGTTATTGATTGATTGCGATAGCCTGTTGAATGGACGCAGCCATTCAAAGTATTTCAAAGCATACAAGTGCTAGTGGACGGCGCGGGCGCACGGACGGGGGCGCGGCGCGCGGGCGCGCGGAGGTCCGTCCACAAACAAGTGATGGTACAAAGTCCTGCCACACCGCACCGGTTGTTGTTGCGTGTTTCACTTCATTGAACACTACTTAAATTCAATCACTGGTGTTGCTTGTTGGCTATCAATGTTTTGTGGTGGCTTACATTGTAATTACAGAGGTTACACTTATGTTTTACAACTTTACAACTGAGCAGTGGGTCCTGTAGGTATGTACTGTTGTGAATGCGTTTCTTGACAGACTTTTAGTGAAGTATTGATTTGATATGATCTGATTATGAACTAAAAGTGTTAACTTTGGGCAAAATGTCATGTTCAGTGAATGCGACGAGTGTACGGGTGACGGGTTTTTGAATATGTACTGTAAAGTTTTTAACGGACCGATTGACAAATTTTACAATTGGATACATTTCTAAACGATGGTACTATACCACGTTTTTAAATATTTTGTAATATATTTTCTACATCGTGGCACGGAGGAGAGAGATAAGGTTTCTGCACTGATCAATCCTAGGCCGAGCTCTAGTTGAATATTTTATAACAATTGACAAATAAAAAGCATTAATCTATTAAATCGTTTATCAAGAGCTGCTGGATGAAGCTTTATCGCCAATCTCTGAACGTTCTCTTGTTAATTGTGTTAAGTTATGGAGTGGGCGGAGATCACATCAGCTACTAAACGCTGAATTGCTAATAATTATGTATGTGCGGTAAAACAAGTTTCAAATTATTCGTTCAATAAAATAGCCACACTCGCTCGACGCTCGACGACACGTTCGTGTTACGTCGTCGCTCCGGATCGAGGGCGTTAGGCTGATAATACGCCTGGCAACTGAATGGAGAAAGCCGACTAAAATTTTCCTTCAATAACAATGATAAAGCATACTTTATTGGATTACTTCATTGTGTCTAGTGATAGTAGTTTAGAACTAGAACTAAGACCTATTAGCATCGTACCTATTTGTGAAGCCTATTTTTGTTGAATTGAGTACCTTCTTCGTTTTTTTTTAAATCGGTTAAAAACTCAAAATCAGTCATCGGTATGGGAGCTACGATGCCACCGACAGACTCGTCAACCTTATAACACCCCCTCGTTTTACGTCGGGGTGTTAACAACTCAAACTGTTTTATTCATGTTCATTATATGAATCCCGATTTGAACCGGTAACTCGATCGTGATGTCGTGTATACGACAAAATATTAGAAATTATTATTTCTATAGCTGTTTAAGATACATAATTAAGTCTACAATTACTTGTTTTAGGTGCTCATTCTCATCGGGGGAGCAATGCCTGGAGTGGTGGCGAAGGCTAAGCGCGGCGATGGCTCCTATGAACTCCGTGCAGGAAACCTTCGCGGCCGCGTACGCGGCGTGGGCCAAGGAACAACCGGCCTCTTCGGTGCATAGAGAACTGCTCAGGGCGTCACACGAGAAACGAGCACATTGGTTCGGGCCAGAGGTGAAAACAACCTATTCCATGTTCTTTGTTCCCTGTTTTAATAACGATTCAACAATGGAGTATAAATGAGCGATCGGTGGTATAAAGGGTGCGCTCGTCGCGGTCGGCAGGTGGAGCGGCTCGGGCTGCTGAGCAGCGGCGCGTGGCGCGTCACCGCGGCCAACGAGAAGTACGAGCTGTGCCCCTCGTACCCGCCGCTGCTCGTCGTGCCCGCCGGCGTCTGCGACGAGGACCTGGACTCGGTGGCCAGGTTCCGCGCGATGCGCCGCGTGCCGGCGGTGGTGTGGCGGCACGCGGGCACGGGCGCGGTGATCGCGCGCGCGAGCCAGCCCGAGGTGGGGTGGCTCGGGTGGCGCTCGGCGGAGGACGAGCGCCTGCTGGCCGCCTTCGTCGCCGCCTGCGCCGCCGACGCGACGCGTCTCAACCACGGCGCCAACAAGGTAATGTCTACAAAAAATACAATTCATCATATATAAAATAAATAAATACTTCGTATTTAGCGGCCCGTTCTGCCTTCGTTGCAATATTTTAAGATAGAATCGAACTCATCATTATCATCATCTTTAAAGCGATGATAGCTCAGAGGGGGGGAGCGTCGCCTGTCAAACTGACGGACACTGGTTCGATCCCCAACAACAGCTTGAGCTTCCGGTGAAGATAACACCGTTATCAAATTACCACCCTCAAGTTCGAAAAACTGTCACCAAACACATAGTGTGTTCAGGCAGCAGTCCTTGAGAGCCAGTGAGCATTCTAGGGTTAGCGTGATTACATCTGAGACCACATCGCCACTGACCATCAAGTGAGATAGTGGTCAAACGCTAGATCTATACAGCATAAAAAAAATATCTCAGCCATAGGACGCCGACTGCTCCCCCATTGATTTCCACAAGGCACGGTTGGAAGCGGCCCGCATCCAGCCCTTGGCTGCGATCTTATAGTTAGGTCATCTGTCCATCTGGTCGGTAGCAATTCTAGTGTTTGCCAGTCCATAGTCGAACTCAGCGTTACGATATCTTGTTCTAACACGTGTTTTCTTGAATCGTGATGCTAAATAATAGTAGTAATGGCTCGGCTAGTTGAACTCCTACCCACTCTTAGGCAAATCTTTAAAGAAGGGTAGGGTTGAGAAGATGTCACATGATACTCCTCCTAACAAGTCTATCGTCTATCTGAAACTTTTATGATGATTAACTTTCCGTGTGATATACTAGCCGCAGCCCGCGGTTTTACCCGCGTGGTGATGATTGATGATGATGATGAAAAGTAGCCTATGTGTTATTCCGGGACCTAAAGTATCTACATATTTTTATTTATCAACACTTAAACCCCCGCACTAGGATTGCCTGTGTCGCGCGAGGCATGGATACACATAATCACACAACACAAACACCCAAGACCCAGGACAAACATCTACATTCATCGCACAAATGTTTGCCCCTGCCGGGAATCGAACCCAGGGTCCTTAATTTGTTTCTAAAATAATAAACATATAATGTCTCGATATAAACTTAGAACCATGTTATCTATCCTAATATAGTTCACGAATAAATAATGTCTACTCTTCTTCTTCTTTTCCTTATCCCACACTAGGTGGGGTCGGCTTATAGAAGTTGGTTAAAAAGCGTTTTGCTCACCGGCGATCTAAACTGGATTAGGTCGCCGTGGAGGTTAGATGAAGTGCCGGAGTCGTGCAGTGGCCGGCACCGACACACATACATACGAACATATAGATAGAGAGTGACGTTCCCAGCCGGCGAAGCTGCTGATCGTGGACGCGCGCTCGTACGCGTCGGCGGTGACGAACCGCGCGCGCGGCGGCGGCTGCGAGTGCGCGCAGTACTACCCGCTGGCCGACATCCAGTTCATGTGCATGCCCAACATCCACCACGTGCGCCGCAGCTTCCACCAGCTGCGCGCGCTCGCCGCCGAGCCCAGCGACCAGGCCAAGTGAGTGCTCTCCACCTCGCCCTCGCCCTCACCCTCACCCTCACGCGAAGAGATACTTTTAGACTAGAAATAGACAAACTAGAAATATTTTGTGGAAATATTTTATTTTGAATGTTCTTCTTTTGTTAAGAGCTAAGATAAACCTGAGTAAATAGTAGTCTGATTACCAAGGAGGATGGTGTTCTGTTTGCTGTTCATTTTTTGACATATAGCCTGGTAAGAGTGGTAATGTCCTAAAAACAGCTATTGTAAATAGGTTATTGAATATTGTTGTTAAATTCTAAATGTTGTTAATTTCTTAATGTCATGTGATAATTATGTACTGACTTGACGTGCAACACGGTTCATTTCCATGTGTATGTGTTCGTTTTGAGGAATCCTACAGTAGTCGCGTACAGTGACGCTTTATGTTCAGTCGCGTGGGTAGTACCTACAGTCCGCATGTGATGTCTGTGTGACGAACCCTTTGTTCTTTTGTTTATCTTCCGGACTTGGAGGGATGCCCGAACTTCTTAAGCTTTGCACTCATCATAATGTGATATCTAAAACAGCGCAATGCCTTGAAATGTATCATTTATGGGTGTGAATATTACCCCGCGCTTCCCCGCATAGTTTCCAGTATCATCCTGATATCTATGTCATGGTGATAAGAGTCGCTGACTAACAATAACAGTCTGTATCCAGAGGTGTCTTAGAGAGATAGAAGAAATAGAGAATCGAGATAACAGAATTAGTTTGATGTCGATTAGTCTGACCGTCGTGATTTCGACTAAATAGTAGCTTATCAATAACATAAACAAATTCACAACACTATCTCTGTATACTCTAACAATATTTACGCAAAAGATGTTATTAAAATAACCTCTAATAGTCTTGCACACGCCGTACTCACGCTAGTACCATGTCGATATCACTACCAAAAAATAATTTAACAACAGTATTATATATTGATCACTTTATAATTCTGTTTCTTTGATATTTTGGTTTCATGTCTCTGACCACTGACCACTGTACCGACGACCCAAAAAATGTTGAGACCGAAAGACGTCGGTATAGTAGGTACGCGCAAAGTGATGTGCTATCTGTAATTGTGCGTTTGTTCATGTGTGTGTGTGTGTGTGACAGCTGGCACAGCAACGTGGAGCGCACGCTGTGGCTGCAGATGGTGGCGGGGCTGGGGCGCGCGGCGCGCACCGTGTGCCGCGCGGTGCTGGCGGCGCGGCCCGTGCTCGTGCACTGCTCCGACGGCTGGGACCGCACGCCGCAGCTCTCCGCCGCCGCGCAGCTGCTGCTCGACCCGCACTACAGGACCAGGGAGGTGAGAGTACACTGCGGACGCTCTCGCTCATCTATGACCGCACATCGTTTCTCTAAAATGGGTGCTTCCCGTCTAATTCCTTCATATTCCACGGTTATTCAATATAGACGCATTCATAATGAATTGATTATAATGTTGGCTGGCCGACCGGCGCAGTTGGTAGCACTCTGCCTTCTGAGCCGTGTATGAACATGTCTGTTTGACCTGCGTCTGGGTGTGTATATGTATATAAGTATATGTATCAGTCATCAGGTTACCATAGTACAGGCTCTGCCTAGTTTGGGACCTGAAGACCTTGTGTGTATGTTAATAATTAAATAAATGTATATTGTATTTGTAACGTAAGTGAAGTGACGCCGTCGTCGTCGGGTCGATCAAATATTAGTGTGACGAGCACTCGCCCCCGAAGTCGAGATAGACGAAAATCTGCCTTTTGGTATTTAATTGAAATGAAATAATTGACACGCATTATCTCTATTAAGTGTTATAGGTTGTATATTTGAGAGAATCTATCCCGTCCGTACATGTGTGATCTGTCGCGTAGGGTTTCCGCGTCCTGATCGAGCGCGAGTGGCTGGACTTCGGGCACAAGTTCGCGGACCGCTGCGGACACCAGTTCGGCCCCGACGACCCCAACGAGCGGTCGCCGATCTTCCTGCAGTGGCTCGACTGGGTGCACCAGATGACGCTGCAGTACCCCTGCAGCTTCGAGTTCAACGAGGCCTATCTCGTGAGTACTTTTGTATTTTAATTGTTTACGCCGTAAATGTGGGCCGCTATCGATCGGTCATTGTGGAGATTACTGTCCAGCAGTGGACGCATCTAAATCTGTTACATATTTAGCTGAATGCAGTTGTTACATAATAATATATTAACGAGCTGACCCGACAAACGTTGTTCTGCAATAAGATTCATCGAAATCTCAAAATGACACGACGCTTCATTAAAAGACCACGTCAATGAACACCGACCAAATTGTTTGGATATTTGATCATAGTATACATAAATACTAGTCACAAGTAAAAAATGGTGGGTAAGAGGACGAAAAATACTTTACGAGAACATGCACTGCGACAGAGATTCTTAAACGATAGCCTGCATATAAGGTCGCGTGGGGGTCGGTAGCGTTTGGGGTATTTTATATGAACCAGGTCGAGAGCGTCACGCCTATACACCTTTTTATGAAATATGTATAAGTATGTACATCCCCAACCGTGCGTTGCAGATAAAGCTGTGCACGCACGTGCACTCGTGCATGTTCGGCACGTTCCTGTGCAACAGCATGCGCGAGCGGCGCGCGGGCGCCGGGGCGGGGGACGCGGGGGCGGGCGGCGCGGCGGCGCTGGCGCCGGTGTGGGCGCTGCTGCGCGCGCACCCCTACGCCAACCATCTGTACGCGCCGCACGCGCATCCACAGGTAACACGCACGCACACACCCACTCACACCTTACGCATGTGGAAGTATGAAAACTGATTTGAAGCAATATTAATAGATTTTGAATACTAAACATGTCGTCGTCGATGAGGCCGCATGTGGTTCGGATAGTTTCCTTCAATATTCTGATTGTAATCGACCGAACTCGCTAATGTGTTCAAGAAGTTATGGTTTGGGGGAGAGGAGCGTCGAGCCGCACCTCACCTCACCAAAACTAACGCGAAGAGAGGAAAAGTTTCGGAAAATATTGAGTAGTTGTTCCGCAGAAACGGGATTCTTGCGAAACAACTACTTACTCTCGTCCTGTATCGTCCGTTCTCAATACGAATGCTGCTTGAACTCAGGAATACGTGGCCGGGAGGCTACCAAAGTCTTTTGATCGTTTTTCGTATTACCTAAGATTCCTACCTTTACAATGAATGAATGTCTAACGTTGTGATGTCGAGTCGAGGGCTTGCGCGCCACGAAGTCGCGGCGATGAAGCGTGGCGGGTGCAGTGACGTGTCGTGGTGCAGGTGCTGTGGCCGGAGTGCAGCGTGCGCGCCACGCAGGTGTGGTGGGGCTTGTTCGGGGGGGAGCGCGGCGCGGGCGCGGGGAGCGAGCACGAGCCCCCGCCCCACCGCGCCGCGGCGCCCCGCGCGCCCGTACACGCGCCCAACGCTAACGGTCAGTATCCACCGCTACTGCTACTGCCACCCACCTCTCGATCAACCAAATACTGGAGTTGGTTGATTACCACTTTTGTTGTCAGCTTTTTGGTCTCGAAGACTCGAAGAAAAAACAAAAAGTAAATCTCTTTCAAAATGTTACTGTAAAATCCTCAAGCCTTTTTGTTTTTTAGACTTATATTGTTATTACGTGTCATGTTATAAGTGTAGTCAGTAGCGTTTGTCCCTCCAGGCGCCATGACGAAGACCCGCTCGTGCGACAACTTGCTGAACGAGGCCGGGAAGCGGACGGCGCAGCGACGCTGCAGCGACCCCAGCATAGCGCCCGACCTCATGTCAGTACGCAACTCTGCTATATCTCATTATTTATATCTATCCAATTATTAGTGTTGTCTTAATCGTTTAAGGCACAATGACTTGAAAGAGGAATATATGGTGTACAAAATTTCTTAGTAATGAACATAACCGAATTTTGAATCCTTATACCGAACCAAAGATACCAAAACTGAAAAAATGATAACTCAGTCTCTGATACTTGATTTTTTTTATTTATAAAAGTTGCATCTTGTCTTAAGAAATGACTCTTTCAGAGAAAGGAGGTGTTCGAACACCTCTAATATCGTGTCTCATGCCCAGGTGTCATGTCCTCCATGACACATATCGCAGTCGATGTATTCGATCAGTAGGTGAAATAAAAAAATAATCAATTAAATTTCATGTACACTTTATGTGTAAACACACTTAAATACTTAAAACATGACAAAAATGAATAGATAAGAAAACTTTGTATATTTTTGAAGTAATTCGGATGTTTTAATAAGTTGCTAATGTAAAAAAAATGTATACGATATTGTTGTGTTATGTTGTTCAGGAAACTATCCATGGTAGTGGGCGAGGGCGAGGGCGGGGCAGAGAGCGGGTCGCGGAGAGAGAGTAGGAGCGCGCTCACCGACAGCTGCGTCGACGAACTGGCCGCCGCGCCCAGCGACCAGGTACGCCCCCCGCTTCACCGGCCTTACACTGATGCGCGCGTCGGGGACCAGCTCACTTTGATACCATATCATCATACGATACCTAGGTTTTACATTCACTAACTTAATAATATCCAAAAAAATATGATGGTAATGTCGCTCTCGGTATGCGCCCGAACTTTCGATGCGTTCCTCGCTGCTAACACTGGTTTTGACATATTTGACAATGGCAGTTCTCCAATTGTCGAAAGTTCGGGCGCATACCGAGGGCTACATTGATCGCGCAACGATGGGACCTCGGTCTACGTGAATTAGGTCAATAGGTGATCCAGCTCGACATAAGTGCGCGACATAATGACTCAGCGTGAAGGTTGTCAAACCCTCGCATAACGCTGAGTAGGGACTCATTTCTGGCATTACGCAACACTACAAATAAAACTATTTAGTATTTATTTAGCTTAGATAGGTTATTTTTTTTTGGTCGAATCTTACTATTATCTATATCTATCATTCTTAAATGTTGTTTCGTCTTTCTATAATGTTTTATACTTATAAGTTAAATGTATATATGACCTAAATATGTGTTTTTTCTTTTTGTTTTATATGTAGTGTTGTTGTCAGTAATAAATAATTTTCTTTCTTTCTTTTCTTTACATACATAGTATGTTGAGCCAGGATGTATAGAGTCGACTGACCTGATCACCTTGCGGCCTGAAATCGGAGCGCAGCGAGTTTTTAAAGAGTATTCATTTTTATTCTTATCTGTATTTTGCTGTACTTCCTAATTCCCGTGTATCGTAATAAAATTAATTGAAGGTTATGTTTTGTTTCTAGGTGGACGGCCTCCATCCAGACCACTTCGAGTCGAACCAATTACGGGACCTCGCTTCAGGCTCCTCCTCACTAGAACGTGAACTATCCGGCCCGTCCTCGCACAACGGACCTATTCCACTTGTGGACATGACTGCTACTCTTGTGCATTCTACACTGCCACTGCTAGACCTGTCCGAGCCAGTTTTGGACATGTCTGCGCCGGTGCTGGACTTGTCTGAGCCAATAGAAGATATATCTGCGCCGGTGCTAGACTTGTCTGAGCCAATAGAAGACATATCTGCGCCGGTGGTGGACTTGCCCAAGAATGTGGAGGTTTCTGTGAATGGTTTGAGGCGTGGGGATATAGAGACGCCAGAAGAGCCCCCCGTTTTTGTCTGTGATACTTATACTGATGTTGTTGGGATGGCTGAGGTAAGGTTTCATTCATACTTAATCTATACTTGCCTAAATTCTGGCCTTATCCACACGGCATATTGTTTTTTATAATGGATTCCAATTCGAAAGAATTAGAAATCTATTTGCAAGTCGTAGCAACGGTAATATCTATGCTTTCTTTTAAATGTTAAGACTAAGCTGAAATTGCATTGGATTTAGTTTTTTCTATTGATAACAAAACTTAAATAATATTGTTATTACTCTCCTTTATTTCATTTAAAAGTTTACAATTCTCGAAATACAATTCTTTTTAGGCTGCCCGAGAAGTGGGCCGAACGAGAAATGTCAGCATAACGTGGCGATCCATCTCCGAATCGTCCAACCAATCGTCCACCGGGTTTGACATCGCAGACACGCCCAACCGACTCGACAACTCCCTGCCAAATTCAACACCAAACTCGTTGCCCATCTCAAGAATAAACTCGCACGAAAGCTCCCCGTTGGACAATCGCAATGGCACAGAAGATATAACCAATCATAATGTAGTGGCCAATGCTGTGACCGAACTGCACAGAAGAGTGAACGGAGTGAAGAAAATGAACGGAACATTGAACGGAATCGACGAAGTAGCGACAAAGTTTTTGGAAGTGGATCTCAATGGTAAATTTGTGTTCCTGCATTAACAAATAATAATCTATGTATGATCTGTGAACAACAAAATCAACTATATAAATGGGAGGCAATCATGCATGGATACAATGCAGTACTACATTTAACTTTCACATGTATCTATGCTCCAGGTGGGGCCACATCAAGCAGCCTCAGCTCCGAAAGCGAGGGCGAGGCGGTCGCGGCGCCTAGAAGAGGCCACGTGAGAGCTTCTAGAGGCAGCCAGCTCACACTGTGCCCCACCTCCCCCCGACGGTCCTTGTGCTGCCACTGCAGCTCCCACCCGAGCGCTTCTAGTGAGTATTGTGTAGCGCAGGTACACTGTGCCCCACCTCCCCCCGACGGTCCTTGTGCTGCCACTGCAGCTCCCACCCGAGCGCTTCTAGTGAGTATTGTGTAGCGCAGGTACACTGTGCCCCACCTCCCCCCGACGGTCCTTATGCTGCCACTGCAGCTCCCACCCGATCGCTTCTAG
Source organism: Apeira syringaria (assembly GCA_934044485.1). NCBI lineage: Eukaryota > Metazoa > Arthropoda > Insecta > Lepidoptera > Geometridae > Apeira > Apeira syringaria. The sequence continues at coordinate 883,260 of OW203656.1, read as the reverse complement.
TGAGTATTGTGTAGCGCAGGTACACTGTGCCCCACCTCCCCCCGACGGTCCTTATGCTGCCACTGCAGCTCCCACCCGATCTCTTCTAGTGAGTATTGTGTAGCGCAGGTACACTGTGCCCCACCTCCCCCCCACGGTCCTTATGCTGCCACTGCAGCTCCCACCCGATCGCTTCTAGTGAGTATTGTGTAGCGCAGGTACACTGTGCCCCACCTCCCCCCGACGGTCCTTATGCTGCCACTGCAGCTCCCACCCGATCGCTTCTAGTGAGTATTGTGTAGCGCAGGTACACTGTGCCCCACCTCCCCCCGACGGTCCTTATGCTGCCACTGCAGCTCCCACCCGAGCGCTTCTAGTGAGTATTGTGTAGCGCAGGTACACTGTGCCCCATCTCCCCCCGACGGTCCTTGTGCTGCCACTGCAGCTCCCACCCGAGCGCTTCTAGTGAGTATTGTGTAGCGTAGGTACACTGTGCCCCACCTCCCCCCTACGGTCCTTGTTCTGCCACTGCAGCTCCCACCCGAGCGCTTCTAGTGAGTATTGTGTAGCGTAGGTACACTGTGCCCCACCTCCCCCCTACGGTCCTTGTTCTGCCACTGCAGCTCCCACCCGAGCGCTTCTAGTGAGTATTGTGTAGCGTAGGTACACTGTGCCCCACCTCCCCCCTACGGTCCTTGTTCTGCCACTGCAGCTCCCACCCGAGCGCTTCTAGTGAGTATTGTGTAGCGCAGGTACACCGTGCCCCACCTCCCCCCGACGGTCCTTGTGCTGCCACTGCAGCTCCCACCCGAGCGCTTCTAGTGAGTATTGTGTAGCGCAGGTACACTGTGCCCCACCTCCCCCCGACGGTCCTTGTTCTGCCACTGCAGCTCCCACCCGAGCGCTTCTAGTGAGTATTGTGTAGCGCAGGTACACTGTGCCCCACCTCCCCCCGACGGTCCTTGTTCTGCCACTGCAGCTCCCACCCGAGCGCTTCTAGTGAGTATTGTGTAGCGCAGGTACACCGTGCCCCACCTCCCCCCGACGGTCCTTGTTCTGCCACTGCAGCTCCCACCCGAGCGCTTCTAGTGAGTATTGTGTAGCGCAGGTACACTGTGCCCCACCTCCCCCCGACGGTCCTTGTGCTGCCACTGCAGCTCCCACCCGAGCGCTTCTAGTGAGTATTGTGTAGCGCAGGTACACCGTGCCCCACCTCCCCCCGACGGTCCTTGTGCTGCCACTGCAGCTCCCACCCGAGCGCTTCTAGTGAGTATTGTGTAGCGCAGGTACACTGTGCCCCACCTCCCCCCGACGGTCCTTGTGCTGCCACTGCAGCTCCCACCCGAGCCTCGACTCGAGGAGAAGAGTTGCGACGCACGGCTCGGGTCGGAATCCGGTCTCCGGCAATAGAGCGCGGCGAGGCGACCAAATTTTTAGAGACTATTGTACTGGTTCGTAGTACACGCGCGCGTAGTACTCATCGTGTAAAACGTGTCATCGGGCATTGTTACATTACAAAGGACTAGCGTATTATTTAAAAAATATGTATAAATAGGTTGAGTAAGCCAGTATTGTCCCCAGCCGGGCCAGAGACGTCTGGCGAGTGTCCCGGCGCGGAGTGCTGGTGCGGGGTGTGCGGGGCGGGCGCGGGGGCGGGGGCCGGCGCCGCGCGCGTGCGCTGCGTGTGCGGAGCGGGGGCGGGCGCGGGAGCGGGTGGCGCGCCCGACGGCCTGCCGCCCGACACCGACCCGCTGCAGGCGCGGCTGCACCAGATCATACTGCACCAACGGGTGAGCACTCTCTCCACATCTCTATCTATTGATCTTGAATCCCTGGCCCTATTGCTATTACCAACTGACCGCCTCCGCGCTTCGAAGGACGCGTCGACCCTGTCGCTGTCGTTGACGAAGGTCGCACGAGAGGCGTTTCGGTAGCGACACTGATCCGCGCAGCTGGACGCCACCGCTTCGGTCCCTGCATAATGTATAATAATAATATTTGTTTGAACGCTTGTATCTTTGACTGACTGAGTGTTTGCGACGTGTCGATCGTTCCAGCGGGTGGTAGAGGAGCTGAGCGGCCAGCTGCGAGAAGCAAGAGAGGCGCTGAGACGGGCTTGCTCCCCTGCCGCCCCGCACGCCGCCTCTCCCCCCGCCGCCCCGCCGCCGCATCGCTCGCAGGTGTGTGACACGGCCGACGTTGCTGTAACAGATGTAACGTAACTTCACACATTTACACATCAGGAACGGCGCAACGCAGTTCCTACGACGTGTTTATCCGTTCAACTGTTACTATATTCACCATACGCGGATAGAGTTTCGCGAGTTTCTTCCATAATTGTAATGTAACAAAGTGACAATGACTCAAGTGACAGTGCGCACCGCGATAAGTTGACTGATGCAGCGCAGCCGTCTCAACGCCAGTTACGTGCTGAGGTTCGCGCCCGCCGCCTGGCACGATCATAACTCCCAGATGAAGAACTGCAAATAAGTTCGAAACTGGTCGGAGAGTAATTTTCCAGTGTGTCCTAGTCCGTTTGTTACATTACAATTACAAGCGATTGAAATCATGTAAATATAATAAATAACCAGGAGCACTCGTACTATGACCTGAATCGAAGGTATTATTAGCGCCTACGTTCACCAAAACGTAGCTAACATGATAATTAAAAAAAACCTCGCCTGAATAAATCGACTGACTGGAAAATTTTGTAGGCTAAAGAGTATTCTGAAATATGTATGCAGCAATTTTCTTTGAGGCGATCCATACCATCGTGAGTGGTAGGCCTTAGGCCCCCGCCGTTTTAAGACCGCGATAACATGACCGCCCAGTAAAATGTTTCAGTAATTAGTTCGTATGCCTCGTCTAAAGCATCGGGTTAACGAGTGCCGTATGCTTTTTTAGTAGGGCGTCTCCGAACCTTCACCGCAGTTGTCACCTGTCAGATATTTGAAACGTTGCGGTGTTAGAGAACCGTGAGCAGGCCTCTCGCAGAACCGCATGGAAAGGAATTTATCGCAAAACTAACGCCGCGCGCCGCCGGGACATTCTGTCAAGCGGGTCCCGGGTCTGGATGCAGCGGGATATGCACATTGGAAAAGGTGGATGAATTTCTTTTAGTTCCGGAGTGTCAATCTCCATAGGTAGTTAGACAATTGAGAGCTAGCAGAAATCCTAGTGTTTCTTTCTATCATTTACTAGCAGTCATTTTTCCTTTCCATTTTTTTTTTTAGTTTCTCCTGAATCTTATTCAACTTCATGACTTCTGCGTTTGTGAATGTAGTGTATGGGTAGGGACAATTATAAATTAAAACAAATTTAAATGATGTATGTGAATCGAAGGTGATACATATTGCATTGCAGAAGAGTCCGGCGGGCGAAGGCAGCGCGTGCAGCAGCACCGGCACCGGGAGCGGCAGTGGCAGCGGCAGCGCGTCTGAGGTGGAGGTGGGCGAGGAGGCGCGCGGCGTGGTGTGGGTGCCGGACAGCGCGGCGCCGCGCTGCCAGCACTGCCACCACCACTTCTGGCTCGCGCGCCGCCGCCACCACTGTAGGTACGCGCTGCCCCCGACGTGCCGGGGCCGTCACCTGTACAGGCAGTGCCGGTCCTATCTACATTTTTAAGTGATGCCAGGTCTAAAACTGGGGCCTCTCTAGATAAAGACAAAAATGTCAAATCGTAGAAAGTTCATTTCACCAAAACCTAATATGTGATGTGGTGAACAAATGGTAAAAAAAAGATTAAATATATTAAATATTCATTTTCTGTCCACAAACGTATCTAAATGGTAATGGTAAAAACTTTTTTTCGGTAAAGCTATATGTGGACGGGCAATAATTAAAATTCCAAGATCTAACATTCTTTACTGACAAGTAGACCATAGGTATGTTTTTACAAGTTTCAATTTGAAGCTTCGTTATCTCTTGGCTACAGTTACAGTTAGTAAATATGAAGTGCTGTCCATCAATTTGAGAAAATATTTTGCCACTAATTTTTTTATGAGTTGATATACTTTTATGGCTCTCCTAATGGAACATATTTTAACAATTAGTTCAGGCTCACGAGTCCTTCAACCAATTCATGTACGGACATGTCATATTTTTCTCCATCGGTTGAAGTGATTTGCAAATCAGCACAGGCTTCTTCCAACATGAACTTTTTTGGAATAATTTTTATGTCGTATAAACCAATGTAGTCTCAATTGGCCCCCTCGCTAAACAGAATATGTAATGTTGTGCAGACGCTGCGGCGGGATATTCTGCGGCTCGTGCGCCGAGATGAGCCCGTGGGGCGAGTGCGGCGCCGTGCGCCTGTGTCGCCGCTGTCGCGCGCAGCGGTGACGTCACACTCGCCCCACCCCCACCCCCACTCCCATCCCCGGGGACACCGCCCGACGACACGTCGCCTCGACTTTCTACAATTTGTTGTTAAGCAAACGCAACGCTCATCAATGGTTTCCTAGAAATAAGCCGGATACTTTGTGAACCGCCCAGATTGAAGTGCTTTGAAATGAACGGTTCAAATGATTGAATGACATCGCGAATATTCATAATGCGTCTCCTGTAGGTAGACTGTAGAATAAACGCGTACGATATACGCAGTCGCAATTGAGCGTTTTGTAGACGCTCATAAAACACTCAGTTTGAAAAACAGATATAGTCCAAGATACAGCTTAAGAAATATATATACATACTATGTAATATATCATAGCAATCATCGTCAAGTAACAGACGAAAGATTACATTAGACGATATGGAGTAGTCTCCTCAAAATATACATACATTTGTATGAATTTCGAAGCCGATTTGAATGATGTGACGAATGACTGCATATTAATGAATGAAAAGACTTCGACGATATTGCGATCAACAATCGTACAAATTGAGATTGCAAAAGCAAAATAATGATTGTGTGTCGTTGGTCGTACTATCAGTAATAGACTGTGACACTGCTAGATAGGTGTACATTAGAATTTGGTACAATATATACTAATATGTAGGAGATGTATACATTAAGATCCACAGATTTTTTTATGAAATGTCCGTTATTACGTGTAACATTGTCTATTGTTATGATAGCATTAATGTACTTGTGTAAACGAAATAATTGTGATAACTGAATACCTATAAAGCATCGAGCAATAAATGAAATAGAAATGTTTGTACCTAATCATATAGCAATATACATTACATACTAAACTATAGTCATATATTTAAACGCTTTTTAGTCTTTGATACATGCTCTATAAAATCAGGCAGTTTCATTTGACAGGTCTTGAACATTTTCGAACCTAATCCTTTAAATATTCGTTTAATGGTTCAAACACGACTATCACACGTATAATCGGTCCGATCGAATCATCATTACGCAGATTCATCTTATAGTATTAGTTAATTAATATTTCCAAATTTACTTATTGGTGCTACGGCGACTAGGCGATAAGCTGATACTAGTATGTACTAAATTAAATGGCCGTCTATGTTCAATACGGTCATTTTCATTTAGTCTTAAATATTACGTTAATGACTCTCGGTCTATACTCTTAAATAAAAAAAATATTTAATTAGCTGCAACGATGATCTTTCGCCACCTTTTTACTCTACACTTCTACTTCAATTACGGTTTATTGTATCTTGTAGAAGATGAAGCAATGAAAAACGATGGGTGCTTGAATTAACCGTTTATTTGCAACTGACTAGAAACTAAACATCTGACACAAACTTATCTTTTGATAGATTATATTTCGACTGTCAAATGACACTTCCAGTTTTGTAGTATGGCTTTCAATATACTGGTATATGATATGAAATCGCTTTGAATGAGGCCTTAAAATAATAATATATTGACGAGTTCCCCGTACGCGTAATGTTAACATGTTAGCAGTGTCACAGAACGGGGATAATGTGGTTCACTAATGTTCGTCTTCCGTAATGTACGGGATGGTCGAGACCATTATCGAACGGTTTGGTAAACAATTAATGTTCACTCTGCGGGCGTGATAAGGTTGCTTTTGTTGTGTTTGTGTCTTCTTCCAGAACAGGTTGAGCATCCGTAATCGGTGTCATTTCTATGTTACCTTTCTACGTTACACTGACTCTTGGCTGACGAGTAATAGATTTATCTTGAAAGTGTTTCGTGCTTGAGCCCACTGTACATGTAGTGATCATTGTGCCGTGAGAGATGATGGTCTCAACATCGATCCTGTACAACTAGTCATACAGGGCGTGAACTACCTTCTAATCTACTAATTATGTCTGTTATATTTCACATATAATCTATACGTCAAACGTGTACATTAAATGATTTCGAACTTTGCACCATTGTGTTATATTTGTGTAAAGTTGATTGGTAATTGCTTGTGTTCTGATTTGATTAGCAACACAGTAAACTAGGTTGGGATTTAAACAAATGCATTATGTGACCGTTTTGGCGGATGAGAACTCGGCCCGTTCATTCCGGCTTACGACTGTAACATTGCTGTATCTGGAATGTGTATGTTTTGTTACCGTTGCTAATAATATACTCTCATTTCTCGGTATCTATGTAAATAACTCAACATACTATAATTATACATTTATATATATATCCTGCAGACTTGGCCAGGATTTGATAACTAATAAGTATGCCTTACACAGTCCGATCCGAAGTGAAATGAGCCCGTTGACAATATAAGCACTTTGTGCAGTAGATGAACGCCAACAATGACGCTTTGTCAACAGACATAACGTTTGGAAAAGTGAAACGAATTCAGGTGTAGATAAATTCGTATTCTCAAATCATGGTACGTGGCGTTACTAGTCTTTCGTGGTGTGTGGTTCGGCGGGGGCGCGGGCGCGCGGGCGGTTTGCGAAGGCTCGTGTAGGGAAGTAGTAGGAAAATTTATTGAAATGTTTACGAAGGCTGATTTTTAAAGTAATATTTATTTATTTCATGGTTCTGTCCGTATGTCCTAGATGATTTGAATTCTTTATGACATTTCTCAAGATACATTTTGTCGGGTTTAGTGGAAAAAAATAAAATATTTTTTTTTAACTCAATCCTAGTGCATTAGTATCTTATTGCGTTAGATGATTGTAGTGAATTATCAGTCAGGAAAGATTCGGCAATATTGTAGCTATGAAGTGAAACATACATACAATTTTTTTGATAAAAACAAACAGTTTTTATGCATTTAGTAACCAACGGGAATAACTCGGGACTATAAGGTTAGATCATTCTAACTATTGAAATCTCTACTACGCACACGTTACTCCTAAATACACAGACATTTATAAAGTTCGCGGTTATTTGTTTCCATCTGAACACTATATGCTTTGCGGGGGGGGGGGGGGGGGGGGGGAGCTACGTCTAATACTTAATTTTAATGTGTTGGCGGTAGAACAGAATATTCATATTGTATTGATAATATTCATTATATCAAATGTACATCTCCGTGTCCCACGGGCCATACCAAATTCATTTCGTTTTTGTTTGTGGTAGAACACACAATGTGACAAATTGCTAGCTAACCCACGCAGAAGAAGTAATGTCTTCTCGTATTTCATTCTGAATATAGAGCACCCGAAGATAAGAACTCCCGTTTAACGACATCAGATGGATTTCCAACAGTGACTCACGCCCGCGGAGGTACTTCTGGCTTTGCGCTCGGCGGGCGTTGCAAACTTCTTAAAAAACGAGCTGATTTATTGGAAAGCAAGTTACAATTTTTAGTTAAAATACTTTGTAGTTGTATTTTTAAAGCTAACCGAGAACTAAGCAACTTTTAAGTCGATATTATATGCATCTGCACTGCGCTCTTTAAAAGCATACAACTTTCCTAAAAAGCGTTCTTTCTGTTGATGAATAATTATATGTATGTTTCAGTGTCAATTCTCTGTTAATATTAAATAAATAATAAATTGAATGTAACTGACCCCTCATTACACTGGCACATCATCAAACAGACAACGTGACACTATTTGTAATAACTTGTTTTTATTATTTACTTTCTAATTATTTTGTATTATAGTGTTTCCTTTAGATCTTTATTGTAGCTTTTGTACAGTAGTTTTGTTTCACACTCGGTCGTGCCGCTGACCGTTAGTACAGAGATAATGCTGTCATGGGATTCACCATTCTGACAACGTTGTTATAAGACTTAATGTTGTATATTCGACATGTTTCCAGCTCAAAATGTATGAAATACATTTGATTAACTATAGCGTCTGTAACGACGACTGAAGCTGTTCTCGGATATGAAATGTCATAAGCGACATTTGTCAAATCCATATCTTTATTTTACGTTGATGGAACTGAACGTCGCATTGAGTCAAATATTCACTAAAGCAATTGTCTGGTTCTAGGGTTATGATAGTAACTACAGTAAGTCCTGACGTCACCAGCACTAACATACAATACTGTTGGCAGCAATAGTTTGCCAAGAAGTATTCTTAACTTTATAGCGTGTAAACCTACAATAGAAATAGCGCAATTGCTATTAACAATAAAACAACTGTCTGTGTCTGAGTTGTACCTTAACTCAATTATTATTCGGATTTCAGTAACACGACCATTATCGGAAAATTATTACAGTGTGAAACAATTGAATTTAGTACAAATGTTATCTATAACGATTGTGGCACAGATAATTATCGATGGTACGTGTATACCGCACGCACGCGTCATAAGTTATACGATGACGTTGCGAACACTCTCGACTCTTGTTCGTGCTCTGTGGTTCTCTGTGGTTTGATCTTGACTCTAGACGAACATGTTTATATCTCGTGTTATTTTCAGTGAATATTAGACCGTGTATTGTATTGTATAAAGCGTCGAGTTCTGTATTTTTATTTGTGATATTGATGATAATTTTGTATAATTAAGAGTTTAATGCGTTGTTAAATTTACAGCTGAATTATTTTAGACGCCCCGCGGCGTGCGCTCGTTGGTTTATGCGAATTGTTACAAAAAAATATCAAAATATAATAAATAATCAATGCGCATATGTAACTAATGTACAGTTTACCCGCTTTTGAAATGAGATGTATCGGTTCGAGGGCGATACGGTTACGATAAGACAAAGGTAGCTTCCTCGGATAACATAAATATAATATATTAGTAATGGTATGCCTCGAGCCGATGTGTCTGCTTAATGTATAAAAGTATGTAATTTATTGGTAACCAGAGGGATTGTTGTTAACTTGATATATTTTATATTGCGTGAGTGCGCGGTAATGTCTGTCTGTTCTGTTGTCGTGTACGATACTTGTTTGTGACCAGACCAATGAATGACACGATGTGAAATAAAGCATTATTTAGTTTTATGATACATGCATTTTATTTTAACCTGCTCTCGGTAAAGTGGCATGGTAGGTTCTTGCACTGACAAATATGTAAACTAAACGCTATATGTTCAGAGATAGCATTCCACTTCTCTTCTCACGATCAGCGATCACCAAGTCGGATATTCTCCCTGGCACACTGCAATAAGCAGTAATTAATTTGGCGATATGTTTGTGCTCTTGTTATATATCACACATCAAATATATCTATACATACATAGATTATATTTTATTAAGTTATTTGTTAAGTAAAACTCCCGGCATCATAACTTAATAGGGAACTGACTCACTTCTACTGCGGGTAGTAAAACTTTTTGGTCCTAACCTGGCTAAATCAGTCTCAAGTATTCAAACTGGCTGGTTGGCGCAGTTAGTAGCACTCTGCCTTCTGAGCCGCTGGTCCCGGGTTCGATTCCCGGACAGGTCAAACATTTGTGTGCATGAACATGTCTGTTTGACCTGTGTCTGGGTGTGTATATGTATTTAAGTATGTATTTAAGTATATATATCAGTCATCAGGTTACCATAGCACAGGCTCTGCCTAGTTTGGGACCTGAAGACCTTGTGTGAATGTTGAAAAAAAAAAAAAACTTCTGCTAGTCTTCATAGAGGAGGATAACGAATTGTTTTTTCCGTAGCGCAACACCACCATTTCCACTGAATGGGTGCGAGGTGGTAGCGAGCCAGGCGGGAAGTACCCTACTTACCACGCTGTGAATTTTAATAACTGATGCCTTCACCGGAAGCTCAAACTGTTGGTGAGGATCGACTCTGCGTCTGTCGTCGGCTTCACAAGTGATGCTCCCACTGCTATCGGTTTTCTATCCAATACATTATCTACATAGATAATTCCACTTTACGATCGCCCACACGTACCAAGTCACGGAACTCGTTTCCATGTGTTTTCCGATAGATACAATCCTAGTCTAAGTTACGGATGATATTCATCCGTAACTTGAAGACTTTAGGATTGGTACCTTCAAAGGGTAGGTACCACGTAAAATGTGCACGCAAGACTAGATCTACTTTTGCGTGCTACATTTTAAACACGTCATCACTTAACATCAACCTCGACTACTGCAAGATAATACGTTACTTATGACTAAAAATCTGGAGGGTTAAGAGGAAACTCAATCCTCGGAAAAAGCCGCCTGACGAGACAGTTAAAATTAAAACAACTTGGAGCTTCTATTGATCATTTATTATATAATTGGTTGGTGTATATAAAACATTTTCACAAGAGAGGCTTAGAACTAAATAACATTAAACGAATAAAAATTCAGGTTACCTACATTATTAAAATAAGGTAGGTAGTGTTTAAATACATTGTATCAATTAAAAACAAATGAAACATTGATATCATGTAAGCAATTACGTGAATATTTTCCCGGCCTAAATCCCCATTAAGTATAGGTATAGACCATATGGACCTGGATACCTATGGACCATAGTCCATAGTAGACCTATGGACTTATATTAAATCCCATAAAGAATCCAAGTATCGGTTCTTTTCTCCTTATCTGTTCCTACCTTCAATATTTACCTAATACCAAATTCGATTGGTTCAGACTACTTCTTAACACGCTTTAATATTTATCTAACGGGATCTTTGAACGTAGTTTCAAAACGTCGGGTTAATTAGAATCTGCAATTCTGCACACTTATCAAGGAGCAATGACATAAGTGGTAAGCAATAAGTTTAATTGTTGTCCCATTAGGCTTACCACGATTTCCAAGGGATCAATTCTTCTGAACACTTTACTATTTAATTTCTAATGAATTGTCGTTTTCACTTAAAGTATAATTGTAATGGCTACACAGATCTCATTTTTACCATAATCCTACAATGCAATTGAGATACCTACAATTGTTTTTTTAGCGGAATACAAGTTTATATAAAATTACATTTGAACTACTACCTACCTACTAGTTATTGTTTGGGTATTGCTTGTCTTAATAAATAAGAGAATTGCCAGGATATGCTAGATAGTTTATAAGATTATTGAGTTTGGTTAACTACAAACGCGCGGTTTTCAGTTTCTTTAATGATTATTTTCACAATGGTCCGTAGTCTACTTAGTTAGGAAGTTTGGGTTTAAGGTAGCGATGTAGATTCATTATATCACTTATACCTGAAAAAGATGACTATTTAGCCGACACATTTACGTCACTTCTAGTTTGGTAAGATATTAGACGTAAACCATTTCGTTTCAAGAAGCAATAAGTGTGGAGAAAATTAGTTGCAACGGGAATTTCTGAATTCTGTCGGAATTTAGGGAATATTAACTCCGTATTGTCAATCGTGATATCGACTACGCGTAAGTGCCACGTTAAACCCGTAGAAACAGTATACATACCTACCTAAAGTAATTATGAACGTGAGTTTTAATACATAATATTAACTTCGATTTTCACACCAAGTCATCAACTATGCTATGCTATGATTGATAGACGACAGACTCATGTCAAGTTACTCAACCTAACAATTAACGCGTGGCTTTCGTGGGAGTGTCACCAATTCTCAAATACCGGCAAAACAAAAAATTAAACGTTTATTTCGCGATAAAACAATATTACCGGCCGCACATTTTCTAGGTTAGAGATTTAACTTACTTTTAGTGTTAAGCTTATTAGTAGATATAAAATTTAACTCATCAGATATTTCACTCAACATTCCTGACAATGCGTAAATTTTGTAGAATCGATGGTAAAAGTCCTGACGCACTTTGAGGGGCGGAATGTTTACGCATATGTCTAGTTCTCTATTATACCATAGTGGCGCTGCTTGTCACCAATGCGCGCTAACTATCTGTCTATCTTATACGTTTTAAGTTATCTGTGATCTGTGCACAAGAAAATAAAATCAAGTTTTTAGCGGCATCGTGGTTTTCATAGTTGTTAACCTTTTTAGCAAACAGATGTTTAAAAGTAGATTTCCTTCGGTTTAATCAATAATTCCACCTCTTGGTTTCCGTTAACGATAACATACTTATCAACTATTAAGTAAATACGTGCTAATTAATGATGTGCAAATTTAGGCCTTATTCTTTGAACTCTTGGTAGGATATTCGTTGATATTAATTTGTATATGTACCTACTCTACTACACTTTGAACAAATGAAAGATTTAGTATAAGCTTCGTGTACACTTTGACTCATATACGGCTAAATTATTTCGATACAAGGACAGTGATTGTGGTGGTATTAGCTACTTAGTCCATTTGTGTACATCACAAGGTCACGAGGTACAGTACACACTTGAGCGAATGTGACTCGTATCGTAAACTCGTTCTCCAAAAATAATGTAACGATGACGATAGTTCAATTATATAAAAAAGAAAATCGATCTAAATGACATCTATGGATAGAAGAGTAACATTCACTTCACAGAATTGCTTTTTTGCTTGAGGCACACTGAAAGTTTTGCACCAATGGCTTCTCGGAAATATTTGAATACATAATGTTATATTTTTTTCAAACATACACCCTTCTTAATAATTATAATTTAAAGTAAAGTCCGCCTTTACTTCACATAATTAGGGTGCAAAGAGTACCTAAGTAAATCCAAAGGGACAAACAAAACTATCTTCCTGTGTCTTAGATTATAAACGAAATATTATAAATAAAATATGTACGAAATAGAGATAAACATGTACACTAAAATAAATAATTTAGATATAATAATGTTGGCAATACTTTATCACGTTACAGCTAGACAACACAATAACACAAAATATATTATACATAGGCCAAGTTATATCTATGGTATAAAGTAACATTTACACATCAACTAATATGCAAATCGTCACAGATTACGTTATATTGATATTACATTACGTATTTAATTTCTTTCTTTTTCCCTCTCTCTACATAATATAAAACTTAATAAGTACATAATGCACCTGACAGGACTAGAACATCAAAAACAATAATTTGTAAAATAAATATAGAAATTTTGATATTTTTAAGATGTATACATTTAAAATTGAATAGAAATAGATTGTTATAATATAATACCTAAATAAATTCCCGTAGGCAGAGAGCACATCCTCCCCCAACAAACTTCGCTTCATTTACACTCATCAGATCTTTGATACGAGAGCATCGGTGTATACTACCTAACCTACCTACTCCTGACAACTACCTCAATCTTATTTCGAAACGTATTTTACCTTTCTTTAACATGGATATTTTTTAATATTAATAAGATATTTAAAATATTTGAAAAAACTACTTTGCTCAATTTTTCAATGCTTTGAAAAATTTGGTATTTAAATTCGTGTAGGTAGCCCCACTGTACTGTAGACTGTCAATGTTCACTTCTATACCACACTTCTTTTAAGATTTGTTAGTGCACTCGCATGCGCTAATTCCATAGGACTCTCATTATGTTACAGTGGTAAACCTCTTTCAAAACATTGATGGCTTTCTTTTTCGACTTCACGGAGGATGCAGCTGTCAAAAAAATTATTGCAGACCTTAAAATGATTTTTGACAAACAATGTTTAAATAATGATGTGACCTAATACAATACATAACATGAACATTATTTTTAAATATCAACTTAATGACAATTCTCGGACAATCTCTCGTAGTCTTTCTGAGAGGAAAATGGATGAAAGAAAGGGTGAAATAAGGAAACCAGTAAATGGAAAAGTATACATTGTACAATGCCCTAAGCAATGGCTTACGGGCTCTTAGAGAGAATAGTATGAATCCTAACGCACGCTACCACACGCTAAGGAATGCAGGTTGGCGATAGAAAAGAGGCTAGGACAAGCCGATGCTCTCTTCTCTCGATGCAAAAATACTTGCACATTTTAAATCGGGAAATGTAAAAAGTTTGTCTCAATCATATTTCATTGCACAGATAACTTTCCCGAACGCGAGCCTCTAATACTAATTTCTAATAATTCAACATTTAGATTCGTCCCCCCAAACTGAGATTAATATAGTTTCACTACAAGAAATAATAAACTAACAACTGAAATTATATTATATTTAGTAAAAATGCTAATGTGTGTAAAAGTGCTAAAATTATGTATAATAAGAAAGTTCGTAGTTACGATAAAGTCTAAATCGGTATAACAGTTATCTAGAAATTTTTTTTTTTACCAAAATACGGGTAGATGAAATAAGTTGTCGTGTAATTTCGTGCATATTTACACTATCAAAAAGCTAATAAAAATGTTGTAATAACAAGAATAGCGTTGTTATACCAATTGGTATTAGAACGTAAATAAGATCGTGGCGGCCCTTAGCTAGTTATGAGTAAACAATTGCATTATCACTAATATCACTAAATTGATACGTAGACACGCGTGTTTCGTGAGCTCGAGTATTCATTACACATATTATGTATTACAATATCTATGTCCTACATACCTAGTTACTTACAATAATTCTTTGGTAAAGTATTTGTAGCCGACTTGACCTGTTAATATTTTAAGTAAACTGTGCCCGAGTGAATGCGATTGACAGTTTTATCAATATATTTTCCTCAAGTTAAAGTAACCTTTTTTTTTTAATTCTGACACGAACTCAAATGTAACAAGTTAAGTAATAGGGGATATCCCTATACTGCACAAAGTGTCCTTCCAAAGGTGACTATTTCTATTGAATTTGCTTAAACGAGCTTTCAGCGCGGGTTTCTCACATATATTACTATTACTTACGGTAGTGCGCGTTAGTAAATATTTATTATTATTGGCAGCAACTCTACTGTTCAATCAAAATATTTAAAAATATGAAGTTCTAATCGGAATATCACATTACAATTACATATTTTTATTAAATTACGGGAACTTTCACATAAATAAGGTCAACAAATAAAACTCGTGCAAACTAAAACTGAAACAAATAAGACTGCTGTAATAATCAGACATGGGCTTGTTAAGAGTTGTACAAATCGTAATTGCAGATAATTTAGAGTGAACAAGAGAACCACCGCTAATATATTGGAACTGTCTACTCATCGTTTTTGTCCTGCCGTATCCGATAGCTGGTGATCATCCTGAGCACCTTGTGCTGCACCAGGTGGAGGGAGCGGCGCATGTCCGCCGTGTAGGGGTCGAACTCCGGCAGCTTGTTCCGCCGCCGGTATATGCCCTCCTTGTTCACCATGGCGCACTTCATGTCCTCCTGTATGCATGTATACTCATTGAATAAATCATTTACTTAATGATATTCGGTCGTCATGGATCCAGTGGCCAGTGACTTTGAAACGGACACTCCGTGTCCTGGCTGAAGCGAACATTGCTGTGATATGCTCGTAGGCCGCGGGTAGCGCGTGCTCTCTGTGAATAAGTGACTAAGAATGTCCCGAAATCGGCCGGGATACCAACTCGACTAATATACCTACGTAAGTTAAACCGTACCTATAGATTAAATAATGTTTGTGTGTGTCTCCCGCGACACAGGGTATCACTAGGCGGAGTGAGTTTCAATGCAACAAGAATAATTTAAAAAGAAATATATATACTGTATATACAAAATAGCTTTCTTTTACAATTTCATTTATATAAATCCTTTTTAAAGCTTGCGTATGCATACGAATAAATCAAAGTAACAAACAAAGATGACAGTAGAAGTGGGAGACTCTAGTGAGTATAGAACCTTACATATCGGACTCACCTCGGTGACATTGTAGTTGAGAAAGTGCAGCACCCCCTGTATGGAGCGCTCCGTGTCCTTGACGAGCACTTCGTAGAACAGTATGTGCAGCGCGCCCGCGAACCCCCCGAGCCACGCCGCGTGCAGCCGCTCCCACCCGTGCGCCTGCGCGCGCACGTGCGCGCCCCACTCTGCGCAACAAGCCTCGCCTGCCTGACTACCACTCTCCACTTTGACAAACTACCACCGCCGCACAACGTGAGCCACCATTCACAAATCATAACAAATGTACAATTAAAACTAATATAGGTAAATCTAGTCTTTTGCCACAAGCCGACCCCAACTCAGTATAAAATGCTGGTTACTACAAACAGCCTAGTCTTTCCGTTGGGATCGGCCAGTGACGTCACGCACGAATTCACACTGTACAATGCACATAACACAATATTTTAACAAATAAAATACAATTTATACAAAAAACTAAAAAATCAATAGATAAAAAAGTTACACTACGACAGTTATTTTTTTGTTTGATTTTATACTGGCAGCACAGGAAGTGAGACGAAAATAATCACGCCGATAGCTAAAAAACACCTATTCACTCGTGATGTTAACACACTCTGATTGCATCTTTACAGAAAGACAGGCTCGTGCGACTCAGTACGCACTATGAATGTGGAGTCAAAACGCTTCATGCATCAAGATGGAAAGTCAACTAAGAATTAATTTCTCATTGCCGTCGGTCGGTCGTAAACGAAAAGGGGAAGGACGGGAATTAGCATTTTTTAATACTTTATATATCTAGCGTTTGACAGCTGTAGCACTTGGCGTTCAGTGACGATGTGGTTGCAGATGGAATTACACTAGGACTAGAAGGTTAACTGGCTCTCAAGGACAACTGCCTGCCCAAACACACCTCACAAGTTTTCAAACTGGAGGGTTGTAGCGAACTAAGTGGATACCTGACACAACGGTGCTCCCATCACCAGGAGTTCCAGCCAAGGGCAAGCAAAAAAAGAATGGATCGAACCATCAATCACACCGTGAGAAAATGTATCGCCTAGGAAACCTTTGAAGCGGCAAATATAGAAACTTTTAAAACGACTCGATGCCGTCGTTGCCATTGGTTGGCCAAAGGAGGTGTAATACCCCCGTTATTGTTGGTCATAGTTGTGAACGAGTTGCTCGAGCTCTTTAACAAAGAAGGCATATTCACTATGGGGTATGTTCAAGTATGTTGATGACCTGGCTATCATGATTTTGCAGGCGCTATTCGAAGCGACACTTTGTGAAAAAATGCAGGTGTCGCTCAGGATAGTTGATAAATGGTGTGGAAATCATGTACCTCTCTGTAAATCGGCAGAAGACCGATATGGTCTTTTTTACAAGGAAAACCAAGACGGTTAACTTTAAACTTCCAACCCTCTTCGGAACAAAACTAGCAAAGAAGTCAAATAGGCAGGCATTTGGCTAGATAACAAGTTGCTATGGGGAAAACATCTTGACCACATTATAACCAAAGCTACAAACGTACAGCGTACTATGGCAGTATTCTAGAGACATGGGCAGGGATTGAAGTCAAGACTCTGCCTCTGGCTCGACACTGTCATGGTGCACCAACTTCTAACGTATGGCTGCGTAGTATGGTGGCGAGAACGAACTTGGTAACCACAACAAATAAATTACAACATACCCAAAGAATGGCATGTTCACTAATCAGCGGATGTGTGAAAAGTACGCCATCTGCGGCAATTAATAAAATACTAGGTCTGATAGGTCTTTACATCTACACATGCAACAGGAATCAATGGCTTCAGCCTTAACAATTAACTCATTACAGCAGTGCAACCAGACAGGATCGATCACAAATCACTATAAGATTCTAGACAAAGCAACAAAAATAGTTCCGTGCGCTATTACTAATTTGTTATGGAAGACTGCCATACTGGGCTGCAAAGTCTGTCAAATAAATACAAAATTATAATAAAATGGACAAAGAGTTGGCGTTGGCGTTATGCATTGGCAACAAAAGAGCAGACACCCTTGCAAAAGTCGGAGGCAAGAATCACATCGGCGATGATGTGACGGAGTTCTGCAAACCAACGGCAATGGAAGCTAAAAATGTACTAGTTCTCCATATGCAAAAAGAACTCAGAAATCAGAAATTTTGGGCCAGAAAAGGAGATTGTAGGCAAGCAAAATTTATGTATCTATTTTTGAATAAAACTATAGCAAATAATTTGATAAAGCTTACGACACAGGACCTACAGGCGTAGGATAGGTAGGTAGTTTAGCTTGCAGTGACCAGTGATTATGCTTACGATAAGGCTATCGTATGCATAATCACTGGTCACTGCAACCTAATATACCATCTGCACAGCATAGGTGGAACAGATAGCCCTCTGTGTGGGGCTGTATGCAGGAAAATAAACCAGTGGAACACGTGCTTTTGCAATGCACAGCAACAGAGGATATAAGACGCAGAACCATATTACATGAAGATGTAAAATATAAACCACTTTCGAAAGAATGTCATTCCAGGGAGGCCCTACCTACTCCCCCAAAACTGGAGCAATAACAATAAGAACCTTTGAAGTCTTGCCTCAACGAGTTTTACATACAGAAACAGTTTCAACAATCATCTCACAAATCTGTTCCAGTACTCCATACATGAATGAACTTGTGCTTGATACAAGTGAAGCAGTTGTTCCTGGTTTGACAAAAACGTGAAGCCTTACCAAACCTACTAGCGACGTCAACCACATCAACAGGAAGTTTCTTAGCCCAAAGCAACAATTGTGATACAGTATTAGAGGATATTTTAATAAGAGGGGGCGCTGCAGTGCCACTGTTGACATCGGCTCCGTGTTTTAATCGTCAGTTTAAATCTTAATAACACAATTTACGGCGTAATAAATAGCTAAAATCGTGGATAAGTGCTCAATATGTATGGACAAAGTGAAAAGAAAAACAATAAACTAGAAAAACAGTGCAAAAAACAGTGATAACAACATTTGCAAAGTGAAGTGAAATCTGTTTAAATAAAATAACCATAGACGTTATGGGAGACTTTATACATCAACGAGACAACAGTGGCATCGAAATCAATAAGCATTAGCTGTAGAACTGCGTTACAAGATAATTTAGTGAAAATACTAACAACATAACCTACAAACTAAATGAGTCATTGGATTCCGCATTGTCTGTTTTTTTGATGCTCCGGAGCTACTATACTGTACACTAGCTCCACCTAGCAGAAAAGGGTAGTACTACCTACACTTAAGTAACCGACCATACTCTAACCGATTCGATTCATGCAAGAAGTTCCTACAAGCGAGAACAGAGGGCACTACCTGTACCAAAACAAAGCCATTTTAGTTTTTTCTACAAAAATGACGCAGGAAATGTCGGAGGTAATGGCGGCGCTTCGCGCGATCCAAAAGGATCTTGATGAACAGAAAAAATTGATAAACAAAACTGCTGAAGAGGTGACAAAAAAGGTAACAGTTAACATTAACAAAATACTTGAAGAAAAAATTCTTATTCTCCAAGAAAATCATGAAAACCTTAAGTTGAGAGTGGATAATCAAGAAAGTAGAATATACTACTTAGAGAAACATGCAAGGCAACGTAACTTAGTATTCTTTGGTCTACAAGAAGATGAAAAATCGTACCATAGTATGGAAAACAACATAAAAGATTTTATAAATAAATATCTCCCGATAAAAATAGATTGTACGGACCTAGAAGTCGTAAGAAGAATAGGAAAAAAGACTGAAAAGCCACGACCCGTAGTAGTTACTTTTGCAACCCTGGGGAAGAAGATTGGTATCCTCAAAAACAAAGGAGCTCTAAAAGATACACCATATTATGTAAAGGAGGACTATCCCCCCTCTGTTCTACAAAGGAGGAAAGAGCTGCAAGAACGAGTGAATATCGAAAGGGAAAAGGGTAATAAAGCTATAATTAAATATGACAAGCTTGTCATATTAGAGAACACACCTAAAAATAATAAAAATAAAAAAAGAAGCCTCCCAAACTCGCCGGAAAATTCCCCCAACAACCTTGCCCAGCAAATACCTCATATAAACAAAAAGAACAAAACTTTACCTGCCCTTATAAAGCAAAGGTCTTCAAGTTTACCCGATAATATAGTAAAACCAGGGATATTAAACTATGTGACGATCAAGAATAATAATAACAACACAAACAATGAATACAATGCCACCAAAGCATAGCAACGAGCATCTCAACCCCTCCCGAAAAACCCCAATGAAGAACATCCAACAACACACAAAATACATCTCCCAATCCGGCCGGTCACCGTGGGAGGAAAAGACCAAAACCCTCCAGAGACAATTACCTCAAATAAATGGGAATACAATAACCTACTCTACATTGCAACATACAATGTAAATACATTATCATCACACGCCCGCCTTTTAGAACTCATGGAAGCACTGAAAAATACAAAATTCGATATAATTGGCTTATCTGAAATTAGAAGGCGTGGAAATTCAATTCAAGAATATGAAAACGTTATTCTTTACTACATAGGCGAAACTCCAGGCCTTTATGGTGTGGGCTTTCTCGTAAAAAAACACCTCAAAACCCACATTGTGAGCTTTATTGGTCTATCAGAACGAGTGGCTTTACTGACGCTAAATATTAATAATTTCAAAATCAGTTTGATACAAGCGTATGCCCCAACAGATGCTGCAAAGTATGAAGAAATAGAGCGTTTCTATGACACTATTGACAAAGCCCTGAAAATATCAGAGAAGAACATAATAGTCATGGGGGACTTTAACGCCAAGATTGGCCAACCAAAACCAGAAGAAAATATGATCATGAAAAACTACGGCTATGGCACAAGAAACAGCAGAGGCGAACGACTAATAGAATTTGCATACGAAAACAAACTATCTATTATTAATACTTTTTATAAAAAGAAGAACAGCCAAAAATGGACCTGGCGCTCTCCAGGTGGCTCTATTAAAAATGAAATAGACTATATACTAACTAATTTAAGGAACAACGTGCAGAATGTACAAGTCATCAACTTGAATTACAATACAGACCACAGATTCCTTAGAGCAACATTTCTTACACAAAAATTAAAAGTAACAAGAATGAACTATGCAAGTAACCCAAGAAGTTCACTAAGAAATGAAGAAGAAGTATTGAAGTTTAAACAGTCACTCACCGAATGCAACGAAGACCTTAGGCACTGTCAAAAAACCAACTCTGTACAGGAATGCTACGACAAAATAGTCAATATTTTAAATACTAGCTTGAAGAAAGCTCTTTACAACAGAGATAGAGTAAGAAGCAGTGCGATATCTGTCCATACTACAGAGCTAATACAGCGTAGAAAGGCTCTACAAAAAATCAAACCAAAGACGCGAGCTATGAAAAATGAATTGAAAGCACTGTACAAACTAGTAAGTAGATACGTCCGTAGAGACTACGCGACTCATCGTAGAGTTACTATTGAAAAGCACATTAACTCTACAGGAAGTCTTAAAAAGGCTCACAAGGAACTCCGAACACATAAAGCATGGATCGAAGGACTTCACAACACTCAAAACACAACGCACGACCGTAAAGATATACTCAACATAGCAACTAGCTTTTATCAAAACTTGTACAGTGATTCACTATGTCAATATGTTGATCAAAATGAATTAAAATTTGATGACAATCGCATAGAGATAAAACCAGTGGACGAAGCAGAAATCATAATGGGAATTAAAAGTTTAAAAGCAGAGAAGAGCCCTGGACCTGACAAAATAACGAACGAGGCCATAAAAATTGCAGGTCCCTACCTGGTAGACCCTTTGACTCATTTATTCAACCTAATACTAAGTTCCTCTACAGCACCTACACAGTGGTCAGAGTCTGATATAATATTGCTGTTTAAAAAGGGCGACCCACTAAATATAGGCAACTATCGGCCAATTAGTCTTCTCCCTACTCTGTATAAGCTATTTGCTTCGACTATAGAGAAAAGAATCAGTTATACATTAGAGAAAAGTCAACCAATCGAACAAGCTGGATTCCGAAGGGGCTTTTCCACTATTGACCACATCCACTCTTTAGAACTGATTATAGAGAAATATCAAGAATTTCAACGCTCACTCTACATAGGATTTGTTGACTACCAGAAAGCTTTTGATACGATACTATACCCCGCAATATGGAAAGCTTTACAATCACAAAAAGTGGAGGAAAGCTATGTGCAAGTCTTAAAATACTTATATGAACATAACACTAGTAGAGTAAAACTAGAGAGCGTAGGACCACCTATCCCCATCCAAAGAGGAGTAAGACAAGGTGACCCCCTATCACCTCGAATATTTATAGCAGTACTGGAATCGATTATCGGCAAATTAAACTGGGAAAAAACCGGTATATGTATAAAAGGTAAATATATCAGCCACCTGAGGTTTGCCGACGACATTGTTCTACTATCGGAAAATAGCACCGAGCTGGAGTCCATGTTAGTAACTTTACAACAAGCAAGCAGAGAGGCAGGATTAGAAATGAACCTGTGCAAAACAAAACTCATGACAAATGCCGCACAAAACTCTATATGTCTAGACAACACACCGGTAGAATACGTTGAGAGCTATATCTATCTAGGGAAACACATTTCCTTCCAAAAACGAAACAATGATTTAGAGGTAGATAGAAGAATATCAACGACTTGGAAAAAGTTTTGGAGCTTAAAGGAAATCTTAAAAAGTCAAATGCCTATTAAAATTAAAAGAAAAGTCATGGACACCTGTCTGTTACCAACGCTAACCTACGCCTGTCAGACCTGGAAGTTCACCGCAAGGGTTAAAAATAAAGTCAGGTCCTGCCAACGAAGCATGGAGAGAAGTATCACAAAAATAACAAAATGTCAAAAAATTCGTCACACGATAATCAGACAAAAGACAGGGGTAACAGATGCTCTCACCTACGCCCTAAAGTTAAAATGGAGATGGGCAGGACACGTAGCGAGAATGAGCGACGATCGCTGGACAATCCGCACGACGTCATGGCCAGGCCCAGCGGGTACCCGGAAAAGAGGAAAACCTGTAACTAGATGGGTGGACGACATCACACGAGTAGCAGGCAAAGATTGGCAAACAGAAGCCAATGACCGAGATCACTGGAGTTCTCTGGAGGAGGCCTTCACCCTCACAACTTGAGGGGTTCATGCATATTTTATTAAGTTAATTTTACAATTATTAACACAATTAAATTTCACGCATCTTCAATTAAAAAAATGTTAATATCGAATATTTAAGTGCATGAAATAAAAGGCTTTTTTATTTATTTATTTATTTATTAGAGGATATTTAGGCGTTACCGAAACTTCCAACTTTGGATGACTATTAGCAAAACGCTATAAACTACAGTACTAGTATAAGTAGGTAGTAGGGAACGAATCATCAAATCAAGAAAGATCATGTAAATTATTATTAATAATTTCAACAATGAAACGGCCCGAGACTGTCTTCCTCACGTTATCTTTATTATATCTATGGTTTGTTCCCATCGAGTGATACCGTTAACTGTCACACTGTAACTGGATGGGAAAATTTTATTTGAAAATTCCCAACCAGTCACACTGTTACCGGATGAGAAAATTTTATTTAGGTTTGTTCCCATCGAGTAACACCCTAACTGTCACACTGTTACTGGATGGGAAAATTTTATTTAAGAATTCCCAACCTATCACACTTGATGGCATAACTTCTATGTACATGTTATTCCTAATGAGTCACAGTCAGGGAATCAGGGGAAAGGAAAAGACAATTAAACCACTGAAATTTTTAATAAAATATAATCATCATAGCAATCTAACTATATGTAAATTTCAGTCAACATTTAAAAGATGTATGAAGAAAAAGAAATGTTAATTCAACACCTAATATAATTTAAAATAATATGAGAGAACAATAATTATAAACTATAAGATACCAACTATTTTACTAAGCTAGTAAACATCATTATTATTTATTAAAAACTTTGTTCTTAAATTCTAGTTACAATAATTTAATCACACTCAATCATCACAGTATTAATTATATACAATATTATTCTTCATTTTAAGGACACTATATGTGCATACGTGGCACCCTTTGTGTTACGTATATTTAATGAAATGTAAATAGAATTTAAGAACCATGTTTATAATAAATAATGAAAATTCTGGAAGAGCTAGAATGTTATAGTTCATAATTTTTTTTGACTATTATTATTTAAATTATATTACTACATACTTTAATATTAATTCAATATTATTACATATTTTTTATAATATTTTTGTGACATTATTGTTAACGTTGACTGAACAATACATTACTATGATAATTACATTTTTGTATTCAAATTAAAGTGGGTTAATTTTGTTTTCCTTCCCTCTTGACTCCCCGACCGTGACACCTTGGGAATGACATGAAAAGTTGTCCCATCGTGTAACAGACAGGTAACAGTATCACTGGTTGGGAAATTTTAAATAAAAAATTCCCATCCAGTAACAATGTGACAGTTGAGGGTGTTACTAGATAAGAACAAACCATATCTATGTACCTTCTCCGTGGAAGTCATACACTGTGGCAAGACTGTAGCCTGCACCAAAGAACCTTTTGACCTAGTGACCAATTTGACCAAGTTTTACATATTTACATAATAATAAGTCCCCTTTTTTCTGAAGTTCAAATATCTATAATCTAATAGAAGCTAACTTCTAAGTCTTCTTACCTGTGTTTTTATTATCTGGGGACTTCTTTTTGAAGGCAGATTTAGGCGCTGTGCCTATATGGCCTTTGTGTAGTCTATTGAAATCAGCCTGAAAACCATAAATCAATCAGCATATATGTACCTATTAAAAAACTTGCACTGATACAAATCGCACATTCAACATGGACAGACAGTTGGAACTACCACCGGAAGTCCCAGATCTAAGTTTTAACTGCATTGAATTTTAATAAACTAGTTGATTTGGTAACATCGGATGTAAGGCTAAGGTGTGAGCGAATCTCTTGTATATTAACAAAAAATGTGAAATATAACACCTACAATACAACGATAATTGTATTGAAGACTTAAAAGAAGGGCAAAAATTACTAAAATGAAATATTTTAAATGTTACTCCACATTGTGGCAATGGCCATCAATAGTAGGCTAGATACTGCTCGCTCATTTTTCTACGCAAGCTGTCTTCCCCTATAATTATAGTGACACTTAGCATTTGTTATATTATAGCATTTTTTTTAGTTTCTTGTATCAGTGTACATTATGTTGGGGTTCAAATAAATAAATATTATTGCACTGCCCAGTGCCCACTGATTCATTTGAATTGTCGATGTCTTTACCAAGCAGTATAGGTATAAAGAAGATTGTCCTATGTGAGTGTGCTGGTATGGAAAAGGGCTTTCCCCTCACTCCAAACACACCCACACTTTGGGCTTGGGATCTCTTCACCTATTTGACTTGGCACTGACTGAAAAAGGTCAATCCTAAACAACAAACTTATTAAAAAAAACCCATATCATTTTGTTAAAAAAACACCAAAATAATGTTAACTGAGGAAGCTAAAACCTGTCAAAAGTAACTTGTTATACTATAAATACAAAACTAGAACTAAAAGTAAAATTATATTTACCATTAACAATAACATTCAAGAAACATGCTCGTTCTTCGTCACATTCCAAGCATGAAATTTATACAATAGGGATGAGTTGAAATGCAAATAAAATGTTAACAAGTTCACAGCTGAACACCAGAACGGAACTGAAATTATAAACAATATAAAAAGCTAAAATTATAACAAAATGATACACCTAAAGCGCTAGTTACATACAGAGCTAAGATATATTTTACAGTGCTTGCTATGAATCACTAAAGTTTAGTTAGGTAATTACCAAGCAAATGTACATTCAACATTAGAAGTGATAGGATAATAGTGACTGAAACATAATACACATTCAACTTATTAATTGTATAATAGAGTAATAAAAAAAATAATAATATTAGAGTAAAGCAATTTAGTACACACTGAGTTTCTATTTACGTAGTAATAGTAACTCAGTGTTAGTACAAAGTAAAGTTTATCTAATATAATAATGACACAAAGATTTTTCTTTTTTCACACAGTATTGTTAGTTTATAATATAGATAGTCCAGTTGTGAAGTGTACAATGGACATACTTAGATGTACTCTACTTTTAAACATTGTCTTAATTAAGACTACCTTGCTTTTTCTCATTCGTCAAGATGTTAACATGATAAAGATACTCCGAAGACAGACTTACCAATATGGCATCTCGAGGATTCCGTATCAACAGAATAGCTGAGGTAAACTTATCCTTTTGTAGAGGAGGAGCCTCGTGAGTTTTAACAACTAGCACAGACCCATCTGTGACATTCTCTGCTGGGAAACCATGGACTCGGAGACCATAGTCCATATATATGGAACCTGTTAAGATACCTGAAAGTGAGGGATAGTGCCAATGAATAGACATAGGTACATAACTGTTTATAGACATTAATATTATATGTAAACTCTAAGTCTTTCGCGGCCGGCGTTGGATGTTGTATGTATTGCTTCCGGGCTGTATGGTGGTGGTCTAAGTGATCGACGAAACGTCTGGAACACAAATTTCACTTAGACCACGGCCAAACAGCCCGGAAGTAATACATACAACAATAATATTATAATTATACATCATTGGGCATTCATCTGCTTATCAAAATATTTGATTTTAATTTTATAAAAGTCAGTACAGGCTCTGCCTAGTTTGGGACTTGAAGACCTTGTGTGAATGTTAACAAATAAAAAATATATGCTAGCTAACCCACATGAGCGGCAACATTTATTTATTTTCTGTTTGCCTGTCTAAGACAAGAGTATAACGCTAAGCCTTGATGCTTAGCCTTCTCTTGCCTTAGACAGACATACAGAAAGGAAGTTGAATGTTTAATTATTGTTCTATTTTATCTACAAACAGTGAAACTATTTAGTGAAAAATGTTTTAAGTATAACAAGTTTCTGTGTAAATATTTTCAATGTACAGGTTTTCTGTCTATACAGCTTTCTTATAAAATAAATAATATGTTTTGTAATATAATTAGTGGTATGAAAGAAAAAACTAATTGTGTGGCCTGAGAGGTTCTGTGGTGGGCCCATAAAGAAAACAGAGTGCCAGGGAAATACCTGCAGCTTATCCGTTCCATGTACAGCAAAGATATATGTAAGTTTGGTCTGAAGCTGGCATCACAGACAAGTTCAATGATTAAGTTTACTACTAATTCATACATATTTCTATTTCATTAAGCAACTTATTATATCAATGCTCCTTCAAACATGGTTATGCTTCTCTAATTAGTATGGGTAGAAACCCCTGTGTGAAGGGGACATTGCGGAACCCCCCCTTCTCAGATGTGATTTTAGAAGTTTCTAAGCTCACTATTTGCAGACATCGATTTAAGAGCGGGAAAAGGGCGGAGTGGGGAGGGGGCGAGAGGCTAGAAGGGTGGGACCCCTGCAATGAAGGGTAAGTTGCAACAACACCTCCTTGCTGCCTTAAATGTTGAGATAAAGAATTTATTTTTAAGTTATTAGAATTACTAGTTTATATTTTATGACTGCTCCAGCACTGCAGGAAGTGCAGCCTCTCCACCCTTGCTTAACAAAGCACAGACATCAATGTTTGCCTCCGGAGCTTCCACTTTTTGCTCGCCTTCGACGACCAGGCTCAGCTACTGCAGTTTACTTGATATCTGCACTTTATTACGGCGGGCGGGGACTGATGTCCTTCCGCGCCTCCGGCTCTAGAGATAACTTCTAGGGGTAGACTAGACAGACAAGTACCAGGTAGTCGGGGTTGGCAGATTTAGTTCTGTTATCATATTTACCTGACTTGTATTTAAACTATGTATGTATACTATGATAAATAACATGATTACCTGTAACTTGCTGCAACAAATATCTCAACCATGTATTTCCGCTACCTGGATATGAAACCAAAGCAACCACATTGGTAGATGGTGGTGATCTATATTCTAGTTCCTTACACCAGTTCACACTAGGAACTTGCCGTAAAGATAAATGGTTCATGTAACTTCCCCCATAGTACACGCCTTTAGTACCGTGCAAGGGGTTTAACATAAAAAGTATTATTGAGAAATACAATAACACAACCGCCGCTGCCAGCAAGAATATCGATCTTCGAGACATAACTTTAATTCACTGATCAATCTTGGAGACACATGGATATATTTTTTATTCATGATTTCATTTTCCAAATAAGACTTTTCATTTACTGCACTCCGCAGTAAACATTCAACATGCTATACTTACACTTACGATCACTGATTAGCACAGATTACTTAGGGGTACCTACCGTTGCTATTTTAGAAACAGACAGCAAGTTTTTTTTCTTTTTGTGGGTTCTCATATTTTGTGCATTATGATATACCGTTTATAGCTAAATAGACTACTATATAAGCATAGGTATTGCGTGGATATCTATAGATATTGTTATGCATGCATTGGTATGAACTAGATTACTTACTTAGATTTCACACTAATAGTTTTCGATATTGTAGCTAGACCGGGAAACTTCGGTTGGATTATGTACAATTTTTTTATCAGTTTCCATACTAGGTACATTAAAAAAACCATTTCTATGTTGAAATGTGAAATGATCACATAATTCCTCTTTAAAAGGAAACCTATGCAATTTAACGCCCTGTCGTCGGCTAACACAGTTGAATACACAACACTAAAGATACATTTTTGTACTTTGTGATGGGTGGAAATTAATAACTCATCCATCTATCTCAGTCTGCACCATATATCAGATAGAATACATACTAGTCTGTCGTAGTATAATATTGTAGTCTTTGGTCTGCACTCTATTGGCACACTGCAGCTTACCCCCGGGCTGCTAACCTATGAACCAACTCTATTTAGTTTATGCTATGAACTTTTTCCTCGTACAGGGGCCTTACTATCAGCTTTGTAAAAACCATGCAAGATCTGAGCAGTTCAAAAACCTGGCTTAAACCAATTAGTGTAAAGTCATACCATCACCACGGCATTACGCTCCTTTAATTGAACGGTTCGATCATTGATATTCTCAAAGGTGAACGGTTATTGTTGTCTCTGGCATGTTTAAGCTAGGTTTTAGAACTGCTCGGAAGTTGAATGGATTTTACAAAGCTGATAGTACGGCCCCAGGTAAGTTTAACTTCAAATCTTACTGCCGCAATCAGAGACATCAATAAACTTTAACTTACCATTAAGTTTTCGTGATGTTTCCTGAAATTACAAATATTTTTTTAAGATTCGTGAATCAAAATCTCGTACATATTTGTACGAGATAATATCGTCCCGGTATCTTGTAAGGAAGACCGAAATCTCGTAATTGTACGAGAATCCTCGAACGGTTGGCAAAGCTGTCTCACCTACAAAATAAATAGAGTTGATCTCACCTCACTTTCTGATGACAGATTACCTATGGAAATCTCTTTATGATCTGCCGTGCGTGCGTTTGGCAACTCCATCCATCGGCCAAGCCTTGACTCTTAAATGAGTATAATAATATAGTTATATACGGAGACCATCCACAGCCTTAATAATATTTTGCTCCAGGCGTGCGTTCGCCAGTTCCATAAGCCAAGCCATATCTTGCTTGACAGCAGATGTGTGGCGTTCACGACCTCAATTAAAGCATTATTTGCTTCACCCAATATTTATTCATGACCATTCACGTCAATCAAAGAGTCATCAAGTTGCGAGTGAATAGATTCCTTATAGGTCATGGTTATGGTGCCTTCGTTTGATACGATATCAATTGAAATGTTGGTTACCACACCACTATTGACTATGTCGAGGCCTCCGATTTAAAAACAACGGAGCCGAAGTTGGAAGCGGAGGTGGAATATCAATAGAAAGTTCAGGCATATCGGAGTAGGAGTCGAAGCTCCGTAGCATCGCTACGTTAGTTAG
This sequence comes from Apeira syringaria, assembly GCA_934044485.1. Classification (NCBI taxonomy): domain Eukaryota; kingdom Metazoa; phylum Arthropoda; class Insecta; order Lepidoptera; family Geometridae; genus Apeira; species Apeira syringaria. The sequence continues at coordinate 853,338 of OW203656.1, read as the reverse complement.
TTAGCTTTAAACGGTCAACAAACAAGTTGCCATGACGACAACCGTCCAATGTAATCCCACGTGATCTATCAAAATGAAAGTGGTGTTTTGGCTGTGGTCAAAAATAAGAGTGACTATTTTTGCTCTGTTTCAACGCCATGATCATAGATCAGATAGAATTCATACTAGTAGCCATGACGATGTCTCATTGCTTAATTGTGTTAATTTTTAATTGATAACCAATTGCAGTGTAAGTTAATTTGCAACACTTCGTTTTTATTGACCGACTACTTAGAAATGGCTAATAATAGTAAAGATCTTGAAGAGCCCGCAGTTGCGGCCCAACAATACTTTCTAAAAAAAGATTTTACGTCTGCTCTGAATCACATGAAAGAATTGGAATCCCTAGTCGGAAATAATAACAAACGAGTGCAGCACAACAAGGCCGTTGTAGAGTTCTTTGCTGAGGATATGAAAAATGTCAGTAAATTCAAAAAGACCATTGCTCAACTTACCGGACAAAGCTTCCCAGATATAGAAATGAAGGACTCAATTTCACCATTTGTTGCTTACAATTATGCCGTTGTGCTGTATCACTCTCGTTACTACTACCAGTGCACGGTGATATTAGAAAAGGTTCTCACTTCTAAAACCATCAAAGACCCCAAATTGTTCCAACAGATTATTCTACTCTTGTTAGAGTCTACACTGTGCAGACGTACATATGATAAGACTCTAGAGATAGCTAAAAATCATGGAGATAAAGTAAAATCTAATGTAGAACTTGGTGAATTATATGATAGACTTGTCAGTAGAGCTCAGCTGTTGACGGGTAATATTAATAATCTCAATCTAAAACCAGACTCTATAGAAAATGTATTTATATTGGCACAGCAACTGTATCTCAGTGGTGATGTAAAAGAGGCAGCTAATATGCTCGGAAATTACAGAACAATGAAGTACAATTATGATTTGAAATCTCAAGGTGAAGATATTTGGGCAGCAATCAACAATAATCTTGGTATCATTTATTTATCTATTAAAAAGCCATTTTTAGCAACTAAGTATTTCCAACATGCAGTAAAAGAACATTACAAAGCAGTGGACAGTGAAGATGGCGATAGATTAATAGTTTGTAAGGATAGACCTATGTATATATACAACTTGGGGCTTGCATTGCATGCTGCTAATAGCTGCGAAGGAGCTTTTGAGTGTTTTGTAGAAGCAGCAAGACATTACCCCAACAATCCACGAATATGGCTGCACTTGGCTGAATGCTGTGTCAAAAAATGTTGCAGCGATGATACTATACAATATTCAATGAAGAAATTGGGTAGTGGGGCACATACAAGAATTTTGCTGTCAAAAGAAGAAAAGAAAGAGAATTTTTTGCATTCTCCAGGAGAATCATTTGCTATGCCGTCCCTTTCACTCGAGTTTGCAGTATTGTGTCTTAGAAATGCAGAAACACTACTACCTAATCAAGAACCACCTTCTGATACTAGTTTACCATATATTCAAGCTCCTCCAGGACCTCCAATCAACTGGAAACAGAGATGTGAACTTAGGAACTCTACATTTGTTTTACAAAGCTATGTTTTATTGTATCTGAATGATCCACAGGCGGCCCTTTCAAGTGCTAATGATTTACTTGCTCAGCCGGAAGCTTCGAGTAGCCACAAAGCCTGGGCACACATATATGCCGCAGAAGCCCTTATCAACTTAGATCGAATAACTGATGCAGTAGAGCACTTGCACCCCCCAATGATACATGATTTAGTTTCAGTATTGCCATATCAGATGAGGGATATGATTGCTGTATCAGTATGGGCTAAAGCGGCAGTTTGCCACATACTTCGAGGAGATCTTGTTACAGCAAGAAAGATTTTGTTACAGATAAATTCACCAAGGGTTTTGCCATTACAGATGTATTTAGAAATCTGCACAGGGAATGTGGAAAATTGTCAGGCTATAGTAAGAAAACTTAGATTGCCAAGTACATCTCATTAAATAACCTACAAGCTGAATTATTGTTTATAATAAAATAATTATGGTAACATAAGCCTTTTGTTATCTGTGTAATGCAACAAATAGCTGTCAAAACTACATGACTTTTAAGCTGTATACCATGTGTTCTGGCTGTAATATTGGTAGTCATTATTGAAGTATTATAGTTTTAATTATATATACACATTTCCATTTTTGTTTTTTCTCTTATAAGATATTCTTTTTGCTTACTTTAGTCTTGTGTCAATTACGATTGATTGAATCAAAATGATCACAAATGTTTGCCCCTGCCGGGATTCAAACCCAGGGTGCCGGAGACACAGAAGTCAAGTCATTGACACTAACCACTGTGCCACAGCGACATTCAGCAGCTTAAGGCCTTAATAAACATGTTTCTTTAAAATTTATAGAATAAATTGACTATTCATCACTGTAGTGATCTCTATCCACTACTCTTTCTCTAGACAAGAGTAAAAGATCTGACATCGATAAAACAGCTAAATACCCCCATGTGAGACAATAATCATCACCCTAGTGAGTAAGTCATATGATTTATCTGGTTATTATGAAATGACTGATTGATACAGCACTCTAGCTACAGAGCTAATGTGTGATGAAGACCTGCAACCGTTCAAATGATCAGGTCTTTTATTTCAATAACTTTGTTAATAGGTTGTGAAGAATGATTGACAGACACAGGCCTAACTCAACTATAAATTACTAAATTCAGTAAGAAACTATTTACAAAATGCACACACCTCAATTAATGCTATATATTCAATATGTAGGATATAATCTGTATACATCTTCATGGAAGTATTGAATGCTATTTGGTTCAGAAGTTGAATAAAATAAGTTTAAATTATGATAAATAAATGTATTATAAATCTGGATAAAAATGACCCTTGATTTTTTTTGTTGATCTCTCAGCAGGTTTTAAACACATGTGCTTTCCAAATAATGTGATTCTCAAGTTCTTCAAATGCATTTCGAATACATTCTCTTTTTTTGGTATTGTTGTCACTATGTTATCTCTAGACAAAATTTTAAATGTATTTTTAGTGTCCATGATACAAATACCCATTTTACCTACATAACTTGGGCACTTGGATCTAATCACTTTGAGAATACTACCATGGAAATCAGCCTTGTATAGGCTTTGTGTAAAGCTATCCCAATTTTTACTGGGACACACAGGGATTGGGTTGTCCATTTCCAGAAGTTGTTCCATATATTTTGTCCAAATAAGGTTCAACTGAATCATATCTTCATATTTGATGCTATCTCTCTTTATAGTGTAAAATCCAAGGCAGCGTTTCTCTTTCCTTGTTAAACATTGCTTCTTTTTTTTCGGCTTAGTTTTCTTAACTTTACTTTTTCTTTTAGCCAAAACAAAATTGTGTTTCAATTCATTTTGTATATTGGGTACATCTGACTTAGAAACATTCGACTTCAAAAAGGTAACAATGGTTTGAACAGCTTCTTTATTATATGCTTTTTCATTCGACATATTTTGATCCATCTTGTTGCAGTGGTCGGTTTTCTGATCAGTGCACTGATTAGAAAGCGAAAGATCAGTGGTGACAGGTAGAAGAGTGGCACAAATTAAATAGATGTAGAGTGGTTAGTACCTAGCACAAAGTACAAACTATTTAAGATGCTATTGGTCCGTAGTACTTAATAGTGGCACGCAAAGACAAAGACTACATTATTTATACTGGGATACACCATAACCTTTATTTAGAACTATTACCCTACGACGACTAGAGAAAAAAAGTTTCGTTGCTTGCAGTTAGAGACCTAGAGAATGTAATACTATACTACCGTGGTTAGAGATGAGTGTGTATAATTGCCGGCCAGGGAATTGGCGCCCTGATAACTACCGACCCAATAAATACCACCCAGATAATTCATGACCATGTACGTCGGTTATCAGGTCGGTATTTCACTGGCTGCGCAGTACTTGGCTGCGTATTCCACCCCGGTAGCGATTTTGTTCGGCACGTATTTCCCGACCAAATAATGCGCGGCCGATAAAAGCCACCCAGATAATTCGCGACCACCTTCTATTGGCTGAAATCCGTTACGCTTATTGGTCTAAAATGATTCTTAAATCGATTCTATTGGTGGAATTATTTATTAAATTGTAAGGCTTTGCTCATCATGCGATAGACAAAATCCTAGTTTTGCTCAATGCTGACAATCTGGAAAAAAAAACTAAACATGGCGAATGTGTTTGTTTTTGTTTACTTCATTGTGAAATTTCATTGGGTTCATGATTAGTCCATATCTGAAATCTGAATGCTCGTGCAAGAGCGGCACGTCACGGCACGAACGACAAGTGGAAATCAATCGGTCTTTTCATATGTCGCCAGCTTTCCGGATGGATTGTTCTAATATCTACAACTAGAGGAAGGATGATAGAACCAGACCGAACAAATTACGTAGATTTTAAATGATTGTGTCTATTGTTCATGAGATATAAAAGTTATTTTCTTCGTGGCCTGTGGCTGGCTGGTATCTATAACAAATAAACAACGTGGGAAAAAATGACGCGTTAGCTGTCACTGTTGAATCAGAATGTTACGTGAGAAGAGATGGAGTATTGATTGTATCTGTACGAACACCTACGCTTGAGTTACCAAGTTTCAAGCTGGAAGTCTCACCCTCCCATGTTCAGAAGCAACCGTCTATTGAACATTGACAAACCTCTGAAAAAATGAAGGCTGTGCTATTTGAATAGTTATTACCTTATAATGGTAGAAAAAATAAATGCTTGTTATGTGTTTACTGCTGCGCATAGATTAGTAAGTGTGAGTAAATATGTATGGAAAGAACAAAGTAACCATACACATGCCTTCTAAGTCGTCTACTGCTTTACTAGATGTAAAATGATACCAAACAATTCTGTTACTGAGCATTTTTTTTGTTTTTATGACATCCATGCCACCTGTCTTTGGTGAAATTGTCTCAGCCCCATAGAAGCCACCATAATAAAATGTTGAAATTACCAGCTTACATACTCTCACAATAAACACTTAAACAGAGGAACTTTCTGGACTGTATGTATAGTATCGGCATGTCTTCAACACCAAGGATTGCATAACTATTAGGTATCACATCAAATTTTTAATCCATTGTTCAAGTGATTTCCTTGTTTTTGCAAACATGCCACTGCATTGTCATATTCATCTTGTCATATTAAAACTGTAATTATAAACTAACCAACTTTTTAATTTAATGTAACCATGGACTAAGGCTTTATTCCTGAGAAACCACATCATCTCATCAGCACTAAAAGTACATTTAACTTACTTAATTAATAATTAATTTCTAACAAAAATGTTTTGCTTTGACCATATAGCGTAGTCAGACAGAGGTGCAACCAATATAGTGATGTATAATCTAACATTGTATATTAGTGAGAGACTGAACACAACTCTTCTAATGTCAATATTCGTGTTGTACATCCTCTATTCACCCTTATACTTAACTAATTGGCTAATGCCGATGACACTTTTCCTAATGAAAACTGCTTGGATGGTCACGGGCTTCCATATAGGTTTATTTGTTAAACGATGTGAAGGGGGGTCTTTATTCAACAAATATGTTTTATTTAAAATGTAAATACTATGGTAATTACTCATGTGACTACATGAGTAATTCTCATCTTTAATACATTCATAATGTGTCAAAACCACTTCAGTTTTACCAACAAAACATCTTTTATTAAAGTTCATCCTTTTGGCTCTATCATTATAATATCTATCTAACATAAATGTCATATATAGACATGAAACTAGGTTATATAGAAAAACTCTAGTGTCGACAAACAACAACAAACTGGCCAAGGGCGAATCAGTCCCGTGTTAAAAACTCTTAAATGTTTTTTCTTTGTATTGAGCCTTTGGTACGTGATCCCGATTCGCACTTAGCAGGTTATAGTTAATTAGCACAAGCACCAGTGCTCCAGGGGCTAAAATTTAATAAAAAGGGCTGTTGTAAACTGTTAAAGCACCAGCTGTTTAAAATGATATATGTATCACTAGTGGTCATATAGGTACCAAAAATTACCATGTAAGCCGCTAGTACTTTAATTAGTTACAGGAATTTGTCCCATAATGCTTAATGTTGTGTTCCAATGTCATAGTTCCAGACTGGCGCAGCCTGCGGTAGCGGTCAGTTATTGAATTTCTCGTCTTTAACTGACCGCCACCGCAGGCCGCGCCAGTCTGGGACACTAGTACGTCTTGACCGACAAAAGTAGCAGAGTTAGTCGGTCTAGACATACAACAGGAGTACCTAAGTTAGCCGGTACAAGGGGCAGTAGGTACGTTTATAATCTTATAAGGAGTAACATAACCTACAAATTATGTAGGTAGTTGATGAAGCGAAGGCTGTTTATCATAGAACACTTAATACAATATCTGTTTATTATTGTAAGTGAGCCTAGCCAAGTGATAAATCATTATATACATCGCTGTTCGCAAAAAACCTTCAGATTTAACAAGCTAAATTATGGAGTAGGGATGGGTAAAAAATATTGATATATCAAAATATCGATACTAATTAGTGAAATTTTTTCCCGCGATATATCAATTTTCGATATTTATTTTAAGATATCAAAATCGATATATTTTTAAAGCTCTGCTGTCTGCTCATGCGTCACATCATGATTTTGACCAATCCGATTTCTTAAATTTAGAAAATATGCAGTAGGCTGTATGGGTTTAGTTTCTTTGGTTGTTACAAATACTGGTATGAATGTTTTTTTTTTTGTTTCTTTTTTTTATGTCAAGCAATTCGAAATTTTTATTTTAAATAATAAAACTTATGTTGAAACAGCCAGATGTGAATTTGCTTTAAAATTTTGATAATTTAGGCAATTTTTATAAATAATTGCAAATTGGGCAAAATTTCTTGGGTGATATATATCGATATATTTGAAAAATATCGATATTTTTTTTCCATTTGCCCATCCCTATTTTGGAGTATTGCCAGGGTTGCCAACTCAGATCTTAAAAAAGTCGTAGGCCAGGCTTAAAAAATTCGTAGAACTGTACTATTTGCATGTGAAAAGTACGTAGATCTACGTAATTTTTTTCTTGAATTGAAAAATAATGAAACTTTTATCACTTTCACACAAAGGGAATTAATTAAATATAAAAGATAATATTACGAAATATCAGCTTTCTGAAACAAATTTCTAGGTATAAAATGAAACGTTTATTTATATATTATTTATATAACATATTTCAATATGTCTTCACTATCTGCTCGCAGGGAAATGTTGGATGCGGTATTTACTTACAAGCTTTTTAGAAATTATGTAGATTGTCCTGACCTACTGCAGCGGTTTTATTATAAAGTTCCTCGGAGATATCCTCGAAGCTGTATCACACTTTTTGTTCCACCTTTTCGTCGCACGTCGTTAGGAGCCCATTCTGTAGTTTCTAGATTATGTAAGATTGCAAACAAATGCAGTGGCGTTGCCGACATTTTTTCAGATTCTCTTGGTCGATTTCGCAAAAAAACATCGGATTACATAATCAAGACAATAAGTAAATTAAATAAATAGAAGCACTCCACAGATTTTTAATTAGTTAATTACCTTTTACGACTGCTTACTAATTATATTTTAAAGCTAGTATTGTGTTTTACAATGCATGAGGTGTTAGCCTATAATTGGTTATGCATTAAGCAATTGTAATATAGTGTAAGGTAAACATTGTATGTATAAATGTTGTAACTGTTGGTTGACCTTAAATAAATAAAATATATAAAAATATTTTTTTCCTTAAATACAAGATATACATTATTACAACTAAAACCAATGCGATGTTGCCTACATAAATTACTTATATAATAAATAATATTTCCTATTTAACTATGGTATTTTCACATAATCTATGTGCCACTTCTGTGAATTCTGCCAGGCTACATAGAAAAATATCTACTTGTTTGGAAATTCGATTCAGTATTACTATCGCGCGTGACATGGGAGCATACTTAAGGTGATTCGTCTTTAGCGTTGGTACGCCGTACTCTTAAACATAAAAAGCGCAAAAACTGTTTTTGCTATTTCTCCACCATTTCGCTGTATTTACGCTCATAGGGATAAGAATTTTGGGTAATTATAGTTGTGCTAAGATGTTATGGTTTAGTAGAAATCCATGAAAATTTTGCCTTAGCAGGCATATAAATTCTTAATATAATTAAAAAATACTATTATTATTAATTACACTTTTTTATTTATATATGGCTAAGATAATATTATTATGCCTAAGTTCCAGTGGGTTAAGTTAAATAAATCAATTCGCTCATCATAATTTATGTCAAGTTAATAATTATCATAGGTACAGTAATGGAACCACTTTTTGTTAAGGTAATTATTTACAGAATAATAACATTTATCCAAAAGGAAGTCAAATATTCTTATTTTACGTTGATTATAATGAACTCTTTAAACCTATCAGGTAATTTGTTATATATTCTTATTGCCATGCAGTTTGCGTTTTGATTACTAAGTTGAAGTCTGTAGGGGAACATTTTACATATTTATTAAGATTCCTACAGCTTCTATGAATTGCATCTTTGTATTTTTGAAATATAAGTATAAGAATCTTTATAGGTAAAACACACTAAGATACAAATATAACTATTTACTACTTTCCTCTTTACCTGATTTTGGTACCAACTGACGATTCTAATTATTACTGATAATGTTCTTCAACTTGGTTACATGACTTAAAAAATAATAGCATTGAAGTCATCATAATTGAGCAGTAAGCTCAAAACTATAATGACTAATTTAACTATGAAACTTAAAAATCGCCACTCATTTGGTCGAAATATGTTCAATATATAATTGGATACTTTTCTTTTATTAATTGTTTTAGCTTAACATTTTGCGCTATATCTCCTACAAGTATAGTTAGACCAAGTTGCCATTGTTATTTAGTAAAATTTGATGAAAAATACGTAGATTCTGGGACTGAAGTCCGTAGATTCACAGGAACGGGCTAAAATACATAGATCTACATAAAAAGACGTAGAGTTGGCAACGCTGAGTGTTGCCATAAGCAGTGCTGCCAACTGCCTAACCAACAAATCTGGATTTCAAGGTCTCACAAATCTGTAAACATACATTTGGAATATATCGAGGAATATATGAAACAATAATTAGGGTACGTACTGTAACGAAGAAGTGAACTATAAAGAGGAAATAATAGATAATAAATGTTATTTTATATATGGATTTTTTACATAATTATATATTCATTTTACTAAAATTAGTTCCATTCTTACAATACAAAACCATGGTACATTGTTTAGCAATTGTTTCGCAAGTAGCAGTTCCTCTGTTGTCCGCGATCTTTTAATAAAGAAAATATACTTTCTACTGCAGCGCTGGAATGGGGAGGCAAAATAAAGCGGTAACAAGAGATCGTTATATATGACCAATTTTAACGAATATAGCTATAACTCTCGCATAATTTGTCTATGGTATCATGTAATGAAGTGAAAACTTCAATAGCGGCGTTGTGCACTTTTGGGAAAATATATTAAACTCGCGTCTGGACACCTGGCGTCAGACGCGTGACGTCATATGGAAATTTAAACTTAAATGTATTACGAATAAGGAACATTTTTGTTTGTTGGTAGGTATAAAAGCAGAGACAGACCGGGCCCGTATGCGGCACGGCCGTGCAGAGATAACATTTCAATCGTTTAACATGTTGATTTTGACTTCATATCCACAACGTTAATGTTCAAAATTTCACTTTCGCCGGCACTAACGCCGGCACTCCCGGAGTGCAACCCGTTTTTTTTTTGTGAGACGAATCGATTTCACGACATTGAAAACAAGTTTAATCAAATTAAGCTATTATACAACTGTGTAGAAAAGCAGTTAGTAGCAATATGAACTGAATGGGATTAACTGCTATTAAATTGAGTTACTGTGTTCTTGTGAGTTTAACTATAAATTAAAAATTAGTCTACGATATCCACAAACGTAATCTATCTTTTTAGCTGATATAGGTATTAAGTATATGATTTTGTATGGTGCTCCAGCATAAAAGTTTTTTGTTTTTATGCAATTGCAATAACGCTCGTGGTACATTGTAGACAAAGGGTTTCTGAGAATGCAACTTTGAAGTAGAGAATTTAATTCTTATTTTATTTCTGCCACTCCATTGCAGGACACAAGAAATTGCGTGGAAAATAATAATGTAACACGTATCACGGCAGCGAAAAACTTAGAGTGAGGAGCACCATCCAACGTTAGCGTTATAGTACCTGTCAAATCAATAGTTAGGCAAAAATTCAGTTGCACCATCAAAAAGTTAAAATGACGTCACGATTTTACCATAACCATAAACACTCACTTTTGGTTGGTTGTTGTTAATATTAGTGTCATGAAATTGTGTTCACACAATGGCGATCAGCAAATGTATTCTGGGTACAGAGTACCCGCCTACCTACTTCTGTTTCTATTTCTGTCTCTGTTTTCTCGGTCACTTACTCAGCTCAAGCTCAAATGCTCAGTACATGCACATACCATAAAAGTGAAGTTGTGGGTTGATTTTTATATGCAAACAATTTTACATTGAAATCCAAACAAATTAGGTGACATATTTCGTAAACCTATACAATAATGTCACTATTTAAAAGATATCTTGTGGGAAAGTAGTAGTTCATTTGAGGACTCTGTAAAAACGAAAACTATAAAACCCTGTTTGTGGATAATACTGGTCGCAGAAAAAAGAAATTATAATTCTAATAATCTTAATAATAATAATAATATAATCATCAAGAAAAGATCGGTTGGATTAAAGTTAATCCCACAAAATACTACGCACAAAAATTACAAAATTAAACATCAAAACTTCTCGCCTCCGTCCGAGATCACAATAATTGACGAAAGTGAAAATGACATTTGGAGACAACAAATAGAAAGTGTTCCAACTCATAATATATTTTCCCTGAATAACTTTAGCGACAAAACCTCATTTGACTGGCAGTACTAATATCTTTAACTGTAGCAAATTTTTTGATAGTGCAACTCCCGTGCGTTAATGTAACTGAAATCAACGTTCGCTAGTGATAAAGTTATCTTTGACCATGACGTAAACTAGAGTTTTGGTGTAACTCACACTTAATCGTTTGAATTAATAAAATTTGTTATAGTTTTGAAAATCACGAGACCAAATAACATTACTAAAAAGCCAAAATTTGCTTGACGTAGGGCGTGCGTAGCCAAAACTCCTAATAAGCGAAAAAAATGAATCGTGGACATCTCTGTCGATCGCATCCGGAAGACAAAATATTGCGATCTGAATTTCACGACAGGCTATGTTTTTATGATTTAGAGACAAAGAAGAAAAAAATTACATAGTAATATGATATGACTAGTTAAGTACTATTCTACAAGCGTTAACACACGGATAACGCTTGACACTGAGAGAAAACATAAAAAATGTCAAAGACACTTTAAAGTGATACACATGAACAACGAGAACGTTTTGTTAAAATGATGGCCCAGTACTTTACAAATTATATTCATATTCATATTGTTATATAATCTAGTGGCCCGTTTTTGTTTCGAGATAAGTATTATATTTATCTTGGTAAGCAGATGAGTGCAATCATAGATTCATTATTAGCACAATTTACCTGGCGTGCGTTCGGCAGCTCCATAAGCCAAGCCATATCTTGCTCTGACAGTGCGGCGTTCACGAACTCAATTAGAGCCAAATCTTGGTCGGCTGTCAAAATTGACTTATGCAGTAGTAACTTAACACGTGATTCAATAGCATTGTAAGTGACTTCTTCTTCTTCTTCTTCTGTAACATGTTATGGAGTAGCCGTTCGTGATACATCGATCAAATATTGGTCGATCAAAATTTGGCTGACAAAGCTCCTGAACGCAGCCCTGTTTGTGCGCGGCTACCATAAAGTAAAGAAAAAGGTAAGCTACCAATCAACCACAAAATATATAGTTATGTCTAAAGACAATCAACTGTATGCATAGAGGCAGTTTGTAGCGAATTAACATTTAATTTCGAATAAACTATAAGCGTTACGCTTCCACTTTCTTAATGCATACTGCCAAGGAATGGAACTCGTTGCCCGAGTCTGTGTTTCCCGATATGTACAATCGGTGAGACAGTTGTCAAACGTAAACTTATATATGTAAAAAAAAAAAAAAAACGATTGGCAACCAAGAAGTCAAATTTGAAAAAAAAGAATGTTCATAATAATTATCATAGCCATGAACATTTTTTTATGGTCACCCGTTTGGTACACGTCCACAAACATAGTTTATTTGTTAGAATTTATTTTTCACCTAGTCTATCATATTGCTGAAGGTCGTTCTTACTTGAGATCTTCTACTATAATGTTTAATTAGCAGTATATATTGCATATTTATTGATTTGGGAGATACATGAATTACAAAGGTCACAGCCAAAATGTAAAAAAAAATCAATACATGATTGAATTTATTTTAATTGGAGAATAAAAATTACAAATTAAACTAAGTAACTTAAAGCATTTTAATATAAGTAAGCTAGTGGCCCCTATTTTTTTTTAGTGTATATATTTTATAATAAATAGACACACTACATCGAAGATATCCCGCACATTACAATGGCCATGATACAGCTGAAAGACAACAAGTCACCTGGTGACGACGGAATAACATCTGAGTTTCTAAAAGCGGACAGAGTACCGGTGCTCAAAGTCCTCCAGAAGTTTTTCAATTTCGCTCTTATTGGAGGTATAACGCCAGAAAAATGGAACAAAGGCATAATAGCGCTGTTCTTCAAAAAAGATTAAACATTTTGCCCAAGAACTGCAGACCCATCATCCTTCTGAGTCATGCTTATAAACTCTTTTCGCGGGACATCGAAACCGTCTCAATCGCAGGTTTCATAAATACCAGCCACCCTCTTATCAGAATTTCTTGATTTATAGTTCCTGTTCCTGAAATCACCACCGCCACGATATGATTTTCGCACTGAATGTGGAAGGTACACGACGAAAGAAACTTTAAGGGTTTGACTAATATTTGTCTTACCTTCACAACAAACCACTTATAGATTAATTTCAGTTGATATAACTAAGGGGTCACTTTATTTCAATTCACCTCACAATTGACTGAGTCTAAGTTATTTAAAATATTTTGAACGTATCCAGAAATTCATGTCCTAACGTTGGTATGATGTGAACATCTAGGGAATTCATTGTGGACTAGACTTTATAAAAAGTGGCTTTCAATTATCAGGCCGGTAAATATAGGGTCGGTAAAGCTCGGGTCGGTAAATCACTGGCTGCGCATTATCGCCCGGTAGAATTTGTACCACCCTAGGAATTACCACCCTGATAATGCGCGGCCTGATAGCTCATGTACATGGCTTTGAATTATCTGGTCGCCAATTATCTGGCCGGTAATTCACAGGCCGGGAATTATTTGGTCGGCAAGTAACGTTTCCCGATCGAGATGTGTAACTCAGTGTTGCCAGATGACCGTGTGAAACCCCCCCGAAAATTAGGTTTTTGGAAAATTTTAAGGGTCTGCACACATACAATGTGTTACGTGCGCGGATACAAATGCACTCTATGGCGCGTATCGGGCGCATTGGCAGATCCGGACAATCTTTTATACACGTTACCCAACATTACTTCTATTAAACGAATGAATAAACGATAGAGTAATCTAATACACTGGAACGAATTGAACGATTACAGAATTAATGAATAAACGATTGTATTGCAGTAGTGTAATGGGAATTGTGCTTGTAGTAGAATGATTAAGGTACAAAAAAGCATTCAGAATATCTCCCAAGTTAATTTTTTCCCCCGAAAATCCCCCCAAAGAACCTTTCCCCCCAAAAATCCCTCCAGAGTTTAAAAAAACCCCGAATTTGCAGGGAATCCCCCCCATCTGGCAACGCTGGTGTAACTCAGCTCTGCGTCGGTTCAAAGATCCGTATCGGATCGAATTGAGCTTGTGATCCGTAACTCAATTAAAAAAGTAAAATGCATGACTCACGGATCAGCCGTGACTCACACGAGCTGTGGTGTTCCAGAGCTGTAGTGAGTTGATTTTGAACTGTTTATCTGTAGATCCGCTAAGTCATATGCGAGCTATGTAAGGCCGTATACTCACGGATCATCCGTGACTCACACGAGCTGTGATGTTCCAGAGCTGTAGTCATTTGATTTTGAACTTTTTATCTTTAGATCCGCTAAGTCGTATACGAGCTATGTATGGCCGTATTTATTGTAGTTCTGGAATTCAGTCATATTATCCATAGCCAATATGACAATGTATTTCTTAAATTCATCAATGAGTGTGAATTTAATTAACAAGATATCAGTAATTATTTCAGTATCCTTTTTATAATATATTTATTTATTTATTAATATTCCTACACGTAATATTATATAAATAAAATTTTTAAGGTTTTTCTGAAAAATATATTTTCATTTCAGCTAAACATTTAGTCAAATATTATGCGATTCTAGCAAGGGACTTATTTTGAGTTACTGAGTCAGTCACAATCAACTCCGTACAAAAAATACAAATTGATCTGATCTGTGAACCGACTCAAAGATCCGTCTCAGACACTTGAGCTTTGATCTGAGATACGGATCGTGATTCTTTAGTGAGTTACCCATGTCTACTTGCAGTTGCTTACCTAACCTAACAAAAAATGTAAGCAAACACAACCATAGAGAAGATTTAGTGAATGGACGACAAGGTATAGATAAAGCGATTTAACATGTATTAATCCATTCATTTTAACCAATGGCCCAAAGCGATGGTTAACTTTTATTCTTTTATCTATGTACCTATATGGCTCCACACATCTGTGTATTTAGCCAGCGCCAAGTTTCAAATATTTTCAAGTTGATAGTAAATAAATCGAGAATGTCGTAGTTAAGTCAAAGCTGTGTCAGTCATACCCGATCAAAAAAACGAACCCATCTCAGAATCGGCTGAAACGATTTTGATGAAATAGATATTTGCTACAGCGCTATTTATGAAACAGCGAATGATGCTCGGTCCGCTAGCGACTAGTTAATCGTTAAGTGCAACAAAACACTGCGTAACTATCTCTTCCCTGAACAATAAAAATTGAAAACTTTGTTGTCATACACTACCAACAAATGGCGAATGTCAATTGGTCAATTGAATTTGACGTTTGTGGCGTGGCATTTGTGGCAACAAAGATTTTTCCCAACTCGAACGACGCATACACGTCATTTACACGAGAGCTGTCAAGTACGACGATTCATTTGAATATTCATGATTTAAAAATGTTTCATAACCTGTTGTTTGACAGCGCTCACAGTGCTCTACGTCGTACTCGTGAGCGTTCTAAGCACAGGATGATGACGTCATGGATGACGTCATATATATTTTGTGTGCAGCTGTCAGTGCATGAATGATTTTAAGCACGCTCTCTGTCATAGATCAGATAGAATACATACTAGTACTCTCTGTGCTCAAAGCCGCTTTCTGATAAGTGCTCAAAGTGCTCAAAGCTCAATTTGAAATACACCATAATATGTATTCTATCTGATCTATGATTAAATCACTTGAGCTTGGTCAGAAAGCGAAAGATTGAACCACACACTGGAAGTGCGCTGTAATAAATGCGATAAACGGTTAATTAGACATGGGTAACTCACTAAAGAATCACGATTCGTATCTCAGATCAAAACTCAAGTGTCTGAGACGGATCTTTGAGTCAGTTCACAGATCAGATCAATTTGTATTTTTTGTACGGAGTTGATTGTGACTGACTCAGTAACTCAAAATAAGTCCCTTGCTAGAATCGCATAATATTTGACTAAATGTTTAACTGAAATGAAAATATATTTGTCAGAAAAATATCAACTCCTTAAAAATGTTGTTTATATTTGTAGGAATATTAATAAATAAAAATATATATATTATAAAAAGGATAATGAAAATTACTAATATTTTGTTAAACTTCACACTCATTGATTGAATTTAAGAAATACATTGTTATATTGGCCATAGATATAATGACTCTGAATTCCAGAACTAAAATAAATACGGCCTTACATAGCTCGCATACGACTTAGCGGAGGTACAGATAAACAGTTCAAAATCAACTGACTACAGCTCTGGAACATCACAGCTCGTGTGAGTCACGGCTGATCCGTGAGTATACGGCCTTACATAGCTCGCATATAACTTAGCGGATCTACAGATAAACAGTTTAAAATCAACTCACTACAGCTCTGGAACATCACAGCTCGTGTGAGTCAAGGCTGATCCGTGAGTCATGCATTTTACAATTGAGTTACGGATCACAAGCTCAATTCGATCCGATTCTGATCTTTGAACTGACTCAGAGCTGAGTTACATAGCTCTACGGTTTGGTTAATTAAACCACAAAACGTCCGGAGAGAAAAAATGAAGTTGTTTAATGGCAAAAAAATCCCAATGGTAGGGCTGGGAACCTACGCGGTAAGTTGGGTCCTCCAACAAGTGAGTTGGGTTAGAGTTGTCTTTTGCTTGTGAATGTTAAATAGCCGGGCTACCTCATTGATTAAACAATCATTATATATAAATATCATTCAGTTAACCGGTACACGATTACGAGACACCGATTCGAGGTAACATATCGAATCCCTAAACCTCCCTTCGGAAGATACCTAGTTTTGTGAATAGCTTTGTCAATGAATGCGAAATTACGAGGTTAGGTCCGCAATTATTATAAAGAGTTGTTCTTTTCTGATGTTGTTCATATGTTTTCCCCATTAGAAGGGTTCCTTTTTTCACACCATTGATTTCCCAAATCCGGCTTTCCGAAGTGCTGGAGCTGTCGGCAGTTCTGAGTGTACCATGAAACATGAAGCACATATCATCTTTCGGATGGATAAAACCCATTGAGGAAACCACCCCTCCTCACTCAAGTATTATGTATGTGTGTAGTATTACACTCTACTCCCCTTGACGCAATGACCTATTATTCCTCCACAATTATATTAATGGTTATGCCATTACTCCATGTGACATAGGATATGGGGATGTAACACTCCTTGAATCAAATGAATATCTGGAATCAGAGTGTGCAGATTCATTCTAAAGGTATTAGTAATTTAGCCTGTATATTTGGAGTATATAGGGACTTGGACTACATACCTGTTTAAATAAATGAATAACTTTCTGTTCTATACTACTTTAAAAGGTGGGTATAACTCAATAATCTCTGAATTGTTAATTATCTAAGATAACATTTTGCTGAACAGATAACTTTTAAGTTTGTTTCTAAATTAACATTCTACTGGTTATCAAAGTTAACTTTTTGACTAATGAATCAACAATTAACAAAGATAACTTTTGTATTAACTGTGCCCACCTATGCGTACTATAATGTCCTGATATGTCTCTTTCTTCCCCTAGAACTATTAGAAGTGTAGTGTTGACTGACAGCTCTGTATTTTCAGGAGTTGTCAGACCTAGTATTATAATATTGACAGGCCAAAGGGACACTATGTGCTTGGTGATAGTTTTTAAAACAACTATCAACAAGCACATAGTGGGCTCAGGCAACAGTTCTTAAGAGTTACTCATTATTCTAGGACTAGCATATCCTTCAACCACATTGTCACCAACCATCATATGGTTGTCAAAAACTGTTCACACTAAACCTATAAACAAATTTATGCATGTATTCAAAATAATAATTGATATTTGATATTTTAGATTTTACCTGGGTTGAAGGTATTTTTATTTCTCATGAGAAACTATTTCACTCACATAACAATTCAAATAAAGTATAATAATTTTTGGCTGAAAAAATCAGATAGTTTATACATTGTGTTCATAAGGGTGTCGCTATTATACTCAATACAGGCATATACAGCCATGCACTACATAAAACATTAATTTTCTAGAGGCAAGCAAAACCTGGGCAGTTCAGACAAGCGGTGGAACATGCTATTGATGCAGGTTACCGACATATAGATACAGCATCCTGTTACAAGAATGAAGAGGAAGTAGGAGAAGGCATCAATAATAAAATTAAGGAGAAGGTGGTTCCAAGAGATCAACTTTTTGTCACTACTAAGGTATTTTAATTTCCGTTTCTGAAACTATATCAGATTCTAGCAGTTCTAGCATGAACACTCACCTTTATTCAGAGTTAATTACAGTAAGTCTTATTTTAGTTTTGGATTCTAATTTTGTTTGGTTCAGAAACTGAGCACTGAACTTCTTCACAAAGTCTCTTTCGCGTCCACATATATTTTCTCTTCTTTTTATCTGTATGTATTTCTGTCTGTCTTGTCACTGTCTTTCCGTTAAAATAAATAAATTTTCTGCATTTTTCCCTCACCGGGTCGAAAACTATACTCAATATAATCCTAGTACATATATTCAAAGTTTTTCTTTCAACATCAATCTAATAATGTTGTTTTAAGATGTAATATTTCATTGTTTAGTAAACATTTTTGGACAGAATTAAATTCCTTTTTTTTCTTCCTAGCTCTGGAATGATGAACATGCAAAAGAAGATGTTATTCCAGCATTAAAACAGTCATTGGCTAGACTCAAACTGGAATATGTTGACTTGTATCTGATACATTGGCCACTTTCCATTACTGTAAGTACTGACTGGTTAGTTTAATAAATTATTTATATCACTATCGTTAACATCTATGCATATTTACATATTTGTAATATATATAAATTGATAACTTGGAATTCTGGTTTTATCAGTTATGTACTAAAAACAAAAACGACGTAGTAAATATGACAATATACAAAATAACGACATATTATATATAAAACAGACAATAATAGATTCATACCAATTTTTAACCCACTTCAAAAAGGAGGTTACTCAATTCGACCGTATATAATGTGTGTTCGCGGATAACTTCGTCATTTCTGAACCGATTTTGATGATTCTGTTTTTGTCAAATAGAGTATACTTTTTTATTAAAATCGGACAAGCGGTTTTGGAGTTATACTTCAATAACTGAAAAGTGCTACGCGTATCTTGATGATATTATTGTCGCGGTTGAAGACATCGCAGAACACACAATGACAATTAATTGATCCCGTGTGTAGCAAAGGTCATTGAAAAAGGTGAAAAAAATTTTTTTTACATAATATACAACCGACTTCAACACTCAAAAGTGTGAAATAACTTGTCGAAGTCGGTACCATGAGCACAATATGGTGATGATAGTTACCTTTGTGTGAACTATCATGGTACCGACTTCAACAAGTTATTTCACACTTTTGAGTGTTGAAGACGGCTGCATTTGATGTTAAAAAATTTTTTCTTATAAGAACTTCAGTTTCAGGACTAGCCAGTCCTACAACTTGCTGTAGTTTTCTAACTCAAATTTCTACTGTTAGCAAATAAAAAATCTATATTCGTTATATTTCACTATATCAAAATTGCAGCAAAAGCGCATAAACAATTTGAAGAAAACAATTTACACTGATACCCACATATTTTCCCGCACTTTACTAGGTGTCAAGGCGCTGAGAGAAATAAAAAGGAATGCTATGTTTATGAATTTAATATTTTGGGTAAAATCCCACTTTTACATAACATGACCACTTATTTTAACCACGTTTATTACACCACCACATTATATTAACACAATTTTATTGTCATACATTGAAGTTGTTATGTGTAAAAGTGAGGGTACCTGTATAATGCAGATGCCAAATGGCTGGTGGTGGAGTTCTTCCGAATTACGCAATGTCGTGAGTATATAATAGGAGTTATATGTATATTTTGTCTTTCTGCAGGCAAACAGTGAGGATGCTGGTCTCGACTACTTGCCTACTTGGAAGGCAATGGAAGAGGCGCTAGAACAAGGCCTGACGAAAGCCATAGGGGTGTCGAACTTCAACGAGGAGCAATTGGAAAGGCTGCTGAAAAACTGCAAAGTGAAACCAGTGTGCAACCAGTTTGAGGTACAATCACAGTCAAATAACTTCAAAATGAATATGCGTAGTAGTACAATAATAGCTCATGAACATGTCTGTGTGGCCTTATCACACAGTTTGAACGTTCCGCACATATCACAATATACAACAAAATATTAAGTAGTAACTGTGTGGGGACAACAGCAAGGCTGGAAATGCTTTGTATGCGAATGTACGAATGCCCTGGTCCGACTCGGTTGGCTTCGACGCTCCTCTCTCCACCTCTGTCAACATAACCATGTAATTATACCATACTGTAATAATAGGGTAAAGTGGACGAATAGTACAGTGGAAATGTGATTTTATTTACTGCCTTAGATACCGTCCTGATAGTAACGATTGGACAATCTCACCAAGTAAGCATATAATAATATAATCCCAATAAACTGTTTGGAATAAGGGTCAGATGAAGCTTAAAGTGGCAACACTATATGAAAAATTGAAATGGTATATTGGCTGGGTATGGGCATGTCACGAGGAATGAAAAAAATGTAGCAAAAACAGTATAGAGCATGAGTGTGGATTGATATACGAGGTACAGAAACATTAAAAAATGTATGTAATATCTTTGGAAGTATCAAAAATCTATAATAACATAGGCATGTTAACTAAAAATAGGCATATAAACATTGGATAAATATAACTGTCAAATCCATTCTCTCAGTGGCCGCTCTATAGTATCATATAGCATTTGTTCTTTCAGATAAACCCTACCCTAACGCAGCACAAGCTAGTAGATTTCTGCAAGCAAAAGGACATTGTTCCCGTAGCTTACACTCCCCTCGGACTCATATCTGAAGCCAGGCCGGAGTTCATCGGCAAAGATGTTAGCAAAACTGACCCGAAGCTCGGAGAAGTAGCAGAGAAGCATGGGAAAACTAGGGCTCAAGTTGCACTGAGATATCTGGTAAGAAAAGTGATGATTGAGCTGACATAGTCGGTACATATATCGGTCGTAATAAAAAAAATGTACATTTTTATGAGTTTTTAAGTACTAGACCACCGCAGACAATATTTCTTTTAGGAAATGATCAACTGTGTTACTACACGAGTATGAATTGCTTCAATTTAAAGTTATTTCATTTGTATGAAAAAGGATTTAAAAGAAGTATGCAGAACTAGTGTAAGAGTATATATTTTGTCAAGCATATGTATCAGTATCGTTTTTGTTTGCAGATTCAACGTGGGATTCCTGTACTGCCAAAGTCCTTCACCAAATCTCGTATCGAAGAGAATCTCAACATTTTCGACTTTCAGCTGAGCGAGGAAGAGATGGCGATAGTCGAGAGCTACAATATCGAGCACAGATGTGTTCCGGCGACGCCTTTTAAAGGATTCAAAAACTATCCTTTTTGAAATGTTATATTTGAAATTAGAATTATGTACGTGGGACTTTTCATTAAGCTTTTTATAATACTGCAATAGTTTGTTCTCGTATCCTTCATTCCATCGCGTGTATGTAAACGTGTCTAACGACACGCGTGGGTATCGTTTTGTATCCTGCCTGTTGATTATTTAAATGATTACAGAAATTCTGAGCTAGGCTTGGAACATTTTAAGATTTTCTTGAAAATTTAGTAAAATGGTGATCCGTTTTTTATAGAATTTCTCTGTGACCAATCTGAAAGTATAAATCCTTCAAATGAAAGTGTAATTGCCTTGAGTCGTTAAATGATTGAATTCTAAGCTCGCTTACCTTAGAATATCAGAATAATAAAACACAAACATATTCATAATCTCATATTTTTCAAGTTTTTTTATATAACATGATTTTATAAGATCTATCAGTCTGTTGATCATAAGGTAGGCTAAAGGTTGACTCAATCAAACAAACAAAATTAACTTTATGTAAAAAAGGGTTTGGTTCGGTTAGGTTGATAGCAATTGTTGTGTTGTTGTTATCAAACGCAAACTTATAATATGTAAAAGAAATAAAAATGGAAGGCTGTGTTCTCTGTTTACCCCTACGGGAAAGAGGCGTAGTTATTTATGTGTGTACATGTAAAATGGGTTGCGATGGCCTGGAGGTATCTTTAAGGTTATCTGTCGGTTCGAAGTTTGGGTTGTTTACAGTTAACGATTATTGTGATAAACATGTGATAATATTTACGTCGGTCACAGTATACTGAATAGGTTATAAATGAAATTGCATATAATGTAATTTAAAAAGATATCTGCCTACCCTTACGGGAAAGAGGTGTGAATGTGTGTATGTAATATGTCAATGTTGAACAAAGCTACTTTATGTATGGTACAAGTAAATAACTTTTAAAAATACGTAAGTACCTATATGTACTATTGTAATAAAATGTCACCTTCTGTCGCACAAGCTCAAGGACGCCCTGCGTCCGTGGCTGCGTTGCCTTTATTTCGGTTCGATGGTGGATATTACTATTAATATAATTATTTCAGAAATTGAGGCCGATGATGTTTTACTAAAGATGACGTATATTTATACTGCGCTGTTCTCAGATTTTGTTCCTTTACGACATAAACATGCTTACTGCGACAGATAATATAGAAAGGTATAGCTATATGTTTAGACTTGCGCTTGAAATACGCGTCATGAAAATTACTACAATTGACTTAATTTTGCCGGTGTGACATCTACCTCATAATAATATAAACATATAATATCATTGATTGAGGCAATTAAACACAGTCGAATGGTTTGGTCAGTTTTCAAAGAGCGTCTGACATTGACATTTATTTCAGACTACAATATTAAAATAGTCGATAAGTTGGGTACCACAACACCTTCCAAATGGCATCTTTTATAGTCCTTCAGACACGACTAATTTAAGAATTAATCTAAATATGCCTTTATATGCATTTCTAGATATTTTCTTTACCGTATGTTAGCGTGTTCATGGAATAGCGTCACTACAAATTGTGTCACTAATAATCATCATAACGATCTCTGCATAGGACGTCCAATGCTGGACAGCCTCTTTATTTATTCCCACAAAGACGGGTTGGAATCGGCCCGCCACCAGCCCTTTCCTGCTATTTTAGTCAGGTCATCGGTCCACCTTGTCTGTGGCCGTCCTATGCTGCGCTTGCACTTATAACATATACTGATTACATGATAAGACTGGTCTATTCGCCATATCGATCTTGTGTCGTTCATAGAGATATCGGTTAGTGTTTTATACTTATGTATATATTTTGGTTATTAATATATTATTGGTGTAATTATGAAGTTTCATTTGGCATTCTTTCCTTTAGCCGACAGTGCATATATCAGTGATCAAGCGGTTGTTTGTGAGAGCAGTGTCGAGACTACAAAGATGGTCGCCATAATTAATTTCATCAAAATCGGTGAAGCGATTTTTTAGTTACACCATTATCTGAAAAGCGCTACGTATACGACATAGTTGCGGGTGGAGAAATCGGTAAATATACACCGACACCTGATCCCGTGAGTAGCGATGGCCACTGAAAAGGGTTAATATTTTTTTTACCAAAGATAGAACCGACGGTTTGGCGGGTGAGTATTAAATGTTAACGCGCGGTTTGACTTATGGTAATACTTTAGTAACGGCCACAGTTTTATGTTACCTACCCGTCTCATATTTTTTTATTCATTTCAATAACAAGCAACGCTGTGTTCGGCCAAGTCAAATCTTACCTACTTTAAGATCTGACATTTTTAAATAACAGCAATTGTTCGAGGTATCCAATAAAGCAAAGAAATATAGTTTAATACTTGTTCATAATACAAATATGTTTATTTCCTTAAAAAGATTTACAAATATGGTTATGTGGTACACATGTTTACAGACTTGTTATATATCTAAGCCTTGTTTACGTTGAGACCCAAACTAAGGAATACCTACTTGTGTCTTGGATCTCAGAAATGCGGATTGTTATACGGTATAATTTGAATGGTTGGTTTCTTAACTGATAAAGGTACCACTAGTTCTAATTTATGTGAATGTGAAGCGATGTACAATATAATTATAATATACCATATGTTGTTGTGTGTGAGGAGGATAGTTATAAGTGTAGGTTTGTGAGAGGGAGGGGGGGAGAGAGTGTTATGGTGAGGGTGGGAAATGATGGGGGTGGTGGTGTACGTAAATAGTGTTGACGCAACTGTCTGAGATAATATGTATATTATTATTGTTACTTCATATAAAGGAAGTTTATCATTGCTGTTAAATATGGGACGCGTGACCGAAATGCTGGCACATATTTGGCTCAACGAATCAGCATTGCAATTCAACGAGGCAATGCTGCTGGCGTTCTGGGCACGCTGCCAGCTGGTAGCGAGTTAGAACATTTGAGATATCTATGTGCTACCATTAGCTAGTGGATTGCTCAAATGTTATTGTAGAAGCTGCAGTATTGTAATAATGTTTTATTCCTATAAATACATATTGCGATTTTGCATAAAACTTGGCACTCATATAAATCTCCATTCTTTTTGCGGCGAAGCCCACACCCAAGCATAGGTTTTGCATTGAACTTGGCTCTCCTTTTTTACATTTATGTTTTTAGTGGGATTGAATACACTGCGATAGTGTGAGTACCTTTGTTACATTACAATTATGGAAGAAACTCGCGATAGTTTTCAGACTCAAAGTGTGAGTACCTGTTTATTGTCGACAAATAAAACAAACAAACATTGTTCCATATTTTTTTATTAAATTATAACCATGTCATAAATAAATATAAAACTTCAGTATGTTGTTAGATGTAAAACAGAAACCTTTGCATACAATAATTACTATCGGCCGTGTTATAAGTTCTTGGAATGTCCATTTTACTTATGGCATTTTATAAATGCTATTATTAAATAATTCATTATTATTTATCATTTACTAAATATAGAGCGCACTAAAATGCATATTTGGAAGAGGAGAGCAAGAAAATGTATTTATTAAAAATATAACAAAATAATTCATTATTAATCACCTTATTCTATAATTAAATATGCAATAAAAAATAAACACGGCGTAAAATGTAAAGTAAAATATGAAACAAAAAAACTGAATACTATAATAAATGTACATACTTCTTATACTTTTTAGTTGTTTATGGCGTAATACAACAATAAATGTTGTAAAACTAAAATATTGATTATTTTCGACAGTTCATTTATATATTTAGGATCGCATCAATATATGTACTCATCATTACACAATAATAACTCACATTCATAATTAGACCCATAGTGACTTATTTTGATATGTGTGTCATCGTTAAAACCGAGTGTTATATAATGTATACAATTCATTGACATACCCACAGTAGCCCCCATCTTATATATTTTTCATGAATGGATTCAACATAAAAATATTATAAAAAATATAAAGAATGTCATAATATCAAAGTCAGAATGGAACGCCAAAGCAATAAAAATAATCAACATAGTTCATCAAAAAAAACATACCCATATTGCATATTCGTAACAAAATCACATTAACAAATCACCAGATATATAAAAAATACTTAAAAATACATAAAATCTTCTGTAAATGTCAAATAAATAAACAAAAATGTCAAAACAATCCTTACATAATCTAGGTACCTATCTACAAATACGTTTCGATGCTTAAATTAACGTTCGATGCTTAAAAACAAAAACTATTTTATCACTTGACCTCTTCTATTGTAAATCATAAGTATTTTGTACGTCTAAAATAGAGTATCAAATGGATACATGAAGGTCGGTGCTCAAACATTAACTCCTACAAAGTTAGACGACTAGGTCTATCTGTACCTATGTGAGCGATATTTATATACTGCATACTAACAAGGGGCAACTATGTAAGCGTTAGACGCTAGGCACATAGCGGAAAATTAAAAAAACTGAAATTGATGCATTACGCATCGGAGCATTTATCCGATAGTTTCTCCAAATCTGTACGATTTCGGAGGAAAAAGCAGAGTATACAGAACAATTAGATGCAACTTTTTTTTTTAATTTCTCGCTACTCGCTACTTCTATCAACATTCAACAATTTGCACAATAAAGATGTGTGCCAAATACATCGTCACAAAATGACTCCGAAAAATAAATTCCAACACACCTCCCCCCGCACCCCCAACAATCCTAGAACACGACCTATAAAACAGTATCCAATACGGTTCATCATATAATATACGTCAAAATTAATCATCGACATCGTTGAACATTGTCACAAGTGCTACATTTGGAGTCGTTCAATAATCATTCAAAATATTTAATATTTCGGTGTGTACTTTAGCTCATTGTTGTAATTGATGACGTCAGCTAATCTTGACTTGTAAATTGTAAAAAATATATATGATAATATAGTACCATCAAAGTAATTTAAAAAAAAATAACAATAATCTATTGTAATAGAATTAAAATATTCAGCGTACAACGTAACAACACAAGTAGTAAATTACAAAATCATGTAACAAGGCTAATTACAAAAACTTATTTGTGATCAATGATTACTGTAACATAAATACAATATAGTAATATTAAAACAAACTAAAACCCACCAAATCTCACTAAATGTGGTATTCCGATGGTGTGTATTATATGAAATTTGAATGAGTGTCATTTCTATACTCTGGCAACCTGGCCACTACCAACATTTTTCATAAATTAAACACTTCGCAGGAAATTAATTTGATTGGCTGCCCCTTACAATTATAATTGAAGGAGAGCTTTGAACTAGCTTAGCTTAAATAGAGAACAACATCAAAGTAACACTTACATTTAAAATTAGAATAAGCGTCTGAATACCAAATATAGTAAATGGATTGTTGAACATTTTAGCTACAAGGTATAACTTTTAGCTGAGTTACAATTATCACCACAAACTTTTAATGTTTGCATGTTCTCTCGATGTGTACCACATCAATTATTATAGTACAATTCTCGAACGTCCATATGCACCATAAGTGACAACATTCCACGTTTGATATCGTATAGAACTAAAATGAGTCCACTCGGATCGATGACGTTTTACTTCCATAGATAGTTGAAGACGTCCATGATACTGTCGTATATGGTGAAGGTGATGGCCACATCGAACACGACCCGACTGAGCCGGGGCACGGTACCCTTGTAGAACCCGAGCGGACCTTCCGCCTTCCACGTTTTGATGAAACAGTCCCAGGTACTCTTGTACTTGGCCGCTTCGAGACCTTGCATTCGAGTTTTCACTACGTCGATTGGTGTGTTCCCAAACACTGACGCCGCACCTACAAGTTGAAATCAAAATCAATGTTATTGTTTATTTCTATACTCAATAGTTTATTGCAGTCATAGTATGTTATATGTAGCTTTTATTAGAATTTGTTGTATATATACCTATATATATTAGTAAAAGCAATCTGTGCCCCTTTATTCGAATACTTTAACCAATCAAAAGGGTATTGAAGAAAGTGTTATGAGGAAATCCTATGTGTAGCTTATAGCTCTACACGCGATGCATCTTCGGTTAAGGAGACGTATGGCATCGCAACATCTATGCATTCCTTTACGTACTAAATATTTAAAATAAATATTAAAAAAAATATATATATTTCATCCTTCATAATAAAATAAATAACAAAATTCATTTATTTCAGGTTACTATGACCCATACACAGAAGCTAATCAATTGAATAAAATTAAATCAGTATTAAATTAAAATAGAGCTAAATTAAATAGAATTAAAATAATGCGTACGGCCAAGAAATGGAACTCGTTACGGCCCGCTGTGATTCCCGAGAGGCACAATAATTCTAGGAAGTCTTTGAGTCTCGAGTGAATAGGCTTGCGTGCTACATCACTTCATCACTTATTATCAGGTGAGAATGTGGTCAAACACTTATAATGTTTGAACAAAAAGAAGATTCAACACTTGAAGATTGCTTTACTAGTTAACTGAATAGAGACAATTATATCCTAGCAGTGGTAGCGTCGACTGTCAAACTGACGGACGCTGGTTCGATCCTCACGAAAGGCTTGAGTGAATGCAATCCCGCACCCGCTCAAGTTCCTCACATGACGTAGGGTACATTTTCAGATTGAAAAGCTGTCACCAAACACATAGTAAGTTCAGGCCTTGAGAGCCATTACAGATTACTATTAATACAGTACCGTGCAGAACACTTCCAAACAATAATTCGGAAACAAATGAATAACCAAGTGTGTAGATGGAGAGTTAAGTGGGACACTCATTTTGTTACTTAATTAGTCTCATTAACTAATGTCTATGATACATTAGCTAATTGTGCGATAGTATGTTTGTATTTTACTATCAATAATTTTTTCGACAACAACACGTCTTTTTGTCCTTTCGAAGCGACGATAGCTCAGCGGGGGGAGCGTCGCCTGTAATACTGACGGACACTGGTTCGATCCCCAACAACAGCTTGAGCTTCCGGTGAAGGTAACACCGTTACTAAATTCCCAGCATGGTGGTAGGATACTTTCGAATACCCGCCTGGCCCTCAAGTTTGAAAAGCTGTCACCAAGCACATGGTGTGTTCAGGCAGCAGTCCTTGAGAGCCAGTGAGCATTCTAGGTCTAGCGTGATAACATCTTCGACCACATCGTCACTGACCATCGCGTGAGATAGTCGTCAAACGCTAGATCTATACAATATAAAAAAAAAACCCTCGAAGCTTTTTATAAACTAAAATATTAACTGGTGTGGGCCGACTTCCAAATTTAGAAACAACTAGTTGCGCCCCGCGTACTTACCCGCGTTGACATAGAATTCCTTGTTACCTCTCGTGAGACCTAAATATCTCCAGTAAAAGTTTAGTTTTTTGAGAATTAAAATATTCAGTGTTGTTCCAAATGTCATACAAACCCGTTTATCTGCTTTATCGCTCGGCGATAACAGATGCACCATCGCAAAAGACTAAGGGAACCATTTGACCTTTAATGACAGTGAGAAGCAAAAAAATATGTCAACTATGTTGTGTAAAATAATATGAAATGTGGGTACTGACCAGCGACTCCACCGAAGAGACCCACGATGTATTTGGGCACGGGCTTGTCCCGGTCGCCGCCCTTGTACCAATCCCGGAGCGACTCCATCACGAAGAACCTGATCGCCTGGTTGCTGCCCTGCTTCATCACGGTGGCGGTCACACCCTTGTATACTCCGCCCACGCCTGCAATTGGGGACATGACCTATATTTAGTACTAACTGGTTGAGTCGTTGGGGACGACGTTTTTTTTAAGGGCATTCTTATTGCTTTCACCCTAACCATTCAGTGTGGTCATTCAACGTTTTTTTAAATTCAAACTATGTATGATTATAAATGTGAAAGTAGCTCTGTCTATCTGTTACGTTTTCATGCCTAAATAGCTAAACCAATGTAGATTAATTTTGGTACAGAGATAGAAGGGATCTTGGAGAACGATATTATGCTGATTTTTAATCCTGGAAAAGAGTACGGCTCCCTTGGGATGAGGTAGCGGAAGGCCGTAGTCCACGCGGATGAACCGCGGGCTAAAGCTGATAGTATATCTTTACCCTAGTACTTGACATAAAATATCCTTTGCATGTTATATTGCACACCATCCAGTATAAGTTGTTTGAGTAATGAAATCATATGTATCATATTGCGTGTTTTTAGTGTCCTTCCGAATTCATTAAAGAAAAAAAGTATTTTCGTGCTCAGGTCAACCCAGTGCCGGGATCTTACATTTGTAATAATATACATATGTTTGCTACAAACTTTTGTTTCTTCCTCTTCTCTCAGCCATGTGCGTCCACTGCTGGACATATGCTCCCCCATATAGGGGGATTTGCCAATACTCGCCACGCTTAGCAGGCGGGTTGGCGAGCGCAGTAGGATTTCTAATCCTCAGATGGCGCTGCTGCCCACCTTCTGGTACGTGATCCCTTAGCCGACTCTTACGGCGCCCGCGGGAAGGGATTGGGGAGTACTATCCTAGGCCGGTACCACCACGGCCAACACACTGTATGTTACCATTTTAAAAAAAAAACTTTTGTTTCACCAATAGTTAAATAAAAACTAATTAACTAATAACTCCAGGGTGTATCACGGTCAGACGGCAAGCGGCCGGATGGCCTGACATTTATTCCACGGCAGAGGGCGTTGTCTCATCTGGTCGCGACATGTGTCGACACCTCCGTATCATGCCACCCCCTGCCACTCTGCAGACCGCAGGTGCAGGTGCAGGTGCGGAGACCGCGGCTAGAAACATATACGACGAATCTAGTTTGGAAGCGGTGTACGATTTTGTGCTGTTTCCCGTTGAAACAGCTGGACCATGGGGCAATAAAGCCAAACAATTCGTCTCCGACATAAGTCGCCGTTTGTGGAAGACTGCGACCCTCGGTCTGGCCATTTCCTTCGTCAGCACAAATCGCTCACCATACAAAGGGGTAACGCGGCAACCATAATGGGCACTCTTGTAATCGACTATCGCGCGGGGGTTTATTTGGCTAAGTAAATCTGTATTAATTTATCTGTACCTGTAAAAATATTACATATTTATGTTATACTAGCTGCGCCGCGCGGTTTCACCCGCGTGCGCTACGTTTTTCCCGCTGTCTCAGTTATCCCACGGGAGCCATACTTTTTCCAGGACAAAAGTAGCCTATGTGAAGGACATATAAATCCAAGGTCCTGTCTATCTCTATACCAAATTTTATCTAAATTGGTCAAGCCGTTCACGCGTGATGCGGTGACCGAGGAAAATAGCGACTCATTTTTATACTCGTATACGAATTTATTATTTATGACGTAATAAATACATAATTTTTTAATAAATGAAAGAAATCCATGTCACTTTTATAACATCAGCTGGCAGACATAGATTTTCAGGTTTTACACACTTCCGCGCCTCCAACAACCAACCGACTCTAAACGAAACGGCTCTTTTGGCATCCATCGGAATAACATATTATATTAGAATGATGCGTACCTTCCTCTCTGACAATGGTCCTTACGCCGTGGAAGAATCCTTTAAACCTGGGCTTCTCTGTCCTCATATCATTGATGAACTTGACCTTGACGGTCTCCATAGGGGTGACGGCGAACACCGCCTCGGCCACGCCCGCCGCGAGACCGCAGCCCAGCTTGCCCGTCGTCGACAGCGTGCCATCCTCTTTGATCATGTACAGCTTTGCTTGCTCGAACACGCCGAATCTATGGTAACAATATTTTATGTCACCACCTCATCATCTCAACCATAGGACGTCCACAGCTGGACTTTGGCCTCCCCCATCCAGGCATCCAGTCCTTGCCTGCGATATCAGTCAGGTCGTCTGGACCGATTCAGACTAAATATTTGGATAGCTAACATTATAATGAGGAACATATTATGGTACATTACATACATTATTTAAATTAGGGTAGTAAAATAAATTCACGCGTAGAAAAATAAATTCCCGATAACATAATAAGGCCGATTGTGATGTACGAACGCTATGCGTGGACCCTAACTTTAAAATTATTCCACTCTTTTAAGAGGGGAATATTCTTAGTTCTGTGTGGAAGATACCGCGGAAAGTACCTACTGGGCCAGTGAGACGATGGAGAGTAAGGAACGATAATAAGGTGGAGAAGTTGTTTGCCGACTCTTAATCCATGTGAGGCTAAGACGACGAGGATATGGTTTTACTGACGGGAGAAGATCAAGCCAAGAGGCGCCCCAGGTATAGCCGGACCTGGTCAGACGAGGTGGAGAAGGATCTGACTGCTATCTTGATTCCTCTATATCAAAGCTATAGAGGAATCTGCGTCAAAATAGCTGGTGATCTAGGTATACGAAATATATGAACCTGAGAACATTATTAACTGTATGTTTTTTTATTTCGTAATCCGTTGACATCGTTAGGCGACATTATGTTTACATGCCGATAAGGCGAACCATGGCTGTATTTATAACTAACCTTTAACGCTGCTAATACGAATGTTGGATCCACAAACTACCTTTACAACCTATCGTACCCGAGGTCTTTTTAACCGACTTCAAATATGGAGGAGATTCTCAATTCGACCCGTATGTTTTTTTTAATGTTTGTTACCTTAGAACTTTCGACTGGGTGAACCGATTTTGATCGTTCTTTTTTATTTGAAAGCTGGTGCTATTTAAATTTGAGCGGTCAAGCGGTTTTTGAGTTACACTCCAATAACTGAAACGTGCTACGCATACGTCGATGACATTACAGTTGCGGGTGGAAAAATCGGTGAACATACACAATGACAGATGATCCCGTGAGTAGCAAAGCTCATTCAAAAGGATGAAAAGAAAATTGTACTACAAAATGGAACCGACTTCAACACTCAAAAGTGTAAAATAACTTGTCGAAGTCGGTGATAATAGTTACTTTTGAACTATGACGGTACCGAATTCAACAAGTTATTTCACACTTTTGAGTGTTGAAGTCGGTTCCATTTTTTTAATTTTTTTATAGTTATTCAAAATAACAAAAAAATCAAAATCATTTATTATGTAAAAGACAATTTAAATTAAACAGGTAAAGAAGCTCATAGTTCCTAAACTAGGCTCAAAAAGGCTTGTAAATTGTGTTGAAATGAATTAATTGCAACACTGAACTCTATGCGCCATCTATCTCTTCTCTAAGGAACTATGGAGTGATATATTGTCTGTACTGCCTACTACATTTTTTTTTGGATTTACCGAATAAACGATTAATTGCTCAGTTTGCGTATAGACATTATTTTTCATAAATATTCTTTCAATTCTATCAAATTGGAAGTGGGATTACATAAAACCAATAATTTACAATGTGCCTAGCAGACCGGTTCCGATACTGGACATTACGCGTCGCGGCGTTGCAATAATGTGCTACGTTTGTTGACGTCAAAGCCGTGAGTCAAGGCCAATACAATACTGTATTGCCTAAATGTATAGCAACGGACTATGTCGAGTTTAATATTGGTCCCTTACTACAGGCAAGTAAGCAGTTGAACGCATTACGATTGGTAAAATAAAAAATAATCATATGATGCTTTAGGAATGCGTCTTTTTATTTAGCAAATCAAAGGCTTATAATAATATTTATTGCGCGTTATGCGCATTAGGTTATGTAAGTTTTAGTTAATTTACATAATATCCTGGCTTTTCATTGTATCTGTTCTATGTTGTTTTAATAATATATTTATTAAGTTAGGTATGTGATAGTCAAGATGCTCGTTGCTTATTATGATGTATTGCTTGATGATAGGAAGTAGCTTAGCCGCCGTAACACAGGTGACCCTAGCACGGCTGCTAAAGGCCTTTTATATTGTTTTCACATACATAATTATGTATACATCGTTAATCATATGTTTTAGCTAGCTATCATGTATTAAAAGTGTTTTGTGCCAATAAATATATTTGTATTTGTAAAAAAAAAAATAAAAAAAATATGGATGCCACAACGTTGAACGTAAGGTTGATCAATGGAGTTGGTAAACTTATGCTGAATGTAGTCTTCCCAAGGTTGGTTATAGGTTATTAGAGTATCGAACCCAACGGGTAACCAACAGGGCCTTATCACTAAAACTCCGCTGTACGTTCCTCTGTAATCGGGCCGTATCGCTTAACTAGCTGAAAATTTGGCGGCTGTGACTATGGAGTGAGCTAGCTGTTCTTTAAGCTGGGATCATTTAGATAGCAGTTTTGTAAAAAAAATATGTCCAACAACTCGAGCGATATACGACCCGATAGGCTGGCAACTGCTACTCGGTGGAACAACAGTTATTGCAGATGTAGGTATATTATATGTATATTAGTGATTTTTGATTGGCAAATCTGTCCTTGGAGATTGCGCAACTGTGCTGCACGTGATATGCATTGCTATCTCACGTTACCGTCAAGTGGAGCAGTTGGTCGCTGATAACAAAGGTCTATTAAGTCATTTAACACGAGACACGATACATTCAATGTCATTCAGGTCAAGTAAATTCTAGTTGATAGTTTACGTACGGTTGTACTTCCCACTTCATGAATGCCATAAGAATCTTCAGCCATTCGTCTTGCTGAGTACTAACCGAGTGCTACGTCATAACATACTCTACCTCTACTACTCAATGAACGGTCGAAAGATACTTCAAAACGTATGTCACGGACTTTATTATAATTTATAGGTTAACTATCGAACGGGGGCCGTCCCCGGGCTGTATCGTGTTCGTGTTTGTATCGTGTCGACATACTCGCAGAATCTATTGTGTAAGTGACCAAGTTCGAGCAAGGTGTATGCTGATAACATTGCTGTTCTGTTTTATATTACATATGTACCTACTATTTATTCTATTTAGTTTACGTAGCGTAGTGATGATCATGGGTACACTTATTGCTATGTAGTTATATTACGTATATAATGATAATTATTTATATAAATGTAACAACTGTAATTTTTGGAAATGAACGTTTTTACACATTATACTTATTATTTTTTATATACCTATATGTATGTATGTCAAGCAAAAAAGAGATGCACAGTTTGCATTAAAGATGATATGAACGATAACAGTGTGAATGATTTGTTGACGGCTAACAGAGGGAATAACAGCGTGAACTGGGATCAGCTTACTTATCGGTTTACTCTTGAACTCAATTTCAATGTTAATCCAATTCTAATCCAAATCTTCTCCTACTTCGAAATCAGTTCCAATCTTGAAAAAAAAAATCTCATTATACGTCATTTTGTATTTATGTCAAATTCCATCGCAGTCGATTCCCATTGTACGCTAGTTTTCGTTCAAGAGTTTTAATCTGCGCGAAGTGGATCGAAATAACTCATGATCGGAATTGAGTGTCAAGGGTAAGCCCGCACAGCTCGAAGAAGAACAATGTATCGATATTCCAAATCAGACTATATTCCTATATTAGGACTGACAATGTTATAGAGATCGGCCGATCTATCACCAATAGAGAAGACCGACGGCTTTCTATAATAAGAAATGGGGAAAGGCAAGCGATTGGGTGAACATTTATCGTCAAATAAGTTCATGTCTTCTCTGGCAACGAATAATTTTGTTCAGAAAACCGCTTCGCCTGCACATACCGTAATGAATATCTCACTATAGACAGCCCACTATTGTCTACTATAACACCTGTTGGTGTTATAGTAATATTCAGTATAGTATAGTCAGTATAGTAATTTTGAACTGCATGTTTGTTGTAATGAAACAAAAACTCAGGATTGTGATTCATCGAGGCGATAACTCCGCTATCTACGGGCTGAAAACGGCAAGTGACATTGTCAATTCTTATTGTAGAAAATGTCACATTTTTTGTTATACACGCGTTCTCCGTGTTATGAAAACTAGAACACATATCAATAACAGCTAATCCGTGTGCTGAGCTATATTTAATGATAAGAGACTAATCTATAAGCTAATAAATAGATATGATCAGTAAGATTGTATCTAGTCGCATGATTAGTCTGTTTGCCGCGTGGATTCTCATAGCGTTACAGCCGTGACACAATTGTGTCGTATTGTAACAGTGGAAAAGGTATGCGGTGGAAATATTCTGTTACACAATCACT
The DNA here is from genome assembly GCA_934044485.1 of Apeira syringaria. Classification (NCBI taxonomy): domain Eukaryota; kingdom Metazoa; phylum Arthropoda; class Insecta; order Lepidoptera; family Geometridae; genus Apeira; species Apeira syringaria. The sequence goes on along the minus strand of OW203656.1, from coordinate 817,893 downwards.
TCTCACCGAGTACCGAAGTAACACAAAGCGTTTTTTTTTTTTTTCAAGTAGCCACCATGGAGTATCCCATATGAAATAATAGAGAAAGTAAAAATTTTCATTTAATCATGATTAATCACGTAATATTCTCAAATATACCGCTTCTTAACATTAAATTAATTTACAGTTTTCTCGCGCACACTACACATGGCTCACAATTATTAGTGTTTACAAATACACAAACACCATCACCCTGTCTACACGCGCAAGTTATATAACACCTAACACATAATTCACAACATTACATGTCTTACAACCATACATATTACACACACCAATTTCTATCCTATACAGTAATAAGTAGGTAACGTTAGTGTTAAGGTTTCGTTGTTATTTATATACAGATCCCATTGGACAAAAAAAATCATTATGGCTTAGCAGATCCCAAAATTTAGTAACTACCATTATTTATTTATTTTTATTCGATTAAACTCTTATTTACACTGAAAAATCATCTACCATCATCAAAGTTAAGTTATAAAGAAAAAACAAACGCGTACAGACAAGCGCAACAATACTATTTGTTAACAGTAACCGCCGGCGGAGCTCACCTGATGGTAGGTCCGTCAGCGACTGTAGGTAAAGGATTGGGCGCCCAAGATACAGGCTTTGCCTAGTTTGGGGCCCACAGATAACAGGAAGAGGAAACAATTAAAACGTAATCTTCAATCGGGAAACCACTCAGGCAGATTGTAAGACACTATCTAAAAAATGTAAAAAAAAAATGTGATCATCATCATCGTACTAGCCATAGGACGTCCACCGGTGGATACGAGAAATCCCCAATCGATCCCACAAGGACTGGTCGGGAGCAGCCCGAGTCCAGCTTCTTCCTGCGATCTTAATTAGGTCGTCTGTCTGCCAATCCGTGGCCTCCACAACCTTTCCATTCCATCGGCGATCAGCTACACAGAATATACGCGCTGCCAGTGACCAGTACCCAGTGGCCCATTTTTGTTGTACTTGTATTTACCACAATGGCATGCGTACAATGCACGTATGCATGTCCATTTCCGAGAGCTCTACACGTCGGGTCGTTGGGAAATTATACCCAATGGAACAAAAACGATAACAAGTGATGTCAAACGTGTCTATACAAATATTTCCACCGATATTTATTATTCGTATTGACTGAATAGACGCGTACCAATAGACGCGTGGAACATTTTCGACTTTCGATTACATCACACGACTCTGGATATTTTTATATTAGTGGATACCGCTTGAAGGTTCCAGCGTTATATTTGAAGATTGCATTGAGATACCGACAATATTTAGACTAGAGATAATTTTAGAATAATTTTTCTATGAATATATATAGTTTTAAATATGTATACAGACAAATACACAAGCTTTGTCGTTAATATGAAGTACGTACGTGGTCAATCGTTCGTTTCGAGCTCGTGCGATAATTGGTTGTTGGCCTTAGTTATTAGTAACACGCGCATACCCAGTCGGCCTACTTGTATATATCACGTGTCCGCACCAACGTTAAAAAATATATTTCACTACTAGCGCCCCGCGGTTTCGCCCGCGTGGATTACGGTTTTCCCTCTACCTCAATTATCCCACGGGAACTATACTTTTTCCGGGATAAAAGTAGCCTATGTGTTAATCCAGGGCTTAAACTATCTCCACACTAAATTTCATCGAAATGTAGCCGTTTGAGCGTGAAGAAGTAACAAACATACACACAAACTTTCGCATTTATAATATTAGTAGGATATAACCACGTTACAAATTTCATTTCGTTGTTAAAATCGTTACTGAGGAAAAAAATGGCGATCGCGAAACTGTAAGGAAACCGAAATAGACGACAGCTTTATTTTCCTGTTAAATTATATAATTAATAAAAATGTACTCTAGCGACGTTTACATATATTCCAACGGTCGCTGGTTCGATCCCCTCGAGCTTTCTGTGTAGGTAGACATTTTTTTCTTATTCACAGCATGGTGGTAGGGTACTTACCCTACTACTAGCTACCACACAAGTTTCAAAAACTCTCATCAAACTACTGCGCTCAGTCCTCGAGAGCCAGTTAACATTCTAGATTTAACATGATTCCACCTTCAACCTCATCGTCTATCACCATCAAGTTGACGGCCGCCGTGGCGCAGTGGTCAGTGTCAGTATCATGACTTCTGTGTATCCGGGACTCTGGGTTCGAATCCCGGCAGGGGCAAACATTTGTGCGATGAGTGTAGATTTTTGTCCCGGGTCTTGGTTGTTCGTATGTTGTGATTGTGTGTGTCCATGCCTCCCGCCACACAGGGAATCCTAGTGTGGGGGTCTTAGTGTGATAAAAAAATATGTAAGATACTGGTCAAACTTGTAGATGTCAAACCTCCCTCCGTTGCAGTGTATATTAGTGCAATACTTATGTGACTCTAAAATATTTCAATAACGGCTAATGATTTCAGAAAATATCCATTTCAATTACAGAACAAAAATAAGAGACGCGGAATTTCGAAAGATATCATGCTTCGTGCCATTGAAGAGGTTTCGAAAGGAGAGAAAATAATAACGACTGCCTCAACCAGAACTTGCGGCAAAACTAAACGTCGGACCCTCAAATACACTTTTGATATGTACCTATCTCTGGGTTATACCTACCTAATTTAAGATAAGGTAATTGTGTAACGAGGTAAGGATATTTTACAAGCCTAAACGTTCCTCTTCTACTCAGCAATTGAACATCCACTGCTGGACATATGCCTCCCCCATATAGGGGAGATTTGCCAATTTTCGCCACGCTTGGTAGGCGGGTTGGCGAGCGCAGTATGATTTCCGATCCTCAGAAGGCGCTGCTGCCCACCTTCTGGTACGTGGTCCCTTAGCCGAGTCTTACGGCAACCGTGGGAATAGATGGGGGAGTACTATTCTAGACCGGTACCACCACAGCACGGCACAACCTCCCTCAGGGGTGCCTAAACCTCCCCACCACCTAGACCGGTACCACCACAGCACGGCACAACCTCCCTCAGGGGTGCCTAAACCTCCCCACCACTGGGAAGTTTAGGCACTTTGACTAGGATCAGATGATTTTAGATAACGTTCAGACTGATAGTAGATAGTTAAATAATGTTTCTTAAGAAGAATCCTAGCGAAATGTATGTGGTTCACATGTCAGATATAAAAAAATGATTATGTTAAAAATTGTTCGTTTTATTGGCACTATGTCAAAAAATATCCAATGGTCCCCTACCTCCCCTATATTTGAATTATGTAAGTACTTTAAATGAATATATCACATTATGATCAGTAAGTAAAGACGACTAACCTGACAGCAGACTTCGGGATGGATCCATATAAGAGTACGCTGAGACCGCGGTACAGGCCGAAGAAACCGTGTCCTTTCACAGTCTTCTTGACGCAGTCAATAATACCGGAGTACGCCTTGGTACCGCCTGAAATTTACAATCACCTATCACTACAACATGAACTAAATCTGTTAACTGTCGGGTTAAAAAAGCTCTGTAACTAACAGCAACCCTAGAGGTTTATCTTAGAGATTTAAATGAGGAGATCCAGAGAACAAAATTCCAAAGTGGAAGAAGAAGCAAAAGAAAATAATCCAAGTGAAGTGACTTGAAATAAAGTGATGGCAGTTCTGCCCAGAGGGCCATTTGTAGCATTTTTTTTATGTTCTCGTTTTTTTATAACCTTTAAGTTTAAGCTAATTTAATTCGGCGAAAATCTTAGTCCTGGAAAAAGGGGTAGACTGAAAAACAGCGTTTCGTTTGCTACATTGTAAATGAAACACAAGCTGAGTCTATCCCTATTGGTCTATTATTACTCAAGTTAATGTGTCAGTGTATATACTAAGTAAAACATTATTGAAGTAGGATATTTTTAATAGTGTTTATTTATCTAGGTCTACTGTAGTACCTTATTATGCTTGAGCAATAAATGGATGTTTTATTTTTATTTTAAAATTAATTTAATTAATTAATAAAAAAAAAAATACCTGCGTTACCAAATAATGAGTTTAAACATGTTATTCTAAAATTATGTTTACGAATAGACGGAGGAAGTGAATTCCAGCACTTAGGAGCACAGAAACAAAAACTGCCTCGAAACGCAGTACCTAGTACCGTGACGGGGTGTACGCGATAAGTAGGAAGTCGCCCGACTCAAACATTTATGACGATCTTTAGGGCAGTTAGGTTTTGAACATGATAGTGTGTGATACTGCTGCTTTTTGATAATACGAAACAAAAGTGTCGCTAGGTGTAACTCCCTCCTGTTCAACACGTCCTTAGGATTTTAAAATGGTGTTTTACGACATCGGCGATGGTACCTGGAAACAAAAACCAGCAAATGGCTTGCGCAGGGCGTTAAGGCAAATGGACCAATCACCTGATCGCGAGAGAAATAAATAATAAAAACTTTATTGACATTTAGAAATCTGGATATAAGCAGAGAAAGATGAGCTGCTGCAGCCTGCCCTTTACTGAAATGATTATGATAATATAAGTTTGAAACTGGCATGGTCACTATAGTACAAGAGTTAACATTATTTTTGGATTATTTACCATGTGTTTAATTTGTTTTCGTTTCGCAATATTTCGGCACAGTCACATGCGATTTACTCGTGAACATTGAATAATGTTAAACGAAACCAAATAAAACTCTTGGTAAATATTCCGAAAATAACGCCAATGATGATGTTTGTAAACAGTTTCATATACAACAGAAGACATGAACGGTCATGCAATCAAGATCCCGATGAAGACTTCCGGATGAAGCCGAAAAAATGGCCGATTGTGACATAGACTACGCGTAAGTTTCACACTAAGCACACATGAATGCTTTGAAACGGTCATCACACTTCTGTGGTGCGATCGATAAACAGAGACGAACAAAGTTTTCATGATGTCTGTGTCTCTACTACAACACGAAGAGTAGAAAATCTTCAAGGGTTTGCAGACGGCAATAGCACTTATAACTCCGTGTGTAAACATACAATGCTATGTTGGAAATTGTGCTCCAGAATAAGCACTTTATTTATTTATGGACCCCCTAATGTCTGTAATGAAAACAAAAATAGAATCTGTTTATAAAAGACGAAGCTCTGAGGTAACACACAAAAAGAAATACGAACCTCTTAGTTTGTTTTATGGGTCCAATAAATACGAGTTTCTAATGAAACACCAACGTCACAAAGCAGGTCAAGTTCACATAATAACCCACGAGTAGGGTGAACAGCCTTGCTTGATTGATCACCGTGTTGATAGCATCAGCTAGTGGTGACATAAGTTGCGCAACCTTTCAAGTATTTATTTGAATTATGTAATCTGACAACACGATATCTAACGGTTTATATCAGAGACTGAATACTGATATGTAATGAAATAGATAAGTGTAGCCTTTTATAATTTAGGTTGAATTTTATCTGCTTTCCTAAATGCATTGGCGAGTATCGTGCGCTGAAAGTAAGTAGTAGTCTTTTAATTTTTAGGCCGTCGCAACCACCACGTGGTACGCGCCCTCGCCTGGTTGCGATGGCATAAACATTGAAATACTACTACTTTTAGCACACGCTACTCGTCAATGCATTTGTATTGGAAAGTGATATACAAATGTATCAACCTATCTTGCGAATTGTCAAACAATGGAAACATGCTATGGGTACGACTAGTCAAGAATCTTCTTCCGAGACAGCATTTGTCATTCATTTTCATTTGAATATTAACGTTTTACATTATACTCAAAAAATAGATTTGCTCGAGTAGGCATCACATCCTCATATAATAATTATTGATGCTGAAAAAATAGTAAGTACAATAAAATGTAGGTACCTAATCTATAACAACAATATTTTCTTAAGAGTGCATTAATTGTTCGCTAACGCCATACATCGACTTGATTTGCCCGCCAATAGATCATAACTACTTTTGTAAGGTTCTATTTCTTTAACGATGCAGTTCGTACTTGAATTGGACCGACCGCCACCAGTGGGATGCGAATACAAATGGCCACGCTCGGGACCTTTTAGTCTAGCGGCGCGAGTGTCCTTGTCATTCAAATCATCAGGGCTGAGCGCTAAGCGTGCGCAAAATTCATCATATCATATTATTTGCAGCTATAAGTAAACGACTTTGGAAAAGTTGACTCGCCGAAGTATAAAAAAGTCTCAATTTTTATTTGTAGAGAATTTTATTCTCTACAACTTTCATATTAATGCAAACACGATAGGAGAAAGAAAAAACGAGATATTATATTAACTGATTTTTTAGACCTTTGACCTTGAATATCAAAGGACGCTCACATGTTGGCTTAAGTGACTTTTGAGAAAAAATTTGTAATGATAACATAAAGGTCTATACAAAACTTCAGCTTACTCTATTAGATTCTGAGGTAGACCCTTTTTTTGGTCTAAGATGACTGGCTACCACCTAACATTAATTAGAATGATAAAGCAAAATAAAATTAAAGAATATTACAATCCAAATACAATTTGAGAATCTATCAAAGAATGGAATCTTTTTTCTGATGAGCATGTGTTAAGTTTTCTATGAAAGATTCCATGGAAATACAGGACTGAGCCAAGGGTGAGTGGGACTAATCAGTAACGGAGCCACAAACAAGTTTGGTTTGCCTGTCATCCGATACAGTTTCAATAGAACAGTGCCACTTAGAACTGCAGTCAGCAATTATTATATACCTCTAAAAGGAACATACGGCTTATATTTTACATTTTCACTACCCGTGCGCCGCAGTTGGGCCAGCTGGGCAATGCTACCTCAGTTATCACGGAAACAATACTTTTTTCTGCGATTTAAAGTAGTCTATGTCTTTCTCCAAGGTCACATCTAGGTCTCTATATCATGTGATAATATTTGCTCTAAATATATGTCTAAGCTTAGACATATTTTTAGAGCAAATATTTAATCTCATGTTAAAAATTTGGACACTTTGCCTATCTACATCAGTATGATTATCATACTTAGGACTACAAGTCAAAATGATATGATAAATATACGGCCAGTTGTTAATTTCATTACATGGGCGTGGGACATGCTTTACAAGGTGATAATGGTTGTCAGCAAGTACCAATGGTAGTACCAATAGAGGTGTAGCCATAATACTGTTGACTATCATTCTATTTCACCATGACAGTAAAGAAGAAGAGAAACAACTTAATACTTTACTGGGCACGAACACAACACAAGAGAGAATAAAATGTAAACATTCAAGTTAAAAATATACAAAATGTTGCATGATGTCAGCAAATACTCCCCACTCAGCCATGGTTATGTATTTAACCTTCGCTCTGGGTTTCTGCAGCAACTCATGACTGACATCATGGACAGGGTACTAAGTTCTAATTAATGCAAAGTTCATAATTGTATATTATATCTATAGCTGAACCTGTATTATAAGCAACTTTGTCTAACACAGTTATGTAAATCTGCATGCAAGTAAAAGAAATCTAAGTGTAAGAGTTACAACTCTTAGACTTAGATTTCCTCCTTAACATTCTGTGAGTGTTTTATTTACCATCGGTCTGGACTTTACCTATGATTCTTACTGTTCCTCTAAGTTCTGGTACTCTCAACTAAATTGTCTTAGTGTTGGATTAATAAACATTCAAGGTTGTTTTTGTATGCAGGATGTTGTTTTATTTTTATTATTATTATTACCACTTTGTTTCGTCAACCCCTCAAGGTTGGATAAGGCATTGCTTTATTTAACTCATGGACCCTGGCGATATCCAAACGTAACTGTGATAGATACAAAGATATGATATATACGGATGGAGAGACATACACACCATCTCATGGGTACCAAACTGTAGCTGAGCATATGTCCATTCCACTTCTTTTAAGAATTTCAAATAAGAAATTCATTATGAATATTAGAAAATTGCGTGTGTAGTAAAGCTTCAATTTCTATATTAATAATAACCGACGAATGCACAAAAAGAGCAAAGTCCATGGAAGAATTTATCCGGCATACAAATTTTAAATAAACATCAATACCTATGTGCAGAGCTAGGTCATTTAACCTTCACGTAGCTTGTAACTAGTGTGACATTTCGTTCTAATAAGAATCTGTTTACTTAGAGTGAAACTCGATAAGTATTGAACCTATTAAGCGGATTACTTTGTTTAACACATAGGCGGAATAAATATGTGACGTATGTAATTCAATCAATTAAGTATTTATAGACGAGCGACATGGTCGTGGTATAAACAACACTAAGTATCGCAATAATTCTTGAATGAAAGCGACTTTATAGAAGAAAAATTAATATTGAATTGAGTTCAAAGAAGAGTGATAGAAACTGACCTTTTTCATCTAACTGGAGCTGAGTTTTTACGTATTCAGTAGGAAATGTGATACAAATTTCAATGCCTCCAGTGATTCCGCCGGCCACAACACCTTTCATTCCGATCGAGCCCGTACCCCCAGCCGCAGCCGCTGCACCTGTCTCCGACATCCATGGTCTAGAGAAAGGGTTTTTGAATCCAGGTCTTGAAGACATTCTGACACACTAGCGAAGGCGTTCGTGGTATCAACAACGGCTGCGACACCCTCCCACGAACGCTTCAAAATACAACTGTTTTTTTTCTTTTATTATTAGTGTGACCAGATTTAAAAGAACATTATGCCAGCCAAGTTACTTATCTATGATGCTAGCTGACATAAATTTTGCTAATAATGACCAATTATTTGTAATATACTGCCATGGTTTTAAGCTTTTGATTAATTCATACACTTTGGGTTCTGTACGATCATATTAAAAAACGCTTTACTGCACTGCAAATACCATATTCATACAAGAAATCTTGGCAAGAAATAATCCGATTGTATGAAATTTGTAGAAAGCTGATATGGCAACGTTAAGTAATGCAACTCGAAATTCAAATGGTGACCCCGATTCCGACCGACGTCATTACATTCATCTTATCATTTACTGGTGCTACTTTCAAGCTTCCTCTGATATACTTATTCCTTATTTTATCCATTAGAGTCACACCACACATCCATCTCAACATTCGCATCTCTGGCACATGCACTTTTCTTTCATCCACCTCTTTTGCTGCCCGACATTCAGATCCATATAATTACGACAGGTCTAACTGCGGTCTTATAAACTTTGCCCTTGAGTTTTAAGGGCATTCGCAAATGGTCCCTGAACCTGTTTCCATTTCAACTAACGTGCATTTATCCTGTTCCTTACGTCTCGGTGAAAATTGCCGTCATTTTGGTTCAATGAACCGAGGTACCTATAAAATTGGAGCAGACTGGTAAGGGATACAAGCTATATAAAGCTATATAAGCTAATAAGAGTTCGGTTTCGCTTCTACTGATCTTCAATCGGACTCTCCAATTTTTCAGTTGCATCTTCTTCAACAAGCACAATGTAATGTCATCAGCAAACAGCCTACACCAGGGTGCCTCGTCCTGTATGTCTGATGTTAGTGCATTCATAACGAGGAGGAACAGGTAAGGGCTCTTTCTTACAAGTAGATATAGCAAACAAAAAGTTCGCATTTTGTAAAATTTTGTTCCGAACCAATTTGACGAAATTCGTCTGTTCAGATTTTTAAGTCATTTAAAACTGTGTAGACACTGCGCACTGCTATTGTAACCTGACTTGTGGCACGTTATAGACGAACCCAATATATCCGAGAACGTACAGTACGACGAAACAGATTTGGATTAAACATGAAACACTGTTTTTCAAATTATTGTTTTCTCTGTACGCGTTGCGAATAAAACGCTTTGTAGACTAATGTCTGTGCTATCTATGGTCTTTCCAATCATTAGTCTGTGACATGACACAAACTAAATAGACTATAGCCACTATAGGTACTTAAGTAGTTAGTCTGTGATCTATTGCCGCATTTGTTGCGTCTGTTTATTTTTATTTTCTTAAATATTTTACCAAATACTGAAAGGGAATCCTGAAAAATGGCGTTAAGAACGTACGGCGATAAGCCGATAAGTTTTCAGATAGAAGAAGGGGGAGAGTTCTATTGTGTTGGCTCAGAGGTATTGAATCCTACTAATATCACCAGCTTCCTGCAAGCCAGTGCTGTTACAGAGCTTATGAATAACGAATTACAAATAATTCAATGTTATTCACTCGATCAGAACTGACTTTAAATCAATTCCCTTAGACTTTTAGTCATATTCGCCTTGCAAACTTATGAAGAGATGTGTTTGAGATCAAACATAACACCAAGTGCAAATGTTTAGATCGTTTGTTCGGGCACCGTGCTACAACTAGCTAAAACACATTAGTGTAGCAGTATTTACCGATATCTGGCTTTCACATAACAAAGACAGATATAGTTTTATTTCATATGATACAAACACATTGTGGAAAACACACTCTTTCGACATAGGCTGCTGATTCGACATAATATTTGTATTTGTCCTTCGAGCTGGATATATATTTTTAAGATCAGCACTGTACGTGGACTAGTTACATTGTTAGTTATCACTTGAGTTTCATTAATACAATTTTTTTACAAACTTACCATCTGTTATCTTTATTTTGATGATGTAGGTTGGCAACTATCTGCGGCTCTTCCGTGGGTCACTGTACAAGAAGTACCCTGGCATGGCCAGGCGAACTCTTACCAATGAGGAGAGGAAACGCCTGGTCGACAATGGCTTGGGGCCACATGTCTTATCCAGCTCAGTATCACTACTGAAGGCTGCAGAGGTAGAGGATATTATTGAAGGGAATGATGATAAGTATGTGTATGTTTCTTTTTTCGTTATCATTTTGGAGCATCTACTAACAATGCCATTTATCATCATCACATTACTAATTACTGATAAAAGCTTAAAATGAATTTATTGTATAGTATATTTTTTACCTGTTCTCTTGGGTTTCCTCTTGTAAGTAGCACAAAAAATAAGCGAGTCTTGAAAAACAGGGTAAGTTCTATAATCTATAAAATAGTAGGTAAAAATTTAACTTGGTACCTTAGATTTTTGAATCCAAACATATTTTTTTTAGTCTAAATAAGTAATCCAAATGGTTTTATTTATGTTAATGTTATATAGGTAGTTTGATAGTTGTTGTGGGCGTTAAGGTGTGACTTACCGTAATACCGTGCAAAACTTAACTTGCATTATTTTAGTTTCTTGTATCAGTGTACATTATGTTGGGGTTCAAATAAATAAATAAATAAATAAAACTTAATTGTCATGTTTAGCTTGATCTCCACCCCGACACCAGTAGTGATTTTGTGCTTGACTATATTATGCTCCTTAGAGCACATAACTTAAATTGTTCCACTTTATTTAGAGGGATACTATTTACTCGAATGGGCGGGATACTTTGTGGCATTTGCACCAGTGGTTTCAATTACCATATACTGGCTTTTTGTCACATTGTATTTTAATGTGAAATGTTTTGCAATGTTGGGGTTTCCAATGTCCACAGGGACATTGGAAACCCCAACATTGCAAAACATTTCTGGTAAAGTTTCAAAAATTACGGAGTTGTGAGTGTGACTCTGTGTGTTATCTTTTAATTATCAATAAAAATGCTGCGCTCCATATTTGAATATAGCTCAAAAATGATCATATCAATGACCTACAGTTAAATTAGTCGGCTATTTGTTCGATAACAAATACTAAAATGTTAATAAAAAAATCGGTGTAGGAGGGTGAAAAATACTTTACAATCTATATTCTCAGACGTACGATATATGCCGTTTCAGAGGTGTTTGATAATAAACACTGGCATGATATTTTGAATATTGAAGATAATCTTCTAAATGGCTTCTCTTAACAGCCTATACTGAAATAAAATACTAATTACTATACTACAGCTCCTATAATAACATTTGAGCAATCCACTAGCTGTTGTCAGCCTATAGATAACTCAAATGCTCTAATCCACTACCAGTTGGCAGCATGCCCTCTTTTTGGTTCTAAAAGGCTTATGTTATAACTTTAAATGGTTGACTGAAACAATACACCCAAAAGCCAAAAAAGTACAAATAACATTGAAAGTAACAAAAATTTTTATCGGCATAAAACTATATTATAATATATCATTTACTAGCTGCGCCCCGCGGCTTTACCCGCGTGGTAATGAAATTCGGTGATGATGGTGATAATTAAAATAAGCCAATTGAAATTTAATTTATGTGTTAAATCCAGGGTATAAGAGATCGCCACAACAATTTCATCCAAATCCATCCAGCCAATTAGGTGTGATAGAGTAACACACATGCATACATACACACTTTCGCATTTACAATATTAGCATGATGTTGGCAACTTACAAATGTGCATATTTATATTGTTTATTTATATTTGTTACCATAGAACTTAGTCAGTTGTAGACTGTTTTGCATTATAGAAACGTTTGGCTTCTTCCTGTTACAATTTTGACTGAGTTTTTGTGTTTCTGATATAAAGTCAACTCTGATATATTATTATGTGACTTATCAGTAGCGCCCCGCAGTCTCACCTGGGTGGATGGTACCTACGGTTTTCCCGCTATCAATTATCCCACGGAAACTGTACTTTATCCTACCTACTTCGACTCCATACCAAATTTCTTCGAAATCGGTACGGCCGTTTGAACGTGAAGGAGTGACAGAGGTGTTTTAATTATTTGCTTTACCCATGGGAACAGCAATTATTTCTGGTTTGAAAAGTAGCCTACACCTTAATGTAGAGTGTAAACCATCTATACCAAATTTCATCGAATGCGGTACAGCCGTTTGTGCTTGAAAGAATAACAAACATACATATAAACGTTTGCCTCTATCATATTAGTTAGGATTGCACATTTGAAACATATTGTACTAATAAGCCTCAAGGTTTGTTGTATGACCCACATAATGCAGTTTTTCCATGTTTCATACTAATAATGAGCATATCTTAAACTACAAGAGCCAAAATTGCTTTGACAAACTTGCAATGTTGGTCCCATTCTGTTCTAATCCTTTAATTTTGCATATTACACATAGACTTTTACCCAGTATATGGCGAGATATAAATGTGCAACTATTATACTTTACAACATGAAATGTATATATGTAATATACATATACTGAGTAACAATATAAGAGTTATTAAGTTACAAGTTAGGACCCGCACCTTTACAGGTACAAAGCAGTGTCTATCAGCCAGGAGCTGGCCACTCCTCGGGAGAGTAAAAGCAAAAAGCCTCACCAGCCGTCATGGCTGCCTGTCATGCCAAACTCTTCCCACTTGGATGCTGTGCCACAAGCTACACCTATTAGCAGGACCAGGGTACATAATAAAAAGGTAAATTATATTATATTGATATTTAAATCACTCATTTTGAGAATTTACGAAGAAGTAAAACTAAATTAGTGAGAGATTTATGGTTTATTTCATTAACAACATGCTAGGCGGAACTTATGTTCAAATATTTGAAAGAAAAAATTCAGCTGCTAGTGGGACCCACGACTGCAGAATACCGTCCTGTCGCTTTAATATTTGAACATAAGTTCCCCTAGCATGTTGTTAGGGGGCCTCCATAAATTACGTGAGGTACTTTTAGTGATTTTTCGACCGCCCCTCTCCCCTTGGTGAGATTTTGCTGGACCCCCTCCCCCCACCCATAACCTCACGTGAGACTTCTGAAAATACATATTTGTAATATAAATAAATTGAATATGTGCTTGATTTTGTTAAATTTAATCAGGATTTGTTATTGGAGATTATTAATATCGTGGTATAGAACCATACAAAAAATATTTTTATATTTTTTTTTTCCTTCAAATATTTGAACATAAATCAGTAAGATCTCTTCAATAAATATTGATAGTATCATGAATCTGCATTATTCAGTTTTCATGTACCAGTTGCTTTGTTGTTTTGTACACAAATAGGCTAGGTACCATACTGACATGATATAATGTCACATCGTTTAAAATCCATAGAAGCCATGTACTTTGTTTGTTTTAGTCTTGGTACGATACAATGAGCTAAAGGGTAGAAGAGTGCTCACTCTCGTCTGATACGAGAGGCACTGAGAGGTGAGGTGCACAGTGCTGACGTGCTGGAGCACGTCCACTGAGTGTGGATGTCGCATCGCCGTTATTGCGGTGGTTCTTTAGATGATGGAACAGAAACATCCTTCATATGATGGGAGCATCGCTTTAGGGAGTTAGCAACTTTTTGGAATATTATGAAGCATTATTTAGCTTATAGTCGTATTTCTAGGTTCGGTAGGCTCGTTTTTCTCCCTGCGGCTCACCTAGTTATTACTAAATGTGTATTTGATATGCCTGATGATCAGGTGCGGACGTTCCCGCTGTGCTTCGACGACACCGACATGACGGCCATTCTGGAGAACTCCTCCCAGAAGCAGGTGCTCGTGCCCATCCGCCTCGATATGGAAATTGACGGACAGAAACTGAGGGACACATTCACTTGGAACAAAAACGGTAAAAGATATTATGTTTAAAACAAAAATCATTTTGGGTCAACTTACACTTCAAACTAAGGTAATTCTGCTACCATCAGGGTTAGAATATCATTATCATTATTTCAGCTATAGGACATCCACTGCTGGACAAGACACCTGCATTGATTTCTTCATGGACCGGTTGGAAGCGGCCCCGCATCCATATTTAGTATATATATTTTAATATATTAAGTAATAATATATTGCTAGTGACAATATTTGCAAGCTTGTATGAAAAACTAATAATATGTTAGATGATAATTATCCCGTATGCGCTCTACACGTTCGGAGGGACACCGCGTTTATATTATATTGATACAATTTTGGTGCGGGTGAAACACTTATTAATATTAAATTCAAGTTGATTGAGTTCACTCCACGTTACAACTCTCAATATCCCTCTGCAACGCCTCACCGTCGACGATACTTACTACGCACGAGAACTACTTCAAATCATCAGCAAACATGAGGCTTCTAGTCGACTCGACGCGCGACGTTCAGCGAGTCATTCATCAATTCAATTCAAATCAAATGGTAGTCTAATAAGTTTACGTATCAGTACGTACACAAACCGTGTTCAGACACGGTTTGAAAAATAACCTGTTTTTATAACAACGTAGGAGTCTTGCTAGGTCAGCAATATTCGTCCCGTAAAAGTTCGCAAGTTCTAAGTCGCGCGCGACCGATGTTCGTCGCTCGCGACTTTGTCTCTGCTAGAACATTACAGCTGTCGGCAGAGTCGATCATCACCCCGGAGCAGTTCGCGGAGGTGCTGTGTGACGACCTGGAGCTGAACCCGAGCGTGTTCGTGCCGGCGGTGGGTGCTTCCATCCGGCAGCAGATGGACGCGTTCCCGAGCGAGCCGCCCGCGCTGCTGCACGCGCACGCCGACCAGCGCGTGCTCGTCAAGCTCAACGTGCACGTGGGGAACACCTCGCTCGTCGACCAGGTACCTGCCCAGTCCAACCTCCAACCTTCAACCTCCCTATCATCCGGCAGCCGAGCGTTCTCGTTCCCTCGAATGATTCATTACCGTATATCATAACCATTACCAAAATGTAGGGTGGTATGATTTATGTTTACTTTATATACATACGTTTATTTAAGATGCTTAAAAAGTCTCAACTTGTCAATAACCAACTAACCCGGGGTCCAGGCCAACTTGAGAAGGCGTGTTCAAACAAGGTTAGCCCCGATGCAGACCGGTCCTTTAGGCTTGGCGTTGCAGTCCAATTAGAATTAGATAAGTTTAGGCTAAGCTAATTCTCTCCACCTAAGCTATAGTACCGTCTACTTAGCATTGTCATTGACTTACCAATTACGCCTTAACAGTTTCACCTGGCCTCGAGATACTGAGCTTCACGATGTGTGGCAGGGCACAAGGTGGGAGACTAAGTAACTCTCTCTCTTTCAAGTCTTTTAGCAAAATGTTTTTTAATTAATACACCACAATATTTCATCAGCCAAATATACCCTAAATTTGAAATATATTTTGTATGCGAGAAGCGCCAGGTTTCTTTTTAGCAGTGCACTTTATGCGTTTGAAAGACAAAAAAATAATTTAAAAACTTATATTTATGATTTAATAGCTAAAATAAGTTGTTATTGCTTTAGACAATAATGCATGTAAGTAGCTCAATAGATATTGATTTTGGGCTTTTTTTATATTTTTTATTCACAATAGACAGGCGTTTGAGCACTTCTCAGCTGATGTTAAGTGATGATGCGGTCTACGATGATTCACGCCTGCCTAGAATATACCTGTTCACTCGTGACTTGAAGATGCCCAGATTGTATCCATGTGGAAACACAGACTTAGGCAATGAATTCCACTCGTTAGTGGTATGCACTATGAATGTGGAAGCATCACGCTTCGTCATTGGGGTGACGAGCGCGGTGAAGTACAGTGTAATAAAAATATTGTGTAAAGCTTGCAACACAACAGCTACACAGTCCAATGTGAAGGTACATGATTATATTTACTTCTGTTGTTTCTCTTCAAGGTGGAATGGGATATGGCCGAGAAAGAGAACAGCCCTGAACAGTTTGCGATGAAACTCTGCTCTGAATTGGGTCTAGGTGAGAAAAATAATGTATTTTATGCTTATTAACCTGAGGTGCTCTTTGCGGAGTTTACTCATGCGATCTTAAGGGATCAATAACTTGTATGGGTGAACACTATTGTACATCTCTTTGAAGGGCCAGAGGGTTGACCAATTCAGAGATCTGATCTGAATACTCACATTGTGCTGGTCACTACCCTATTCGCTAACCCGGATTGGTCAGTGTGGTAGATAGTGGCCAAAACTCCTCACTCCGAGATGAGAGCATGCAACATAACACCTGTTTGAGCACTTGCTCAAACAGGTGTTATGTTGCATGCTGTTATGTTGATTAGGTATTATTATAATTCTTAACATTCTGCTGAAGCGCTCTAAGCAACACATCTAGTAATGGTAAATACAGTAACATATATTCCTGTCAATTAGATGTTACTGGTTATATAAACTGGGTGTGGTCGTTTGTGATTGGCGCTTTATGGAGATACAATTAAATTAAAAGCAACTTTGTCACTCAATCTTTCTGTTTTTTAAAGGGAAGGTGTAATACTAGCGTTCACACTACTGGGTAACCTGGTTTGACAGCGGGTTTACATTAATTTTTATTGTGTTTTGTCTTATGTTTAGATTAATATTTAACTATATCCATTAAGTAAGTTAATGTTAAAACCTATTACGGAAATAAGTAAATTTGAAATTTGATTAAGTATGTAGTGATGTGGCTGCTTTCATTACTTGGTTATATGTGACAACTGTACGCTTTTGAGACATTTGAGAAATCAAATGTTCAACCCTATTTGTTTCCATGGGCAGGAGGCGAGTTCGTGACCGGTATAGCGTACAGTATCCGAGGTCAGCTCAGTTGGCATCAAAGGACGTATGCATTCAGCGAGGCGCCACTGCCTGTTGTAGAGGTAACTATTCTGTGTTCGCAGATCCGAGTCAGCTCCCGCGCTAAGGCGAAGTCTTTTTGTAGGACAGAATGTATCTTCCCGTGGGAACCGGACAAGAGTGTTCCCGAAGCGAACATCTGCACTATACACGTTATAGTGCAGATGATCGCTTTGCGCTAATATATTAACGTTTAACTATAAACAAGTAATACAAACAACTTGTTATTCTTTTTTGACAAATATTGACTTAATTGCCTTAATTAGTTTTTTGGATGGCAAATTTAAAAACCAAATTACTGGACTCCGAGAAAATTGATTGAATCCGTTCAATAAATTTTCTATGGGGACGTCTCTAAGGTGGACCAAAAAAGGAATCATCAATATAAATAAATAATTAGCGAGTAAACATGCATAAAAAAAGGAGATGTGTATGATTGAAATAGAAATAAAGGTACAATTCTAAATAGAAGAGAAGATTAGTTTAAAATAAAATGTGGCTCACACTGGAACAAGTCGGCTGAGACATGGACTAGTAGGAAGATGGGGGACGTCTGCGCCAAAGTGTTTGTGTGTGTGTGTGCAGGTCCCGTTCCGCGTGCCGTCGGAGGCGGAGCAGTGGGCGCCGCACCTGGAGACGCTCACCAACGCCGAGATGGAGAAGAAGATCCGCGACCAGGACCGCAACACGCGCCGCATGCGGCGCCTCGCCAACACCACGCCCGGTTGGTGAACACGCACGCACCCCACATACATACACACACCAAATACATACACACATTGCACACTGTACACCATTACACATATTTTATTATCATTACGTTATAATGAAAAAAATACAAAGAAACCACTGCTCCATGCAGAAGTGGTACGATGCTGTAAATATGCAAGGTGTAAATATAAAATAATTATGTAGATATGGGTTTGTCCATTCAAAGCGTTATTGGATATAGAAATCCTTTCCACTGAGCTAAGTGACTATGGCCGTGGGACAGCTGTCCGACTATTACTGCCTTATTACAAAACGTGAACTAAGTGTGGATTTAAATCTGGACTACAATGTCAGTGTGTTATGGTACTAAGAAATTAGTCCTTGACTATATTGCAAACCTTCGACTGCCGGTTGGTCTCTATTAACTCCAAATCATCTAAATCCATGTAATCTCCGTTGTTCAAGTACAATTTTCTTTCAAATCACAAAAAAGAAAGTTAAGTAAAGTAAGTTAAGTAATTGTAAAAAAAAACAATATGGTAAATAAACTTGACAAGTACTATGAAACGTTTTGCGCGTTAGCAAAGAGATTACAATACTGCGTAAGCGCGCGATAGTACCATCGATAAACTAGGGTCATCGGAGATATCTTTAGACCATAGACGACGATCTAATCAAATCAACGCTAAACTTTGTTTTGTAGTACGGCTTTCACTTAGTTCTTGGATTACCTTAAGTCTTGGAGGCCCAGTGCTTTCGTTCTACACTTAGTCCACGTTTTGTAATAAGGCAGTTAATCTTTGGAATTTCGCGTGCGCGATTCAGGTCTGTACCTGATAGAGCTCAGCGCCATCTACTGGCTTACTGTTGTATCAGTATCGTAATACGCGCGTTGTCAAGCGACGAGGCGTGCCATGATAGTAAGCTGGATGTGGCAGAGGTCGCTACGATACTATGCATGTCTACTATACTAAAATAATTACTGTGACTCCAGAACAATGGTTTTCCAATTATCCGCTCAGACTTCTCAGCTGAATACTTAAATTTTATATATATATCTTTATTAGTTTCATATATATGTCGCATTCGGATCATATAGGTAATCAGCCGTTTGACATTCCGCCTAGTTATTTTATAAAACAGGCGTTTTGTATAACGATGGGTCTACGTACACACGATTGAAGCACTGAAATATTGCATATAATTTTCTTTTTAAACTTGTTTCATTGGGCTAGACGTATGAATATAGACTCATGACCACATGAGAACATTATCTAAATGTTGTTCTGTGAACGTCTTTGTTTGCGGCAGGTTAATGTTAAAATAATTCCAAGAAAAGTAAGCATCATAATGTCTGTCAATATTCAGTAGGTATTAGAAGATGTGTTAAGATCTCTTGGTATATTTTAGGTCAAGTTATTGAAGTACTTAATTTACCTCACAATTCATTATTTTATTAGCAAACACATCGATAGTCAATCACATCATAAAGTCGCCAATGTAAGTCATGTGGAGCACGGTTTGGTGAATAATATAATTAAAAATGTACTTAATATGTCCTTTTTAGATATATAAATAAAACAATGTAATTACCCCTTTTCATGACTGGATTACAATAATTTAATATTGTGCTAGGAATATAACAAGGTCAGTTACTTGGGTCAGCGATCGAGACTGTATGATAGTATTAAGAGAATTACAAATCGGGTATTCAAGAAGTATTCAAATATTTAACTACTGCTATAAACCTTTTCGCTGGCGCGAACAGTACCTTTCATGGACTCCTTTTGTATATTATGGCTATTGGGCACTATTAAGAATCATCTAGTTAAAATCGAATATAGAAATCACATTATTATGTATTTAATTACTACTGAAAATAAATCCATCCATTACGGTGGGTTGGCTTGGGCCGTCTTGCACCAACCAATTTATCCGACATTTTCGGCTGATCCACATTTACTATTTTTGCCTGCAAAGATGTGTTTTGATCCGACGCGACGATCAGGCTAAAATGTCAGTTAGTTTGGTTGGCGCAAGCGGGCCTTACTATCATACAGCCATCCCCAACATTTGAACATACGGGCCGCCTCAACTTAATTGTTTGAATAATCCTATATTTACAAACAGTTGGCATACGAGCGGGACTACAATGATAAATGCTCAGTACTAATGTTGGGACCCCTTCGAGTAGTATATCTTATCTTGTGGTACGATATTCCGCAATACGAGTACCACGATAATGTGATTTCGGCTTATTATGTAACATGATCACGGGACCACAGAGTGTGTCTAGAGCTCGTCATTCAATATTCAATGAGTCATTAATTCATCAATATTCGTAGGAAACACTTTGTTTGTTGAGTTGATTTAGATTTGTATAAGTCATAATGAAAGTTATTAACTTGGTGGTAGGTTTGGGGTATATATAAGGTTTAACTTATTTTTGACGCTTTATGAGGCTGTTTTTATTCAGTCAGTATTTACTGTATTTTTTTTTGTAGTTTTTAGTTAATTAATTATGTACATTATTGTTGTATTGAATGGTTTTGTAACTTATGTTTACTTGTTGTTTATTAATATTATTTATTTTCTGCAGTTATACATTTATGTTTGAATAACCCTGTTGATGCCTTTCTATAGTACAATTTCGTATAGTACATGTTATTTTAGTATATTTCAGTGTCGATTTCATGAACAAATACAAGTTCGATCATTTATCTCATTCACGATCGTATTTTTCATGAAATTAACACTCGTATAAGCAAATGTTTAAGAGCGTTAATAATTTATGTGACCAAAGTAAGTGGACTGTTAAAATTATATCACATTAAAAAGACAATTAAAACATATTGTTTCATTTTTTCACCTCAGTTTTAAAGACATTTCTCAATATGGCTTGCAATGGGTGATTAAATTTACACATTCTACTTACCAAGAAACAGTTGTAATGGAGTAGAACTATTATAATACATTTGTTTCAGCTCCGTTTTTACAATTGTAAAAACTCGTGTTAATAATAATAAGTGAATAACAAAACGATACATTATTTTTGTGAAAATATAGCGTAGTTTGTAAATATGAATAATGCATTTGGCAGCCGACATGTTGGCTTTCGTCGAAGTCAGGAACCGTATTGTAATTGATAATGTAATTAATTGTTTAGTGCAGTCGCCGGTTCACGTAAATCTGCTATTTGTCATGTATAAGTTATAATAATTGTTCTACTCCACGCACTGTAAGGTCTGAGACCACAAACAAACATAATCCCTAAACACTCGTTTGATGTACTCATTTTGAATGGCAGATGTCTCGTTGAGCCGCGCCGTCAACCGGCTGATACGTGCGGACGAAGCCATGTTTCCATCGACGCCGGAAAAGAGAAGAAAAAAGATTTAATCACCCATCCGCGAGCGTGTCAAACAGCCCATCAGCGCACAATTTTAATCTGCTAAAACCTCTGTAACAAAAGCGACTTGCAACAATACGACTATAGACTATAAACGTGAGTAAAGCCGGATACCACATATATATAATAATGTGTCAAACTCACGAGAATTTCCAATCAAAAATAATATGCGAACAGGTATTCTCGTAGTGAATGAACAATTTGATAAATTTCTGTGCACCGTCATACACGATATTACTTAATCTGCCGCTGTTTCTCTACAAATGTTATAACTCGTACTGAATATGACTTGTCATACTTTTCCGCCGTCATTTCTCCCTGTATGTCATACTCTCATTCAAGTCCTAAAAATATCGTAGATTAAAATAAATGATATTGTGAGAAAAATGGATAGAATTTGACCGCACGGTAGGTTAGGACTTCACCTTTCCCGAATAAACCTCGAGTGGAATGGCAGCTCCATTATAATAAATAGTAAGTTTGATGACAAACACAAACGTTCAGTCTTTAAATATTTACTAGTATAGCCCGATCGCTGAGTGGCGTTGGTACTTCGTGTTGGTATCCTTTATGTGGCTTTTAAATGAAATAAACACATTTTGCAACACAGTTGTATGTTGTTACTTTGTCTCTTACTAAATGTTGAAAAAAAAATGTATAAACGTTTTAACCTGAGGCCCTAGACAAAGTAACATTCTACAAACGTTAACGCGAGAGAAAACATATAAAATGTGTAAACTTGACATCTCAAAGCGATATATCACGTGATCAACGATAACAAATATAAAGCGCTAGCGATCAGAGAAAGAGAATCGATGCATCTTGTCTAGGTCCACAGGTCTTTCGGCGGTCGAGTTCAATTCAGTTTCCACGCAAGACACCAACTTTTAGACCCTGACAGAAAATATCTGTGTGACATGAAATCGGGCTCTAGCTCGTTAACATAAAATTAAAACTTCAAATATAACAACGCAGTGTTACCCAGAACTCTGTTTTGCATACATACAAGTATATAGCGGTCTTCACACTACGATGTTCTGTTGCCCCATTAACGCATACAGTAGAGTATAACGTGATGTACCTACTTGGGCTACCCATATCATCTCACTAGTTAATCTTTTAAATATAAGAATAAGCTTGTACTCATAAGTTTGATCATAAGAATATGAGTATAGGGTTTAGTTAGTAACATTGTGGAAGTAGATCTGGTGTTTTTAAATTTTTATTACAAGTTGTTCATATACTTTTTTTATAATGTGACCAGTAAGCCCTTTAATAGATACTTGTAGCTTTCATTAACATTTTGATTTCAGTAAACGAAATTCGGATTATTTTAAACAGCTTTACTTAAAATTGTATAATTTGAGTGTGACAACTATCGCGATCTCTTCCATAATTGTAATCTACGAACCGACTAGGACTGACTACGCGGTCCGCCTGGCACGATCATAACTCCCAGATGAAGACCTGCAAATGTTTTCGAACCTGGTCGGAGAGTCATTTTCCAGTATTTACCGCGTGAGTCCTACTCCGTTCATAGATTACTACTTGTTGTGACATTCCAATCACATTCATCTCTAAATATAACCTAAGTATTTTTTATATATTTTTAGTGATAAAAAGAAGAGTTACATTTATTTAATAGTGGCGATTCGAACACGATCATTAACAGATACATATTTTAAGTTTGAAATAAATAAAATGTAATAGGTTTGGTATTATAATAAAATTGCATCTTAAGTTCTTTCTGCACCTTTCTGAAGTCAGACCAGCATTTATATTGTTTATGTGGCAAACATACATTCAGCTTTGATAGCTTTCAATCATTAATGTTCTGTTTAGTTTCTAGTTTAAAGTTAGTCATAATAAAGGCGTGCATGATAAACCTACATATTTTTTTTTTAAGGAATGGAACACGTTTCCTGAATCTGTGTTTCCCGATACGTGCAATCCTGGAGTCTTCAAATCTCGAGTGAATTTCCTAGGCCTAAATAAGCCGCGTCGTTACTTAATATCTGGCAAAACAGTGGTCAAACGCAACCTCACATTATGAAAAGACAATGAACCAGAGATTAGAGCGTAGTGATTCGCTAATTACCTACCTGATTCTTAGCTAAGCTAACCTCGCTTCTTCTACTTATCACCTTCAGAATAGAAAATATGTCGCCGAGTGCTGCAGTACATTGTATCATGTAAGTATATAGAGAGAAGCTATGCCCTCGAAGACTATTGCCGAAGCGCCATCTTCACTTGTTATTCTGGGTGTTACGTGCAAGAATCATCGCTGGCCTCATATACAATCCTTATAGACCAAAGCGAGCTGTCGAAAGGTTTTACATTGCTTCCGGCTCGCCGCTGCGCTGTGGAGCAAATTGACTTGATGCACTGCACGCACGCTTCTCGAATTTTAATGGACACAACACTATAGGGCAGTGAACTAGCTTTAGGTTTTGTAAAAAATGTTACTTACTGGTTCATATTTCGACAAGACTGTCCGGTCTAGATACGCGAACATTAATGTCCGCGATCTAAATATATTGTAATTTTGAGGCGATGGATAGTAGCCTAGCCTAGCGGTGGGAGCGTCGACGGCCAAACTGACGGACGCTGCTGGTTCGATTCCCACCATCAGCTTGAGCTTCCGGTAAAAGTAAATACCATGCAATCAAATTCCCATCATAGTAGGGCAATTCGAATACCTGCCGGCTGCCTGGCTAGCTATCACCCACAAGTTTGAAAAACTGTCACCAAACATTGTGTATCCGAGCTGTTTCAGAGCCATTAAACATTTAGTTTTAGGGTGATTAGACCACATCGCCACTGATCCTCGAGTGAGTTCAAACTGGTTTGTCCCCACTGCAAACTCTTAAAGTCGGGATCCACCCCGGTCAGCCTCCCAAGGCAGACTTTATGAAAGATCCTTGGGTTCGTTCTTTTTTAAGTTGATGGAACAAGCCAAAGGCCCATAGGATGTTAAGCGGTAACTACCTATAGACAAGATACGATTTGTAAAGAACTGCTCTGCGCCCGTCACCCTGAGACATAAAGTTGGTAAGTGGCATGTGCCTGTAATTTAACCTTTTAACTAGTAGGTACTATTATACTGTTTGTACGCACGGGCATAACGTGGTACTTACGCGTAGTCGACATCACGATCGACAATTCTATCTAGTTTCTGTGTTTACCTATTGGGCTATTGACAAAAGACTGTCTACCTTTTCCCCGGTAGGCTAACGAAAGTCAATGAGGATACACGAAGCTTCGCAACTGCAGTTGTGTGTATGCGGTTGGTTGTGCACTACGAAAGAGCCGCGTCTGCTTCATCATTATAAGTCGACGCTCCGTGACGGGGCGCTAAATCACAAGCCTCGCGCTGCCACTGATTCTGTGTGCCGTTTATATATTTATTCTTTCTTTACGAAGTGGGCAGCTTACAACAGACTGGCCCCCTACCCGCCTGATGGTAAGCAATCACCAACGCTTATAATAATTATATGTGACACGGGTATTATTAGAAGAAGCTATCATGAAAGTTCTCCAGTTAAACTGTGCCAATGGCGGACAATGGCGAATCGTAACAGAGTCCCAAGTGCTACGATTCGTCGTATCAAATGTATAGTAGACCAACAGATTTATCTCTGCAACCGTGGTCTCGGTAGCTTTGCTATTCAGAGATTTGTCGACTCAGAGTTGGTTCGATTTTGTGGACTAAATATAAAAAGTTACATAATTATGTACCTATGTTAAAATTTCTGTGTGTCTGTATGTATCTACTGTATGAAGCCGATGGTCTAAGGACGGACGTCAAAGACTGCCAATGATTTGACTACTGTCTCACCTGATGTTAAGCGACGACGCGGTCTAAGGTGGAGCACGCAAACTTAGAAGGAACCTATTCACTCGCGACTTGAAGACTCCGGGGTTGTACATATCGGGAAACACAGACTCAGGCAGTGAGTTCCACTCCCTGGCAGTACGCATTATAAACGTGGAAGCAAAACGCTTCGTGCGTAACGGTGGTATATCTACCGTTTAGCGGTGGCGCATAGTCGTACGTCTGGTTGACCGATGATATAATGGAGATGGTGGAATTAAATTTTGTAATTCCGGTGCTGCTTGCGAGTGGTAGCCAAGCAGGTACTCGAAAGTACCCTACCACTATGCTGGATACTTGATAACGGTGTTGCCTTCAATGTCAGCTCAAGCCGTTGGCGAGGATCGAACCAGCCACCGTGTAGGCTGTCACCACTTCAGATCGTGTCAGGTAACCCGCATTGGTCAGCGCGTTGCTTATGACCAATGCACCTCCCCGTTTATCTTCCCCCCTTTACAACAACGTCTCCCCCCCTCTGAGAGGCAGGTCTGGGCCAACCTATTTGGATATGTACCTATGTAATTTTTAATTAGGTCCTCATTAGGGTAAATGTGCTTTCCGAAGTATCAGTTCGTCAATAAATCACTTGAACAGGTTAGGTCTGTGCTGTATCTATATGTTGAAAGAAATGAACACTAATAAATATAACAGCTTTTAAAAGTCGTAAACTATATTTTTAATACAACTACATCAAATTAACAAAGTGAAAAAATTCATTGTCAGAAAGAAATTGCTCCCGAAGTTCACTCAAAAGTCGAACATATAAAATCTTTTCGCGAAAGTTTAAATTGCTGTTTGTGATAAATGAGGTGATCAAGCTCGCATTGGGACCGCGAATCTAATTAAATATGTACTACGTAAAGTTGGCCTGAAAATACACTAGATTTGCATTTATTAAGGTTTGATTTATGGGATCATATTGTGCACGGGATTATGTAGTTATTGTTTTTATCACCATTTTAACACATATTACTTACCTATAATACATGTTAAATTACATTGAAACAATTTAACACATAGTATATTACACTATAATACATATACAAATAACCAACGCGAACCTGCCAATATACAGAAGATAATAAAAAACAAGTATGAACAATGGAAACTGGCTGACAATGAAACTCATGGGCAGGCATGGTTGCACCAAGAGGAAGGCGGGTTCCGTTTATAAAAAAAAAAAATTAATGCAACATTGTTCATAATTTCCATAGATTTCATTAAATGAATATGCCAAATCATATGCGTGTCGATTGACACGTGTAGCTTTTGTCCATCATTTGTTTGCGACAGTCGAGGGGCTCATATGGATCTTTTCGTTAACAAAACCTTCGAAATGATGCGGACTACTTTCGATCCTGTTGTTAATCTGTTTCATATTCATAGGCTTACATTTATGAAATTGGGAAGACAAGCTTTAACGAAATAAATAATCTTGACGTGAGGGTAACTCAACGGTGGGAGAGTTGGCTATCAAAATAACAGCCGCTGTTTCAAACCCCAACGCCTTGAGCTTCCTCTTAAGGTAGCACCGGTCTAGCGTGATAACATCTTCGACCACATCGTCACCGATCATAAAGTGAAATAGTGTTCAAAACTAGATCTATAAAGTACTTATATATATTTATACCGTTTGTCTACACCAGTAAATAAGCTTGTTGCTAGGCAGGTTATAAATTTATTAAAAATATCTAAATATAAATCGCTCTGGCAAAGCAGAGTAGTGGTTTGTGTAAATTCACTATAAAACTACTAGCGCCTATTCTCTAATGTATTTATAATAAGCATGTCTACTACAGTACCGCGGCAAACCGCGACCGCGTCCGCGAGCGCCCCGTATTCTCCTCAAAAAAGACCACCGAATGTGGTTGAAACTATAGTCGGAACTCTCTGACTTATTACGTGAGTAACTCCCGTGTTTTATACATTCACAAATAGACTGTCCGCCCTCATTATTTTACGTTTCTTGATACGACGATGTCCCCACTGTCACTAATGTCACCTGTATATACTATTTATCGGTTCCCGAAACTTACTGTGTCCTTTTACACAAAACATGTGAACGGAGATAAAGACGGTCGCCGTGGCTCAGTCGTCAGTGGCTCTACTTCTGGCCCGTGGGGACCCTTGGTTCGAATCCCGGCAGGGGCAAACATTTATGCGATGAGTGTACTTGTGTGCTGTGATAGCTTAAAAACATACACTGTTATGTTGATACGCGTGACGACTAAGATGAAGAAGCATGGCCGGCGTCACTGGTAACAAAGAATAATATTGTCTTTCGGTTGAACTGTCGTCTGCACTCATAGTTTCATATAAACGGTCTAGCCGTAGCGCTTCTGCATTGAGTGAAAGCCTCACAAATAAGTGGAAAACAAGCAGACAGGCTACCTGATATGACGTCAATATTTGAATCAAAGACAAACTAACTTTAGGTACCCTTCAGCTATGTTCTGGCTTCATTAAAGTTTAAAATAATTAAATCAATAGAATATATTAGAAAAATAAATAAAAATACTTATAACTAATGGATGATCTCTCTAAAGTTACATATTATTTCATAATCACATGTTTAAATATTGTAACTAATCCGAATCTTAACAAATAATCTTCAACACGCACGTAATGTAATATATAAACGAGTATATCGTCCACTGATTCACTCCTTAGTTAAGTTAATGTACTGTCTTTCAGATTCTGTAAAAGGTATGAGTGATATTACAAGTTTATCGAGAAAAACAGGTTGTACGCATGCGCGAAACGAGCCAGTGATGTGCCCGCGTGCGTGTCGGCTGCACGGACACGACATAGTGATGGGACAATGTCGACATATATCACACAGGAGGGTGGCTAATGTTCTTATAAAAATAAACAGATATAACGCACCATGCACGATGATAGCTGTTTTGTGTGTGAGACAGAGAGAGAGAGAAATCCATGGATGGCATAAAACGTATTTGTAATACGTAGAAAACACGAGATGTGGTTGAAAGAAGTGCTTGGTTGTTGCCCTCTAGATTACAATAATTGTTATCGTAGTAAAATTAAAGCTATAATAAAGATTATAAATAAAGTTCAATAATACACCTTACATTGTTTCACCCAGATACAAAGTTTGTAATTTTGAGACTTTTGCAATTAGAACAAGGCGAAAGTTTGTGTGTACGTGTTTGTTTGTTACTTTTTCACGCTCAAACGGGTTCACTGATTTCGATGATTTTGATAAAATTTGATATATCTCCATCCCAAATTTCATCAAACATTCCATCAGTTTCATTTAGACGTTGAATTAACACATAAGCTACTTTTCATCATCATCATCAATCATCACCACGCGGGTAAAACCGCGCGCAGAGCGCAGCTAGTAATATTATAAAGGCGAAAGTTTGTATGTTTGTCCCTCCCTCACGCTGAAACGATTAAACGGATTCGCATAAATTTGTAACGAAGATAGCTTATAGGTACCCTGGAATAACACATAGGCTAGTTTTATCGCAAAAATATTGACTGTCTTCGTGGGATGACTGGAAGACACAAATCATCAATTTACCGTACCATTTCACCGTGGGTAACACCGCGGGGCGCGGCTAGTTGTTAATAAGTCAATCGGTAAGTATCGGAAGGTTAACCTGCGCCCGCCTTATCCAAATACCAACTTGTGCATTAACTTTCACGACATGTAATCTCTAAATAAATAAAAAATCTCTCTAAGTACATTCTAATTAAGTGACCAGGGGCGACAGTCGCGTACCTATGCTGACTTGGTACTATTTCATGGCATCACGTAACATTGCATAAGTTAAACATATACATCACTATATATTTAATGTGTCTTCGAATTTATTTTATCTGTTTTTGTTTACTGTATTTTTTTGTCAGGTGTTATGAAGAAATTATTATTAGTATCGTGATGAAGTCTACGGCGTAATGGTACGGCATAATGCCGTACTGAGAAAGATATACTTTAAGTAGGTATTCGAGTATACCCCATTTATCTGCTACGACTTGCGAGGAAATAGCACTAACCTCTTTATAGCATTTTATAGAGCATTAAAAGGAGCTTTTTAGAGGATTTACTATTCTATGTGCACTTACTTATTTATTTATCTTTTAATGGTACATAAATCAAGAGAATAATTACTGTACTAGACGCTAGACGTAGTGATGTGCCCAACGTTATCGATAGCAAACATTCTTGCGAACAATGGATATGCTAGGTACGTCCCTAATGGGAGATTTCAGCAATGCTCAGTGTGATAAAATGTGTAAGACGGGCGGAGGGAAACGCGCGCTCCTGCGTCCCACTCCCGCCATCGAGATATTCAAATTTGGTATCCTAGTCACCAAATTAAAAAAGTTATGCCATTAAAAAAATAGAACTAATTTTGAATGTTAAACGATTATTTTATCCTTAGTAGAAGTGCGAGTGTAACTTAAAAAACAATTCAAAAGCTATTAAAATAGTGTTTTAAATAACAAAACAAAAAAGTGTCAAGACAATATATGTGCGAGCAAGGACTTGAGTTATGAGACTTTTAATTGAGGTAAGAGCTTTATTGTTCCTATTATATAAAAAAACAAGCTACATATAATTTTAAAAATACCAATAAAAATACTCAATAGTGGACATACTTAAATGTGATTCTTGTATACCGTTATTTTTTATATGAATGTATTACATTTTTACATCAAGTTGGTTCATTGCAGGTACAATATAAATTACCAACGACATACATAAAATAACTGAAATGTTGGGTGATTCTCATGTTTAATGTTACAAATTCAGAGGATTATTTACTTAATATAACGTAACGCATAATACGTTGTTTTGGAAAGAAAAGATTTCGCGTTGGTCAAATATTTAGTTAGGTTAGCTAACACTTGTGAACAGAGTTTATGTAACAACTGTGTACGTTTATGTATGTATATATGTATTATCTTAAGGAACTAACAGCTGCCAATGAATTGGAGGCATGAGGAGAAGATTTCTTTTGGTGTAAAACACAGTTCGAGGGTATAATTGTTGTTAATGTTACCGCGAGAATTTTTAACAAAGGAAAAATATGGTCGCTCAAAAATATTTTTTCACTAATAAATTAGCAAATAAAATGAAACTTTGTTCAATCAGATTTCACCATGAAAGAGAGGATTTAACCTTCACGAACTGTTCTCATAAGTGGATTTTTCAAAAGTTTATTTGTTATAAAGGACTTAAAAAAATAGGCTGAAAACTCTTAGGAAATCTTCAATTAGTATGCATATTACATGGAAATTCAAATTAAAATACTTTGTTGCATTGTCACGGGTCTGATCTTAAAAAAATCGCTCGCTGTGATGTGCAAAATACATACAATCATAATTATTATATTTTAAATATGTTATGTTTACAGTATCATTCCTTATAGCCCACCACACAGTTTAGGCTTATATTATTGATAATTTTCGATGTTATTATTATCACAGTAACAGTAAAAGAACACAGTTTACAGTTAGTTTGATAAGTATTTTTTCTCAGTACAAAGTAATAAAGCCTGGTGATATACATAATACGTATCAGTCGGTTATTAGTTTTGACATTAAGTTGATTATTATTTTACTAATTTAACTTCAGTAAAAAAAGGCACAGATAATTGTATAAAGTAAATCACTACCAACTAGTTAGATCCCTAGTACGAGTACGTATCATCATCTCAGCTCCAGGACGTCTGCTGCTGAACATATGGGCATCATCCATAGATTTCCACATTAACTAGGTATGCTACGAGATTAGCAATAGTAATGATCTGCTGGCACTGTTGAGAGTCGCCGAAATAACTGTACCCTACCACCATGCTGGGAATTGAACTTATCTGTTTGACCTGTGTCTGGGTGTGTATATGTATTGTATATAAGTATATATATCAGTCAACAGGTCACCATAGTACAGGCTCTGCCTATATTGGGACCTGAAGACGTCGTGTGAATGTTTACAAAAAAAAAATAATGATTACGGTGTTACATTCACTAGAAGTTAGTGGGGATCAAACCAGCGTCCGTCAGGTTGACAGCCGACGCTCCACCGCTGAGTTATCATCCGTTCAACTTTGACTTCAGATAACCTTATTTTTGTGAATCAAGTGAGTGAAAATTACTAAGCCAGTCCTTTACGCCTTTGATTCAGTAAAGTACATATTGTTGAAATATGTAGATAAAAATATACAAGCTACTTCGGTTCAGAATCTACATTTTTGATATTTTATGCCACTCTCATATATTTATGCATATATTCACGTTTTACGCTTAATAACATTATACCTACTGTTGCACCCCGAAAGAACATTAATTATTTAAAATAATACAAAATACTTCACAACAAACCTCCTGCATAGAGCGGTTTCTCAGCTGCCTCAGTCGCTATGTGCAATAGATGATGTAAGGGTGTAGTAAAAACTGCTACTTTTCACAGTCGATGAAATCACAATCTGACTTCGGAATCATTCGAGCTTCATCGTCAATAAAATTATGCATATGTGATATTTTACTTATATTGGGCGTAATTTACCTAGCCTACAGTCTACTCGGCAGAGCTCGTTTCATACGATGTTATTCAATACATTTGAAATGAGGAAAAAACAAACATGTTTTACTGCGTTTAATCATTAAATTGAGAATGCTCTGTTCACTCGCATATTACTTTTTTCTTTTTTTTTTCTACATATAATAAGTTTGCGTTTGACAACTGTCTCACCTGATGTTAAGTGATGACGTTGTCTAGGATTTAGCACGCAAACCTAGAAGGTACCTATTCACTCGCGACTTGAAGACTATAAGACTTGCTTATGCATATTACTATAATTCTGTTACGCACTATTGTTTAATGTTATTACGGATGTTGTGCTTGGCATATAGTCTCAAGAGCAATTTTATAAGGGTCATTTTACGAGCAAGTGTATTAAAAAATAGATAACGATGTAGAGGACAAATAGTCTATCTCAAAATAACATCTATATCCATCTATCTTTTCATAGAGCCCTTTTAATAAAAGCAACGATCGTGGCAGCCTTTTCGTCACGTTGCACAAACAAAACTATTGTCTCGAACCAATTTGCCGAGCTCTCTCTCGTGCAGGTTGCGTTCGAAGTCCTAGCTTAGATTAGCAGACAGCTGCATCTAATCTCGTGGCTTAGCGATAATGATACCTAATGGTTTACCACGAAATTAGTATCCCCTGAAACAATTTATAGTTAACTTTAATGATACCTTTTCTATCTTTAAAATGGCCATTCTAAAATAAAAGGCAATAGGCATGAATAGACCGGTCAAAGAGGACATTCACCCTTGCATAAACTCCCAAGCGGTTAAAAATATACTCGAACGTTAGGGATACCATTATAATGAAATTGTGAAAAGTGCACATCGATCCTGTCTGCGAAAAAATTTATGCATGGTCAAAGTTCGCAGAAATGGGTTTTTTTTTAGCAAAACGCTTTATGACAAGAATAGCTCAGATAAAAATTGTAGATCATGCTCAATCATGATCAATTATCTACAGAAATTGTTCCAACATTTCTATTCCCAAGTTTAATTATTTAGGAGAAAAAGCGATTCTACAATGTACTAATAGTTGTATTCCCCAAAATAACGTGTGCGACGTTATCACGCCACCTGTGAGGTAGTGGTTTTTTAATGTGGATTCCCATTCCAGGATTCCCCCAAGTAGGGGAACCTCCATCTTCTTCTTTGTCTTATTATTTTTGAGTTGACATACGTTTCTCAAGCAGCGATACATTAGTAGTTTCGTCATCGATCTTCTTCTGTTGGACATTCAACATTGTTGAGTACGACTGGCCTTGACAATAGAGATAAGAGATAAAGATATAAGCCGTCCGCTGTTTCGGAACCCATGCGTTGTTTTAGTTTGAAATTATACAATGGCGTGGTTCGTGTGAAAAAAAAGATTACTTTCAGAGTTTTACAATTTTGCCCATAAATCGATGCCACTTAAAGAATAATACACTAAAACTTGATCATAGATTAATAAATGCGAACGGAATGTGGAGCCAAAAGCGAGAACGAAAACGAACAACATATTCATGAAGCATGTTTTATTAATAATACATTGTTATCACTATCTGTGTATTCACCATTATTATTAACAACAGTCTGAATCACTAATTGCTTGCTAAATCTGCTTTTAAGTAATTAACTAACAATTACTATAAACAGACATCAAATAACGTGAAATTAGGTTTTGGTATTTGAACGCGGGATTAAGCTAAACGGAGTGGATTGAGAAATTATGTGGTAGATTGTGTAACTAGGAGGTAATCATACGATACCAGTCTCTATTCATTCCCGAATTGTAATCAGTAAACATTTTCCTACCCTTAACTCAGTTACGTAGGATTAACCAAATATATTTATTTTGAGCAACAAGTTATGATATGTTTTTTTAATACTATATAGAGTTGATAGCGTTTGACCACTATTTCTTAAGCTTTTTCAAGCTGCTATTGCAGCGACTGGCCACCGAGAGGAACTATGAAAAATATAAAGCGCTCGATGCTAAAAAAGATTACTTTGTCATCCTTTACCTAAAATTTACAATAAGTACTGATGCATGTCACCGAGTTAAATATATTATATACTTTGCATATAAATATTGAGATAATGGGCACGTGGATGGCAGGCGTAAAGAACTTACCCTGAAGTAACTACACGTATGACATATGCACTTGAAAAACATAGTTTTCAAAAATGTCAGTATACATACACACTGTCACCGTGTACGAACTATCTATATCTAACTGTTAGAGCTGGCTTTGAGTATTAGATCTCCGAGTACAATTACTACCAGTATGAAAAACAATTTTTACCAATAAAATGTAACCGACTTTAACACTCAACGACTTATTTTACTTAATTTAAATAACACATCTAATTTTAGTACTGTTATTAATAAGCTTTATAAAAGTTTAGAATATATCGACACCATATAAGAATTTATCTTACGTATCTTATTTCGAGAATTTTTCTTCAATTTAGTTGCACAAGAGCATCACGTGTTTCTGCCTATGGGCACGATTAGATAATGTGATCCCAAGAATTGGCAGTGAAAAGTTTAAACAAAGAATCTTAATAATAAAATCTTGTAATTTTTAGACTTTCGCCATTTGAACATTTGTAAATCAATCGGGGCTTGATCGCGTGAAAATCATTTAGTAAGCTTGTATGTCTTTTCGTTACCACGACTAATGCCAATTGGTCGAAACGTCGAGGTAAATAAATTACGAAATGTATTTCTCGCGATCAAGCTCCGATTGATTTCAAAAAAATATTGTTTTAAAGACAAACATTATTTCCTTGAGTTGCACTAAAATCAGTATTATTTATCGCCGCGGTGTTACTGAGTAGGCGTTACTACGTATATAATACTGAAAAGAAAATATGTAACCAATCGCGAACAATGAACCACTGTATAAAATGTACTTGTGAATATTTTAAGGTGATAGAGGGACACACTTTAGTTTTGAAAGTTTCATTACATTCACTACGCCTGAAGAATTCACTAATAACTGGTATAGTTTTTAAGGAGAGAACTGCACTTGGGAAGTATTTTGAATAATATGTGGGAGACGGCGCGGGCGCGGGTGCGTTGCGGTGGTTGCGGAAATCTTCCTTATTGCTAATAATAATGCGGGACTGGAGTACGAGAGGGAAAGGGAGGGGGTGGATTCGTTCAAAACTGTTTTCGAGAAGTGTGAATTCAGTGTACGTTTTATGTGACCAAACCATGTACCTACCGTGTATGCTTATATGAGTCGCTGAATTAATTTAGAAACAGTTTTGCTCGATCGACCAATATTCGAGCAAAATCCGAGCCGCAGATTAAAGCTCAGTCAAACATTTATAAACGTAGAGCGGCGAGATCTGAGACCGAACAATTACAGCCACTTCGCACCGAATGGGATTCTCCATCGCCTTATTTAAATGAGATTCGATGTAATTTATTTTTATCGAGATTAACTTGTTTTGAAGCAATTACTTACTTTGAGAGCGAGACGTTCTCAGAGTCTGATATTTCTTTAACAATTTGTATTTTTGTGATCAAATTGTATAGTATTAAATGAATGATTCTTGTATTTATATCTCGAAAACAGCGCTAACAATTAAGGTTTAATGTAATTGCTAAGTGATATAGATAACGTTATGAATAACAAGTTTATTCAAGACGCTTGTTTTGAATAGGACTTCGTCGAATGAAGCTCGTTCATCTATTTATATATATATATATATACACCTCTAAGCATGTGTTCCTTTAAATTTGAGAGCGCTGTTCTGAAAGAACTTAATATAACCCTCCGACCTCCATTTTTTTGAAATGCTTAGTCTGTGTCTGTAGATATTTATATTTATTTACGTGGCATTGCAGTTGTCACCTAGAGAGATATATTTCTGCCCAGAAATTACAACTGCTACGAAGTTCTCTTCATAACTGTTTGGTAATATAAACATTCATGGGTCTTGGTACCAACGAAGATAGACTCTTTCTGAATACTCCTATTGATCTTTTAATGATCATTTTTTTAATAGTTTTATGGATAAAATCTATATATTATTTAATACTATGTAGAAGGTGCCTTGTCCACAGTAAACACGCGAGTGTAAATCTGTACAGTTTGACGAATCACATGCATATATAATGCTTGTGCGCGTTTTATTCATAATTTTGCCCGAATATCTTAAAAGCTTTACCTACATTACAAGAGAAACTGCGACCGAGCACTTGTGAAGTTGAATAAGAACAAGCGTCAATAAATCGAACCGCGCAGTATTTATCTTATAAGACGTTGAATGGAAACGTTGAATGCCGAGAGAGAAATTGTAATTTATGTGTATCTTTGAAACTCGTAGGCGCTACCCAGATACCTATACCTACGTACAGTGTCTCGTGCCGTTATCCCACTTATATTACAAAGGCGAAAGTCTATATATACATATCGTATATATGTGTAAATAGTTGGTATGTATGTATAAGAATACATTTATTGGTGCTAATAATTATTTACAATAATGGAATTGTTTACAAGTATAAATAGCCACACCGCTAGGATTCCCTGACTCGGTATGGCTATTTTCTCTTCCCATTTGTACATAGTAATGCCCGGTTCGTGATAAACAATAAAATCAATTATAGATAATGATAATAAATTATTGTATATACGTGTAGTTGTGAGATTTGGTTCATATGTAATGTGTTTACATGATATGTATTCTAAATATAATATAGGTATTGCTCTTTACATATCGTCTAAATTATTCGAGTATAATTACGAGATACGAAAATATGAAATATACTCGTATATTTCATATTTTTGTAAATTTTTCAGATGCATAGAAAACAATAAAAAAAATCCAATCTACTATTTTCTTTTTACAGTCCGCTCGGGATAAGGGATAAATATTTGTTTCTTTATTTATTTTACTGTACAGAAATGGACCCAAAAAAGAGAAGAAACGGCGTGCGAAAACTGTCCTAATTTATTTAGTTGTCCATCTCAATCGACGTGTTCCCATACCAATTACCTCTTTATGTGCTGTTTTATGAAACCTTAACACAATGGCAAGAATGAACATCTGGTGAACACGTAGAAATTTTGTTTCTTTGTATAGAAGAACAGTCGGGTACCGGAAAGGCTTCTTATAGGCAACTTTCAATACAGCTCTCTGTGCACGTTCAACCCTTTTTAGGAATGTTTTATTTGCAGAGCCCCAGTTACTCCATAGTTAATACTCTGGCATAGCGAAAAATAAATAAGTTTTATTGTTTCATCATTCGATATGTCTGACTTTTTAAAAAAATGCATTAGCTTTCTTATTCACCCACTCAAATATTTTATTTGTACTTCCCAGTTTAACTTGTCATCTATGTGAATTCCCAAATACTTAATTACATTCACTATCGCTAATAATAATAATAATAATAATAGTAATTTATTACAGAATACAAAGCAGCTCGAGCAGCCAAAAGCCAAAGATCCATAACAAGAAATTAAAATTAAATTATGTATACATCAGTAACTTTGTCCAATATTTCTGAAGACAAGAACAATGGTCATAGATACATTTGACTGTAGCATTTTTAGACTCGCGGAGAGTACTTCTGAACCTGGAAACGCGGTGTCTTATTACAAGTCTTATTTAATGTATGACAAGAACAATTTTGTTATTTAGCACGCTTTTGGTTACAGATGTGCAGTTTTATTTTACTGATTTTCAGTACCTGTACCTTTCTGCTATGCACACATATATATATTTTTATGCGTGTGCACGAATATTTTTATATTGTTGTATGTATTGCTTCCGGGCTGTTTGGCCGTGGTCTAAGTGAAACTTGTGTTCCAGACGTTTCGTCGATCACTGCGGTCGACATCTTCAGTGGTTCAGGTCCGAGCGGCGACAAGAGCGTAAACAGCCCGGAAGAAATACATACAACATGCAACGCCGGCCGTGAAAGCCTTACAGTTTATTTTTATATTGTTGCTATCTTTACATTTAGGTTTCCCACCATAAAGTCA
The DNA here is from genome assembly GCA_934044485.1 of Apeira syringaria. Taxonomy (NCBI): domain Eukaryota; kingdom Metazoa; phylum Arthropoda; class Insecta; order Lepidoptera; family Geometridae; genus Apeira; species Apeira syringaria. The sequence goes on along the minus strand of OW203656.1, from coordinate 779,926 downwards.
CAGCGCAGCTTAATATTCCTTAATATTAAGTCCAGCTGATATTTAAGCATATTGAAATGTCAACTGGTGCCACTGGTGAAATTCACAGTTGCTCCGTAACAGTCACAGTGTAATAATATACAGTGGATCCATCCTGGCTAATGTTCTGCTTAAGTATGTATGTACGTACACTTTAAAAGACTCACCATCCAAAAACCAACCGTTATTTAAAATACGATAAGAAAATTTTCTTGTCAAACATCATTTACAAAGAAATTACTTAAAATAGGCATTAGAGGTAACCTTATTAACCTTAAGCGATGTCTTCTAAATATTTATCCAAACGTGCTAAACAAGAAGAATCCAAATCATTATCGAATGAGCGATAGCTTAAACGGATAAACACTTGCTTCTTTATTTGATAAAAGTATATTGATGACCTGATCATGTTTTCCGGGAATAGAGGGCAAGCCATTTTTAAAATGCTTATATATTTTACAGTTTGGTTACGGTGTTATAGTGTATTCAGATAATAGGGGCTCGATACAGAAAGTGCGGCATGATAAATAAATTGTCAAGTATAGATTATAGAACGGCTTTACTTGTTTAATAAAAATATTGTTAATGTAACCCATATTTTTTATTAGCATCTAAATTGTAAATAATATATAGATCAAAAAGATATCAAATATTAGATGTTGGTTACATCGCTATTAAGCACTTTGACACGAGACAATAAATAAACAAATTCTTTATTTCCAACAAGTAAATTAGCGGTACAGTAACACTACTTAACTATGATATCCAACATTGGTATATAAACAATAGGTTACGTTACCAACAAGTCTCACACTAGGCGACGGCCTGTATCTTGAGACATTGAGTGCAATAGTTACAAGTGTTCCTACTGCATTATACGCACTGTGACGGGTGCCCTATAAACTGTACTAATTGCATCCGACCAATTACGCTCTGTGACGTTACGGTGGGTCGAAATGTACAATGGAAAAGTTTCAGCCTTTGTTGAGTGAGACATATGAAACACAGATTGTGTAATCAAATGTACAATTAATTTTGAGTAAGCTTCGTTTGTCCGTGGGGATCACAGCTGAGCATGGGATATAAGCAACTTACTGCTACACACTGTATATTGCTGACCTTGGGGGGCCGAACTCTCACCAAATGTACAAAACAATGTAAGCGATACATTTTGATATACGTACCGTGGTTTTCAAATTACTCTCTCTGTCTTGGATTTTTACTGTAATCTTACAAAGTCATCCTGCGTCCGTGAAGTTTAGTATCAGTGAGAAGTGAAGCGCAGAATTGATTTTATATTGTTTTTAAACTGTCACGGTCGCTAATATAAGGGTTGACTTTAGAAACAAAATATCCCGTTTCTGTAAAGTCAACATGTGTTGCATACTGCTGATTTCATATTCATCATGTCAGCCATATGACGTCCACCGCTGGACATAGCCTCCCCCATTTATCTCCACAAGGACCGCTTGAAGCGTATTTCATATTAAACCTTAACAACAGTTATGTAAAGTTATAAATATTTTTTTGGTCCATAGAGTTCAATATTGAAAAAAAATTAACTTCCTAAAAATCAATTCACTTCAAGATCCTGGTGAAGGTTTCCGGACAATTACACAGTTTTTTACTTCTGCGGCTGCCATCGATTCTCATATGTTTGTAAATCAACCATGTCATTGTTCCAAATCATCATCATCATCATCATCGTTCCAAATATATGAAATTAATTGAAAAAAAAATTGCTTATTTGTAAGTAAATATATTTTAGAGCGAACATATATTTTCTTTATCAAACATTCTCGCGGTATCGATGAATGCGCCTGCGCATTGATCTTATACAAGATAAAAGGAAATTATAAAGTCATATGTACAATGAATGTTGTAATATTTTAAATCGATACACATCAGGATTTATCCCGTGCCTTTTGCCTGTAAACACCCGCAAGTCTCTGTTTTGTTTACTGATTATGAGCTTGTGTTTGACCAGTGTCTCACCTGATGTTAAGCGACCCCGCGGTCTAAGGTGGAGCACGCAAACTTAGAAGAAACCTATTCACTTGCGACTAGAAGACTCCGGGGTTGTACATATCGGGAAACACAGACTCAGGCAGTGAGTTCCATTCCCTGGCAGTACGCATTATAAACGTGGAAGCAAAACGCTTCGTGTAAAACGGTGGTATATCTACCATGTAGCGGTAGTGCATAGTACCTAATAGGTACGTCTGGTTGACCGACGATAGAATGGAGAAGGTGGAATTAAATTGTGTAGTTCCAGTGCACATTAGTACATTCTGTAATACCATCGGCACCCTAAACATGCCCTTGGAGGCATCAACTAGTGGAAATGTGAATCAGTCAATCACCAATCACCGGTCAATCCAATTTATAATCAGATCTTATATGAATACTTACTTTGGAAAACTCCGCTACGCGCGCTTTCGCACATATAACAGAAGTGTTTACTAATCTTCTATATATATAAAAATGAAACCCGTTTTCCGTTGTCACGACATAACATGAAAACGGCTTGACCGATTTAGATAAAATTTGGTATAAAGATACATGGGACTTTGGAGAAGGACATAGGCTACTTTTTGTCCTGGAAGAAGTATGGTTCCCGTGGGATAACTGAGTCAGCGGGAAAAACGTAGTGCACGCGGGTGAAACCGCGGGGCGCAGCTAGTTGGCAATAAAATAAATGAATAAAGTGCATTATTACAAGGACCACAATGAGAACACTCCGCTCACCGATGTCATACTCGGTTAATATTATGTATCGTTCTTCAACAAACAAACAAACTTTTCAATTCCACACCGCTCACGAACTAATCATACCTGTTCTCAATATAAATAGAAATATTGCGTGAATAAGACATAAGCTAGTTCTCCCCGCTGAACCTAGATGCGGATTTATTTGTACAAATTCAGCATTTATTTAGCAAATTGTCTGTGAATGTGGGCCATCTGTCAAGCTTAGGGGCCTCTCTATCTAATGAATGGACGTAAGAAATATGACTTGTCTATTATAACCTTCCAAGACCCACATCGAGTTATTCTTAGCGCGATCTGGCTGCGATGTATTTGAAAAATATGTCGTGAAAAATATTTATTTTCAGATAATACATATTTTATGTTCAGAGCATTGAGCGTATCATGTTATGGCAACAAAACTATCAGAAAACATACAAAAATAGTAAATGTAATCATGATGGTAAGAAAACAAATTGAAATGTACTGGCTTACATTATATGAGGTGGAGGAGCGGAAGAAAAAAACTTTGTCTTTTGGTACCATTTGGACCAGACCATTCCAAAGATGAAATTATGGATTATATCTGTAATAGGGAAAACATGGACTAGGGAACTATACAGCTATGTATAGAACAGAGTGGAAAGAACCGGAGGAGGCATTTGCCACAGTTGGGCAGAAATTCTTTGGGAAGAAGTTGTTGGTGTCACTGATTCACACAGTTTTCAGCATAATATTAAAAATGTAATGTAATTAGGGTGTTTGATTAAAGGTTCATAATACTATTAGTTTAAGTCAGGCAGACAGTCCCTAGATCTGTCTCTACCGTCAGTTCGAACTTTCGATGAAGGTAACGCGATGAGGAAAACCGCTTCTTGATGTTAGAAGACTTTCAATTACCCTCCATACCATAGCTGGTCTGGCCAAGCTTGCAAATCCTAAGTTCACAGGTTGTATACCTCATACGACGTTGGACTTTTTGTTTTAGCATTATATTCAAATATTTATAGATTTGACCACTGTCTCACTTGATGATGACGTGGTCGAAGGCGGAATCGGGGGAGACCATTAAACTGGCTTTTAAACACAGCTGCCTGCGCACATTGTGTGTTTGGTGACAATTGTGATGCATGGATGTTGAGTTACAATGCAGCCTCAACTTCTCCATTTCTTGCGAAATCTTTTGTCTAAACGATCGACGGAACCCATGCCCATGGGGTTTACGAATTCCAACCACTGGCTCAAATATATACGAGTAAGTGGTGATGCGGCAATATCGATAGTCTGCGAAACTTACGCAGACTCACTGAGTATTCCACATGGATTGGTTTAAGCCATATCATAAATAAGTATTTATCTTAATAATAAACTATTCTGTACTATTTACATTTGTAAATAATACAGAATAGTTTATACATTATATAGCTAAATATGTTCAAAATATCACAGAAATATAGCTATAATTCCGTTCGAAAAACATCTAGAAATCCAAATTTTCCAGCAGTGTGAAACTATTTTCACTTACAAACAACAGGCAGTATAACATCTATGACAAGTACATTCAAGCGCAGAGAAAGTATAATATAACCAACGTGTCACTTCGTTGTATTTTGATGCACTTCACTATCACCCTTTAGTAAAAGCCGTCAATTGACTTCTTGTGTGAGTGTTCCATGTTGAATCTTTGAGCGGAAATATGTAAGGGTATCGTGAATAGCATCAAGGCGATATCTATATACAGCAAGTGCTGTACACACACGTACAGGGCTTTCTCTATCACCGCCGACTGGAATCAACTCTCCGTTGTGGGGGTATCAACGCTCCGTTGGCCTCCTGCTGCTGTGAGGAAGGGAGTTTGGAAGGAAGTGGCGGAATCGGGTAGTTGTATGGAAAAAGTTTTGAAATCTATATGTATATATATATCCTTTCTATAAGAAACTCCAGATCCGAAAACTTTTCAGGAAATTCTATATTTTGCCAAAATGTTCTAGAATTCTCTAGAACGATCAAATAATATAAATTGTTAAAATAATATGAGGTGATCATCATCTAGAATGTTCTTTAATATTCCAGAATGATCTAGAGTAATCATATTTAATTTACTTTAAAATGATTTAGAATGGGTAGTCGGCCATCATCCAGAATGCTCGAATGTTCTGTAACGTGTCCCTGAGTCTTTACCATTCCGGATTTATCTAAAATATTCAATGTATCCAAATGCATAATCCTACATATATATACACTGCATTTCTTTCCATTTCAAATATAAAATAAAAATAATTCTACTGAGTATATTATGTCTCAAGTCTGAAGTCTCATTCATAAACTATATGTGTGAATTGGATAAGTCATTATTCGCTTGTCTACTGACTTGAAAATTAAAAAGTATTCCGTTCGACGCTAAGAGCCTAAACTAAACTTTTGAATTCAATTAATAATACTCTTCGCATTAATAGATTACCACTTCTTCAAGTTCCCTCCCATCTGTCGGGAGAACTGTACAACTCTCCGTTTCTCGCTTCTAGGAGCTCAAGGTAACAATTAATTAGTGATAGTTTGTCGTACAATTCTGATTGAGTGAGAGACTGAGAGTAAGGAACAGAAGTATTGAGATTAGTATCTGATCAATGTGAGCTCTATGAGGGTATTTATATATACTCCACTGTGAAATATTCCTACACGCTTATTTTTTAAAGTTATGCCTTTTGTTCAGATTTACAAAAGCTCTTTGCCGTATGCGTGTTGAATGCGTTTGATCTAGTATTTCTGACCTTAATGGTATTCATACATCTTTTTATCATTTAATACTTCATTCTACAGAAACGATCAATAGTCATTGAGGATTAAGTAATATACAAACCTGGTTGTTGGTTTTAGGCGAGCTATTTGTGTATTTTGTGAAAGTAAAGGCAGACAATTATTTGTTTTTCTGACCATATTTAGTTTGGCAATACCCACCGTGTTTAACTATCCGGAAAAAGTAATAAGTACTGCTATACATAAGTCATTGAGGACGGTCCGAGGTATCTTGTTCTGTAAGTTATATATACATAACCGTGTATGTCTATATAGCGTGTATGTCATGGGCGCCGCCAGGATTACTCTCAGGGGGATGCATCGGCATCTACACGTTAACTTACGCACATCAGAAAAGACTGAGAACCATGTACGGTTTTGGACTATGAACGATTTCCTTACACCATTCGTTTCGTCGAGGACGGGCGCGAGGATGCTGCATTTATTGATGAGGCGATGAACAAATTTGAACAGCGACCTAGACGCCTACAGCGTCTTGTTTTTCAAATTTGTATTCATTCAGTGACTTACTAAAAAAACTGTTTTAAATACATACATAGAAAAAAGATTTCTTGCCTGACAGGGGGTGGAAGTGCACCCTCTATGTGGTATATGTTTTTATGCAAATAAGGCAACTTAACTCAAATTATTCATTTATTTATCAAAAATAAAAATAATTTAACTCATCCTAAGTGTTGCTCACAAGTATGGTAATATTAACGTATCTACAAATTGAACATAACATCTTGATGTAAACTTTACCGAACTTAACAATGGTGCCAGGTTGACTAGCTCCGAGAGTTGGTCGAGTTCTCACGACAATTACGGAAATTTGTACAACACGGGGTCGTTGAACTATTGCCTTAATGAAGTTCTCCTGTTACAGCTATACAGTCAACAGGTTACCATAGTACATTTTCTGCCTAGTTTGGGACCGGAAGACCTTGTGTGAATGTTAATAAAAAAAAATAAAAAAAACATTACATTTGAATTTGGAATCATTTTTACAAGATTGTACATTGAGTTTTCTCATTTTGGCGCCAATAAATTGTACAATATTTTGCGATACTAAAATGGAGTGGCGTGATAAAGAGAACCGTATCGCTGTGATAGCATTACACAAAGTAGGTATATTATGTAGTTCACGCAGCGAGCAATCGGTTTGTTAATTTCAAATATGGCTTCAACACCTTGATGTAGTTGAAAGTATAATTGGTATTAATCAATTTATTAACGTGAGTGTTTCGCACAATCCAATACTTAGACATAGACTAATAAAATTGTGTTTATTGGGGCATTTAAACCATACTTTTTCTAACTTCTTCGTTTTCAGTAAGCGAAGAGTTAAATAGCAGCCATAGTGAAGTTATGATTGCGTTATGTTCACTCCGATGGCTCTCTCCAGTGCCTCCGCCTTTATGAAGTTCCATTGACGCCTGACGGTCCGTTAATGGGTTCATTCTGTGAAACAACAGTTTAATCGTTTGTATTGTAATGTTAGGTACATAGTTAGTGTAATGTCGTATATCACCCGTCGGGCTTTTACCAGCGCCAATGTTGCAGCCATTCTTGAACCGAATGGTCTCATGCGTGACGATGGTAAAAAACTTAGCGGTGTGACACTTATTCACGAAGTAGGGCGGCCTTTAGTCTGGGACGCTACATGCGTTGTCACTTTGGCGCTGTCACATCTTCTCGAGACACACGTTAGGGCTGGCACCACGGCTTATTCGCCGGGTCAATTTAAGCGGCGAAAAAATGCTAACCTAAGTAGTGGTGGACATATTGCAACCGTTTGGGGTGGGGCGCTCATCGGATTTTCCAAAATTTAGTTAGACAGTTAACTTACTCAGAGCGTTTGATCGATGCAACGCGTAACCAAAATGCTAGCACATATTTGGCTCAACAGATCAGCATTGCGATTCAATCTGGCAATGCTGCTAGCATTCTGGGTATCAATTCTACTAACATATTGCTCATAGATTGTCAATTAATCGTCGTTTTTTCTAGTTTGGCTATTCTACTTGGAGTATAATTGTAATGGCTACACAGATCTAATTTCTACCGCAATTCAACTGTCTACAATTTTAGCGAAATATCAAGTTTATTTATGATAACATTTAACGACTATTGCATTGCTTATGAATGGATTGTCTTAATAAATAAGATAATTGGCACCCTGGGAACGCTGCCAGCCGGTAGCGGGTTAGAACATTTGAGTTATCTGTAGGCTGACAATAGCTAGTGGATTGCTCAAATGTTGTTGTAGTAGCTGCAGTATTGTAATTAGTTATTAGTATGTAGAGTAGTATGTAGTATTACGACTCCATAATAAATCCGTCGGATAACATATCGAAATTCTCGATCGCGCGGAGCGCAAATTGCATCATACTGTATCGAATATCGGGCTCTCGACATAGTGGTTCAAATGTAATAAAAATATTGATGTATTCTGGTGATCAAGAGTAACAAATGTTTCATACGTAAAAACGTACTTTAAACTTCAATCAAATATACTACTGTATATCGCTGATTATAAAAGCTTTTCTTTAATTTGTTGGCTCGTAATGGTGCCACTGTTCCCTTAATTTGTTGGCTCGTAATGGTACCACTGATCCCTTAATTTGTTGGCTCGTAATGGTACCACTGATCCCTTAATTTGTTGGCTCGTAATTGTGCCACTGTTCCCTTAATTTGTTGGCTCGTAATGGTACCACTGATCCCTTAATTTGTTGGCTCGTAATTGTGCCACTGTTCCCTTAATTTGTTGGCTCGTAATGGTACCACTGATCCCTTAATTTGTTGGCTCGTAATGGTGCCACTGTTCCCTTAATTTGTTGGCTCGTAATGGTACCACTGATCCCTTAATTTGTTGGCTCGTAATGGTACCACTGATCCCTTAATTTGTTGGCTCGTAATGGTGCCACTGATCCCTTAATTTGTTGGCTCGTAATGGTGCCACTGTTCCCTTAATTTGTTGGCTCGTAATGGTGCCACTGTTCCCTTACTTGACTCCCAAAAAAGGAGGACGCTCTCGATTTGGTTCTTTTTAAATCGTAATTAAAAAAATGGTGTCCTCCATTTTTGTTAGGTGAAACGATTTTGATGATTTTTTTTCACTTAAAAGTTGATGCTTCCTTGTATCCTTAATTAACTTCGAGTACATTGATGATCTCTTTTGTTCAAGATGTTCCCGGGATGAGTAGTGGAAGTCGGTCACTATAGGGGGGAATTTCAAGGGGGGACAAATTCATTCGTTAATTATTTTGTCTACGCCTTCATAACTACGAGTATAACTATCTGTGCGCGAGATCTCAGCAGTTCCATGGTTTTACACGTCTGTTGATATATTATCATCCACTTATGAGTCCCTTTTATATTTACACAACAATGCCATCTCTTGAAATCTTTTTAATATATGGAGATAATTCTAAATTCAGTTCCATAATCAGCCAAAACATTCAGTCCTGAAACTTACTCACAATTTTAGCCATAATGCACCACGTCGGCCAGTGCGGGTTGGTGGATAGTCTGATGGCCAGCACAATGTCGTAGCATTCAGGTCGCCCGAGGGCCCCCGACCATCAAACTAATGGATCGCCAACTTTTATCCTGAAATCTTAAACAACAACCGGGAACAACGGCTTAACGTGCCCGGCGGAGAAGGGAAGCGCTGTGTTCAAATTGCTATTAGCGGTCACCCATCCGAGGTATGACCGAGAAGTTCGTTAGAGTTTGCTTAAAGCAGTTGATCGGTCAAAATCGCTTACATATACTCCACTACGAGTGTTTTGGGAATATTGACTACGTGCGATTTGGGAATATTGACTACGTGCGCTTTGGGAATATTACTACCCGTGCTTTGGGAATATTGACTAATTGCGCTTTGGGAATATATACTACGTGCGCTTTTGGAATTTTGACTACGTGTGCCTTGGGAACATTGACTACGAGCGCTTTGGAAATATTAACAGCTTGTGCTTTGGGAATGTTAACTACGTGCGCTTTGGGAATATTGATTACGATCGCTTTGGGGATATTGACTACGAGCGCTTTGGAAATATTAACTGCTTGTGCTTTGGGAATGTTAACTACGTGCGCTTTGGGAATGTTGATTTCGAGCGCTTTGGGAACATTGACTACGAGCGCTTTGGAAATATTAACTGTCTGTGCTTTGGGAATGTTAACTACGTGCGCTTTGGGAATGTTGATTACGAGCGCTTTGGGAACATTGACTACGAGCGCTTTGGAAATATTAACTGCCTGTGCTTTGGGAATGTTAACTACGTGCGCTTTGGGAATGTTGATTACGAGCGCTTTGGGAACATTGACTATGAGCGCTTTGGAAGAATTAACTGCTTGTGCTTTGGGAATGTTAACTACATGCGCTTTGGGAATGTTGATTACGAGCGCTTTGGGAATATTGACTACGAGCGCTCTCGGAAGGTTGAGTAGGAGTTCTCGCCGCTTTGACTCGCATATGGATCGAGTTATTTTAGAACATGGCGAGTCTTTTAAGTTATCTTTTATTTTATTGATATTCTTAAGTTCGTCCTGAACATCTGAATTGAGTAAATGATTGAATCTTTTGCCCTTACGTCATTTTTGTATGTACATAGCGGCTCCTAAGCTTGAGAGATCACGCAGTATACTGTACATGACGTGATCTCAAAGCGTGTAATGAGCAAAAAGTATAATTTCCGTCGTCTTATCACAAATCGTTAGAAATAAGAAAACCTGATTATCAAGTGAGAAGGCTTTCAATGTTGATGATTACCACCGCATATAAAAAGTTTTTTACAGTAGAACAGTAAGTAATACATTTAATAAATAATAATATCATTGTTTTATTGCTTATTACAAAAAAAACACATGGGTAAAATTTCCCTTTCAGTAAAAAATATCTGTCATAGGAGATTTTGCTTTTGCTCAGATTTATTTGTTTATTTAAATTGCTTTTTTAAAGAAAGGGCTGAAAATATTTGCTAATAGATAATAAAAAAATAATTTAGTCTGACAGCTGCCGGCGGCAACTAATTTCTGGGAAAGATTTTGTACAAAATGTATCATGGGCGTTGTTATAAAGCCGCCCAAAAGAGCACAAATTCGCGCTCCTTATATCCTGTTTTCATTTTGGAGAATATGAGAGACGAGCTTTGGGAATGTCGCATAAATACGTTGTAATTATTAGGCGGAGCTGCTGTGATGGATGCCCACGGGACCGTGGGACTGCCGGTGACCCGCGAATTCCAATTTGTTACAAGATTTGCTGAGGAAATGGAATTTTCATTAGGATCCTATCTCGTCGCTTAAACATCGCTATACGGATTACGGGGTAACCTCATTATAGAAATAATGTACTAACGCACCAAAAACGTATCAAAATAAGCATTTTCACATTGTTATTAAATACGAGTTGACCCGCTTGTGTTGCCCGTTGTGACCCCATTGTGGCTTCAACCACGAGTCCTGTATTATAAGGTAAAATAAATAATAACATATTTACGACCCTGGCTTCGAATCCCGGCAGGGACAAACAACTGTGCGATGAGTGTAGATGTTTGTCCCGGGTCTTGGGTGTTTGTGTGTGTCCATGCCTCACGCACGACAGGGAATCCTAGTGTGGGGAAGTGATTAAAAAATAAAACCTAGTATCTTTAGTTAGAAAGTTAAACTCAGCTTGCTAACGTGCAATTGCAATAAAATATCTCCCGCTCTGGAACCTAAGGGATAAAGAATACAACTGGGATAATAGTATGCAATTATATTCATCTATTCTTGAGTTCGTTTTTTTCTATTCTAGATTTCTCGGGCAAAAACATACATACAGAAAGAAATATAATTAGTACATGATAATTGTGTATTTGACTTTTGTGAACGCGCCGGTTTTTGTATGAAGACTTTTGACATTTATACCTAGTGTTATATTAAATTTTTATTTTTCGATAATTATTACGAAAATAATATAGCGTAGCGACAGCATATTATTTCTGTAAACTCTTGGAGTACACGTAGTATCGTCAATCAATTAATCCAAGTGAGTTCAGAACTTTTATCAATTCCAAAGTTTTGAATGTGTAAAGCGAGTTTGAATCCTTTTTCTCTAGGTTAGGATTTGATGAGACGAGAGAATCGTGGCAATAGTTTCATATCAGGCACGACCAGTAAAGAAGAAAGACATTTTCTCAGGCTCTTATTACCATATATTATGTACAAAAAAGAAAGGCATATATAAAAATTAGTGCCAAAGTAACCTGCACTCTTATATAATTGCTGGTTTTAAACTATGTTGTAATGTTGTAGAGATACGCTATTTTATGACGTCTATTTTATTGTGGTAGCTTACTAAACAATGTAAGAGAAAATAAAATTACTTTGAAGGTAGGTGTCGACGTGGGGGGTGAAGTATGGAGGGGGATGATAAGGCGTCAGCAACAACCGGAGCTTAACACTCATAGATACAGTATGGACTCTCGAATAAAATAGCACTAACGTTTTAAGGTCAGCTTAGTTAAGAAAAAGAAATTACGAACGAAGGATATATTATTAACCCTCACTAGCATCCTAACAGTAAGCTTGTTTGTATAAATATATTATAATATAAAATTATAAGTAAAAAGATAATCATAAAACTAATACTTAATATCACGGTCAGTAATAGAAATGTTAATATCTTAAAAAATCTAAAAAGGTTATATGTCGTTTCCTAAAAAAAACTGAACCTCCCCTGAAAGAAGTGGCAGAAATATCTTTGTAGACAGATTTTATAATGAGTTTATAACATTACATTTTAATTAGATACATTCACATCAATGCGTCGACTCGGAAAAAGAAGATCTTTCCAAGCAATATCCTTGTTTTTGTTCCTTACATGTGTGCACGTATGCTTTTGTAAGTGATTTAGCAACGCGTAATAGTGGCTATGGTCCATTTTGTAAGCGATGATTCCACAAAATCAGTTGGACGTGGCAGAGGGATGAAACGTTTTTCATATTAAATTTGAATGTTTCTTTCTTGAACTTTATTATGTAGTGACTTGAACACATCTATGAAGGTACAGGGAAAAGATTCCAGCTTCGGAAGAAAAACGGCCAAAAACCCATGTCCAGGGACCAAGCGTTGCGGACAGTAAGGTTTTCCTTGACCTTATGTTGAAGCATATTGCTTCTTTCATAAATTACTGGAAAGTACCTAAAACGCCCATACTGTGTGTATGGCACTTGGGAGCGCTTGGGAGACCTTCAATTGAGATTACACCACACCGGTTCAGATCAAAGATAGACTTTTTTATCTATCTGTAGGTGTATTTTAGGCATATTATATTGTAAATGGAAAGCTGCCTACGTAGATATTAGGTTGAGGGAAATAGTTCTTCTTTATTCGAATGAATCGTTTTACATGATTTTATTATTTTTTATTATTTATTACGCTTGCTCGTACAGAAAGCGCAGGCGCTTTCTGTACGAGCAAGCGGAGTACTGCAAGCGAACGAGACAGTATGCTACAAACTTGACCAGTGGACTAAACCCCACACAACTCACCGACCTGTCACAGTATGTAATTACGTGTAATCTTATGACCTGCTTAAGTCACAAATCCCCGTGCACCGATCGAGTCGAGGCGACCGAGATTGCGCCTTCGGTCATAAAAGCGACTTAATTAAAGCTCCCACGTATCGCAGATACAAAAAGGTTTCTCATAAATCAGATACTTTTTCGGATAGCAGAGAATTTAGATCTTCCTTTTGGAAAATGAACAATTTTTACGGAGCTAAGTGATTTTTTTCAAGCTATCGAGTTTGTAATGTATTATCTTGAGAAGTTATTTATTATGCGCTTAACTTTTAAGAAACCGGCGCCACCTGCCGGTATTACAGGAAAACCTTGTAGCTATATATTTTTTATTATTTACATAACTTAGGTTAAGTAACTTATTATTAATTAAATAATTAAGTAACTACTAAGTTTTGTGATGAACACTACCTACTATACGACTATAGTCCATCTACATTTCACTTATGTATGCATTTACATCTTCAGTGAGGTATTAGGGGACATACATGTTAAATACATTCTGGACCATTTTAATTACTCTGTAAGTTCGTGTTGGGGTAGGATTCGATTCGCAAGCCGCCTCATAGATAATAAATAGGATGTATGGAAATTCGATGCATAATATCAAAAACAGCGAGTATCCAAGGAGACGCTTTGAAGCAGTGTGACTCGATAAATTGGTAATAATAATTGAAGCCGCAGGGGTATTCCGTCAAAATAGCAATCCTAGTTTGATACTTTCGTGTGGTTCTTAAAACATAAGGTTAGGTATCAAAATGTCCATCCTAGACAACGTCATCACTTAACATCAGGTGAGACAGTTGTCAAACGCAAACTTATAATATGTAAAAAAAACCATTTCAAATATAATCACAGAGCATTCTACGCGCACCTACACTTCTAATTGGATCCGGTTCCACTGATAATCCTTTAAAACAAATGGGCAAAGGCTCGGGAGTTAATGGCAGAAGCAGAAGTAAAACAATTTAAAAAAAAAACAGTTGAATGTCCATCCAACTTCAATTAAAATTTAAGCTGTTGAAATAAAAGGGTTACATTATAAATTAGGGTGAAACCGCAAAGCACAATCAGTATAGCAAAACAAAAAACTTATATTATTTTACGTAAAAAAAGGGAAGGTACCAGGAACCCAAGGTAGCGCGTATACATTCATAATAAAATTTTGATGTTATAATTATTATCAAATGATTTTATATCTTGGTCGACAATGACATATTTATTTTAACTTAATTTTCGATTTCACAGTTTCCCCGCATGCTCTAGCCGACACATAATTGACACATGGGAATAACATACAGTACGATTTAACTTATTTTTTTGCCATACACCTGCAAAATGTAGTCTGTACTCTTGGTAACTAAGCGTACCGAGGGTCGAAGCTCGTACATTTTGGGATTGTTCAAAAGGACAATTAACGAAGTCTAAAAAAGGATTGCAGTGCTCCCAGTGTTACAAATATCCATAGACGACGGTGTTCGCTTACTGTCAGGCGGCTCGTCTGCTTGTATGCAACTTATAACATAAAAAAGCCGAAAACGATAAAGCGAACGGTAAATGTGCCCTGAGAGAATGTATGTCTATATATAAGTTAATCCGAAGATGTCCGAGCTGCGTTTGTTTGTTCAATTCGGTGTTTGTGTCCGGGGTCGATCAGATGTTATTTTATAACTCACTTGATACCGTTTTCGATAAAACGGATGTCCGCCGCGCGCCGGCGACTCACATTATGAACAGACGTTCATTCTTATAGTTCAAGAATAACAGTTGGTTTTCACCGGACATTGTGTAATGAAACGCCGAAAGTACATCTACGAGAAACTGTACTATTATTGTTTTTATTATTCATTTTTTATTATGTATAAAAAATGGTTTGTGTTCGTTTGAACACTATCTTCTCACTTGATGTGGTCGAAGATGTTATCACGCTAGACCTAGAATGGTCACTGGCTCTCAAGGACTGCTGCCTGAACACACTACGTGTTTGAGGACAGCTTGAGGTTGATGCCAACTAGGCGGGTACTCGAAAGTAGCCTATCATCATGCTAAGAATCTGATAACAATGTTACCATCACTCGAAGCTCAAGCTGTTGTTGGGGATCGAACCAGTGTCCGTCAGTTTGACAGCAGACACTCCCCCCGTTGAGCTATCATCGCTTCGATTCACTCAGCGCTCAATTCTGATTAAGAAGAAGATTCAGTTATTTTTTATTTAAACATCTAAACTTCTGGTGGCGGAGAAATGAGACCAGAATTCATCAAAATCGGACAAGCGGTTATGAGTAACACTCCAATAACTGAAAAGTGCGTGCTTATACCTAGACGATATTATAGTAGCGGGTGAAGACATCGGTGAACATACCTGCACCACAATGACAATTGATCCCATTAGTAAAAAAGGTTACTAAAAAGAGTGAAAAAATTTTTTTACCTATAAATGGAACCGAATTCAACACTCAAAAGTGTGAAATAAATTGTCGAAGTCGGTACCATGAGCACAATATTTTGATAAAAGTTACTTTTGAACTACCAGGGTACCGACTTCAACAAGTTATTTCACACTTTTGAGTGTTAAAGTCGGTTCCATTCTTTGGCAAAAAAAATTAATTCACTCTTTTCAGTGACCTTTGCTACTCACGGGATCAATTGTCATTGTGTGTTCTCCGATGTCTTCACCCGCAACTATAATATCGTCGAGGTATGCGCAGCACTTTTCAGTCATTGGAGTTTAACTCAAAAACCGCTTGATTTATTTTGATGACAATTTAATAGGACCACCTCGAAAGTATATTCTATCAAACAAAAATAGAATCATCAGAATCGGTTCATAAACGATGAAGTTATCCGCAGACACGCGAACGAATAAAAAAAAATCTATACGGTAGAATGTAGGAGAAAGTCGGTTAAGAAGGATGGACTTGAAGTTATAACCATTACTGAGCTTAGCTCTAATCCATAACCTTACTGCTGATAGGACGTAGGTACACACAGCTCAGTTCCTCAGCACAGTGTACAGTTCGGGCGAGGAAGTTTAATCCGCTTAAGGCATCCTGTTGTCGCCCGTCCGAGCGAATAATTCGACTCTCGGTGTATATATGTCTTTGTAAAAGTCTATAGAGCACAAGGGGTCCTGCGAGCCATGAAAAACGTTAAAGTAACTACACAGCAACGCCAATAAGTAATATAATAAAAATTATGGCTTATTTTGATTTATATATCGCTATTTCACACGATTCGTGTCACGTGCACTCACCATGGTGTTCCGCAGTAGACTGAAAGTGGACAAGCGTGCGTCTGAACCGTATAAGCATGCTTTACAAACATTTCAAATATATTTATTTATTTATTATCAGTCTCATAGTTGCCCTCTCGGGCTTTGTTCTAAACGTTGAAAAATATCTGAGTAGCACTTTCTGTGATTATCAAGCAAATTGTGACTGTCCAAGGAACCGTTAACATTGATTCGTTTTAAGTTTTTTGTAACATTACCTACTTTATGTACTGTGGCACAAAAAGGACCAATGAGGTTGATGGGGCTATTAAACCCCCGTGAACAAAAGAGCACATGTCAAGTTTTACGACACAATTTATAGAAACGCTACGAATGGTTTTTGTTTAAAAAGAGCTTAATCCTTAATCATAATTATTGTATTTCAGGATCCATTATCCATATGAATAAAATATTCGCCCGGAGAAATGTAAACTCGATCTATACGAGGGTATTTCTCCAATAATTATTTGATCGTGGTAAATCGTTACCTCACACACGATTGAATCTTCCAAAATTTCCAGATGAACATTTAACATGGTGCTGTTGATAATAACGTGCTATATGTTGAATCTAGGACTGATTGATCAATACACACTTTGAACTTACTACACTTGATAAAACGGTTAAAATCGGCATTTGTGAGTGGAGCATGGGCAAAGTTGCTTTTGAGTAGACTTAGACCCTGATTCTATGTTGAATCCATGCCTGGCCTATTCAGGTTTGGTACAGTATGTTACATGTAATGTGCCAAAAGATTAAAGGAAATAACGTGCAAAATAACGGACTCTAGGAATGAATCAAGATACAATATATGAACTAATAAAAACTATTGGACTTTTAAAACTGTCGGAGGAATCTTTGTGAGCTGCGAATGTTGCGAGAGATCCAATACCTTAAATACTACATATATTATGTACTTATTTTTTGTACAAAATTAGCACTTTAGAATCCCTAATTCAGAGCAAACCTTTAGCTATTAAAATAAATAATGAAATAAATTGAAAATTACCGTCATTGGGGGATGAGGGTAGTTTAATAAGCGTGTGTATCCATATTTGTTTTCGAGTAACAACTACCTAATCTGCATGAGCAGACAATGTCTGACCGTTAATGTGATTAGTCGGAACCCGTATGAAGGTGAGAATTACTAAGTCTCGCAGTCTAACGCAAATTAGAACCATCGTGAACAAACAACGTACTTTAAACATTTCTTTAAATCAACCCAATTCGTTCCCACTCTTGGGAAACCTTCCTTTTTTAAAAACAGCAGAGTTGACCAGAATTCACCACGCTGGCACAAGTGCGTTGGCGTTGAGGCTAGTTACCAACGCAATGTCAGAGTTTTCAGGCCGCCAGTAGGCTTCCGACATGATAATCCTAAGACCTGTTATGCTAAGACAACAACCAGGCCCGATGGCACGTGCCCTCTGAAAGAAGGAAGCCCTTAGTTGATAATGTCACCCATCTAAGTTATGACGTCGCTTAACGCAGTTGATCGACTGAATTCGCATTGGTAAACTAAACACTTATAAAATCCAATATTGGAACGAAGTTCCTTATCGCGCGTTGTGAAAGGGGGCTAGACGGAAAAAAATCTTACGAAAAGTTGTCACGACACTTTTTGCTATAGTAAGCTATTGTAAGCTGTGCGGCGTGCGCATGTTTCTCTCTCGCTTTCTTATAGAAAGCAAGCCAGATATTTTCATTTCTATTTCACTATTATTATTATTCACGAACTTCGTTCCATCCGGGTGTCCCTTGACACCTCTCATGTATTTATAAAAGACATTATTCTCGGAAAATGAAATTCAGACCGTGTACACAATAAGTACTTGGTCTGCTGGTCGTGCGATCGCTCGAGCAGGTATACATCAATTTAAGATGAACCGCCCTCCTGCCTTCAGATTTAATATTTGTTTCTTCTCATTCACAAACATATTGTGACCAGTTTATTACCAACACTGTCGTTTACACGTTGATTTGATATTTTCAAATGAATTCATATTTTTTTTATGCTAGTTTCATCAAAAATGTGAATGTTGAGTAAGAATTAAGTTGTGTGTTGCTTACAAATTCAAATTGGCACACGCACATATCATGCACACACCATTCCCATCTCATCATCATGAAACTATGAAACTCACAACATGGTAGAATTCCTGCACTTCACTTATAGTCGAGTAGCGTTAGACCATTTTGGGGTCATAAGTTACAATATATATTCTATATATTATTCCCTGCAAACAATAACATAACAGCAAACAAATACAAAAATAATTAAAATAGTACAAAATTCAGGAAAATTCAGAATTGAAACATAAAAATAGTTTGCATTTTTATGTTTCAATTTCATTCAGTAATTTTATCTATTTTGATATTAATATATAAAAACATATATGTTTATTACTCACGTTTGTGCGTCACCAAGGTTCGGTTTGAAAATCAGCGCTGTAGGTTCCCTTACAGCGATATGCTGAGCGCGGACCATTTTTAGGTATAACTACATGACAGCGATCTTTGTTTCTATGTTATGTATCTGTTATTGTTCTGACCTGTTGCCTGAATTTTGTACTATTTTAATTATTTTTGTATTTGTTTGCTGTTATGTTATTGTTTGTATAATTAAACGATTCTTTTTCTTCTAATTCTAAAGTTGCTGCTTGTATGCCGTCACTATCTTGTATCACTATATTTGTGTGTTTCTTTTTATTGTGTGTGTTTTATTACTTTTGTAGAAGAGTGTGCCAATAAAGCGTTATTTATTTAGATATCTATGTATTTGTCACCACGGACAGTAAGTGACTTTACAAATTGCGCCAATTAATTAAATCCACTGTTTTTATGTTGACCACTTGTAACGAGGGCCCGAATACACAGAAAATAGTTGTACCGTATATTTTTCATCCTGACATAGCCGGCATTCCGCCGCGGGTTCCCGCCGCGGACTAGTCCGGCCCCGCTCACGCGTGCCTCCACAGTAGATGAAGTTATGTCTGCTCAGGATATTGGCGACGCGGAGACATCGCTTCGAAAAACTTGGCTCATAATAATGCCGGCGACGTGAAACTTAATATATTAAAACAACATAACAGTTTCACCGAACATTGGAAGTGTCAAGACTCACAATAAATATAGCTTTAATATACTTTTATAGATCTTATGTTTGACAACTACCTTACTTAATGGTCTGTGACATTGTGGTCTAAGGTGAAATTGCACAAGAACTAGTAGGTATGTTAACTGGCCATCAAGGTCACCTGCTTGAACATACTGCTTGATGCTCGGCGGCGATCTCCTTCTTCTCGATAGGTGTCAAACGCCTAGACTATACATTATAAAATGTTGAAAGCATAAAGCGTGGACAAAGCATATATGAATATTGTAAGTTCGAAAAAACATTTGTACATAATAATATTTGTACGGGTTTTATACCTAAAGTCATCCTTTGCCGATTTTTTCTACGTTTATGTACTGTCATCTACGAACAAATGTTATTCGTTCATAATAATAACAAATAATAATAGTTGTTCGTCGAGTGTCCCCGCCCGCGGTGAGACAGTATGATTTCCGCTTCATCATTGTACCCGTCAAGTTCACTAAACGCGGCGGGTGCGCAGATCTCGAGTCATTATCACTTAGGACTAGATATTACACCCCGATTCCGATCGATCCGGAACTATATCCGTTTACGGATAAAATAACGTGTTCACGACCCGCTGGTCACCGCTTACGTATCGCGCAAGGAACAACAAACGGACGAACGGTACTTCTATTTATGTTAGTTTCTCGGTGTGACCAGTTCTTCAAATAGATGTTTAGTATTGTTCACACTACTTGTTGTAAGTGCTTCTAAACAAGTTCGAGCAATAGCTTTAACCAACTTCAGCTTCAATAGATGGCTAGCATTTGGGTAAAGTATACTATACTAATTTAAATGATAATACTTGATGAGAATACTTTTGGACCCTTAATTTGCGCCAGCTTATATGATTTCGTCAACTATCTAGGACTCTCTAGGAACTGCCATTAGTTCGTACTCTTTGTCAATTATCGCCTCAATTTGAAAACCGAAGTCACCAAAGACCCAAATCCTACCGCATCAGTGCAACAACAAGTTCTATCTTGAACTTGTTCAATACAACTTATAACAAAAGGTGTAAAAAACAAACTATTTTAGGAACTGTTCACAGTGAAAAACGAGCTCTGCCTCTGCAATATTTTAAATTTAACCCAAAACGTTCAGTTTTCAACCATTTTTTTTATGGCTTCCATGATTTCGTACGACGACGACGACGACGACGATTTCGTAGTAGATATATATATATATATTATTTATAAGTTTGCGTTTGACAACTGTCTCACCTGATGTTAAGTGATGACGTTGTCTAGGATTTAGCACGCAAACCTAGAAGGTACCTATTCACTCGCGACTTGAAGACTCCAGGATTGTGCATAGATATTATAATTATGAACTGTAAAGGTGGTCTACTCTGATAATTATATTCAATACAATATACTTAGTGAAGACTCCGCATCAATAGCGTCCGCCCAATGAGGCCCACAGCTAAGAGGATATAATACACTACTAACAAACATTGTCTACTGTTAACCAGACACTAGGACATCATGTATGTATTAGTTTAATTATGTATTACCCTTATTTACCTATCTGAAAATAAATATCTTATCTTAAATAATGCTTCTAGTGCAGACGCAGTATGCGCCGCCCTTCCGCCCACAGAAAATGCATGCCAGAGCTATCAGCGCTCTCTCTTTGTTCAACATTCACCGTGTCGGCGATAATATACAGTTGACAGTCGTACATGTACCCATATACGTTTTTATGCGAGGGGGGGGGGGGGGGGGGGGGCAGTCTGCATCTTGATAACAACCGTGCATTTATGTTAATTTGCCTCATTTCCCATAGACACATTTTAATTGCTTTCTATTAAATCTTTTATGTGTGGCAGCAGCAAGGTAGTTGACGGATTCCGTCCGCCATTATTTGAAATAAATAGCAGAGTCATTCTTACGATTACGATTCACCCATTTTTATGACAGGAGTGGTTCCCACAATGGGATTATAAGTTTTTCATACGATCTAAATTAAAACCAGGAATAGTATAACTAGCTTTTTTATGACGCTGGTATGGAAACTAGAATATTAGGAACAAAATTATACAGCTTTTAAAAACTGAACAAAACGCGCGAACTCCGCTTGATTACGTCCAGGGGCACTCGCTTCACGTTGACTTTTGTTAAAGTATAAAAGTAGACAGTACCTCAGCTTTTTAAAATTGTTTTTTATATTCCACAAGTGCCACCCGAGACGTTTCAATTTTAAAACGAAATAGATGAGAAGTTTTAAAATGTCTCTTACGCCGTTCTAATAAGTCACATAATTTTCAATGCATCACCTTATTTCACATGGTGTATTTACCATAAACGTCAGCTGCATAACCATTAACCGTAAAGTCATTATATAGGAACTGGTAATAATTATTTTCAAAGCAAAGCTAGTGCCGTTACCCTAATCACCCTAACTAAAGTGCTCAACTGGGTAAAATTCTTTTTTATTGTTCAGTAGTATTCCAAACAGCTTCAAACTTTTCTAAAGTGCCTGGAAGAAATCTCTGCTTAGCGATAAGGCCGATTCTACTCTAATATTGCAATGTTATGCCACTAATATTATAAATGTGAAAGTTACGGTGGATGGATGGATGTTTATTACTCAATCACGCCAGGACGGCGGAACGGATCTAGATGAAATTTGGTTCGGAGACAGCTTATACCCTGGATTAACACATAGGCTTATTTTCATCATCACCAATTTTCATTACTACGCGGGTAAAATCGCGGGGCGTAGCTAGTAGTTCATATTTGTTAAATTTTAGTGCAATAAAGTGTTGTTTTATTAACAATTAAAAAAATTTTTATTAACAATGTGTTCGAATCGCGTAAAAAATTACAGTAAAGTGTTGTCTATCTATCTAGCTAAAGATTTTTGATGGTTGATTTAAAATACATCATGCATGTTGAATTAAGATTTTTAATACCTTCGGCACCAATGCTGCCAATGTGCTTATCGAGATTCATCACCTGAGCCATGGGACCTCCATTATATGCCTTCCCATCGATCTCCACAGGGATCAGTGTGAGGCAGCCCAATTATCAAGCCCAACAGCTCTTCCTGCGATGTTGGTGAGGTCGTCACTCCACGTTGTCCGTGAACGTATTATGCTGGGCATGCCAGTCTATACTCTCCTCTCTAGAACTCTCCGTCGTACGAGATGCATGGCTTGCCTGCTCTCTGTCATTTGCTAATCCGCTGGGCCTATGTCTTTAACTTTCGTTCTTCGTTTTCCATGATAAAATAAAAATAGTTAATAGTCTAATTCTAATGACGCAAATAAAAGGTTTTGGATTATTGGAATTAGTTTCACTATTTACGTAACGCTATGAAATCTTGTAACGCCGTCAGTATAAAGCTGCAGTACTGGCTATCGATACAGTATACGGGTGCGGCGGGTACGCTCTATGAATTCAGGCCATGTCGTCGACGCAACTTCCATTTTTGCTCGGAGAGTGACCGAATGATGGATTAGAAAATAAACGGTAGATAATTGTGTTTTTGTTTATTCATTTAATATTCCCGCCGCCGCACGTGCCGGGCCACCGCGGGGATGGCTCCGCAAGTTAAGTGCAAGGAGTAAAGGTCCACTCGGCCAGAGACCATTTACTAGTTGTCAAAGCAAAAAAAGGAAAAATTGGTACTTTGTGTATTAGCAACGAGTTGCTTCCCGCGGTGTTACCTGCGGTGAAAATGTTTAAAAAGATACTTTAAGACATACGAGACTGACCAACTAAACAATTAAATTCGAGCTATGTGCCGAGGCCATTGCCACTTCAACTTGCTAATCCGCTCGGCTATGTCGGTGACTCTCGTTACTCTACGGATCTCATTTCTGATTCGATCACGTACCTTTCCATAGCTCCTTGTCAACATTGAGCCAGCTCATAAGGCACATAGTTTGCGCGCCACCTTAGACTGCGTCGTCGCTTAACCTCAGGTGAGACAGTGGTCAAAAGCAAGCTTAGCATCTTTAAAAAACATAGTCAGAGACCTCGTTTCATTCACGACGAGATTAAAATGAATAATAATGTATAACAATAATGTGTTCAAATCGCGAGAGTCGTAAGTAATTGAAACATTAATATGTTTTTTGTCATTTACTGCGTAGGTAATTATAACATTTATTGAACACCACGTTGAAAGAGTATATAATTTATCCTCCTGTTTTGGAAATTGTTTATAAATTATACACACCTAGCTTGTTTTTCTGTTCTTTAATCGTCTTTTTTCTGGAATGCCGCAAACCAAACATGTTAATATGTTTTTTATCTAATGTGTAAAAAAATACACTAAAGCGCTTTTCAATAACCAAACAACCCTTTTCCACGATTAATAATCTAAGATGTTTAATTAAAACACAGCTAGTCAGTATGTACGTGGTGAATCGCCGGTGAGGAATGGGTGGCAAACAGTGACATAATCACTGTGCAAGGATGTGGTCTTTAAAACGAAATGAAAGATATAGTTTCAACAATGATATGAATAATTTTTCAACTATTTTTAGGTATGTGTTTGAGATTTTCAAACAGGCGTGTACATATTGTCGTAATATGAAAGTTTGAAACTTTCGTGGTTTGGTACCACCAAAAGAAAAAAAGAATACCAAAACAAAATATTTTCACCTTAACAAAAATAAATAGTCGTTTTAGCTAATTAAGCCATAAGTAAATTAAATATTAGCCTAAGGTAAGTTATTCAAAGAGGTAAATTTATAAAAAAAATAACTGCATAAATAAGCAAAAAAAAAAATCAATTTTGGTAACATTACATTATCATTTTATATGCTATTTATTAGTTGAGCCGTACAGCCGCTTAAGTCAATAAAATGCTGTTCGTTTTTTGTTCATTCAGTAATTCAACGTCAGATAATGGTTAGTTATCTAAACAAAAACTTTTATTCGTGGTGGTTACAATAACTTAGAATAATAGTTAAAAAGTACTTTAGTACCTTTTCTCAGACCAACCAATAATAAAAAAAACAAAAATCATTAAATTGAGCAAATTGTTTCGGAGGAGTTCGATATCAAACACTGTGACACGGGATTTGTGTATACGATTGTTAGATATATCTCGTATACTCGTAGTGGGAAGAGATGTAAAAGGAGGAAACAAATAAACTTACTTAAACTTGTACAAAATAAGATCAATATTAATGAGTTTTATAAGTATTGTTAGTATTATCCTTACGAAACGAATACTGTGTGTATAGTGGTGACAGTCAGAACTTCTCGTATTTATCGAACGGACGTGACGGAGGGAAGCTCGCATTCTTGCTTCCTTGGGCTCTAGTGTATGTATGTTTATATATACACATTGCACATTATGGTGCACGTATATGTGAGGGTTTTGTGTAGTTTTGAATGTCTCTCGGCTTTCTGTAACTGGTTGGAAGCATGGTACGATTATTCGAATCAATTAATTCGGTGAAATACATGCATTTTACTTATTATTATTACTCAGATAAACAATTTTCAGATAATATATTGTTGGCGATAATCTAACGCTTCGGTAAACATGTATCCCCTTATTAATAAACATTGATTAAGCTGCGAATAGTAATTCAGTCTTTTGTTTCGTTCTTTCAACGTCAAACTGTCATATAAGCGATAAAAACAAAACAATGAATAACTATTTATGTTATGCAACGTTTATTAATAAGGGAGGTAGAGTTTTAACAGGTGCTGTTTATGATTATGCATTTGTTAAGTCCAGTGACTTAAATATAAAATATACCTTAATTTTAAAGTGCGTGCACGTTGTCTATGAATCATGAAATTTGGTATGGAGATAGTTTACACCCTGGAATAATACACACCTAGGGTACTTTTGTCCCCGAAAAGTATAGTTCCCGTGAGATGATTGAGGTAGCGGGAAAACTGTAATCCACGCGGGTTAAACTGCTGGCCGCTACTAGTAGTCCATAAAAACTATAGTTGGTAACTAAATATGCCGGCCGAGTACGGAACACTCCATCAAAACAAAAGTCGGCCTCGGCGCGCAGCTATTTTGTTATACGATGTTAATGAATATCTACTACTAATTAGATTCTATGATACAAGATTACGAGGACTATTTACTCTCGTTTCTTTATTTTCATTGCAATGAAAACTGTCTAAGCCTTGAGAGTAAGGTGACTTGGTCAGTGGGATGTCCCTCCACAAGTCAGGAGTGACTCTGCGAGTGTTGTATCGGTAATAATTTATGTAACTCAGCTAACGTTTAATTATTCTTCTAGAGATTAAAAGGTAAGGTATATGTTACATAGCTTAGGGTGCGATCACATTGAGTAGAGACCCTAATGGCGAGTATATAGGTAAGTAATAAAGGGACATAGGGCCTGGAGCGCGGAGGTATGCGACGGTCATTTATTTAATTGGTCGCCGTTTTGGTAATTAGGAGTTGATGATGTTATTTGTTATGTCGGATCGTCTAGTGACGTTCCGGTCTACCGCACGTGTAAACTCATAGGTGATATACATGATCTTACTTATACTTACTACATACTTTTTTCGGCCATAAGACGTGGACTGCTGAACATAGGTCTCCCTCATTTTGGGGGTTTTGCTAATACTCGCCATGCTTGGCAGGCGGGTTGGCGAGCGCAGTATATTTTGTGACCCTCGGACGGCGCTGATTCCCACCTTCTGGTATGTGATCCCTTAGCCGACTCTTACGGCACCCGCGGGATAACTTTACTAAAACTTTAATAATAGAACTCTGGCTTCTTCCATCGCATTTCATACATCATAGGCATTCAGACTGTAATCAGAGAACTTTACTCGTGCTATAATATAATCCTTATTAAAATAAGTATAATCAAAATCAGGGCAGTCGGTACCCGTAGACTGTTATTTAAATTATGGAAATCGGACGTTTCATTCAATATATGTCTTCGATTTAAAAATGATATACTTTAATAGAAAAATGGCGCGCGTTTCCTTGCAAGTTGCGCTCGTCCGGTCAGCTTCTTACGGTTATTTGGTTTAAAAATTGTTTTTAAAAAAATGGTACCGACTTCAACACTCAAAAGTGTGAAATAACTTGTTGAAGTCGGTACCCAGTCTGCTTAGTGTGTGTGTAAGTTCATAATTTTCTAAATATTTATTGAATGCTATATCTAGCCGGGGCGGGCCGCTAGTATGATAATATAACAATATTCAATACAATTGACGTATGTTACTGGCTTAGCGCAGGGATATCTAGACAAATACACACGTCAATAAGTGTGTAGACATAACAAGTAGACATGGACACGAGTGGGTACATAAATACAATAAGTTACGTTATTTATTTTGTTATCTTCGTTAAAAAGCTGCACCACTATGTTTGTCCGGCATATATATCTATTTGGCCAGATCAGGTTCTTTTTTGCTATGAACATACAAGCTAATAGTAATCTGTAGGTTTTACATACATATATAAAATGAGCCAGTCTATCATTTGACGTTGATCGTGTGGGTAGCTTGAGGTCGGTTTCACATCTTTAGCCTTATATTTTGATCATAAAATGACTGTTGTTTAGTAATCGTTCTCATAGCAGGCTCATTGAAGTGTACACGTAGTATCTCGGCGACCATCAGCCCGAGCTGCGGAGTGCACTGAGAGCTATCGCCCGCGCATATGCGCGCACACTTGGCATGTGTGCGCGGCAAATGCTTAGTGTACTCCTCTTGTCCTCAATTATTGTATTGTTTCCTCTAATTTTAGCTTCTATCGCGGGCCTTGAGTTGAGCGTGGAGACTGAATCCAGAAATTCCGTAACGAAAATAATCTAACACCCCCCACTCCGACCGGCACAGCGGTGGTACTTTTTAGTTTTGCCATCTGTCGATGAATAGCAGTACTTTTAATGACTTATTTTAAATATCACGCCTGTCTGTTTAGTTCAGCAACTCGCCTCTAGGTGGCATTGGTTGTATCGGCGTTACTGAATAAGTTATTAATATATTAATTGCATAAGTTGATAAAAAATGCTATGCAATAGTTTTACCGCGGCAGTCCTCGAGTGCCACGCGTCTTTTTTTTCTGTGTTTTTGTGCCAGTAGTTATTACTGTAGTGGTGAGCCATTTTTTATGGGGTCGAAGATTTAATTATAATAAAACATCAATAAGTCTTAACAACACAATATAACATTTGAACAATCCACTAGCTATTGGCAGCCTATAGATAACTTAAATTCTCTAACCCACTGGCAGTTGGCAGCGTGCCCAGAACGCAGGCAGCATTGCCACGTTGAATGGTTGGTTTTTGGTCACTCGTCGCATCGATTAAACGCTCGATCCGACATGTTTAGATATAGAATATAGAATAAAGATACTGCGAGACATTATATATCTGTTTGCATATCATTATTCACAGAATTCAATCAAGTATGTAAGGCAATTAAAAAAAATATATGTGAGGATATTTTTTTTCAGTTCAGCAGCTTGTTGTAAGACCATACTTTCCTATTATTTTTAAAATTAAGTTTTGTGTGGCTCTGCACGACCCTCATCGCCGAGATACTCTAGTTTTTTATGTTTTATAAGGCTTATAACATGAGCTGCAATTTAAAACAAAATTGTTCTCTATTATCTGAGAGCCGTGTTGGACCCACGCGACATTTGCTGGAAAATGACTCCGATCAGTTTCGGACTGATTTGCAGTCCTTCGTCTGAGCGATATTGGTCGTTCCATATTTGGTAGGTCTGAGAATAAGTCGTATTTTTTATTCTCCTACCTCCACCCTCAATTTGATCAAATATTAGTATTTTTGTATAGATAAATAAATATGTAATTTAACCGTCGATCATTGAAGTAATTAACCTGAGATAATTAATATATAATGTCATGTCACTTTGACATTGACCATCATTTATATGGCAGATGAACGTTTGCCAGGTCAGCTAGTATTTATAGAACAATGTAAAAAACTGACATACTAAAAACATAATTGAATAGCAATCGAAATATAATAATATTATAAATGTGAAAGTTTGGATGGATGGATGTTTCTTACTCAATCACGCCAGAACAGCTGAACGGATCTGGATGCACTGTTTTATTATCTCATCTACAGATGCCATTGGGCAGCTTGAGGGAGAACGCAAGTCGTTTAACGACGTATAATAGACGCGTTTTAGGGTTGTGAGTGGCCCCTTGTGAGGCCTTTACAAGAGCCTCATAATTATGGAAGGTTTAGTCATGTTTGAAACGGTTTTGACATTTGTATCAGATTTTATGCGTAAGGTTTTGACAAAAAAGTTTTTGTAGAAATCTTCATTAGTAACATATATTATACACAAGTACGATATAAGGTTGACTTATTGTTTTTTTTAGATACTTATATCCTTTTTGTAAAAAGAATCTATTAAATTGCATATAATTAATATATATATAAATAAATTTATCAAAATATGTGCGCAAGCTTATAAGTTGCGAGACAAATTATTTTGCTTATTTTATGACTATTTTTTCTGTCTGTCATGTCCTGCCAGCAGTGAATATCCTATGGCCGAGACGATGGTGATGATGACATTTAAAAAAATAATTAGTGGTACTAAAAATTTTTAATTTTGAAATTTTTTCCCCGTGTGAAGCCGGGGCGGACCGCTAGTTCTATATTCCTGTAAAATCATCCGACTATAGTGAACGTTGAATTAATACTAAGAAATGAAATTAATACTAAGAAGCTGGCATAATAACATATGATTTTTTCCAATTGTTTATTACGCCGCCGCCTAATAAATCCAATGAACATATCGCCCAGCTCAACTTTTTCGTCATTATGGGTACGTTGGTAGACCTGATGGGAGGGTTAAAACATCGATAGGGTATATACGTAGTAGTGTTTGAAAAAGGTATAGTAAATATATCCAAGCCGTGGCCATTTGATCTGATTTAATTCATTTTTATATTTATATAATTTATTTTAAAACAATACGTGTTATGCGTAATCAATTGATGTATGTCTTAATGTCCTTACAGGTAAGTTTCAGTAAAAGGCAACCATTTAAAATAAACAAAATATTATGACGAAGTATGAATACATTTTTATTTTATAGATCTAGCGTTTGACCACTACCTCACTTGATGGTCAGTGACGATGTGATCGAAGGTGTAATCACGCTAGCCACCCAGAATTTTTCACGACACTAGAATGTCACTTCGACAAAATTTAAATTACTATTGCTAAAACTGTATCGCACATATTGTAGTTACGAGTCTAGTTATGAGTTAAATCAAAAAACATTGTGCAGGTACATTAAAGCCGGTAAAACATTGCGTAGGTACATTTAAGTCGGTAAAACATTGCGTAGGTACATTTAAGCCGGTAAAACAATGCGTAGGTACATTTAAGCCGGTAAAACATTGCGTAGGTACATTTAAGCCGGTAAAACATTGCGTAGGTACATTTAAGCCGGTAAAACAATGCGTAGGTACATTTAAGCCGGTAAAACATTGCGTAGGTACATTTAAGCCGGTAAAACATTGCGTAGGTACATTTAAGCCGGTAAAACATTGCGTAGGTACATTTAAGCTGGTAAAACACACAATTACTTAATTAGATATAAACATCATTTTCCCGAAAAAAAAATTGTCTTAGAGTGTGCCCTTTTTGATGTTTCCTGGCATAACTTTCCATTATGAGTTCCCACAGTAAAATGTATGTACCTACGCTGTGTATACGTAGCACTGAGTCGCCGTAGCACATAGTTGCGTAGCACGTAGCACATAGCACGGAAACGCGTAGAGATCGCGCGGCTGTTCAAGTGAGCTCCATTAGTATAGGTTTGTATGTACAGGGTTTTTTATTAAGAGCGTTAGAATTTTGAAATGTGATAAAACAACCTGTTTAAGTGACATTACCAGAATTTTGACATACTCTATATCAAAATTCTGGTAATTAATATTGCTGCGAGGAGCAAACCCTTGCTTAATCTACAGAGCGCTGTCACTTTCCTATAAATACCGCAATTTTAGAATCAGCTGGCTCATTTGTATTGGATCTGCAGAGTGTTTTTCTAAATTGCTCGCGTTACTGCCCGTTCAGGTAGTATCGAGGGAAGTGCAGGATTTATTATTAAGTCCACGTTTAAGTATGTGATAACTTTATTATGACATATTTAATCAATAAATATACACAGTAGCGCCATACAACGGAGCAAACCAGAAAATTTGGAAGAGCACCTTGAGCAAATTACTCGGAATCAAGTTCCTTCTATCACAACAATACGATTCACAATCAATCGATGACCAAAGTGTTTCTAAAGAATGGCGGCAATTGTTCCAAAGAATCGAACCTCCAATAAACTAAATACCGTCCCTGAAGAGTGTAACAAAGGCAGCGCAGGCTGTGAGAGGTATCCCAGGGGGCGCTATTGTGGCCCGCGCCATTGTTCGCACAGACCTGATGGAATAGTTGGATCTATGGCTGGACCATTGAACGGTCGTTATTAGAAGTTAGGAGGTCTCTCTCTTATTCTAGTATTTATTTGCTATTAGTATTGGTGTCCTGTTCTAGCGCATATAGTATTACATAAATCTTATTGTTTAGGTCTTTAAGAATAAAAGCTGACTCGTTAGGAGTTTGCCCAGCCCGCATTCAATAAGTATTATAATTTTGTTAAAAACTCCGTAAATTTTTTAGTGTTTTCTCGATATTTATAGTTACTACATTTGTTGTGGCAATTTTAGAGTCACTATAAAAACAACTTTCCTTCTTAAAATTTATATTTTTTTAAAGGAAACTTTTTTTGCAGAGCTATCCCCTCTAACGCTACTACCCGAATCTTATGACGAAGTTAATTAGCATCTGCTTGTGGCTTTGTACTGTATTAACTTTTTTTTTCCCGCAGGTAATTCAGTTCTCACGGCGTACAGCTTTCATCTCTAATGTGGCAGGTAAATAAGATATATTTAAACAATCTTAAACAACTTTAACATATTTAAATAAGTGTTTATAAAACACAATGTATTCCGGCAGCTTACAGAATCATTAAGCATTCCAGGTTGCGTTATACTATCTCAATTCAAGGTTAATGGTAATCTCATGAGGTTGCGATCGCATTAAAATAAATACATTTGCATTGATATTTTAAAATATTTTTTAATCACACTGTGACCCTCGTACAAGGATTCCCTGTGTCGCGGGAGGCATGGACACACAAACTCACAGCACACAAACACCCAAGATCCGGGACAAACATCTACACTCATCGCACAAATGTTTGCCCCAGCCGGGATTCGAACCCAGGGTCACAGAAGTTAAGACAGAAGTCATATTAATAACCACTGCGCCACGGCGACCGTCCGCGTGGTCTTGATATTCATTTCTCGATTTTTGTTATTAATATAAAAATTATAACATTATGCAAATAAGTAAGGTTTGTCCAGACACTAAATTCTCGATTAGTACCTAAACAATTAATAAGGTGCAAGGAGGTACATGTGATATTAACGTTCGATTATTGAGTGACAATTGAGCTTTGTTTAATTGAACACAGATACCGCGTACACGCACACAACGATACCCAAGCATTTGTGTACGCGCCAGCGTAAGCGTTATAACCTACAAAACCTGCGCGTACACACATTCATGCTCCAATGTTTGTATATAAATCTGTATTCATTAATAATTATTAAGGGGTTAAGAGGTGTCGATGACATCACAGAGGCTCGCGGGTGTGTACAGGTGTAAACACCCCTCACTGTAAGAAGGGGCGGGACAAATCCATCAGGATTTGATAAGCCCCTTCTGTCTGTTGATTTAAAATATTACAAAACGTATTTGACAGGTTTGCTTGTCACCTTGGGGCTCAATAAACTCTAATCACATTATTAGACTTCTATTACCTTTCTTCTGGAGCAAGAAACAGTTTAAGCGCTTTTGTGGTTACCGCGAGAATTTTCGATAAAGGTAAAATAAGGTCAATCGAGAACTTTTTTCAATAATAAATTAGCAATTGAATAACTTTTTTAACAATCAAAATTTACCTTCATAGGCTTCATAAACTGTTCTCATATTAGCTTGTTTGTGTGTTCACGGATTTAAAAACAAATAATTGGACATGTAGGATTTAAAAAAATAGGTTGACGACACACAAAATTTTCTATTTAGCAAATGCTCAAGCCTAAACTACTTTATAAAAGAAAAAATAAGGGTCATAGCTGTGGATAAATCTTTACCAAACTACGCATGCGCATATTTATCAGCACGCCGATACCATTTGGTATCGGTCTAAAATACGAGTAACGTAATGCAAAGATCTTCATCACTTACAGTAGATTCAGAGACAGCAGATTACTTGATTTGCTTAAGAAGTCACGTCCTTAACAACAAATAGCGCTAATTGCTCCCAATCATAAGTAATTGCGTTCCCAGAACTCAAATGTAACTCACTATATTACCTTTATGAATAAATAATTCTCTAAATAAGCCAATGGGGAATGATACTTGGGCCACGTTGTTCTGAGTATTTGTATAACTGTTTCCAAGATATTGATAATGCTAAAGTGACCCACGCTGATAGAAGTGTTCAGCGAAGTCTTTTACAACTGCTTCACCTGATGTTAAGTGATAACGCAGCTAAGATGTAGCATGCAAGCCTATAAAAGCTATCTATTCACTGTGACTTCAATACTCCAGGATTTAACGTATCGAGAAACACTGACTCGGGCAGCGATAATATTGTATTATATGTATATGCGAAATCAAATTTGTGTTTACGCTTTTACACCAAAATCACTGTTCGGGACAGCTTGCGATACGGGATAGCTTGACGTTCGTTGGTTCTATCCGTACCATCAACTTGAGGTCTCAGTGAAGGCATATCATATCCGCAGTATGGTTTTAGCGTGCCTACTTTACAATACCTACCTAGTTGACTAACAATACAATACAAAACACATTATAGCACACCGGTCACTCAAACATTAACTATAATAAAAACAAAACATATTATAATATACATACATACATATTACAAGTTAATAAGTTAAGTACAATTGGCAGCCTTCTCTTCTAATAACACTGTAAAGTTTGAAATTCTTCCACCATACACAGTATGTTCCGACAGCTGTCCTTGAGAGCCTGCCAACATTTTAAGTCTACCTTGTTTCTACCTTTGATCACATCATTTCTCACCATCGGTCAAATAGCGGTCAAATATTATGAAATTAAAATTATGTCCAGGGTTTTTGTTTTTTAACGGATGGCAATATCTCTCGTCGGATCTCTGGTGGCCTGTGGTGCTACTAGATTTCCCTAAGTAATCTGTAGTGCTACTAGGTTTCCCTAAGTAATCTGTGGTGCTACTAGATTTCCCTAAGTAATCTGTAGTGCTACTAGGTTTCCCTAAGTAATCTGTGGTGCTACTAGGTTTCCCTAAGAAATCTGTGGTGCTACTAGGTTTCCCTAAGTAATCTGTAGTGCTACTAGGTTTCCCTAAGTAATCTGTGGTGCTCCTATATTTCCCTAAGTAATCTGTAGTGCTACTAGGTTTCCCTAAGTAATCTGTGGTGCTACTAGGTTTCCTTAAGAAATCTGTGGTGCTACTAGGTTTCCCTAAGTAATCTGTGGTGCTACTAGGTTTCCCTAAGTAATCTGTGGTGCTACTAGGTTTTCTTAAGTATTCTGTAGTGCTACTAGGTTTCTCTAAGTAATCTGTGGTGCTACTAGGTTTTCTTAAGTAATCTGTGGTGCTACTAGGTTTCCCTAAGTAATCTGTGGTGCTGCTCGGTTTGCCTAAGCAATATGTAGTGCTACTAGGTTTTCTTAAGTAATCTGTAGTGCTACTAGGTTTCCCTAAGTAATCTGTGGTGATACTAGGTTTCCCTAAGTAATATGTGGTGCTGCTAGAAGCTTATTTATATGGGGTTCAATGTATGCTACGACGTTTTAGTTCTACGCCTAACCCTTTATAAGCAACACGCGTTAAAGCTTTGGGCATATTCCATTAAAAATTGAGTATAAATAATATGTATAAATAAACCGCAGACGTTATTTAATCTGTGTCAATTTACCGAGGCGCTTGAGTGAATGTAAGAACCCCTCGATGAAACTGCCCTCGGCGAGAATTTATTCACCCTGAGGTAAGTCGGGGATTTACAAAGATTGCGGCGAGCAAGTGCTGAAAGTTTTTGCGGTTACGGATGAAAATATAGCCGGTAGTAAAGAAAACTAATATGGTTTACATACTTGAAGAAACGGGGCACATAGCTTGAAGGACCGATGGCCATCGGGGTGGAAAGGTTCTCGAATGGAGACCACGGAATGGCAAGCGCAGCATAGCATTGCCACCGACAAGGTGGACAGAGGAATTGACTAAGATCACAGGAAAGCGCTGGATACGCGCTACTTCCAACCGGTCCTTGTCGAAATCATTAGGCAAATCTATATCTCTGTCATAGGAATGTCCAGCAGTAGACATTCCAATGGCTGAGATGATGATGATAATGTTATTCAGAAACATGCATTCGAGGGCTCCGTACTACATAATGACCTGTTTATGTTTGAAAGTTGTCGTTGGTTTGATGTATCATTCATTATAAAGTAACTTAGCGACCGATACTTTGTTAAGACTGACGTTCTTTAAGTACAAACTTTCGTCCAAATCACTAGAGCAATAATGTGGGTGTCTGAACAAAAAAGAAACAGAAACAACTGACATACATGCCATGCAAGTAAGTTTCTTAAAGCTTACGGATTATGGCGAATGAAGTCGGTTGTCGCCATTTTTGCAATAAGATCGCCTCTGACCATTGTCTCACCTGATGTTAAGTTATGATGTGGTCTAAGGTGTGGCACTCAAACTGACAAGGTTCCGTCTAAGTATTCAGTCGGGACTCGAACACTAGAAATGTACCTATCGAGAAACACAGTGAGTAGTTAACATGTAGGCGCGCATGCGTCAACACTTCAGTTATAGCGTTGAAGAGAGATATCTAACAGTTACAAGATATCACAATAGATTACTCACAAATATTCCGCAGCGCATATATGCCTATGTGTTATTCCGGAACCTAAACTATCTACATACTTACCAAATTTCATACAGATCTGGTTTACCATCGTGGTGATGTAAAACGGTGATGATGGTGATGATGAAAATAAGCTTATGTTTTAATCCAGAATATAAGGTTTCTGTGTTCCAAATTTCATCCAAATCCATTCAGTAGTTTTGCGTAAAAGAGTAATAAACATACATCCATACATCCGTACATCCACACTCACAAACTTTCGCATTTATAATATTAGTAGGATATTTTAGAAAGTTCTACCTGAAGCGATCTATTTATAATGTTGGGTTTGATTTACTATTTTTGTTAAACTATATTTAACTTAATCCATTATCTCAGCTTTCAGCTAATTATATTAATTCCAAAAATGGTCTAATGATCAAAAATGTACGTCAATACTACCCACGTGAGTGAAAGACTTAAGTCAGGATTTAAAAAGTTCACGGCTTGCCTGCCCACCGTTTCTATCTAATTTCAGGGCTCGATGACTTGCAATAGTGCCCCTGACACATTCTAAATTAAGAATCTCCATGAATTTAATCTTTGTGGCAGCGAAGAGGTAGTTGGTAAGCTGGTAGCTGTACATTTATGTAAATATTATAGATACCAAGACACTGTAGTGGTGTTAATAAATAACTGACCATGTATGATACTGGTCCCCACATCACAGGAAATCCTAGTGTGGAGACCAGCGAACAGTTACATTGATTCGTGAACAAGCTGTATATATACATAAATAATATTATTATTGAAAGCTAAGATAAGATACTGTATTAATAGTTTTAAGATCCATGTGTATTCTCGTAGAAATTTGTGACTCAACACAATACGATGCAAATATTGTATAACCTATATGACCAATATAACAGCCGTTTTGCATCACAATTGACAAATAACAGCTGTTCTAGATGCAATCGGCCTCTGGCGCAGCGTACAAATTATAATATAGTCTTCGCTGGAGAAGTGCCAGAGCGCTGTACCCCGTGCGCCGTGTAAAACAGTTATTAAACGCCATACAATTTACTGAAAACGTTTACAATTCAAAAATATTCAACAGTCGTCGTGGCTCAGTGGTCAGTGGCACATGGCTTCCGGTCCCCGAAGCCACGGGTACGAATCCCGGCAGAGCGAAACGTTTGTGTGATCAGTATGAATATTTGTGCCGGGTCTTGGATGTTTGTGACATCTGACTGTGTATGTTCTTGCCTCCCGCAAAATGTATTTATTTATATTTATTTATTAACATCCACACGAGGTCTTCAGGTCCCAAACTAGGCAGAGCCTGTACTATAGTAACCTGACGACTGATATATATACTTATATACATATACACACCCAGACACAATAAAAAAAAAAAAAAACACAAGACAAAAAAAATGGTGAATCGTAGTGCGGTGTGATATATTGGTAAGACTCAGGGGACTCAAATAGGTTTGATTATTAATGTGGGAACATGACACATGCTGAGCCTATCCCTTTTGCCTTAGATATTTAATTAATTAAACATGTCCTGTATAAATATTTCTTTTTTGTGGCAATTAATGATTTATTAATATTATTATTATTAAATAAAAAAAATGTAATACTTAGACCCTAAATTGCTTATATCAACATATTAAGTTATTTAAGTCTTAGTTCACTATATTATCTTGGATTTTTATTGGATTTCTCCTATGTTGTTTAAATAATATATTTATTAAGTTATGTCACTTCAGGATGCTCGTTGCGTATTATTATGTATTGCTTTGATTATAGGAAGTAGCTTAGCAGCCGTAACACAGGGGACCCTAGCACGGCTGCTTGGCCTTTTATATTGTTTTCACATACATATGTATTTATCTATCTTTATCCATGTATTCTAGTAATGTATAATGTATTGTAAGTGTTTTGTGCAAATAAATAAATAAATATAACAATAGACATATTAAGCAGTTAGCCTCGAGCTAATTACATTTTTTATTGTAAATAAAAAACTATAATAAAATAATATAAGCTATTATATAACACTCTATAAATAAAAAAAAGATAGTCAGAAGAATGGTACCGCATCATGCTTGATCAACATATTATTATACTTCTGTTTAAACGCGTCAACGCTAGGTACTCACGAAAACAAAGGGTGAAGCGGTCTACGGTTTATTTGTGGTTGTCATCGGGTTATCATCTGTTCTACGATATGTAATAGTTTTTTTTAAAGGATCACTGTCTCACCCAATGTTAAGCGACGACGCGGTCTAATGTGGATGACGCAAACTTGGAAGGAACCATTCACTCGCGATTTGAAGAGTTAGTGTTCTGGTGAAACACTAACAAACACAGCGATTTCGTAGCCCAGAAAAAATGTATAAAAGCTATTTTTGACTTAAAATCAGATGATTCATGCGAAACTTACTTTCGTAAGTACAAAATTCTCAATCTGCCATCAATGTACATAAGTGAGCTTCCCAATTTTGTAATAACTAACCACTAACTTCATTACTTTAAAATTAAGCCTACTGGAACCTATGAATGCAAGAGTCTTCTAAATAGAATAAGTGTTTACTGCATGGCACATGTCATATAAGACAATTCCGCTACCAATTAGGTGTCTTACAGAGAGTAAAGGTTGTAGAACTGCACTTGATGCGGTTTAAATTAAAGATTCAGAGCATTGAACACCTGAGTAGACTGTTGGCATACCAACTGTTTTTTTTATTGCGCTTGCAAGTCCACGGCACTCAAGGGCTCTTTGCCCATAAGTTCTCACTAACATGTAAAACATCACGTACTGTCTGTATCAATACGTTATCGTATAGAGTATACATTGAGTATAATATACTGTGTCAACACGCCCGATAGATCACGAATGGCTTTTCAATAGTAAAATCAAACATGCAGTATCATATGAGGGTACGGCTTCGCTATATGCTGATAGTTAACCCTGGCAACTGATCAGGTGTTTATAGCCCGCGCGTCGGTTTAATTTAGCGAATCTCTGTAGAGCGCATGGCACATGTTATGTGAAGGAATTCTACGAAATTAGTTTATCAGTCAGTGATTTTCATTTTCCTAGAAAACTTGTCATTTTGTTAGGTCGAGTAATAGCCGTCTGCATTTTTTGAAACTTATTTTAAGGTTGAGTTTGACAACAGGACGCGTGAACGTCCTGAGCCTCGCTTGCCTGATCGTGGTTGCATTTGGTATAATAGAAATGTCTTATGAATATAATCGCGTGGAGTACCGACTTAGAATAGTACCCCCCCATCTCTACCCGTGGATGCCATAAAAGTCGGCTAAGGGATCACGTACCGGAAGGTGGGCAGCAGCGCCTTCTGAGAATAAAAAAAATCATACTGCGCTCACCAACCCGCTTGCAAAGCGTGGTGAGCATTGGCAATCCCCCTTCATGATAATTCGAACAATGACCAGGCCCCCTGTCCCCGGCAGCTCCGCTATTGCTGGCTCCGGTAGAATGGAGCCAACGGACTGGCAAGGGCAGCATAGAGCGGTCACCGACCAGGTGGACAGACGACCTGACTAAGATCGCAGACATAGGCTGGATGCGGGTCACTTCCAAATGTGGAACTTCCTTGTGGAAAGCAATGGGGGAGGCATATGTCCAGCGTCCAGCAGTAGAGATCCTATGGCTGAGTAGACGATTAATCTAAATGTTTTTTTTATCGTTTTAATGACAAATCTCTAGTAAATCACACGTTTAAAAAGTTTGTATTACATTGGCATGATAAACAGATTAATACTTATCTTCAGTGTCTTCGACTTGAAATTGCTTTAACCTAATTTAATAGTTTCGCCTAAAATCTGTTCGTCTGTACGTGACAATGGTAAATTAATTGAGACCGAGCGAATTCGGGAAATTGATACCTACTTTATTTGTCGATTTCCACGCCCAGAGTGTTTCTGAGCACCCATCGTGGCAGCCCTAATTTAGCCGCCTCAGGCGATATCGTCCCTCCCTTTTTACATAGTACATAACGATGTTTTATCTCTTTCCTTCATGCCTTCCTGACACTTTAATTGCAAGTCGAGGGGCCTTTAGTATCTCAATTGAAGAGCCTCTTTTTGGATAAAAATGGGATTTTAAAAGGAAGAAAATGTAGTTGTTTTACACTTGGGGTCGAAGGGTTCTCGTATGTTCTTATTTTTGTTGTGTTGTGTTCTTATTTTTCAGTCAATAACTAAATAAAAATAAATAATTACGTTTAGTTTTAAAACTGTATACGACAACCTCTGCTACGTTTAGTTTGAAAATGTTTCTATATTTCTATCTTCAAGCGATGATAGCTCAGCGGGAGGAGCGTCGGCTGTCAAACTGACGGACACTGGTTTGATCCCCCACAACAGCTTGAGCTTCCGGTGAAGGTAACACCATTACCAAATTCCCAGCATGGTGGTAGGGTACTTTCGAATACCCGCCTGGCTAGCTACCACCCTCAAGTTTGAAAAACTGTCACCAAATACATAGTGTGTTCAGGCAGCAGTCCTTGAGACCCAGTGAGTATTCTAGGTCTAGCGTGATAACATCTTCGACCACATTATCACTGACCATCAAGTGAGGTAGTGGTCAAACGCTAGATCAATACAGTATACAAAAATGTTCAGCCATTTTATCGCTGAGAGGTAACAGACATACGAACACACAAACACACATTTCTAATATGATTATGATAATTCTGTTAATGCACCCTTATCGTATTCGTTCTTTGAAACAATATAAAATCTCAATAGATTCATTGTTGCACTTTGCCTAAAATGTACATACATACATATCTATAATTATAACACAATAAATGACCCATTCGCTACTCTTCGTCGAATATTGAGACGTGTTTTAACCAACTCGGCCCCTGAGATATTCGCTTCACTCGGATTGTTATATCAATCGCCAGACACCAACATTTGAATTTGTCAACCATTTCGTCTGTAATCTTTAGAACATCTCCAGAAAACTGTATGAGAAATCAGGAAATCTCACGCCACGGGGAGTGTTCCGAAGAGCTCTTTACCCTTATTCCGGCGTCACGGCGTCACCGGCCCCGCTTGGAAGCTCAACCACATAGTGTTGGCCCACGGGACCCACGGGAGACACACACTGGGCGATGATATGATGATACAGTATGAGGTTCTACAAAAGGAGAGTTAACGCTCTTTTAAAGGGATGGCAACGTGTTGTAATTCCCCCAGTATTACAGATTCAGTATTTCATTCTAGGTCTAGCGTGATAACATCTACGACCATAACATCACTGACCATCAAGTGAGACAGTGGTCAAACGCTATATCTATACAGTATAAAAATGGCGATCGCTTACCATCAGGCGGCCTGTCTGCTCGGTTCCCACGTATGACAGTATCAAAATAATGTCGAATGACACATGTGTAAAATCCCGTACTGTCAGAAAATGGTATCTTTGTTGTGTGTGAGTTTACGCCGCTTTGTAGAAGTATTCACATAATCCCGTGAGTAGGTACCACCCTCGGCCACAAACCACGAATGTGTTCAGCTTGTAGCGCAGATTTATTGTAACTCCCAAACAGTGCAAAAGCGGTTTGGAAACGTGCCAAGCGTGCAGATAGGCATTTTCGAAGGAATACAAATCTAGATAGAAGTTGCGTACTAGTCCATCAGAAGTTTAGTATTTGATCATTAAATAAATAAATAAAATATAACCTTTTTTTGGTAACTATGAAACCCTATCTAAGGCCACATTAAAATTAATATCTAGTCTTTACGACAATAAGCGATTGGATATTAACTTAAATTGATAATAATAATTAATAATCAGCAGTTATGTATAGGCTGCCAATGGCTGCGGTGTTGTAATTGGTTACTAGTATCTTATTTTAATAAAGGCATCGACAAGTGAAAAAATATTTAATCGTCATATATCTAGTACTACGTAGTGGGGGGGGGGCACAATCCCTCGGACTAGGGACACATTTTCCTTCGGCCTCGGTTGCGTGCGGAAGCTCTGCTGGTTTGTTGTTCGGTGCGATTAATGAGTGACATTTAGCCATTGGGTGTCCACTGCTGGACAAATACCTCCCCCAATTGGTGGGGATTGCCAATACTCGCCACGCTTGGCAGGCGGGTTGGCGAGCGCAGTATGATTTCCGATCCTCAGAAGGCGCTGCTGCCCACCTTCTGGTACGTGGTCCCTTAGCCGACTCTTACGGCACCCGCGGGAAGAGATGGGGGAGTACTATTCTAGGCCGGTACCACCACGGCAGCACGACACCACCAGTGAGTGACATATGTGTTTCTAATTGTTTTATGGTTCATTTGTGTCGGACTCGTTATTTTGTGGTCAACTGCATGTGGTTTAATGGTGAATTATTAAGCTAAAGATGTTTTGAGGTTCGGGAGAACGCGTGTTGTATATTTTTTAAAAATATTTTCACTTCTGATCCTTACAATATATATTAGATTATATTATGTCATCAGAGGTCAAACGTTTGCCTAGTCTCAATAAAAAAAGAAAGATTCTTCCGTGTCCGTGTTGTCGAGGAGCTGGATAGCCTCGGCGCTTATAAATGATGATGAACTCTGTGTTCATGGGCTGCAGCAAGTTTTAATATTTATAGTAAACTAGATAAGAATTTTCCCTCTAAACACAGTTCTAGTTCTTTTGCTTGAACAATAGACTACATGTAGCTGTTTAGCAAAATAAACAGCGACCACTTATATATTCCCAAAAGCATTTTTCGCGGATCATTATCCAACGCAAGCAAAGACAGCTTCACACCGATATCAATACTGGGTGATTGATGGCGCGCATCAATCAGGTGGTATTGTCTGGCTCACATTTCGGTGTAAATTTGTAGTCGACGTGTGTCATCATAAATGTCGCATTTTTTAATATTATATGCTGAGTTGGCGCCGCCGCCTCCGCCGCCGCCGCCGCCGCCGCCGCCGCGAGCCACTAAATGGTCGATTGTTATTTTACGATCCACATTACAATTTGATATTCATAAAGTGCCTCACGATCATCACTGTAGTCATGCATTCAATTACTTGTGTTTTGTTCTGCTACAAGGACTTATTTACATGAAATATGATTTATTTAATTTAATTATTTATTCATTATCAGACATAGGCCATTATTGGAAACATAAATAATGTGTTACTATAAAAAGATATATCCAAAGAGTAAAAATAATTGCAGAAACATCCACGACAATGGCTCACATCAGACAGTCATCATGGCCGTCTAAAGGCCGTCAAGGCGGTCTAAACCGCAATTGTTTTTTTAAAAAAAATTTTACCAAAAAATGGAACCCACTTCAACACTCAAAATTGTGAAATAACTTGTCGAAGTTTGTAAAGTAACTATTATCAATCATCAAAATATTATACGCATGGTACCGCATGCGTATAATATTTTGATAATAGTTACTTTTGACAAATCATGGTTGGTTACGGAATCCACAAAATTCCGGTTACAGGTTACATGATTCAATTTTTGGTATTTTTTTTTCATTTTATTTAACTAACATCCAAGTTGCTTTAATTGCTGCGAATTGTGTATGTTTACCGAGTTTTTCACCTTCAATTAGTCGTCCAACTAGACGTAACACTTCTCAGTTATTCGAGTATAACTGAAAAACCGTTTGGCTGATTTTGATGAAATTTAAATGGTACCACACGAGAACACGAGAAGCCAGCCAGGTTTGAAATAAAAAAAAATCATCAAAATCAGTTCACTAAATCGAAAATTCTGAGGTAACAATGAAAAACATACGGGTTGAATTGAGAATTTTGGAGTCGGTTAAAAAATAACAAAGCTTAACAAATGTGTATAAACGAGCAGAGTCAAAGAATGATAAAAAATTACAAGTGCGGCTCGGATTCACCACTTGTATTGTCTTATTGTGTCTATTGTGTCCGTGTGAGGTTTAATTGTGTACTGCACGAGACGAGGGTTCCTGGCGGCGAGTGAGGGAGACAGCGCACTCGCAGCTCGTGTGCGGAGCGCGACTAACTATTACAAGGATGCGGCGGGCTCTGGTTTATCTTGGATTGAGAGTTGTCCCGAGACAGACACTTCAGTTCCACCAGGTTGAGCGTGCTTAAGGTACATTTTTTGAGTATTGTGAAGGTTATTATAATGGTTGCTATTATAAAATGTTATCTACAATTACTGTAATTTCTTATGTATAACCACACTTACTCTTACACTTACTCACGCTTACGCTTATAAGTTAATGTTGCCATATATTATATATCATTCATTGCCTGGCCGTCTGTTAAGGCCAATCCTCATTCAAACAAAGCTATACTTTTTTATTTTTTTTACATATTAAAAGTTTGCGTTTGACAACTGTCTCACCTGATGTTAAGTGATGACGTTGTCTAGGATTTAGCATGCAAATCTAGAAGGTCATTTACTCGCGAATTGAAGACTCCAGGATTGTATATATCGGGAAACACAGACTCGGGCAACGAGTTCCATTCCTTGGCAGTACGCATTAAGAAAGTGGAAGCATAACCTTAATAATCATTTGATAAGATACATATTTTCATTAACCCGTGACCCTCAAGCATTTCGGTCTCGTTATGTCGCGAGCCTCTGTTAGCTAAATTAAGATGACTGGTAAGTGGATAGAGCACCCAGGTTCCAATGTGTTCTTCTGTTTTTTTATACCATAAATTGGAGCTAATATTGTAATAGTAATATTATTATACTATTATAAAGTAATAATAATATAATATTATTTTTGCCAAACGACAATATATACAATATTATATGTAGTTTGGCAAATTCATTGTAAAAATAAACCTATGTATAGATGTATCTTTAAAGTTTACTTTGTAGGTACGATATGTATGCATGGAAAGACTATTTCTTATATTTTTGTTTTCTAGTATATATTTCTGTTTTATGACAGAGCGTACAAAGATAAACAGTATATAATATACCAGTAGCGACCCGCGGTTTCACCCGCATGGATTACGGTTGTCCCGCTACCTAAAAACCACGCGAACTATACTTTTTCCGGGATAAAAGTATCCAGGGTTTAAACTATCTCCATACAACATTTTATTGAAACCGGTGTAGCCGTTTGAACGTGAAGAAGTAACAAACATACACACATACACACAAACTTTCGCATTTATAGTATTAGTAGGATATACTTGAATCGTCCATTGCGTCCTTTAAAATTAGCGTAATAGTTTAGTCGGCAGCTTAATTATACTAAGCGCTAACCCTTTCTGAAGCAATGTCACGTACATTGGTTCAGAAAGGGTTAGCGCAGCGAACCCAGTCAATAATAAGAAAAACTGCTATCTATTATATAAATTTGCATTATACATTATACGTAGTGTTTGACAAGTGTTACTGCCAATACTGTAGGTCTATTTTCATGGCGATTTTCTATTTTATTTAATACTAGCGATTAAGTCAGACTCGGATACG
This sequence comes from Apeira syringaria, assembly GCA_934044485.1. Taxonomy (NCBI): domain Eukaryota; kingdom Metazoa; phylum Arthropoda; class Insecta; order Lepidoptera; family Geometridae; genus Apeira; species Apeira syringaria. The sequence goes on along the minus strand of OW203656.1, from coordinate 734,974 downwards.
CACTGGTAAAAAAAAAAAATCTAATTATACGATCCTTATTTTAAAAAAAAATATATATCCTCTATCACACGCGGATAGTGTAGCTTCCCAACAGTGAAACAATTTTTCAAACCGGTTCAGTAGTTTCGGAGCCTATTCAATGTAAGCAAACAAACAAATAAACAAACAAACAAGTAGTCAAGTTTACGGGAGCTCTAAATAGCTTTTTAAAAAAGACTGATTTTAAAATAAAACTATTTGCTGAATAAAATGATAACTAAGGCGTCTAAGCAGAATGACATGCTCGAGAACACTGTGGGCCAGACAACAACACTTCCCACGCATCGCCTCGGAGTTCCGAGACGATGTTATGCTTACTAAGGTGTTCTACAGATTTAGCTGGAAATGGTTGTTATCTGACGACCGGGTGGCAGCATAACTAAGTATAGCCCCGCCGTAAACATCATCGTCCCGCATTGATATCAGTAACACCGAAGCGTTACGATACGTTACCAATCCTATTTAAGACATCTTTAACTCTCTTTTGCAAGATCTCATATTGTCGGTCTCCACGGGAACACCGAGGAAGGAACTTCGTTCCACATTTTGCAGGCGAATAGCAAAAACGATCGGTTAAATCGCGCGGTGGAAGAGGGACCCTTGACCCAGCACTCCCGGCAGTGAGAACGGAGCGGACTTAGTTAATCCTGTAATGCTGGGGTCATAATTAATAAGAAAACCACATCTCTTTCATGAACATTTATAGATTCAAGCGCTGGCTTATCGGGCAATCGTTCTACAGTTATAAAGAATTTAGTGACTGCTATTAACTCACATATTGTTATGCAAGTGATAGTAGTAATTTGTTTATATATTAAGTATATTATACACTAACTATAGCATATCTCAATCATATGATCTATTTTTTAAATTAATATTATTGTGATTTGACGTGTAAGGACTATTACCAATAAATTAAGTTTAAATTTGAGTTTGAGTTCAGGTGCAGAATTATCAGTAGCTGTATTTGATATAAAGAATTCATAACTGCACAAGTGGAATAAAACGATGTGTAATGTTATAATATAAGAAATAAAACAAAGAAGGCGCGATATAATGTTGAGTAAAGGAAACTTTACGATGGTTCGCGATATTACACCGACGATATGTTTGATCGAAACAATAGCGAGAGCTCGAGTGTTGTGAACATGGAAGCGATATTTTACGACACGGGTTTACGAGAAGGAGCCCGGACAATAGGAGCTTTTAATTTTCACTTACGTACTGTTGAGGGTCGTTCACAATTATATCTAAGTTTACTAGGTATACTTTCTTTTGGGTAATCCGTTTACTCAAAATAATAACGAAAAAACAATTTCTAACGGAATAATACAATATCAAAGTTTTATTTAGCCATTTTAGCCAACGCTCATTCCGTGCACTCTTCCTACGAGACTTATTCACGTGGCATAAAATATCAAGAAGGTACTCGCAGTACTCCGCATATTTAAAGACCGGGAGAAATATTACTAAACAGAGAAGTCATCTCCCGGACCAATTGTGCGTGCACTTGCCCCGGGCATTTCTAAAACGCTTTTATTACGACACGTACAAAACAATGTTTATTTTTATATAGTTTTTTGTGCCTTTTCCCATTTTCTTGGCTTGCTTCCTTATTACATTGCTCCGTTTTAAGTTCACATGCGTTAAATTGCATTAAATTAATCCTGGACAGACGACTTGACTAAGATCGCAGCCAAGGGCTGGATGCGGACCGCTCCAACAGGTCCTTGTGGAAATCAATGGGGGAGGCCTATGTCCAGCAGTGGACGTCCTATGGCTGAGATGATGATGATGAAATGAATCCTTATTAACTCCTCCATATATTTCTGTTTATAAACTGTTTAGTTAATCTCTGTATAATTATTCCTTTTTGTATGGAAAACGAACCAATTTGGAATTATTGGGAGTGAGAAATACACCTTTTTTCCGTTGAGATATGCATTTATGCACTTTCCGGGGAGATGAGAAGGTTATGTCGGGCTCGCTCGAGCATCGCGAGCACCGCGATGCTCCCTGCAACAACTGCACGAAAAGCAGCAAGGGTCCACTACCGACTAAAACCGCCGCAGTGTCCGTCCTGCCGCTATAACGATGCTCCGCGTGCCCACGCGAGGGCATCGTGGCATTCACCGCGTGCCCGCCTCGGCCTACCGTCGCCGGACCCCTCCAGGAGGAGGAGACCTCTCCCCTCGCAAAAGGGCCTGAGAATAGACGCAGGCGCTCCACCTCGGGGACCACTCAGTCCAACAGCCGCCAGACCTCCAGTAAGTAAGAAAACACATAGGTTATCCTCCAGGAACGCCAACCACCCATAGTCATAGTCCTACCAACCTTTCGGTTATCGGGATCGGAATTGTGATCGGAAACACTTTGGCTTACACCATAGTATAGATTCAAATTTTTTCCCGTCTACTCCCTCTGCACTTATAATCTATATGTTTTTCCAGATTACAGGTCATCTCTGTGCCGAATCACATTTCTATCTAGCCGTTTAGGCATGATGGTGTTACACACATCCAGCCATACACACTTTTGTATTTATAATAGTGAGTTAAATCAATGAAATCAACAATCCAAATTATACCGTCTAAAAATTAACATTTCTGAGATCGAAGACACAAGTTTTGCTTAGTTTGGATCTCAACGTATACAAGGCTTAGATATATAATAAGACTATCTGTACACATGTGTATCACACATATCTATAAAAATCTTTTGGAAAATAAACATATTTGTATTTGTATCTCGTAGAGAAACCCAGAGCATGATTCTGTCCATAGTTCCGTAGCATCCTTGAATTTGATTTGGTTACAAGGCCCATAGTTACAATCTCATTCCGGTTCCATGTGTCATGACTGGTCTAGGCCCACTGATCTAAGTTTTTTTTTTATCTTTACGGCTACTCATTACTTTCGCATGCACGAGAGTGATCTGTGAAAAAAAAGAAGTTCGTAGTAACATAGACTAAACATGAAACAACTTTACTATGTTAGTCGTATAAGTTTGTTGCAATAGATCTACGAATGTATATAACGTTTTAATCAAGAAATCCCACATGTAAGCAATAAACTCGACACGTTCACCTACCCATTACGTTAGGGCTGTGGGGATGGGCAACACTGAATTTTAATGGTCCAACTAATACCCCCAGAAATGCCCTCAAATGTCAAGGCTCCCAAAATGTCTTAATACAACATTACACATTTATCAGGTCGGCTCAGCGTCTGGCAACACAACAATTACGGGTAAAAGGTTTAAGGATAGAGTTACTGCGGTGGTATAATTAATTAAGGGGTTAAAGTGTTCGTTTATTACTTTCCTCACCCCAAAGTTGGGGGCGCTTATGTGGCGAGAAGCGATTTTTTAAGGATTTAGTAAAGCTATTACTCTGATAATGTCTACGAGAGATAAGCTAGCATAGAGAGCCGATAGGGCTAGCAAACAAATGGAGGTGAGCTCTGTTTTTCTGAGACAATTCATACGAAGAAAAAAGGGTCAGTATTTAAGGGTGTATGGATATTGACAGTTTGAGATTTAAGGCTATGAAACATTTGGTCAATTTATAATGAGAAAGAGTTAGTGAAAAAAAATCGAAATGCCTATCAAAAATTTTAAGTTAAAAACATTCGAGAAACCGAATATTAGTAAGTTTGTAGATTCAGGCGTTGCTGTGCGGAAATATATCAATCATATCAAAATATTTAGGGTTAATTCTGCGACTTCAAATTATTCGAGGCTATCGCATACTCATGCAATCTTACTAAAACACTTTTATGTTTTCTGTTCTGATCATTGTTATTTGTTCGGAGATTCACTCGTATCGCTCGACTTATCCAGATAGTAGCTCTCTGAGAATCCTTTTGTTTTTAAGGGTCTATAAAAATAAGAGACTGAATGCTATATTATTACTGTATGTATATCGGAAACATAACAAAGTTTTTATTGGACACCTAAACTGAAACAAATCAAGGAAGCATCTCCGGGAGAAAGTTGAAATATGTTGTATCACTTAGAATACAAATTAAATGTTAAAATATTGTCATTTTGGTCAATTAATGCGTGACCATGATTTAATGTTACCATATTACAAAAAAAAAATGGTGTATTTCCAATACTTTTTATACAAGTCATTTTTTCACAAGTACCTTGTAAAAAAACATTGAACTTAATATGTGGATCCAATACGTTATGTAATTTTTATTTCAACGCACAATACCTATAATTGTTTATGTTTTGTGGAATAATAAGTCTTACATTTGTAAATTATTCTGATCTTTGTCGATTTTAGTAAGGATTTTTTTAACGTGGGCTTTAAAAAAAAATCTATCGTTAAATGCTAAACCATTGAAAGATTCGCTGAACGCTCCCACTACAACCGTCATTAGCTCCGGGTCGGGACGTATTAGTGACATTATCGTGTCTGTACCGCACTGTCCGATTCACAATGGCAAATCTCTTCTCTAGCTCATCTATTACTCAGGGCGTACCCAACGATTAACTTTGGTTTTAGAATTAATTATTTAATAAGAATAATTTCCTACAAATACAAACCTATATTGTATGCGAAATAATGGACAATCAACTATTTGTTTTGTTATAGCACCGCTCAATTTTAGCCAACAGTTAAGGCTGGACCATTTGCTTAATAGACAAGATTAAATCATCATCTTAAACAAAAAATACCACTTCAAGGTACAACAAGATTAGATTTCATTTGCTGATTTATTCTTAAAAAATATTTTCCAGCGACAGTACTTTTCCTTTATCAACAATTCGCGCGGTAACAACAAATGCGCTCAAACTGTGTGGGTACTGACCGACGTTGTGGGCCGTAATGTAACATTCGCAGCGAGCGTGTTACGGTTACGTTACGCCGTGTGCTAAACTTCGTGTTGCTGCTCGCTGCTCGCGCCTTGTTTTCCCGTACTGACTGCATGAACGCTCGCTATGTAACACGTTACATTACGCCATGTAACCTGTAACCGGCGTCAAAGGTCCCAGTATCCACCTTTAGAAGAAAGTAAGTTAAAGTCTAGAAATGTGTTTTCAAGTTGTGATGCAATATATATAATAGATGATAACCTTAAGCCGGACCAAAAATCCGTCATTTTTCCTTTTCATTTTGTCTTTTGTAGACAATTGACTGAAACTTTGATTGGTATTACTAAATAGAAGCCATATGATTCATATGATGAGCCATATGATATTGATCTCCATAAGGATCGGTTGGAAGCGGACTGCATCCAGCATCTTTCTGTGAGCTCAGTCAGGTCACCTGACCACCTTGTACACAATGATGTTTACTAAAGATGACGTATATTCATACTGCGCGGTGCTCAGATTTTGTTCCTTTACGACATAAACATGCTTACTGCGACAGATAATACGGTACAAATAATATAGAAAAGGATAGCTATATGTTTACGCTTGCGCTTGAAATACGCGTCGTAATCAAAATTACTACAATTGACTTAATTTTGCCGCCTCAGTTTCCGCGCGCTTGTGCGACATCTACCTCATATAAACATACAATATCATTGCTTGTACACCTATTTTCGACGACGTAGTAGGTATGAAAACGGCCGTGGCGGTACCGGCCTAGAATAGTACTCCCCCATCTCTTCCCGTGTCGGCTAAGGGATCACGTACCAGAAGGTGGGCAGCAGCGCCTTATGAGGATCGGAAATCATACTGCACTTGCCAACCCGTGGCGAGAATTGGCAAATCTCCCCTATATATGAGAGAGGTATGTGTCCAGCAGTGGATGTCCTATTGCTGAGAAGAAGAAAAAGAAGAAGGTATAAAAAAGGTTAACTTGATATTTAATAAAATGAGCAGCGGAATATTAATTTAAGCTTTAACATATGATTGCGCAGCAAACTCAAACTTTTAACAGGTGAAACTTTTAATGGCTCGTTTCATCTCATCTGACCTCCAGCTTCTGTAATAACCGATTCAGTTCCGCGCGTTTGTTATCTACTCATCTCGGAGTTTGTTCAGTAATTGATAAACAAGAAGTTTCAATTCAATACTTCATTCAGTATAAACTGGTGAAAGTAGGTTAAAAACCAATAGTATCTATTCACTAGTGGTTTTTAATCTACACTTTTTTATTGAGAACAGGAGAGCGTTTGAACACTATCTAACCTGATGATGATGATGCAGTTTACGATGGAGATTGCTTGCCTAGAAGACACTGAGATTGTATTTATGCGGAATTACAGTTTTTAGGTAATGAATTCCACTTGTTAGCTAGCACTATGAATGTGGAAGCAAAACGCTTCGTGCGACAAGTTGGATCTTGCGACGTCTACCATGTCTGAAGCGATGATAGCTTAGCGAGGGAAGCGTCACCTGTCAAACTGACGGACACTGGTTCGATCCCCAACAACAGCTTGAGCTTCCGGTGAAGGTAACACCGTTATCGAATTCCCAGCATGGTGGTAGGGTACTTTCACATACCCGCCTGGCTAGCTACCCCCCTCAAGCTTGAAAAACTGTCACCAAACACATAGTGTGTTCAGGCAGCAGTCTTTGGGAGCCAGTGATTATTCTAGGTCTAGTGTGATAACATCTTCGACCACATCTTCACTGCCCATCAAGTGAGATAGGGGTCAAACGCTAGATCTGTACAGTATAACAAAAAAGATGTATGGATGTCGCATTGCCATCCGTCTCGTCGTTCTTGGTGGAGTTTAATTTTGTAACTACAGAGCGCATTCTCCGATACGTATCCGATAAAACACCCTTAGAATAGCGACTTTGCGTTGGTGCTGCAGGTTTCGAAGTCTCCTCTCGACTAGAGAGTCGTTGTTGATAAGCCATTTTTCCCATTAACTTTCCTAAACTGTCTTCTTCCTGTTCCAGTCCTGTTCCTGTTCTTTCCTAAAAATAATAAACCCTTTCTTTTTAAGATCAAAGATACTATAATCGAAATCGGAGAAGATCGTCCGTTTCACAATAATTTAGCCTTGATCTGAAGCAAGTTTTTCAATTTAGTTGAGTTCGGAAGCGGTATCTGATCAGATAATTTGTCATTGATTCGTTTGTGTGATTGAGAATTCGTTTGTATATATATATATATACGCATGTTCCATGTTGATCATTGCTGCAAACCTTATTATATACATACCACATATGCAAACCTTATACATCAAAACCGATTCAGTGTTTCTATGAATTTCCAAACAATGCTGAAAATTTTCCCGCCGAAAATGTAGAAGTAGGATTAATAATTGTCGAACTGTGCAATTTTTATATTATTATATCCAAACGCCTTCTTGGAATGAATATAAGTGAAACTACGTACAGTAGAAGTGCAGACGACAAGAAAAGGCCTTAGAGGAAGCGCTCGACTCAATAAAATGAGATTGCAATTACGTCTTGCGGGAAAACAAAAGGTATACCACTACGGGTACAGTGCGGGACAGTAAATTTGACCAAAGTGAGAAACATAATAAAAGTTAAATCGAATATGTATATTTGATAAATTGGCTGACATGATGTGTTATTATTATTATAAATCAGCTGCGCCTAGGGGCTCCCGTGGATAATGAGGCTTCCATTATTTCATGTGCAATTCTAGATATCCATAGGAATCCTTCAGTTTATTCGTATGAAATTATCAAATGTAAGTATCAAATATCACACTATCAACACAGAACTTTTTATAATTCTAACATTTTTAGGATTATAAGTAAGATGACATTAGGATTACAATTAAATAATGTGTTATGTTTACTCGCTGATTTTAATCCCTTTTATTTTTTGCACATTGGTTCCAATAATGGTATTTGTATTGTATAAATAAATGCATACTAAATTACAATTTATTCACATGATATTTAACACACAGGCTTATTTTCATCATCACCATCATTACCGTTTTTCATCACCATGCGGGTACAACCAAAGGGCGCAGCTAGTAAACCATGAAACTTAAAGAAAAAACAAAAAGCAAAGTTTATTTTTTAGTAAGGTAACTTCTATGGCTCGCAGTGTAATCCAGCGCTGACACGCCCCGTCGCCGCCGTCGCCGTCGCCGCCGATGTAAAGCGTTACAATTAATTGTTGTAGCATTATCTCTCCTCTTCAATGAAATGTTGTTTTGTGCTTTAGATATCGCACAAGGGATTGTCTTGGAAAGGTTTTTGTTACTTGGCTTCCATTATAATGGAAATATATTACCGAGTTTTGTTTCAGCACAATTACACATTATTCAGTAACATACTACGAACTTATTACAATACAACAGCTACTATAATCAATAGCATTTGAGCAATCCACTAGCAATTACCAACCAATAGACAACTTTTCACAGTACAAATTAACATGACACTTATACCCGACAGCATTAAAATTAGATCTTTTTTATATACGCAGCCTAGTTTTAAGTGAAATATGCCTTTCAGATTAGTTCCATAATATAAAAAGACGTGTGGCACTCGGGGCTGCCGCGGTAAAGCTATTGCATAGCATTTTTTATCAACTTATGCAATTAATATATTAATAACTTATGCTGCAACGCCGATACAACCAATGCCACCTAGAGGCGAGTTGCTGAACTAAACAGACAAGCGTGATATTTCTAAAAGTCATTAAAAGTTCTGCTATTCATCGATAGATGTCAAAACTAAAAAGTATCACCGCTCTGCCGGTCGGAGTGGGGGGTGTTAAATTATTTTCGTTACGGAATTTCTGGATTCGGTCTCCACGCTCTAGGCCCGCGATAGAAGCTATGCAATAGCTTAATAACTCTAATTGGTTCGTATTTCAAGATTTTTTTTATTTTTTCTCCACGTTGTTATGTACCTAGTTACCTTATATTAATATCTCTATTGTTCATGAACCGATTTGCTAAATTAGATTTTCAATCAAATAGTAAATACTACAAAATTGGTTTCCATAGAAGTTTCATGAAAATCATGAAAAGTCTAAATCGTCATTTTAAAGTAATGTAAAAATTGTTTCACAAACAAGTTATGGAAGTAGGGCTATGTAGTTTTTAAAACGTATTTATTTATTACATTTGCGAGAAGATATTTGCATTTTCATCACAAAGAATTAAACACGATCTGCCAGGTGCTATTTCTCGCCGGTTGGATTATAGGTCAGTGATCTCTAATATAACTAGGTACTACTCTATTCTATTCGCCAGTATTGAAATTAGTTTCAAACTCCATTATTTAGGCTGAATTTATACAAACTAATCGAATTGGGACTCGGTTGTTAATTTGATATTCTAATCGAGTGAAACTCTAGTAGTTTTCCTCATCGTGCATTTATTAATAATACACTAGCTGCCCGCCCCGACTCCGCCCGGGTACATAGTACTATTTTATCCCGTTGATCCCGTTACTGTGGGAGCTATAATCCCGTTGTTTGGTCGCCTGCCAGCATACAAACATTAGGTCATACAAATTGCACACAATATTTAGAATCCCGTTTTTATTTACCTAGTTGTATGTTTTTGTAACACTGGAACTCATGACCTGTCTGTTTGGAGAGGTATATATAATTTCTTTGGGACTAATATTGGACTTAATTCTGTTAATCACTCGAACTAGGTAAAATACAATGAAATACTTCAAAATGAAATAGATCGTATTCTATTTACGCTAAAATTCAAATTCGTACAATTTCATACAACGCTGTTCCTAATATTAGAGAAGTTTTATGCAACTGCTGGGTATTTGCGGGTAGTTTTAGTTGACATCAAATAATTGGCAACTTATTTTACGTAAAACTACCCGCAATTTTAACAAAAAGATCTAATTTTGGTGTTGTTACTAAAAATTTTCATACTTATTTGGTCTATCATAGCTGTATAAGAATTACTCTTGCTCTATTTTTTTTCCGAATTTTAGTTTAGTTTGGTTAAACAAGAGAATCACTACGTATTTATATTGTATAGTTCTAGTAAAATGCGATCGGGGTGTATTTAAGTTAATTATTATTTGATTCATTCACCGCCTGAGTTCAGCGCTCGAAACAGACGCTTCAAAGCATTCACGAGGACTTCGGAGAACCAAACGTACTTGGGATGAAACTTTATAACCGTTCTGCTGAGAAACAGGATTTCACGGAATATGCTGACGCCCGCGCTCTTGTCTTCTATTAAAGCTATTTCCTTGAAGATATCACGTTCGTATACTTATTTTTAAAAGCTATGTATAGTTTCCATGAAAACTTGAGCTCAGAAATCTTCCACTCATTAGAAGAAATATTATCCATCCAAAGTAACATTAAGATAGTGCTATTGTTTACGAGCACAGAAACTGAATGTCATGCGACATGGAAATATCAAGTAACAGTGATTTTATCTGCGTACCAGATGACTTGATACTGAACAATCTCCCTAATTGAGTTGACACATAATTCCTTAAATTCAGTAACATCTTAATCTTAAGTTCGCCGTTGTACAGATGGCGCTACATCGCTGGGAAGAGATCTCTCTATCAACATCAATTGACATAATTAAAATAATTATTTTTGCCTTCATTAATATACTTTAAGACTAATAGACATTATAACGTTAGTATTACTTCATTACTGAAACTTAAATAAAAAAAAAAAAATATACACTAGAATAAACTTTACAAATTTACATACCTTCTAAATTGTAGTCTACCAGTTGGTAAAGTTCCAAATATGGTGGCGGCCACGTTGAATTGCAATGTCAAACTCTTTGTGTAAGATAGAGGCGTTACTTTCAAGACAATAGTCAAACGCAACCTAAAAAAAAATAGGGCCAGCACATTGGTCACGTGTCACTTCGACACGGTGCGCGCTCAGCCCCCACGGCCCCCACGGCCCCCACGTCTCGAACCCAAAAGGCTCAAATTATATACATTATGGCTGGATGCTTCCAACAGGTCCTTGTGGAAATCAATGGGGGAGGCCTATGTCCAGCAGTGGACGTCCTATGGCTGAGATGATGATGATGATGTACATACTATCGAGTATACTATATATGCGCATGTTAAGGCTTTCCGCTAAGTCAGCTGCAAAACCACCCTTATTTACAGTCGCAGAAAGATGAGAAAATAAATAATTAAATATATTTTAGTTTAAGATTGCGTTCTTTGTGACGAACCTCTCGTTCTTTTTCCAGGTGAAATATATTTATTTACAAATAAAATAATAACAAACTTGTCCCATGGACCCATGTGTCACTAAAGTTTGGTCAACCAGAGGACAAAATAAAACTCTTCTTTTGAATTGATGATAGCTCGGAGCACCGGCTGTCAAAATAACGAACGCTGGTTGGATCCCGACTAACAGGTTGAGCTTCCGATAAAGGCAACATAGTTATCGAATTTCCATCATGGTGGTAGGAGGTACTTTCAAGTACCTGCCTGAGAGACAGTTAACATTCTTGGTGTAGCGCGAAGATGTACAAGAAGTGGTCAAACGCTAGATCTATCAAGTATAAAAATAACCTGCAATTAGGTACTCAGCAAGTTATAATATTCAATGAGTAAACACATTCCGAGCTATGACCATTGACAATTACGGGTAGTACTGACCATCACGCCATTGTAATGCCCTTATAAGCAGAAGTACAAACTCAAGCTAATGAGCTTTACTGAATGTCTCCGTAACGCTAATGTCGGCCAGACTTGGCAAACTGGGCGCACCGCGCGAGCCACGGAAAATATCTTTGAATCTAACAAATGAAAAAGCTGAAAGAGGAAGCATTATATCGATGCGATGGTTACTGCAGCACGAATATTAACATTAAACTCAACAGCCCCACGTGTGTGCATTGCTTGTTGGTAAAATTTGAACCGCGACTCACACGCGTGACCACCGTACTTGTAACAAAGGTCACAAAGGAAGGCATATCTAAAAGTTGAGTCCGTCCACTAACATGATTGCCGTATTAGAGAACGATTTTTTTATCGTTGGACTACCCTTATACGTCTTTCATTTTTTGTAACACTTACAGCCCGGCACTGGCATTCCTTGTGTCGCGATTCATAGAATCACTCCACCCAAATATCCAAGACCCGAGACTAACATCCATGCTCATCTGCCGGGATTCGAACCCAGGATATCTGGGACCAGAAGACGTGTCACTGATCACTGAGTCACAGTAACCGAACCGAATTAAAAGCGATTATATGCTCGTTTGTCTATTTTCAATATGACAATCCCAGCTCTAGTTTAAGGTAGCGATAGCGTAATTATCGAATCTGCGGCATGAAGGAAGGCCAGACTTCTGTACTGCAAGTCAGAGGCAAGAATGAAAAATTCATCAATCGCGCAGTTCTTGAGTATCAGTAAATATTTGTTTAGCATTGTTCCACGTTTGACCATCAAGTGAGGCCAGACGTTAGACCTATAAATAACAATACAGTTGGTCCAGAGTAAAATTGTACAAGATTGAAACCTCATACATTTTCCAGATCATCGCTGAACACTCCAGTTACTAAGAAACTTAGATCTTGTTAAGAAAGACGTTGTTTTCTTTACTTGGCTCGTCGCCAGCTGGGCACAGTGAAATACTTGAGTCGAGCTAACTCGGCACGAGGTCCTAAAAAATATCTCTTAGTAAAACAGATATAGATTAGATTATTTATTCACGTTATATCAATGATACGTTAGATTAGATATGTTATTTTTCCTGATATATAAATATTAGTGTCATGATAAATTAGGGTAATTAATGTGTTACAGATAATATTAAATTGCAAAGTTTCATTAATCCATATATCATTAATATAGTAAGGAAATAAGAAAATTGAAGTGAGTGTCAGAATATTATAAAATACTATGCCTCATAAAATACGATTCCGAACGAAACTCAATGTATTATTCATTTATATCCTACTTACTAATTGGATTTTATAAATTTTGACAGATCATCGTCATCTCAGCAATATGACATCCACTGCTGGACATAGACCGCCCTCAATAGATTGACAGATATGCATATATCTGTCAATCTATTGAGGGACAAGCGAATACATTTAGCATGTACATATACAGCTAAAAGTTACATACTTATACAGGAAGGAGTTATAAGTTTCCGCAAATACGTTTGAAGATAATTCTTTCAACTACCGCAAATATAATAAAGGTTCTACCTACATTTGTCAATCGAATCGTACAACTGGCCAAATCTATACAAAATGGCATTAACCAGCGAAATTACGTATAACTTGTAAAGATGATATCTTACTGATGCTAAATGTATTCCCTTCGAGCGATTTTTCCGTGACCCCGCTGTTACCTCGCAGTTTTTCTAACCATTAAAGACCCATTACCCGGTACTGAATGGCACTCGAAGGCACTCGTTAGGTCAATTAGGAATAAGTCATTCGGAAATAAAGGCGTGCTTCTTTTGTTATACACGTAAACAACAGTAAGTCACTCGAGTTCGTAGGAGGCTACCGGGAGGTGAACACTCCCGGTGTTAACCATCCACGCCTGACAAGTGATTCGACCTGTGGCAAGTTCCATCCGGGGACTCTCGCACCTAAAGGATATCAGGGGTAACACCCTGATAGGGTGATGCTCCCTGGTTCTTTTATCAAAGATATCGAAAAAGTTTTCTCTGTATGTAATAATTTATTTCGTAATTTTGCTATTTAACCCGCGCTCACTTTAACTCTGAGTCCTATGTAAGCTGCAAAACAGACTGTACTTTACGAAAGCCAAGGAAATTAAGGTGATCTTGCCAAAAGGGGAATGTATATATAATCTATGACAACATGTACAGAATAAGGTTTGACGTGAAACCGTTTTCTTCAATAAGCTCCCTTCCCCTGCTTCCCTCCCCCTGGTTCCCTCTCAACTACAAAAGGTATTCGGGAAGGAAAGGTGAGATGCAATCAACGCACACTGGATTATACTGGTTTTTAGGCGTGACCTTTGATTGGAAGGTCTTTGGGAGAGAGTGAAAGTTGTATTATTGAATACACTGAAAGACGTACAATTTTTATATGAATACGCAACTGTGCAAGATATATGTTTTTGTGCATCGTGAATGATCAAAAAAATGAAATTTTGCAAAAAAATTAAAAGACTTAAAAACCGAATCGTAAATTGTTTGATCCTTAAGGGATTTCGAATGTAATAAAGTACGTGTATATGTTTATTCATAAAATGTGTAATTTTTAACTAGTATGTAAAATACAATACACTCAAAGGTAAGCGACGCATACTTGTGAGCACGCGAAATTAACAATTAATGAATATCATTAACTATTGGATAAAGAATTTTAAAAATATATATTATTCCGTAAAAAAATGACATTGAAAAGATTATGCAATGTTGAATATATTATCTGTAAATCTATATGTCATCTTCCGTCTACTAGGTGTCGGACAAGTTCAAGGGCGGGGCTCGATTACCCAGTAATTGAGGTGATTGTTGAGCTCGCCGTCCCGATTGGAATTCAGAATGGATCCGGGGCCTAATTGGTTTTATCTCTGGGTGTTTTGCCTACTGGCTATATGGTTGTTCTAACCGTAACATCAAAATATTTGTTGGTTTTAATACACTTTAGAATAAACTAGGTGTTATGAAAACCTGTGTGTTTGCTTGTTGCCCTGGAAACGCAATGAATATTAACTACTTAAAGCATTTTCATTTCACTTTTACTTACTATTGTCCATTCGGAAAACAACTCGTGACCGCATCTTCTCATATCCCATGCACACGCAAACACACAATTTTATATTTTATATAAATTTTACGCACAAATGAAAATAACTCCTGCATTATACAACTTACTACTTGAACTGCCAGCAAGACTATTGTTTTTGATCAACTAACTGCACCCTGCGGTTTACCCGCGTGATGATGATGTAAAGTAGCATATGTGTTAATTCAGGGTCTAAACTATCTCCTTACCAAATTTCAACGAAATCGGTGAAGCCATTTGAGCGTGAAGAATTAAAAAACGTACACACATACACACAAACTTTCACCTTTACAATATTAGTAGGATTTAGAACACACTGTAGATCAAAGACTAAAATGAAAAACCAAAAGTTAATTTGGGAACCCCAGTATTCCCAAAAAAATATATGGCTTACAGTGCTTAGTAGACAAGGCTTATCTTTGCACCCCACGCTTGTCGTTCGTCACACTTATAGATCACTTTAAAAACATAATATTTTTGCTGCGGTGGACTGCTGCACGCACAAAGCAAGGTTTGACTTATGATTACAAACACCGAAACATACATTAAGCTTTGTCCTAAGTTGGGAAATAGCGTTTGATATTTTTATATATTTATATGCTATAAGGGATAATGGTTTGATACCACTGAATAGTTATCTGCAAAATAAATCCAATTGTAACTCTTAAAAAATGACAAATATTTATAATATGCTATAAGGGATAATGGTTTGATACCACTGAATAGTTATCTGCAAAAAAAATCCAATTGTAACTCTTAAAAAATGACTAATATTTATAATATGCTATAAGGGATAATGGTTTGATACCACTGAATAGTTATCTGCAAAAAAAATCCAATTGTAACTCTTAAAAAATGACTAATATTTATAATATGCTATAAGGGATAATGGTTTGATACCACTGAATAGTTATCTGCAAAAAAAATCCAATTGTAACTCTTAAAAAATGACTAATATTTATAATATGCTATAAGGGATAATGGTTTGATACCACTGAATAGTTATCTGCAAAAAAAATCCAATTGTAACTCTTAAAAAATGACTAATCTTAATATATATAAATCTCGTGTCACAATGTTTGTCCTCAATGGACTCCTAAACCATTTTCGCAATTTTAATTTATTGCTAATTATTTGTCTGTTATTATTTGACAGTCACAATTATCTGTTAACTCCAAATGATTCTAACAGATGCCGATACCTTTCGACTGGGTTGAGTAAGTAATCAATAGATGGCGCTGCTATGGTAAATCTACGAACGTGTCACATAAGCTACATTTTAACAGCATAATTACCACGTGTTGGCCACAGCAACGCGTGGCCGGGTCAGCTAGTATTTATAATATAAAGAAATAATATAATAGTTTAGAGAATCTAATAAACACCCAATTGTAATTATGACCGATATTTCATGTCTTCACTGCCCCCCTTGAATACAAGCAAAGATGTTTTACAATATCACTACGTACGAGTATAACCGAGAAGGCACACAGGAGAGAATATAGATATATTAGCTTTACTGTGTACAGGGTGGAACACTCAGAGCGGGTATTAGGGCAGTATGGGAATTTCCAACTTACATAAGATAGAATAATACTTTCTTAGGAACAATGTCGCTGATTTTTTAGAGATAAAAGCTTTATTTACCGATATATAAAAAAAAATATTGCCGTGGTGGTACCGGCCTAGAATAGTACTACCCCATCTCTTCCCGCGGGCGCCGTAAAAGTCGACTAAGGGATCATGTACCAGGAGGTGGGCAGCAGCGCCTTCTGAGGATCGGAAATCATACTGCGCTCGCCAACCTGCCTGCCAAGCGTGGCGAGAATTGGCAAATCCCCCTATATTGCGGAGACATATGTCCAGCCGTGGATGTCCAATTGCTGAGAAGAAGAAGAAGAAAAAGAAATAAATCCAATTCTTTTGATATAAGATTATAGTAACCATACAACTAGCGTAGCTATATATTTGATCAAAGTAGTAAAATTACGTAGTAGTACTATTGTTTGTTGTTTGTATTAAAAGATCTTTACTTATCATCATCATTTCACCCATAGGACGTCCACTGCTGGACATAAGCCTCCCCCATTGATTTCCACAAGGACCGCTTGGAAGCGGCCCGCATCCAGCCCTTTATTTATCATCAACTTAAAAATATATATAAAACAAGACACATTCAAGATATTATATAAACTTAAATTATGTGATGACTACTCAGGCTAAAGTGCTTTTTTTAGTCTTATGACAAAATTACACTTAATTCATGTTATCTTTCAACTACGATAAGAAGAAGATATTTCCAGAGTTCGGTTCTGTAGGTTCTTAACGCTCCACCCTGTATAGTGTATATAGATGAAAGCCATCTCTGCCGTGATCGATGTGTCTGCTCACAGCTACTGTATAGATAGGATTATGCCAACGAATTTTCTTGTTGGGATTTTATTTTGCGATTTTATGTTGTGTTTGTTCTGAAGAAGAATTCTTATAACCTTCACATTTACTGCCACTAATATATATGTATAGATAGATGAACACTATTTTAACACCATATCAAAAAAATACGATACTTGCTTGTAGCAGAATATGTTACTTAAACAAATTTTCCTTCAGCTACTACTAGGGGATAGATACCAATTTGAAACGAGCGCTTCTGTGCTACGATATAGCGGTTGTAAATAGTATGCGAATATATTATACTGGGTGGGACTGTTTGAACACTAGCAATGTTCAAAGGCAAGTCAATTAGTGATCATATAAATCGTATGAAAAAATAAAATTGAAACAAATGCCAAAAAAATATAAGGAAACCTCGATTCAAGTTTTTCCGAAGACTCCACAAAATGTATGGATATCGTGCAGCCACACTCACGCACCGAGCTCACACACACACACACACACACACACACACACGTCCCAATATCATTAAATTGTGACGTGTGTGTGTGTTTCAATTTTATTTGTTCATGATTATACTATTTGTATGATGATGATTATATATATATTTGTTACGAGTATTGGTTTGTCCAGTTTGGAGGTGGCAGCATGTTGGTTAAAATACAAAAAAAAAAATGTTTGCATATAATGTCCGACGGTCGTCGTGGCTCAGTGATCAGCGACACTGACCTTGGAACCGCGACCCTGGGTTCGAATCCCGGCCGGGGCAAACATTTCTATGATGAGCAAAGATGTTCGTTCTCGGGTCTTGGATGTTTGTGTATTGTGATTGTGTGTGTCTATGCCTCCCGCGACACAGGGTATCCTAGTGCGGGGGTGAGAGTGTGTGAAAAAAAAAAAACAAGTTATTCAACTTACCTTATATCAATTATTGTAAACATTTGTTAAGGCGTGTGTAATCAATAAACTAATTTGTTTACATACCACTGACTAAGCTCTTGACGACAGAAGTAAACAATTCCACTCAGAACGCCTCCGTTAGTTTGAAGAACTTCCCGCACTGAGAGCAATGAATTAATGAATCCTCACGTTACAAGTGTAAAGCAAACATGTATGCGAATGATCAAAGGACACGCGTCAGTGGAGGAAATAAAAATATTAAATTTACTCCCCGGCCTTTCGTAATCAAACCCACTCTATGTATTCGGGGAAATTTGGGCTTATTTGATTTTAATTGGGCTGCTGTGGAAGTGACGGATAAATATAGCAGTCAAAGTGAGGCGTTGCTGAATGGTTATCGTTAATTAGGTATGCTCCGCGGTTTCACCCGCGTGGACTACGATTTGTCCTATATTACTTGGGATCTCATAGTTTACTTTATTAACCGACTTAAAAAAGGACGTTACTCAATCATCTTAAGTTGTTTTAATGGAATAAATATAAAAAAAATATTACCCTGTTCTGCTTTCGAAAATAAGAAGGATAATAATATTACAATAAAAAAAAACCATATATACGCTCGAATTGAGTAACCTCCTTTTTTGAAGTCGGTTTATAAAAAGAACATTAAAGTTTTATCAAATTTTAATCACGTCTCGAGCTGTCTCAGTGATATATAATTAAATTTAACTAGTTTAAAAACTGCTGAAAGCTACTTCCATTATTTAAGGGTTGTCAATTAGCAAAATTTGTAACCTTAGCTTTAAACAATTTTTTGAACTATATCCATTTTACTCGGTAAACGAGTTTATGGATTTACGTCTTGTTGAACCTTAATTCCTGAGTTAACTTAACAATTAAAATAATAATATTGTACTAATTTGACGGTCGCCGTGGCGCAGTGGTCAGTGTCAATGACTTGACTTCTGTGTCTCCGGGACCCTGGGTTCGTATCCCGGCAGGGGCAAACATTTGTGCGATGAGTATAGGTGTTTGTCCCGGGTCTTGGTTGTTTGTGTGTTGTGATTGTGTGTGTCCATGCCTCCCGCGACAAAGGGAATCCTAGTGCGTGGGTCTGAGTGTGATAAAAAAAAATTATAACTGGACTAACTATCAAAATATCTATAGTAGATATGCAAATTTAATTAAAGGTATTATATAAAATAATATATGAGCACACACTTAGACTATTTTCCGTAATAGTTTGTTTGCGGTAACCTGAGGTTAAGCCGACACGACCATTGTATATCACTAGATATTATTACCGAAGGGGCGAAGTGAATAGCTTACAATTTCTAAGGATTCTTCATCAAATTTTCTAAGAAAGCGAAGATTTATAAAACTTGCTCCAGTTAAATTCTATTACCAATTTCCTTTTAAAGAGAAATATCTTTTTCGTGGTGATAAATTCAATTTCCATATTAGGTTCGAGGGAGGGGCTACCTACTTCTCTTCGTATTGAAACTCTATCAATGTAATGAAATAAGATACAATTTATGTACATACATCAATGTATCTTATTATAACACAATATAATTGATTTTTAAGAGAGCTTTTTATTCTTTATTTATTAAAAAGAGTTTGATCACTCATGATCCAGCATCTCCCATGGTATAGAAACCGACTGACTATATGATCTCTTCAGTCTTATACTTAAGTTATTATGAGAAGCTTGTATAGCCTTCTCGCTCGCTCTGATGAAGAAAAGGCGAGTAGTGCTTTTCTCTCGGCGTCGTTCCGGACACATTCCACAGTGACATGGTATACATAAGACTCCCTAATTAGACTACAAGATACAATTTTGAGTTCACCCTGTCCGTATCAAGGTCTAGAAGCCTAGCAGCGTAGCGTGAGCTGTGATAGTCGCTGTGTCGATCTGTCACGCACGACACGATTTGGTTATTGCAAGTCGTCGTGGCGCGGCCGAATCGCTGCGTGAAACAACTGAACTCGGCACTTACTGTCATTTATCTAGTACAACTGTGACACAGAATAATTATAGTTTGTACGGACAGTAAGTACGTTATTCAATTGTTTACACGACTGCGATACGATGACTTGAAGCAAATTATTCCTGCTTCGTCAGCATATTCAATAGATCTATATAGCTCTGGAATAACATATATACTATTCAATATATTTCATATTATACTTATATAACAGTCGTATAATTAATCTACTAATATACCGAATAATTTCTAGGAATAAATTAATATTTGAAAACGTTTAAATATTTCAGAATATTTGAAACACTTATTCCTCTATGAAGTGACAACTTCACCTCATAGATGAATAAGTGTTTCAAGTTGATTGAGCTAAGACAGTCACTTAGAAGAAGGCAGACACTTTACAATATGTATTTATTGAAATCTCAGGCACGATATTGGAATGGAACGAACAGTCAAAGACTATTATTTAGTTTTCAGTGAAAAGAAATCACCCTGAGGCTTGTATAATTTGAATAAATAAAGTCATTAGATGCAATACGACGGCCCACGACGGGGATAGAATATAAAGTAGGGGTGCGATCCAGAAAGGTCCAGGCTGGTTATCCACCTAGAACATGCGCGAGGGAACCTTCCAGCTATAGTGACTACTGCTGGAAACGATGGGAAAGAAAATTATGTTGTTTAAAACTATATTATTCATAAACCTTCCACTATGCATCTGTGAAACAGAGACAACGAGTACTAGGCGAGCGCCTCGTATTCTCCTTGAAGAAGACCACCGCGTGTGGTCGAAACTATAGTCGGAACCCTCTGACTTATTACGTGAGTAACTCCCGTGTTTTATACATTCATAATGTGTCAAAACCACGTCAGTTTTAATAACAAAATAGACAACAATTCTTGTTAAAAAATTGGTTGTCTGTAAAGTCGGTTTACGGACGATAGATTTACGTGATAACGTCATAATCATTTATGACTTTGACTTCGACTTCGACTTTGACTTTGACTTTGATTATTTTATGTAATACAAAACTCAGGTGGAACGTTACGTGGAACGTTACGCGGAACGTTACTATTTTTCATGAGTGTTGCTGGTATTCATCAATTTATAAAACGTTATTACGTCAAAATGAGAACATCATTAATGTAGTCGCATTCAATTAAATACGCATTAGTAAGGATTATGTTCTTGAATTATGTACGCCGTGGTGGTACCGGCCTAGAATAGTACTCCCCCATCTCTTCCCGCACGTGCCGTAAGAGCCGGCTAAGGAAACACGTACCAGAAGGTGGGCAGCAGCGCCTTGTGAGAATTGGAAATAATACTGCGCTCGCCAACCCGCCTGCCAAGCGTGGCGAGTATTGGCTAATCCCCCCTACATGGGGGAGGCTTCTGTCCAGCAGTGGACGCACATGGCTGAGAGAAGAATGTATTTGAAAACTATAAGTTAGATCTTGATTAAATTTGGGACTATAACATGACAAGCACCAGCTTACATATTAAAAAATCATCATACAAATTGGTCCAATTATAAAAACGTTTACTGGTAACACACAAAAAATACAGTATATTTAAAAGCCTCTCCTTTTTAAATAATTCGGTTAAAAGGAAGTGTAGCAGGAATTTCAGGATATCAATTTTGAAAAGAGTGTATACGGAAGATCTGACTATTTTAATACAATTTAATGTAAAATTGATTGATTCAGGTGTAATAGTGGACAAAAAATTATACTTCCGAGAACATAATTATTGACTGTATCGATAAGAAAGCTTCGAAGATATCGGGATTCGTGATTCGTACAACGAAGATATTCAAAGATCCTAGCATACCCGCAACTTTGTTCAGCTGTCATGTCCGCAGCTTGCTCGGGTACTGTAGTCTAGTGTGGAACCCAAGCTACCAAACATGGTACAGGTAAACCAAGGTACAAATTGTTACACTTGAATCTCTACAAAAAGACTTTAGTACCTCGTCTGTCTATCACAATGATAATCGGTGTCGTGACTTATCATCCTGTAGCGACTCGAATGGTAAGAAAGTCCCGCTCCACACCACACACGCAGTGGCTGATGTCACTTTCTTATACGAGATTATATATATACAAGACATACAATCTTGTACAAGATAGAACTTGTGACAATCTCAAATCTTTTTACATAGAGTAGTATCCCGAATATCTAGTAGACTTGTCAATAAGAAGACATCCATGCTTCCTTTGTGTCGCGCCAATCATTGCCAGCATTCCCTAGTGTACCGGATGAACTGCAGTATTGCAATTAGTATTTTATTTTAAAAAAGGCATCGGCCCTAATTAACATAAGGAAGTGGAAATGTGACGTATAAGAGCGATATCACACACGGAGGTATACATCACACCGCTGCACACTGCTCCACATCCTCGCCGGGCACAAGGTATACATCACACCGCTGCACACCCTCGCCGGGCACGAGGTATACATCACACCGCCGCACACCGCTCCACATCCTCGCCGGGCACAAGGTGGTGTACAGTCAGTGGATACGCACCTTTATAGAAAACTTTTCCAAACATTTCGGCCAAAAGCCGGTTAAATTTCCATTATGTTCACGCGTTTACACTTCATTAGCACCAAGGGATACAAAACTGTTTTATAACAGCAAATAAATAAATAAATAAAAATTATGCATATTATATATTTTTTTTAATTATGCGTGTTATGTTTTTGGATTCCAACCCTTTTTATTTTTAGTGGAGCCCTCATTCTCGTGTTAATCGATATTTAGTTACGTTTAGATATATATCATACTAATGACATTGTTTTGTGTTATTATCATTGAAAACTGTGACATCTTCCTATTAGCTATGAAGTCGTGCTCGTGACATTAGTATTAATGTGAATATCACGTAAATTAGACATGCGTAGAAAATTTTTAATTTTACAAGGCTAATAAATTTTTCTATTTCAAAACTGTGGGCCTCGACAAAATGCATCGCTTCATAGGGATTCTGTTTAAGCTAACAGCGTCCGTCACCTTGATAGCCGATGCTCCCATCGCTGAGTGTGATAATCACTACAAAAGTAACATAAATTAACCAAAATGCTAGTCTTTATCTTTCACAAAGAATAAGCATTGCAATTCAACGTGGCAATGCTGCCAGCATTTTGAAAACTTTACCAACTGGTATAACAGATTGTGAGATTAAAATGTATACTGGTTTACATAACTTCGTATGAAAATTTGTATCGTATATTGTAGTATATATATATTAGTCTATTTTAATCATTTCATAATTCTATTAATTATCATTAATGTTTCAGATATATATAAGCTTTTTCACTAATTAACATAATATCCTATTATATTAAAACGTTTTAGCCCCGACAAGTTTTGGAGAAAATATTTTCATGTAGAGCATAATCTGTGAAGTACTTTTTGTCCTTTACCTAATACACAGATAGGTACATATAGATGAGGACCTGCTCAAATCGATGGCTGCCTGACATTGAGAAAATAATAAGACAGCATGTTAAAAAACCTAATAGCTATAGGCAAAAAACTATTTAGAGTTCTTCATCGTTGAAATGATCTGCTTGTTACAGCGAGCGTGTGACAGGTACGCTGTACATGAAATGATAAATGACATCAGTTCCGATCCTGATCCCCTCAGCCTTGTGCGATCGACGGCCGCGCGCCGCGCGTCAACGTCACAGCCTCGCTTTTTCCTAACAAATGTGGCATGTTAGTAAAATATTATCCGTTTAGATATGAAATTAATACTTTTTACATTAAATTTTTACTCATAAACTTACAAATTATATAACTTTCATAATTATATAATGATATGAAATTTCATAATAATAAATATATGTTTAAATGTGCA
This sequence comes from Apeira syringaria, assembly GCA_934044485.1. Lineage (NCBI taxonomy): Eukaryota > Metazoa > Arthropoda > Insecta > Lepidoptera > Geometridae > Apeira > Apeira syringaria. The sequence continues at coordinate 711,132 of OW203656.1, read as the reverse complement.
GTTTACGTTAAGTACGCGCCATCTAAAAGACACTTTACTGTTCACGATTATAGTTTCCACAAATTGTCATAGATGGCGCTGTACGTAGTTACAACGCGCAAGCGTTTTGTTTTGAATGACTATGTAGTATTTTATATGTAAAGTTGTACCCTACTTTGATCACATTATACTGTGTCAAGACTGACGTGCCTCGTTTTATTACCTTACGTGGCTTTTTGGGATTTGTACATGGTCCTTCGTGAATAACCGGAAAACGGCGACACTTAGTTGATTGTGGCATATTACCGTCGTGGCACTAAACAAAGTAGTGGATTGCTACTAGTGCTGCCTGAAGTTGGTTGCAGTAGTGTTCCTCCTAATCAGTAGCATAACTACTGGGTGGGAAGTGCATCGCTGCGGGGGGAAGTGAAGTGCCCTCCAGCTCTGATTGCTCCCTAGAAGTGGTAGCACCAGTGACGGAGATCATCATCACTACCAGTGTAATTCAGTGTATATCACACCATTCCGGTGTGAGACGGAGGGTGAAGGTATTCCTCGTCCCGCGCGCGCCGGAGTCTACCCCTGATGCAACTGTTGCCGAGTTCGTGACGTGAGCGTCGTCGTGACGTCAATACAAGTGAAGTGTATGGTCAAGCGTGAGTGCTATATTGGTGGTTAAAACTGTGAGTACAATTTGAACCTTATTCTCTAGAAGATTTTACTTGAAGAAATAGTGCATGAAGATTTCAATTTGACAAAGTTCCAGATACTTAGAAAATATTCATTAGTTTAATCTTGGACTTGTAAAATTTTCTGTGTGTTGCATGACTTAGAATAGTTTTCGTAAAAGTGTACAGACGGGGAATCCATGCCCAATTTTACATAGGATTGAGTGCGACAAGGTTCCACACACTTAGAATTAAATTGTACATTTTTCATCGACTTAGTAAAATTCTGATAGTAATCTCTCAACTTTAATTTCATTAGTACATTGCATAAGTGCTGTTCTGTATTACAAGCGCTTACTTTATTGTTTGGTATAACTAAATAAATTAATATTTTGGATATATTTTAAAATTGTTCATTATGGCAGCCAGTTATTTAAGGCTTCAAGAAAATATTGCAGCACAAATAAGTAAATCAAGGGTAAATTATAAGAAAACCTCAAAGGAAAGAATAACTTTGTCATATGTCGTAACTCGATTAGAAACATTAGAACAGCACTGGGAAGAGTTTCAACAAAACCATCGTAAAATTGTAATGGAAATTCAGAGTGATGAATTGCAGAAGTCTTCATACATTACAAATGATTTGTATGATGTGACGGAAGAGACGTATATGGAATACAAATCTATGTTGAAAGATGTCATTGTGAAACTCAGACCAGAGCCTGTAGCTTCTAACTCTGCCGTGAGTCAGGGAATAGGACAGCTTGGCGTAAAATTACCTAAAATTGATATCCCTAAGTTTTCGGGTAAATATTCCGAATGGGCTAGTTTTCGCGACTTGTTCACTTCCTTGATCCACAATAACTCCAGTATTGACAATGTTCAGAAATTGTATTATTTAAAAGGGTCAATTACTGGAGAAGCCGAACAATTATTACGACATATTCCGGTTACCTCAAGTAATTATCAAGTATGCTGGACTCAGTTAGAAAGCAGATACAATAATAAGAAGTATTTAGCTAATTGTATTCTGAAAAAATTAACATCTCAAAGGACATTAACTTCTGAATCTTCCAGTGCGATAAAACAATTGTTGGATACAACCAACGAGTGTCTAAGTGCCTTAAAAAATTTAGGAGTCAATACTAGTACATGGGATATAATGATAGTGTTCTTGATCGGGCAAAAACTTGACTCTGAGTCCCGCAAACTTTGGGAACAAAAGGTAACTGAAACGGTTTTAGAACTACCCACACTGGCTATGTTTGAAGATTTTTTAGAGAATAGATTTAGATCATTAGAATTTTTAGATCCTAAAATACAGAAATCTGAAAAGACAAATTGCTCTCACGTAGCGACTACTTTTGTATCCTGTTCTTTTTGTTCAGAGAATCACAAAACGTGTAATTGTAAAAAATTTGCAAAGGAAACCACCGACACCAGGCGTAATTTCGCTCAGACGCATAACTTATGCTATAATTGTTTAAATACAGACCATACAGTCTTTCAATGTAACATGTCCACTAGGTGTCGTTTGTGTAACAAAAAACACCACACCTTATTGCACCCTAGAAGCCAGAAATCAGCCAATGAAAACTTCAAGGCTGGTCAGCCTGTGAACAAGAGTGTTGTTGCCGCGGTCACAGCATCAACGTTAGACTCATCAAGTTCACAGACTCAAGGGGAAACGTCAGATATAACAAAAAATATCACCACCTGTTTTGTAAATTCGCCCAGTCAAGTTCTGTTGGCTACTGCTTTGGTTAAGGCGGAATCCAACAAGAACACAACTGTTGTTTTAAGGTCTCTCCTCGATCAGGGATCCCAGGCGTCTTTTTTAACAGAAGCTGCTGTGCAACTTTTAGGTCTTAAGAAGAATCTTGAGACAAGTTTAGTCACCGGACTTGGCGGCGACCGTTCCTCGACCATTGCGTCGAAATATACTGTTTTGTTGAAAATCCAGTCCCGTCTTGATCCAAATTTCTCCATCATGGTGAAAGCGCATGTGCTGAATAAGCTAACATGTTTTTTGCCAAGTTCAACACTGCACAACGTGCAGGGTTTACCAGTACTTTCGTCTATGGAATTCGCAGATCCATCATTTAGAACGCCAAGCCGTATAGATCTGCTACTTGGGGCGGAGGTTTACAGCCAGGTATTGCTAGAAGGATTGATCAAAGGTCCATCTGTGTCAGTGATTGCGCAAAACACTCGACTAGGTTGGATCTTATCTGGTACTGTGCCCTCTGCTAATAATGTCAACCATAGCGAACAGTGCCACAGCGTTGTGAATATGCACATAGCGCGTATTGATCAACAGTCAGAAAATGATTTGTTGAAAAAATTCTGGGAAATGGAGTCGGAACCATCGCCCCAGAAACAGAAGCATTTGTCCCTAGAGGATCAAGAATGCGAAAGTTTGTTCTGTCAAACTACCACTAGAGACGAGTCAGGTCGTTATGTGGTCAGACTTCCATTTAGGACCACAGACCCTCTATGCAAGTACGGGGGTTCTAGAACTATTGCTCGAAAACGATTTCTCATGCTAGAGAAACGGTTGGACAAAACTCCTGCAATGAAAGGTGAATATTCAAATGTTATTAATGAATATATCGGCCTGGGTCACATGGAAGAAGTCAGTCTCCCTGATAAAGCAGATGCCTTTTACCTGCCTCACCATGCAGTTGTTAGGCAAGATAAAACCACTACTAAAGTGCGCGTGGTTTTTGATGGGTCTTGTTCTGGATCCAATGGAGTCTCCCTAAATGACGACTTGATGACTGGTCCTAGTCTTCAACCAGAGCTAAGGCATTTAGTGATGCGTTGGCGCTGTTACCCGATATCAATTGTAGCAGATATCGTCAAGATGTTTAGGCAAGTGAAGATAGCGGATGAAGACGTTGACTTTCAACGTCTATTTTGGCGAAATGATCCAACTCAAGACTTGAAACACTTGCGCCTACTTAGAGTCACGTTCGGAACATCAGCAGCACCTTATTTGGCAGTGCGATCGTTGCAGCAATTAGCCAGAGATGATGGCGAAGACTTGCCATTAGCCAAAACTCGCGTGCTGACCGACTTCTACATGGATGACCTCATGACCGGTTGCCACTCCGTGAGTGAAGGAGTTAAAATTCATGAGCAGATGACCACTCTTCTCGGTCGTGGAGGTTTTCCACTGCAGAAATGGTCAAGCAATAGTAAGGAGTTGATGGCGCGTTTTCACGGGGAACAACGGTCAGAAACTGATTTAGAACTTAAAACTGATGAAGTTATGAAAATTTTGGGTTTGACATGGAATAAGGAAGCTGATACATTCCAATGCACAGTGCTACTGCCTCCAATTGAAGGTCCGTGCACCAAACGGAGAGTGATTTCGGATATTGCTCGACTTTACGACCCTTTGGGGTGGCTGGCACCGGCTATTACGATGGCTAAGGTTTTCATCCAAAGGCTTTGGCTATCTGGCATTGAATGGGATGACCCACTACCATCATCCCTGCTCAAGGACTGGATTGAATTTCGGAATGAATTGGAAAGACTTCGAGAAATTCGTATACCAAGATGGATAATGGCGAATAAAAATGATGTCTACCTTGAGTTGCAAGGCTTCAGCGACGCATCGACTGTTGCTTACGCGGCTGTGGTATTTGCTCGCGTCATAGATTGCGATGGAAACGTGCACGTGAGTTTGGTTACTTCAAAAACCAGAGTAGCTCCTATCAGGCAGGTATCGATACCACGCTTAAAGTTATGCGGAGCGGTGCTGTTGGCTAAACTTCTGAATGAAGTCGCAGAGGTTTTGAACGTCCCAAGGCACCACCTACATGCGTGGACTGACTCGACTATTGTTCTGGCTTGGTTAAGGAGTCACCCTAGTCGCTGGAAGACTTTCATTGCTAACAGAGTTTCCGAAATTCACTCTATACTAGATGGCAGTCAGTTTTGTCATGTCGTTTCAAAAGATAACCCAGCTGATTGCGCTTCAAGGGGAATAAAACCTTCAGAGTGTGTAGACAATGATCTATGGTACAATGGGCCTGCATGGCTGCAGCAAAGGGATATTATCTATAGCAGAGATGACCTGAAGGATACTACTCTCGAAGAAAGAAAGATCATGAAATGTCATGCTCTAACTAGGAAAACTGATGACAGCGATCCCTTCATTGAAAGGTTTTCCACATTAAGGAGATTGGTTCGAGTCCTGGCCTGGTGTAGGCAATTCTACTTACCACGCGATCAGACTTTGAAACCATGGTTGACAGCCAAGGAGCTTCAAGATGTGTTGAAAGGATGCATAAAACGAACTCAGAGTCAGTATTTGACCCAAGACCTTAAGGATAAGAAGAATAAATTTTCATCCCTTAACCCCTTTAAGGACGATGAAGACGTGTGGCGTGTTGGTGGAAGGCTACACAAGGCCGATCTGCCTGAAAACCGCAAACACCCTGTTTTGATACCACGGCAATCACATTTAGCGAAATTGATTATTGGTGAGGCTCATGAAAAAACTCTTCATGGAGGTCCGCTTCTGACAATCAGCTACATCCAAACAAAATATTGGATTGTGAATCTAAGAAACTTGGTAAAATCTTACATTCACAAGTGTGTGACATGTGTACGTTACTCTTCTCGGGCCGTACACCCACTAATGGGTCAATTGCCTTCAGCTAGAGTAACGCCAAGTAGACCATTTTACCACAGTGGCCTGGACTACAGCGGTCCAATAGCAGTCAGGACCTCGAAGGTTCGAGGTCTCCGATCCACGAAAGGCTACATATGCCTATTTGTATGTATGGCAACCAGAGCCATTCATCTCGAAGTTGTCAGTGATCTCACCTCTGCGACCTTCTTGGCAGCCTTCAGACGCTTCGTCTCCAGACGTGGGCATTGCGCTCATCTCTGGAGTGATAATGGAACTACCTTCGTTGGCGCTGAACGCGAGTTAAAATCATTACTCCTGTCAGAGAAATCTACCGTCGCTGTTGAGATAGCCGACTGGCTTGAGACAAATGGAACGACTTGCCACAGGATTCCGCCATATTCACCTAATTTTGGGGGTATTTGGGAAGCAGGAGTTCGTTCTACAAAAACCCATCTAAAAAAGATCATCAATTCGTCATTAACTTTCGAAGAGATTACTACAGTTTTGGCTCAGATTGAGGCATGTCTCAATTCGAGACCAATATCGCATATCAGTGATCGATCTGATGACCCTACTCCCTTGACACCTGGACATTTTCTTGTAGGAGAACCACTAGTACTTATTCCGGATCATAATTATGAGAATTCGAATGTCTCAAGTCTTAGACGCTGGCAGTTAACGCAACGCATGGTGCAAGACTTTTGGTGGCGTTGGTCAAGACAATATCTTACTCAATTTATGCAGCGTCACAAATGGAGACATTGCACACCGGAACCTGAGATTGGAGATATTGTCCTTGTTAAAGAAGATAACCTTCCACCAGGCAGATGGCTGTATGGTATTGTAAACGAAAAACACTCTGGTTCAGACAATATTACGCGTGTCGTTAGTTTACGTTGCAAGGGGGTCACTATTAAGCGACCAGTTTCCAAGCTCTGTAAACTTCCAGTTACAGATTAAAATTGAAGAACACTATATAGTAAAAATATCTTTAAATAGTAAAATGTACAGTTACTATATTTTTTCGGCTAGTAGTTACGATTTAAGCTAAATTTATAATTGTTTAATATATTGTTTTGTATAATACACACCTGTACCATCAATGTTGTTAAAAATTTTAGAAAATCGATTCATGTTATTGCTTGAACTTTTTTCCTTGAAGATGGACGTGTGGTCCATGGCGGGCGGTATGTTTAAATGTGCAGTTTACGTTAAGTACGCGCCATCTAAAAGACACTTTACTGTTCACGATTATAGTTTCCACAAATTGTCATAGATGGCGCTGTACGTAGTTACAACGCGCAAGCGTTTTGTTTTGAATGACTATGTAGTATTTTATATGTAAAGTTGTACCCTACTTTGATCACATTATACTGTGTCAAGACTGACGTGCCTCGTTTTATTACCTTACGTGGCTTTTTGGGATTTGTACACATAATTATATAATAAAATAGTATTAGTAGAAAGAAGCCAAACAAATCAACGTTCTCAATGATTTGAGGACATACAATATTCTAATTACTTTTCGATATTTCCCTAACAAGTCCGTAAACAAGTCAACTACATACCCACATTTATTAGTTAAATTACAGTTTTTAGGGATTATACACTTTCAGGTAAAAAGAGTCAAATAGACAGTCAGTCATGTTTACGAAATAAGTTCTAATTTTTTGTACGGTTGATCCTCATTCCCAGGTGCATCACCATCAACATTGTCTATATACAGTCTTATACAAAAGTAACATTGTCTGTATACAGTCTTATACAAAAGTAACATTGTCTATATACAGTCTTATACAAAAGTAACATTGTCTATATACAGTCTTATACAAAAGTAACATTGTATATATACAGTCTTATACAAAAGTAACATTGTATATATACAGTCTTATACAAAAGTAACATTGTCTATATACAGTCTTATACAAAAGTAACATTGTCTATATACAGTCTTATACAAAAGTAACATTGTATATATACAGTCTTATACAAAAGTAACATTGTCTATATACAGTCTTATACAAAAGTAACAGTGTCTATATACAGTCTTATACAAAAGTAACATTGTCTATATACAGTCTCATACAAAAGTAACATTGTTTGTACTTTATTTAGTGTGATAAAATCGAAAAATAGCTAAATATTAGAAACGATATATATACTGTTCGAATACTTGCAGCTGACGGCCACAGAATGATGCAACATGCCAACAATCGCCCCATTCCATCTTAGGACGACCAGACGGACGACAATGCGACATCCATACATGGTGGACGTTCGAACTTGTCGCACGAAGTGTTTTGCTTCCACATTTATAGTGCGTACAGCTAACGAATGGAATTTATTGCCTAAATCTGTGTTTCCGCAAACATACAACCTGGGTATCTTCAAGTCACGAGTGAATAGGTATCTTCTAGGCAGGCGTGCTCCACCGTAGACCGCATCATCACTTAACATCAGGTGAGATAGTGGTCAAACGCTTGCCTATTCCCAATAAAAATGAAATCGTCAAGCCAAGTGAAAGCAACGCCTGAAGAAAACTTTTCAATTTCTTCTCCATTAAAATCTAGTTGAGCGGTGATATTGTTATAGTTTCCAATAATATCTAGTGGATACCACTTGGCGCCGTGCCACAGGACCTACCGTGTTCTATCTCGATACGGTATGTCATGTTAGCGGATCGGAAGTGGAGTTCTTTGCTCTGGAGATGGTTACTATCTATTGTAAAAGGTCATGAGACTAGTGATTGTAATAAACTTGTGAATCTACCATTGTATTAGTAAAACTTGTAATAGTTTTGCTTGTACAAAAAGATATGTAAGTAAATATTGAATTGATCATAATGTAAAACTTAATTAGAAGAACATCTGAATTTATTAGTAACTAGCTGCGCCCCGCGGTTTTACCCGCATGGTGATGAAAAACGGTGATGATGGTGATGATTAAAATAAACTTATGTGCTAATCCAGGGTATAAGCTACCTCCATACCATACAATTACATCGAAATCGGTCTAGCTGTTTGGGTGTGAACAAGTAACAAATATTCACACGAACTTTTTTTTCCAAACTGCTGTTTCTACGGTAGTCGCTCTTTTTTTCATGGCTTGACCATTTAATAAATAGGCAATTTTGACTCTTTTCGTCTTTTTAAAGTCGTAAGTACATGTCTAGAAAGTTTTAACAAACATCACTTATGGGAACAGTTCATATCAGTTAATTTTGATTGAACAACATTTGATTTCATACCTTATTTTATTAGTGACTATTTTAAGCATCTGTAACGTTCATATTTGTAATATTTAATTTTTTTTATGTTTTAGTTTGCCCATATTGTATGGGAACACCGAGGGAGGAAGCTCGTTCCACGTTTTGCAGGTGTTTGGCAGAATCGATCGGTAGAATTGCACTGTATGTGACTCTCATTTGTCCAGACCTGACGAATGCGCCGTACGTGCGTAATTCGCGCGCTTTTGTAGTTCGGGCGCCTGATCTGGGCGGACGGTGCGCGAACGGTGCGCGAACGGCGCGCGTACGGCGAGTTTGTCAGGTCTGGACTCTTCCTAAATGACAGGATTGCAATATGATGACTATGACGCAAGTTATTCTTGCTTCAGGCGCGGGATGGCTGGTGGCAAATTGTGTTAGCTGGGAAACATTAGTATTTCGCTACATTTCAGCCCACATGACGTATATCTGTTCTGGATTTAATAAATGAGCACATACAGCATATACTTAGAGCTATAACCAGTATATACCAAAGGCAGATTAAAAAAGTAGTTTATACAGAATATATTTATTGCATTGTTTTAGGGCGACTTTTCCATAAATACACATGAGTCTTTGTTTGGCAAGTTTTTACTTACATTTGTATCCAAAGATATTTACCTCTAACTTTACATTTCTACATGTGTAGAAATGTAAAGTTCGGTAAGTGTATCACGGTAGTTTGCCGTGATACACTTTTTTAATTACCGATTACAGAGGAAAGAGACTGCGTACGACTACAAAAAAACGTAGACAATGTAGTTGAGTGGGGTAAGAGGAACAAATTGCAGTTTAACGTGGACAAATGTTCGATAATAACTTTTAGTAGGGCAACTGCCCCACTGTTATACAATTATAAGATTAAAGAAACGCAGTTGAAGCGAGTGGAATCAGTGAGAGATCTAGGAGTGCATATGGATACGGAGTTACGGTTTAGAATACATGTTGGTAAAGTTTGTAAAAAGGCGTACAGAATTCTAGGATTCATCTTACGCCAAGCTAACAATTTTACCAACCATAAAGCCTTAACAGCGATGTACAATGCACTGGTCAGAAGCCAGCTGGAGAGCGCAGTGTCCGTGTGGGCGCCTCATGAGATAAAATATAGACTTATGATGGAGCGCATACAGAACAAGTTCGCTAGATACTTGTACTGGAAAAGATTTGGCGTCTACCCGTTCTATCCTTTGATGTATCCAACCTTGTTCGTTTTAGGCATGGTTGGCTACAACAAGTTAGAAATTAGAAGGGACGTGGCAAGAGCCGTATATTTGATTAAGGTGTTCAGGGGAACCATGACCGATCCGACCACCTTAGAAATGATGAAGTTGTGCGCGCCAGACGGGTACGTGACGCGACGTAGACGCCCACCTCTGCTCGACGTGCCATACGGACGGACTAATCTGTTGAATAAAGCGCCATTAACAAGAACGCTTAAAGCACTCAACCAGGCCGCAGAGAATATTGACTTGTTCCACTGTTCACTGAGCGAGTTCGTAAGGACTATTACGTATAATTTATGTTATAAATAAACTAAACTAACTAATTAACTTATGTGTCTGACTACAGTAAACTGTTAAGAATTAACTACTCTATTGTATTAGGAACTAGCCTGTAATGATAGATGTATTGCTTGATAAATAAATAAATAAAAATAAATAAATAATTTATGATCTTATAGAAAACACAATATTCCTGTATAAGTCGCAATACAAATACTGATCTTAAACAGTTCAAGGATGGCAGTAAGGAGACAGTAAACCAAGTCTGTCTCGACAATAAGATTACTTGCTGTTCGGATGGAGAGGAAATTAAGCTCATTGTAATGGTAGATTTCCAAAATCGATGTACGACATTATTCAGCGATAGCTTCATCGTTCGTTTTAAGCGCTCACCAGACTTATCGACTGGAATTCAACAATGACACATATAGAACAATGCTTGGTGTTCAGTTAAATGTATACTTGGGAGTGGCAGCTAATCAGACGGGGACTTACAAAGTGACTTCTGCCACATCTAGATGCAACGAAACAAGTAAGGAGAGAATTAGCATAATTAGTACTATAGAAACTTAACAAGTGTTGATTAAACAAAGAATTTTTAAACAAGCTTTTATAGGTATAAGTAAACATGACCACCATCATCGTTTCAGCAAACCCTTTTAGATGAGCACAAACTCGATGGGTTTATCTGTTTTAGTTTAGAAGTTCCTATAGCCACCTTCCAGCTCCATCATCAGACCCTGGCTACCATTGAAAGACAAACTACACATCAAGACAATTCAAATGAGCCCAAACTCGATGAGGTTGTTTCGTTTCATTGCGAAGTTCTTATTGCCACCTTCCAGCTCCATCATCAGATGTCATGCGATTTAGACATGTATGCAAAATTCCAGCTCAATCGGTAACCAGGAAGTGGATCAAAATTAATTTGCAAAATTTGATGACAAACATCGGGACAAGGTGAAACTTAATAAAAGCTTGTAAAAACGACAGCACTTCTCAGTCGCCAATTCATCGATCGACAGCGACTATCATTCTAGCATATTCCGCCAATCGTTTAAAACTGCCACACTACTTAACCCCAAAGCGTAGAGTAGCATACCGGACGTGTCAGACAAAGACACATGTGAATTGATGGAAAAGTCGCCCTAAAACGAAGAAAAACTAAAACAAGTAATTCACAGCTCGGCGAACCACTTCAGGAAATGTTAGTAATAAATAATATCTAAAATCTACCATTCGGACCGATGCTAAAAACGTTTTATTCGGTTCGCTGTTCTTGAACGAATGCCAACATCTGAGGCGGAATGGCAGTCATTACGAGACAGTGTATCATTGTGAATTAGCCGGGATACGACTCATGTGAGCCTTGTGTACGATCGGCATTAGATCTATTCTAAATTAGATATTAAAGCTCGCACAAGGAGGACATATTATTGAAACAGGCACAGAGCAGTGGATGCTGCAAATATATTATCTGCGACTGTTATCACGTAATGAGACGCCATAAAATTATATTATGAAAAACAAAAAAAAATGTTTAATGAAATATTTGATTTTCATTTTGATTCTTATTAATTGAATTATTATTCCAATGTTGTTTTAATTTTATATAGTGAATCTTATATTTGGTAAAACTCGACGCGCCATCCTCCTTTCTAAAGTTGCTGCCCGACAGGGTCTCCAATAAACTGTATTTTATTGTAATAACGCCGACACTTGTATCTACTATTAGAGATTGCAATAAAGTTTTGAATTGAATTAAATAGTAGACCACGAGTCGCATAATTGTTTTCCGAGAGTGTCTATTGGTAAATTTAACCGCGTAAAAAGTATTTAAACGAGAAATAACTACACGGTTTTTACTATAAATGGCCCGAGATTTTAGGAGCATTTATTTTTCAATATTGTTTTATTGGAGTTCATAAAACCGTCTTTGATGTGAAAATGATACGTATAATTCTGACGTTAACTTTGACTTTGTGATAGCTCTTCCAATGTTTCAGTTTTGTGAGAGCTTGCCTTGACAAATAATATGAGCCATAATTTAACTTGTACTAAACCTCCTTTAACAAACATTGTGACCACATTCGTACGTCCAGATAAGCAAACGAAAAAAAATACAGTTTAATTACGATAAGCGGTTTGCGGCAGTGCTTAATGACCGAACATCGTTCTCCGGAAAGGCCCCATTCAAACGTAAATCAACTTTATCCAAGTGCTTCATTTAAAAACAACGCGGTGATTTGTTCGCGTGAAGAGACCATTATGTTTTAGTCTCTGGTTGTCGTTTTACTATATATATTTTGAAACGATTGCCTCGAATTTTGTTAACTTAAAACCAGAGCAAATGTAACGTAGTTGAAACATCTGAGGTAAATCAATTTGAACCAAATTGTTATTCAAATCATCAAGCCCCATCACATTTCATAAACAAGTTCGAATTCTAGTGCAGTGCTCCAGATAGAAATATATAAAAGTCCTTAATTGCTCTGCAGCGTATAATGCTTAGCTTGACCACTTTACTCAACTAATTTAGAAAAATAAAAATTATATCTCACAATCTTAGAAAATGTCTACTGCTTTTTAGCACCTGAAGCGATGATAGCTCAGCGGGGGGAGCGTCGCCTGTCAAATTGACGGACACTGGTTTGACCTCTACAATAGCTTGAGTTTTCGGTGAAGGTAACACCGTTATCAAATTCCTAGCATGGTGGTAGAGTACTTTCGAATACCCGCCTTGATAGCTACCCTCAAGTTTGAAAAGCTGTCACTAAACACGTAGTGTGTTCAGCCAGCAGTCCTTGAGAGCCAGTGAACATTCTAGGTCTAGGATAACATTCTAGGATAACATTTTAACCACTGTCACTGACCATCAAGTGAGATAGTGGTCAAATGCTAGATCTATACAGTTTAAAAAAGCTTACACGCAAGTCACGTGACATGTTCATCACACATGTATATCGTTTAATAGAAGCTTCTGTTTACACAGATGTGGTACCTTATTCAAGTATGTCTCCAGGGTGGTGGATGTTGAAATAGTTCGCATGCCAAGGATCAGCTTCAGGTGTCCTTACCTTGCAAAGACGGGGCAAAGGACATTCTTGGTAAAAGAAAAGAACGAAGCGTATTTAAACATCAAAATTGAACGTGACGGGTCTGTTTTTGCGATCAGAATTTAGCAAATCATTTCCTGGCTCTTGAAATAAACACACTTTTTAAAAGTACTTTTAATTATAGGCATGTTACATATTTGTTATTTTGACTATTTTAATTTTTTGGCGGCTCGTAATAGTGCCCCAGATTTTATTTGTGGAAATATATTACTAATAAACATTTGTTTGTGGCAACAGGAGGTTGAAGTTGTACATAGTTTGACAGCGCTCACACTGCTCTACGTCGTACTCGTGAGCGTTCTAAGCACAGGAAGATGACGTCATGGATGACGTCACATACATTTTGCGTGCAGCTGTCAGTGCATTTCGGAATGACTTTAAGCACGCTATCTGTGCTCAAAGCGCTCAAAGCTCATTATGAAACATACCTTTAAGATTAATATTTTCATAATCTGTCAACGTCATGCGCCTGACGAATTATGCGATCAGTGTCACGTGTCCTGACGCGAGGTGTTCTGACGCGAGGTGTTCTCACGCGAGATGTTCTGACGCGAGTTTAACATTTTTTCCCCATACAAAATGCACCAGGCCGCTAAAAAAGTTTTCACTTCAATAAAAGATCTAACAAAAATTGTAGAAGCATGTTGGATGCGGGCCGGCTATAACCCGGTCCTAGAGGAGATTCTACAATGTGGATGAACCAAACGATCTCTATGACTAAATTATAAAATTAATGCTGATCGGAACAATTAAAGGTAATGAAGAAAATAGTAATTAGACAAACAATAGCGTTGACTGTCAAAATCATTTCAGTTTCGGCCGTCAATTCTCAGAGCAAAGTTTGGAATCCGAAACAGCGACACAGTCCGACGGCAGCTCAAGGACCGACAGAACTCATTCCAACTTTTATATTGAATTTTTAATAACAAAGTTGTGAAGGCGCCTCGGAACAGATACTCGACTGTATCGGACCGACTGTCGACGACTCAAGAGCTTGTCGTCCAAGTTTGGTTATGCAACATTCAACATAATGTCACACATTTAATAGCGTTACTGGCAAGGAAATTAACAGAAACCGGGCTTGCAATGGGTTCGCAGTAGAAAAAAAGGGATATAATAAAAAACAATACTTTCAACATTTACAAATCTCGTAATAATTGCAATAACAGAACATTGATCTCGCCAGATTTTACAAAGAAAATGGAGTTAATACTCAGCTAGCAAACCAGCCTCTGCTGATCTGTGATTCAGCTGGAGGTGGAGCATTCCAAACACCGTCCTCTTCTATATTAAAGAACTAGCTGCGCCCCGCGGTTTCGCCCGCTTGGATTACGGTTTTCCCGCTACCCCAATTATCCCACGGAAACTATACTTTTTCCGGGATAAAAGTATATGTGTATAGCCTATGTGTTAATCCATCAGGGTTTAAACTATCTCCATACCAAATTCCATCGAAATCGGTGTAGCCGTTTGAGCGTGAAGAAGTAACAAACATACACACACTTTCGCATTTATAATATTAGTAGGCTATTAGCGGTCTGACCCGGCTTCGTACCGGTAACAATTTCATAATTAAAAAATATAACGATCCTTACTTTTTTTAAAACATGATATAACCTATGTCACCCGGGGATAGAGGAGCTTCCCAACAGTGAACGAATTTTTCAAATCGGTTCAGTAGTTTCAGAGCCTATTCAATGCAAACGAATAATCAAATCTTTCCTCTTTATAATATTAGTATAGACAAAGACACTTGTATAGACAAAGACACTTGCACGTTATAATATAATGTCTTAAATCATTTTTTTCAATTAAAACCTGCCTAAAGGGATTCTTTTCTTTATTTTTGTATTATTATAAACCCCACCATGTAGATAAATTCAGAGACATAAACTCATTCGTACCTTATGTGTACTATACGAGGGTGTTAAGCTCGTGACATTTTATGCAACTATTTGAACTGCCACGAAATCCTTAAATATATATAGTTAAAAATAAACGTTTCATCTTATCGCCGGTAGCCACACGAGCGCCAACAATATAAATTTTTCAGTTTCGGCGTTCGGAGCCACCAACTCATAAACGTTTCATGTTATCGCCGCTAGCCACACGAGCGCCAACAATATAAATTGTTCAGTTTCGGCGTTCGGAGCCACCAACTCATAAACGTTTCATGTTATCGCCGCTAGCCACACGAGCGCCAACAATATAAATTGTTCAGTTTCGGCGTTCGGAGCCACCAACTCATAAACGTTTCATGTTATCGCCGCTAGCCACACGAGCGCCAACAATATAAATTGTTCAGTTTCGGCGTTCGGAGCCACCAACTCATAAACGTTTCATGTTATCGCCGCTAGCCACACGAGCGCCAACAATATAAATTGTTCAGTTTCGGCGTTCGGAGCCACCAACTCATAAACGTTTCATGTTATCGCCGCTAGCCACACGAGCGCCAACAATATAAATTGTTCAGTTTCGGCGTTCGCAGCCACCAACTCATAAACGTTTCATGTTATCGCCGCTAGCCACACGAGCGCCAACAATATAAATTGTTCAGTTTCGGCGTTCGGAGCCACCAACTCATAAACGTTTCATGTTATCGCCGCTAGCCACACGAGCGCCAACAATATAAATTGTTCAGTTTCGGCGTTCGGAGCCACCAACTCTTAAACGTACCTCATAAAACACGCTCCCAGAGTAAATATAACTTTTTCGCACATTCCGGACGAATCCATGATTTTTCTTCGTCAGAGCAGTTTTCCAGGAGGTAATACGGTTATGTGTCGATGCTTGAAAGTTTAGGGTACGATTTGGGGAGAGAAATAAACAATTGCAATTCATCATCATCATCTGCAACCCGATACCCGAGCTGGTCTATTATAGAGATTAATTGAAATGCTAAAATAAATAATGAACGCACCACGAGAAGCCAACTTGTGAACAGAGGTCTTGGTATGTTGATGCATGATGATGACGCACAAAGATCTCCAATCACGAGTTGACTTTTTAAGCCTTTGGATTACGGTTTTCTTGCTACCTCGGTTATCCCACGAAAACCACACTTCTCCAGGACATAAGTAGCCCATGTCCCTCTTCATACCAATTCCATCATCCGATCAGCGGGATGGGATTACGGGATTGTATTCCATCCAGCAGCCATCAATCTGTCAATCATCATTTTTTTTCAGAATGAAGTAGCCTTTGTGTTAATCCAGGATATAAGTTATCCAGATTTCGAACTACTCAAGAATTTTTCGAATCGATCAAGTCACACACAAACTATGATTAAGATAGAAATATTATTTATTTTTAAAAACATACAATTATATTGTACGGATACCAAGGAGAACTTGTTGTTTTACTTGTGAGCACGGCACCCTTGTGGGGAGTCTCGCAAAAATTGTAATATTTATAGTAAAGTCATTAGTTTGTAATCCTACAAATATTAAAAATTATTTTATTACATTATAAATGCGAAAGTTTATGTGTATGTTTCCTCTTCACGCTCAAACGGCTACACCGATTTCGATGAAATTTGGTATGGAGATAGCGTATACCCTGGATTAGCACATAAATTACTTTTATCCCAGAAAAAGTATAGTTCCCGTGGGATAGTTGAGGAAAACCATAATCCACGTGGGTGAAACCGCGAGGTGCTACCAGTATTTTATATTTTGATTAAATTATCTGAACAAAACTACAAAAATCAAACTGAGAAACACGAACGCATCAATTATTCGTTCAAGTTTCGTCGATAGTACTGCACTAAGTTAAATAAACATACTCCCGATCAACTATATGTGACAACACCCATGTTCACTAACAAACACCAAACACATGAACAGAGTACACAAGCCTCAACAACCAACTATCAACTCTAAATCTAGTAATAATAGGATTTATTTAATACATGAAGTATTTTGTAAGTCGACGGCCGACGTTCGAATCCGCTCACGTTGAAGTCCGGCGGTTGTACATTGAACTGAATCTTGAATCTGACAGACAAAGACTGGGTTGTTACGTTCGCGAATCAAGGTTCCCGTTTAAATGTAAATTGGAAACTTTTCCATTGTTATTAGTTCAAATGTTTGTGTAAAACAACTGGGTAAATAAAGAGAAAATTAATGATTTTATATTTTGACTTTGTTTTGCCAAATCACGGGGCCCGAGCTTTGATTCTATTACAGAGGATGCTACTCTTTCTGAATGACGATGTGTAATTGCATTTCTAATGGGTAATGCTGCTAGCATTCTAGATACGCTGCCGACTGGTAGCGGGTATATGTGATTGAGGTAATTAGGGTTAGGTTAGCAACAGCTAATCAGTTACTCAGAAGTTTATTTATTTTTTCAATAAAATGTTGATGTTATGTGCTATATGTCAATGTTATTTTGTTATCTGTACTTTTGTAGGTTAACATATTATTTAAATAATGTAAAGTACTATTATACTATTAAATCTCCAGGCTATTCCTAAAACGGTTTTGACGATTTATTTTTTTATTTTTTATTTAATTATTAACATTTACACAAGGTCCCAAACTAGGCAGAGCCTGTACTATGGTAACCTGATGACTGATATTATATACTTATACATATACACACCCAGACACAGGTCAAACAGACATTTTAATACACACAAATGTTTGACCTGTCCGGGAATCGAACCCGGGACCAGCGGCTCAGAAGGCAGAGTGCTACCAACTGCGCCAACCGGCCAGCCAGATTTCATTGAAAGATTGTAAATGATAACGTATTGGCCAACAATTTATGAGTATACACGTATTTGAGTGGTCTAGGTTTGCTTTGTGTGTTCATAAGTCTAGCGTTTGACAGCTGAAGTCAGTGCCGATTTGACCGAAGGTGCACACCTACGCTCTTGTGTTATTCCACCGTCTTATTTTTCTATTCTTCTTATGATTAGGTCTACCTAGAACGTTAATGGTTCTCAAAAATGAGTACCTATGGCCACATATCCTCCTATTTATTTTTGTATATTATATCACACTCAGACCCCCGCACTAAGATTCCCTATGTCGCGGGAGGCATGGACACACACAATCACAGCACCCAAACACCCAAGACGCGGGACCTACACTTATCGCACAAATGTTTGCTCCTGCCGGGATTCGACCCCATGGTCCCACAGAAGTCATGTTACTGACACTAACCACTGCGCCACGGCGACCATCTCAGGGACTTACATTTTAATTCCTTCGACAAAGTAAAGACTTTCTAGCAATAACTATTTACTTACTACAGAATATAAATCCTATTATTGGCGTTAGTTTAGATAAACTATTCAACAAATGTTAAAATAAGAGCTGTGGATTATGTTCAATAAATAAAAAACGAACACAAAAAATCAGAATATGCACATTCCCTTAATCTCTCTCACCCACAACCCGTCAGCTCAAAATGCAGCGATCAATCTATCATTCACTCGCGGCTGAACGGCGCGTGTATTCGTTCATTCCTCGTTCATCATTTACTCGCCGTAGCTTAGCATTCGTTCATTTCACTCGGCTGTCATGCGAGAGAGGCTATACAAATATTGAGGTTATCCCAAGGCCTCAGGCAATGTATGTTATACTTTGGTGTTTGATACTAGTTTAAAGTTAATCGGAATATCGAATCAGAAACCGGAATATTTACCAAGTATATTATTTGTTTTCGTTTGTCGATATTTCGGTACTACTAGTTAACTGCGCCACGTTCACTGATGAATTGAAGTTTTCGTGGATGTGGTTTTAAGGGCAGACAAGAGGTATGCCCTTTGGTCGGCTCTTAAAAACACCCACCAGCAGAAATTTTAGTTTACTTGTTTTAAGCTTTATGTTACTTATTTGATTTTACACAATGATGCGTGCAAGAGCCACGTCGCTGACGCGGCGTGTGCGGGGAGTTCTGGGGCCACTCTCGCGGAAAGGTTTCCCTGTCCACACATACACTACTGCTGTAAACTGCACTGTTGTGCACAATGGATGAGTGTGTGGCTCGTCAATTCCTTTCTTTTTGTTTGTAGTGTATTACTTTAGTAATTTGTCATGTAACGAATTTATGAAACATTTGTATAAAGACCTTGTTCTGTGTGAACATTTTAAAAAAAACTACCTCCTACCTCGCCTGGATGCAGGCCGCTTCCAACCGGTCCATGTGGAAATCAATGGGGGAGGCCTATGTCCAGCAGTGGACGTCCTATGGCTGAGATGATGATGATGATGACCTCCTATCTTCTTCTCAGCCATAGGAAGTCCACTGCTGGAAATATGCCTCCTCCATATAGGGGGATTTGACAATACTCGCCACGCTTGGCAGGCGGGTTGGCGAGCGCGGTATGATTCCTCAGCCTCAGAAGACGCTGCTGCCCACCTCCTGGTACGTGATCCCTTAGCCGACTCTTACGGCACCCGCGGGAAGAGATGGGGAGTACTATTCTAGGCCGGTACCACCACAGCACCAGTGCGGCTAGTGGAAGCCACAAGCTCCTATGCTTTGGGTAAATGTTTTTTTATATGGCATCACTTTCAAAGTATATATGTTTAAAACATCTGCTTCATTTGACTCAAAACAGCACTCTATCTGTGCCTCTAGGTGGACCTGAGTTACAAACTAACAAAAAAACAATCTATTCCTCTTACTCATGAAAAACATTTTTAACGCACAAAGAACACTTGAGTGAAAATTCACCAGATTCACGATATTCAAACGTAACATTATTTGAAGTAAAAAATTCGAGTGCCAGTGGGGCTTGAACCTTCTTGAAACATTCCCTCAGATCTTAAAATGAAGGTTTACATTCGGACTGCCAGTGGAGTAATACCATAGCTTAGTTGGACAAAGCGACATAATGGTAGTAGTCGTGGGCTCAAGTCCCACCGGAAATCAAATTTTTGCCTTAAAATAATTTGAACATAAATTTCACCTAGCTTGTCATTGTTGTAATATGTATTTTGTATTGTTGTCGTTAATGCAATGAACCATAAAACTCTTCAAATGAAAACTCTACGAGTTGTTTTTAGATATAAATTCTAACGCACACGTTCATAGTACATGTTGATTAAACATATAGGTATAAGGCTCGGTGCTTTCTAATATGATAAAGTGGGTCCATAAATACCTACTGTAACAAGATACACACTCCACATCAATCACTCTAACAGACTAGGATGTGATTGGACAATCAATACCCTATTCCATCTATGCATAGGTATGTTAGTTGTATGTACATTGAGTTAAAATGATAAACTACTGCCAGGACACAGGTCAACCTCTCAGAGAAAATAGTAATAGGCTACACGCTACGGCTAGGCAGATACGCCAGGCCAATGGCAAAGCAGACCGCCCGCGCCGCTGTGCGTCCGAAGTGGTCTGAGGTCTGTGGTCACATATAAGACAAGTTACGACGATTTGATGAGATGTGAAAAGTATGCAAGCTTCATTTTGTGAGGGTAGCTGATGCAACGTTCTCCATCTTTTTCTTTCTGACGCGACCTCTTTTATTTCTGTGTACGACATTATTAGCACTTTAGTTTTATTTGGTTCATGTACATTTTCATGGATCTTCATCTTCCTTCCTTTCCTTCTATTCTTTTTATCGTGTTTCCTTGCAAACCTTCAATCATTTTAAATATTTCTGTTTGTTTACTCCACTTATTCATCATCACCTTAGCCATAGTAGGTCCACAGCTGGATTTATCCTTCCCTTCCCTTACATGTGAGCCGACAAAAGGCTGCGTTATTTAAAAAGTGATTTCAACAATTGTTTTTCAACTTGAAAGAAAATACTTTAGATTGATTATGTAAAGAAATCATCGAGATCAATCCGGTGCTTTCCCTTACTTACAAGAATATGTTGAACATTTTATTCTAAGCAGAAGAATTCATTTTTTATATTTTATTTAAGCCAAGTAATTAATTTTAATATTAATTTATCAAATTTCATTCGTAGGCTTCGGTACGAGTGTTTTATTAAATAAATACTAACTTGACAAGGAATAACTGTTGTGATTTAAACCCATGACCAATATTTGCACAAAGCAGCCTTGCGCGGTACACAAGTTAAGTACATTACCGAAAGTTATCCCAACCCTTTCAGGGATACATCATCCCCGAATGGGGCGGGTGGGGCGGGGCGAGGCGGGGTACGGTTACAGACGAACCTAATACGTTTTTGTTGCCTTAACATGCTTAAGTTAAGTATGTTACATTATTTGAACAAGAAATAGTGTTTTTCTATTCGGTTAAAGTATTTGAGTTTACGATTAGACATGTCGGTTCTGGTTTCCGTAAGCTTATGTTTTTGGCAATGAATTTTTTGTGCATTAGGTTAATAATTTATTTTATCAGCACAGTTTTAAGGGTTCCGTACCTCAAAAAGAAAAACCGAACCCTTATAGGATTACTTCTTTCTCCGTCTGTCTGTCTGTGAAGACGCCTTTTTCTCAGGAACGTATGAAGGTATCAGGCTGAAATTCATTTGAAATACTGAGGTCGACTAACCCTTGGAGCTGTAAAAAAACCAATTCGAAGCAACGTATATAGCACATATAAAGAAAAAATAGCGAAAAGCATAAATTTTTAGTTACATTGTTACTTATATACCTACAGGTTTGTACGGAATCCTCGGTGCGCGAGTCCGATTGGCACTTGGCCGGTTTTTTATGTAGTAGGTTGTATTGTAGATAATTGATGTTAACAGTTGTGTGCTGCCACTTCAACTTGCTAATCCGCTGGGCTATGTCAGTGACTATCGATCTTCTATGGATCTCCTCATTTCTGTAGCCCTTGACAAAGTAACATTCTACAAGCACTAACGCGGAGACAAAACATACAAAATGTATGAAAGTGACACTTCACAGCGATATATAGGTATCACGTAATCAACGACAAAATGTATAAAGTGTTAGCGGTTGGAGAAAGAGAATCGATGCATCTTGTCTGGGCCCTATGATTCGATCGCGTAGACTGTAGAGAAACCTAGCCATAGCCCATAGCCCATAGCCCTCTCCATAGCTCGCTGTGTGACCCTGAGCCCGCTCACGAGGCCCATAGTCTTGGGCACGGTTCGGTTCCTTTCCTTTCCAGTTATTTAGTGATAAATATAACATTTCTAAACTCACCGCCGAAGCTCGAGTTTTAAATGAGATTAAACTTTCCAAGGTCGAAGCGCCGGTTATCAAACACCGCTTAAAATTAAACAGCAGATTATAACTCTACTAATTACAGTCATTTGTAACGCGGAGAAATTCTTCTTTCCTTCCTTTTCAGAGTCGAAAATTTGCTTAATTAAATCGAGCCCACCGCGGGTGATTAGGTTTTCGTTTTAAACGGAACGAGAAGTATTTATATAAACTGTATTTGAATATGTTTACTAAATAATATCTTTCAAAAGAGAGTGCACTTAGATGTTTTTTAATTACGACACTTAAACACATGCATTACATTATGTTTATATAACAGGTAAAAATATAGTAGTAGTGACGGGCCGGTTGGCGCAATTGGTAGCACTCTGCCTTCTGAGCCGCTGGTCCCGGGTTCGATTCCCGGACAGGTCAAATTTTGTGTGTATGAACATGTCTGTTTGACCTGTGCCTGGGTGTGTATATGTATAAGTATGTATTTAAGTATATAATATATATCAGTCATCAGGTTACCATAGTACAGGCTCTGCCTAGTTTGGGACCTGAAGACCTTGTGTGAATGTTGTCCCATATTATATATTATATATATATATAGTAGTAAGTAGGTGAAAGGTCTGAAATACATGCAATATAGTATTATGTTTAAGAGCAAGATACAGGCCAGGCCAGATCGTGCTGCTTCGACTGCGCGCCCTGATAGGTGTTTGATAATTCGGTAAACTCTATCCGGACCTATCTGTACTCATGAAATGTCACTTCGTCGTGGCTCTCATTGGTGGTTCAAAAACAAAACAATAACAATTAGAATACAAATGAACTATTCAATGAGATTCGTTGGATGAAAGCACCATGGCATAGTATAGAAGACAAAGTGACATTTTCCCGCTAAGGCCGCCAGTCCTGAACTTCAAAAGGTTCCAATAAATCGCTGTGAAATATTACAGTAAAAATTACATCATTAGAAAAAATAAGACGGTTTCACCCGCATGTCACCACACATTGTCGGGATAAAAAGTAACAATAGCCTACGTGCTATTACAGACTCTAAATCTATTACTGCGCTAAGTTTCATCCAGATCTGCTGGGCTACTCTTGAACTCAGTTTCAATCTCAATCCAATTCTAATCCGAATCAATTCTTATTCGTCAATTTGACATAAATAAAACTCCATCGAAATCGAATCAGATCGAGCGCTAGCGTTGCGGTTAAGAGTATCAATCTGCACGAAGTCCATCTCAATCGCAATTTACGATCGGAATCGAGCGTCTTTCTTTCTTCTTCTTTCTTTCAAAAGTAGGCCCGCAGTTCAGTCGTCATGTCGTGAAAAACCAGCATCGTCACAACTTTGGCCACCTTAAAAAAAACAAAACATTCGCGTATAATCATCAGTATCAGCGAGCATAACATTAACTATACCGGTAGTAGAATTACAATTTTGACATTACAATGGAGTGGGTATGGTCTGTTGGATTTATATAGGTTTTATTTGTATTAAGTAATAAAGCAACATACATGTTAAATCTCAAAGGTTCAAGACATGGCCATACTTTTTTATATGTTGGTAACCGCAGCCCATAATTTAATATTCGCAAAGTATCGTAAAAGAAAATTGCCTAGATAGTAAAACTCGACGTTACACTCCACCAACTGCGCTAAGTTTTTATGAGACTAGATACTATACTCATTTCAGAAGAAAACGCCGAGACGTTCTTAAAGAATATCAAAAAGTAAGTCTCAAGTACACGCTAATAGTTGTTTAACCCCGAGACCACCGGCGAAACTATGCTTCACGGAAAAGTATCGTTAAGTTTAGCAAGCCTATGCCCAAAGTACGAATCACAAGAGTAATCGTAACTAGAACAAGTGCAACACAGAGAATTGATAGTCTGTGTGTATATGCAATAGATATGATGTTCAATTGTTTATACGAGTGTGGTACGGATACTTTGAACCAAGTTATTCCTGCTAGAGGCACTGTATGCATATGGATTTAATGGTAGCAGAGTTTACGTACTGTTATACAGGACTTCAAATTTCCCTTTTGTAAAAAAGAAATTAAATTTAACTGAAAGAGTTTAGTGATAAAATTATCTTAGGATATATTTTCTATACGAGTTTTGTGAAAAGATCGGTAAATGTGATCGCGACAGGAGCTGGGGCTGAATTGAAGGTGACGAGATGGGTTCTGGTATCCTTTGTGTGAGAACTGCTGAATTTGCGAAAAGATAGGGCTGATAAGTACTATTAACATACAGGGCTGTCTTATAACAGTACGCTGCGATCACAACACGAATGTTAGTTTAGATAGTATAGAACAGATCATAATATACGTATGGAAATTAATAAAGAAACATTTCAAACGTTTTATTTGGGAATATAAGGATATGGCATGTTTAACAATAAAACTAATGAAACACCCTGATCCCTAAGCTTGGCTTAGACCGGGACATAGGTCCCTGGACATAGGCCATAATAATTTTCATTTTGCCTACTGGTGGTACATTAACAAGTTGATTTAATGTAATCTATTTAGATCTTCTTCTTCTTGTCCTTATCCCACACTAGGTGGGGTCAGCACAAATGTTTTCATCTTCCATTCTTTTCTATCATTGGTCGACTCAGTGCTCATACCTTTAATAAACATATCATTATTCACTCAGTCCATCCATACCTTCTTCGGCCTTCCTCTACCTCTATATCCATCCACATACATGTTAGGTACTCTTTTTGTTATATGCTTTCATCCATCCTCATGACATGCCCATACCAAGCCAATCTATTCGCTTTCAACTTATCATTCACTGGTGCTACTTTTAAGCTTCCTCTGATATACTCATTCCTTGTTTTATCCATCCTAGTCACACCACACATCTCAACATTCGCATCTCTGCCACATGCACTTTTCTTTCATCCACCTCTTTTGCTGCCCAACATTCAGATCCATACATTACGACAGGTCTAACTATGGTGTTATAAATTTTGCCCTTGAGTTTCAAGGGCATTCACGGATTGTATATGGTCCCTGAGACCTGTCTCCATTTCATCCAACCTGCATTTATCCTGCTCCTTACGTCTCGGTCAATTTGGCCGTTCTGCCGTCATTTTGGATCAATGAACCGAGGTACCTAAATCGGAGCAGACTGGTAGGGATACACCATTTAAGGCTATATGGGTAAAATTGGATGGTCCACCGAAGTCGCATAGCAGGTGTTCGGTTTTGCTTCTACTGATCTTCAATCCGGCACTCGGCAACTCTCTGAAATGTATTTCCCGCCATTTTCTCAGTCTGTTCTGGGCCTCGGTTGGTTGTAATTGTAATTGTAATGTAATCTATATAAATAGTGTATTAAATAGAACTTCATTTGTGGGTTTGGGACAATTAATAGAACTTAAAACAATTTTTGAAAGAAGTGTTAGGTAGGCAACTTCCCGTCGTGTAGATAATAAATATAGCCTAAGGTGTTCGAATTGTTAATACTAATTCATTGGCCTGAAGAAAACTGGAGTAACAAGTATTTAATCTACGTCCGAACCGAACCCTCCGATATTGCAAAGTTAGGATACTACTACTAACTTTCCTTAATTAAGTACCGCATATTTTCTCGCATCTTACACGTTGGAATAGTTTGTAAGCAACTGCTTTATCGTGGAAACTTGGTGGAGGTCAGCTCGCTGTTACACGGTACGTTATTGATTTACGCTCTCGTTTTCTACCTACCTACTAATTAACTTTCAAACTTTATAAGTAAAGCAATTGAAGCACTAGTACGTTTATTATGGCATCTCAACTGTACGATAAAGTCTTGGCGTCCAATCCAAACCTTATCTCAAGCAAGCGCATCCTTTCATCGGACTCAGTATATCTGAGACAAATAGCGATGGCGCGGCTTCCTTTGCTCAAGCGCATTAAATTTTCCATCTTCGAAAAATGGCGAAGGACTAGTGCCTAGATAAGCAGCTTTTAATGCAAACTGTTCTCTACTTACTGTCTCTACTAAAATAGAACCCACAAGAGTCTGGTGGGGTCTGCGCCGCTGTTGCCCGCATCGCGTCAGTAAGGACCGCAGTAAGTGGCGTCGCATCTATCCATCTGTTTATATACACCATCTATATAAACCGGACCTGGCTCGACCCGCTCAAAACTCTCTCACGTGATCATTTACTATATCTTACTATCGTTATTATAATAACGATACTAGTTAAACGTTGTGCTATTTTACTTGATGTACTTAATTGCAAAAATATTGGCCCCAACGCAAGGTCTGAAAAATATTTGTATTTCAAATGAGTGTTCTATGAATTCTTCTTCTTTTGCTGGTTCCTGTTGCTAACTGACGATCTTTTTGCACAAACGCTAGCGAATTTACGCTAGCTAGGTGTTAATAACTAATTAGGTATATAGAACTCAGTCGAGAGGCTAAATTAATCGTTGATTATAAAAATGTTTTATTTCTTGAACGAACATATTAAATATTTGTTTATTTAGTATATTTCTACATTCAACATTTCCAAACATTGTAACTACTACATTCTTATAAGTTTAAAATAGGCGTTCTTGCTTGCTAAACATTGTATAGTATTATGTTTTTGTATTGTAGGAAAAAAAACTACACTAGTTTTTACAAAAAAAATATGTGAACTGATCAATAAAAAAATTTTAAAGTGAAAAAATGTTTTTTTTTAACACTCTCAGGTCTCCGCATTAGGATTCCCTGTGTCGCGGGAGGCATGGACACACACAATCACAGCACACAAACATCTTAAACCCAGGACAAACATCTACACTCATCGCACAAATGTTTGCCCCTGCCGGGATTCGAACCCAGGGTCCCGGAGACGCAAAAGTCATGTCAATCACACTAACCACTGCGCCACGGCGACCGTCAAAAATATGAATTCTTCATTTTTAAAAAACATTTTATTTACCTCTGCAGTGCGAATGAGATATCTCGCCAGCTATATCGCACATCGCACTATAATATCGCAGAGCTTGAACCCTGCCTCAGCTCTCGACTAGTTTCCTACTACCAACAAAGTAATAGATCGAAGTTTCTCATCGACGCGATCCTTATTTGTTTGGTGTTATTGAAACTTAATCTGATTCAGTTTATAAACAGCCATAGAGTAAAAGTAGAAAGGTTTTAATCTAAATGGATCGAGAATTTGTATTTTATTGGTGAACGTTGTTTAGTTACTTACAAAAGAATTGTCATGACAGGGTTAAGGCTCGACTGCTTGTTACATGTCTAGTAAACTTTAAAAATTCCACTTTAGAGAACAATAATTGAAGGTTTATTGTGATTGAGCTAAATTTGATTTTATTTGGTAATTTATTAGTAAAAATATACATTTACAGCGACCATATGTTTCTTTCATCATCTCGCTATTGTCAATTTAACAAATGGTAAATAAAGCCTTTACATTTATGCCGGCCTGACTAACCGGTTGGCGCAGTTGGTAGCACTCTGCCTTCTGAGCCGCTGGATCCGGGTTCGATTCCCGGACAGGTCAAAAATTTGTGTGTAGGAACATGTCTGTTTGACCTGTGTCTGGGTGTAAATATATATATCAGTCATCAGGTTAGGCTTTGCCTAGTTTGGGACCTGAAGACCTTGTGTGAATGTTAATACATAAATAAAAAATACATTTTTTATTTTTTGTGTAAATACAATTACGCACTTCCAATGCTCCCTGTAGGGCCTCATGACCCCCAACCCCAACTGCAACCACAACAACGAGTCTAAACTACCGACTAAAACCACCACGGTATTCGTCCTGCCAGTTTGACAGTGGGAACGCGGAGTCATGTTTTCATTCACCGCGTTCCCGCCACGGCCGTCCGTCGCCCCACCCCTCCAAGGGGAGGATGACCCTCCTCAGGCAACTGCCTGATACAAGGTCACGTCGCACCACATCGGGGACCACAAAGTGTAATGAACGCCAGACTTCCCCCATCTGATGATCGTGGCCCTCTGCGATGGATCAGATTGAGCAGCCTTATCGCCTGTTGCTATGATTGTTCCTCGTCGGATCAAAGGCTGACTTAAAGCGTCTCAGGAGCGGTCTGGGTCTATCCAGGGGCAACGCTGTCTGCAGCTGCCTGGTGAATTGCAGTCGAATGCTCTACTGAGCTATATCCTCTAAAACCTTAACCTTGTCTAACTTATTTTTTTTAATTTTTATTTATTTATTAACTTGTTTTGCAATGTTGTTTTTCTGCGTTGTGAGTTGTACTGCTGATTTTATTTTTAGACTAGCTGATGCCCGCGACTTCGAACGCGTAGTATTTATTATTCCTTCGATTAAAATTGTATAGATCGCAATAGCTTATATAATGTTTCTTTATAGACGACATGCAATGTAAACTGACTTGGAACATGGACAAATATATTGGTTGTCTGACTTACACGGGAGAGAGCAACGTAGAGCTGGCCGTGCGAGAATCGGGGATATTAGCCCGTACAAACAGACAGACAAACAGACAGACAAACAGACAGACAAACAGACAGACAAACAGACAGACAAACAGAGAAACAAAAAAATTTTGAAAAATCTAAATTAGTCTATTGCACTTCTTACACCCCCCTGACACAGTTTTTAGCATTTTTTTAATTGTAAAGGAATTCGACCTCAGTTTTATTAGTACAGTTTTATTATATGTATAAATGTCGTATTTGGAGACAATTTATGCCAAATGGTGATCGCTATCGAACGTGCAATGGTCATGACGACAGCCATTTTTTTATTTATTATCATCATAACAAATTACATTTATAATACTTAAATACTAGGCTGTAGGGCCGTCTGGCCTGGCCGTCGGGACGAGATGGGCCAACGAGACTACACACGAGATACACTACAACGAGATTTCCGCAAAGTAGCCCCAGAATCTATAACGTTCGTTGATAAAACAAAAACTGACGATCTACGCAAAGTTCTCTGTGGAATACTCTGTAGTACTCTTGGATGGGTGACCTTTAGGGGTAATATGTTGTGTTAGCGATCGTGGTTAATTTCGAACTCGTCTGTTCCTTTAGGACAGTAGTGTTTAGACCTAATCAGACGCTCTCAGGCAAACTGAAATTCCTACATTGAGCTGTAGACTGGTCTACCCACTAACCCACACTGGCCAGCGAACATTTCTCTCTCTTTCTCTCTCCAAAGAAAAATGCCCCTGTCTCACTAGTGGGAACGCATCGCCATGATTGAGTTGTGCCAGCATGACAACAATTCTTGCATAGAATAAAAACGAAGTTTTTTTCAAATTAAACCTAAACATTTATGTTATAATATGGCTTCGGGGTTCGTGTACAATATTATCATGCCTCCCCTTCACCCGCCTGCGGCCGAAACTGTCAACAAGTTTATCAAATTTCCTAAGCGATAAACTTTATCGGTCGACGAATTTGTTATTAGGTTATATATATTGTTCTTGTAGCGGGGAGCTCCACCTATATTACAATTAAGATATTGACGTATTTTTGTAAACTATAAGACATAACTTCTACTGTTTAGGCGTAGAACCTTTTATTTGCCTTTTATTTTTATTTTTATTTTTTTTAAGCCCACTTTGATA
Source organism: Apeira syringaria (assembly GCA_934044485.1). Classification (NCBI taxonomy): domain Eukaryota; kingdom Metazoa; phylum Arthropoda; class Insecta; order Lepidoptera; family Geometridae; genus Apeira; species Apeira syringaria. The sequence continues at coordinate 681,238 of OW203656.1, read as the reverse complement.
ATATTTCTAGGTAATCTAAAAAAAAAGGAAAAATTATGTTTCGAATTGGTTAATAAATAACTCAATTCTGTTGTAACAAACAAACAATAACACAATCAAATTGAAAACAATCCGAAACTACTTCAAATGTAATCATTAACAAACTATGTGTTCCGCTTACATAACAATTGCACCTCGATTGCATTGTAGGTAATTGCATTGTGGCGGAAATCAGATCTGTGTAGCCATTACAAATTATACTCCAAGTAGAACATCAAAAACGATAATGCATAACCGATCGCTGAGCAATGTGTTGGGAAGAATTGAACCCCTAGTATGTGCGTATGGGCTGCTTCGCTTGGGCGGGGAATGCCCAAATGTACTGTAGTGACGTGTAACGAGTAGTGGTGCACACTAATGTTTAATTCCAATGTAGGTAGTTTTCTACTGACATCACGAATTTATCAAAACACTTTTACTGATTTTATTCCAAACGTTGTTAATTTTCTCCTGCTCTTCATATCCCGACTAGCCCATTCCTACTGGTAGGGAACATATAAATAACTCTCCACCTTCCGCTACTGTGCCACTCATCTCCGTTGTTTTTCAATATAATAATTCCTCCAATCCTAATTTTTTATTTAAAATTTGTGTAAATAACGCTGAAGATAAAATGGCATAGATACGACTAGAATCAGTACCTACACATAATAGTTTGTTTTATTCGAGCCTTTTGTGTCTGTACAAAAACTTCTTTTTCTACTTAATTATAAAAAAACATTTAGTGAGAACCGCACGTGCTGCCATAACTGCCAGCCCGATTGAGACTAAAGCAAATTAGGTGCATGAACCAAGACTTGCTTGACTAGATCACAAAACATATGAATAAATTATTTAAAAAAAATGCAATTCGCGCCCTTGGAGCTAATGCCGCCATTTCCTTTTTAAATAACACAATTGAACTTACTCATATATGTTACAAAAATACGTCGGTTTCAAAGTTGTATCAAACACACGGCGCCCTCTGGAGAAAGTTTAAACTAAACTACCCCATTGTTACATTTTTAAAAGTAAAACCATGTTCAGATACAACGCTGAAGAGCTGAATATATTCGAAACGCTTACTTTCCCCGTATATAAATGTAGTCAACAAAAAAAGTTTTAACTTGACATTGAAGCGCTACTCACCGCACTTAAGTACTTTATTTTAAGAGCCTCACTTTCTTGCGAACAATCCTTTAGCGTTATTTAGTTCAAAGTAATCTTACATTCATCATCATCATCATCATGAATCTTACATTCAAATTATTTGAATAAAAAAACATCTGCTGCTAGTGGGACTTGAGCCCACGACTACAGAATACTATCCTGTCGCTTGGTCCATCTAAGCTATAGTAGCACCCACTGGCTGTCCAAATTTATTCCTTCCTTTAATATCCGAGGGGATGTTGTTCTTAGCGCCATCTACCTTTCATTGTATTGCTTACTCCTTCAACTTGTCCTTGGAACGTAAGCTCCGCCTAGCCTGTTGTTAATGCAATAAATCATAAAACTCTTAGTAATGTTACAGTCTCCATTAGTTTGTGACTTCTGCCAAATAAATACTTTTCCTGAAACGATCAAATAAGTTTTTAGCCTGACATGTGTCCTGGCAACTTTTTGTCTGTATTTTTGGCAGTATCTGTGGCAATCTGTGGTTAGAGTTAGGACTATTAAAGATTGCAATAAAGTTTTGAATTGAATGTAATTGAAAAAACGAAGACAGGCACTGTCTGCTATATTATAAAAAAGTAAAAAGAATAAATGTGCAGATCTTCAGATGTTTGCAGTTATTATTTAACAAACAATTATAGCGTCTCAGAGAGCTACAACCATTAAAGATCCTGAAAAGGATCGAGACAACATGGTTACTATACAAGAATTCACTAATACCAATAAACTAATAAAACAATAATTACCGAGAAATTTACCATAAATTGATTTGGCATGTTTATGAATAAATCGCACAATATATTAAGCAACAAACACAAACAAAATACATCCCGGAAATAATGTTAATTCCAGAATAATGTAGCTATGTAAATAACTGCCTATACCTAAATCATATAGCTACCGAAAATGCGTACCTACATCACGCCCGCACTCTTTCGAATCTTTTTGATGTAGTGCACAAAAATGCTAATCCAGACAATTCATCCCCAATGGGTGTATAAATGATGTCCGTGCCGTCACGCGACACGGCCCGTCCGCGTCGGTAACGAGGCGGACGTCAATAGGCGGCATCGATCTTCGTTATATATTGTTGGAAGCTTAAGGACCAAGTCTCGGCAGATGTGACACTCGGGGTCTGTCGGTTATTAATGACAAATCTTTACAGCTCACTAGTTGTGCCCTGCGGTTTTATTCACGAAAATTATGATTTCTTTTTATATTTTCAGGATTCCTTATCAAATATTGATAAAAAAGTATTTTTCTCGATTCTATAAAGGCTTAAGGTTGCTTTCTCCAGTAGTGTCTTCACCGATATTTACTTACAGTATCGGTTAAGAGCAACTAAGTTTCGCCCTGAGCGCTTCAACTCAGCTACAAGTACCTACTTCAGCTGGGCTGTGAGCTCTGCGATAATATGATTAATTTAATATAATAAACTCTAAACCGAAGACATTGTTGATCCAATGACCGTTTAATTTATAATAATATTAATTTATATTTATAACTAAAGCAGAGAATCGATGGATTGAGACCATCACAGCGTTTCAAAATGTTGTACTAAAAGCTTGTAAAGTCTAATTTACCGTTCTTACCGTTTACTTTAAACTATGTATCAAACATAAGCCCTGCAGCAATTAGTAGCTACCCAAACTAGATAATACTCGCCCCGCGTGAGAGAGACCTCGAGTCGAGAACAACTGCTGCAAGATCAACATTAGTGCCCTGTCCAACCCCGGAACGGAATTACGACACCTTGTTGTAGAGGTAACTAACTTGTTTATCTAAAGTTACGGAAGTTAGGTCTTAGTTTAGTTGGCTTCTTGAGTTGTTGACTCGGATATGAATAAGTTCTGTGCGAGTTTGTTTATTATTTATTTATTGACTTGGATCTTCCAGCTCCGACTTCATCGGTGACTGAAATTACGATGGAATAAATGCTGACGTACCCGCGTACAAAGACATACAACACTCACGCGTGTTTCACTGAATGAGGATTATCTAAAACTCAATCCTACAATCAATCATTTATTAATATAAAACATGTGTTTGCATACTTAAAGGTAACTAAAGGCTACTGCATTTTCATACGGACGGAACGGGACGGGACGGGTCAATATTGAAAATATCGTTTCATACAAAATGTATATGAAAGAGCATATTATGTCACGGAGACAACGAAGTGGTATTATTTGGTGCTGAATAAAACTACTCGCAGTTGAAGAAAACTCATTATTAGAGTCCCGATCCCCACTCCCGGCTACAGCGTTTCGTATAGTCAGGTTGTCAGTCAGTCAGTCAGTCAGCATTCTAGATCTATCGTGAATACAGTTTTGACCTTATCGTCACTGACCAACATGAGTCATAATGGGGATACGGTAACCCTTTTTATCTATAAAAAGGGTTACCGTATGTATTGTATATATCAAAAATTTTAATGAAAGCTTGAATTGTAAAAAAAAATGAGAAGTTGATGATCTCAGAACTTTGCAGAGGTTTTCTATTTCTTTTTTAAATAGCCTTTAAAATCCTTTAAAGTTTTGAAAGGAAATAAATGCTAAAACCAGTAAACTGATTTGAACTCATGAAGCGAGAAATATTCTATTTAAATTTGTCGCGTCGAGTCATGGCCATGGAACATAATCATCACTCTTTTATGGAAGGTATATATTTACTACCTATATATTGTTCAGTTCACGCGGGTGAAACCGGGCGGACTTAACTAGTAAGTATTAGTTATAAACCGTACTTTAAGGAATTTAAAGTTTTCTGCACGATTTTCTTAGGTTTTTCCTGCCTTAAGATCCTTTCACTAAATATTAGAAAACTTTTAAAATAGATGAATGAACACAAATTAGGCCGTGATGATCAAGGGTAAAGGTGAGGTAAGGTAAGGGGCTAAGGTATCATTTCATTAATTGTGGTATCCCAACCCTTATTTAATATTATAAATATATAATAATATTGTCAAAGCCAAAGCTTGTGTGCGTGTTAGTATATTTGTAACCACTCAGTGTTAAACCGGCTAATCTGACCCATGGGATAATTAGATTTTCACGAGAGCTAAAGGGAAAACCGAAGACCAAGCTTATGTTTCAGATAATTAAATATAAAACTAGCTGTGCCCCGCGGTTTCACCCGCTTGGCCTACGGTTTTCCCCTTACCTCAGTTACACGTCGTAGCATAATGTTAAATAGCCTAAAGCCTAACTAGAGAAAGTTCTTCAAAACTCGACCAGTGGTCGACCATTACGTCTATATAGGACAAACGATTCAATTAGGCAGATCCAACTTTGAGAAAGAGGTCTATCGTCGAATCCAACACTGCTGGGCAGCAGTCGGGAACTTTTTAGACTTTTTAGACATTCCACACACATTAGAGGAAACATTAAAACGATAAATTATAAAATATACCTAATTCTTTATACACCGTAAAAGCACTACTTTAGGAATATGAAGAAATTGCAATCTCAAACATCTGTAACTTACGTCATACTTAAGCTAAGTTTCTTAATTAGGCAAATCCTCAACCTCAGTAATATGTATGGTATGGTAAACAAAAAAGTTGGTATAAAACAAAAAAAACGTGTGGCACTCGGGGACTGCCGCGGTAAAGCTATTGCATAGCATTTTTTATCAACTTATGCAATGAATATATTAATAACTTATGCAGTAACGCCGATACAACCAATGCCACCTAGAGGCGAGTTGTTGAACTAAACAGACAAGCGTGATATTTCAAAAAAGTCATTAAAAGTTCTGCCATTCATCGATAGATGGTAAAACTAAAAAGTATCACCGCTCTGCCGGTCGGAGTGGGAGGGTGTTAGATTATGTTCGTTACGGAATTTATGGATTCGGTCTCCACGCTCAAGGCCCGCGATAGAAGCTATGTAATAGCTTAATAATTTCCACGAAGTTTTTTTGTTTGATGCACTTAAGCATATAGTTCCGCGTGGTGTAATCACACAGCCTTACCAATATCCCGGGGGACACCGCCGTGAACACCTGCGTGCGGCTGCGGCAATAAATCAAAACTTGGCGCAAGTTCCCGCTGTGACAGATGGTGCCGTGTTCGGTGTATATGTATTAGAGAACAGTGTTAAAGATGGAATACTCAACATTATCTTGTATCTAACCGACCGAACGAAGCAAAAGGTCTCGCTAGCTCAAAGTTCGAACAGCAAAGGAACGTATCGGCGTTTGTATGTGTGTGACGGATAACGGACTTGTGCTGTTTGCATCTACCAGCATTTGTAGCTTCACCGGAGGCTTTGCAGCTTCACCGGAGGGAGTGTGTGTTTATTTGTAGCGTTTTAATTTTATGCAACTGGAATTTGACCATTTATCTCACTTGATGGTCTGTTACAATGTGGTTAAAGGTGGAATCCCGTTAAACTTAGAATGTCACCTGGTTTTCAAAGCCAGCTAACTAAATACACTGAATCTGATGGCATTATTTAAAGCTTAAGGGTGGTTTGGCTAGGAGAGTGCTGGAAAGCATCCTACCACTATGCTGTGGATTTATAATTATGTTACCTTCACCAAAAGGCAAAGCTGGTGGGGATTGAATCTATCAGTGGCATCCATTAGTGGTGGACTAACCCACAATCCCGAAGGTATCACGGCTTCAATATATGTTTATAATTTCTACCTATGACAATAGCTGCTGAATATATTTTTCAAATTTTATTCTGGTTTCATCAAACGAATATAATTGGGAATTATAAGTGAACAAAGTCAAGTGTTTTCTAGAACATGTTAAAGAACAAAATATCTGAATTTTCTGTTTTCTGAAAGTTCTTTTTGTTTTTCTACGCGATCCAATTAGAAATAAGAAGATGAAAAAGTACAAAGAACGTAGAAGAATGAAAGTCACCTACAGCCCGGCGGATGAGCACGTGGAAGTAGCAGTGGGTGTGGCACGTAGTTTGAACAACTAATGACCGTTCTCGAATGATGACCAGGGACTGGCAGCATAGGGCGGCCACCGACCAGATGGACAGACGACCTGACTAAGACCGCAGGCAAGGGTGGGATGCGGGCCGCTTCCATCTGGCCCTTGTGGAAATCGATGACGGAGACCTATGTCATGCAGTGGACAGCCTATGGCTGAGATGAAGATGATAATTCTATTTCATTTCACATTTTTCATATGTTTAAATGAAATAATATATTTTTCACCAAAATATTTTAATTAATTATTTAATTGTATTTATATGCTTTATGGACACCGTTTATTTAGTGGTGAATAGATGTCGTTTAAATATACGATGTATTCTACTCGGACACGCAATTATGTAATTCTGGACGCGCTCGTGGCGGAGCAGCGCTCGTAGCGGAGCAGCGCTCGTAGTGGAGAAGCAATCGTAACGGAATAGCGCTCGTAGCGGAGAAGCGCTCGTAGCGGAGAAGCGATCGTAACGGAGTAGCGGAGAAGCGCTCGTGGCGGACACGGAGCTCACACGAGGGGGATCCTAGACTGAACACTCGTCATTACGTATCGGAGTATACCTTTCAAATTATTTTATCTTATCTCATACTAAAATATAAAAATTCAAAAATCAAAAACAGAACTTTAATGACAGTCTTTATAGACAATATATCTCAATAAATTTGAAAAGGTAATATTTCGATATAGCTCTTCTATCGCAACTGTATCGAATTGCTAATTTTTTTCTATTAAGATATACCTTCAACTGGACCAAGGAAGTTGCAATGTAGTTTTTTTACATATAGTCTGTGGACGCGGCGCAACACGCATGCGCGGCCAGCAAATGGATTTTGGCGCTAAACGTTTACAAATAAATGCAAACATACGTTGTGATTTTAAGGTAATTTTATTATATATTTTATGAGTATTAGATAAAGTAGTGTATGAAACTGCACATAATTTGGTCTTAAAACACTCATGTAATGTTATAAAAAAACTCGTCTACGGATCGTTTTTTTAACTTACACTCGTGTTTTAACGCTTATTATAATACAGTTTTATAAACTACTATATTTGGATAGCCTACTAGAAATGAAAGGAAAATTATTTATTAATGTAGATGAAGAACAATATATGGTTACAACTTACAAGGGCTTAAATTACCAAATATTTGATACAATACTAGGTTAAAGTACCCTGCACTAGGTCTCTGATGAGCCTGTATACTATGACCCTCTGCTGTTACGTCATCCAAAATCTGTGTAAAACAAGAAACGTTATAAATACGTAATATAACTAATTGGTGTTTTATCGTTTATTGCAGTAATATTATGCTAAGCTAAAGTTATGTTCAAATTTTTGAAGTTAAATTCGGCTACTGAGTGAGATTTAAACCCACGAATACAGAATCAATCAACCCACCATCCTGTCGTTTTGCCATCTAAGCTATAGTAGCACTCTACTAGCCGTCCGAATTTATTCCGAATCAAAGTACGGTGCTTTCGCTTGACACGATATCAACTTCAATGTTGTTCTATCAGTCCATTTAATAGTTCATATAATCGAAGGTAGATGGCGCTAATAAAAAAAAACATAGCGCCAGTAAAAAGAAGGAATGCATTCGGACAGCTAGTGGAATGCTACCATAGCTTAAATGGCAAAGCGACAGGATTTGTGGGTTCAAATCCCACAAGTAGCCGAATTTATTCATTCAATATTTTGAACGTGTGTTTTGGTCTAAAAAAAACGTAGTATAATTTGGTGTGAGAAATCTGCGACTTCCCTTTTTTTATAATTTGGATAAACCCAGTGGTACTCTCACAACTAAGAAGATTCTTACGACACTTCTCAACCCAAAATCTAGCTGTTTACGATACGAAAAAAACGTATATCGACACACTCAGACGTTCTACCGCAGTTTGGTAATAATACGAATATACAAAAATGAAATCTTTTTTTCTATATAATGTAAATGTAGCCGTGCGTGACATAGGAGAGTAACTTCTCCGAGACATCTATTTGGAAATGAATATGAGTACCTACTCGCCGAGCTATAGTTTGCACGAACACAAATATCTTTACTTTGATAACGCCGCCCCAATATTAGCTCAGCAAATGTGCCCCCCGGGGAGATGGCGGGTAAACTCGACATGTGACGCCGGGTGATGTGGGGCTCTGCGACGACAACGTTATATCGGGGTATTGGGTAATCATAGTTTTTTATACTGCCAAGTGACGAGACGCGAGTCTTCCTCAAAGTCTTCCTTAAATGGTTTAATTCAATTCGATTTTCTGATCTTGCAACAAACAAATGAGAGCTCTGTGAAGTATGATTGGAGTGAAGCTGAGTGACAGAATAAAGAATAGTGTGATATGGAATGTTGTGGTGTAAACGAAGATGTGACCAAGATTGAGAAAAGTATGGTCAGATTGTTTGGTCATGTAGAGCGAATGAGCGAAAGGACATTGACTAAGCAAGTATGGGGTGAAGTGAATGGTGGTGTTGGCAGAGGAAGGCCTAGGCGAACATTCTCAAATCAGCTTAAGGAAGTTTTAAGAAAGGGTTAGGTCGAGAGTACTGGAATCTAAACCGACGCTCTTGTATGAAAGGTCTGATGAGCGTGGATGAAGCGAACGAAGTGTGTCGGGATTCTGGCAATTGTAAGATTATGGTCTCTGCCTACCCCTACGGAAAACATACGTGAATATGTGCATGTATGTATGTAACAAACCAATTGCAAACCATTTAAACATTTTTTTCTACATATTATAAGTTTGCGTTTGACAACTGTCTAATAATTAATAACTTAATTATTAGAAAATAAATTCTGATAACTTTCTACATGAACTAGGGTCATCATGCTGTAAATATTATTTCTGACGAGTATCTAAAAGTATAAGATTGCAAAATACTCTCCTGACAGCCCTAATGATTAATGTTCCCCATTGAAACCCGCCCGCGGACTTACAAAAACTGTAAGACATATACTCGTTACGCCAACAGACTTGTAAACTGATACTATAATACGTTTTTCGCACAAACAGTATGGATGAAATTTTACTACTATTGGTAGATAACGCTGCCGCTGTGCACAGTAGAATGTCCGATTAGCAGCATCTCAGGTGCGTAAAGTATTAATTTAAAAAAGCTTTAAAAATTAATATAAAGGAGTTGGTAACATTCAAAATGGAAACTTTTTTTTTTAAGAATTATAAGCTTGCGTTTGACCAGCGTCTCACCTGATGTTAAGTGACGACGCGGTCTCAGGTGTTGCACGCAAACTTAGAAGGAACCTATTCACTTGCGACTTGAAGACTCCGGGGTTGTACATATCGGGAAACACAGACTCAGGCAGTGAGTTCCACTCTCTGGCAGTACGCATTATAAACGTGGAAGCAAAACGCTTCGTGCGTAACGGTGGTATATCTACCGTTTAGCGGTGGCGCATAGTCGTACGTCTGGTTGACCGATGATATAATGGAGATAGTGGAATTAAATTGTGTAATTCCAGTGCAAATATAATCAAATACCTACCAGTTTGGAAATTACTTTATAATAGTTTGATTTCTTTTTAGTTTTCAATATTCTGGTAATATATTAAAAAAAAAAAACATTCAGTATCAAATGAACAATATGAATAAAATCTTAAAAGAATAAGCTTCGAGTCTGACTGAAACAAAAACGACGTTTTGTCGTGGCTCAGTGATCATTGACACTAACTTTAAAACCGCGACCCCGGGTTCGGACCCCGGCTGGAGCAAACATTTCAGTGCTGAGCATAGATGTTTGATCTCAGGTCTTGGATGTTGTTTGTGATTGTGTGTGAGAGATATTTTTTTTCACTCACAACCCCTCACTAGGTGTCTGTGTCGCCTGTGTCGCGGGAGGCATGGACAAACACAATCACAACACACAAACAACCAAGACCCGGGATAAACATCTACACTCATCCACAAATGTTTGCCCCGGCCGAAACACAGAAGTCATGTCACTGACACGGACCACTGCGCCACGGCGACCGTCAAATATAATACGATATGGATTTCCACAAATTAACGCCTAAATCTATAATTTTTAAAAAAAAAGTTGAACTAGCTTATACCAATATGCACGTATTCTGTGTATCTATTTGATAGAGAACATGTTTTGAAAGCAACTCATCACACATGTCTACAATAAATAGGATTACCTTTACTGTTCGCACGCTGTACCGATACCCAGTTTAGATGATATTTGACAGATGGCCCTAATGAGGCTTCCGAGGTCTTAATAGCTCGGAAAAATGAGGCCGACAACTTCGAAAGGCGAAAGGGGATCCACAAGTTTGAAAGAAATTGAGGGTAATCTGAGTTAATAGGCGCACGAACTGATTTTCAGTTTGCAGAGTTTCCTGATGGATCGCGTACTTGCTTTTAGAATCACATTTCTAGGTTTTGTTATAATATTACTTACTAATATCGCCCCGCGGTATCACCCGCGTGGATTACGGTTTTCCCGCTACCTCAATTATCCCACAGGAACTATACTTTTGCCGATATAAAAGTAGCTTATGTATTAATCAAGGGCTTAAAATATCTCCATACCAAATTTCATCGAAATCGGTATAGCCTTTTCAGCTTGAAGAAGTAACAAACATACACACAAACTTTCGCATTTATAATATTAGTAGGATAGGGTAGAGTAAAAAACTACGTTTGAATAACGGAAACTCGTCTTAAACTTAAACTCTTTATTAAGTATTGTATAAACATAACAAATAAAGTGATTGTCAACAATAAACAGTAGACAATAAGTAATGCCTGTGGTATATATTACATGATCTATTAACAGCATTAGGAAATAAGAGAAAAAAAAAGAAAAAAAAAGTTTGAAAACAATTGAAAGGAAAAAAAAAACAAGAACGAAAAAAAAGAAAAGAGAAAAAAATACTGTATATTTCCTTCCTCCCTGCCTAACCCACATGTTTTTATTTTTTGACTGTTTCTTGTTCTATTCTAAGACTCCCTTGAGTTTCTCGACCAGTAACACAGCAAATTGAGTTAATCAAGGTGTGACCGCTGCAAAACGACTCTGACCCCATGTCAGAGGAATAACCAGTATGAATACAAAAAAAAAAAAAAAAAAAAACTGTCTTAAAGTACATGACACCGATAACTTATTTCCATGACAAGCACGCAGAAGCGCTCGGTGTTATACGCCACAAGCGGTCAACAATCCAGTTTATAACCAACCACATCGTCGCTGTACTTGGATCATTGTTTAACACTCGTACACAACTGTGTAATGCCATCGGGCCAGATTTCAGGGTTATTCCAGTCTGGTGTATGAGAGCCAAGCGACCTCAGCCGTCAATTAGGGCACTGTTGTGCCCCTTATCTTAATTAAGCTGTCTTTATAATAAACTGGTTGTTTTGTGGAATTGCTCTGGAGTTTATTTTAGGGGCGGGCTGTAATGGAAATTTGTGAATTTTGTTTAACAGGTAACGCTTTAATTAAATGATGCCACCTTAACATGGACCTTATCGCCACCACATAAATAAAACATAATTTCATAAAATTGTTTGGATATGTTTCTTCACAAATAGTTGTTATATAATACTAGCGGCCTGCTCCGGCTTCGCACAGGTATAAAATATATAGCTTATGTCATTAATGGATGTTATTATACATATGAACCTTACTCTTCAATCACTCTATCTATGAAAAAAAACCGCATCAAAATCCATTGCGTAGTTTTAAAGATCATACATACATAGGGATATAGGGACAGAGAAAGCGACTTTGTTTTATACTATGTAGTTATGATGTTGTTGTATAGGTATGTGTATTATATAATGTATAGTGTTATATATATGTATAGTCGAGAAATACATGATTATTATAACTGGAGAAGTTCTGTGGTTGTGGACGGCATTCGAGCACTCGGGCTCAGCTTCCGTTTCGTGACCTCTTTGCTTTGTTTCGCAGCTCTGGTATAATTGCAGTATGGCATTTGCTGATGAGTTTTAGCGTTTGACTAAGCTCACTAGGTGTATTTTATACATTATAGATCTGGCGTTTGAGCACTATCTCACTTGATGGTCAGTGACAATATGGAAGATGTAATCAAGCTAGACCTAGAATGTTCACAGGCTCAGTGAGACTGCTGCCTGAACATACTATGTGTTTTGTGGCCGTTATTTTTTAAATTGTGGGTTACCACCCACTATCCAGTCCGGTACTCGAAAGTACCCTATCACTGCGCTAGAAAGTTGATAACGGTCTTGCCTTCCGCTCAAGCCGCTGGTGGGGATCGAACCAGCGCCCGTCACTTTGACAGCCGACGCTCTCTCCGTAGAGCTCTCATCGCTTCAAACTGCAGTAGCAGCCGTAACAGTACCGTAGACAGGGTCCCTACTGTCGGTAACCCCTACCTCATCAAGTACCAACATAAGAAAATTATTGTAAGGAAACTGAGAGAGCTGAGAGGCTCGCGGGTGTTCACAAGTAGAAACAAAAGCGGGACAAATCCTGATGCGCATTAATTTAAAATATTACAAAAATGTACATTTCAGATGAACCGCTAGCTCAAAAATAATACTTATCACATTTTAAGACTTTAATTTCTTTTTTTCTGGTGTAAGACACAGTTCAAGCTCATTAGTCATTACCGCGAGAATTTTTGCCAAAGGAAAAATATAGTCTATTGAACATATTTTTTTTCACAAATTAGCCAACGAAATCTAATATTGTTCAATCAGAAACCTACATGAACTGTTTTCATACTTGGTATTTTTAAAGTTCATTAGACATGCAGGAGTTTAACAAAATAAGCTGTTATCAAATGGTAAAGCCTGTATAAAGTTGGGAGGCATGGGTGCAACTTGGCAGGCTACGTACAACGTACGTACGTCTCGACCCTTGATGGGGATCACTCTTTCTTGTTGTGGATTCAAATCACACTAGTAGCCGATTTTTTTTTCTCTTCAAAAATTTGAACGTAACGACGCTTCAAACTTTATATTATTTACTCGTTATGTGCGACTAATGATATTCGCCCCGGCTTCCCCCCATCGTGGTAACTGAGTCGGTCCAAATCATTCTAAGGTCGCATTTTGAGGTATGTTTTGGCCCCTTCTGGAGTAGCTATCAGTTTATTTCTATTACCAGTAAAATGTTAAAAAATAGTTTTTCTAAAACTGGCTGTTCTAGTCGATGTCACACATTTAGAGTTGGCAAACTCCATTAAAAGTTCGAGAGGCTTAAGTTTGCTCGAAACAGAAAACCTACAAGTTGGACAGTATTTTTAAACTTGTGGTTTCATTCATACAAGTTAGTGTGGGTTGAAGATCCTCTAAGCCAACGGTGCAAGTGTATGCATCTACATTATATTTTTAAATATAAGTTTTTAAACTGGCATGGTCACTAATACGAGAATTAATATTAGTATCGGGATATTTGCCATGTAATTTATTTGTTTTATTTGTTCGATATTTCGGCACAGTTTCATGCGCCATGTTTACGAGTAAACTGAAGTTTTTGCTGGTAGGTAGATGTTCTTTAAGAGCAGACAAATCTGTCTACCCTCTTTCTTTCACGTTTGTTGCAAATAAAACAAATAAATTACATGGCAAATATCCCGATACTAATATTAATTCTCATATTTTTAAATGTCCAAGCACTCTCCCGACTCACAGTATTAATATGGCTGAGTAAAAAATAAATTATTATTTCTTCTTTGACAGGTAAACACATGCGGTGTGAAGAAAACTGTCAATATAAACTTTTTTTGATAAGCAGACGTTTGTCTTGTGTCTCTTATGCATTGGATGGCGCGTTCTGCGACGAATCATGACAACCTACATTTTACCGATCTCCTCGTAACAAGATTGACTATATTTGTACGGAACAATATTTACAACTAATGTGAGAAAAAAATCTGCTACAGTATGACTGCAGTTAAAAGACTTGTTGAAAAAGATTGGTATCTTCTGGGTGGGGTCACCACGACATGTTATCCTTTTCTTCTCCGTTCTACCACTAGTGTTTTTTTTTGGGAATAAGGTGACGGAAGAAGCAAAAGGCCACAAGATGTTAAGTGGTAACCTCTGCCTATAGACTGATACAATTCGTAAATAACTGCACTGCGCCCGTCACCCTGAGATTTAAAGTTGGTAAGTTTCATGTTCCTGTAATTTAACCGGAAACCATACCCTTCAAACCGGTACACAGTAATGCGAACGCTCCTACCTGTCGGTAGAAATAGCTATGGTGGCAGCAGTTCCCCGGGCAAACTCTCACAAATAGTCTTCGTCCAATATAAAAAATGTTCACCAAGAAATGGAACTGATTTCATCACTCAAAAGTGTGAATAAGTAATAACTTGATGAAGTCGGTACCATGGTAGTGCAAAAGTAACTGATATTACAATATTTTGCGCATGGTATCGACTACGAAAAGTTATTTTACACTTTTGAGTGTCGAAGGTTCCATTTTATAGTAAATTTTTTTTCACTTTTTTCAGGGCCCTTTGCTACTCTCGGGATCAATTGTCATTGTGTATGTTCACCAATGTCTTCACTTGCAGCTATAATGTCTTCGAGCATAAGTAGCACTTTTCAGTTATTGGAGTGTAACTCAAATACTGCTTGTCTGATTTTAATGAAATGGGAGCACACGAGAAGCATCAGCTTTCAAATAAAAACTAATCATCAAAATCGATTCACCCAGTCAAAAGTTCTGAGGTATCAAACATAAAAAAACATACGGGTCGAATTGAGAACCTCCTTATTTTTTTAAGTCGGTTAAAAAGTATATACTTAATATGGGACAACATTTACACAAAGTCTTCAGTCAGGTCCCAAACTAGGCAGAGCCTGTACTATGGTAACCTGATGGCTGATATATACTTATATACATATACACACCCAGACACAGGTCAAACAGACATGTTCATACACACAAATGTTTTGTCCGGGAATCAAGCCCGGGACCAGTGGCTCAGAAGGCAGAGTGCTACCAACTGCACCAACCAGCCAGCCTTTCCAACATTACTTAGTCGATGACTCACAGTAGTAGTCAGCGATTTTAAATAAAGCATTTTCTGAAAGGTTATGTTCACGGCAGCGGAGAGGTAATGTTTATTCTCTCTTTCTTTTTATATAATTGTACCGATACCAGACCTGACGTAAATGAAGTGAGATAAGGGCCCTCAGGGATATTGCCGCAATATTGACACTCCAAATGTTTCTTAGGATTCTTATATTTATCCTTCTGTAATCTAAAATAATAGATAATAGAAAGCAATAGTTACTTATTGTTTTATTCTTCCCTTATCTTAATTATAAATACTTTATGATTTTATCCGGTTCGCTGACGAAGCAAATTATAATGGGTGGAAATGTGAGACATCACAAGATGACTGTGATTTATCTCTATTTTATTTTTCAAAACTTAACAGAGCGTTTGATCGATGCGACGCGTGACCGAAATGCTGGCACGTATTTGGCCCAACAGATCAGCATTGCAATTCTTTGTTTTTTAAGCTATTGCATAACTTCTATCGCGGGCCTTGAGCGTGGAGACCGAATCCAGAAATTCCGTAACGAAAATAACCTAACACCCCCCACTCCGGACGGCACAGCGGTGATACTTTTTAGTTTTGCCATCTATCATCTATTGTTTAGTTCAGCAACTCGCCTCTAGGTGGCATTGGTTGTATCGGCGTCACTGCATAAGTTATTAATATATTAATTGCTGTTGATAAAAAATGCTATGCAATAGCTTTACCGCGGCAGTCCCCGAGTGCCACACGTTTTTGTTCACAATAGTCAGGCGTTTCACCACTATCTCACGTGATGTTAAGCGATGGTGCGGTCTTCGATGATTCACGCCTGCCTAGAAGATACCTGTTCACTCGTGACTTGAAGATGCCCAGATTGTATCGATGTGGAAACACAGACTTAGGCAATTAATTCCACTCGTTAGCTGTACGCACTATGAATGTGGAAGCAAAACGCTTCGTTCGATAGGTTTTTTTTTTTTTGACGTGATAACGTTTTATAAATTGATGAATGCCAAATTGAAAAATAGTAACGTTCCGTGTAGCGTTCCGTTTCCGTTTCCGTCAAAAGTCAAAAGTCAAAAGTCAAAAGTCAAAAGTCAAAAGTCAAATGTCAAATGTCAAATGTCAAATGTCAAATGTCAAATGTCAAATGTCAAATGTCAAATGTCAAATGTCAAATGTCAAATGTCAAATGTCAAATGTCAAATGTCAAATGTCAAATGTCAAATGTCAAATGTCAAATGTCAAATGTCAAATGTCAAATGTCAAATGTCAAATGTCAAATGTCAAATGTCAAATGTCAAATGTCAAATGTCAAATGTCAAATGTCAAATGTCAAATGTCAAATGTCAAATGTCAAATGTCAAATGTCAAATGTCAAATGTCAAATGTCAAATGTCAAATGTCAAATGTCAAATGTCAAATGTCAAATGTCAAATGTCAAATGTCAAATGTCAAATGTCAAATGTCAAATGTCAAAAGTCAAAAGTCAAAAGTCAAAAGTCAAAAGTCAAAAGTCAAAAGTCAAAAGTCAAAAGTCAAAAGTCAAAAGTCAAAAGTCAAAAGTCAAAAGTCAAAAGTCAAAAGTCAAAAGTCAAAAGTCAAAAGTCAAAAGTCAAAAGTCAAAAGTCAAAAGTCAAAAGTCAAAAGTCAAAAGTCAAAAGTCAAAAGTCAAAAGTCAAAAGTCAAAAGTCAAAAGTCAAAAGTCAAAAGTCAAAAGTCAAAAGTCAAAAGTCAAAAGTCAAAAGTCAAAAGTCAAAAGTCAAAAGTCAAAAGTCAAAAGTCAAAAGTCAAAAGTCAAAAGTCAAAAGTCAAAAGTCAAAAGTCAAAAGTCAAAAGTCAAAAGTCAAAAGTCAAAAGTCAAATGTCAAATGTCAAATGTCAAATGTCAAATGTCAAATGTCAAATGTCAAATGTCAAATGTCAAATGTCAAATGTCAAATGTCAAATGTCAAATGTCAAATGTCAAATGTCAAATGTCAAATGTCAAATGTCAAATGTCAAATGTCAAATGTCAAATGTCAAATGTCAAATGTCAAATGTCAAATGTCAAATGTCAAATGTCAAATGTCAAATGTCAAATGTCAAATGTCAAATGTCAAATGTCAAATGTCAATGTCAATGTCAATGTCAATGTCAAAGTCATACATGATTATGTCGTTATCACGTAAATCTATCGTCCGTAAACCGACTTTACAGACAACCAATTTTTTTTTTTAAAGTATATAAGCTTGCGTTTGACCACTGTCTCACCTGATGTTAAGTGACGACGCGGTCTAAGGTGGAGCACGCAAACTTAGAAGGAACCTATTCACTCGCGACTTGAAGACTCCGGGGTTGGAACGTCTGGTCATTCTTTGATAGAATGGGGAAGGAGGAACCAAGTTATGTAATTCCAGAGCACACTCCCCGAAATATATCCGGTGAAAACCGATAAACAAGCGACTCTTCGTCGGTGCTGTAGGGCTTTGAAGTCTTGTCTTGACTAATGAATCCTTGTTGAATGAGCCTTTTAGCTCGCCTCCCTATCGAGTCAAGAGCCTCGAGTTGGTACTTGGCCGAGCCGTCCCACAAATGAGAGCAGTACTCCATACACGATCGAACCTGTGCTTGATACAAGTTGAGCAGTTGTTCCGATGTAAAGTACTGTCTTACCTTTGCTAGGACGCCCAGTTTTTTGGCTGCCAATTGAGCTTTGGACTCAATGTATGATCCAAAATTTAGAGTTGAGCTCATTGACTTGCGCAATATATCAAGATTGTCGGTTATTGGCACGGATACATCTCGGAAAGTAGGAGTCAGATGAAATTGACTCCGTTTCGCTGAAAAGAGACACGCCTGAGTTTTATTGGCACTGAACTTTACCAAGTTGGCATCACCCCAGTCTCCGACTAGGGTGATGCCGTGGCACTGCTGCTAGCATTATGGGCACGCTGCTAACTGGTAGCGGGTTAAAGTATTTGAGTTTTCTATAGGCTGACTATAGCTAGTGGATTAGTCAAATGTTTTTGTAGTAGCTACAGTATTGTAATTATTTAATTCTATTTTATTCAATTTAAATTCTTAGGAAGTGACAATGTAGCTTACCCAATGTTAATTTCAGTCTCAGCGCAGTAAAAGAGGTATACATCGCTCGAAACCTAGGTGATCGCCGCGATCTGGCTGAGTAAACTCACACGTGCCTGAAACCTAGGTCAAAATACTCGACTATAAACGTGAGTAAAGCAATAAATTAATATTGTGTCAAACCTAAGATTTTCAATCGAAATAAGACTTTAATTATGTAAAATAATTCACCATTTGAAATACTCACGTTTCACATAATATTATTCACGCTCAGGAAATTTGAATTGAAAGCATTGCTATAATACGAGCGTGTTGAAATGTACGTCGTGTTTGTTTGATACGTGAATAGATATCACCAAGGACACGAGAACGGGGCAGATACTATAGAGATGGCTAGCGCGCCATATACGAATACATATTAATATTTATTTACATCGCCCGCTCAATTCGCTCAATTCGCGCACTGGGGTACTCCGCTGGCGCAGCGCGACACCATACTGGCCGGCCAACTCATGCACCACCATTTTTGTTGACAAGACCCTTGAGTTCGAGGGACCTGGATTGGAAAAATAGGAAAACCCATTTTTCGAAAAAAAAATCCTAAAAAAAAATTTTACGAAACAAAAAAGAGTAACGATAAGAAGACAAATGTTAATAACAATCACCAATTGCACAAACTGTACAAACGTGGGGAGAAGCGTATTCGAGTTCAAGAAAACAAAATCGATTATAATGGGAAATGAAGGCGAAATAACGTTTAGAATCTCTAATCCTACCAGTACAATAAAATATATTCATAAATATCATAAATGTTTCTGTTCATCATAACATCGCATAGATCAAATAAAAGTTAATTGTACGAAACGATGTTTATTTTATAATTTAGCATATTACGACTAGATACAAGTATTTGTGTATTCGTTTGGTATACACTACTACCATTACAAAAGATATTTTGCACTGTTTACACAAAATATCTAAGATTTTGGAATAGAGTAGGTTTTTTTTTTTTTTTTTAGAGATTATAAGCTAGCGTTTGACCACTGTCTCACCTGATGTTAAGCGACGACGCGGTCTAAGGTGGAGCACGCAATGAAAAAAAAAAACCCAAGCACACTCCGGGGTTGTACATATCGGGAAACACAGACTCAGGCAGTGAGTTCCACTCCCTGACAGTACGCATTATAAAAGTGGATATAGTATATAGATATGGTATAGCTAGTCATAAAAAAACAGAAAGAACGCAGTCGTAACAGTTGATTTTTTATTAGTATTCAAAGGTAACAGTTATCACTTAAGTTCATATGATACCTGGAGGTGGCAAATCTGTGCCTTTTTGAGTTGTAAATACAATATATTTTCATCCTTTCTAACCTTATTTTGTGTTTTATGAAAGTTTCGTTTAAAAATGGAAGTCCAATTTCCTATCGGATAGTTTTATTTGTAAAGTTACGTTTGTGTCTTAGAGGGTTAGGCAGAGATTACGGACTTCCAACAAACGCTTCTTGTTGTAGGATGTTATATTCTAGTATCTGGACCACCGAGTTTGGTTGGCATTTGCCGAGTACTAAAGACAAGGCAAAATGGTCTTTAATTTGAGAAATAATAATAATAAAATATATATTAATTTCTTATAACAACACACTAATAGCCAATCTCTCGATTTCTAAGAGGAAACTTATATTTTATTCACAAGTGAGTGAAAAAACTTTTTGAATTGGACAACGCATCTGACAAAGCTAACGTCACCTCGTCGACCAATCAGAGAAAGGTATGAAAGAACCCTTCCCGCCGCAAGTTCCTCGTTAGCGAGGATGGAGTGAAAGTTGTTGTGTTTCACTGATGAGTAAAGGTTTTTAGCGGTTCGTGTTTTGAAATGTTCGCTTCGCTCTGGGTTCGCCTTTTGAGGAATGCCAAAAGTAAAATAACAATATAGTTACCCTGCTTTCAATATACATATCAATATATACAGAGTAGTGGAGAGTGATATACCCGTTTTATCACTGATTGAATACTCTGTAACAATTAATATCATGCTACAACTTTTACTTGTTGAATATATCTAATATAACCGCAGGTATGTAATAAAGTGGCACTCGCCCGCCCGTCCTAAACGACATTTGTCAATAACAAGTTTTAGAGTCCTTTGTGGTCCGAACAGAAGTGATCATTACGTCCTACATTAGTATGGGCGTAGTTGCGAATCGGAAGTTGGTACATTGATGGCATAGGGATCCATTTTTAGAGTTGAATAAATAGCTATAACAGTTTGTAAGCAACCGTTTGTCCGTATGTACTTATATACAACTACATATTGTTAAAATAATATTAGTTTGTCACCTAGTTGGTCATGATTTTTCGTAACAATGCTATTGATTTGATTTGAAGCGATAATAGCTCAGCGGGGAGAGCGTTGGCTGTCGAACTGACAAACACTGGTTCCATCCCCAACAACAGTTTGAACTTGCAGTGAAAGTAACACCGTTATCAAATTCCCAGAATGGTGGTAGAGTACTTTCGAGTACCCGCCTGGTTAGCTACCACCCTCAAGTTTGAAAACTGTCACCAAACACATAGTGTGTTCAGGCAGCAGTCCTTGAGCGCCAGTGAGCATTCTAGTTCTAGCGTGATAACATCTTCGACCACATCATCACTGACCATCAAGATAGTGGTCAATCGCTAGATCTATACAGTATATAAAAAAGATTCTTAGAGCTGTAATATTTGTACTTATGTTTTTTTGTTTTGATTATCGGGACGTTTACCTATTTGTTTTCCTTGGCCGAGATCACGCGCGAACACGCGCACGGAACTAAGTATAAACACCAAGTAACGAGAACGATCAAATCACGCCAAGTACCCGCTTTTAAATGTTATTTGAACCCTGATTTCGAGGGTTTTAACTCGCCTCAAGTATTTATTTGTCGAGTGAATATGCCGTTATAATTTGTAAAATATTAAATAAACAGGTTTTAAATAAAATAGAGGAGTTGGGAGCAATTTGCACGCACGCCTGCAGCCTCTGTCACTTCAGTGAGAGGCGATTTTGTACACAGTAGACCAAGCGAGCGAATCAACTAGTCATTAATCAAAACTATCTCGTTCCGAATAACAGAACAGACGACCGACATCGACGACCGCGTAATGTTACTATCCTCGCTGACTCGCCCGCTATGATTTCCCTATTCATTTCTAACTATACATTCCTATTTCAAATTACACCCTTGGCTACACTAATGGAGTTTATGTAAGGATAACTGTCAAAAATAGTTTTTGAGTCAGGTCACAATAGAAAAAAGAATTCTTGCTCTTTATTTGCAATAATTAATTGCAAATAAAGAGCAAACAATCTTTTCTCTATTTAATATTAATGTAGTTTTAAATAAGTATTGTTATGAATGAAACAAGCCCGGGTCGTTCAATCAATAAATATCTTTTTCCTTAAACTCGCACTTTGAATAAGCGCTATATTGGCCCAGCAAAAGTAATCGTTTCGCCGAGTCGTTCTATCTCCCATTACTTTATTTCAATATGAAAGGCAATAAATTGTCGTCATGCTGGCAACACCCACAGTCCAGGACGCAATTTTATAACTTGCGTCTGGTCATTATTTAATCATAATGGCAAAATGCAAACTTTGAAACTTCTAATGTTCGTTATTTAGTTTTGCGACCGTTCCATATATTTTAGGTGGAAATCTTTCTGTATCCCGCAGTGGCGAGTAAATTGTCTTGCCAAATAAGGGCATATTAGTTTAGAGTCGTATTAGTAAATGTTAGTTTTAGATTATATTTACATGCCTATACAAAGAAGTGTCAAACGGTCAATTATATTATTTATGTCGAGAGCTGCCCAAGGGGTCGAAGAGGTTCCGGCTGAGCTATATTGCACGTAATCATCGTCTGGTATAGGTACACACTGCATCATAGCCTGAAATAATTTCACTTGCGGAATCAACACTAACTATTGTTATTAAAACTGACGTGGTTTTGAGCGTTCGCCTAGTACTGAGTACTAGGCGAAACGTGACCACATACGCGAGCGCCCCGTATTCTCTTTGAAAAAGACCACCGAATGTGGTTGAAACTATAGTTGGAACCCTCTGACTTATTACGTGAGTAACTCCCGTGTTTTATTCATTCACTAACTATTGTGTATATAATATATTTCTTAAACATTTTCAAGATAAGTTTTATTTAAGTATCAACACACGTTCAAGTTACAACATTAATTTTGTATTAAATACTATTCTCAATTTTTTTATTATTCCTCAATTATATTTTGTCAAGGGAGTACTACTGAACATCAAATAAACAGATTTTATTTTATAGAAATTCAAAAGTCAAAACCGACAAAATTACAGAATTGTGGGCAGGCTTCGTATGCAACGACATTCATTGAAATTATGAACTGTCAACTCCGATTGGGGGGATGGTTGTGAATGACCGCGTATGGGATGGCCGTATTATATTGTAATTTGTAAGGTACCGTTTTTTTCTCTCTTTTCAAGGGTCCACAAACAGTTTCACAATATACTTATAAATAAAACTTAATGAATAATAAGATAATTGTGGGACCAACATCGTCGACCACAGGTTACTTAAACCGTTACCGTCGCTAAATAGATGTGTCCATTTTAGTTTTAATGACTCTAATTTTCGAAGTGAAAACATCTTTATCATCATTCTTTGCTTATTTTTAGCTCACGTAATTATTCCATTACTATCTCCCTGCTGGGAAACCGGCCTTCCTCTCAGACTTTTAATGACGACGTATAATCACTTAACGGCGGTTAGTGAGTCAATCTTCAATTCAATTTTAAGGACCGCTCAAGGAGATGACTGTAACTTTCAACATGGAATGAACACTGCAGTCGTATCTCAACTACAGTCCAACCAGCCTGATTATGCTGATGCAATACCAAATTATAATCATAGAAACACTCAACAACTTTTAGAAAAACATGATGATTAAGCTTATTTAGTACGGGTACGCGCGTCAAAGACACGCGAGGCACTCGTAGGGCGAGTGCACGATGACACTAGAGATGGCTAGAGTTCACTAGAAAGGCTCCAGTACTCGAGTCATCACCTCATCCCTAATGAACTGTGGGGTCGAGCGCGTGTACTGTCTACGGTAAGGATGAGTAGTGTTGGGTGTGATGCTTTAGTTATTTATTTAGTGTGAAAGTTTATTAGGGCTGACAACTACTTCATTCGATCGCTCCGATGGTTATAAAATGATAGTTCGGAATAGCAAGCACATAACCGTTAAAATGTACGACAGCGGGGAAATCGCGGGTGAACCTGCGGGCGCAGCTAGTATTTTTTTACAATATTATCAAATTAAAACAATTGCATTTGAAAACGACTTTAACATTACAATTACAAGTATAAACTAACCATGATGCCCGTACATCAAAGTCACTACACACTCTCGTCTGGAATGTGTGAAAAGGGACAAAAGTCGCCGCTAAGTCCATTCCGCGCCATATTGTGACGGCACTACCCTACATTATTTCTCATTGATCCCTATCCCTTACTAGCCAGTTGTATGTGACAGAGACAAGACTATCTTTTACGGCAATCTGATTCGGAAAGTGGATTTGAAAATAGTTCTATTTGTCGGCTGTTGGACAGCGGTGCTGAGTTTGGATAATATAAAGTGTGGCAGTTTTATTAAGGGAAGATATTAATAAATATACATAGCGTATATGTATTATATAGGCTATGGTAATGATGCGAAGCTAATGATTTAATTAATCTTGATTCATAGTTTATTACTTTTATTCACTATTACCTATTATTAGTTTATTTTGTGCTGGACTATTGTCCGTGCGTCACTTTAAGGTCTGTGCTGAAACTCAGCCCTTCAGACTCGTCTGCAGATCTTTAAACGGATTCTCTGCGCGGCTGTACTTTATGATAAGTACATAGACTGTAGGAACTGTTTTGAGTATTATTACGTTATATCCGCTTAAGCGAGTATGATTAGATCCAAACTAGTTACTAACACAAATACTCTTCCCCCCCCCCTCTCTTCCCGGCTTCTATAACAAACAGTTGAGAAGCCGAAACTAATTTCCGTTTTCAGTATCTTTATATATTAAAGACAACATAGACTAGACAAAACGGATATTTTAATAAATTTTTTAAAATCGGAACCAAGAACTGCTCGCCGCCGTTGTCGCCACTTCAATATTATATGATTAGTAAGGTTAAACAATGTTCTGGTTGAAGCGCAACTAGTATTTTTAACCAACTTCCATAAAAGAGGGCGTTCTCAATATAAAGTGAAGGCACCTAACCCGATTTAAGATGTTTTTTTAGGGTATACTTCTCACGGGCCCAAGTCAGGGTCTGATACTGGGACCCATGAACAACAGACGAGTGGAGGTCGGTTTGTATCGTTTTTAACCGACTTTAAAAAAAGATGAGGTTATTATGTTCGACTGTATGCATTTTTTGTATGTATGTATGCACCGAACTCTTCCCTATTTGTTGACCGTTTCTCAAAGTTCTTTTTTGTTTTATAGAATATTCTTCCGAGGTGACCCCATTTAAATTTCATCAAAATCGGTCAAGCGGCTTTTGAGTTACACTCCAATGACTGAAAAACGTTACGTCTTTCTGGATGACTTCCTTATTAAGGGTGAATGACAGTTGATCCCGTGAGTAGCGAAGGTGCACAATATTTCATAGTACCGACTTCAACAAGTTATTTCACACTTTTGTGCTGTATTGAAATCAATTCCATTTTTAGGTAAAAAAAAAGTAATCGTTAATTCTCAGGTAGAGATAATTCTTTATACCCTGTGTATCAGCAGGCTACACTAGTGGAGCCACAAGATGGTCGGCTACATTTCTGACAATTGCTGCAAAAAAACACAATTAAACTTAGTAAACACATTTATACTGATTTGACATATTGTCAGAGTTAGCGGACCTTGAATCTACAACTTACCTCGTTTCTAACACTTATAGAAAATGTTGACTGTTTCATAATACAGATCACTTCCTATCTCTCATAATAATGTGTCGTACGTGGTCAGGAAGTGAAATGTCAAACTCATTGACCTGTCATTGTCGATTGTACTCAGCGTCTGTGAGCAAACATTTACGAATAGTAATGCTGTAGTGTGACTTGAAGGTTGTCAATGGCCTCATGCATGTTAAAGGCTTAAACAGGTGCCGATAATTAGTCGGTTTAAAAGCAATCTTTTAATATGTCAAGTGTCGCTGGACCCATAAACTTCAATACTCAAATAAACCCCCAAAAGACTCATATGTACCTGCATGAAGATCTATGGTGTTGACTAAAGACACCCAGAATGTAATAAAAATAAATACATTTCTTAATATTACGGTTAAATTACTTAAGTTTTTATATAGCCCTCTCTATAGACTTTGAACTTGCCTACGAGGCCCATAGTTAGAGAGCACGGTTCGGTTCCATATTGCACATACTGTTCAAAGACCTTTGTTTTCAGGCATTTTGTAATTTTGGATGCGAACACGTCGCGGAGATTCCCGAATGCGGGCAATCCGAGTTGGACTCGACGATTCCTTACGATACATAAATGATAACACATCATATGCTTATATCTTAGACTCATATCCAGCATTCATTACAAAAGGGCTTAATATCTGTCAAAGGTGACAAATTGTAGTAGTTTATGAAATTGTTTTAAGGGTTTTAAAAATACGAGTGTAAGTTAAAAAAACGAGTCGCAGGCGAGTTTTTTATAGCATTACACGAGTGTGTTGAGAGTCCAATTTATCATAGAGCTGAATCATTTCAGTTAGGTTTTTGATGTTATAATCTTTATATTTCAGTATGACATTAGTAAAAACTGTTTATACGACAACGATACAAACACACTGACATCGGCAAACATTCGTGGCACAGAGTCGGCTAGCACGACATTCACTACTACTGTGTAAGCTCTTACCCCGATTTCGTAATCAACGAACAACTAAGCCACAACAATAAACGAACGTCAAAAACATTGATTCCCGAAATTAATTTTCCTATTTTCCCAAAGAGGCGGAATTCTCGCTTAATTTCCCGACACATAAACAAATAGGGCCGATCCGTCCGCGTCCAATCGTCACCGCAGCGACATCGCAGCCCCGAGGCGGAACAATCGCTAATTGTTTGCCGCGATGTCGATTTTCCACTTGACTTGTCGATCTTCGACACAGTGTGAGAAAGCGGACAGTAAGTAATGTTCCCACTGGCGCTTGAGGTCGCTTGTCTGGCTCAAAATGTTGTGTTACTGATTTGAAGTGGAAGAATTTTAATCGAATCTAGTTTTGCGATACATTTTATATATAAATATTAACTGTGATTTGTAACTGTGTCTAATACATAGCCATAGACAATCAATATATTTTTTCAATATGGCGTCGATTCCAAGGAGTTTGACAGTATTAGCAACTTTTATTTTTGTTGCATCAAGTAAGGGGGCAAGATTAGCCTGCAAATTCTTCTTTATTTCCTCTTTTGGTTCAAGGAAGTCAGCATTCTTTTAACTAAAATCTATGTTAATTTAAATGGTTAACTTTTCCTTTTTGTTTTAAACAAACTTACTATTACATTTTTATTTCTATTTTTTCTTAGTTAGTCGAGTTAAATCAGAGAGATCATAAAACTATGTCAACTTAAAGACTTGAGGTTCAAGACTCTTTAAAGTTAAAACATTACAATTATTTTTATTTTTTGTAATAGTGACGTATTTGTTAACGTGTTAATTTGTTATTTTAGTGAATTATTTACCTTTAAGTGTCCATTCATTTTTAAGTAATTTCGGAAATAAAGTATTGTATCAAATTTACCGCCAAAACGCTTTTGAAATTTTCACTGTTTTGATGGAAGTAGAGCAAGACAAAGTTTGTAGCTTGTATGCTCATTGTTTTTACAAACGTGAATTTCAACATCCCCTACTGTATACTAGTGTACTGTGCTTGAAGCAACGTAATGGGTGGAATCAGGCCATCCAGCCCTTTGATGTGGGTGCTCTGATGTAATCTTGCGGCACACATCGATTTTCTTACACTTTCACCGACTAGTTTCACAAAGTGTTTGTACTCTTGGAGTTCCTTCCTGTAAATAACAAAGTGGATTTTTATCTGGCGTTTCTTTCTATTGTTTGCGATTAGTGAGGGATGCTGTTTCTCAGGACAGCTGCAGTACAATCACGATATTATAATACCCTTAGCAGCGCGCTGGATAACTGAATGAATTCCTTCTTGAAAGCTCTTGAGCACCGAACAGAAACCAACTCTTGCTGGCATAAACTATCTACTATCTTACCTCAGCTTTAGCCATGTGATGGATATCTTCTTCAGTCGAGTTTCCTATCTACATTGAATTGTTTAAATGTATTTAACGAAAGACTTAGAATAATCGGCAACTTATCATATATCCCAAGTGTAACTAATATGCATAGGAAATGATAATCGCTTACCATCACACGGCCCATCTTTTTGTATGCTCTACTTTTTATAAAAAAGGAATTTGTGACACAAGATATTGAACTTATGTCTGTGAGGAAAACACTAAATCAGGCAATAAATTCCAATCTAGCCGTGCGTGTTACAAATATGGAATCTTATAGCTTTGTGTAAAAATATGAAATACATGATCGGATGTCGTTTCACTAGATTAAGCGATATGGATATGTATATGTATATGTGGGTTGCCCACATGTTTTTGTAGTATTGTAATTAGTTATTAGTATATTATTTTAATAAAAGCAGCGATATTAAAAATGAAAAATAATATTAATTACCATACAATTTAAATGTAACAATGATGAAAATTGCATATAAATATATATAAAGGAGTTTTTCAATCTTGATGGTGGTAGCTAGCCAGGCGGGTATTCAAAAGTACCCTACCACCATGCTGGGAATTAGATAACGGAGTTACGTTCACCGGAAGCTCAAGCTGTTGTTGGGGTTCGAACCAGTGTCCGTCAGTTTGACAGGCGACGCTCCCCCCGCTGAGCTGTCATCGCTCCAAAAAATATACTATAGATACACAGTCTCTATGAAAATCGAACCTCAAAAGCGTCCCCTCGCCAGTGTTTACTTATACCTGTACAGCTAATATAATATTAGTCCACAAGCGGATATTTTTTCATTTGAATAATGAACCTTAACATCCTAGCAATATCGTTGTAAAACATTTGTAAGAGTTGTTCAACTACTACTTTTTGGATTCTCACTTCGGCATCGCAACACGTCACACGATCGGCACGGCCACACGCGACTGAGAGCAAAACAAGGCATATGCCTTGTTTGGAAGGTGCCGTTTTCGAGCGGGTGATCGGGTATCTACCCTATCGATTTTATACCGCTGATCGCGATTATTTCTAATAAAATTTAGCGCTCATTTCATTAGTATTGGTGTCTCCTATGCCATAGGTAAGACACTATATACTGAGAATTGGCATAGGTACCTGTCAAAAACAAAGATTCCCAAGTAAAGTAAGTCTCAGGACTATCGCCAAAGTACGAAATGGGTCAACACAAATTGAAAGTTTTACGAACTAATGACAAAGTGAAAGTTTCTTTTGTTAAATTTTATGCGAATTTTGACTGGCAGCGTTTGTTTAGGAATTTAAACCGCTGACCTCAACTAACGAAGACAAGGGTTTTAAACTGCTGCCTTTTGCAGGTGTACTTAATGTTAAAGTTCGCGTGAACTGCTATTTTAAAATCAACCTCTAGAAAAATCGAAATGTAATATTTTAACGAACTTGTAATCTTTGTTTTCTTTTTTTTTTCTAGGATTTAGCACGCAAACCTAGAAGGTACCTAATCATCATCTCAGCCATAGAATATTCACTACTGGACATAGGCCTCCCACATTGATTTCCACAAGGACCAGTTAGAAGCGGCCCGCATCCATAAATTAACATAATAGAACCAAATCAGTTAACATCATGCGAGATAGTGGTTGTAGAGAACAGCGTCCACGTATGAAATGGTAGTGAAGAAAAAACACGATTTCGACTTCGACGAGTCTCTAGGAGCTACTAGAACGTTTACTTAGAGGTAGATTTTATTATAGATTAGATTTAATTTAAAAAAAAACGCATCCCTGTAATGCAAACACTACTGCCTGGCGGTAGAAATAGTTATGGTGGCAGTACTTTCCCGAACTCTCACGCAGAGTGATACTACTCTTAAAATTATTAGAAAACTGAATAAAAACGAGAATACAATCGGTAAAGTCGTTCTCAATTTCTCGTGACGTGAGGGAGATATTCATTTTAATAACGTGAATATGTATACGTCATATTTTAAATATGAATATGGGACAAGAGGTGTTAGCATACTTTACATAATTTATATCTTACGAAATCTTGTCTAAAACTCTCGAATAAAAATATTTAGATGTTTCTTTTTAACCGACTTAAAAAAAAGGAGGAGTTTCTCAAATCGACCCGTATGTTTCTTTTTTTAAATTTGTGTTTGTTACCGATATTATAGTAGCGGGTGAACACATCGGTGAACATACCTACACCACTATGACAATTGATCCCACGAGTAACGAAGGTCACTGAAACGAGTGAAAAAAATTTTTTTACCAAAAAATGGAACCGACTTCAACACTCAAAAGTATGAAATTACTTGTCGAAGTCGGTACCATGAGCACAATATTTTGATATCAGTTACTTTTGAACTATCATGGTACCGACTTCAACAAGTTATTACATACTTTTGAGTGTTGAAGTCGGTTCCATTTTTTGGTAAAAAAAATTATAAATAAAGAAAGGAGATGAAACGTAAAAAAAAAATGAAAAATGAAAAATGCTCTCTTAGCTTCGCGAATTTGTCAGGCACTTGAAATGAGAAAGCTCGCATTATGGCTAGTGTGATAAGATCCTAGATCATATTATTATTGACCAGCATTTGACGAGATAGTCGACTAAGTCGGCTCTATGACTTAGTCGACTGTCTCGTCAAATGCTACAACTGTCAATAGTATATAAAATACAATTCAATTATAAAAACCGATATTTTATACATCAATCTCAAATTGTATACTGTCGAAAGCCGGCTTCTGTTGCCAAAACCGTCGATATGAATGGAATCCCTACGAGTTCTGTCAACGAGCCATGATTTATTGCCGGCAATAAAAATGGCCGCCTACACAGAAACTACACGCTGCGCCGAAGTGGTTTATCTTTTTGCTGAACACAGAACCGTGTAGGTCTGGATGCGCTAGCTGTCACTAAGGCGTTGGTTCGTTACAAGATCGCACAAAACAACCAGATACAAAACACGATAGCGAAATACATACTTTATAGCAGTTATTTAAAAAATATTATTGTTTTGAATTGATACTACATAAATACCTTTAGCGACCAGCCCCCGCTGCACAGTATTTTAAAAAAAAGTTAAATTAATGCTCAAAGTTTAAAGCGTATTAAATCGTGCTTAAAAGCACCGCTACGTGTTGTTTTACGTATTGAATTTATATTTTAGTGAGTTGTTTACTAAAAATTATTGTTCTACCGACATAAAAACTTCATACATACACCTTCCGTGTCAAAATATTTAGCGAATAAACAGAGAGAAGAGAACAATATAACAATATCATTATTCCTTTCGGTGTCGAGACCCTTGGCCCGTGGGGTCCTAGCGCGCTCAACTTCTTCAAGGAAATCTCCAAGAGACTGGTTGACGTCTCAGGAGACCGAAGAGCTGGCAGCTTCCTCGCTCAACGTATTAGCCTAGCAATACAAAGAGGAAACGCTGCCAGCATCTTGGGTACAATGCCGCAGGGGCCCGTTTTAGATTTACTTTAGTTTTTATTAAATGTTTAAGGTTTTTATTTTAAGTTAGATTATTTTATTGCTATTCTAAATTATTTTTAAATTATGTTAATGTTACCTTGAATTAATTATGACCATGTATATAAGAACCAAACATTTTTTGACAGATAATAAGTACAGCTTATTTGCTTAACATCAGTACCTACATTACCAGACAACTAGACAGTACTCGATGGAATCCTCATCCAATAATGTTCAGTAACCCAATAACAACGAGCTGACAATCGGTTTATTTACAAAGCGAGGAGTGGACGCCCCACCGAGATCTTGTTTCTGTCGTTATTGCTTTGGGAGATATTTGAAATGAGAACCAACGAGCTTAGCCACTCTTTGATAGAATTCTTACAACCTTTGCGATCATATCGTGTTATTTACCGCCAGACCACTGCGAACAGTAGATTCACAAAAAATAAATAGTAGAATGTGTCAAACTACTTTAATGTAAAGCTGAAAAATAAAATCTGGCTAATTAAATCTCCAAAATGATACTCATACATTTAATGCAGCTATGATAGTTCATTATCACAGACGAACTCTCGAGCAACTATGAGAATATTCCCAAATATAAGAATCGAATATAATATTCTCAATTCATACAACAATAAATGTTAACATTTCTACCTTAAAAAAATACGAAATTCATTCGAACTTTTAATACACATCTATTTTATTCTCTAGGGAGACCAAATCCCTTTCTTTTATATGCAACCTTTGTGGAAATTTTCTAGTTTGGAGCGCAGATTAAGCTTTGCGTTGATGAATAAATAAGTAATTATAATGTATGACTAGCTGAACAGACTTCCTAGTATGGATTCATTTAAAAAAAACTGTTACAGAAATGTCAATAATTGGTAATTCATTCGGGAAACAGGCGTGGCAATGTGTGTATGTGGTGTCTAAGGGGTACTGAATTGTCCATATCAAAGTTATCTAGTGTTTCCGTTCAAAACTATATTCAGTCACTCCCCCAGCGCCTAATAAAGGACGCAAAACCATTTCAAAAGGAACTATAGAGAGTAGTACTCTCAAATGCTCTTTATTACCATCCTTCCCTTTATGAATTGACACCATTGTGCCTATATAACAGCCCTAACTTCCGATACCTGTGGACCAAATTCTATACATTTCCCACAATATCTCTTGCGGCGCTATATTCCAATTCCAATTTGATAGCGATCGGGATTGAGTTCTTTTCTGTTGATTTCACTGTGAAATCTCTTGTAGGTTAAATGTGTGCTACTACTGTTATTTGGAGCTCACATATTTATACGTTCCCCTTTTATTGCCCTCAGACAGTTTTTAAAAAAAATACTGTATAGTTGTAGCGTTTGACCACTGTCTCACTTGATGGTTAGTGACGATGTGGTCGAAGATGTTATCACGCTAGATCTAGAATGCTCATTGGCTCTCAAGGACTACTGCCTGAACACACTATGTGTTTGGTGATAGTTTTTCAAACTTGAGGGTGGTAGCTAGCCAGGCGGGTATTCGAAAGTACCCTACCTTCATGAGGGAATTTGATAACGGTGTTACCTTCACCGGAAGCCTTCACGTTCACAGTGGGGGAAAGTCGGTACAATGAGCGAAATATTATGATATTAGTTACTTTTGAACTATCATGGTACCGACTTCAACAAGTTATTTCACACTTTTGAGTGTTGAAGTCGGTTCTATTTTTTATTTTTTTATTATGTTCACTTTACTCGGACAATACACTCGAATATATCGTACGTAAACGATACAAGTCAATCACTCTTGTCAAAAAAACGGATCCTGCGACACCTTACAAAATAGGCCTTCTGATCTGACCTAATCAGAGATTGCGGTCTCGCGAACGGCCAATCAGTCTGGGATCCCTTTAAGTCCCGCACCGTCGTCCCGCATTAATCTCCCGGATTTTACCTGATATTTTGAGATGAGGTACTGTTCAATGACAGCGGTTAGGCTTCCACTGGAGAAGATCGCGCACACGAATGCGGAGCTTACGACCGCCTTTTACATTGTAATTGGTAC
This sequence comes from Apeira syringaria, assembly GCA_934044485.1. NCBI lineage: Eukaryota > Metazoa > Arthropoda > Insecta > Lepidoptera > Geometridae > Apeira > Apeira syringaria. Next base: position 648,144 of record OW203656.1, on the reverse strand, counting down.
TTCTTTGATTAAGGAAGACGCTGGGATAGAAGGATGAATTTTAAGGTTAACTTAACTTTATAAAATAAGGTTAGTAAGTTGTCTTAAATTCAAGAATAAGAAGATAACATAAGCATAACTTTATTTGACAGGACATGTAAGTACAGTGTATATACATTCTTAAGTATATGTATACTGTACATATACGTTCATATGTAATACTATTCATATACACACAAAGTACCATGCGCGATCTTTTATATTTCTGATAATATGCTATGACATGCATATGTTTGCCTGGTTGTTCGTTCAAATACACAAATGTTACAGTGATCAAATGTCATTATAGTAACTGCAGTATTGTAATTAGTTATTAATATTTTATTTTAATACACATTTATAAGACATTACATGTGATGCAATAACGATACAAAAAGAAAAAAAAAGATATAGGCATGTATTAATAAGTGATGAAAATAGTGTGTTTATTTATGTATGTATATAATATATGTATATACTAGTTTAATGTTATATTTATTTCATTGTATAATATCCAACATAATGTATAAATGGATCATATAAAGTTATGAACTTGTTGCACATCACATCGACAATTTTTAATCTATCCTGTCCATCTAAAGGTTGTCGCTAAGAGATTGCAATAGCGATAAGACCGCCGATTGTATAACCATACGCTACAATTAGTACGATATAATATAAACTTTTATGTACATTTTATTATTCGCTATTCTACTATATATAAGAATATATAAACTACTAGTTGCGCCCGCGGTATTACCCGCGGTGAAATGGTGGTGGTATATAATATTAGGAGGATAAACTTAAAACTTGATGTTCACTGCTGAACATATGCTTCCCCCATTGATTTCCACAAGGACCGGTTGCAAGCGGCCCGCATCCAGCCCTTACCTGCGATCTTAGTCAGGTCGTCTGTCCATCTGGTCGGTGGCCGTCCTACGCTGTGCTTTAGGACGCCCATTCGAGAACCTTTCGACCTAAATCTTCGAAACATAAAATGTCATGTGTTAAATAATTGATTAGCATGAAATGTATCTTAGATAAGGAATCTTCTTACTGACTGTGTTCACGGTTATGTAGTATCTATTTAAGAACAATACTTTATATGTAAAACATTCACTGAATACAAAGGAGTCCGAGATTGCTCTTCAAAAGGACGTATCAAAGATTGACATATAATTTCCTTCTGCGACGTAATTTGCCACTGAATTCAAATAAAACTTGTGAGCAAGGTACATTATACCGGGATGTACATGTATGTATTGTTTGTATGAATCTGTCGACTACAAAATCCAGTGTGAACCAGATCAATAAACATAAAAAGGTACAAAGATCTTACAACAACATCCAGAACGATCGATCAAACATAACGCACCCACTTACTTACCCCTGACAAATAACATGTCGGAAGCCAAGGACGTAGTCAGGACGGTGGGCTGGAGGGGCATTAGCAGACTATTATAATGTTCACACTATGATGGTAACGACCTTTGTTTTAATATAAAATAATAATTATATTAACAACAATTTTTGTACACCTTTGAGTTTTGCAATATATAATGATTTGTATATCGCTCCATCTAGCCAGTTTTACCATTGCATCATTCGAAACTCCTTCAAAAGTAACTTTTTTTTTTATTCAAGTTTTACATAAGATCAAAAAGATCTTATGTTAAAAGTAAATTATAACATTAAAATATTTATGACTATCATCTAACCACCGCTTAGGAGTTATATATATTTACTCGAAAATTACTCTCCGACAAGTTGCAAACAGATTTGCCATTTTATTGTGAAAAATTTCAGAATTGCAAATCGTCACGAAACTCGTGATAGTTTTCTAATCGTTTATGATTTTTAATACTATTTCCCAACCAGTTTTTTTTGTAAAAATTGTTAGATTTAAAAATTATTCAGCGTTGATTTTCAGAATTTTTACTGCAATAAGTTTGTCTATTATAAAATGGTAATGTCTACCTTAATTAACGAATCTATGTAATTCGCCAAAAAGGCAGAATCGTAACGGATTACCCATCGGGTGCTGACATTTTTGGAAAATACATTATCTTATTTAAAGTGTATATTATGAGAACTTATTGCAATTCAATCAAAGGGAAAATATAATCATTCTAAATCAAAGACGATAGACGACTTAACAGAAAAGATGATCAATGTTTGTAAATAAATTAATCCGAATTACGCGCAGGAATTAAAACTATTATGTTTATCTATCTATACAAACATATTTTAAATATCTATCACAGAGTTAAAACACAATTAGATAAGACGGATAAGAATCTTTTTAACTTAGGCATAATAATGGCATTTGCCCAATAAAAAAAAATACCTTGAGAAAAAAAAAATGATATATAAAAAGATTTTTTTCAATAAATAAAACAAATATAGCCGTTGCTATACTCGTGCGGTTCTTAAAATACACAAGAAATATTAGAACATATTGATATGCGATTTAGAACAATAAGAATCATGTTGATCAGGGTGTCCATTGAATTGACAGTTTTCTTAATATTTTGTATTTCAAAAATTGATATCCGCGTATAATACGATCGGTACTGAGTACGTCTACCAAAGATAAAGAATCCATTTGTTTATCAAATATAACATAATTCTTTTGGGAAGCTTTATCTTCCAAGATTCATGATGTCCTTAAAGCAAATATATCTCCATAATCTTACTGTCTTCGGTAAAATCAGAGGTTCTCAAAGTGGATCCCTTAGTAAAACTCATAGTAGTTTTGATGGAAACCCAAAAGTATGCTTTAGCTATCCTATCCGATCTTATAGCCGACCAACTTGGTCTAGGAACGTACTCTGCGGTGTTTTGGACCGCCAGAAGGAAAGTAACAAACTCCAGATAAGTTACCATCCATTCAAGTTATAAGTACCTACTAGTATGTATCGTTATCAACTTTTTGACGCGATAACGTTTTATAAATTGATGAACGCCAGCAACACAAATGAAAAATAGTAACGTTCCGCGTAACGTTCCACCTAAGTTTTGTATTACATAAAATAATCAAAGTCAAAGTCATAAATGATTATGACGTTATCACGTAAATCTATCGTCCGTAAACCGACTTTACAGACAACCAATTTGTTTTTTTACTATCCTGGATACACTTGGATGATCGTCCTAGCCTTTAAACATTTCTGATCCTCGACTCTTGTCGGTAAAAGGTCTATCACCGCTGTCTTGATTTTGTTCTGGAAACAAGACGGCGGCACAAGTATTTTAGAAAACAATTTCCTATCTTTTAATAACAAGCTAAGCTGTGGGTAAATTGAAATAAAATTCCCTAACTTTCTTCGTTTATTATCTAAATTAGTTATTAGAACAACAAGTATGAATTATAATAAATAGACAAACATTTTCGGTCATTCACCAACTAATTTAGGCCAATTTAATAATAACTTTCTTGTTTACGGTAAGATAACATCTAGATAAGTCTTAGCGTGAGATATGTTCACACAAATTCTTGTCGCGGAGCAAGGGGCCTTCATGAAAAGATTCAGAAGCAATGTATAATAATAGTAACCTGGTTATTGATATGTAACTAAACATTTTGAAGAAAATCTCTCTTATTTGTACAGTTTTGTTGTAATATACTATTTTATTATTGTGTATTATTTATGCAAACGGCAAATAAATAATCGTATTTGCACATGTACCTGTCTAATGTAAGATTACTCTAGTACCCTTAGTTAAGCTCTTGTTATCCTTTATGATTGGAAATGTGGATTTAGTTGAGAGATCCTAATGATATAAAAACAATAAATTAAAATAAATAAGAAGCATAAAAAAGACAACCAATTGAAGAAACTTCCTTTTTAAAAATCCTCTATATTATAATTATACGTTACCAAAAGTAGAAAAAAATAATTTTTAATTACTCAAAAAATAACTGGTTGTAAAAGATTTAAACCATTTTGTTATACAGTTCTATACGACGGTCAACAGATGGCGCTGACCCTTGACTTGAAGACTGATTGGTTTGGAGGTTACCATATTATCTAATATCGATCGAGTAGCCTATCGATTAAATATTGTAAATAAAAATCAAAAGTCCATCGTTATTCAGCAGTTCTCCATATAAAAATATACCACCGGAAAAATTCTCAAGATAATTTGAATGAATTCAGTACTAGTTGCCCAATTCCAAGACGTAGTACTTAAAGCACCCTTTGAGCACTCTATACGTAGGTAATAAACATATACGTTTATTGAAATAGTACCGACCCTCTTGTTTGATTTGTTCTTGCTTTACTGAATTTGTGGCCACCTCAGCCATTACTATGGAACATATCGATCATCAAAATCTAAGTGACCAACATTTATCTTGATCTGCAGGACGACGACAGTACTTTTCCTTTTCATTTTTAATCGGAGACGGAAGGAGTACCTTTATGATAACAATCAAAATTTATTGCTGTTCGTGTATATTTTATATAATTGATATTGAATAGATAAATAAGACCTCGTCAAATCTAATATATTAAAATGTCCTATCAGTGTGTTTGTTATCGAACTGCTCCGAAACGATTAGCCTGATTTTTATAAAATGTGTTATATAATCTGGTAGGTCTGAGTAAAGTATTTTTCACCCTTCTACCCCTATCCCCCATTTTTTATTGATTTATTTTGTGTGCAAGGACATGTAGGCAAATAATTTACTCGTCGATCATTGACGTGAAGTAATTAAAACTAAGTGTCGTGTCACTTTGACATTTCGATAGTTTATCTGGCAGAACAACGTTTGCCAGGTCAGCTAGTATATAATAGTATATGTTGCCAGTGTACTTAGTAAGTTTAAACAACAGTCCTGGGGAGCTGGCATGTCAACAATTTAGAGTTGTTTAGAATATTCCTTATCCATAAATTATGTAGCTTTTAAAAAAAGAAGGTATCCGTGACACAGCTATAGGTTGATCAGCTTCTGCTTCACGCCGACAGCGGTAAGCCTTATCTCAGAAATGATCGTATGTTTCTCTCATGTAACTACAAATCTCAAAATAGATTGTTTCAGATTACAAACAAAAACTGGCCAAAACCTCACCGGTTTGTTATCACCACTTCAGGGGCCGGCGGACAGTTTCCGGAGCCAATTCTATAAAGCTGTTTTGCCGACGCTAACTATGTAGTTACGATGGTGCTGGAGTTGGTGTCCGATTGCAATTTTATGTCCATTTTTATTACAAGGTTAAGGGGTGAACAGCGATTTACGCTACGACGGGCATCTTGAAAAAAGTCGGTTCATTTCGATCTCACAGAGTGAAAATAACACATAAAATATTCTCCAGACTTGACAAGATTATATAACTAACTAGCTGCGCCCCGCGGCTGTGCGCACACCCGCGCTGTGCTGTGTATTACAAAAGAAAACTGTTGCTTATAGTATTTTCTCTGCATGAGAACCTTCGTTGTGCCAACGCAAATATAAAAAAATAATTTGTTTATTGTGATATTAATAATGTAAACGTAGTAAAATTAATAAATATTATAATTAATATATTATTTATCATGTATTGATAGAGCCGCTCTCGAGCTTGATTTTAATGAATCACTTTTATTTAAATGTAATATATGTAGGTAGGTAGAGCCCCGCAGTATCGCCCGCGTGGACTACGGTGCTCTAATTTGTATAGTAATCCCGCGGGAACCTTCATTTTTCGGGCCAAAAGTAACCTACGTGCTAATAAATACTAATCTTTATCTTTATCTTCTAGTTTCTTCCACATCGTCACTGACCGTTCAGTGCGATAGTAGACTAACGCTCCATCTATACCGTGTGATGTACGACCGGTCGGCGAGCAAGTGTAAGAAACGTCCATACATCCATAATTACACACTTTCACGCTTATAATATCATTAGGATTTATAGTCAAACTACAGAGATAATGCGCTTGAATCTATATTCATATACTGTCGTCTTGGGATTGAAATTGAGTGAAGCTCGATTTGAATAATTTTATGAAATGTGACAACTTTTATTTGCAATAAGTATCAGTTGATCGACACAGCCATTACTATATCAATCTATCAGCTGCACGTCTATAGGTGAAGGTAAAGGAATCATTCCAATAATTAGTAGTATTACGCAATGTTTTTGGTAATACGTAGGTATATTCTATTTTATTGTTTTTTATTCATTCCAATATGTTATGATGTTACTTAAAAATATAGTTTATAAAACTAGAATTATAACTTGAATAAAAAAATTAAAACATCCAATCAAGTTCCAAATAAAATATAAACTTTAATCACATGCTTTAACTGTAAACAAAGTTTTACACTTGAAGCGCGTAAACACTTATTATTGAGAGTAATTTACTGACAAATTTATTTCGACTGTAACATTTGTAAGTTCTTGCGGGATAAGACAGAGTCGCACTAATTACAATTCTGACTTCTACTAAATTAATTAACCGTTAGTCGTTTTGCTTTTCTTGACAAAGAAAGGTTTTCTCTTGTTGTTTTTATAATGAAATATTGTTTTAATTGTGTTTCATGCTTTTGTTAACTGTTTATTTGGTTTTCCTCTAAATATAGGAGGGTATTTTGCTCTATTCTTATTTATTATTATTCACTTAGATTAACTTCGGGGTTATTTAATATTATGTTCAGAACACTTGCTCGTAAAGTATGCCTTATCGCTTTTAGGGTCATAAACCTAGCACACATGTGCGGTTACCCACTAGTGCGTAATAGAATTGTCCGTACAAAGTTAAATTAGTACTTTACTGCAAGTTATATGCGAGTAAACAGAGCATCCTCAATTTAATAATTAAAAATGATATAAACAATGTTTGTTTTTTCCTCTAAAATGTGTTGAAAAACGTCGCAATGAACTCGTGACCTCTGCTCATTATACGCTCGGCTGTATTACACCCTCGCCTGCACCTCTCGCTGCAACCCACAGCCTCGTGTGTAATGAGATACTTAGCTAACTCGTATCATAATATACTATAAAGTAACAACTTAGTGTGTACAATGGACATGCTGAACGCTTGTCTGAAATACTTCCACTGTTCTCCTTTTGTTTCGTAGAGAATCATATCATACATGCGTATGTTTGTATGATCGCTGAATGCCAACTAACACAAACAGGCACGGTAATAAATGCTTTCCGCGCTCGTTGCCACGCCTCACTCAACGCGAACAATTGATTATGTGAAATTCTTTCGTCATAAAATGTTTTTTGAGCACGAATTGTCATGATACTAATTGCTGAATCATTTCTTTATATGCAAATTATTTAAAGGAAAAATAGTAGGATTTGAATAAGTAGCCACTCCACTGGCGTCCGAATTTCTTTTTTCCTTGAAATAATTTGAACGTAAGTTCCGCCTAGCATATTTTTTATGTATTTATGTGTATTTAATAAACCATTTTTTTATACTTTACATATTAGCGTGACCACTTGCTGGACAGTGACGATGTGGTTGAAAATATAGAATGCTTATAAAATTAAATTCTTTATTAAGCCTGTAAGAGGGTTAAACATAAAGTTAGAAAAAACCTAATAAACCGGTCGCTCCACACATGCCGCGCAAATAATATATTCTTAAAGCCACCGTGTATATGACTGCAATAAAAATTGAGTATTAAGCCTTAAGGTTCAGGAGTAAAGTACATTTTACACTCCTCCATTTTGCTCACAGTTCAAGGACTCATATTACTGCAAAGGAAAGCGAAGCAAAAACTCTCAAAGCCATCTTTCTTCTGTTATAAACGCATGTGGAGAGAAAAGAAACAATTCATACAAATAATTTAAAGTAAAGTGTAACTGGGAGACGGGATAAAAATAAAAGCGTTTTATTTAAAGAAGAGCTGAGTCAGGGCGCTTGTGAGAACACAGTTTTCGCGCCTACATTTTATACTGTCTGAAGTTATTTGCACTTTACTTTTACTGTGATGTTCTACCGATGGAAGTGCTAAGATATTGTACATTCTTAATTTTAATATTTGTAGTATTATCTGCAATGATATCTGTTATGCCTTGTTGGATTTCACTGTTAAACTCAATCGAACGCGAGTCAGACCAACACAGGACGGGTTCCGTACTATTGCATAAATATAACACTGTGCATATAATTTGGTATTTGAATGTATTGCTATCATTCAAATTGAACTAAAATCCAAAGTTACTTCTTTTATTAAAATGGCTAGTTTATTTACTTCATCTATTTTTCGACAATACTTATACAACTCGGTGAAAATGTCAGCTGTCCTAATATTGCAGTTTATAAATTTAAACCCTCTGTTTTAGTCAGAGGGCGCCACTAGAGAGAGCTAGAGAACGAAATACGTTTGCGAGGAAGTATTCTTTCATCTTTACCCGTATGCTAAAGACAACTATGGACGTTGAAATTAGTCGATTTTTAAATGATTAACAACGTATCGTCACGGCGCGCTATTAGTGTTACTGCGACAAAGATTGCTTACTATTGACAGATCCGCCTGCTTGCCACCTCTTGCATAAATGCGAATAGTCGCAGTAAAACATTAACTACTAGCGGTCCGCTCCGGCTTCGCACGGGTAAAACATTTCAAAATTAAAAATTATGAGGATCCCTAATTTTTTGAAAATATAATATAACCTATGTTACTCAGGGTGAATGTAGCTTTCTAATGGTGACAGAGTTTTTTAAATCGCACCAGTACTTTTTGAGCCCATTTGTTACAAACATTCTTACATACAAATCTTTCCTCTCTATAATATTAGTATAGATTCCATCACTATGAAATAGGTAAATCCGAGCCTGCCTTTTCCAGTGCCCAGTGCTCCGCTATGTCGTTGGTATTTAGTTTGGCAAAGCGCCGTCAGTGCAGTCGGTCTGTATGTTTTATTCAAGAGATTCGTTTCCGCCGACGTAAGAGATGAAGCTCTCACTCTTCACAACTAACTAATTCGTAACTTGTTTTTATGGAAACAATTTATTTTCTTACATGTTTGTACGAATCTACTGGTTTCAAAAAATAATGACGTGTGTAAAAACTTGAATGTATTACCAAAAAATTACCATTCCCGAGATTTTGAAGCGATGATGGCCTGGCAGTGGGATTGTGGGCTGTTACTCGCCGGACGGTAGTTCGATCCCCACCGACGGCTAAAGCTTCCAGTAAAGACAACACCGTTATAAAATTATCACATGATCCTGTTAAGAACGGATCTATCAAAAGTCAAACTCTGAACACTGAAACTAAAATTATTTAATGGATTTGTGTTTATTTTAAGGCAAAATGGTTTTGCCTTAGCATTAATGTCGCTGATTTTCAGGCAAAGCATAAAGGTAGTACTAAAACAATGTTATCATAATCTGCGCGGACAAAACCACGGGATGTAGTTAGCAAAACATGAACTTTACTTACGCAACTAGGGTTTGTTGGTCATATACGATTTGTTGAAATGGGTCACACATCGACGGATAACGGGCATTAGTAGGTCAAGGGTGACCTTTCCCGTCCTTGACCCAGTGATACAGTAAGCGCGCGTCCCACCGACGCTAACGGTAAATAAAGGACGGGTTAGAAAGCAGGTGGCCGCTAATTAAAACTAGAACCAAATATTTCGACTCTTTGGGGAATCTCACCCTGAGAACTCTGTGTTTAACGAGCCGAATAACAGATATAATAACTCTTCATAGCACAACAAAACATTTAACCATTTAAAATTATTGACTAGACTAAGTAGTACATTCAGACCTTATCGCTATATCTTCTAGGAAACCGTTGGCCAAGTAGATTTGTAAGTAGTTTTATAATAATATACGTAGGCAGTTTGTAGTGCTACATTCTACTTTTACACGAATAAATTATTGACTAAACTATTTTCTATTATATTTTCATGACACTCATCTAGAAGCATATTGAGGAACACTTGTGTCCAGCAGTGGGAAATCATCATCATCTCAGCCATAGGACCTCCACAGCTAGACATATACCTCCCCCATTGATTTACACAGGGACCGGTTGGAAGCGGCCCGCATCCAGCCGCTACCTGAGATCTTAGTCAGGTCATCTGTCAACCTGGTCGGTGGCCGTCCTGTGCTGCGCTTGCCAGTCCGTGGTCTCCATTCGAGATCTTTTCGACCCCGTCAGCCATCAGTTCTTCGAGCTATGTGCCCTGCCCACTGCCACTTCAACTTGCTAATCCGCTGGGCTATATCGGTCTTAAGAAGTGTCCGATATAAAATAAAATAAAAACATTCCTCGTCATGGTACTGCAATGTCGAGAACCAGTTTATCGGGCATAGGACCTCAAATGTATAATCATTTATCTCAATAATTAAGTGGCAATCAATGAACTTATCGACGCTTCGACGTTTAAAAAAAAGTGTCTATTTAGCAAATGGTCATAAGACATACTGTTTTCATTATCATTCAATATGACGGTCGTCGTGGCTCAGTGATCAGCGACACTGACTTTGGAACCGCGACCGCTGGTTCGAATCCCGGCCGTGGCAATAATTTCTGTAATGAGCAAAGATATTTGTTCTCGGGTCTTGGATGTTTGTGTATTGTGAATGTGTGTGTCTATGCCTTCCGCGAACCCTGTGTCGCGGAAGGCATAGACACACACCTATCTATCCTAGGGCAGGGCTGTGTGTGTAAAAAAAAGAAGTTATTCGTGTACCGAATGATAATAGAAACAATCTGTGTTAAGGCCGTTGCCTAATAGACATACCTTTTAATTTAGCTATATTTTGTTAATATTCCTTTTTTCAATGTAATTATTATTTAAGCATTATTAATACGTATTTAGATAAATTAATTTTAACGTTAAAACAAAATAAACAAAATTATTGTTAAGGCGAAAAGGTTATGTTTCATGACAAATAATGTACATAATATAAAGGAGTATAATTATGTAAACTTAATATTATATAAAAATATTAGGAAGACTTATTGTATTAAAATACCTAACAGATTAGTAATATATATATAATTATTTTTCAATTGAGACATATATAATAAATGTGCACATTTTTATTCCATAAAAAAAAACATACGGGTCGAATTGATAACCTCCTCTTTATTGGCGTGATAACTAATACAACGTTCCGCGTAACGTTCCACCTGAGTTTTGTATTACATAAAATAATCAAAGTCAAAGTCATAAATGATTATGACGTTATCACGTAAATCTATCGTCCGTAAACCGACTTTACAGACAACCAATTTTTTTTAAGTCGGTTAAAAATGTATCAAGTTAGACTTAAATTACTTTAAACTTTTTAAGCAAGATCATACAAGAAGCTATTTGCTCTGACTACGACGAGACATAGATTTTTGAGACAGAAGTCAAGCTTATGATGCTTTAAGAAACATATTATATTGTTCCCAAAATTTCATTGCGCATATATCCCCAAAGACCATTCCATTAATTACACACTGAAAGTACTCGGAAACGGGTTTGTAAGGATGCGTATCCATTATCTCCATACACACCCGTTCTTGGTTTACGTTGCATGGAATTATTTATATGCACGCTGCTGCGAAACGGTTCTTCTGAGGATCAAGAGCATATTTCTAGCAATGGGGGTAACATAAGACAATAGTCTTCATAAAAAAACTACTTTTAAATCAAAGTAGATCCAAAGAGCTTTGCCGCGTGGAGTCTGTAGGCTTGGAGTATAATGTCCGACCCGGGTGTACCGGGGTGGCCCGGACGTCCAGAATGTTCCAGTGATTGATGCGTCACGCCGCGCCGGAATTTTGCACGGCCCGGACACACGGACAGTGATGAGTGTGGTTTTGAATAAATCACTGGCGGTTATGTTCGTTTCGGATCCCATATCACTAGATAAATAATGTGAAAGAACAAATTAGACATTTTAAAATTGTGGCGAAATGGGCTAGTTGAAGGGTACTCGCAGCTGTTGAACGTCTGTGTGTCGTCATGTCGAACATGAGCTGAAAAGTCTCAAAATTGTCTAATTCCGCTTGTCACGTTACACAAAGACGGAGTAACAGTATGTCATAATATTTAAATGGAGCGTCTAAAGAGGAGACAAATAAATTCTATATTTGTCTACAAACAAGTCTTTACGTCATGTACACAACCCCGGCTCATTTGATGTGTGCTCGCTCTTCAGGTACCTACTTACAGTACTCATCAAGTCTTGCGCAGACAAACAAGACGTGAAGACTCGATTATCATCATCATCCATCCGGGATAGGACATCTGTCCTATGGACCTATGTCCAGCAGTGGATGTCCTATCCTGGATGGCTTGGAAGATTGGTCCTTGTGGAAATCAATAGGCGGGATCTATACCTCGCCCGTCTGTGTTCATAATTGATTAATAATTATTAGATAGGTTAATTAAAGGATTAATAATTGATTTCCACAAGAACCGGTTGGAAGCGGCTCGTATCCAGCCCTTGCCTGTGATCTTAGTCAGGACGTCTGTCCACCTGGTCGGTGGCCGTCCAATGCTGCGCTTGCCAATCCGTGGTCTATATTCGAGAACTTTTCGACCCCGACGGTCATCAGTTCTTCGAGCTATGTGCCCTGCCCACTGCCACTTCAACTTGCTAATCCACTGGGGTATATTAGTGACTTTCGTTCTTCTACGGATCTCCTCATTTCTGATTCGATCACGTAGAGAAACCCCGAGCATAGCCCTCTCCATAGCTCGTGCGACTCTGAGCCGGCTCAGAAGCCCCTTAGTCAGAGACTGGATGACTGTTGCCACGTGCACGCGAACATACCTGCATGCGCTCGACATTCATGTATTCTGTCGATACTTCACAAGAAAGTAATAATGCAATTTAAAAGGCGTGTCGTACCCACCCCACCTCACCTCACCTCACCCGGCGCCGTCGCCGCCGTAGCGTCAAGCTAATCTAACTGCGTGAGTTCGATCCCGTCGGCGACAGTTAATAACTTTTTGATTTGAATCAGACGTCAAACGTGACTTGGCTGCTCCGATGCGACTGCCGGTGTTATATACTACGCAAAATTGAGTGCTTTAAGATACTTATATATATAAATGCGGCTCCAGTGATTTCACCTGCTGACATGCTGCAGAGCGTAGTTTTATTTTTCAATAACATCATTAAGCTATAGTATTAGACTTGTGTGTAATTTTAGTTATAATGTGAATAAAGATGATTTTCCGTCGCTTACACTGCCCCGAGCAATCACCGCGGCGCCAGCCATGACTGGTGTGTTGGGAACACCATCGCCACGCACGAAAACATTCGTTTCATTAATGACTGCAACATTGATGCTGGTAAAAAGCTCGCCAGATGGCACCACTGCTTTAATACATAACATACAAAGGTATTTTAGATATTCAGTACCAAAGTTATTGGTCAAAAATTCATCCAACGTGTAAAAATAAAGCATGGTTGAAAATAATTTAATTGATTATTTCATAAAAGTTATTTTTCTAAGCAATTGCCAGAATCTGTGTTGCGGGGGTTACATGATACATGATGAGATGATAAGTTAGCAAATGATTTAATAGAAGAACGAGAGTACCTATAAAATCAGCTGTTATATTAATGATCTGTTGCTATTATAAGGTAAGTTAAATTTTTTCTTCGCGTACAAATTATAGCTTGTTTTTTTTTGGTAAAAAGTTGGTAATACGCCACATTGTAGGTAAGTTACTATGATTGAAGAAAAGAATGACTGGTATTATGTATAACAGGGATTCCTAAAGTGGTCTGAGGGTAACAATCGACCCTATTAGTTGACACAAGTTCTTATTTTAGCTTTCATCCTTTTCATACGACTGCCTATGATGATGATTTTCAAAAAGTAATGACCTATGTATGTTATTTACGTAATTTGTTTTAATAATTATGAATTATTTAATGAATTCTATGTCTAATATTAAAACTCACGTTCATAATTACTTTACACTGTTTTTTACGGGTATAACGTGGTACTTACGCGTAGTCAATATCACAATCGACAATTGTTTCACAAGACAATTGGCTTCTTCCGGAAGCCTTCGTCAGGCTCTTGAGTGCGGTGCGTTAGTCGCAACGTCCCGTCTCGCACTGCGGGCGGCAGCGCGTGATGCTCGACAGGACGCCGCGGGCTGTGGAAACAATCGAAACAACTGTCGATCGTGATATCGACTACGCGTAAGTACCACGTTATACTCGTAAAAAACAGTGTAAAGTAATTCTATGTCTATTTATTTTGTTAAATTTTGATGAGAAGATGATGTCAAGTTTACTCACTTGGCCCAGAACAGTTTGACTGTTAAGTTGAAGAATGGAGCTAATTGGATATAATTAAGTGGACTGTACTCAATAAGAACTGAACATAAACAATAAAAAAAATGTTATTTATTAACCTTTAATCTACATCCTCATCATCATCATCATCTCAGCCATAGGACGTCCACTGCTGGACATATTATGCCATATGCCTCCCTCATATATTTTATCTACATATTCATAATTAAATATAATGTGTTAGATACACATTATATTTAATTGTGAATGTGAAAAGTGATGTTGTTTTAAATTTTGATTCAACTATGTATAATATGTATATTTTGTTTTTAAACATGTACATTTATTTAATATATTTATATTACTCCTTATTCTAAGCATAAGCAGGTCCGTGCGCGGTTTTGCTCTTCCAAGGTCTTACAAGCGCCTTAACTGCAACACGAACGCGATACTGAATCAAACGTCCGCTGCCAATCTAGTAAAATATGACGTAAGATTCAAGTGACAAGACCGAGTAAATTTGTATAATAAAAGTTGAAAGCTTTCATAAACGACGGCTTGTACCGCTTGTGGCTAGTTAAGGGCGGTCGAGGTAATTCGCTCTCTGGCGCTGACGCGGCGCCGCGCCGCCCGCGCCCGCCCCCCGGCTACTTACTTCGCTTAAACGGTGTATTGTGAAACACTCTTCATGCTACCAGCGTCAGATGCAAATTGGTAAATGTTCTATCGACCAAGCGGAGGGAAATTGTAGGAGGGAAACCTCAAATCGGCTTAGAGTGTCATTTAATGAACTACATATACAATTAAGTTATCTATAGGCTGGCAATAGCTAGTGGCTCAACTGTTACTGTGGTGGTTCTTGATGGTTGCTGATTGTTGATAAGTTAATTAAGGCATTTAACGCAGTCACAAACCTATCTCTGCACTAGGGTACCCAGTGTCGCGGAAGGTGGACTCACAACCATATTACTCAAACATTTACAACCCGAGAACATACAGGTCGCAACAAATAACAAACAGATAGTCATCGTTCTAAAGTCAACGCCACTGATCTCGGAGCCACAATACAATGAACTGGATTGAATGAACATATTTTTACAAAACATAAGATGTAAGTTTACGTTGATACTACATAATCAAAATTCATTTATTTGCATATAACATTTAAAATACACTTTACGAGTATATACGTATTATATACACATTATACACTTAGGGCGTGTTCAGTGGCGCGAACAATTTACAAAATATTTTTTTGCTGCAACTCTATAAGTAGGTGTAGTACTTATGCAAATGACATGGCCCCAATCATTAAGGTAATCTCAACGTAGTTACAAATGTAATACTCCCAAATGCGGAAAAAGGATCATAATATAAATAAGTGAAAAAGATGATACAATTTCCCAGGATGGCAGAACAAGTGCTAAGGGTCGTGCACGAATAATACATAAACCATCAACTGAATATTTTGTTTTGTAAGGACATGTCCGTACGGTATTGTAAAATAACGATGTTTCTTGGAATGGTTTGAAACCATGGTTAAAGGAACGAACAAAGTCATACAATCATAATGTTTTTATGATTTCAACTTTTTTATGGTAAATAAATAATGTTGCGATAAAATTCGATGAGCATACTAGTTGTTGCCAGCTGATATTCTGCTGACTGCTCGATCTGCTACCTGCCAGTAGTTTATCTAGAATGCTAGAAGCCTTACGTTATTTATTACACTAAGTACAGTAAAACCTAATATTTTGAGCTTTTATTTATTTATTTTTTAATATATGTCTGCTTTCTAAAATTACTCTTTCAGCAGAACGATCACAATAAAATTATCACAATAAAGCATGCGTGTGTGCGTGTTTACATAACCAGTTTTGATTAAGCTTGTATTCGAAATGTGTTGTTATTTTTATCAATATTTAATATTGGTCCAATATTTTATGAAAATGTTTCAAAGTACACATCCTTTGTGTATCACATTGTTGTAAAGTCGACTTCGTTGTAGATTTCCCTAAAATGATCTCGGGAAAGCGGTACTCCTGATTCGGCAACCTCTTCGCACCTGTCACCGGTATATAGGTAGCTTTACTTTTTCCCTCTGGGGTGAAGCCAGATTTGGGTATAAAAACGTAAATAGATTTGACCAAAATATTTTTTATCTTTGTTTTTTTATGAATTTCACCACAAGTGAGGAAAGGTTGCATGAAGCGATGCCTAGGCGGCTGTTAAGCTGACAGATTCAATACAAATTGACAAAATATATTATATACCTTTAAAGAATTATTATAATAATAACTTTACGTGCGTTTCTGGTTATTTTTAGGTTTTACCAGGTGCCGACGACCTCGCGGGATCTCGCAGGCAAAAGGGGCAGGAGAAATCCTGATGCGTATTACAAATATTATAAAATATACCATATGGATGACCTACGAGCTAAATGTGTTACTAATCAACTCTTACACATTTTAATACTATTTTATCCCTAATAAATTAGTAAATGAATTGTCTCATGTGTGGCTTTTTTAATTCAGCATTTTAGACATATATGGCTTTCACTACCATCAAATGGTAAAGCCTTAACAACATGCACTCCCGCAATGTCACGACACGCGCGGCCATTTCCACCGCTAGAGTGACATACCTTGTCAGCGTTCACAGAACTCTGGAGCCTGGTGGCTGTGTGTGATGTGACACAGTGGGCCTCGTCAGTTATTCCGTTAGTATCCAAAATGGCCGAGTTGTTAATTCGCAAACGTGCGCTGGCCGCTAGCCAACAGTGAAGTTCCTTATCCCGGTAGATTGGAAATCACTTGGATGTATGAAAACGGTCGACTAGTACTCCAGGAAATAATAATGTAGGGCATATAGTGGAGAGTACAAGGCCACTTGTAATCATATTTGTCCAATTCGTCTAATTACAAATGTTCGACTTTAATACTAATAAATATAACAGATGGCGCCACAAACTTTTCTACATCACGGTGACAAGATTCTCCGGACACGGATGTTATCTTAGTGAAAATTACCTTCGCCGCAAATTCCGGTGACGCCGTAGATGCCGCATGTGGCAAACAATTAAATCGTCATATCTAACATAGACTACCTTCGGGCATTTCCGGACTGAGCACCGTCTGCGCTCGTACCCCTCGGGAGAAGCTGTAAATCCCGGTAGAGGCAAACGGTATTAGTCCGTTAGAAAAAAAATAAGAGCTTCGGGCATCTTCGGTACATTACTACCAATTTGTTTGTAGACTACAAATTTATAAAATAAGAAAAAATTAAATTACAAAGTTGTAACAGACAATCAAATGGATTGTATTATTTTGGGATGAGCTTCATTCTTCATGGACAACGAGCTATAAATAATCAAAGTTGTCAACTATATAGTATATCACCAGTATAATTAGATGCGAATATGGTACAAATGTATCCATAACCTTCGCTAGGAGGTTACGTGTAAAAGGGCATCTGCACTTCCCAGTAAAATTGTCTCTGTTTAAGCTATTTAACGAACAGTAGGTACAATTACAATTCAAAGCAAATCATTAAAGTATCCACACACTTAACATCAACACATAAAAAATATATTTGAGAAACTGAATTATTTTTATGTAGAGTTTTCACGAAATTAATTGATGTGCTGTCTTTTTTTTTATTAATTTGTTTTAACTTTACAGGCTTAATATTTTACAACAAGGTATATATAGCATATACAACGAAGTATAATCACGCCGAAGCAAGTTGAAGTGGCAGTGGGCAGGGCACATAGCTCGAAAAAATGATAGTCGTTTGGGTGGTAAGGTTCTCGAACGGAGACCACGGATTGGCAAGCACAGCATAGGATGCCCACCCACAATTATGACTTGTGAAGATCAATGGAGAAGGCATATGTTCAGCAGTGGACGTCCTATGGCTGAGATAATATATATATATATATATATATATTTCTCAGCTATGTGCGTCCACTGTTGGACGTATGCCTCCTCCATATAGGGGGGATTAGCCAATACTCGCCACGCTTGGCAGGCGGGTTGGCGAGCGCATAAGAGTTAATATATAGAATGAGAGAATACATAATGCATATGTAACGGAAGCAATGTAAATTTACGTACTTAGATGTAACTATCGATGAGGACAACATTGTTACCATTTTTTCGCAATAAAGAATATTGATTGATTGATAATGATGATAATGACACTAGACGTAGATTTTATACTGGTGACTGCGAACGACTGGGGCCTGAATACGCTGTATTTGGCGAGTGAATCAATTATATATCAAAACAATTTAGTGTTCAATTGATTGTAGAAATGTTTACCAAAAAACTAATAACTACAACCATACATCAAAAGATTCATAAACTAACGAAGTATGATATCGAAGTGTTCCTATAAAATGTACATATGTTACAGTGTTCGCGACTGTACTCGCTCTGAATTACCCTCTCTTTGCGTGTTCGCTTCACTCCATCGACAGCGGTAGCGTCTGTGAATGACATTCGCCGAGTAGACAATAACAATTACAAGTGAATTTTACATCGCGCCTAAGTGTAGGGTGACTGTTGATCCGGATTTGCCAAGATAAGTATGTGAGCATTGTCTTGGGACTTGGCTCAGGATTGTCATATTTCTACATGTTATTTCATCAATCTGATTAAAAATAGCAAACTCCTGTATCAAGTTGTGTATAAATGGACGCCATAGGAGGCCAACTTAAATGTATTAGTATGGACTAGTCTCAGAACTATGAGATGACAAAAGACGTCGACCGTGTAGGTCATAAGCAGTAAATTTTAGCATAAAACATGATATCGAAAATTAATTGAATGCATTGTATTTTAGCAAAGCGAAATCAGGGCTAAGATGGGGTAAGATATGTACTCCCGAAGTTATCAAATAGTCCATAGTTCTAGCAGCGGTATGAGCAGGCGCGTTATCTTGATAAAAAAGAATGCCACTGACACCACTCCTTAGCGCTTGCTATTCAACTCCCCGAAAGTTTGAGGCAGACAACTTCGCAATACCGTCTTCTACGGCCTTCTAGAGGAATTACTGCTACTGGTCCACTGCTAGTAGCGCTTCGACGCGAACATCTTTAGTGGTGCATTCGTCCTTTTCATACACCCATTGCGTGGGTGTTCTGTTGCTCTGTGAGAGTATCGCAGCTGTACGAGTAGATCGGAGATTAGTCAGTTGTTAGGACGTAGGGTACCTACGTTTTGATAAGTTGTTTCTTTGAGCCTTTAAAGCCTATCAATTCGTTCAGATTTTTGCTCTTCGGTGAGAGAATGAGGTATCCATCGCAAAGCAAGTTTCCTAACTAAAATGTTCATGCAGGATAGTGGAAACTGCCTGTTATCCAGTCTTCAGCTCAGTCTGAATATCTCAATCTGTAATTTTTCTACCCTCCCGCAATAGCCATTCTGCCATGATGTTATTCTCATTAGTTACTGCAGTTAGTTCGTCGGCCGAATCTGGGGTCATCATTTAGGTTATCTCAACCACGTTTAGATTCAAGAAACCAATAAGAAACATAGTCGCTTACACAGGAATAGACTCTCCAAAAGCAGGCTGTACATTTTGGAAGATTCTTTGATGGTGAACCTTCGTTTATAATCATAGAAGATAATAGCATTAACATCGTCCCGCGATACGTCCATTGTTGCAAATAAAAGAAGAGTGGCAGAAAATATTTAAAAATATTCGAAAAAACAACTACCCACTCGTGGCTAATGATTTTCACGAAAGAGTATGGAGGTTAGGGTGTCACCACTCAGGCACGTGTCGCTGAGCTGGCAAAACGTGAAGTCGCCGCGTGCAACGTGCATGCAAGCAGGTCGATACTAGCTTCTAGTTTAGACTCGTGCAAAATTTAATTAATTTGTATTCAAAGCAAAATCTCATTGCAGTTGTAGGACCTCTAGTTAGTTATTACGGCAGCGCTGGTTTACCCCTACTGCTTTACCTACTACTTTAGTTTAGCACATTATGCTGAGTAGGGGATCAATTACTTATGGCATGCGCTTACGATTATACTCATTTTATTCATTGTGTTCTCCTTAACAAATGTACGTGTCATGTACATATGATACGTGGTAAATTATATGTTTTATTTTCTGTCTCATAGATTAAAGTTGTTCCACAGAAGGTCCTCCGGAGTACGCTTGCAATGGCATCATTAGTTCATCATCTTCATCATAACCATTTCAGCCATAGGACGTCGACTGCTAGACATATACCTCCCCCATTGATCTCCACAAGCACCGGATGGAAGTGGCCCGCATCCAGCCCTTACCTGTGATCTTAGTCAGGTCGTCTGTCCACTTTGTCGGTGGCCGTCCTATACTGCGCTTGCCAGTCCGTGGTCTCCGTACGTGAATCTTGTGACCCTGACAACAACGGCCATCAGTTCGTCGAGATATGTGCCCTGCCTACTGCCAATTTAATTTAGAAAGAAAGAAAGGAACCGTACTTCTCGATCTTTACGACAAATTTTAATGTTTTGAATGATTTTGAAGAATGGTAACCCTAGCTCGGTCACAGTCACAGCATTTATTTGACTTAAACCCTTCACGTTTATCGTCAATGCACATAAAAGCCTTGCATCTTAAATAGAACACCGCTTCGACAACCCTTCCACGTTTCATCCATTTTATTGAGAGGATTGGCGGAAATCAAATGATCTGGCACGTACGCGATTTACCTTTCGTCCCACATGACCTTTATTCGCATCCAATAAGGTTTATATTATACCTGGTGTGATTGCTGTCTTTTTATAAGATTGGATAGGTTCAATGTTAGAAATTCCCGATAGATATCGTGGAATAGATTGCTAAAGTCTAGATTGTGTTTGTTAGTTGCGGATTAGGTTAATAGGAACCTTTTGTTATTGGAGTAGAGACCGGTGCCAACATAAAAACCATATAACGTTGCTTACGGTTGTCATGTTGGCAATAATACTGATTTCGTAAGTGGCTAATCAGTGAAACACAAAATCATGAAAATGCCGAAATGGCATTGACCATTAGGATTGAAAGAAAATTATAGTACTTTAGATAAAAAAAAATATCTCTATTTTTGGCAAAGCATTTACACTTCACCCCTTTATATACAGCAGGTTGGAGAAACATAAGCTATGGGGATGTGCTACTCTCAAAGTAAATAAAACCCGCGAAAAGAATAGATGGCACATCTAATCTTTATTATATTTATTATGCCTATTGAGTTGTATACCTATTGTGAATAAAAAATAAATGAAAACAAGGCGCGTCATCTTCGGAAAAGCAAATTCAACCAATATTTATTTGAATTGCTTTATAAACTCTAATGTATTCTTTTTTCATAATTTTCTCAGTTGAAGTCCAGTGACGACGTGATGAAATCACGCAAGATTGTCCTATGTTGACTGCCTTCCAAGCTGCCTGACTGGTTCACAGATACTCATAGTTGAAGGTTGTTAGCCAGGTCAGTACCCAACCATGTCGCACCGACGATACCTTCAACGGAAGCTCAAGCCTGAGTTGAGGATCTATCCAGCAGTTGTCTAATTAATGGTCAAAACTCGCCACCATAATCCTTAAAAACATAAAAGATACCGTAGTCATAAGACTTAAATTTACCTAGCAGCATTAGACTCATGTGTCGTTTTAACTCGCGTAGTCTGTGAAATGAGATTCCGCAACATTCCGCACTTCCTATTTGGGGTCAGCAGTTCACGCGGCCAGCGAAGCGGACGCCCAGATACGACGTGTTGAGTTATGTTCTCCACGATGGTGAAAAATAGCTCCTGAATTGTGCAAGTGTGTTTTAGCCATACGGACCAAACATTATTGATTCTAGTGAGTCCAGGTTTACGATACGTATACGCATAGCTGAACTAAGGCTGATTACAACGCGCAGCTGTTTCTTAATACGTACGTCACAATAATAAACAACACAATGGTTGCAGCAAAACTATGATTAAAAAATTGGTTGTCTGTAAAGTCGGTTTACGGTCGATAGATTTACGTGATAACGACATAATCATGTATGACTTTGACTTTGACTTTGACATTGACATTGACCATTGACCATTGACCATTGACCATTGACCATTGACCATTGACCATTGACCATTGACCATTGACCATTGACCATTGACCATTGACCATTGACCATTGACCATTGACCATTGACCATTGACCATTGACCATTGACCATTGACCATTTACCGTTACGCGGAACGTTACTATTTTTCATTTTGGCATTCATCAATTTATAAAACGTTATCACGTCAAAAGGTAGCCGGTAGGAGACTGGCCAATAGGAGTGGAGACTTACTTTCAAAAACTAGGGTTGAACAGTATATGTTACATAACAACGAAAAAGAGGTGCACATTTTTTTATAAATAATATCTGATTTATTGAGTTTGTGTTAGTTTGCTTCCTAAACAACGAATCTATTCCTGGTGGACACTGCTGCTTTACAACAAAATTAAACCATACACTGTCCGCACCGCTTATAGCAATGCAATCATATAGTAAAACCCGCCTTCAATCTACCCGCGTTTTATTAATATTTTCGCTGCATCGCGAGACTAGTCACCATCTGGACCGCATCCTATGCTACAATCCTCTCGCGCCCCTCCCACTGGGAGGCCCTGAGCAGGTACTCAGTCGAGCTGTGGCCTTCACACGTGAAAGATTAACTAAACAAGCTTCGATTGAAATCTCCCACAATTTAAAAGTGTACTATTTCGAATGAATTACTAATGAAAAACTATTCGATTCAGAGCTCTTCGAGTACTAAGGAACCTATTTGATAATGTATAAGTCCCGTGTAACAAAATTTCACTGTTTAAAACCTTCGTTGGACTATTTCGTTATTAATAGAAGTCCAGAGTAGAATATTCAATTACCTATATTAACGAAATATGAGCCTTTTTTGCCGACGATCTTAAGCTCTTCCGAGAAATAAGCTCTCAAAGTGATTGTCTTAGATTACAGAATGAATTAATATAATTAATCAATGGCGTTTGATAAATAAAATAGAATTCAATGTTTGTGAAGGTAATGTAACCACGGAATCTGATACATTTAAATTACCACTCAAAAAACTTAGTTATGTATAGCATGAATTAAAGAAATTCTTAATAAAATACACAAATTGTCTAAAGCTTACCTCTAGCGAGAGGAGACTAGACTAGAGATATTACCAATTTTAATTCTAGCCAGGATTTTGATATATTTCGCGTTTCCAAACAAACTATCATTTCTTTGCATCACAGTATCACTAGATAAATAACAGTGTCGAGTTCAACTTAAGTATGAAATTGCCGGTTTCTGCTGAAAACTTGAAACTCGTTTTATTCTAAGATGTAACCTAAATATTGAATCAAAATATTTAGCATTATTATCTATACATTACTGCCATCGTGCGTTCAATTATGCCTTTACGATAGAACTCTCGGGATTTACATTTGGCAAGCTGTGTGGAAACATTTCGTACTGCCTCCTGAGAAGAAAATTGTCCAAATCACTATAAAAATGGTAGTCCGTTGGAGCAAGGAGTACGGGTGCTGGCGTGTGGTTTCTAATGGCAGCTCCTGTAGGGTGACAATGGTTTCTCGTGCGGTGTGAGGCGTTATCGAGGAGCAATCATTGTGAAGATATATTCTCGAGTCTGGGCTGTTCCCCTGCCAGTTCCGCCACCATTGTTCGAAGTTCAGCGCAGTACACATCTACAGTTTGACCAGAGCTGCTATTAAAATATAGTAAATAACTGAGTAATGGTGAACCAAATAATCGTAACGTAATATTATACGAGGTAATCCCTAGAAAAGAAAACCTAATCACATTAGGCCGGGTAACGTTGTATTTCATAAATAAAAGATCCACCTAATTCCCTACAAACAGATCGTCTGCCAACACAATATATTCCAGTACCTAAAATACATTATTCATAAGGCTAATGACCTTCCCAGCTATCAGAGTAAAATATCTCAAATGAAAACTAGAACTTGCATTCACTGTGATATGGTAACCCTTATACCTACTCTCGCGTAGTTTTATCACGGTTTTCTTTATAAAAACAAATCATTTGCAACACTGGACTTTTTCAAAAGACGGCTTTAGAACACACCGAAAAGCCAAGACAAGAGAGAGAATTTGGAAACATCGGTGGTATTTTTACAAATATCGCTGTCAGTATTTAGTACATTTGATGGGGTGCCCCTACGTCAGCTATATATATATATATATATATATATATATATATATATATTTTATTTTATTTTATTTATTAACATTCACACAAGGTCTTCAGGTCCCAAACTAGGCAGAGCCTGTACTATGGTAACCTGATGACTGATATATATACTTATATACATATACACACCCAGACACAGGTCAAACAGACATGTTCATACACACAAATGTTTGACCTGTCCGGGAATCGAACCCGGGACCAGCGGCTCAGAAGGCAGAGTGCTACCAACTGCGCCAACCGGCCAGTCGATATATATATATCGTACTATATATATAGTCATTATGTTACAAAAGGAATTTGATTTATCCCCTATTTTATCAGTTGTTGTGTTTACGTCACCAAGGCTGCACATTAACTAATAAACAGGTTCGATGTTTGGACCAGTTTTGTAACTCTAATAAAAAAAAATTCTACTAATAAACGTGCTTAACAGAATGCGAACTTGTACATTTAATAACGATTGTACCTTCACATCAGCAAGGAGTGGAATTTGTTGCCAGTGTCGGTGGTTACCCTACACTCAGACGAGATGTGTTCTAGTCACGGGAGTAGTGGTGTTTCTGGGCAGGTATGATCCGTAACAGGCATCAATAACATTAAATATGATGTATGATAGCGTTAGCTTTGGTAGGTATATACAGATAATAATAGCTAATAAGGCTTATACATACGAATATAATTTTTTCCTTTATTCAGGGCACGATGATACGAATTGTTGTGCGTGGATTACCATGATTTTTACATGAACGAACTTATACTGACTATTTTTTGAAGATTTCAATTACATAAAGAATAAATATTACATAGATATTATATAACATAGAAAATCCTTACCAGACCTGAATTTGAATCCCTATTATTTTAAATATCACAACAGTGGTACCACTGCCTCATCTGATGTTAAGTTTCGACGCGGTCTACGATGGAGCACGCAGGCCTAGAGGGTACCTATGCATTCACTGGCGACTTGAAGACTCCAGGATTGTACGCATCGGGAAACTTAGACTCGCAACGAGTTCCATTCCTTGGCAGTACGCACTAAGAAATTTGAAGAAAACGCTTAGTACGTATAGGGGGCATATCTATCATATAGCGATGCCGCGTTTCCGTAGTTCTAGTTGATCCTCTAAAATACTGGCCATAATCTTCTACTACTAAGCCACAGAGATCTTGTTTTAAAAAACTGAGTTTGTTTAATGTTACGGCTAATTGGAGGGCTCTTAGCATAATTTATCAATAACATCTTATCTTATCAACTAGGTAACCCAAAAGTTCTTGCGATTTTGACTTAAATAAGAGAATAATAGCAGTAGCACTCGATGTGAGAGTTCGCCCGGGTAAGAGCAGTAGCGCTCTATGTGAGAGTTCGACCGGGTAAGAGCAGTAGCGCTCTATGTGAGAGTTCGCCCGGGTAAGAGCAGTAGCGCTCTATGTGAGAGTTTGACCGGGTAAGAGCAGTAGCGCTCTATGTGAGAGTTCAACCGGGTAAGAGCAGTAGAATTCTATGCGAGAGTTCGTCCGGGGAAGTACTGTCACCATATATATTTCTCCAGGCATTAGTTTCGCATCACGGTGTTCCGGTTTGAAGGATATATTATTGGTAGTGATTCGCTTATTCAACTGAACTAAACTAAAATTTTGGAAAACCAAATCAGGTGTTATACGGATACGATAAATTCTAATTTAGTATGAGACTTATCAATAACATCACTAAAATTAAATGTATTTATTAAATTTACGGGTAGTTTTAGCGAAATTAAGTCGCCACTTATTTGGTGACTATTAAAACTACCCGCAATTGGCCAGCAATGGAATAAAACTCGTCTAATATTAGTGAGAGCGTTGTATGGAGTTATACAAATTTGAATTTTAGCGTAAATAGAATACGTGCTATTTCAATTTGAAAAATTTTAGTGCATTTTAGCTAGTTCGTGTGATTAACAGAATTACGGCCTTTGTCCGGTAAAATTACAGACTATACAGACATGAGATTTATCAACTTTATGTCTCAGGGTGACGAGCGCAGAGCAGTTCTTTACAAATTGTGGTAAATAGGCAGAGATTACGACTTAACATCCTGTGGGCTTTTTGCTTGTTCCGTCACCTTATCCCATGATAAAAAACCTGCAGTTGCACTTCACATGCAGAAATGAATTTATGTGTCGTTTATTATTTATTTCGTATATTTATAGTTACGCATTGTATTTTAGATTTATCTTTTAAGTTAATTTTACAATTTAATGAAAATAAGTCATGTGTTGTAATTTTATAATGAACCACCAAGCCGACCGTTTAAATCCTGTCCGGTGAATGTCTTTGATGTGAATAAGTATTTCAGAAGTTTGTTGTTACATAATGGAATGTACATACATTTCGGAAGCTTTCGACAGGATCTGGAGTGCAATACTCTAGTGATAGCATTCCGATACCCCAGGATTACTATAAAGCAGGTATATACAGTTGATTTATACTATGAGCTGAGAAGTACGTCCTTATCGTCGTTACTTTTTTTACATAAAGTAGATCCTTAATCTACCAGTTTCGTAAAATAGGTTTTTATCACGCGGCCGCAATGCCTCCATTGTTTACAACGAGTACAAAGTACATATACACTCTTCTTAGGTAAAGATAGATATCATTTATAGTTATATATAAAGATTTGAATATTACTATCAGTGGTTATATATATATAACCATATATAACCAGTATAAACCAGTATGGCAGTATAAAATAGTGCCATAAAGTAGGAGAAGAAAATCTATTTCAAACAATTAATTCTGT
This sequence comes from Apeira syringaria, assembly GCA_934044485.1. Classification (NCBI taxonomy): domain Eukaryota; kingdom Metazoa; phylum Arthropoda; class Insecta; order Lepidoptera; family Geometridae; genus Apeira; species Apeira syringaria. Next base: position 620,876 of record OW203656.1, on the reverse strand, counting down.
TTGTGATAAACATATTGTAATTTTCTAAAATATTATAATACAATATAATACAATAATTCTTTATTGCACTTACCATTATAATAAACTTAAGAATTAATTTACATACACCCATAAACTAAGGCACGTACAATGGGCGGTCTTATCGCTTATGGCGATTTCTTCCAGACAACCTTTGGATGGACAGTAACATAGTGAGTAGTAGTCGGTGGCGCAATATAGTTGGACTAAATTTATATACCTAATACATAAATATCAATAACTAAGTCAATCTTAATAATAAAATACTAATATATATTATACCACATAAATATCAAAATAAATATGATAAGTAATTAAATGCAGATTTCTTTAAACGACAAATAGTGATTATGTACCATTTTTTTTTAAATCTCCAGAAATTCCGCTTCTCTAATATCAAGGGGCAAGGCATTCCACAGCCTTGCCCCGTACAGCTTGAACGGTAAACGACCTGTCGTAATAATGGGAGGTGTGGACAGGTGTGTCAAGTTTAAGGGCATTGGGAGAACGTAAGGGATGTGAAAGTTGTAAAAGCTTAAAACGTTCTTTTAAACAGGAAGGTGTAGCAGGGATAAACAGGATACAGGAGAGACAACGTGTGAGCAATAACATACTTATCAAGCAATGATATTATATGAGGTAGATGTCGCACAAGCGCGCGGAAACTGAGGCATCAAAATTAAGTCAATTGTAGTAATTTTCATTATGACGCGTATTTCAAGCGCAAGTCTAAACATATACCTATCCTTTTCTATATTATTTGTACCGTATTATCTGTCAGCAGTCTGAAAGTATGTTTATATGTCGTAAAGGAACAAAATCTGAGCACCGCGCAGTATGAATATACGTCATCTTTAGTAAAACATCATTGCTTATCAATGCAAAATTCTGACTATTCCACTCGTATATCGAACAAAGCCTGCCATGGATACGTCACTGTCACTGTCACCGCGCCGCCTCGGCCCGGTGACTGTGACGCTGAACGTTGTTTACGGCCTACTCATAACGTGTTTATTGCCTTACTTTTTATGTTTATAGCACTGTTTATACGCGTTTTGACGCGATTTATGTGTATGCTAAGTTGTGATTCATTCGAGGTAATCTATAGAAGATTTCAATGCTACCAACATAAGCAGAGCATAATCATCCCATTACGTCTCCATTGCATTTCACTCGTAAAATCTCTTGACGAATTTCGATGATATTTCTCTTTAAAAATAATAATAAATTAAATTAATATAATAAACTTACAAACATGCTTATTTATGTGACGAATTAAAGAACTGAATACCATCTTGCATTAAATTTATCAATAACAAAAATACTATCCAGACCTTATACAATGCTTGGATATTGTCATATACGCTAATAGTGCGGGAGTGCGTTGAAGTGGCTACATTACGTGGGCTGCTCCAAAAATTGTTATAGAAATAGAATATAGTTTAAATAGAAAAAAAACTTACATCTATTCAAAATTTTCCTCGCCGACCCTTATGCACTTATGCATTCGGGTGCACCACCTTTCAAAACATTCCAAAAATCTCCTTTACCGTGGGTAATGAAATAACTTTGTGACCAAGTTATTTTTTGTATGCTAAAATCGTAACTAATTCATGTCAGTTGTGAACGCCCGTCAGTTGAAGCGAACATCTGTGTGTCAACTAGAAACCAAATTTAAGCGACCTTGAGGAATTTTTTGGTGCATTTATTGTTATGTGTTTACTTAGGTACACTTAATCACACTTACTTCCATCTTAACTCATGTTAAGATTATAAAAGTGTACCTATAGAGTGTAGGCCGCAATTAAGGCGTCAATCAATTATTTCGCAGTTATTCACTTTTCGTTAAATCTTGGTCAATTAATTTATTTAAATACATTTTATTTTAACCTTTCTGTGCACTAAAGTGTCCACCGTAATGATATGTTAGTTTTTGTATTGTTCTACCGCTTTTCTTAGATCATCAAAAAAAGAATGTGCCTCAAAAACAAAACCATTTGTTTATTTGCAAGAAATCATTGTTATTTTAAGCTTTTTATGTCTGCCGTTAGTAGTATTTAAGCTGCTAATAGTAGGGTGCTGCCTTCCTACTTGTCGCTCCTCGTATTTGTCGAAGCAAGCACTCATCTGCCTGTAGGCTACGATGCGTAGTTCCTTTCTTTACGTACAGACTTACCCTAATAACTCTTTCCCAGTAAATGTATATTTTTAAATAAAGCATTCAAAATGAATACAATAACATTCACTTCCCAATTAAAATGTTTTTCTGGAAATCACTTTGTTTCAATGCAACTTAATTTTTGTACACGACAGAGTTAAACCCACGCCATTGTGTTTAATCTCGTTAAAATTGGAGATAAGACAAACCATGTGCGAGCAGTCTTGATTTCAGTAACTATTATAACTGGGCCCATGAAGTCGACGCTATTATTATAAATTATTATAATAATATGAGATGAGAATGATAATTATTATTCAGATTTGATCACCAATGGGATAGAAATGGTGTTGAGTGGAGACCACGGAATCAAAAACATAGCAGAGAACATCCACCGACTAGGCGGACAGATGAACTTGTGAAGAAGAGGCTGGAAGCAGACAGCCTCCATCAGGTCCTTATGGAAATAAATTCGGATTATTATATCCAGTAGTGGACGTCCTATGGGTGACATTATAATGGATATAAAAATTATGACGGAAAATTTAGTTTGCACTAATAACATAATTCTTTTTTTCCCAGCGCATTCGCTAATGTTTATGTAAATATTATTCAATGTCAATTCTATCTTGAACAAATTGTATGTGTATTTTTTGTGACTTTGTGTGTCTATTGTCCATACCTCCCGCGACCAAGGGAATCATAGTGCGTGTGTGTGTAAAAATCAGCCTGACATCATTACAAAAAATAAGCACACGTCCGCATTTATAATATTAAATTACTGAAATTCACATAACACTGTAATAATAATAAAAACAAGACTTAGTTCAAGACTGCCGTAATCTTGCTTTTATTTATTGCTGGTCCTGTCGCATCTCTACATCGGAAGCAGCTGAGCTCATTTCGCGTATTAACGATTCAACGGAACTGAACTGAACTGACTTTTAAATGTATTACGTCATTAATTTCATTATAATAATTCCCAGTATACATTTATTTAAACTATAATATATTAGTTCAATGCTTGAATCAGTCGGTGCAATTGTAGAATATTCCCCTTCGAATTTATGTTAAAAGGGAGAAGAGCTAAATAGACTAGAGTGTGCAGAATACGAGTAGGTACATTAAAATACTGGCGGTCGCCGTGGCGCAGTGGTTAGTGTCAGTGACATGACTGCTGCGTCACCGGGACTAAAGTTGGAGTTCGAATCTCGGCAGGGGCAAACGTTTGTGCGATGAGTGTAGATGTTTGTCCCGGGTCTTGGGTTTTTGTGTGCTGTGATTGTGTGTGTCCATGCCTCCCGCGACACAGTAAATCCTAGTGCGGGGGTCTGAGTGTGATAAAAAAAATTGTTTGAAGGGATAAATTCGGCTACTAGCTGGACTTGGGGACGCTAAAGGTACTAGTGGGACGTTAAAGGAAGAAATAAATCCGACGACTAGTGGAGTGCTACTTTAGCTTAGTTGGACAAAGCGACAGGACGGTATTCTGTTGTCGTGGGTTCAAGTCCCACGAGTAGCCGAAGGTTTTCCTTCAATTAATTTGAACGTAAGCTCCGCCTAGCATGTTAATGCAATAAAAACTCCTATACAGAATAGTTTATTAAAATTTGCAAATATTATCCTACTAATATTATAAGTGCGAAAGTTTGTGTGTATGTTTGTTACTTCTTCACGCTCAAACGGCTACACAGATTTCGATAAAATTTGGTATGGAGATAGTTTAAACGTTGGATTAACACATATGCTACTTTTATTTTGGAAAAAGTATAGTTCCCGTGTGATAATTGAGGTAGCGGCCAAACCGTAATCCACGCGGGTGAAACCGCGGCGGGGCGCTATTAGTTAGTAAAATTTGTGCAGAATAAAGATAAACAGAACTACTATCTCATTCGTTTCTTCTTTTTCTCTTGATGAATTCGGTTCAAATTTGGTTGATTTTTTAAACAAGATGCGACATTTGTTTTGCTATATAGCGTCATCACCAATAGAGTTAACAAGAAGCATATAGAAAGAGGTGTACATATATGTATAATGGTACATTTCACATAATTCATATTCATGTAATCTTCTATTATTGGCAGCGAAGAAGTCAAAACGAGATGATGAGTCTGGCGTGATGCCAACTCGGATCCTGAGAGATAGTGGTGAAACAGTACACCATAGCAACAAATGTAATAAAACGATAAAGGCCAATGTATTTTCATCAACAAATCAAGGTTATATCAATTTTAATAAAACACGTTTATAAGCGTCTCATCTCTAATAGAGGATATCTGTGAGGATTTTCCTAAAATGTTTTCTCCGTTTTGTAGAAAGAAGATGAGAAATATATTATTCCGAATGATAGTTTTTTTCCTTTTTTTATCCGGTTACATCAGATGTTACCTCGGACTTATGAATATGAATATCTTTTATACCGAAATGGATTTCGGTTATGTATTCAAATTGAAGGTTAGTTTCTCCGACGTGTTTTAATATTCAGGTACATAAGTAAAGGAAAAAGTGTGCTTATAAAGAGATTGCTTTGATTGACACTCGGCTTACGAAGATCAATAAGGTCTTTAGCGAAGTGAAGCGAGTCAGAAATTGGGCGTGGCATTAGTAGTCCCGTTAGTCGCGACGAAATATGAATTACTGCGGCCCGCGGTTTCACCCGCGTGGATTACAGTTTTCCCGCTACCTCAACTATCCCACGGAAGCTATACTTTTTCCGGGATGAAAATGAAAATGGGATTAAAGTAGCCTATGTATTAATCCAGAGTTAAAACTATCCTCATACCAAATCTTATCGAAATCGGTGTAGCTGTTTGAGCGAAAAGAAGTAACAAACATACATAGAAACTTTCGCAGTTTTATGCGAATATATATTAGTAGGATCGGTTCGTTTTAATACAAATAACTGGCCATATATATAGTATCCTATTTACTACTTAAAAAATGAAACAGAACGGTAGGTTATATTTTTGCGTGTGACCTCTCTCTGACCTAATGTCAAGTGATGACGTGATCTAAGGTGTAACACGCAAGCATAGAAGGTATCCATTCACTCCGGACTTAAACACTTCAGGATCGTACCTTTCGGCAATTACAGACTTGGCCAGTGAGCACTCTCCGACAGTAGGTACGCATTTAAAAATGGAAGAATAACGCTTCGCAAGTCCACGTGGTATATACGTCTGGTTGACCGATGATTGAGTAAAGAGTGTGGATTTAAATTGTGAATATACCTATAAAGATTCTCACGAAATTCGAATTCGATCTGTCCAAATATAGCGTCTTTATTATCGTGTGTACGTGCCTATTAGATATTGGAAATGGAAACCGTCTGGAAGCTTAAGAACATATATAATAGGTGCTCATGAAATAAGATTACAATCACATGAATGATGAATAACGTGAAGCGCTGTAAGACGAGCGCTCCTCTTTTACCCTTGGATAGGTTATTGATAGTGGGATTAGTAACGGGGCGCTTTCTAGCTTCCCATCAGGGCTCGCTACACCGTCGCTCCCGCTTGATGTCTAAGGATAACAGTAACTGGCAACGAAGAGCTCACTTGCAAATGCCACTAGCTGTCACCCGTCCAAGGTGTAACCGAGGAGTATGTTGCTTAAACCACTTGGTCGGTTAATATTGCATGGTAAGTCCCACTACAAGACCTTCCACTTGTAAAATAATATTTATTAAAACTCACGTTTATAATTACTTTACACAGTAAGAACCGTGTATAATGTCCACTTATAATGTATCCTTATAACAATTTTTATTGTTCAAAGAAACAAATATCTCGTTGACAGATGAGACAAGCGATCATTAGCGATATCTCTGAGCTATCGAGAACGTGCCATATCTAGCAGCTCCCGTAGGTCAGGCTATTGTCGGCGCTTTGTCTTGTGTTTACGTCGGTGAGGGAACTGGTTCAAAAACCTTTATATAAACATTATCTTTACTTTTTGATTGCTTTACTTTCTGTCTTTACTATATATAATTGTTATTTTCTAAATACAGTTATGCCATCGCTTTCCATTGTTACCCATTTAATATTATAAAAATATGATGACATGAATTTCCAACAAAATATGTGAAATAAACTATAAATGCAGTTTAGTATCTATAACTTTTCATACCTTTTCGAAACGATGATAGCTCAGCGGGAGGAGCGTTGGCCGACAAACTGACGGACACTGGTTCGATTTCTAACAAGAGCTTGAGCTTCCGGTGAAGGTAACACCGTTATCAAATCCCCAGCATGGTGGTAGGGTACTTTCGAGTACCCACCTAGCTAGCTACCACCCTCAAGTTTGAAAAACTGTCACCAAAAGCAGTGGGTTCAGGCAGCAGTCCTTGAGAGCCAGTGAGTATTCTAGGTCTAGCGTGATAACATCTTCGACCACATCGTCACTGACCATCAAGTGAGATAGTGGTCAAACGCTAGACCTATATAGTATAAAAAAAAAAAATACACCAACTGCCAGAATTTAAATGAGGTTCTACCGCAAACGGGATACATAACAAGAAAACGCACACAAATAGGTTAACGTTTGAAACAGACGAGTCTTTGATGTGGGATCGAGCCTTATTTAAAACAAGCCTACAGTATAATAGGCTTTAATATAATATCATAATCATAACTGGTAACACAATGTGTGTTACTAGTGATGACTTACGGAACTGAAACGTGGTCTCTGACTATGGGCCTTCTGAGCAGGCTCAGACTCGCACAACGAGCTATGGAGAGGGCTATGCTCGGGGTTTCTCTACGTGATCGAATCAGAAATGAGGAGATCCGTAGAAGAACGAAAGTCACCGACATAGTCCAGCGGATTAGCAATTTGAAGTGGCAGTGGGCAGGGCATATAGTTCGAAGAACCGATGGCCGTTGGGGCCGAAAGGTTCTCGAATGGAGACCACGGACTGGCAAGCGCAGCATAGGACGGCCACCGACTAGGTGGACAGACGACCTGACTAAGATCGCAGGCAAGAGATGGATGCGGGCCGTTTCCAACCGGTCCTTGTGGAAATCAATGGGGGAGGCCTTTGTCCCATTGTTCTATGGCTGAGATGATGATGATGATGATGATAATATCATCACTAACTTACACAATATTTGACTATATACAGTATTTGAACGTTATAGATCGAGCAGCTGACGTGGTGTTCAGTGAGGATGTGGTCGAAGGACTCACGGTACATCTACAGAGTCTAAAGGACAGCCTGAACACAATTTGTGATTTGTAATAATGACTTTCCAATCTTGAGGGTGATACTTAAAGAGAAATGGAAAGCCTACCGCCATGATGTGGATTTTGTAATAATGTTACTTCCACCAATAGCGCGAGACCGGTGTAGATATCGAACCTGCGACCGTTAGGTTGTCAGCCGGCGCTCACACCGCAAATCCATCATCTTTTCAAACAGTTTGCGTGTAATTTTTAATTGACTTTAAAAAAAGAAGGTTGCACAAAAAGTTTGTAGGTTGTGGAGGGTAATCTCTGGTTCTTCTGAACCTATTTTGAAAATTCTTTTACCAATAAAGAAATTCCAGTGTTTACCACGTGAGTCCTAGTCGGTTTGTTACATTACAAACGGTACATTCTTGTTTGGTCAGTTATCCTTAGTATCGCCGATAGGTTTATGTGAAAATATTGTATATATATATATAATACATATATATATACATGTATTGTATACATATATAAAATATGTACGCCTTCACGGTTTTATTATTGTATATAAAGATATACATCATTATATATTATCACTTTGTCCGCAAACTTGAGACTCGAAATACAAGAAAAAAACATTGAGGTATATATAGTCGCAAAACAATCATAAAAACCCCGTCAACTTTACCTCATATCTTTAATCCTTATAGAACAATATCCGTCTTCCGGATATCAATCAAAGCTTACCTTAAGTTTGTACCAAAAGTAAGGTTCCGTATATAACTGGGACATTAGCAAGATCAATAATGCTGTACGGGCCCCGGCTCGGGAGGCTCGGGGGTACCTCACCAGTCACTCTGGACAAGTTGGCGCCAGTGCGTAGGGATGCACGTTTGCGTATCGATGCTTTTGTGAAAACAACGCGTTCGCAACAGAATCGATAAAATATTTTAAAAAAATTATTAATATTTATTACACTCGATACATTTGATAAATTTTTTTCCAAAATGTAAGACCGAATGAATCCTTTTCTAAACAAAATTGTTCGGGGCTCTAATCACGGGTAAGTAGGTTCTTGAGTGGACTGACTAACAAGTGCAGCGTAGATGGGCCTGTTGTGACGTGAGTAGTGCCTTTTTCGATTTTATAGTAAAGCCGAGAAAAATGTGAGTGTTGACTCAACACAAATTTCAAGTTTCATTGTTTGTATACATGCTTATAAGTTTATTTTCAAGTTGGAATGCAAGTTTTTATGTAATCATTTGTCATACCGAAGTTACTTGGACGTGCGGAGAATAAGTGTTCTTAAAATAGAAGGCGTCATCAAAACGGATCGAATCGACGATAGCCATCCACAACAACCCTCATGAGGCCTGCTCTATTCGATCACTTCCAACAACTTGATTCTCATAGCTAGTGATGATGTAGTTTCGATAAAACTCCATAATTGTGGATTGTGGTGTGTGTGTCCATAAACTTATACTTTGTGGTTCTTACCAATAAAAATTCTTATTACTCGTTTCGTTTTATTATTCGTACCTATTATTCTTATTATAAATATGAATATTAAAACACCTAGAAAATAACACAAGGTAACCTTTATTTAAAAGTCGTGTGGTATATTGGATAACAATGCATAGCCCACGCATATTTACCTGCGGTGTGCATCTGGGACATGTGTAAAAATTTTAATTGCTTTTTGCCGGACAATAAAGTATTTTTACAATTATAGCAATATGAAATCGCATGCAATTTAAATGTAAATTATAAATAGACTACCGTGTAAAAAACTAATTATGAAATTACAATGTTTCATTAAATAATACCTATGTCATAAATTAATAAAAAGAAAATTAAAAATCCCCATTTTTAAATAGTTATTACAAATTTCAAATAACTTTTGACTTTTACAAATTACTTAGATCAAAAATAGTTAATGCATTGTTGGATTCTCAAAAAACACTAACTTGCATAGTCATTTGTTATAGTGGAGACGAAATCAAATCAAATATTAATACTTTTATAGATATAGAGGGTATCCTAGTGGATTACCATGTAGTAATTGTAAACTGAATTTATTTGAATTACGTTTTTCTCTTCGTCAATAAATGTAGTATGTTATTGTTAATGCACAAGCATAATCAAAAAATAACGCAGTAGATGCCATTAATGCAAAAACGATGCATCCCTTCTTCATCTTAAACAAAACATCGACATAACAGAACTCCCTGCGTGCACCATCACTAAAGTACGATAGAACGGTCTCGAATGAAGTTCCCTGTTTTTTCAGTGTTCATTATTTATGTAAGGGTCACAGAGGGCACTCCAGAGCAATCAGAGATTTAGGTTGAGGTCATCACTAGTGGTTATGAGAGATAACCTTTATATTCATACCGTTTCCTTTGACCATTGATTTCAATGAAAAGCCGGTATTATAAGATGAATCTTTGATGTATTGTTTAATTTTTTGCTGTTTGTTTATTTGTTGTCAAAAACAAAATGCTGCTTCTTTTCATCGAATTATTTCACTGGACACACTATAAACAAGCCAGCAGAGATACGAACATAGCTTATAACTTGTGCTATTTAGATATTAAGAGGGAAATAGATAAAATTATTCAAAGTAAAGGTACAACACTAAAGTATATACAAAAATAAGTCAGTCAAAATAAGTAACTCATGAGTCCCCTCCCCGCGCACTCTTATTGTTCTAAGTATCAAACTGTATGCTATTTCTAATACCTACCTCCTGGTACGTGATCCCTTAGCCGACTCTTACGGTTCCCGCGCGTAGAAATACGGAGATACGAATCTAGAGAAAAGATAAAATATACGAATAACTTGCGTCTAAGTGTCGTAAGTCCTCGACGTCTACAATTGACAGCACCTTCCGTTAATATTATTTATCAATTCTCTTTGTTTCACTTTACTACATACCGCAGTAGTTTGCCCGGGTTTGAATAGTTTTATTCCACGAAAAAAACTCGCTACCAATTGGACAGAGACTCATGCTGAGCCACAGACCACAGTTTTCCCACAATTCTTTTGTTTCGCTGTGAGCTATTAGTAAAATAGTAAAGTTGTGTGACTGTACGTAGCCAAATTCGACTCCAGGTTTTGTTCATGAGCAAATATTTATGCAACAACTTGAAAGCGTTTCCAACTTTGATGTTGTTTTATTCAAACCAGTTTCATTCATTGTTTGTAGTTTGAATATTAAACTGTGGAGTAAGGTTAGACAATAACAATCGTTAAATAGCTATAAAGTACAAAAATAACTTTAAAATAGATTATTAAAAATATCTTCCGATCAAAATCAAAGAAAATAAGCAATTTTTCAAATTTTCTTTTTTGATGTAATGAGATATCTTACTAATGTTATAAAAGCGAAAGTTTGTTGTGTACGTATGTTACTCTTCCGCGCTCAAGTGTTTAGTAGTGCGTTTGTTAGACTGATTTCGATGAAATTTGGTAAGGAGATAGATTAGACCCTGAAATAACACATAATCCCGGAAGAAGTATATTTCCCGTGGGATAATGTAGGTAGCGGGAAAACCGTACCCCTCGCGGGTGAAACTGCGGGCCGCTATTAGTTAAAGAATACACGCAGAAATATCTATTTCCTCCATCAGATTATTATTATTATTATTTTTATGGCTCCGCATTACTGGAGACTGAAGTATCAGGCGCTTTACTAGAACATTTATTAGGAGTAGCAGAATAAGAGCAAAAGAGAACAGATTTTTTTTTGTATAAAATGTGTGTCCTTACGGGTGAATTAATTAAGAAGCTAAGATTTGTCATTTAGGGCATTTTCTTGCACTTCCCTACTTATAAAGTGCACGATATTTACGGATACTTAGCGTCTAATAATCCTACTATTATCCTACTAATATTATAAATGCGAAAGTGTGTGTGTATGTGTGTATGTTTGTTACCTCTTCACGCTCAAAAACGGCTACACCGATTTCGATGAAATTGTATAGAGATAGCTTATACACTGAATTAACACATAGGCTTATTTTCATCATCACTATTCTCACCGTTATCACCACACGGTTGTACCCCCGCGGGGCGCCGGTAGGCTACCATAACACCCAAAGGAATCTTAATGAAACACTTTCACTCAAAATGAACAATGTTACCAATATTATAAATGTTAAATGTTTATATGACTGTGTAATAATATAATCTTGAATGGTACAAACATTCAAGATTGATAACTTGAATGTTTTTGGCACAAATTGGTAGAGACAGATTACACTTTGGAGTATAGTGAATGCACGCAAATTATTTTACATTCCGAATATGTATGGGAACGGGAGAACCGCATTCCACGCGGGTGTAACTGTGGGCGCAGTTAGTATATTGTAATCTTTCTATTGCTTTCAAATAATTACATATCTTTAACCCACGAGTGAATATGTATTCTGCGGCGTTGCGTGCTTCATCCTAGACCGCATCATCACTTAACATCTGGTGAGTTGGCGGACAAAAGCTTGCCTGTTCTAAACAAAAAAAAAATATACAATTGACTTATTCAGCGCAGCTATGGGACGTCCACTGCTGAACATATGCCTCCCCATATAGGGAGGATTTGCCAATACTCGCCACGCTTGGCAGGCGGTTTGGAGCGCAGTATGATTTCCTATCCTCAGAAGGCGCCGCTGCCCACCTTCTGGTACGTGGTCCCTTAGCCGACACTTACAGCGCCCACGGGAAGAGACGGGGGAGTACTATTCTAGGTCGGTACCATCACGGCACCGGCTGATTTATTACTTGCATATAATTGATTTTAAATTACAAACTTTATAAACTAACTATGATTATTATAAAACACGGGAATTACTCCCGTAGTAAGTCAGAGGGTTCCGTCTATAATAACTATTAATAATATACTATCAATAACAAAATTGATTTTCTATCTAGATTTTATTTTAATATAGATTTATTTAGCTCTTAGATACATGTTTTAGTAGGTGTAGGTGTCATTAGCGCTGTTCAGTATCAAGCGTTGGGCTCCTTCTATTGTCACATTGGTATTTTCTTATTTTCTACAATTTGAAAATATATTCATTTATTTCCCTTTGTTACAGATAAACAATGCGCCACGTTCTCAAGACTGGATGTGCCAACGCATAAGTTAAAATACATGTAAACAATACAAAAGATAATAAAACTGGAAATGGTAAACCTACAACGTTGTGATATACCTAAACAAATATAATGAATTTATCTAAAACTAGTAAGCACAGTATATATTAATTATATAGGCATTTAAATATCTATTAATAAATGTAATTAATCAAAGATATAAAGTTATGAAATGATAATTATTATATAAAAATAAACAGACCAGTGATAATTAAATTTTTACCATATGGTGAAACCGTCTAACTGATTCTTATAAATAATATTTATTAATCAATATCTAAAAAATGAACATAAATAGTTATAGAAAATGTATAGTCAAACCTTCGTCAACTCTAATGTGTAGCTAAAATGAAAGGACTAATAATAAAATAAAGAGATAATAATGATGTAATAGCAAATATAGTGACAACTCTGGACTAAATAAAACTAAACTTAATAATTAGTGTTAATTGTCAAAATAAAGTGAAGTATGAAACTCAGCGTGAGCGCATATCGCGCGCACGCGTCCGCCCACAAGAAGATCCTGACGTCATCGTACCAGCAGCACTACGGGAGCACTGCAGCGCCTCCATCATGCCATCCACCGACAAATTTCACTCCTCAGCAGGTCAGCCGTAGTTTATTTAAGGTCCAAGTATTGTAATGCACACAAAGAACCGTGTTCGAGACAAACGCCAAGTACCTACGCGGAGGGCTCCCGCTGACATCCTAATGTAGCGTAATTATTAAGTGAATAATTCACTTAATAATTACGCTACATAAGGATGTCAGCGGGGACTGGAACGCACGGGAACTGTATTAGCTTTGATTTTAAATATTGTTTATTTTCATCAATAATTGTGAGGCAAGCCTTATTATAATGGTGATAATCTAACGAACATCTCAAATTAACCTTGTTGTGTATACAAAGGTATATTTGAAGATGTGTTCTAGGTTATAGTTAGGATGACGATAACTATAAAAACAGGATAAGTAATTCGTTCGTGGTAAAGTAGTAACTCAGCCCTGTTTATATTTTTAAAACATATTTACCTGATTATTGTGAGCACGATCTATTTTTTTAATACAAAATAGGCAGGCGTTTGTGTTCTATCCACCTGATGTTAAGTGATGCTACGACGGGTCACGCCTGCCTCGAGGATACTCGTACGTACGCTCGTGACTTGCTACAAGTCAGAATCTCCGTCTGATCATTGCTCCATCGGCTTCTGGATGAAGTCCTAAAAATTATCAATCTTGACATCGACCATGCGTAAGTTTCCTCGTTAAGGGCTTAAGCGGGGCCGATGACATTGCAGATGCTCGCGGACTTTTACAAGCAGAAGAGGCGGGACACATCCTATAGCATGTCTATTAACAATATGACTAAAATGTACTAACAGGGTAAAAAAAATACCAATCACATTTTTAGACGTTTTAATTTCATTTATTCTGGTGTAAGACGCAGTTCCGGCGCGTTTGTCGTTACCACGATATTTTATGAGAAAGGGAAAATACAGTCGCTCAGCAGAACGTCTGCAAATCGCGGTTTGCGATTCTATCAAACAAATTAAATTTCGCTGCTTTTGTAGATAATTACTTTTATTGATGTACCTACGTGTTGTTTTCCAATTAGGTTTTTAATTAACTCATTAATTTAAATAGCTATGACACTTAAACAACGTTCATTAGCATTCGTATCGGTGATCAAAGGTAACATAAAATGAGTTAAGTTACCAGGAAAATTTACTTAAAACCTTTGAACAGCAGTTACCGCCGCCATTTTGTTAGTTACAAACGCGATCGAAAACTCCTATGCGCTGTTGACCCTGATATTCACCATTGCTTTTAGGGACATTGTAGGGTTATTACCATAATAAGCACAATCGCTGTGTTCAACTGCCGCTATATTATGTACAAATACATCTCTTGTCATAGTTTTAAGGAATTCCCAAAAAGGAAGATCGTTATTCCTTTTTTTTTACAGAATAAGAAACGAAATGAAAATGGCCGGTGGCCACGTATGGAACTCGCAAAATTGCAAAATGCATAAATAGTTTGTGTAGAAGTAATAATTGGGTGTGCGTTAGCCTGTAGTTGGTATCTGGTGCAGTTTATAGTTACGTGATCATAGACGGCACCGTGTCTTCCTTTTCTAATATCATTGTTTAATCATTTTCAATGATCGTGGGGAAATGTTTCGAAATAAATAAAGTATGCACAATTGAACCTGTTTATTGAGGTTTTTACCGGTTTTAACCGACTTCAAAAAGGAGATTACTCAATTCGACCGTATTTTTTTTATGTGCGTTCGCGGATAACTTCGTCGTTTATGAACCGATTTTGATGATTTTTTTGTTAGATAGAGTATGCTTGTTAAATTTCATCAAAATCGGACAAGCGGTTTTTGAGTTATACTTCAATAACTGAAAAATGCTACGCGTTTCTTGATGATGTTATTGTCGCGGTTGAAGACATCGCAGAACACACAATGACAATTAATTGATTCCGTGAGTAGCAAAGGTCACAAGGTTTGAAAAGGGTGAAAAAAAAATTTTCAACAAAAAATGCAACCGACTCAACACTCAAAAGTGTGAAATAACTTATTTTTACTTTGTTTTTTACTATCAATAGTAAAAAAATATAGTAAGTAATATTTTATAGTAAGCGCGGCAATTTCAGAAATCATTATTAAAACTCATGTTGAGTTTTTGTGTATCACTCACACAATCACGTACCTACGTACGTGATTGCACAGAAGATAGCAATATATTATATGTTTATATGAGGTAGATGTCGCACAAGCGCGCGGAAGCTGAGGCGGCAAAATTACGTCAATTGTAGTAATTTTGATTGCGACGCGTATTTCAAGCGCAAGTCTAAACATACAGCTATTCTTTTCTATATTATTTGTACCGTATTATCTGTCGCAGTAAGCATGTTTATGTCGTAAAGGAACAATATCTGAGCACCGCGCAGTATGAATATACGTCATCTTTAGTAAAACATCATTGGAGGATAGTACCTGCTAGGCTCGTCTTAGAGAAGATTAACTTTTTCAGCTATAACTTGACACTATAAGAGGCAGCACCTGCACAACTCTGTCAGTACATCAAAACTCAATTTCAATATCTCCTGACTGTTCCCGGACCTGTCCCGTTATATCCGGGCCCAAACATGTTAAGTATTTACACGGGTCGAAGTGCTTCTAGAACGTTCCATGTTCGAGCAATATTGAATTTCCTTCGACGTTACATCGACTTGTTTGTACGATTACTTTTGGATTTGGTATCGATTCGTTTGTGCTTCAGTGAGAACCGTTTCGCTTGTTACCTTCGGCCGGAAATAAACTGAATTTACTAGTTCTAGATAATAGTTATTATATCACAAAAAAATACATTAAGAGCACATCTATTGGCTGACGATAGCGACCCACTCGCTATCGTCAGTTTAAATTCTAGTCTTATTGTTAAAGTTGTATTTAATTTTAGTCCATACAAACATATATATATATATAAGTATATATATCAGTCATCAGGTTACCATAGTACAAGCTCTGCCTAGTTTGGGACCTGAAGACCTTGTGTGAATGTTAATAAATAAATAAATAAATACAATATATTGACACCTCTTTCTCGTAGGGGTAGACAGGACCACAACCTTCCAATTGCTATGATCCCGACACACATCTTTTGCTTCACCCACGCTCATCACACATTTCATACAAGAGCGTCGATTTAGAGTACTCTTAACCTGGTCCTTTACTAGAACTTCCTATAAGTTGTATTACTGGACTTTATGAACAGTATAGTGTGTGTTACCAGTGATGACTTACGGAACAGAAACGTGGTCCTTCTGAGCAGGCTCAGAGACACACAGCGAGCTATGGAGAGGGCTATGCTCGGGGTTTCGCTACGTGATCGAATCAGGAATGAGAAGATCCGTAGAAGAACGCAAGTCACCGATATAGCCCAGCGGATTAGCAAGTTGAAGTGGCAGTGGGCAGGGCACATAGCTCGAAGGACTGATGGCCGTTGGGGCCGAAAAGTTCTCGAATGGAGACCACGGACTGGCAAGCGCAGCACAGGACGTCCACCGACCAGGTGGATAGACTACCTAACTAAGATCGCAGGCAAAGGGTGGATGCGGGCCGCTTCCAACTGGTTCTTGTGGAAACGAATGGGGGAGGCCTATGTGCAGCAGTGGACGTCTTATGGCTGAGATGATGATGACGATGAACTAGTATCTCCTAACCCTTATACATCCATAATAGTCCGGTTACATCCGGCAACAAAAAAGGTCAACCGTACCTTTTGAACACCCATTGACACCTTACAAAGCTTTTTGAGATTCATACTTAGTTAATTAAATCTTCACCGTCCAACTCAAACCTAACCTTGTGTTCTGTAACATAGAGTCGACTTTCATATGATGTAGATGGGAGGTATTAATTGAGAACGTGGTAGTGGTGTAGAATATATAACAGTTACTACACGTAGCGGTCATTACAAAGAATTAGCATTTATCAACGCTTTTGATCACAAAAGGGGAAAAGATAAAAATAACTTATTCGTATTCAAATAATAAATGACAAAAACGTATTAAAACTTATCAGACTTAGGACGTCCACAGCTGGACATAACCTCCCCTATTGATTTCCACAAGGACCGGTAGAAGGCGGCCCGCATCCAGCCCTTGCCTGCGATCTTAGTCAGGTGGTTTGTCTACCTGGTCGGTGTCAGTCCTATGCTGCGCTTGCCAGTCCGTGGTCTCCAATCTTTCATTTAATTTATCCCACTAATATTATAAATGTGAAAGTTTAGATGGATGGATGGATGGATGTTTGATAATCAATCACGCTCAAACGGCTCGACGGATTTGGATAAAATTTGGTATGTAGATACTTCAGGTCCCGGAATAACACATAGGCTAATTTTTTATCATCATCATCAATCATCACCACGCGGGCAAAACTGCGGGGCGCAGCTAGTATATTATAAGTTTCCTATTTTATAATGTTGTAAGTCATATTAGACGCGGCGACGAGGATATACTCGTGCCGACTCAGCGTTAGAAAGTGAGCTGTGGTTCTATTGTGAATATGTATATGAATAATGTACCAAGTAAACATAGGATTCTGGATAACAATAATAAAAACAATACCTTGAACACCAATGACGTCAGCGACGTGCTGACTCATCTTTTTTCTTTGAGTTACAGCGATGTGCATCGTAAAATAGGAATACAATTTCTAAGATATCAATTTAATTTAGAATTCAATTAGATTCTCAGCATTGTATCACGGGAGGCATGGACACACACAATCACAGCACACAAATCAATCAATCTAAGATTCGGGACAAACATCTACACTCATCGCACAAATGTTCGCCCCGGCCGGGATTCGAACCCAGGGTCGCGGAGACACAGAAGTCATGTCAATGACACTAACCACTGCGCCACGGCGACCGTCTGCGGCGATTTAATTAAATAATAAGTGTTTCTTGAGGTCAATGAATAATAATGGAGATTATTTTTTGCAAGAGTGTAGAACGGTAGAATGGAACTTTATTAAATGACGAATCTTTGCTTGTTGATACTGTTAACAAGAAGATCGCGTGTTAGATAAACTTATTGTTCTATTTTTACAAAAGTGAAACATGAGTAGGAACACATTAACATCGTCATTATTACAAAGTTTATGTGTAAGTATATACTTACTAAAAATATGGGTACTACATAGAACTACATATCCACATTAGATGCATTCCCTTATGTAAAGCTATTTTCGGAAATATATATTTAATATCCGGTAGATTATTTTTTTTATTCATATATGTACCCACATATGAATAAAATAATAATCTTAGGTTACTACCCTACCCGCTTACAATGGGACCCGCCATCAACATGGCCGCCGAGGCTTGGTCAATCCATCCATAAATAATGCAATAGTCGTTCAAATGTTATCATAAATAAACTTGATATTCCAAACTTGTTAAGATAACAATTGCATTGTAGATAATTGAATTGCGGTAGAAATTAGATCTGTGTAACCATTACAATTAACCTTCAAGTAGAATAGCAAAACTAGAAAAAACGACGATTCAATACTCAATACTCAATAGTTTATTGCATTCATATGGCGTTACATGCAGGTCTTAAATACATTTTTTTTCAAGCGTACATATGACCCTGGTAGGGTATAGCAATGTGGAGCGACCGATTTATTTATTAGTTTTCAAATTTATCATAGAAAAACTCATTCAAGCTGTAATAGCATTTCGTTAAAAGCAATTGTTTTAAATGTGTGATGAATTTCGACTTTTTTTCTTCTTTAATTTTGTCAGGTAATTTGTTGAATATTTTTATTCATTGACAATCTATGAGCAATGTGTTAGTAGAATTGATGCCCAGTTCTCATGCATTGTGCAGCGCCCTTTGTAGAGGCGAACGGCGATCCGCTCAAGACGATAAAGTGTAAAATATGGCTACGTGGATTTAGGATCGGAGATTAGCGATTAGATTGAAATGTGGAAACTACTTTTAGGTAGTATTAAATAGTTTTGTGTTTATGATACCCTCGGGTCGGTAGTGTCCAATATGTTGTGCTGTCCTTGTCTCCCAACGAACTTGTTTCGTCCTCGTCAGCTACAGTTCGTGCCTTCTGCACGGATACTTCCATTTCATTAACTAATCGCTGTAACGAACCGTTCTCAGGAGTGGTTCTTTGTTTATTATTATATCTCTACACTCGCTGGCTTCTGCGGCGGAACAAGACAAAGTACTTCTGCATATTATATTATTGCATACCTCTTTACACGGACAGTGTTTTATAGTATCCCACTAATAATATTAAGAGGATGTAATACTCAAGTTAAACCTATTCTAGGTTTTTTGAGTATTTTTAGCTTAAGTTAAGTAATGTAAAAACTGAATAAATGAAAAAAAAAATATATTATAAAGACCAAAGTTTGTGTGTTTGTTAGTTTATCCTTCACGCTCAAACGGCTGCACCGATTTCAATAAAATTTGGTATGTTAGATCTTGGAATAACACATAGGCTACTATTCATCCCGAACACAAATATTTGCACGTCTGCTTGCAGGCTGAAACTTGTACAGGAAATAATTTGTATTAAGACCTAAGTGGCATTGTTTTCTTGCAAATAAACATGAATTTGAAAATAGTTCCTGTCCCGTGGGATAATTGAAGTAGCGGGAAAACCGTACTCCACGCGGCTGAGTCCGCGGGGCGCTACTAGTAATATATAGTTTAGATGACGGTTCTGAGGAGTACGTGAGCCGAGGGACGCCGGACCACGTCGACATCTTCATACGATCGTGTGCTTGTGCCAAATAAAAAGAAGAATGTTTCAGTAAATGAACGTATAGGCGTGCACCCACTAAACACAGTGTTCTTCACTGTTTTATAAAAACATAAAATAACATATTAAGCAAATGTCTTTTGCGGATAACATTAGAGGCGGCAAATACGTTTTCGCTTTTTGTATGGACAAGAACGTACCTAGTAGTTACTAGTTAATAATGGAACTCGTTGCTCGAGTCTGTGTTTCCCGATATGTACAATCCTGGAGTCTTCAAGTCGCGAGTGAATAGGTACCTTCTAGGTTTGCGTGCTAAATCCTAGACAACGTCATCACTTAACATCAGGTGAGACAGTTGTCAAACGCAAACTTATAATAGTAAAAAAAAAAGTCAAGTTGAGCTTCATATTGCATGCTCCAGAATTGATTTAAATTTCACCAAGTTCCTGTAACCTTCCCGCCTACAGTTTTACACAAATTATCGTTCTGCTGTCGTCGTTACTGGTCCCGCCGATATTTATTGGAGCCAATAAACTTACAAATAAATGGAAGTCCTGAATTCGGTCGCGATGGCCAACTAATTTTGGGGCAATCGCTAGTTGATTAAACGCAAGATTTAGAAGTACGTATCTGCTTAATTTAATTAAATAGTACAATTTGGAGGTTTTCCTACAAGAGTAGCGAGAGTACGCCCGCACACTCTCCACACTGCTGGTCACGGCTTCAATTACGCAAAAACGAAATTGACTACGAAAATCAACTCTAACATAAGATTTTTTTATGAAATCAAAATTTTGTTTAAACTGACGTGGTTTTGACACATTATGAATGTATAAAACCCGGGAATTACTCACGTAGTAAGTCAGAGGGTTCCGACTATAGTTTCAACCACAATCGGTGGTCTTTTGAAAGGAGAATACGGGGCGCTCGCGGACGCGGTCGCGGTTGGCCGTGGTACTGCGGGCGGCCATATGTAGTTGCGGGGGGCGGGGTGCTACTGACTGCGTCGGTGCATCCTGGTGTGAGTCCTTTTCGTCACTGCAGGTGTCCTCTGGGATGGTGTCGGGAACACTCAGGCACACAGTACTCACTGTATCCTCATCACCGGGCACTTCACATACACTCGTGTACGCTCCACGGAGACATGGCTTCCAGGTTGGTGGCAGAGTCCATCCTCCGTATCGATTGAAATTCGGGTGGCTTCCTATTTCGATCGCTTCTCTTACCTTTCGGGGCACGTAAAGCTCCTCTCGCGCTAGTGCCGCGTGCCACAGTCCATAAAATGTTCTGCCAGGCGGAGCTATTGATGTTGTGTGTGTGATGTACAATCAAACCCCCGCACTAGGATTCCTTGAGTCGCGGGAGGATCATGATCATGATGGACACACACAATCACAGTACACAAACATTCAAGATCCGGGATGAATACCTATCGCATAAATGTTTGCCCATGCCGGAATTGGAACCCCGGATCCCCGTGGACCAGAATTCGCGTCACTGACGATTAAGCCATAGCGACCGTCGAATTCGGTCCAGTTCCAGTTCAACTAAACTCAATTAAAATTCTGGGAAATAAGATAAATACTTTTAATATAAGAATAATGCATTATAAAATTAGATAATATTAAATAGTTCTTATATGGTTACAATAAAATCCAAATTAGTATGACACTTATAAATAAAAACACAAAATTTAATCATTTTATTAAAATGTAGGTTGTTTTCGATAAAATGAGTCGTCACTTACTTGGCGCGGACTAAAACTACCCGCATTTCACCAGATATTGAATAAAACTCCCCTTACATAGATAGCGTTGTATGGATTATATTGTACGAATTTGAATTTTGGCGTAAATAGAATACGAACTATATTATTTTGAAGAATTTTAGTAAAATGTTATCTAGTACGAGTGGTTAACAGTATTATGGCCGATGTAATAAACCAGTGAACGCTACCTGCGCGAAGTAGCGGCTCATTTCGAGATTTATCCCCAAAAACATATTCCCATTTCACCAAAATAGCAAGATTTTCATCGTAATTTTTCACGGCGAACCCTCGAGGCTTGCCGGATGTTGACGTAAATTAATTCCAAAAGCGTTATTTTGATAAATAAGTGCCGGCGGTTGGTACAATAGGTGCTTGCAGGTAAACAGCTTTACCGTAATTAAGTAATTACTCAACTGAGTAACGGGGAGTTTCGTGTAGGATAATACAGATATACGTTCCGCGGTAAAACTTATTACATTTAATCTTAATGTTCTTTGAGAATACTGATTATATATTTATTGTTTTCACTAAAAAATATATTTAACTAATTATATATTTGATAGGTATGATACTGTCTGTTTTATTTTTATTTTTTTATTCTGTATAGATCTAGCGTTTGACCACTATCTCACTTGATGATCAGTGACGATGTGGTCGAAGATGCTATCACGCTAGACCTAGAATGCTCACTGGCTCTCAAGGACTGCTGCCTGAACACACTATGTGCTTGGTGACAGTTTTTCCAACTTGAGAGTGGTAGCTAGCCAGGCGGATATTCGAAATGTATAAAAAAATTGTGTGGCACGGTGCTCACAGCTTTCCTTCAATTCCGTTGGTTTTCTTTACCTATAGTATATAGTCAAGTTTACGGGAGCGCTAAATAGCTTTTTAAAAAAGACTGATTTTAAAATAAAACTATTTAATTAATAAAACTATAAGTAATGCGTCTAAGCAGAATGACATGCTCGAGAACACTGTGGGCCAGACAACAACACTTCCCACGCATCGCCTCGGAGTTCCGAGACGTTGTTATGCTTAGTAAGGTGTTCTACAGATTTAGGTGGAAATGGTTGTTATCTGACGACCGGGTGGCAGCATAACTATATATACATACTATAGGTAAACAAAACCAACTATGTAAATATGTTATATATAACATATATAATGTTTCTTTATATTTTACTTGTAGTTATATACCGACATCGTCTTGATGGAGGTGCCGAGGACTCGTCCACGCTGGTTTCATTATTATCATCACTTTTTGCGTTCGTGTAGGATGGCTAACCTTTTTTTTTTTTTTTTTTTTTTTTTTTTTTTACGTGGGGAAAATGCATTTACGCACTTCCGCCTACCGGGAAAGTAGGCGGGGTGTGTCGGGCTCGCTCGAGCATCACCGCTCCCTGGGGGGCCTCATGGCCCCCAATCCTAACTGCACCCACAGCAGCCAGGGTCCACTACCGACTAAAACCCACGGTGTCCATCCTGCCGCTAGAACGGAGGGAGCGCGGGGTACATTTGCATACCGCGCCCCCACCACGGCCGTCCGTTTCCGGACCCCTCCAGGGGGGGAGGATGACCCTCCCCCTCGCGACCGTGCCGGGACCAAGAGCACGGCCGCACCACCCCGGGGACCACACAGTGCAAGGAACGCCAGACTTCCCACATCCGACGCTCGTGGTCCCCTGCAATGGGCCAGATGGAGCAGCCCCATCGCCAGCCGCTTCGGCCGCCACCCTCCGACGGCGGCCATATCGGCGCCACAGCAGGAGACGAACTGAATCACTCCCGCCGCAGCGCCTCCTCAGCTGCAGCACCGTCCAACACGGCGCCGCTGCCCCCCTCAGTTGCAGTGCCTTGCAGCAGCACCGCAACCTACCGTCAAGTGGACCGCTCCTCGTCGGCTTGGCGAGCAAAGCCTATCGGGAGCAGTCCCGGCCTGAATATAATAAACATACATAAATAAATGGATATAAATAAACTTACATACATATGAGACACGCGAGGCGCCGGACGATGTCTAGTTACGTCTAATTCAGAGGAATTAGACCAAGAACAGGCAGCACCGCGAGAAGGTAATCGCCAGACTTGCCTTGAGGATCATCACGACCTGCGCTTCCCCCAAGACCGTAACCTCCCTACCCATCACGGGATGAGTAAAGAAGGCCTGGACTTAACCAAAACAAGCAGCGTGAACGCCGCAAGCATAGGCATAGCAACTATTTAATGGATAAACCCAGACCCGCCCAGGATGGCTGACCTGCTCCAGCTTAGTCCGATGAAAAGTACTCGTGTAGTTAATTAATCAGGAACCCTTTATATCGCCGAACACGATACCAATTATCGGTTTATTTGCTTTTAATAATGAATATATTAGACAAAAAGATTTAAAATATGAAAAATAATTATACTTTATTTTGTATGGTCGACAAGGCTGATGTTGGAGAAACTCGTACTTATATATCAAAAGGTTGTACGTAAGAGTGTAAGAATGTTAAAGTCTGTATAATAACTGGTCAACAAATGTCTGTACGCCATAAGGCAGAACATGCTGGCCAGCTTGTACACATACATAATAATTATTCGGACATTTGTGTACTTATGTTTCTGGCAAGTGAATTATTGTTAATTCATTCATGTTTCAAATCTGATTGTTGTTAAAAACTTTAAATTACAACATAACTACATATTGGCTTAGCTCCCAATATTATTTTAAAAAACCTATTTTATTTTCAGAATAGTGTTATGTAATACGAGTATACATTTTATTATAACACATATTTTTTAACAACTCTGACCCTTTTTATCATACTAATATTATAAAGGCGAAGGTTTGTGTGTATGTATGTATGTTTGTTACATCCTCACGCTCAAACGGCTGTACCGATTTCGATGTAATTTGGTATACTTTTATCTCAGAAAAAGTATGGTTCCCGTGGGATAATTCAGGTAGCGGGAAACGTGTGGTGCTGTGTGGTGAAATCACAGGGCGCAGCTAGTGTCATAAAAATTACAAAATCATACATCTTTTACTGTATGTTTGTGTCAGTCAGTCAGTGTGTGGTTCAGCGACCATTTACTTATGTTTTGGGCGCTGATACGAGAATTTCCTCCTGATTTCAGTGTTATGAGGTTTCACGACACATGCGCTGATCTCGAGTAGGTCAGCGGTCACCGCATCGCGTCGCTCCATCTGTATGTGGGGCGTCCGACTGGCCCACGACCTGTTGGTTGACCTAGTAAAGCTTGAGCTGACGCCACGATGCTCTTCCATTCTTCCTACATATGCTACAGCGTTATGTAATTATGTGAACAACCTTGGGTTTATGTGAAGTCCGTAGAGAGGGTGAGGACGCTATAACCCTGAAGTCCGGTAACTTACGCTACTACCGCGTGTAAGACCACAAGTCCCAAGGTGGTGTCGGATTTCTCGTCCCCAAGTCTCTCACTAACATCATTACCATCGACTCGAGCAGAGTGGCATACCTAATACTCAGAATATCAAGCAGATATTCGCTGAACTCAATTCAAGTATATGCACGGAGCTGGAAACTTGGCGCCGATGATGAGGTAGAGGCAGTATGAAGATATTAGTAGAACCATGCACACCTCCAAGACCCACTTTACTGTTGTTATGGGGGACTTTAACGCGAAGTTGGGCAACAGAAACGATGGAGAGTTGAGAGGGGGGCGATTTGTTAATTCTTTGTTAAATTATTACTTACTTGTACCTATTCATTTACAAATATAACAGGAAAATTAATTGAAGTTTCATAGAGACAAGTCTACTCGCATTTCCGAGGTAATTCCAATTCGATATCTGCAATAGGCCGCCTAATCTAGCGGCTGGAGCAATCCTTCTGTGCGCTCGCTCTATACACATAGAGTAACTATAGATAGTAGGGAATGTCACCTTTTTACATAATATTCTTGTTAGCTCCGAATGGCAAGTGCATTTGATCTGCGTTAAAATGAATGTTTTTCTTCTTTGAGCTTCTAATTTCTTTATTATTTTTTACCATATATCTGTCATAATATTATTGCACAGGGAAATGAACCTTGTCGTTTAATGCAATCTTAAAGTGCCTCTAAAATGTACATATCTGAATATTTAATTTATTATGTAGTCAATATATACATATATAAATATAATATATAAATATATATATATATAAATATATGTATAAATATAGTCGTAATAGCATTATTTGGCAGAGTTGTGAATACGCACTTATATTTGTCTTTTAATAAAATAAGTCCATGTTCCACGCTGTCAAATTTATGCTAATTTTTTGCACTATGACATTATTTTAAAACAACAGTGTAACTATCGCGGCGTCTTCTGGATATGGAACTACAAAAAAATATTTAAGTTTAAGAGTATCGTTGAAGGTGTATCTCTGCATACCTCGTTTCTGTGACACCCAGCGACCCGGAAGTGAGACTTGGACGGAAATGCGCATGGCGCCGATTGCGTCTACGGAACGTTACATACGTACAGTGGAGCGGAAACTAGATATCCGTTACTTATACTGTTATTAAACGTTATTACATCGCAGTTATGTTGTTCATGTGTAAGTATGAGTGGCATGCAACAAGAAAAGGACTGATCAATAGATTTCATAATTTTATTACGGTATAATAATTCACTTATACCTATTAATTTTAAGTGCAACAATTATTATAAGGCTCTTTTTAAGGCATCATGATAAGCATTGAGTCGAAAAGAAGTTTTTGTATTAGTTTAAAATAAATAATGAATCTTTGAAGAGAGAGCACCAAGCAGAAAGGACATTTAGTCCTTGATAGCCAGTACTCGCACCGCTGACAGAATTAAACGTTTAATTTTGAAACTTTTCGCAAAAATCTTATCATTTATGAAGGAAACGCGAATGGAGTTATAATTACAATTAAATGATTTTCTTATCTAAGTCTTTCAGAAGGTTCTCAGCGATAAGTTACCTTTATACGTACCTGTATATACCAAGCGTTTTTCCCAAACTCTCCTTGGTAGTCCAAGAAATGGAACTCGTTGTCTAAGTCTGTGTTTCCCGATACGTACAATCCTCGAGTCTTCAAGTCACGAGTGAATACATAGGTACCCTCTAGGCCTGCGTGCTATATCATGGACCGCGTCAACACTTAACATCAGGTGAGATTACAATTCATGGATATGTTATACATATATAGGCAAGTGTAAGGCATTAAATTTCTTGGATACATTTCATTTGTTACATGCTGCAAAACTGGCTAGACATTTGAGAACTCCGAAGGCTTTCATTCCTTTTCAGATACCTGGCGTTTACAAGGTCAAGTGCAGCTGCGGTAGTTCATATATTGGATCAACCAAACGCACTATAACAGAAAGGGTTAAAAACATATCGCAGCTGTCAAAAATCGCCACGCCAATAAATTGGCTATCGCTGAGCATTTACGTGACTCTGGACCCAATCATTGGATAGAACTACACGACCCTAAAATCCTCTCCACGGACCGCCATTATTTTTTTAGCATTGTACGCGAAGAAGGTTGAAATCAGGAAACATAAAAATTTCAATCGAGAGGATAGTTTTAGGTTGTCTACATCTTGGAACCCAGTGATTTATAGATGTTCGAGTCGCGGCGGTTTTCACCCTGAAAAAACTAAAGATACTGTCCGTGTTGTGTGTCGCGACAACCCTGTGCTTTTGCAGGGCTGTGACAGCCCTACAGTTTAATAATATCAAAAGTGGGTAGTTGGCGAAACTACGCGCTCTCGCCGATATTGCCACCCGCATTTCTCCAGTCTTCTCGTGACCACGACCAATGCAACTTGGTCGAAACGTCGAGGTAAATAAATTACTAAATGTTTTTCTCGCGATCAAGCCCCGTTTGATTTAATAACAATTTGTTACATGGACCGTATCTACTAGTGAAATAAAATAGGTAGTGATCATTGTATCTTTTAATATATAGCTGCGGGTCGTTTCCCCGTGTTAGTAACCTTGACAACAAAAGGGCGCGGCGCTGTTTTCCACCCTGTATATATAATATTATATCTGTGATTAAAAGTGACCTACTCCACGGTTTTTTGCATTGTGTGTCAATCGACACAATACATACGTAAGCTTATCATATATTTACTACAATATACGTCCGTACTAGACTTCTTAGTAAATGCCCTTAGCCCTTAACTTTCTTAGAGTTAATTAGAAATACATCAAAAGTTACGTAACTCGACACTGCGACCGTATCCCAACAAAATTACCAAATACCAATCACAGATCAATTCAGCCGTTAGAAATTTAATTTAAATTGATCCAATTAAAGAGTGAGCGACGGCGGACATGACAAATTGCAGGAAACGGAAGTAACGGAAAAGAATACGGTAAAGGTATAGATTATAGTCTCGAATAGATCACACTCTACTCTGTATTGAGTACAGTAATGAAAACTACGGTAATGGGAAAACCGCAGCGTACGCGATTGAAATCGTGAGGCACGCCTGGTGTCGAATATATCAGATATCTGGCTAATACGTGGTTCAGATTCTAGATTACAGATTGTTCATTAACTGGCAAGGGTTTATGTAGGATAAAAGGCAGATGATCCTATAGAAAACATAGAAGGAAGAGCAGGGCACTTTCTGCAAAACAGTTCTTTTTTCTGAGATAATAATGATTTGTACCTAAATATAGAACCTATTCGTAGGAAACATTTTGCATAAAAAAAATTAAAAAAACCATTTTGCTTCCACTTTCTTAATGCGTACTGCCAAGGAATGGAAGTCGTTGCCCGAGTCTGTGTTTCCCGATATGTACAATCCTGGAGTCTCCAAGTCGCGAGTGACACCTTCTATAGGCTTGCGTGCTTATAATTATGACTCTACGGGTGAAGCTATTCGGTACCCATATTTGTTAAGTATGAAATAAAATACAAGTAGTGTCATATGGGAAAAGTGTATCAATTATAATTATTGTGTGTTCCTAGAAAAGGTTGTTTAAAATGACAAATAACTCGCATGAAATCAATTGTATTTTCTGATACAATTGATGATTTTGAATTTTTTATCAAATAATTAATTTAAGTTTTATAGGTGTGGATTTATAGTAGAAAAAAAATCGATATACCTTTTTTCAAAAACATACTGCTGCTAGTGAAAGCCTTCCTAGTGAAAGTGAAATCACACATTGCTCGACTGAATGTGTACCTACGATTAGTTCCAAAATATAGTCTTACTTTTCATGACGTCACATTCAATAAAGACTAATCGGTAGCTGTTTAACACGAAGTGCCCACACCCTACATCTAATATCTCAGAGTCCCACTCACGTCCCAGATCGCATTCGAACAAAAAAGTCTCATTATGTCCGATTCCATTTTCCTTTTCCTACAGTCTCCCGCACACTGCATAGTCACCTCAACGCACTGGACCACGCGGCCCGATACACTCACAGACCCTTCCCTGATGTCGCTTGACTTTACATGAACGCTGAGGTTTAAACGATTAAATAGAAATGTTAGGGTTGTACCCCAGTTTAAATTTAGCGCACAGTTAAAGGCATACAATGAAAAGGTTAAATTTAATTTAACTTTTTAATTTAAATTAAATTAAATTAAATTTTTAATCCTACTGATATTATAAAAGCGAAAGTTTGTGTGTATGTTTGTTACTTCTTCACGATCAAATGGCTACATAGATTTCGATGAAATTTGGTATGAAAATAGTTTAAACTCTGGATTAACACATAGGCTACTAGGCAAGGCTTTATTCCGAAAAAAGTGTAGTTTCCGTGGGATAATTGGGGTAACTGGAAAACCGTAATCCACGCGGGTGAAACTGCTTGCGCGACAAGTTAATAATAACTGTAAAAAAATTAAAATGAAAATAATGTTTTCTAAATCTTGAGCTGGTTTCCGAGGCAACTACCGACGTAAGCGATAGCATTTAGAGATGAGATCTCTTAACAAAAGCCGTGTAGAAGTAACAAACACACACAAACTTTCGCAACTGCATTTGCTAATTACGAAACTCATCATGTATTACGAGATATAGAAATACCTCACAATTTCTTTGTAAACAAAGCTATAGTTTTGTCCACTTAACAATTTAAATTGTACACTGGTAATAATACCTACCCGTGGTCCTACACCTTAATATTTCCTTATAAATATATCCAAAATAAATATTTCCTGTTGGCAGCAGATACCTCTCTAGTTTGTGGTAAAAGACCCAACAAGATCTATACAAAAATAAAACATTCTTATAAGCCAATGTTTTCAAGGTATTTTAGTTAAATTATAATCTTAACACACATGTCAATCGACACACGTGTAAGTCGCGCCACTAAAGTAACACGTATGTATAAACATTAAGTAAATCAGGCAGTTAGCTAGTAAAACTTCTATAGGGTATAAAATCTTTTCCTGAAGAATACTTTTTCCGTTTCTTTGTGTAATATATCAACAATGTAATGCTTAACAGATATTTGTACCGTACTGAAGATTATGAGCATTTCCCGAGAATATAGCATAAAACACGTTAAACATTGTCGTATACGACTTAGAGCCAGTCGTGCGTTCTGTAACGTCACAGTATAAACAGTAGCTCACGTTAGATCATCTACTCGCAACATACGCGCACACAGAAGTCAAGGTAACATATACGGAAGTCATTCGTAAAACTAGAACTTAATTTATGTCGGCTTGCATAAAACCATACTAGTAAATAATAAATAGATAAATTACATTTATTTCAACAATTATTATTTATTATACTAGTCTGTTATTATCAATAACAAATTTACGAATGTTACAGGAATCATAACTCCAGCGAGTTCTCAACTAGGCGAAACATTTTACATCAACACTCTGTTTTGCTAAATTGTATATGCAACTAAAGCTGCTTATTGTGTACGGAATTTGTAACCATTTTCATTTGTTCACCTTCTTAATTTGTGTTCTTATCAATATTGCTGTTTCGATTAAATGTAATAGAAGTAAATTAAGCCCTATAATGGGCAACAATGGAAGGCAATTAAACTTTCGACAACTCAAATCAGACCGTATTACTAGTATATAATATTATACAAAATAGTAAATGTGTAAAGTGGTGGATATCTTGTTTACATTATTAAATATTTTTTTGTTTGTGTTAGATTCGTAAATCTCATTTTATCTAAAGTTTCCATACTGTTTACGTTGCTATGGTGTCGTAAAAATAACTGAACCGTGTAGTTGATCATCGCTAGATGTGATGCGAGTCGTGCGATGTGAACGTATAACCCGGGTTACGGACCGGTTATACCGGTTTATATGTATTACCGGAAACTGGTATCTTACATTAGTTCACTCGTATGTAGGTATCAAACTAGTGGAAGAAATATATGGGTAATATGTGGATTGTAAACCCTAGGATATATGTAATTCCCATTGCAATGTAGGGCGCTTGGTCTACTAAATAGTTACAGTTATATAATAATACTAGCTGTGTTTTACAGTTTTTTGCGTGGATTATAATTATACCCATTATGTGTAAAGAACTTACAGTAAATTCTTTTTTCTAGCTTCACCCCGCAGTACAACTTGCATGGAATGGGATTTGGAGGTTAATTCCCAAAATAATCGAATTATCCCACTAGATTTTGTAGTTTTTGGGGCAAATGGTATCCTATTTGTGATTTCAGGATCTAAGGAATTTTATACAAAACTTGTATGTAATTGTGTTTTGGTGTTTAAGAGCTTGAAAATAAAACAATACCAACATGCACAGTCATACCCATACACACATACTGTTGCGACCTGTGTCTGGGTGTGTATAAGTATATATATCAGTCATCAGGTTCCCATAGTACAGGCTCTGCCTAGTTTGGGACCTGAAGAACCTTGTGTGTTAATAAAAAAAAAAAAACATCATTCGAGTATGTTCGAAAGTACCAATCAAAATCAAATCTTTATTCACCATGTCCACGGCTCGTGACAGTAGTAAAGCATTAAAACATTTTCACTGTTAGGAGTTGCGATGTTTAACTTTGAGATGGTGTTCAAATATCGTCTACTTCTTCTTCTTCTCTCAGCCATGTGCGTCCACTGCTGGACATATGCCTCCCCATATAGGGGGGATTTGCCAATACTCGCCACGCTTGGCAGGCGGGTTGGCGAGCGCAGTATGATTTCCAACCCTCAGAAGGCGCTGCTGCCCACCTTCTGGTAAGTGAACCCTTAGCCGACTCTTACGGCACTAATATCGTCTTAAAGTATCCCAAAAGGAATAAGTCAGGAGAGAATATGGCGTTGATCGGATGCTGTGGACATGGTGACAGGATGGTCTTCGGACTCCTCGATTATCACCCTCCAGCAGTCAATCCATTCAAAAGAAAATTCTTATCATCCATACCAAACCAGAAAATAGAAAAGAAGTTAGTTCAAATATGAATTAGCTATGCAAAAAAATAATTAAAATTAATCATTTATATATGCTCTTTACAATCAAATGACAGCGCAGATTATGAAAATGAGTAGAACGGGCTATTTCAACTTCCTTTGTTGCATGGTTGTACTGCAGATAGAAGATAGGTACTCTTGCTATGGGATATACTTTTTATTGGTGTTGTTGAAGTGTCATTGTAGTAAGCAAGTAGTAAGTTCACACTTTTATGTATTCTAATGAGAATGTTGAATATTTTCTACCCCTATGTAATGGAAGTTGTAGTTTATAGTTTTTAAAGTTAGTAATTACGTTTGTTTTATTCGAATACACAACTGAAAATGTATATTAAATTGATTGTAAAATAATAGTAACTAAGAAGCAATATACGCATGTAACTTGTATAAAAAGGTGGCAATAACTAGGATTTTTTTTTTTTTGGCTGGCTAGGAGTTAATGTATGTTGACGGTCGCCGTGGCTCAGTGGTCACTGACAAGACTTTTGTGTCTCCTGGACCCTGGGTTCGTATCCCGGTAGGGGAAAACATTCGTGCGATGAGTGTAGATGTTTGCCGGGTCTTCGTTGTTTTTGTGCTGTGTTTATGTATAAAAATAAACTATAAATACATAACATTGTCTTTTTAGACTATATTTGCTTATTCAACGGGAACGACTTGGCCAATTTAATAGTGTTTATATATGTACTTATATATCGATATATGTGCTCTGTAACTGTAGGTACTTGTTTTCCGAAAAAAAATGAAATATTCTTGGTACACATTTATAAAATGGTCGAGTACTCTGTATATTAAACGTCGCATCGCACGCGTGTCTATTAGAAACCGTTCAATAATTTTCTAAGAATTCTTTCCTTTCTTTGCAGAGGTCAAAAGGTTAAAGGAACTCAGTTGTGTAAACCATTTCGTCATTGCTTATATATAAGTGGTATTTCTAAAGCATATAAAATTACACTGCACTTGGCAAGGACATCACTAAAAGTCTTAATTTTTTTAAATCATCAAATAAACCTCAACAGCTGTGTGTCGGCAGCGAGAAGACCGGAGCCTGCAGCTGTGCTCTGCTCCTGAGGCCATGCAGGCGAAGGAATATGTGCATTCCACGTGTACTCTCTCGCCTACATGACCTGA
This sequence comes from Apeira syringaria, assembly GCA_934044485.1. Lineage (NCBI taxonomy): Eukaryota > Metazoa > Arthropoda > Insecta > Lepidoptera > Geometridae > Apeira > Apeira syringaria. Next base: position 587,756 of record OW203656.1, on the reverse strand, counting down.
GGAACTGAGCTGATTCTACCGAAGAACTATCCAGAAGCGAGCTCAAGAGGAAAGAAGAAAATATACGAAGAGGTAAAATTAATAATAATTAAGCTTAAACTTTCAATTAATTAATAAAAATTGTAATAAATATTGTAATTCAATTTTTAAGATGATTTGCCAGATGCTGCGGGAGATTTTTCCTAGAACATATTTCCTTTTCTATTTTAAAGAAAATCTTGACAAAAGATTAACTGGTCGGTTGGCGCAGTTGGTAGCACTCTGCCTTCTGAGCCGCTGGTCCCGGGTTCGATTCCCGGACAGGTCAAACATTTGTGTGTATGAACATGTCTGTTTGACATGTGTCTGGGTGTGTATATGTATATAAGTATGTATATAAGTATATATCAGTCATCAGGTTACCATAGTACAGGCTCTGCCTAGTTTGGGACCTGAAGACCTTGTGTGAATGTTGTCAAAAAAATAAATCGTTTTTTATACCCTCCATTTTTACTTTTTGATCTCTGTTTCTTAGAAATCTTTCGTTTGGTGACTATCGGCATGCATTAAACACTTATATAAATTACAAGTCTATTACTTAAGTACATATATAGCTTAAATACTGCCATATAGAATTTGGAAAACTTAACAACAAACTGGTAACGCATACACTACAATCATAAAAATCGATCAAGTCGCTTCAGATGAGTTCGGTTACGAACACTGTGACACGACAATTTTATATATTATTATTATTAGATGTACGAGTAGCTTACAGCCAATAATACAAGCCAGACTAATTTTGTTTTTATTTTTGTCTGACTGTCTGTTTGAGTCGGGTAATCATTAAAATAGTTTGGGAGAATTAAGTAATGTTATAAAAAATATAAAACTTCAACTGGACAAAAAAAGTTATTTAAATTAGTTAAATACTTTAAAGTAAATACTGACAGGTTATGTAAACACCATATAGAGTAATTTTACTTTCTTCGATTTATCTTCCAGCAGGAAAAGATATATGTATGTATGTATATTAACATAAAGTAACAGCGTGTGTGTGTCCGCGTGGCGAGGCATACTCCTGCACCAGGACGCCACCTTCGTCGCCCCGCAGTGAGAAGCTTACACCCGGAGTCCACACCTTGTAGACCACGCGAGTGAACCCGCAAGCTAGTCGCTCACGTAATCACAATCTATATATATTTATACATTATTATGCAGTGATGTGTGACTTGCCTGTCGCATTGATCACTTGAGAGCACAAACACGCCACGTGGGAGTGTATCATAGTTTGTTAGTGACAGATGACGTTATTGGGCTATGTGGTTGACATACGGTATATTGTTCTTAATCTGTGGAGTTGGATGCGATGATATGATCTGACGATGATATCTATCAGGGGCCGTACCATCAACTTTTACAAAACCATCATGTTTCAAGAACGTCATACTTCAAGCTTAAAGTAATAATGCTCAGATTCGTACCATGAACGTCTTAAAACATTATTGTTTTATTATCGCTCAGTGACGTGTAGAATGAACGAAGAAACATTCCTGCTGTATGGGCAAGCGAGACAACATTATATTTTCATATAGCGTTGTCGCTTTCGTTGGCGCTGGCTCATGGTACGCTTTGAGTGAACGAAATAGAGGTTTACGTCACAAAACTGCTTAGTCTAAACAACATTAAAGTAACATTGCTTATGTGGCCTTGTGGTACGAAAATTCAAAGTAAGATTACAATAATACTGCTATAAGAGTTGGTGGTAGGCCCCCAGACGTGTGTCTGCCAAACACGTCCCCACTGCTTTGAACACTTAGGAATTTCTCATCTTAACCATTTCAGCCATAAATTTAGATTACAAGTTCTAATACTAACTACAATAATGCGAATAATCTGTGTATGTAGGGGGTATTTCAATTAATACTCCATGACAAAAAAATCTATGCCAAAATCTTAAGAATGTCAATGTCTTCACACAAACCCTGATATACAAAGTTAACCTAACGAATAATTATAATTAATGTTGTATGTATTGCTTCCGGGCTGTTTGGCCGTGGTCTATGTGAAACTTGTGTTCCAGACGTTTCGTCGATCACTGCGGTCGACATCTTCAGTGGTTCAGGTCCGAGCGGCGACAAGAGCGTAGAACTCTCCTCCGCGGCGTCTCAGTATCAGAGATGACGCCGCGGAGGAGAGTTCTACATTATACATTCACCCGGGGATAGTGTAGCTTCCCAAAAGTGAAACAATTTTATAAATCTATTTAATACAAACAAACTAAAAATCAAATCTTTCCCCTTTTATAATATTAGTATAGATAGAGATAACACCATCACTGGCAAAACAATTGAACAAAGACTTTTTTTCTAATTTACGAAGTAACCATTAGTTGTGTTGTGTATACACCCAAATCGCTCACTTTATTCACTTGTCCCATACCCAAGAGCCCGGTGCCATTTCATATCTTTAACACGGCCATATTGTTTTTTCACCGTTCGCGATTGGAACGAGAAAGCATTGGGTTGCAAATGAATTGAAAGCTTTAGCTCTCAGCTCAAATCTTTACTGAGAACGGGATTTTCTTAGATTTTGCATATTTAAATCAAATTAATATATCAGATACTACGATGGTGTGTACCGCTGCATCGCCCTGACAATAGCTGAGTCGAATTATTCTTTCAATGCAGTTAACATAAACACGACCAAAGCCAATTAACAGTTTCCTCACATTTAACTTCATAGTTCACAGAGAGTTGGCTTACCTAATAGACTCAATTTAGATCATAATTAAATGTCAAACTCTTCAAAAATCTTTTCTATAATTATGTTTCATAAATACGAACATTCATCATTACATGGTTACTTGCTTTATATCGTGCTGAGCGCTAATAACGTTTATATTTATGAAGGTAAAACAATCTTGATGAATTTGGATGAATACTCCGTGGAAAGCTTTAATACTAATTTACTATATACTATATTAATTTGAGAACGTGTTCAGTCTGTGTATTTTTTTAAAATTCTGTTTATATTTTTATTGTATGACAATCGTTCCATTATCATCTCTATATATATATATATATATACTAATATTAGAATTTGTGTTCATTGAATAGGCTCCGAAACTATTGAAACGATTTAAAAAATTGTTATTAATTTTGTTATTAAATGATTTAAAAAATTCTTTCACTGTTGGGAAGTTACACTATCCCCGGGTGACATAGGCCATATAAGATTTTTTTTCTATGTAGGGATCCTTATATTTTGAATTATTTTACCCGTGCGAAGCCGAGGGGACCGCTAGTATTATTATAAATGCGAAAATTTGCGTGTATGTGTGTTTGTTACCTCTTCACGCCTTGACGCCTTGATAGATTTGAAGGAAGTTCGGTATGTAGGTACTTTATAACTTGCGTAATAAGCCTATTAGTTATAACACATAGGCTACTTTTATTTCTCAACGTTATTTTTATAAATACACTTATTTCATTTCATATTTGAAGGAATATAAGTAATAGAGACGTGTTTACGGTATCGAAATTAAATAACTTTACAATAATGTAACGGCGTATCATTTATGATGTTTTGTTCCCGACGCTTATAAAGCTTCCCAGTGATCGTGATGTGTATGTCCTTACTGTTGTAAGTTCTACAGTTAGTGTCCCTACTGTTACAGTAAGATAAGCATCACCCAAATGAAATTTCCCGCCCGAATGATTATCGAAATTTCTCTTTAGGCTGATGCATATTCATATAATTATGAAGTCAATGGAAAATTATAATTTTGCACGAAACGGTCAAGAACAGAAAATGAAAAATATGATAATAAGTTACAATTTTTATAAGTGAAAAATTGTTCATTTAACGATTTATTCAAAAATAGATTCATATCACAATTTTAACTTATTGACGTACCTACAATCGCCTTCTCCTCCGGTTCACTTCAGATAAACATATGATAGATAGTTAATGAGTATATCGTTATAATTAACTTGCGGGTATTAGTGATCCCACGGATATTATCGTTATTAATAAACGTTCGACGAGCAGCCTTATACCAAAGGTTACCAGGAATGGAATCCTGAGCTTTAATTACTTGTTGATCGAAATGGATGCGAAGACTACTAATTATTGACTGTTATGGGCGGATCTATTTATTCCCGAGGGAACCCTAAGGAAACCTTCTATCGTATATTAATAAATCGATCGGGAAATAATCGCTTTCAGTAATTTATTTACTTGTATGGTATTTTCGTAAAACTTATCCCCCGTTGTCGTGGTCATCGGTCAGAGGGTTTGAATCCCGGCTGGGGCAAACATTAATGTGATGAGCGAGTCTTGGATGTTTGTGTAATGTGATTGTGTGTGTCCATGCCTCCCGCGACACAGGACGTCATAGTGCGGGTTTGTGTGTGTGAATGCAATTGCGATTGTGAATATAGTATCTATACGAAAGGAGGGCCTGTTTAATAACGAACATAACTAGTGAAATATGTTTATGCATTTACACTCGCATGAGAGTGATTTTCAATCACCTGCATAGATAAGTAACTATATATCACCTGTTTAAGTGTTTACATAGAGAAAACAAACAGTGGAATAAACAATCGTTGCCAGTCGGTAGAGGTTTATCTCAAACAACTGTCATAACTCTACAAGGTTTCTTCATAATGCAATTATTCAATAAATATAAACTAACTGCGAAAAAGCTCCTTCTTCGCATCCTCTTACATAACATTTTGATGTTTATATATACCTCTCATTTATAAACACACATCCACGCCACACACACCATCCACACCACACACACGCACGCACACGCCACTCTCACACATAAACAAACAAGAGAGAAGTAGTAGCTAACATACTGCTCAAATTTATTTCTAAATTCACCAATATCTTTATTTAATAAACCATTTTATATTAATTATAAGTATAACTCTAAGAACTAAATTGTTAATTTAACTTTTGATTCGAACAACTATACACACATATCACTTAATATTTAAGTTTCTTTTGAAGGACATAATTATAAACAAGAATCTACTAATATTCACACTATCAAAGGAAAATGTTTACTTGTATAATCGCACTCAGAGTCTCAAGACACAGGCTCTCGCCTAGTTTGAGACTTCCTGGTAACTTGTAACTTAATCACATATTGTTATACTCCATATATCTTGTAATTAGAAGTGTTTTGTGTTGGACAATGTACTTTTTAGAAATAAATATTGATTTGATTTGGTTGATTTGATATTACTGTTACACACAAATGTAAAATATTACTGATTTTATAGTTTATAGATCTAGTAACTACCATCTATCTTGGTGGTCAGTGAAGTTGTGGTAGAAGGTTTTTTTTTTTTTTTTTTTTAAAGATTTAAAGCTTGCGTTTGACCACTGTCTCACCTGATGTTAAGCGACGACGCGGTCTAAGGTGGAGCACGCAAACTTAGAATGTTTAATGGCTCTAAGGACTGCTGCCTCGGTCAGGTAAGCACAGACATTGTGTGTTTGGCGACAGTTTTTCGTTTTAATCGTAGCCAAGTTTAAGTAACATTTGAGAGTGGTAGCTAGCCAGGTGGGTATGTGAAAGTAATCTACTACCATCTCATATGCTGTAGTACCTTTAACTTTAGGAGAGGTTATTATTATAAGTGGTATATTTATTATTGCTTAACTATAACGCATGATACAACAGTTTAAAATACATACGTAATGGAATTCAGTATTCAAAGAACGCTTAACGATTTATGTTCTGCTTTTTTTATGCTTTTATGCATTTCATATGCATTAAGCCAATTTCAGAGATACAAATTTACAATTTTGTTCTATCATGTTAAAGGCATAATCCATAAAAGCTTAGGTTCAAAGTCCCTCCACCATCCCGCTTAGATTCAGTAAAGTAGTAAGCACAAGATTGGGAGTGAAATAAAGAAGTGAAGATTTGCCCATTAGGCCGTTTTGTTCCAGTTTCAACACTAGTGCACTTACGGACACCTAAATGTTAATAATTCACTATTACTACACATTATAATCCAAAGATGCACTCTTTTAGGAAAATATAACAAAAAAAAATGTTCTCTATCAAAATTACCTGCTACAAACCTCATTTTTTATTTAAACTTCATTGTATTTACTAGGGTACCATGGTATCAAATTATAAACTTTTGTCATTGAGACGGAGTTGATAAATTAACATTCATCAGCAAGACAAGTGTGGCCGCGCATAATAACTAGGGATACAGTTATAACCAAGTCAGACCTCAGCAGCCGCGTCTCACTCAGGAACTGTTCGTCTGATCGACGGTTTGGACGGTCCGGCGTCGTCGATAGCTGCGCTCGTACACAAGTCTCATCGCACCGCTACGCTGGCGTCAATAGAGGTCTACTTTACCTTCAAAGTATTTTGTATTTCACGATTCTCGCCTTGCTTAGGTTGCTATCTACCTGTTTTACTTTTTCTCTGAATATAAGAAAATCTTAATAATAACTTACCTTTATTTATGATTATATTTAACGCGACCAGAAAATGACACAATTATGTATTTTATTTAATTTTTACTTTCACTTTGATTTTAAGACCCCTTTACAGTATTCTAGGTTACATTTTTTCGTATTAAGTACTCTGCGTCTAATGCCTGCAATAGATGCCTTTTATTATTTATTAATCAGACCATTACTGCCGGGACACGGACCAACGTCCAAAAAGTAGTACACCATTCGACTGTAGTGTTTTTATTAGTGTGTTACCGCAGAATTGTTTTCTAGGTGTACTGATTTTTATAATTAGTTTTTTATTTAATAGCTGGTGCTACTCGTGTGATCCCATTTAAATTGAATAATGATCTGACCAGTAATTTGAGTCCGAAAACTATCGCGAGTTTCTTCCATATTGTACGATCATAACTCCCAGATGAAGAACTGCAAATAAGTTCGAAACTGGTCGGAGAGTAATTTTCCAGTGTTTACCACGTGAGACCTAGTCGGTTCGTAGATTACAATCTGACCAGTAGTTTTTCAGTTAGCCTTAAGAATGCGTATTTGACTTCAAATATCTTGACCATGTCTGCTATTTTCAAGAAAGCTTTGTAAATGTTCCACGGACGAGTAGCGGAAGTTTGTATAAACTTTTAAGGGAGTACGAAAGAGATCAATTTAAAATACAGTAGTTACAGATACAACTAGTAGTTACAAAAAACTTAATTTCTTAATTGCTTAACCTAGTTGGGAGTTTGAGATTGCAGAGGCAAGCACGACTAATGTGTTTAAATTAAAACCATTGTCTCTACAACAATGTCATCGTATCGTCTCTTTGTTTGTCTGTAATAGAAACAATTGACTGTGTAACATACAGCGTTATCTCACTTACTTTCTCCAGCTGTCTTTGTCTATGTACATTGTATTGTTTATAATAATGCTTTTGTGAATTTAAATGTTTGCTGTATTAAAAATAATGATACGCAGTAATGTAATGTCACAATACTTAAATAGTCATCATCATCTCAGCCATAGAACGTCTACTGCTGGACATATGCCTCCCCCATTGATTTCCACAAGGACCGGTTGGAAGCAGCCCGCATCCAGCCCTTGCCTGCGATCTTAGTCAGGTCGTCTGTCCACATAAATAGTAAATTGGCAAAATGCACTGACAGTTGTTATAATTGAACGGTGTTCGAGGAGTATTGATGAGACCCAGCTCTCGCGGTGTTACAATCCTTTACCCGACAGTATATATACATTCGGGAAAGCTTTCACATTTATTGCATGTTAATTAATTGAATCTGCGCTTGAACAATGCGCTGTTAAACGACGAGAACGATGGAGCCACGTGAAACGTGAATTAAACTTCAAGTGGACAATTTCATCAAAGTAATTTTGTGTTTCGTATACACTACTGTGGGAACTCGATTGTGAGTTTTAAAATAACGCTTAAGCCGTATATATTATAAAGTTTTCATGTAATTTAAGGATAACAAAAACTTTTCCTGTCGCCGAAAATAAAATTCATATTATCTCCCACAAACTCTTTACTTCTATGCATCTACATCGATTACGATGTTTTTTTTTAAAGTTGTTTGCAAGATCACTCTTTTCAATAAATATAAAAAATGTTTTTATTTGTATATTAGTGAGAGTTGTTACAAACTACTTATCCACATACAATTTACAACCACGAAATCTATGAAATTAATGTAAAGTACTGAAATGACTTCGATGAAATTTCGATGTGGGCTCATCGAATTGATCTACATAATAAAGAAAAGACATAAAATGTTTTTAATAATCCTTCACATAAAAAGTAATTATGCTAAGCTACAAATATAAAGATACAACTGAATTGAGAATTCTACAATTTTTTGGGAGAAATTGAGTAAATGAGTCTTACTAATAGTGTTATTAGAATTTTCATTAGAATTGTTGTTGTCTCCGTTAAATCAACAATTTTAGGGAAACATTAAAATGTATAAACAATTAAATCAGTTCAAGCACGGATTAGTCATGGCTTAAAGCTTGGTTGTGACCGAACAAATGTCACGCAGGTTGTTTCACCGGCATGGACTACGGTTTTCCTGTTACCTCGATTATGCCACGGTAACTATTTTATTTTGGGATAAATAGTAGCCTATGTGCTATACCAGGGTATAAGGAATCTTCATTCTAAATTTCATGCATATACGCTTAGTATTTCGGTGTGAAGGTGTAACAAACATACAAACGACAAGGTTCGCCTTTATAATATTAGTGCAATTATATGTAAAAAATACTCGCATTTTTCTCTCGCATCATACTTCACACAATAAACGTCACCGTCGAGGTGATTTACAAGCGAGTATAATGTGACCGCATCAACATAGTAGACCTCCAGCTATTAACGTAATTACATACTACCCTCTGCGCACTAAACGGTAATGAAGATAGTTTGTTTACAACAAACAGCTTGACGCATGCCATTAACATAATAAAACCATTGCTTTTCTATTATACCAGGAACGTGGAATTTTTATAAGGTAATTACTGCTATTTAGATGATTACAGCATTGTTTGACAAAATAATGACGAAACGAATGTTCATCAGCTTACATTACTCCACTGCTGCACCTCTTGAGCCTGTTGTCAAACATTTTGTTCAGTCTTTTGGTGCGTTTGCTTTTTATACTTATATTATAATAAATGAATCCTTATTAGAATATTTTTTATAAATTTTATTTTATGTTTCTACTGACATTGCTTACAATGTAAAATGTTAACTATTTATTGATGTGACGCAAACGTCAAGTCAAAACTTGTAATTCAATAATTTTCAATAAAATGGTTTATCTGTTCCTGAAGAACCATGCTTTTGCTGAACCTATTAAAGTGAATATACAATACCTATTGTATATTAATACTGAGTATACTGATCGTTCATTTTCTATCTAATAAAATCCATAATTAATCTATACTATAATAATTACAATATTACAAAGAGAAGAAGGTTGTAGGTAATAATCTCGGATCTACTGAATCGATTTTGAAAATTATTTTATCAATAGAAAGCCACGTTATTTGTGAGTGTTATAATGATCCATTGATAACATGTCCAGCAATGGACATCCAATGGTTGAGATAATGATGATGATCATAATTTCAACATGCACTTCATGACAGGTAGATCAACAGCTGGTTAGCCCTCACTGTGTGTTTGGTGAGTTGGGTTTGTGACTAGTATGTGTTATAGCCAGCCAAGTGGGAATTTGTAATTCCCCTCCCGACCCGGACAAGTGTAAAACTATAGGAAATATAGTTCCTGTTCTTTGGAAGCATGTCATTACAATGACATTGTAATGACATACTTGACAAGAAAAACTACATTTAAGGGTTAAAAAAAACATTGTACCCTTTCAGGATTCGAACCTGACTGATATTCTGTGCAAATATTGCCGCTCAAGTAAACAATAGGCTAATTCCTGAATCTGCTAAGTGGTTAAAAAATCCTCTAAGTAAAAGTATTATATATTCACATTGAGTTTATTTTTAATAAGATACTCGTTTTAGGCAAATCAAATATGGAATAAGGCTTCCATGGCAGCAATACGCGAGTAAATTGTATGCTAAACCAAACAGCTCCATTCCCCGCGGGCGATTCTCAGTCGTATATATACAACGTAGAGTTCGTTCTCGTATGAATAATTCATGAAGTTTTATTTCGTTGTTTGTTATTGCCATGATTAAGTGGAATACGACACTCTTTTATGGCGATGTTTCAGGCGCCTATTAACTTGATGTTAGGAGCAATTCTGTTAAGTTATGGAGTATTAGTTAAATTGGTATGTTTTGAGGTATCTTATCCACCTTGCCGGGATGACGACGTTAAAACACGTGGTGTCAATATTCTTTTTTTTATCACACTCAGATCCTAGGTTTCAATAATTATTTGATTCCTAGCTACGCCACGCATTACATTTTGAGCGCTTCAATATATCGTTAAATAAGTTTAATTTCTCTAAAGTATTACACCTAGTAGATATCACTAGGAGACGCTAAAAAGCCACGGAGTAGGTTATTTACTCTTGCTACTATTCTTTGTGCTGTGTATTTTTGTTTAACTAACAACTTTACTGTAAAATACAGTTGCAGATCTGTTGTGTCCGGACACGTCGTCGTCACTGTAGCTCGGTGCTACGTCGTAGAAAGCGTTACGTTTACGTAGAATGAGCTACGCGAAATCATATACGATTTACAATAACGTAATACAGAATACAGAATATATTTATTGCATATAACAAGTGAAAAAAAAATGTTGATTGTGAATAAAGAAGATAGATTTGAATGTTGGTATGTTTGATTTACTATGGAGGGATGACGAAAAGTGTCCGTGCGAGTGAAGCCGCAGCGTGCAGCTAGTACGTTTTAAAAATGTCAACAGCTCCCTCGCATATATTCTTATATCACTGATTGTGCCTATGGAACATTTTAAGTAATGTCGTACGGATCTTCAGGTAATTCATCTTTCTTGGAAGATAAGGGGCTTGTTCGGGAGAATCACCGATAGTTGTAATTTTTCTTCGATTGCCCAGTAAGCTATAAAATACCTGGCCCTAAATTTTCTCTGGTTGGGGTAGTTGTTCCGGGGTCACTGTTAATCCAATATGAGACAATCACTTACCTCGAAACCGTTGAGCACTCTCGTAGGAACTTCGTGGAGGGCACCTGGATCCGTCCTGACACTAAACTCCCGGGTGTAGGCACTGGTAACAGTTTCAATTTCACAATAAAAAATCCTCACAAAATATTGATAAACCGCCGATACTGCACATCAGTCGCAAACCGTCGGAGAGTAACTGACCGTTTCACACTTTTTGGTAGTCACCGTCATTTATATAGAAAATAATTATCAAGTACCCTCTTTTCTTCATCGCTCGTTGGAACCTCAGCTCGTGAATGACCGCATATTAAAATTAAACAATAACGCCCGAACAGGGTTGATAAATTATCAAAAAATAGTTGGTGATCATCGTCAATAGGTTCGCTTAATATAAAATCTAGTAAAAAGTTGTTATCATTTTAACATCGCATTACAATTTTTTTTAGTCCACGAACAACAATTTTTATTAAATATTGGCATACTTTTTATACGGGAATGTTAATAAACGTTTTAAATTAAACTCAAACTCAATAAATAAAAGTAAAATAGCATATTGTACTGTGCACACAGATCTGTAACAGCGCCAGAGCCCACGATAATATTTATGTACTAGAAACAACTTTATCTAAATGTGTGGATCGGAATTTGCGCCAATGAAACATTATACTTTACACATTCATAAAGTTTAATGATTATTGCATACAACTTCACATTCAGTTACGTTTCAGGAGAATATTTATCTTCTTGTGATAAATTATAACGAAATCACCTATCGTCCATCCAAGGTACCTGTAGCGCGATAGATTCGGGTTAGACTTACCCGACCTCCAACCCGAATCAGCTCAAGATAGACCGAAGTGGTGAATCTTATTAAGATCAATTCAAGATTATAAGACTCATTTAAACATATTTTTTTGCATTTAAAGTTTCTTAAAATATAATAAACGTTATGTTGCAACAATGGTGGCCCGTTTTGACAGAAGGCTTATATTTAAAACTTATTTGAGCGGCGCGGGTCGAAGTGACGTGTGACCAAAATGCTGACAAATGTTTTTTTCAACGACCAAGGATACAATTCTATAGAGAGATGCCGTTAAAATTCTGTATTATCTGCAAACTGGCAGTAGGTTGTATCATTTGAGCTATTTATATGCTGGCAAGGGAGTGAACTAGTCAAATCTTATTGAAATAGCATTAACGTAATATTGGCCACGTATATAATGCATACGTGATTAAATTGTGTGATATATGATGCGTTGTTGTATCAAGAAACTTGTCAAACTTCCAAATAAGCCGAGACTCACCCTTCTGATGACAGCAATTTGTTATCCCGGAAGTAGGAACAACACTCATATGTCAAAAGTTTCGTTGTCGGCGTACGTTTAATGTAACTTAACCCATTATTTTGTGAGGAGAAGGATAAAGTTTCTTAAAAGTAAGTAGCATTTAATTCAATTTTTCATTATATTTTTTAAAAAAATTTTACATTAAATTTTTCATTATTAGTTACACAAGCAAGCCTTTACGAGTTGGATAGACGACCTGACTAAGATTACAGGTAAGGCCGGACGCGGGCCGCTTCCATCTGGTCCTTGTGAAAATCAATAGAGAAGGCATATGTCCAGCAGTGGATGTCCTATGGCTGAGATGATGATCACAATTTTGAAAGAATAAATTCGGCTTTGAGCGGGATTTAAACCCATGACTACATAATACCGTCCTGTCACTTTGCCATCTAAGCTGTTGTAGCACTCCACTAGCCAACTGAATGTATTTCATCGCATTACATCTGAGGGGAGGTTTTTCTTAGCGTCATCATGCTAGGCGGAACTTTCATTCAAAATCAATACGTTGAATTTGAACGTAAGTTCGGCCTAGCATGACCTTAGTGCAATGAACCATCAAACATTTAGAAACAAGGTATGGTGCCTTCGTTAGATACGTTACCAACTGCAATGGTATAGGTCTATTAGTCCTATTAATAGTTCATACAATCAAACATAGATGGCGGTAGTACAAGTAAAAGTAGTATATTACCCAGGAAAGATACCTACTTTTATTAATAAACTTTTTTGTGAGTTGCCATAGAGACAAGTATTATGTTTTTATTAATACGGAGTCCTTTTACTCCTGTGTTTTTTTATGACAAGTGACAATGTAGCGAAAGTGCTGGAATAACGCGGACCCGAGAATTGTGGAATGGCTCTCAAAAACTGTCAAAGTCTGAGCCCACTGCGTCTTGTTAGAGTTTTTCAAATTTGAGGGTGATTCAAGCTGGGAGTGGGGATCAAGCCCGCGAGCATCGAGCTGACAACCGACGAGGCTATCGTCACTTCAAATACTCATTTTTTTTCTTTTTTCATATTCTCAGTCACTGAACTCCTTCGAAGCGGATGCTTCGATATGGATGACATGTCTGTAAGGATTTTATCATTTAATTTAAAATATAACCTGGTAGATCGCACTGTTATCAGATTTATGTGTCTAATTTTTTGTAAACTTTTAATGTAACAGAAAAAAATAATGTTAGCTGTACCAGATACCAGTAATGAAGTAATCGTTCGAACAGGAGGTCGGGTGGTGCCGGGCAAGCGATCCGTGTATAGAAGACAAGCAATCATTTAGTTTCTGGAATCGGTTTGTTAGTTTTACTAAAGAAACTAATAATACTTATCGTCATATAGATTGAAATTAAACAACAAAACCAAAGTATTTGCACCTAAAAAGGAAAATAGAAAAACTTTTATTCAGTTGCCGAAACAGTCGGTTTTTTCTAAAGACACTTTTCACTTAAAGTTAGATCTCTAAGGTCTCTCTCTTGATACCTTCTTGGAGAAAAGTAGATAGTTTCGACACTACACATTTTAACATTTCAATTCACTTTCTTTATGAATTAAAAGTCGTATTTGGGAAAACACGAATGTTTAACTTACGTCTAGTTTTGCGTATCACCATCGTATTAACTATTAATGACGAATCTTATCCATAGATGAAAATATTTCCACTTTTAAATAGCTTTTAGAATGTGCAATTTTATGTCAACCGTACCACGCACAAAATAGCATTAAATCACAGTTATTCTTTAAGATTGTTTAAGTATCGCCTGTCCTGTATGAGTGGCAGATACGCTCATCAACAGAGATGAGTAGGAACCCAGCGTATCTGAACTGATGATGAACGGTTCTAGTTGTAGGTAAAACATTCTTACCAATAAATCTCAAGTAAAATAAAATTTAATAAAAATTAATTATCCAAGATTATTTATTTCATATAAATTAGAGTTTAACACCTCACTTGTCTATAGTGCGTATGATTGAAGATGAGGTTTGAAAAGAGTTAGAAAACAATGAGTCCTGCAAGTTGTTCCACTGTTGAAACTAAAAATCATAAGCATAATCATAATAAGAGATGCCTTAATATTTTAGTATCGTATTCTCAGAAATATATGGTCATGAGCCAACTTTTTAATTGCATCCAATTAATTTTACTAAATCTGACAATCCTTTGACAAAAACGGCAAGCAATTGTGGCCTTGACTGGCCGGTTGGCGCAGTTGGTGGCACTCTACCTTCAGAGCCGTTGGTTAGTCCAGCGTGTCCAGTAGTGGTTGGTCCCGGGTTCGATTCCCGGACAGGTCAAACATTTGTGTGTATGAACATATCTGTTTGACCTGTGTCTGGGTGTGTATATGTATATAAGTATGTATATCAGTCATAAGTTACCATAGTACAGGCTCTGCCTAGTTTGAGACCTGAAGACTTTGTGTGGATGTTGAAAAAAAAAAAAATATAAAATAGATGTATTTGTTGAAATGCCTAAAATTATCCACAAGCAAATAAGCCTCATAATGTAATAACTATTTTTTGCGTTTCATTACGACTTCACTATTATTATTGTTGTTTAAAAGCGATTTAATAAGTCCTACTGTATTGTTACTGTGTATTGTAAGAACAAATGTGAGTTGTCTAGGCCTCAAACTTTAAACACATCGTATACAGTCATCATCATCATCCATCATCATCATCTCAGCCATAGCCATGACTGGCCGGTTGGCGCAGTTGGTATATATATATACCATGTCATATATATATATATATATATATATATATATACATATATATATGACTGATATATAAGTATATATCAGTCATCAGGTTACATTATAGTACAGGCTCTGCCTTGTTTGAGACCTGAAGACCTTGTGTAAATGTTGTCCCATTATTATTATTATAGGACGTCCAATGCTGGATATAGGCCTTTCCCATTGATTTCCACAAGGACCTGTTGGAAGCGACCCGCATCTATCGTATACATTAGGAACAGCAAAAACACATTTTTAGTAAACATATTTATTATAGAGTGTGATAAACTGACGACAGTACGGAAGCAAACTATTTTCCAGAGACTTCCCTATCCAGTGACGTCTCACAATGGTGTACATAGAGCAAAAAAATAAGTGCAGCTGTTTCAGACAATATGTATACCGACGATAGGGCTGATGTTGGAATTGCGCTAGAGTAAGAATGTTCACTGGCTCTGAAAAACTGCTTATTTAGCTTTTTAGTAAGGTCGCTAGGTCTGCTATGGCACTTTTGCGTCATTAGGACGTTTAGAACAAATTCTCTATCAAACTCGAGCATTCTTTGAAATGAAATTGTGGTTAAACAGCATAGTGGGAGAATTTCTAGCATAACACGGCAAGTTACCCGTACTTTAAGAATGTGCCATCACTCATATGCATTCAGCCAAATTGAAGACATAAATATAATAAGAGGACTATATATTATAGATGCGTCACAAGTAAGTTCCCGACCAAATCGTTTCACCTTCACTTCTTCACAGTGTTATGATAATATTTAGCTATAAAAAATTAAAAGTTCATAAAATATTGTTTGTAACATCTTATAGGAACCTACTCACATAAACAGCAGCTCAATATGTTCCCACTGCTGGGCCAAAGGTCTTCCTCTCGGAAAGGATTGTTGGCCATCGTCCACCACGCTGGCCAAAGTGAATTGGCGGTGAGGCTAGTGGCCAGCCCAATGCGGAGTTTCAAAGGCCTCTGAAATTGCCGTACGGCCGTTATTCTAAGACAGCTACCGGGACCGACGGCTTAGCGTGCCCTGCGAAGCACGGAAGCGCTCAGTTGAAAATGCCACCGGTGGTCTCTCATCCTAAGTACGACCGAGGGGCATGTTGCTTGACGCCCTTCGTTGGTCGCTATAGTACACGTACTCTCTGCTACGAGCGCTGCTAGATCATTTAATAAGAGACATGTTAATACTTCGATTCATTACACAACCAAGTTTCTTTACTATTTTTATTGCTCTGTGGCTTTGTGACCATTGACAGTGCTTTTTCAAGCGTAAATAGCTAAGCTTGTGAAGTGTCTGTTCTATTTCGGAATTTCATTGTTTTACTATTTAAATCTTACACTTTCTGTTGTATAAAATAGTTATGTAGTTTAGGTGAAAAAAAATATTTTTAGGGATCGGAACAGGAAGAACCCACCTAGCGTGGGATAAGGACAAGAAGAAGAAGATCCGACTAATATTAGACAGTTTGGATGGATAGATGGATGTTTGTTACTTTTTCACGCAAAAACTACTAAGCGGATGTGGATGAAATTTGATACGGAGATAAGTAATACCCTGGAATAACACATAGGCTACTTTTATACCGATGTATAGAGTTCTCGTGGGATAATTGAGGTAGCGGTAAAACAGTAATCCAGGCGGGTGAAACCGCGGAACGCTACTAGTGTAAATATATATTTTATACAACTCACGCAACATCATCCCAGATGGTGGGCAGCCTATATCTACTATATCATGGTTTTGACATTGACGTTACAAACACAAAGGGAAGTGTGTCAAGAATACTCTTAGATGACGCTCTCGTGTGAGCGGTGTCATTAGCGTGGGAAAGGGGAACAGACAACAATCAGAATTCAGACGAAGCGAATGACTCATTGAGTCGAAAACATAAGTATCGACTTAATACAACCTAGACAATCATTTTGCAATCTAAAAGCTATCACAGCAAAAATAAATCTCTTAGCAATGCGGTCGTATGTACCTGCCTCCCACCAACTTAACTTCAATTTGGAGCCACGCCAGATGATACATTATTCCAGGAAACTGCTGCTTCGAGTTTGAATTTGCAATTCCAAAAAGTAACAACTTCGTGTTTATTTTTTGTCTTGTTTATTCGACATATTGAAGTGTTACAGTTCTGAAAGGTTAAAATTATATAATTGAACTACGTATTTGTATAACCTAGCTAGATAGCTAAACACATGACAAATTTAATGCTTATGTACAAAACTACATCATCCGTAATCAAAGATACGGTTTAAGCAAAACTCTTTATATATATTTTATTACACCTATAATCAAAGTATATCCATCATAATGTGTGCAAAAATTGAATGCTGTGATGACAGGTGACAGGTGATAGAGCAAAGAGAGAAAGACACATATTTATGTCGTCCTGACCTCACTTATCATAGATAAGGACAGGAATAAGAAGATATAAATTGATCGGCAACGCAAGGAATTGTGTTGTAAATAGACTTTTTTATTTGAGCCAATGTAGTTTAGTTCAAGTTTTTTCGAAAAGTTAAATAAAGCGTAAACTTTTCCTGTTTTCTAAATAAAAACCTGATGTCACAGTGTTATAGAAATCCTCCGAAACGGCTAGCCTGATTTTCATGAATATTTTGTTCATATTTGGTAGGTCTGAGAATAAGTCGTAAATAATTTTTCACCCTCCTACCCCCACCCCCATGTTATTATCGCAATTGTAGTATTTTTGTATTCAATGAACAAATATTTTATAACCGCTGATCATTGATTTGAAGTAATTTAAATGAAAATGAGTATCGTGTCACATTTCGACAACTTATATAGCAGAACAGCGTTTGCCAGGTCAGCTAGGCATTTTATGATACTGATAAGTATAAATGCCACAGCGAAGCTTGGCCAGGTTTGAGAAGTAAAATATAGTATAGTTATTATTTTAATTATTTAATTGAAAAAAATTTTACTGAACATATTTAATTATTGGCTGCCAAATTAGATAATATCTTCGCGAATATATATTTTTTCGCCAGCTAACAGGTCAACGAATAGTGAGATTATTGTGAATAGAGACATCTAGCGGATGACAGTAGCACTAAAATGGCAGGCTGTGTTACCACGGACTGTCTGTTATGAAGATGAACCTTTGCGATAAAACACAGAACTATGGTGTGAGAAGTTAGAAGTAGTGTAGAAATAAGAGTTAATTTGTGTCAACTTATTATTTATTCCCTTTTATCTATTTTTTAATATGAGTACCGTAGCTAATTTCAAAGCTCTAACAAAGGCGTTGCGACTGGAGCGTATGCACCTTGTTGTATAATGTCAAAGGGTAACAAACATATCGCAGATTAAGGAATGATTGCAGAAATGTTGGTATTTATAAATCGACGGTCGCCGCGGTGCAGTGGTTAGTGTCAGCGACATGACTACTGTGTCTCCGGGTTCGAATCCCGGCCGGGGCAAACATTTGTGCGATGAGTGTAGATGTTTGTCCCGGGTCTTGGATGTTGTGTGCTGTGATTGTGTGTGTCCATGTTCCCGCGATACAGGGAATCCTAGTGCGGGGGTCTGAGTGTGTTAAAAAAAATATAGTTAGAATAAGTTAATAATTGAGTGAATAGGTTCCTTCTAAGTTTGTGTGCTCCACTTTAGACCGCGTCGTCGCTTAACATCATGTGAGACAGTGGTCAAACGTAAGCTTATAATCTTAAAAAAATAATGAAATAAATTTATTTTATATTATAGTATAATTATTCTATTTACCTAATTATCAGTAAACTAAGGTTCAAGGGTTACTTACTCAAACAAAGGTACCTAATTAAAAATAGATTAAAAGTAAATAAAAGTACAATAATAAATAAATCTTGTACCTGGGCATCGTTTCATGTTTATGACTACCAGGGGTGAAGTACCTCAGTACAGGCGCCTGCAGATCGTCTCCGACATTTTTAACGATGCTGTTGCAACTTTTCCGCATCCTCCATAAAGAGGTTTATTCAATAAATAGCAGGTAAATGAAATGAAATACATTTATTTGACATCAAATAAATAATAAAAACACTTAAATCTACGTACATTTAGTTTTACCTATAATTATAATACATGCCAAAAAAAAATTAAAAAAAATTTGATAATAATAAAAAATAAAGGTACAGATTTAAGGTAGGTAATAAATTTTTAGATATATAAAAAATGATGTCAAAATGGTCTTGTCTTAGCATAATTCCACTCCACATCGTTAAATATGGATCAGGTAATGAGTAGGTTTTCAGACAGAACCGAAGAAATGGTGACTTCACGGGCGAATCAACGACATAAAGGGGTATATTCAATAAATAGCAGGTACGACTATATTACATAATGTAGTATAGTCGTACCTGCAATTTATTGAATAAACCTGACTAAAAAGTTACCCAACGACTAATATTTGTAAATAAAGAAAAGATACTTAAGAACACATATCCAGAAAGAACAACAATATCCACGGCTCGGAATTAGGTTAAAACTATTTTGGGTGCTTAAAGGTTTCGATGAAGGCGAGGCGGGCCTTGAGACTTTCTAACGGTCCCGTGTGGCCGATAAAGCAAATCCAATCAAAGCAAATTGTTTATTACAAAAATAACACATTACTTTTTTTATCTTTTTTATACTTTATAGATCTAGCGTTTGACTCTTTATATTTTCTATGTACTACTATCTCACTTGATGGTCAGTGACGATGTGGTCACCACGCTAGACCTAGAATTATTACTCGCTCTCAAGGACTGCTGCGTGTTTTTAAGCTTAAATAGTAGCCGAAGATTCTTCTTCTTCACAGCAATTGGTCATCTACTGCTGGACATATGCCTCCCCCATATAGGGGGACTTGCCAATTCTCGCCACGCTTGGCAGGTGGGTTGGCGAGCCGAATATAATGCTAATACATTTCAATACTAAGGTTTCCTGAAATATTATATTTTATACGGCAGCAGAGGGCCGTAGCTCAGTATAACTCTCCGCCGTTCCCGTGAGCAACCATTCTTCGTGAAACAATTTGCTCTTGTGCAAACGGACACGAGGGCTCCCGCCGCGCCGCGCCGCGCCCATACACGCAGTAGGGGCTCGAGTACATTGTTTGTTGAGTGGTGATTTGTTGCGCAACGTTGCTCCAACAGTGATAAAGCGGTATTGTGACACTGACTTGTGGTGTAGCTATTGAAGTTAATTCTTGTAATTACAATACCGAGTTTCTGCACTATCCTACTAATATTATAAATGCGAAAGTTTGTGTGTATGGATATAACCATATGTTTGTTACTTTCTCACGCAAAAACTATAGAGCGGATTTGGATGAAATTTGAAACCCAGATAGCTTATACCCTGCAATAACACATAGGCTATTAGGCTATATTCATCATCACCAGCATCACTGTTTTTCATCAGCGTAAAACGGATTAGGATGAAATTTGCTGTGATGCGATTTCAGGTCCCGGAAAACACATAGGCTTTTTTTCATCATAATCATCAATCACACCAACGTTAACTGATGCCTTCGTGTAATCTATGATAAAGCGTGCAAGTTTAGAAGCTACCTCATGATTTGAAAACTCATAAAGCGATGTGTTACTAATGTAGGTTTATATAATCTGTAAATAGCGACTCAATTATTCACAACTCAATTTGTACACCATGATTTGTTGAAATTCCATGATTGTACATATAACTAACATTATAACAATATGCCGTGCTGTCGCACTGCACACTACACGGTACACTAGGAATACTAGTACAGTAACGGGTACATTTCTTTGTGTCATAGGGTGTCGTTGCATCATATCGCTTCTACAATGGTAGTAATGAGAGATAAGAAGCGACAATAGAACAGCTGCTAATGACCGGTTCCGAGCGCATTCGCTTTATACTTATCTGTCAGATCTGGCGACTCGCAACAGTGCCCATAGTGCAATTAATTACGATACATTGATTGTTTGCTTTGTAGAAGGTAGTAATCTTTTCTTTAAAGTGTAGATAATAGTACTATGGCTTATATCATCTTTGTAACTTAGTATAATATTTAAGTTTGGTAACCTTGTTTGAAGCTGATTCTTTTGTTGCATGTTTAGGCTTTAGCTTTTGTTTTACTATTTTTTTAAGTATTATTGTAATAATTATTATTAAGAGGATATAATACTCAAGTTAAACCTATTCTAGGTTTTTTGAGTATTTTTAGCTTAAGTTAAATAATGTAAAAACGGAATAAATGAAAAATAATAATACAGTAATGTCCGAGTGGTATTGTAGCTAGTGTTTTTTTGGATACGCTTCAGCTTGTGAAATATCTCATTTTATGTTAAGTTATGAAGCTATTAGCTGCGCACCCGCAGTCACCCGCGTGGACTACTCTTTTCCCGCTACCTCAATTATCCCACGAGAACTATAATTTTTCCGGGATGAAAATCCGTAGCCATGTTATTCCAGGGTATAAGCTATTTTCACTCCAAATTTCATATAAACTGTTTATCCATTTTAATGAGGAGTCATTAAAATGGATAAACATAATCATACAAACGACAAAATATGACAAAAGACAAACGACGAGCGACAAATGACAAACGAGAAACAATATTTAACCTGTATAATACTAGCGTGTGACTGTGCAGCACGCAAGTTCAGAGAGCACCTATATGACTGATGCAATAGGAAGATAATACATCTCATGACGCAGAGTATCCTAGTGCGGGATCTAGTGATAACTTCAATAGCATAATTATTTACATATAATATAAAACAGTCTCTGACTATGGGCCTTCTGAACAGGCTCAGAGTCGCACAACGAGCTATGGAGAGGGCTATGCTCGGGGTTTCTCTACGTGATCGAATAAGAAATGAGGAGATCCGTAGAAGAACGCACGTCACCGATATAGCCCAGCGGATTAGCAAGTTGAAGTGGCAGTGGGCAGGGCATATAGTTCGAAGAACCGATGGCCGTTGGGGCCGAAAGGTTCTCGAATGGAGACCACGGACTGGCAAGCGCAGCATAGGACGGCCACCGACTAGGTGGACAGACGACCTGACTAAGATCGCAGGCAAGGGCTGGATGCGGGCCGCTTCCAACCGGTCCTTGTGGAAATCAATGGGGGAGGCCTTTGTCCAGCAGTGGACGTCCTATGGCTGAGATGATGATGATGATGATGAATATAAAACATAACATAAAAGAAGCTGTAATACACCACACATTTTGTCAATAATAAATATTTATGTATGATAAAGAATTTTGTATGAGGTGTGTAATATTTTTTAAGTATTTATTTTAGAATTAAATATTGAAATCAACATCTGAATCTCACAATCAAAAAGACGTGTGCGCCCCAAAGTAGCGCATTAACAACAATGAAGCCTCGGCGGCTGTAAGCGCGCCTAATGACAACAGAACGGTGACATTTGTCGTCGCCGTAACCATTAAATACCTGCCATTACACCGGCTAACTGTTCCTTAGAGATGCCATTTGGCATTAAACCTGTCCGTTACTGCAAACGAAAGGTTTCGTGGAAAGTAATACATTGATAGAAAGCAATTATAGCGATGTATTAACAGAGAAAAGGTGAAACTGTACACTTCAATTATTTACGGCGGGACCTATTCATATAGATGTAACATTTGAGTGAGCCGTTCACTTGATGGTCAGTGACGATCTGGTTGAAGGTAATCAAGTGAAATGTAGAGTGTAACTGTATTATTGTGAACTGGCTCTCAGTGCACGGGCGGACATGGGGAGAAAGAAAAACAGTCGTGTCAGAAAAATCAATTAAATACATTTAAGAGTTTTTAATGTTACGTTTTAATATATATACTAAAACGTAGTAAACGTATAGTGTATATACTATTCGAATTATATACTATTAGAGAGAATACTATTAGAATATATATACTATTCGTCGAATAGTTCCTTCTAAGTTTGCGTGACGACGCGGTCCAAGATGTATACCTTGGACCTGGAAATGTAATGACATATAATAGGCGCTTGGTTTTTTTTTTTTTTGTGAATTATCTTCTTTATATATATAATTCTACTGTACGTGTGTATGTCCCTGAACTTCTAAACGGCTGGACAAATTTGAATGATTTTTTCGTATGCGTTTGGATGGCGTCTTGGATGGATTCACAAAAAAAAAAAACAACCAAGCGCCACCTGGCGCTGCATGCAGGGCAACGCATATCGGGTCCGCTAGTATAATAATAGAACTGATACGAGGCCCAATACACTTGTAGTAATACACTTGTTAAATATGTTGTATGGGCACCGCGAGTTCCCGCTGAGAAGACCCATTATATGTACCAACTCAATTCACTGCTCCGAGTGTCTGCAACTAATGACATCTTGTGTCTGAGTGTCGGACACATTAAATACACTTGTTTTTGTTACGATTGAGAAGACGCAGCGTGCGCTCTGGAAGTTGGATTTGTACTACCGAATGAAAATATTGAAGAAAGGAGACTGTTTCTAAAGTAAATACCCCTTTTAATAAAGAAATAATATTTTTGTTCAAGTTTCCATTTCAAGGAAAATTAGAGTACGGTACAGTGAAGTGCATAGACACCGTTGGTATGTTTTTTATGTTTGTTATCTCAGAACTTTCGACTAGGTGAAGCGATTTTGATGATTTTATTTTTATATGAAAGCTGGTGATTTTCATGTCGGCGATTTCAAATTTCATCCAAATCGAGGTCAAGCGGTTTGTTAGTTCACACACTCAAATAACAGAAAAATTGACTTCCTAATTGCGGGTGTAGAAATCGGTGAACATACACAATGACAATTGATCCTGTGAGTAGCTAAACACGCCTGAAAAGGGTGAAAATAATAAAAATACCAATATTTTTAACCGACTTCAACACTTACAAGTGTGAAATAACTTGTGAGTGTGGAAGTCGGTGCCATCCGTTCCATCCATTTTTGGTATTATTTTATTTTATTTAGTGTATGCAGGCGTTTGATTAATATCACACCTGTTGATAACGCATGATCCGGTCTACGATGTATCAAGCCTGCCTAGAAGATACATACTAGTGTTCAAGAACAGGGGCTTAAAGACTTGTGTCTTATTAGTGACAGGCTCACGAAATCTCATGTCGGAGTTGGAATTCAATTAAGAACAGTCATGATCAGATGAAAAAAAAAATATAGATAGAATGTTAAGGATAATCTAGTGAAGCCGTTAAAACAATGCCCAAGTAGTAATCACAGGCACTGAGCCGCTCACGAACAAACAAAACTACAGTTAAGTACGAGTACTACCAGAGTATATTGTATATATATTTGAACATCATGAAATTCTTGATTATTAAACCTTTTAACGTTTTAAAACGATATTTTTCATGTGAAAAGGATTTTGTTTGGGGGTGGTTGTTGTCGACACCAAATGACCTAAAAATTGTTACACAAAAATAGTCACATACATCATAAAAATATGTTATGTTAGCATTGTCATTAGTCAATGGTGGTGATTCGCTTATTCAACTGAACTAAAATAAAATATTGGAAAATTAGATAAGTTCTTATATGGTTACGATAAAGTCTAAATTAGTATGAGACTTATCAATAAAATCACTAAAGTTAAATGTATTTATTAAATTTGCGGGTAGTTTAAGGTACATTAAGTCGCCACTTATTTGTTGCCTACTAAAACTACCCGCAATTCGCCAACAATGCAATTAAACTCGTCTAATATTAGTGAGAGCATTGTAAGGAGTTCAACGAATTCGAATTTAAGCGTAAGTAGAATATTTTGAGGATTTTTAGTTAATTTTAGCTAGTTCGTGTAATTAATAGAATTAGGACCAGTGTCATACTTTTTTTTGATTTAAAGTGTTTAAAAACTATGTCATTTAGCGAGTTCGATTGAACTACTAATGTCACCATTGCTTAATTTTATTATTAATTTGCGTAAAGATTCCACCACCGCTGCTGAGTTACCAAAAAATAAAGCCACGATACGATTTCCGGTCTTAAAGAGAAAATTATATTTATTCATAATGAGGTTAGTTAAGCAGGCTCTCCCAGCGGGCCCGCATTTTGTATAATGAGACAAAACAATGGAAAGGTTTGTCCTGTGCACGTCTCTGCCGCCCTGATGTTCTGTTTGTCATGTGGCCTGTGGAAAAGTCCTTACTGAGTACCACCACTTGCATTGTTCATACAACACATAAATACTAATCACATTTTTAAACTTTTTAATTCCCTTTCTTCGTTAGGAAACGGTAACGCCTTATGTAACAATTATTTTCATTATGATCAACCAACGCATTTAGGACCCTGTTTACTCCAAGATAATTATTTATATAGAATGTATATTATTATATAAAGATTATATTTTTGCGATTCCACAGATATTTTCTGCCAAACACCTGTAAACAGAGTTAGCAGAATCTTAAAAAAGATTGGCAACGTATCGTAATGCCCCCAGGCGTACCATAGGCGACAGTGATCGCTTACTATCAGACAGTCTGTCTGCTTGTTTGCCTCCTATCACTTAAAAATATCGTACATATATTACTGTTGTCAAACCCATTTTCGAAGTGAATTTTAAAATTATTAGAACCCGATCCGAGATGGGAAGCTTATATTTGTAATTTTTAGACTTTCGCGATTCGAACACATTGGTAATAAACGAGAAAAACGTTTTATTTACCTCGACATTTCGACCAAGTTGCATTGGTCGTGGTCAAGAGAAGACTGGAGAAATGCGGGTGGCAATATCAGTGAGAGCGCTTAGTTTCTCCAACTACCCACTCTTGATATTATTAAACTGTAGGGCTGTCACAGCCCTGCAAAAGCACAGGGTTGTCACGACACACAACACTGACAGTATCTTTTGTTTTTTCAGGGTGAAAACCGCCGCGACGCGAACATCTATAAATCACTGGGTTCCAAGATGTAGACAACCTAAAACCATCCTCTCGATTGAAATTTTATGTTTCCTGATTTTAACCGCTTCACGAACGATTCTCGCCATTAAGCCCTGATTGATTTACTAACAAAACTTATATTTGTCCCAGTTTACAATCAAGCCAAGGACGAGTTGCCCACAGTTGAATGTTTATAGACGAAAGAAGAAAGAATCAAATAGTGTAGCTTAAGGTTTATTGTCTGCAGTCAAATATGATGTAACATCAATTTCTAATCGATGATCTAGACTTCGAAGCCTTGACATATAAAACCATAAATAAAGTCAATTACTTGCCAAAAGTATAAACAAATAAAAAAAAAATATTGCGATTTCAACGCTGAAGAGTATGAAATAACTTGTTGAAGTCGGTACCGTGATAGTTCACAAAAGTTACTATCATCACAATAATGTGCTCATGGTACCGACTTCGACAAGTTATTTCATATTTTTGGGTGTTGAAGTCGGTTCCATTTTTTGGTAAAAATGTATTATTCACCATTCTCAGTGACCTTGCTACTCACGGAATCAATTTGTCTTTATGTATGTTCACCGATTTCTTCACCCACATTGAAGTCATCCAGTTAAACGTAACACTTTTCAGTTGTTGAAAAAACTGCTTGTCCGATTTTGATGAAATTTAAATGAGACCACCTCGGAAGTATATTCTATCAAACAAAAAAGAATCATCAACATCGGTTCATAAGCGACGAAGTAATCCACGAACACATATAAAAAAAAAATATTCGGTCGAATTGAGTACTTAACCTTTTTTTTTGAAGTCAGTTAAACTTAAGACTTTTCCAAAGTACAGAAGTTTTATCTCTCTTTCGCTTGCGTATATCCTACCATAACAAAACACATAAAAATCCCAAATCTAGTAAAATATTCTGTTAAAATATCCATTTAGTCGTAAACCTGACACCCGAACCGCCGTGACGCACTATCGCACTCCGGCGAGTACGGTATAAACATTTAGTATTCAATAGTAAATATTTTATGAGTTTACTATTGCTGTAT
Source organism: Apeira syringaria (assembly GCA_934044485.1). Lineage (NCBI taxonomy): Eukaryota > Metazoa > Arthropoda > Insecta > Lepidoptera > Geometridae > Apeira > Apeira syringaria. The sequence goes on along the minus strand of OW203656.1, from coordinate 560,618 downwards.
CTCTTCAAATGCTTAGTAAAACTTAACTCTTTAAATAAACGTTCTTAAATATATCATATAATATAACGACATAGATGAGTATAATGTCGTTACTGCAGAGAGGTTTAAATGTAACGTCTTTAAGGAACGAGATTTAATCATTTTCTCTCCACCGCCCGTCTGGGTAGGAAACGTCATTTAACCATCTGCCAGCTACAAGCGAGAATATTTTAGGAAATGTATTCTTTGATGTGCATAATATATATATATTTACCCGCCTTATTCTCTCGCACTAGGACTCCCTGTGTCGCGAGAGGCATGGATACAAACAATAACAGCACGCAATCACCCAAGACCCGGGACGAACACCTACACTCATCGCATAAATGTTTGTCCCTGCCGGGATTCAAGGGTCCCCGCGGACGAGAAATCAGGCCACTGACGACTAAGCCACGGCGACTGTCAGTTATATACTCGTATAATCTAATACAGTTTAGCAATATAGGTAAAAAATACTAATAATACAAATAATGGTACTATGAAAAATAGCTATCATAGAAAAAATATCGCACATTATCTCTTAGCCTGTGAACATTAATTTCGGCTGCAGAATTATATAACAGTACAAGTTAACAGCTAAGTGACATTGAGTATTTTTCGTGACACCTTATCAAAGGTAACTGAAAAATATACATTTAATTCAAATATCTTAAGGTGACAGCGAAATGTAATTTGATGATTAATTTTATTCGTTAAATTTCTATACCAGTTTCGTAGCAATAGTCTACGGTGTAGCATAGCATTCTACGTCATGAGCTACGGTGTAGCATAGCAGTCTATATCACGAGCTACGGTGTAGCCTAGCAGTTTACGTTACGAGCTACGGTGTAGCATAGCGTTGCATTCTTGCAACCGACGACGGTTTTATTATGCACTATAATTAAATTGAATTATTTGGCTATTTATATAACACAACTGAACTAAATACTTTCAATGTCGGAAGGTAAGGTTTGGCTGCTAATCGGGGAATGGATAATATCTATTAGTAATCATTTTAGATGAAAACATTTCAATTTGAATTTTTGAATTTTTGAATGAACAATTTTATCTCGTGTTTGCGCTTTCAGTGAACGTAATCTTATGATGCTACCACTCGGAGCTCTGAAAACTTGTCACAAAGTAATTAAGACCTTACGGGAAACGTCTTTGAGTACTGATTGATTATCAAGGCCAAATGTGGTTCTTCTTCTTCTTCACAGCAATCGGTCATCAACTGCTGGACATATGTCTCCCCCATATAGGAGGTTTTGCCAAATCTCGCCACGCTTTGCACATGAAAACATGAGTTAACATGAATACTGAAACTCGTATGCTACGAGAAACCTATTCTCATGACGTTTAATGATTTTAATGAGTAAAGTAACTCTATGCAAAGGAGATTATGTGATTTATCTCTTTTGTTTAACATGCCATTTTAGTACAGTCTAGTGGTTATCTATAAAAATGGGAGTCATTTGGAGTTTCAGTCCAGTGTGCCAAACGCAAGAGCCAACAACATCGCGTATGATATTACGCTATGTTAGATATGATACTTGGCATTTGATCTTTATTTTAATTACTGTTTTATTGTTATTTTTAATTATCTGCCTGAAGTTAGCCTAACAATTCACCCTAATTGATGTAGCAGTCGATTCCAATGATAAAAAATAGTTTTTCATAAGTGTTTCAGCTGTTATGTCACACGAAAGTACAATCGCGGAGAAAAGTGCATAAGCTAATCCTTACTCGTATGACGTATAGTTTGACCGTTACAAATATTCAGGGGATTTCATATTGTTGATTTCACTACCATGTGTGCTTTCTTGTAAAGCTAAAGTCTAAAGTGGAATTTAATGTAACGATCGTCATTGATACAATATACAGATTTTTACTACTAAGCCAAAACCTACTTAACTTTACTAAAATTGATTTTGTTGTCACGCTTAACATACAGTATAATATAAACAAAGTCTTCCACTTTAAATATTATATATGTGTGCATTGAATGCATATATATCCCATTCTACTTTACTATACATTTATATATCAGTTCCACAAGCAACTTCAAAACTCAAATACGAGAGATTGAAATCCTTAAAAATCTTCTAGATAGTAGGAAACGTTATGAAATCCCCAAAGACAATTGAGTTGAGTCACCGCCAGTACGCGCCACCGCGAGCCGCGACTCAGTCACTCAGTGTAAGTTCGGTCGCCCGACGCGCCGCAGCCATCCGCGCCCTCCGCGCGCCGGCTCTACTAAATAAAACCACTTTGCCACACGAAAAAATAAAAAGTAAACAAAAGTCAAATTAGTGTCAAATGGTGGAAAATTTTAGCGCGTGATTGTTCTCTTATTTGCCAGTGTTTTAAAAAAGGAACTTTTATATTTTTTAAAGCTGCCAGTTTAGATGGCAACTAAAAAAAATAATGTAGTGCGTTTGCCGTCAGTGGTAAGATACGAAATGAATGTATGATGCACCAAAGATGAGATGGAAATGTTAAATAGTGGCATGTTTACAGGTTTTTACATGTTATGGAATGTAGATAGATACATGCTTGGCCTTGGTAGATAACTGTGGAACCCATAGAGAACATATACCTGAGATATGCATCGGTGGTGGTTCTGATTTGACAACTCGCTCGTTTGATACCGTATGTTTCCCTGAGTAATCTGTGCTCGTTTGTGGTGATTTAACTCCGTCGCAAGAATTTAAACAAAATTAAAAAACTAGTAAGGACTTATTTTTCTTGGAAATTTGATATAAAATGCTTTTAGACGTAGTGAATTTATTTTTTTGCACATATTGAAATTATACAATTCATATTAATATAAACTTGCTTAAATTAGTTATAAAAAACCGAGCGCGTGTTGATCGAATCATTTTGCAAATTTGGCAAGAATTTTTCTAGACTTTAATTTTTAAGGCATCGTTGAAGATTAAAACGTGATCTAATCGTACACCCAACATAGCATTTACAAATGTAGATTAGAATACTAAACGAAAGTGAAACCTACTGGACCCAAAACATTCTATTTCCATTTAAGTGTCAGTCCACATCTAGTTTTAAATTAAAAACTTATTATTTTACATTTCAGAATCGATCGCCTAGTTAATCAAGTGTACAAGTTGAACTAAGCTTTGGTAGAACTACCTCATTGAGGATTATCATCTTGCTTAGGTATATGCGCTCTGTGGTCCACAGTCTCGTCATGTGTTATGTTAAAACCTCATTCAATGTTCTCGTTTTAGCTAATAATATCGTTTCTATAAATGATAACACTTTTTCACTTTTGTAGTAGTCATTGTTTAGTACGAGTTAAGCTAGCTAGTTTATGGTTCTATTATTGTGTAGAATAATAATTAACTTTTCATATAATAATAATTAAATATTCTGTATCATTAAAGCACAATGTTTTTTGTATCGTATTTGGTGATTGATTTGCTTGTAATTTTTTATCATATCAATTAACACTGAGAAATATACTCGTTTGCAAAAATGTTGACATAAATTTACTTATTTAAATATAATGACTAGCTGCGGCCCATGTTCACAATCCCGTTATCGATTATGAATATTTGTAGTTTTTTTTAATAAAAGGTGCCTGTTGTGTGTTTTTCAATAATCTAAGGAATCTCGGCATCCACACACCCTCAGCCGTAATAGAGTATAAATGTACATCGTAATAGAGTTACAACTAATATAATGAGACTGCGGTGTTTACGCAACACATGGGTCTACAAACTTTGTTGGAAATAAACGGTTTACTCATAACTAAATGTCAGTAGTTGATTGGTAGACCGGCTAACGCTCTCACGGGTTGACAGTGGTCACTTCTCGTCCGACGTTCGGCCAGTGTGGACACCCCCGTGCCCATCCTCACGGAGGGTTGGACACCTCGCTCTCCAGCGTTTGCCGGTTTGTCATTAACTATACTCACGGTAGTTTGTGTAAAACAAGATAAGTAAATCTAAGTATGCTGCCAATATTTATAATAAAATACTAAAATGTACCGGACAGTTAAATATTGATCAGTTCGAGAATGAGAAGAGTTCGAGAGTCAGATATTGTAGTTTATGACCTCCGACTTGACCTCGTATGACATGATATTTTTATGTTATTGATTATTACTTTTTACTGTAATATTATACTTAAGGAATAAAAAAAACTTTTAATTTGTAAATGTATAAACACCAAATCTTACAAATAAAGAATTTTGTTGTGTAATTATAATTGATTAAATGGAAATTTAGAAATATATTTACATTTGATATAATCAAAGGATACAAAGGAATAATATCACAAAAGGGACTTAGATAAATTATTCGGAAAGTGTGCGAATTCAATAACACCATTAATAGAAAGGATTTCGTTCTGTACAGTCGACTACTAAAATCTGTTTGAGGCATTTTAAAAGTTTAATAAAACTGAACAGATGCTTATCACAACCGCCATTTGTTTATTTTTAATGAGATTCCATTGTTGGTCTCACATAACAATTAAAATCTATATAGGCTTTGGGCAAAGAAATAATTTGCTTTGAACTTAACCTGCTAATTAGACTCCTACCGCCATGAAGTGGGGCGAATAACATGTTCCTCTAGGAAAGATCAGCCTCATGCAGGGTGCGATGATGACAGCATGACAGATGTCATAGAATATTGCTGCTATGTATTCTTTTTTAGAATTATTTACTACATTTACAAATGGTGGTTAAACAAACAATTAAATTATAAAAGTTACAAAAAAGTTAATAATATCTAATTAATAATATATTAATTAGATACGAAAAACAAGTAGAATAATCAATTTAAGCTCAAAATAAGAGTCTCGCGGGTGAAAACCCCACGCAACCTTTGATGATGGTGATGATGATGACGAAACATATCGCAATATGGCCGTTCAGGGGTTAATTTAATTTGTTCTCGAATGTGCTCACAGTGTGTCATGAAAGATTGCAAAATTGTATAACTATTGCAATAGTAATTCTGATAAAATTAAACTTGGTATTCCGCTATATTGTCTCTAGTATCTTGTTTGTATTGCGGTAGAAATTAGATCTGTGTAGCCATTACAATGATACTCCAAGTTGAAAAGAGACAAGACAACAATTCATAACCAATATATGAGCAATATGTTTAGTAGAATTGAACCCCGGTGGCTAACACACACTTAATCGACAATCGTGATCTAATGACCCCGACATTAAGACCTGAAACTGTACTACAAGCTAACTAACACCTCTAGTGTTCCACTATATGAGTGCTCAAGTGTAGATCTTATTCATCAACTTAGCCTTAATAATGCTCTTCACTTTTTACTTTGATGTTTTTTTTTCCTGATTTTTGTTTTGTTTACACTTTTCATCGAAGCATCTCCCACTTGACCTCGTTCTGAGAAGTGACCTTGTTACAGTACACATTTCTCCCAATCTAGTGGCAATGGAAAACAGTAGCATATACAGTTACCAATATTCATCGCAGCCATAGGATGTGACATATGCCTTCCCGTATAGGGGGGATTTTACAATACTCGCCACGCTTATCAGGCGGGTTGGCGAGCGCAGTATAGTTTTGCTATCCTCAGAAGGCGCTGCTGCCCACCCTGTACAATCTGGTACGTGATCCCTTAGCCTCTTACGGCCTCTTACGGCACCCACAGGAAGGGATGGGGGAGTACTATTCTAGGCCGGTACCACCACGGCATCAATAAACCATTTTAAATGATAATTCGTTTTCCATATCGTTATTTAACCATTCACGGAAACGAAGCTTACATCTGAAATGTAAACATGCATATCAGCTTTTCCAATGTAATAATTCTCTAGTTGAAGCGTGAAGCATTAGGATTTTGCCAGAAGGTATTTTGCTAACGAGCCCATGCTGGCTGAGCCGCGCCGCGCCGTCACGGCTACAAGATGGCTTTAGTGTTGCGCTCAGCGTCTTGGGTCAAATTGCCTGTTTCATTTGAAGATGCTTATTAATCATGTCGTTAATTATGATTATAGCATTCAATTGTTTAAAGTCAACTACATTCTAGTAATAGATGTATTACGTATGTGTGCACTACAGTAGCTTGAACTCTTAAAAATAGCGTTACTAGAATACAAAAGTCAGCATAGCACTGAAATAATCGTCGCTGCTACAGTGAAGCGTATCATTTATAATTTCCTGATTTTTTTTCTTCGCTATAGAGAAGAGAAGTTTGAAGAAGTTTTCGCTGGGTATAAAGAAGTTAGACTGCACTTGAGTGCACGGTTTCAGTACAACGGACTCATGATGGTGAGTTGTCGCTCAAACACAAACAAGATTTACTTGTGACATTTTGTTTATAATAGTACATAATTTCACAGCTTATAACTCATAAGTAAGTAATTTATTGTGAGATCGCATATGAGCCAGATTGAAGCCACAATATGCTACCTTACATAATTCTACTAATATTATAAATGCGAAAGTTTGTGTGTATGTTTCTTACTTCTTCACGCTCAAACGGCTCCGCCGGTTTATATGAAATTTGGTATGGAGATAGTTTAAGCCCTGGATTAACACATAGGCTACTTTTATCTCGGAATATAGTTCTCGTGGGATAATTGATGTAGCGGGAAGAAAGTAACCCACGCGGGTGAAACCGCGGGGCCCTGCTAGTATTACACATACAACAGTAGGACGTTGTCGTCGAGTCGCGTGGTACACACGCTAAAAAATAACTGAAATGGGGATGAGCTCAAGTCTTTCACTCTGCCATTTTGTTATCTACCATAACTAAGATTAGGGTACAGAAGTAAAAAATAATTTCACATAAAAAATAATTTAATAAAATGATAGTTTATTGTTTTAAATGTACTTAAACAATAAACTACCTTTTTATATTTTACTGAAATGTACCCAAACATTTCGTTTTTAATGTTTTGCCAATTTCACTTACTATAATTACTAATATACATACTTTATAAGAAGACATTAATAAGTAGCTTGTTCGGTGTTTATGTGGTTTTTTTTATATACCGAAGCAGTATAGAATTATTTTTTTAATCACGTGGATTTCTTTATTAAAGTCGTGGATAAATAAAATAAAATGGAAGCCATATGTATTTGAAAGTATGTTTACACACGTGGTTAGAACATACTTAGCATTGGCATGGTGTTCACTTTGTTAGTAGCTTCTGTACTGAGTTGATGTATATAATGGTCGGCGCTAGTCCGGCTCACCAGTGCCTCGACTATTGGTGATAAAACTGTTTGCGAATAATCATTGCGGGCTGTTTGGAGCTAACGGTCAGTCCATTGTAAAGAAAAGGGATATATGTGTAATGCTATATCCCTTCCAGTTTATATAATTACTTATCTAATCTCATACTGAAATATAAAGATTAAACCAAAAGATAAATCAAAAACAGAACTCAAATGACAGTCTTTATAGACAATATATCAAATATATTTTAAAAGTTACATTATGATGCAGCTCTTTTTTGACAACTGTATCGAAGTGTTACTTTTTTACCATTACGATACAGCTTCAGCTGGACCTGCTGGAGGTTGCAATGCAGTTTTTCTACATTATAGTCTGTGGACACGGCGCGACATGCATGCGCGACCAGCAAATGGATTTTGAAACTACACATTTACAAATAAATGCAAACATATGCTGTAATTTTACGTTAAAATTATCTATTTTATGAGAATAAATAAAGTAGGGTATAAAACTGCACGTAATTTGGTCTTAAAACACTCGTGTAATGCTATAAAAAAACTCGCCGTACTCGTTTTTTAACACTCGTGGTTTAAGAACCCTTATCATGATACAGTTTCATAAACTACTATTATAACGCAAGTTCAACTTTGTGAATAATGAATTGTAGATTATACAATTGAAATTGTTAGATTTGGAAACTGGCATTTTTCTGAAGCTTCATTATACCGTTTGCATCAACATCGATTACAAAATATTTTATCAAAATCAAGGCATTTCACGCCGCATGTTTATAAAGTGTAATTTTATATTTATAAACCTATCCACTGCTTCTGTCCTTTTTAACAATTAATTATTTGTACATAAACAGGTAGGTACATATCAATTTATATAATACTGCAAAACTGTTTGTAGGCAGACGCTCAATTGTATTAGTAAAATGTACACTATGTACGAATAGGTGTATATTTACTTCTTCTGGTATACTTTCTGTTACGCCGTTAAGCATCATAACATGTGGCAATAAGTGTTTATATAACATTAACAATGCATAACATACAAGCGGAACTCGCCCCGACCGGCTTCTTTTCTTTTGAATATATTATTAAATAGCGCTGCGAACTCTGAACTTGAAACTCTGCAGTTTCAAGGTTTAGTGAATCTGCCAATTGCGCCTCGGAATAAAATTGCGATCGCGAAATTCACCGATCCGTTGAACCTTATTTTTTATTCATCCGTTGGTAGCGAGACTGCGCGAATAATTTAAAACGACAAAAGCAGGTTATTGTATTCCCACCATAAAACCACATGTCACTACATAGGGATGTCGCTTTCGAATTATTACAATAGGATTAGTGATATACTAAATGTATATTCTATTCTGTATACAATTGTAACCCTTGACGAAAGCAAGGGATGTTGGCAGTGTGTTTTTAGGCTTTATACATAGCTTGCGTGCCTACACTTACTCACTTAATGTTAAGTGATGACGTGGTCTAAGCTGTAGCACGCAACCCTAGATAGTATTCGTCACTCGTAATTTGAAGACTCAAAGATAGTAATTAGATTATTTTAATATTCTTTCATTGAACTATTATATATATCCGTGATTATATCAGTGGCATCATAGCTCCTGGACAGAATCGTTTTTTTATTCAAAGGGTATATCTATATACTCAAAAGGTAGTAAATAGCAATAATTTGTTATTGCCTCTGTGTGTTATACAATGCAATAAAGAATTATCTATTTATCTATATCAATCGAGGTTATTCTCTCGATTACATCACCTTTCTCGATTGAAAACCGGCTCAGCCGATTCAAGTGATTCACCTCTATCCTTTCTAGTCCATACGATGAAGATAATAAGTTTGATCGATTTAAAATTTTAACTTCTGTCACTTATTAATGGTATTGCCAAAGTAACTTAAACTATTAACTTAACTTAAACTCTAAACTATTGCGCATTTTTTCCCTTTTTATGTAATATTTGCATAAAACGGCCATTGGCTGTCAGAATACGCATCAGACACTTCTAACCAATTTTTAAACGAGTATGAGTAAACAAATCGGCTATAAAGCTTCTCATAACCGAGTTTCATATTATGTTTTATTATTATAATGTATATTTTGTTGTTGTTTTCGTGATTATGTTAACCTACTTGTCTCAGATCAGAAAATGTTTTAACTAACTTGATACTAAAAATAAATCCTCAAAATGTATGCCAGAGTTCACTTTCAAGGTAACTTAAGTATGAATAAATTAATAATAAAATGTAGTCTAATTTAGAAATCAAAGTATTATTTTCATCCCTTTTGGTCTTGACTTCTTACAACATTTTGGAAGTTGTAAAACAAATATCAAAGGGTAGATCCGTAAGGGTGGCTATTATTATCGTTGCTCCATGACGTTGGTTCCCGCGGGGATGAGGTCACAACCGAAATAAATCTTTGGTCTTAGTTACAATATTATCTTTTTATCAATAAAATATTTAATTATCTGTTGTATGGTTTGTATTGGCAATTTTCTTCATCATATTAATATATGAAGAAAATTGCATAAACTACCTTTTGTTTCAGAGTTTTAGTTAAGTATTACAACTATTAGGTACTATTAATAATCGAAATCTTAGCCATTCTTTACCTCTCTGACTAGTATAAAAAATAGTTATCGCCCCTTTCGCGGTTTTCATTTAAATTAATCTCAAAGCACCGTAAACCTAAAAGTGTTTTTGAGAAAATTCTTAGAAAACAATGACAAATTAATTTCTTGTCATAACATACCCCATGTGTCAGGACCCATGTATAGGTATATATATATAATATGCATGCTATAGCACAAGCTATGACTATGATCCTCAACTTCGCCTGCAAGTATATAGAACAATTAGAATCGTTTGAATAACAACTTTAATTTATATAGTGGAAAAAAGAAGAAACAACTCTTGTATCTTCAAACACACGCGCCACTTACAATACACAAACACTTGCCTAACTAAGAAATATTTGGAATATAATGTGGATTTTTTTTGATTTATTTATCTGAAAGGATGATCAGCGCCACGTCTGCTTTCACAAGATAAGATAAAAATGTAATTTGGCGGTTCATTTTTGTGAAAGTAATATTGGAAAGACAGGATTCCGAGGTTCGTTCGTATCACGCTGTTCGAACCCTTTCTGCCAGATTATGGATCTATATGAGTGATTGTTTTCGTTCAAATTCGTTCACTCTTCACTGAATAGATATTTCGGACGATATCAGATTAAAGTTGGAAAAATTACTTTGAATAAACCATTCCGTCTGTATATTTTTGTTTTCATATCAAATCTTGTCTTTGTTAAATTACACCGAAAGTTTTTCACTAAACTACGTAGGTAGCTCAACTTCGAAGCGATGATAGCTCAGCATTGGGAGCGTCGGCTGTCCAACTGACGGATGCTGGTTCCCACTAACGGTTTGACCTTACGGCGAAGGAAGCACCGTTATGAAATTCCTAGCATGGTGGTAGGGTACTTTCGAGTAACCGCCTGCGCAACACATAGTGTGTTCAGGCAACAGTCCTTGAGCGCCTGTCAGCATTCCAGGTCTAGCGTGATAACATCTTCGACCACATCCTTGCCGACCATCTAGTGAGATATTTGGTCAATCGCTGAATCTAATGAACCATTTATAAATATAAAAAATACTGACATAGTAACGAGAGGAAATATCTGCGGCTGTTATTTTGATTCAAACTTCCATCAATTGTTCTTTAATTTTAATATAACACTTTTTAAGGTACATTATGTAACTAGCTGCATCCCGCGGTTTCACCGACATACACCAGGGTTTCCTGTTACCTTAGTTATCTCATATAAACTGTTCATTTACTCGGGATAAAAGTAACCTACTACTTTAGTAATCTGTGTCTGATGGCTTTGGATAACAAGCGTAATATCTAAATGTATCCATTTATGGAAATACAGAAGTACAATGAGTAATGAATTAAGAACCCGCGTGTTTTCAGTTGAAAAACTCTGTTCTCGGACTTTTATATTACAATTACACTAATTAATATCCCACTTGATCTAGTTTTTATAAATTAGCCCCGCTTTTAAAATCTATTAATAATCTGTCAATAATAATAATAATAATAATACAGTTATTAAGTACAGATAGTTATAAAACTATTTATCGCTACTTAAAAAACACGCTGAAATAAAAGAGACTACACTTCTAGAGTTTGATCATTTTATGACGGTGATTGCTTACGATCACGTGAGCCTCCTGCTCGTTTGTCTATACAAACTGATTACACCTCTCATCCATGTAACATTTCCTACGTATTCTTTCGAATAATTGTAAACATCTTCAGTGTAATCAATAATGATATTGTATGTTTATATGAGGTAGATGTCGCACAAGCGCGCGGAAACTGAGGCGGCAAAATTAAGTCAAATGTAGTAATTTTCATTGCGACGCGTATTTCAAGCGCAAGTGTAAACATATAGCTATCCTTTTCTATATTATTTGTACCGTATTATCTGTCGCAGTAAGCATGTTTATGTCGTAAAGGAACAAAATCTGAGCACCGCGCAGTATGAATATACGTCATCTTTAGTAAAACATCATTAGTAATCAAAGTCAAATAAGCATATATATTGAGACGTCGTATGATGCTATGTTTGTGTGATATATTTCTCCGACAATATTTATCGGGCGAGTCCGTAAATGTCAGATAGAAGCAATTACTTGTTGGCAGGTGACATCACGTCGGTGATGCTGATATTTTACCGTATTTTTGTATCCAATCATACAATATAAGTATATATTATATATATTAAACATACAGTATTATATACACTTACGCAATATATGGGTTGAGTGTTTTATTCGATGATTTGTAAACATGTCGATGATACGATCTATCAGCGTTGAACGTATACTTACTTTGACAAGTAAACACAACATCTTTAGATGTCGTAGAAAGAAGTATTCTAAAAGTTAAATCATGTGAGGAAGTATCGAAGAGTAATAAGCGACCTCGTAAAGCGTATTAGTCGAGCATTCATATGTGTCTGTGTACGAAGATTAGAGCTATTTGTTTTTCTTTTGTTCACATCTCTAAATGGGGTGTGGGGTCGCACCAAACCGATCAATGCCCTAATGATACAAACAGTTCAAAATAAAGTATTAAGGGAAATAGTAAACGCACCTTGGTACATAAGGAACAACGACCTCCACCGGGACCTTAAAATAGAGTTCGTTGACAAAGTGATTAAAAACTATGCAGAAGCTCACCAACAAAGACTTCATCATCACGTTAATGTTGAGGCAGTTATGCTCCTCGACCAGACCGATCTAGTGAGAACACTCAAAAGAACAAAACCGTTCGAGTTAGTGTAGTGTCCAGTGACAGTGTGCTAGTGTAATGTGGTTAAAATACTGCTCATAGAGAACACATGAACCTACTGTCTCCCCCTTAAATAGAGACAATAAGAAAATTGTTAAATAAGAATGTGTTCTTAGAAAATTGAGCAAGTCAGACTTAAGTTACTAGATATATTAGGCCACATCGTAATATATTTATAAGATTAATTTAAGTGTAAACTAAGTACACGAAAAATAAGCAGAAGTATAATTTAAGTAAACTATTCACGTTAATCACTTAGTTTGAATATCCAACACTTACCCTTATATCCCATCCCAGTAATATTATAAATGTCAAAGTTTGGATGGATGGATGTTTGTTACTCAATCACGCCAGAACGGATGAACGGACTGTATGAAATTTAGCACAGAGATAGATTATAGTCTGAAATAGCACATAGGCTACTTTTTATCCCGGTAAAATGTATGATTCCCGTGGAATAATTGATGTAGCGGGTAACCCGTAATCCACGCGTGCGAAACCGCGGGGCGCTACTAGTATATCATATAAAAGATCGTTCCGTTTGGATAGTCATATATTTAAATTATACACCTTACCCACGTGATAAAAGAGTCTATTGCCCCTCGTCCCACCGCTGCCCCTAATCCAATGAAGCGTTTACTTGTTTGCAACTTTCCCGGATTTATTTATTCGAACGGAAAAATAACTGGTCTACTCGTTAACAGTGCGCAATACGACTGCAAGAACTTCAGAGAGGTCATGTTTAATAATTAAGGTGCGGAACATCGTTTAGAGAACGCTGTCGTGGAAGGGAGAGGACAGAGGTCTTTTAGAAAATTGCAATAAAATATAACATTTTGAATACCTATTGCTTTATATTAATTTATAATAAATAAGCTTCTTAACCTTCTGTTCACGACTTTGCCCGCGTAAGGGCTTTAAAGACTGAGTATCTTTACAGAAATGAACATATTTTTATAATTTATAGTGGACATGTATTTTTAGTGCGTAATCATTTCACAGGAGTCTAACATTTATAAATAAAATAAAATAATTAATGTGTATCTGAGATCCAGTAAAAAATATATGTAATCAAATATATATTTCTTAATTTATTGGTTGGAGGTTAATCTCAATGTCACTCGATCGTCAGTGATGATGATGTCGAACGCTAAGGACGAATCTCTTTAGGCATGCCTCCATGTCGCTCACAATAGCCAATAATATCCATAGAAAAATATTCAGTATTTATTGAATCGGATTTTCGAAGAAGTTGACTTGACAACGTGCATTTTTTTGAATATTAAGTGCTAGCAAAGATAAATCAGTGGGACAGGTGAACAAGCCACCTTTAGAGAGGACTATACGCCTGTCGGAGCCACTAGTCAGCAGAAAAATCTATTTTTATTATGCAAATCTATTTACGATAAATCTGGTCCTGTCTTGGCCTTTACTTTATTTTATTATCACCGCTAGACGTTGAAAGGTTTCAAAGCAACTTTAACACTAGACTCAGTTCAATTCTGAACCCAAATACACAAATAGTAATGTTCTGTCGATGTATAACAGCGTTGTCTTGAAACCTTAAGAACGGCATAACAGGATTATCTCCCCCTCACACTGGAATAGTTCAAATGACATCGGCGCCCGATATAATCCCTGACACAGTTACCATTGCTTAGTCATTACGTGTCGGAAATCCGCGCCGAACAATAATCCAGCAATGTAGGCGTACCGATAGAAAGGACACGCGAAATTCAAATGATAAGTATATGAGCTCAGTTCTGGAGCAGTTACCATTGCTTTGTGATTATAGAGCGGAAATCCGCAGCGAACAATTCGCCAGCAATGTATGTGGTATATTATATTCAAAGGGAACGAGATCGCGAATAAATAGGTACTGGGGCTGTTGCTAACACAAATTTAATGTCATTATTTAATAAATTCGTGACGAAAATCTGCGATAACAGTAATCCAATAATAAATAAAACCACTCTCTGGGATAATATAAAGCCAAGAGTTTTATGGTTTATTGCATTAACAACATGCTAGGCGGAACTTACGTTCAAATTATTTGAAGGATGGTATTATGTAGTCGTGGGTTCAAGTCCCACTAGCAGCCGAATTATTTCCTTCAAATAATTTTAACGTAATATAAAGCCAATCCATGTTTGCTTATTGTACTACGAGTAGTAAATAATCATAGCTATTTAAGAACTGTCATCTATTTGAAGAATAAAATGTAGTTTTACTATTAAAAAAAATAATTTCATATGTGCCCTTCATTTTAAAAATAATAATAGTCTCCCCAGCACCATTTTATAACAGCCCATAGTCGGGCTTCTTGTCCAATATGTTCAGGTCGGTGGAGGTCCAACTCCACCAAGTCAGAGGACGCTCTCCGCCGCACGTCGTTGCAGGTCCATTATCTCCAGTTGAAAGTTTAACACAATATGTGCTGCTTATTGAGTCTTTGCCACCACTTAAAACACGAAGAAAGTTTATATAACAAGTAGGTATATTAAAAAAAACGTTCATGACCGCGACTTGGCCGAGACCAAAAAAAGAGTGTTATAAGTTTTGTTATTAAGTATTCAGTGTGTATCACGGTACCTATGGCATGTGTTTGTCTGTGACGTCATAACTCCTGACCGTGTGAACAATGGCCTAAACACGACTCACTAGCGTCGCCGCACAACAATAAAACTCAGTATTAACTGTAATTTATCTAGTACAACTGGGACATAGATAATGTAAAGTTTGTATGGTGGGTGACCGTGACGCAAGATCCGCTTTAGGCAACGATTGTCATTATGTTTTATTTTTGTTAATGTACAAAGTGTCTTCATTGAGAATATCCTTAGCCATGTTTTTTTTTATATATATTTACTGTATAGATCTAGCGTTTGACCACCATCTGACTTGATGGTCAGCGATCATGTGGTCGAAGATGTTATCATGCTAGACCTAGAATGTTTCAAGATTTTGGCGTCAAAGATAAACATAATAACTTTATAATTATATTTTTTTTGTCACCAAACACCTAGTGTGTTCAGGCAGCAGTCTTTGAGAGCCAGTAAGCACTCTAGGTTCGTTATAACGTCTTCGAACACATCGTCACTGACCATCAAGCGAGAAGGTCAAACGCTAGACAACATTTAACATGTGATTGCACTTTTAGTAAGACTTGAAGAAAATACTTTTAAAAATATTATGAGATATAAGTTTCACAGTTTTTTACTGTGAATAATTTAGTCGTATCTTTTTAACGAAATGAAAGTAGTAGATTCCTATTCCACATCAATCATCATTTTCACGTACGGTTTGTATATCAGTAAGTACGGGGATATCTTGGACCCTGTCATTTTATGTTCCATCTCTCGACGTTGATGTATTACGTGTGGTGCGCGGATCATCTGGAAGGGTACAAATTGGAGTGCGCCTAAATTGAATGAAGCACATATTTTTTAGTATTATTTGTGGCATTTATATTCGTCAACGTTAGACATCGGCCCTAATTCTGTTAATCACACAAACTAGAAAAAATCACTAAAATTTACCAAAATAATATACCTCGTATTCTATTTACACTTAAATTCAAATTCGTATAACTCCTTACAACGCTCTCACTAATATTAGACGAATTTTATTCAATTGTTGGCAAATCGCGGGTAGTTTTATTAGTCACCAAATAAGTGGCGACTTAATTTACCTAAAAGTACCTACAAATTTAATTGATACATTTAATTCTAGTGACGTTATTGTTATATATATCAATAAAATCACTAGAATTAATCTCAGAATCTCATACTAATTTATATTTTATTGTAACCATATAATGAAATATTCTATTTTAGTTCAGTTGAATAAGCGAAACGCTTATTAATAATTCTTAATGCATTAGTTTACCTGAAGGGTTGTGTAGCTGTGAATGAGATCAAGACGACGAGTACAATCCTTTGATCTGTAACGGCGCTTGTGGCGCGATCTATTATCATGTTTGTACTCAATGGATTATCTGTTGTTACGCAACTGTTTTCTGTGTCAACGTCATTTTGCGCATATAATAAAATTAGTAGACAAAGTAACATTCTACAAGAGTTAACGCTAGAGAAAACATAAAAAAACGGCCAAGTGCGAGTCGGACTCGCGCGCCGAGGGTTTCGTACAAATCTGTAAGTATGTAAGTAAAAATGTAAGCAATAATCTAAACTGAACTGAACTGACGTTAAAATTTATGCTTAAAATTTAATTTATGCGTACAATTTTTTATCATATGATGCTATTAGATGTTGCTTCGTACAAAATTTCAAAATTCTGAGTTCACGGGAAGTACCTGCTCTTGTAGGTATTGATTCCTATGCGAGTGTTAATAATTTGTAGCATAAACGGCTGTTTTTTGCATTTTGTATATGACATTTGTGTTAGCGCTGGAAATTTTTTATTTTATTTTTTTATTTCATATATTTTATAGTTAGGTCGTCTGTTCATCTGGTCGGTGGCCGTCCTATGCTGCGCTTGCCAGTCCATGGTCAATAATGGGGGAGGCATATGTCCAGCAGTGGACGTCCTATGGCTGATATAATGATATTTTATATTATAAAAAACATTTTTTACACTTTTGGTTAATAAATAATATGTGTTATTTATGTTCATTTGTTTTAATTATTTATTTTCGAAAATTCGCAAGACTCTAACTCTACTTCCTTTAAGATAAGATACAATACGTAGTGTGAAAACTAAACGAAGTGCCTTCCACTGAGTATCCTTGGGGAACAATTTCAATATATCCTTGAAAATAATGAGAAAACTTTACTAATTTGCATGAAATTTCCATGTGACCAATCTAGAAATACCTCATAATGGAAAGTTTTCAAAGAATTTTGCAAACCGTTATATAACACACTGAGCTGTGAGGTTAAACATGAAACATTAGGATATGTTACCGACAAGAGTTAACGGCGCGGTGTATCTCAAGCTCGGCGTTGGGGACCAAGTATCCACTATTCAAAAAGCTAAACTATTGTTTATTTATTGTTAAAACTCGCACGCGGGGGAAACCGCGGAATGCAGCTAGTTTGGTTTAAAGTTCCGAACTGAGGTTAGTTGCCCCTCATTACACGAACCAACAGCTAATAGAATCAATAAACAAACAGTCTCTTGAATTCTGCTGTAGATTAATAATATTGACAATAGATTACCATTATTTATGGTAAGTTGAGAGTTTACATTATAATAGTTTGAACGTCCGTTACTAACCAGACTGAGATGTTTGTTCAAAGATTCCACTATTATTTCACTTGGTATATTTAACATTAACGTTTCCCGTGAAGTCTTGTTTTTGCGGCAGCAGAAAAGAAAACCTTGTATATATGCTTACTGATCCTACTAATATTGTAAATGCGAAAGTTTGGATTTGTGGATGTATGTTTGTTACTCTTTTACGCAAAAACTATCAAGCGGATTTGGATGAAATTTGGAACACACATAGCTTATACTCTGGATTAAAACATAAGCTTATTTTTATCATCACCATCATCACCGATTTTCATCACTACGCGGGTATAACAGATTTGGATGAAATTTGATACGTAGGTAGATACTTCAGGTCCCGGAATAACACATAGGCTACTTTTCATCATCATCATCAATCATCACCACGCGGGTGCAACCGCGGGGCGCAGCTATAATAATTATGTAATGTTTCTGATTCATAATTAAGTTTGATTCACACCTCAAAAGATATACAATGATTTCTTTCTTTCGATTAACATTCTGATTTTCGACACACAATTGCATAGTCTAAAAACTATATGTACATACTAACCTCAACTTATTCGTGGAATAGTTTCAGCATTTTCATGAAATTTCTATGAAACCAATCTAGAAGAATTCACATTTTTAATGAAAAAAAATAGAACATCATCATTATAGTCTGATTAAATACGCATTATTGAGAATAACTCAATAACTACCGATAGTTTAATCAAATTTAAATGAGACTACATGAGAAGTATCATCTCGCAAATAGATAGAAAACAAAAAAGGTTCACCCAAAACTACACTAAAATGCAGTCGAATTCAATACCTCCTTTTTGTAGTCAGTTAAAAACCAGTGAATGCAATTAATTAATTCAATTAATCATTATACAAAAGTTCTCCGATTTTAACTGCTTACTGTAACACAGATGATATTGTACAGGGAAATAACTCGTACAATATTATTGAGCGATTATGAACTCTCCGAGCGAAGTGGCTGAGACGCCGCGTCATCGTGCGGGAGGATAAGGGAGGAAACAAACTGTTTCGTGTACAAATAAATCATATTTTTGTAATATTGCGTCGCGTGTGGTACATGAGAGGGTGTCGGGGTGAAATGTTTGTTCCGGTTAGGTTTCCTCATATTGAAGGTTTTACTGGTACACTATATCCATATTATAATGTGGTACAAGAACAAGAGAATAACCGTTTTTTGCATATCAGATAACGTTGCTTAACCAAGTTGATTAGCATCTCTGTGATCACGATTGGATGGGCGAGCGCTAGTGGGATTTTCAAATGAGCTATTTTATGCTTTAGAGGACATGATAAACCGTCGACTTGAGCTGCTGTGCAAACATAACATACGTAATGCGACATAGAAACTCGCCGCAAGTGCTACCAATACAAAAAATGATTATTTCCAAAAAACTTGTTGCAATTGTTAAATTATCCAATATTAAGCGGAAATTTCATAATCACCCAGTTCTATATTATATTTAGTGATGATCTGCTAAGCAGGTCTTCTTCATCATCATCTCAGCCATAATTACAGCATCTCAGCCGTTATAAGGACGTCCACTGCTGGACATATGCCTTCCCCATTGAGTTCCACAAGGACTTGTTTCCACTTCAACTTGGTAATCTGCTTGGTGTAATAAATGGTTAGGTCTAATCTACTTTATTATAAAGTATTTTCATCATTCATCGCAGCCATACGATGTCCACTGCTGGACATATGCCCCCCCATATAGGGGAGATTTGCCAATACTCGCCACGCTTGGCAGGCGGGTTGGCGAGCGCAGTATGGTTTCCTGTCCTCAGAAGGCGCTGCTGCCCACCTTCTGGTACGTGATCCATTAGCCGACTCTTACTCACCCGCGGGAAGAGATGGGGGAGTACTATTCTAGGCCGGTACCACCACGGCCCACTATAAAGTATACTATATACTTTATCTCGCATAAGAATGCTAGAGTGATCTGTACACGTTACATCACTCTCAAAACCTAATCGTAAGAGAACATTAACAGAAGTGATTGTGCGGCGAAACAACTCAACTAGGAAGTCCGAAGGGTTCAGAACAGGGTTTACACCGCGAGGAAAAACGTTGGTAATTTATTTGATGAAGCCCTGTTTACAAGGGTACCTAAGCTAAATAACTTTATGAGGCTCGTTGAAACACTCACAAACAATTAATAAACTTACGATAAACAAGTATGTTACGATAAGAATAAAGTTCAATTCGACTTTGCCCTAAGTTTTTGAATCTGCTCTATTAGTTAGAAATAACTTAAATGACTACGAGACGTTAAAAAGTAAGCGCCATAACAGTAGGCTACAGACAATAAGCTGTCGAACTGCTGTGAGTGGGAACAGTACGTTTAGCATGAGGATATTTATTTATAACAAGCTGCCACAATGTATTAAAAACGTAAAAAACAATGACATATTCAAATTTAGGCTTAAGACATTTCTTGTCTACAAGACTTATTACTCGACATTTGAATTCCTAAATGACAATTTAGACGACACATATTTTTTTTATGACATTGAAATGTAATCAGAATGCATCATTAATCCAGATATAAATGTATTAATCACTGTTATAAAATTGGTTAATAGTAATATAATTATGTATAATTTTAGAATTTAGATAGAAGATATATTTGTAAATATGTAATTTATAATTTTGCATACTTAAGTGGTAAGAGCATAGAGATCTAAAAACTACCTTAAATACGAGCATTATGTGTACCTATGTTTCTGCAAAATAAATAAATTTGAATTTGAATTTGAATTTTGAAGTTAACCAAATATCTGAACGTTTTGTGTGGACTTCACCAAAATGTAAACGTCCGATTATCAATTAACCGTCGGTTAACTGTTTGGTAAAAACTGTTTGATCAACGGTTATGCCGTGGTGGTACCGGCCTAGAATAGTACTCCCCCATCTCTTCCCGTGGGTGCCGTAAGAGTCGGCTAAGGGATCACGTACCAGAAGGTGGGCAGCAGCGCCTTCTGAGGATTGTAAATCATACTGCGCTCGCCAACCCGCATGCCAAGCGTGGCGAGTATTGGCAAATCCCCCCTATATGGGGGAGGCATATGTCCAGCAGTGGACGCACATGGCTGAGAGAAGAAGAAGAGAAGAAGCATAATAAACAGAAGGTAACAGAATTCGTCAATAGTGGCTAATACAATGTTGAATTTCTAGAACTGTGTAATAATTTGATTAATTATGGATGCCAAACAGCAGGACAAGTTTTGCATGTTGAGGTAATTGTTTCATGGTATTATGTATATTTACACGTGTGACGTGTGGTAACTTCGAACTTAAGGGCTTAACAGGTGCCAATGACATTACAGAGGCTCGCGGGTGTTTACAGGCAGAGAGAGAGGGACGAATCCTGATGCGTGTTGATTTAAAAAATAACAAATTATGTACTTTACAGATACCCTTGAGTTCAAAAAAGTTAATTAAGGATCGCTCTCACGTTTTAAAGTTTATTAGAGAAGTGGGACTTTTTTTTTAAATATAGGACTTTCATAAAACATAAAATGCACATATACGATAATTTCCAGCTGTGTTGGCGCATACCTATGTTACGTCTGCGAATGTCTCCCTCTAGTACAGGAAGACTTGTTCACACAATACTAATTACAGAAGTAAGCGAAATCTTATAAACTAATTTCTGACATGGTCTAAAAATAATAATAATAATAATAAAGCTTTATTTAATTCCATGCATATTACATATAAAACGATAATAATTGGTAACTTATTAACCTATACTATTCAATTGCAATTATTACATTACACTTATATAAATTTGAATTGTAATTATAAGTTCTATTTTATATTAACTACAATATTTGCATTAAATTGTTATTTGATGCATGGACCCCGTTCGGGTAAAAGCCTCCCCCAAGGAATGCCATCCTTCTCTGTCATTAGCTCTGTCTAGCCAGCTTCCACCCGCACACGCTACAATTTCGTCTGCCCATCTGGCCCTTGGTCGACCTCTTGATCTGGTGCCTTTTGGCCCAGACCACTTTACTGACCGTAGAGTCCATCTAACGTCCTTGTAACGGGCTACGTGACCCGCCCACTTCCATTTAGCCTTCATTGCAAAAGTTAAGGCATCGCATACTTTTGTCTTCTTTCGAAGGTCAACGTTCTTTACCCTATCCTTCAGTTTTATGCCTAGGCAACTCCTTTCCATTCTTCTCTGGGTAGTCTGAATTTTGTTCCTGGTTTTGAGATCGAATGTCCAAGTTTGGCAGCCATAGGTGAGGCACGGTAGAAGTCCTGTATCCATGACTATTTTCTTGGTCGGTAGCGGAAGTTGCGATTTTAGTATTTCCTTATGGTGCCAGAACTTGTTCCAGGTAATTGCGACTCTTCGGTTAAGTTCTTCAGTGTTTCTTTCCTTACTAAAGGAGATTTGTTTTCCTAAGTATATGTAGTGGTTGACAAACTCGAGGGGAGTATTATTTGTTGAGATGGGCGTGGCACTGCGGTTAGACATAATTTTAGTTTTTTCCAGATTCATTTCCAAACCAGTTTTTATACTAGCTTGGTTTAATTCATTTACCATTTTATTTAATTGGTGAGGGGTTTCCGAAAATAAAATTATGTCATCGGCAAATCTTAGATGGCTTAAAAAAGATCCATTTATATTAATACCTTGATTGGACCATGGCAGCTCTCCCATTACGTGTTGTAAGACGGCTATGAATAATTTTGGAGAGATTGGGTCTCCTTGACGGACACCTCTCTTTATGTTGATTACTTTGCCTACTCTATCCAGTTTGACTCTGCTTGTGCTGTTAGAGTAAATATTTTTTAGTATATTGATATAGTTTTCATTTATGTTTAGTGCTTTCAGCGATTCCCAGATGCTCTGGTGTGAGATTGAATCAAAAGCTTTTTTGTAATCTATGAAAGCTAAATACAGGGGTTTATTATATTCTAAATATTTTTCTATCACCTGGTCAACCACTTGGATATGATCCATCGTGCTGAAACCGCTTCTGAAACCAGCTTGTTCTATCGGTTGGTGAGCATCGATGACTGGGGCTATCCTTTCAAGTAGACAGGAGGCAAAAAGTTTATAAAAACAAGGCATTAAGCTTATAGGACGGTAGTTGCTTATATCAGCTGGGTCACCTTTTTTGTATAGTAGTATAATTTCTGATGCCATCCATTGATGTGGCACAGCTTTTTTACCAAGTATTTTATTCCATAGGATAGTGATTGGTGTCAGTAGTAGAGTCTTCGCAACCTTGATACATTCGTTGGTGATTCCATCTGGTCCTGGGCTTTTTTCTGGCTTAAGTCTCATTATTTGCTTCAATACTTCATTTTCTGTAAACTGGTGTGTTGGAGAGGTATCTGTGTAGCTATAGGAAACCATGTTTTGATTAGGTGTGTCTGATTGTCTGTATCTAAAAATAATAGGATACAGATTAAAAGTAAACCATACCTCGATGCGTTGAACTGCTTAGGAAACTCGACGGTATAATATATAACCTTGATTGTTCGCTCTTAAAGCGGTATCCATTTAATAATCCAGATACAACTGGTATTTTCCAGTGACGATTTCAATCAGCATTCGGGCCCCGTCTCGCACCACATAAAACGCACAATCAAAAGTAATTTCAACACACGGCAAAGGAAAATCCCACCGTCTCTCCATCCCTCTCTATACACGTGCCTAGGTACAATGACAATAACAAGGTATAGGTCTCGGAACGCCAATAAAATGGTGTTATTGTGGCGCGGTACGATCCTTTCGCGGGGTCTTATCTACTGAATAATAAAACGCAGAGGGCGCGCGTATCGCGGGGATCATATACGACATCACACGATCATTAGCAATCGTCGACTTTATTGGGCGACAGCCTAGCGTACGTATGTGATTAACTTATTTATTATACATACAATTTAATTTGCAACCAAATGTGATGTTCAGTTATTGTACATTTTGTACGAATAAAGATTTATTTATATTATATATACACTAGTTATATACTAAATATTATGTATTAACCAAGAAACAAACAAGTAACGTGACAGCATCCCGATAATCCCAACCAAAAATAACTACATTAAATCGAAAAAAAAACCATTTTTTCCGACATTAACACTGAATTCCAAACACAAAACGAGCCCTCGAAAAGGGCTTGAAGACGAACAACAGGCGTCAAACAACTTGCTTTCAGGAAAATTACAGCAATTTTTCTCTAGAACACAACCTTCTACCGAGTGGAACCCTAAACCGAATGAGAAAACTGTTCGTATGTGCTCCGCTTAAATTAATTGGTACTTATCTGGCAGATGATATTTTTAACCGATGTCTAGAAGAAAATCTCAATAAGGAGGTCGTCAATTAGGTTGTATTTTTTAACCGACATAAAAAGGAAATAAGTTTTCAATCGAGTGTTTCTTTGGGTGTTGCCTCCAACACCAAAAGGGGAACTGATTTTGAAGATTCCTATTTTATTTAAAATGTAGTGATTTTCATGTGGTATTATTCAAATTTCATCAAGATATGACCGGTACTTACTCATTAAGTTATTCTACTAATATTTTAAAGAAAAAAAATTGTATGTATGTTTGTCACTTCTTCACGCTAAAACGGTGGCACCGATTTTGATGAAATTTGGTATGTAGATACTTCAGGTCCCGGAATAACACATAAGCTAGTTTTCATCATCATCAACACCAAACATCACCACGCGGGTAAACCGCGGGGCGCGGCTAGTCCTCGATAATGTGTATTTATTTGAGTGCGACTGTATTAAAGATGTTCTCGTTTATTCTAACGGTGATAACGTTCCGCGTGGGATAAACGGAAGTCAGTTTACGTAATTATTAATTGACGTTATGTTTGTTACCTGAACTCCGTTATTTCTTCATACGAACTGACTCCAATTTTTTCTCATTCATGAGAAAGCGTAAACATTTATTGATAAAGTTTACAATCCGTTAAGTATTTGTTTCCTTAAATATAATGAAAATATCTGGCTGACGATTTAATAATAGGTAAACGTGATATTAAAAAGCTCATCATACATAGGCATAAAAATCTCAAGAATTACCAATTAATATATAAATAAAGAATATAAATGTAATAAAGAATGTATATGTATGTATATAATTAGTCTAGATATTTTAACTTACTAAGTCGTCTAACTAAGCGATCTAACGTCAAGGCACAAGCTAACAATAAAACAAAAATGATTCATTTATTGTTAACTCAACAACGGCAGTTTGAATTCAGCCGGTTGCGGTCAGCTGGACCAAGTTTACCAAATAACACTTAACAAGCAATCTAACCCTTGTTTAATATAGAAGAGCAATAAGGCAATAAAAGCCCCTGAGTCTCGAATTACAAATCGATGTTCGGGCCGTCGTGTTACTGGATATTTGTCCCATTTTCCTTTACGTATTCAATGGTTTTGTCCTCAACTAACTCGAGCAAACTACTTATATTAACCTCATTTTCGGTTACAATAAGAAAAATAACAAATCATACCATAAGAATAAGAATAATAAAAATAACTTTATTTCAACGGTCACAAAGGTGTTAATATAATAACAATCTTAAAGTAAGTACTAATCTAGTTGGTAACACTAAGCAGTGGTTTGGATTCTGGTCTCCACACTAGGATTCCCTGTGTTGTGGAGAACAGTTTCACACAAACATAAATGATAGTCAAGAGCGTTACAAGTGGTGTGTTGGCTTATTACAAAATAGCTTGAGACAGACTGTGTTGAACGGAGTACACAGTGTATAAAGTAGCAGTAGTGTAGCTTACAATTATCATCAACATAGTACATCGTTGTGATAAAAAAAAAAGAATTTCCTAAAAGTATATAAGCGAGTGAACAGTCATATTTACACTTAAACTAATATAAAAGTAAACTTACTTAAATAGAACAGAGTGTTTGTTGTACATATTATATAACTATACGAACATTAAATGTGTTTTTTATGACTATTATTAATGCATACAAATACAATCAATAAGGATACATTTACTATACAGTTCGTCTAACTTTTACATTATACCATGACAGTGCGACGCGGACGAGCGACTGAGTATTCATGTTGTAACGCCTTTATGATTTAAAGAAACAAAGAAAATATACAGACACGACATACAGGCATGAGACAGCATTATAAAAAAAAAACTAAATCTAAAAATAAATTCATAACTATCAAATTACAAGTAAATACTGAACTATGTATGCGTAATTCTTCGTAATTAGTAAAGAATTTGTTTTTGTCATAAACATATTTATATTTTAAGGGCTGTTTAAACAAAATTGTACGTACTACCAAGGAATGGAACTCTGGCAGAGTCTGTGTTTCCCGATAGGCACAACCCTGGAGTGCTCAAGGCACGAGGGAAGAGAGACCTTCTAATAGTAGCATTATTTCGCCTTACTTCGTTCAAGACTCTGTCTACAAACATTACAGCAATTTAGTGTTCACCCGTATTTTCGTAACTGATAAATATTCAAATGTATCAAAGTCCGTTTGACAACGAAATTTGAAAGTTTTGAAGTTTACCATTATTTTATCATTCTCAGAGAAAATATAAGTTAATTATCTTTATCGCCGTCGAAAGTTTGATGAAATAACTTGCGAATTCGATTGTCATTAAACCTATAAAATGAACCTTTCATAGGTTGACATAGCCTGTTCTATTATCCCTGAAGAATTTTAGATTTTAAATATTGCCAGTCACATTGTGGTTTTGTATTCTACGAATCTGTGTGTTGCTATACGCTTGTCACGGGGCTCACAGTGTTGTATGGAGAGACAAATGTGCACTGACATTTAAGAAGAAGAAAAATCATTTATTTTGTAAAACAAAAACAACAAAAATAAAGAAGAAAAACAGATACAGATTCATAAATTACTAAATAATAATTAAACAATTCTAAAATATATATAGATAGCAAAAGTATCATTTCTGCCTTGTGTAGTCCAAAAATGGACTTGGCTCAGCAAAACGCTGCCGGATAGTCCCACAGCGCTGATTTTCAGCCAAGACCTGAGTGTCGTGGACAGACTACAGATATAATAGATAGAACAAAAAAAAGAGTAAATAAACATATCTATTTTAAAAAATTACAAATACAATAATATTTACTATATTAATATAAAAGTGAATGCGTGCACTATATGTGTATTACATAATCCCTCTGCAGATCGCACAGATTCGTATAGAAATAGTCATATATTCACCTAGTTCGACAAAATTTTAATTAAAGTATTAATCAATGACCAACAGACAACCACACAAATTAATCATTTAAGATATATAGAAGTTTTATGCTTGCTTACTTATGCTGGATAAGATGTGTACAAGTAAAGAAAGAAAAGAAAAGAAAAGAAAAAAATAAATCAATCCCCATGTTTTATGTATTTCTCCTGCAAGTCTTTCCACAAGCCATGCTTACTGTATCTAAACGACAAGTCTGTTCAGGCTATTTCCTTTATGTTATCATCACTGATAACAAACCGGAGTGTTTTATACTAATCTGATCTTGATACCGCCACTTACGTTTGGTTTGTGCCACCATTATCAACTAGATCCTTCTCTCTTTTTAAGGTACAACTGTAAAAATACAACCAAGAGCTGCAACCTGAAAATGTTGTATATAGATTATTTATACAGTTTCAGCAATAACAGCTAGTGCACGCGCAAACTAACAATTCACTGTGCGACTGAACTCAATAAATCGTACTATATACAGGTTGCGCCCCGCGGTTTCACCCGTGGATCACGATTATCCCGCTGCTCAACCTTATTCCGGCCTATGTGACATTGAGGGTTATATTATCTTCGTATCAAATTGATTGTGTTTAGATCCGTATTACAGTTCTGGCTTGATAGAAACACAAACAGCCAAAACAGAATAAAAATGTCTTCATTCTTCTAAAACACTATAAACTTCCACATTAACATTATTCGTTATATAATTAAAAAGTACTGTTATACAGTACTTTTAGAATTAGACAATCCTACTTTCCTACTAATATTATAAATGCGAAAATGTGTGTGTATATGTGTATGCTTGTTACTTTCACAAGCTCAAAGGGCTAGACCGATTTCAATGAAATTTGGTGTGAAGATATTTTAAGCCCTAAATTAACACATAGGTTACTTTTATCCCAGAAAAAGTATGGTTCCCGTGGGATAATTGAGGTAACGGAAAAACCGTAATCCACGCGGGTAAAACCGCGGGGCGCTACTAGTACGGTAATAAAACAACTTGGGCACTATTAGGACGACTGAATATTTCTGTAAGATAACATGGAACCTGCAAGCTACGAGCTACACACACATGCAAGGTATTCGCTCCATAATTTACGAGCTCTATGGCCCAGTTAATGGCGATATCGATCGGCTATGCTAAGTATAAAGTTTCTTTTAATTTAAATCCTGCAAAACAATTGAGATTCGATTTCAATTGTCAATTTATTAGTGACAAAATAATTCGGATCGAGTATATTTTTCCTTCATCAGAAACTCTCGGGGGAACGACGAATGCGCTTGAAATGTGTCTTACACGATAATAAAGGGAATTTAAAAGTCTTACTCGTATAATATGATTCGTTGTTTTTTTTGAGGCCGCATGTCATCTGTAAAGTACATTGTTGTAATATTTTAAATGAACACGCATTGGTTGCAGAACTAGTCCGGGCCCTTCCGCCTTTGAACGCTCGCGAGCCTCTGTGATGTCATGGGCACCTGTCAAACCCTTAATTTTAATTAAGTTACGTTCGATATTAGCTAACGTCACTAGCAGTCTGCTAGCGAATACATTCTTGTTCAGCGCACAATGTGGTTCTGTAAACAAATAATATAATCATTTATTATTAATAGTATATTCTAATATAATAATTATTAATATATTATTATTTAAATTATAATATATTAATAATTATATTAATAATATATATTATTAATAATATGTTCATTTAAACTTCGATTTAATGGTTATGTTATTCGGTATTTCTCATCGATGGGTTGTTTATAAAATTTTCATTAAGCTTTATTAAGTGGTGTCAACTAACCTCAAAGTTTTCCAATCTTCTAACTATTGAGAAAATAAATTAATATACTAATTTTGTTACGGTTGGTCGTTTGCTTCAATTGTATTGTTTTTGTGCTTAATTTGTTGTGAGTCGGGAGAAAATTTGGTTTCAGATAAATTTAAATTAAGACTCTTTCGAGCGAGATGAAATATATTGTGTTTCCACTTTGTTATTGATAATGAGCCATGACTTAGTGCTATTTCACCAGATTAAACTTATCTACATTGTTTGCTTGAATGTAACTCGCTGTAACTTCATTTTATTATCATATGAAAGATCTATTTAGCGAAAAATGTGTGCCCACAGGCGTTTATATGTCATTGCGTGGGCACATTGTGGGCACAGTTCTAAGCACCTCACAGTTCTAAACACCTCACAGTTCTAAGCACCTCACAGTTCTAAGCACTAGTTTCGGTTTGAATATATTTTACACCAGATTATCGTTAAAAGTGCAATTCCTGTTAATTTTGTGTCTAGTTTTTAGCTCCGTGTGCAAGACCACAAAACTGGGTGTACATTATAACATACATAACTTAAAGCAAGTAAATATCTCACGGTTACATATTTACATCTAGATGTGGACCTGTTTACATTACATAACTAGTTTATAATAAAAATATATTATTATTATTATTTGTACAGGTTTGCTTCTATGTTCATGGCACAGCTAACGAGTAGAATTCATTGCTTAAATCTGTAATTTATGATTTGAGTCTTCTAGGCAAGCGCGCTCGTAAACCGCATTATCACTTAACATCAGACGAGATAGTTGGTATATTGCTTCCATATTCTCAATAAAAAAGTCATAAAAGAAACGAGACATGTTTTAGATATTAGTAATGCAGAATAATAGTGAACTTTTTACCGAATGACTTGGAGCAATAAAATAAACCGTAAAACGAAGGTATTTTTTCTATTTACACTCACACCCCCACACAGGGTGTGCTGTCGCGGGAGGGTTCGGTACACAATGACATCACACACACATCCGAGACCAGCTCATCACATAAATGATATACGAAGTCAAGGCTACGCGGATCAGGAGTCATGTACCTGACCGCTGAGTTACCGCCACCGTCAAGTTTGTATCACACTTAGACCCCCCGCACTAGGATTCCCTGTGTCGCGGGAATTGTTTTTTTTTGTTTGTCTGTTTCGCACTTATGCATATTCAAGGACACTTTATGATACAAGCAACATTCATCAACCTGGAACCGGGCTTTTGACAACTGCGCTCCTGACGTAAGTTTTTTTGTGTATATTTTGTGTATTCATATCTCTAGATCCCTTTTATAAAGTTGCTTTAATTAATAACGTGTGTCCTATATATACATAATACTTTTTGTAACCTAATCTAACTAATAATTGTATTATCGGTCTGTTCACCAATAGACATTCGAAGTATCCAATACTATGGTACAAAATCTCAAGGACTAAAATGTCATTATTTAAATTTTAAAAGATTAATCCAATAAGTTCATGCGTTTTATTATCATACATTGGCCGGATTCCTATTTAGTCAGATTAAACCGGTCACAGGCGGTATAGACCATTCATGGCGTATGGTCCATTATTTGGGTCACAAGGTCGCATCCTTGATCTATTATATAGCGGCCCTTTCGGGGCGCCAATAGCCAAGGGACGCGATGACGTCATAACTTTCCTAATCCTGTCAGATATTCGGGTACTAATATGTTCTTTATTATGCGCCCGAATGAGGTTCTGATGGAGGGTCCTTGGACACTCCGCGGATGGGAGGTTCATGCTGACAGCCTCTATGTCATACGGTCAATGTTAATGTATCCGAATATACGTTATCAACAATATTCGGAAGTGAGGGAGTAGGAATTAAAGTGTTAATCCATCTATCTAGAAAGCCAGTTCTAGATAGATGTCTAGAACTCTAGATATCTAGAACTTGCTAGATAGATGGATTAACTGAATCCATCTATTATGAAGAATAATCCACAAATTGAAGAAATTAAGCGGTGTTGATTTATTCAGGGTTACCCGATAGGTACAATTGATACAATTGAAAAGTCCACATTTTCCTACATATTAACATCATTACATTTGAAGTGAAAACTTCTTCAACGGCGTTGTGCACTTTTGTATGGGGAAAAATAACTCGCGTCAGGACCGTGACGTCACACTGATCGCTGAACTCTTGAGGCGCGTGACGTCGAAAATTCGTAACATGGAGGAACAGTAGTTGAAATTTAAACTTAAATAAGGAACATTTTCGTTTGTTAGTAGGTATATTAAGACCCTTTTGAAGCAGACAGCGCTCACCTCGTTCACCCATTTAACATATTGATTTTGACTTGATTCTATTGTAGGCTCTATTGCCTTCACTATTTTGTTTAATGTGTGGATACATAAAATAAATAAACTTACAATACCTATGGTCTACCTATGGTCATGTTTGGGTGCGCAATATTCTTTATGAATATTCTTCCTCTACCCTTTCGCTAGTACAATGAAGTTTCTACGGATACATTCGTAAAAGTTCTTCTTTGTTAATTTCTTTACTTGTACACATCTTAACCAGCATAAGTAAGCAAGCATAAAACTTCTATTATCTTAAGTGATTAATTTGTGTGGTTTTCTGTTGGTCATTGATTAATACTTTATAAAAATTTTGTCGAACTAGGTGAATATATGACTATTTCGATACGAATCTGTGCAATCTGCGTAGGGATTATGTAATACACATATAGTTCACGCATTCACTTTTATATTATTATAGTAAATATTATTGTAATTTTTCAAAATAGATATGTTTATTTACTCTTTTTTTTTTTTGTTCTATTTATTATATTTGTAGTCTGTCCACGCCACTCGGGTCTTGGCTGAAAATCAGCGCTGTGGGACTATCCGGCAGCATTTTGCTGAGCCAAGTCCATTTTTGGACTACACAATGCAGCAATGATACTTTTACTATCTATATATATTTTAGAATTGTTTAATTATTATTTAGTAATTTATGAATCTGTATCTGTTTTTCTTCTTTATTTTTGTTGTTTGTGTTTTCCAAAATAAATGATTTTTCTTCTTCTTCTTCTTCTTCAATAAATGAATATTGTAATTTACCACATAAATGCAAGTTTTCACTTCTGCCCGCACTCCCGGAGTGCAACCCGTTCTTTATACATCGTAGATCGCATCATTACTTATTATTAAAAGAACCTAATAATGACAAAAAAAATTCAATAATTATACAATATTGTACAAATAATTGAATGTGAAGCCACAGGTTTTTATTAAGCTCTTCACCGTCAAATTTTTGTACAAAATATGTATCTACTACAATTGAAAGGAAAATGATTTGAACCGACATAAAGGTTTTATGTGTTATTAAAAACGGCACTCAACATTTTCCGATAAATGTGCGATAATGTTTACAAGTTACGATTTTCCCCGAAATAGGAGATCAAGGGAAGCTTTAACAGTGTTTATTATCAAAGGATGCCTTAATGTTGACGACGAGATATTTCACTGTGTGCGCCGAACACTGGGATATAATTATGTGTAAATATATATCTGTGGTATCGCTATCAAAATAGTACCATAGTCGGTATCAAATATCATTTAACTCTCAGTACAGAGTCGAAGGTGTGTACCAGCTGCGTTCATTCAGTAGACGGTTTTTTCTTTCAACAATTTGAATGTGAACGGATAACTTCGTCGTTTATGATCCAATTTTGATGATTCTCTTTTCTTACGAGTATACTTCCGTGGTGGTCCCATTTTATCAAAATTAGACAAGCGGTTTTTGAGTTACACTACAATTACTGAAAAGTGCTTCGCATACCTCGACGATATTATAGTTGTGGGTGACGACATTGGAGAACATACACAATGATAATTAATCCCGTGAGTAGCAAAGGTCACTGAAAAGGAGGAAAACATTTTTTTTAGCTAAATATGTAACCGACTTGAACACTCAAAAGTGTGAAATAACCTGTCGAAGTCGGTAACATGCGATTAAACAATGTGTCATCAAAGGCTTAGTAAATACGGTGACGTGACGGGTCATAGCTAACTACGACCTAACTATACATGGATATTGCGATATCTAAATTAGTTTTATTCGATAACTGAGTAACTTAGGAAATTTCCTTGATGTCTTCAATTATAGAATTTGCTATTACGTATAGGTCGTTAAACGGCCGTTAGCAGCGCGGTATAACGACTCCGAGGGTCGCTACTATTCGCTACTAGTCGCTACTCTCCGCTACTCTCGGGAGAGTTTTAACTAGTATCATCGGAAAACTTTAAATTGCATTGTAATTGAAGAGGTCTATTTGCTTTTAAATAAAATACGAATTGAACTCTTATTTTCCGATAATATTTTGTTTGCAGTACAGGACACAAACGTGACATTCCAATAACATTTCGTTTGCATTACAGGACACAAACGTGACATTCCAATAATATTTTGTTTGCAGTACAGGACACAAACGTGACATTCCAATTGAAATGGTACAGAAACGCAGAGATGCAATTCACCTGTCGAATGATTTGACTGTTAGTACAAGTTGTAATTATGCGGGCCGCTTCCAACCGGTCCTTGTAGACATCAATGGAGGAAGCCTATGTCCAGTAGTGGACGTCCTATAGCTGATATGATGATGATAACAAGTTATAATTAAATGTATAAATTCCCTCCACTACAAACAATCTTGAAACATAGCTAGGAACGCTCTCGATTAAGACATCTTGTAAATAAAAAGAGCTTCAGTTTATTTGTTAAATAAACGAAACTGAAACCCCAGAGAAGCAAACAGAGCAGACTCATTAAACGTATAGCATTCTTTTTTTTGCGTCGGTAGTACTAAATGTGGGTGCATTCTCCCGGTAGTATTGTGATTTTTAATTTCAAGGTATTAATTTCGATTTCGAGTGCCGTGGTGGTACCGGTCTAGAATAGTACTCCCCCATCTCTTCCCCTGGGTGCCGTAAGAGTCGGCTAAGGGACCACGTACCAGAAGGTGGGCAGCAGCGCCTTCTGAGGATAGGAAACCATACTGCGCTCGCTAACCTGCCTGTCAAGCGTGGCGAGAATTGATAAATCCCCCCTATATGGGGGAGGCGTATGTCCAGTAGTGGATGTTCAACTGCTGAGAAGAAGAAGAATGTCGACAATATACTGAAAGGAGTAAAAAAAAAAATATAGTTTCTATTTTGCCACTACTGTGACGATGATCATTATCTACATCTAAAGTATCTAGGTACTAGCTGCGCCCCGCGGTTTCACTTGCGAGAATGACGGTGTTCCCCTTGCCTCAGTTATACGTCGTAGCGTGACGTTATATAGTCTAAAGCCTTCCTCAGTACAAAAATATACTTTTTAATTCCAACCAGTACATGCTAAGAAAAGTACGTACAGCTAAAAATTCAAACAAAATCTTCAGCTATATATTATTAGTTTAAATTGTTAGTATCCTACAAAGTCAATAATAAGTAACACAAACATCCAAGAGTTTCCGATAAATTGAATTATGTGAAGCGAACCGTTTCGGTTGGACGAAAGGAAAGACACAGTTAGTGAGGCTGTTTCATTATTATTTTCACAGCGTGATACCATGTATATGTATATATGTATATATATATATATATATATATGGGGGAAGCAGAGGACGACTGGTGGCTGTCAGTATGGTGATATATAAAACTGTTAGAATATACCTAACAGGTTTAAGTAGATATCGCGACTACAATGTGAAATGTGTTGTAAAATGCCACCGAAAACGTTAACGAGAAAATGTGTTAATATTATTATATTTATTGTGCTGTTGTCGACTTCGACGACCAGAGACATGAGGTCTAGGGTGCTAAGTTCTGCAGACAATAAGAACGGTCCCCTCCTTAGTAAACAGAGTGACCGCCAGCTCCGTCTCCAATTGAGAATGGAGCGCATGACGACGCGTTAGCCCAAGCCCCAGCCCCTGGAGGAACCTCCAGTTTCCACCTTCAGGCTCTTGGCCACGCGGCTGGATGCGCTACAAAACACCTCATCTTCACCTCTAACCAATCATTGTATGTAGGAAAGAGAAGTATGTCCAGAAGTGGACGTCCTACGTCTGATGCAATGGTTATATAGATATGTATAATCAATTTGCTGTTTTAAAAGGAAGTTATATGCGTAAGTGTATGTTTTTGGATAAAAACGTGTCAATAATATATTACACGTCGTGTCGCGCTAATAAGGCACGAAAATTATAAAATTTAATAATAATATGGGACAACATGCACACAAGATCTTCAGGTCCCAAACTAGGCAGAGCCTGTACTATGGTAACCTGATGACTGATATATACTTAATATACACACCCAGACACAGGTCAAACAGATATGCTCATACACACAAATGGTCAAACATTTGTGTGTATGAGCATGTCTGTCCGGGAATCGAACCCGGGACCAGCGGCTCGGAAGGCAGAATGCTACCAACTGCGCCAACCGACCAGTCAAAATTGATTTCAATAATTAAAATTGTAATTACAAACGTGAGAAAAATAAGTATTTACTTGTAAGTAATGGTTAACTATATACCTATAATGCTTAATTTAGCTAACTTCTTATTACAAAGAATAACAATATTTTTTTCTTAAATGTTTACGTTTACACTTAATTAAGTAATTCAATACTTTTCCCACGATTTATTTGTTTGTTCGCTGCACCCTCGCTTTCACCCCGCAAACATACCTTTTATTTTAATCAGAATTGTTATTTCACTTTGGTTTCAGTTATGTGTCGATAGATCTATCTATCATGGTTTCCTGTTATATACATTGTAGGTTATGTAATAATAATTGTAATATAGAACCAGTGTAACCTCCGCCGCTGCCGTAAACAAAGGGCTTCTTAATCAATCAGTATTTACATAGTTCTATGAACTAACGGCCGAAGTAAATCCAGACAAACAGCACAGAATGGGGACAGATTGTAAAGGGCGCACATTACCGCCATAAGCTGTGTAACCAAACTAAGAACAGTGATTACTAAAACCATCACAAGAGATTGGAGGCCGCAAACAATGTCTCAACTTACGGATTAATGGAAAATTAATTACCAACTTCTCGGATTTGACAGCTCGTGTCAAGTTGTGACGTGCAACGTGGAGTTACGGCTCGTCTCTGTACCGTAGACAAACACAGCGGCGCGCGCCCGGCTGACTATCCGGGATGAATGTTCACCTTGCTTGTTCTCAAAATACTTATATAATAATAATGTTATTTCTTGTATGTTTGTATTTATTTATACATTGGGAAATCAACAGCTCCATTCGCTATTAAGAAAATATTTTCATCTTATTTTGTTGAAAGTCCTACATGTCAAATTCTGATTGAACCAGTTTTGTTTTCGTTTGCCAATTTATTAGTGTTATAATATTTTCGAGTGAACATATTTTTGTTAATATTAAATATTCGCGGTAAGTGAACATTCGCTTAAAATGTGTTTTACGAAGAAAGGAAATTTAAAAGCATAAAAATCTGATTTGTGTGTATGCCTGTATGTCATCTGTAAAGTCATCGCCGACGTGCGCCTTTAACGGTCAAATATGCCATTAGGATAAATAGGTAGACAATTACAGGTTTCTACAAATAATTCTAAAAACTTGTGAAAACAACAAAACAGTGACACAGGATTCATGATCATGTCAGTTTATAACTTACATATCAATATATATACTGCCTATAATTCTGTTTTATCACTCAAAATTATCTTGACTTCTTTAAAATGAAGCATTCTTATTCTCTTTATGCTAAAACTCAAATTGGTGTGACACTTTGTAACCCTACCTCTAATATTAAGAGCTATTGTGGATAGTTTAAGTCGGCAAATAATAAAGCTACGACTTATTTTACCTAACACTGCCTTAAAAAGATCTCATTTTAGTATTGTCAATCAAAGGTATCTTACTAATTTGGATTGTATCGCAACCGTATACAGCCTCTCATATTTATCGTGAGTTTGATTGATATTGATATTGATGTTATAAAACCGTCACGTTTTATTTCCTACGATTGTTATTGTTTCTCCGGATCTGTTGAAATCTATTCAATACGATCTTTCCAAACGGCTTTTAGTTGGAATAAAAGGCCAGACAATCCGGAGACAATTCCTCAACAAGGCCTTACAATTCTTCACACAAGCGGAAAAATGTGGGTGGCAAATAAGATTTGTGAAACCTATTTCCCAACCCTAATATACCAACCCTTTCGCACAGAACACGTCACGAATCAAAAGCAATATTTTGCTATAAAAAGAAACGCCAGCAGAGAGGTAAAACAAACATGGCTACGGGTGAAATCGAACCCTTTCAGATCCGGATATCGGGTGAAACTCGCAGTTCGTTGGATATTATGAACAAATCCAAGCGGTGCGCACGCACTCGCCGTCGAGTTATCGTACAGCACGCCGCTATCAACTTCAAATTGAGTTCTGCGAACGATCTCATATTTTTTATTAAGTGCAGGAAAAATAAGTATGCATTGTGTTCTCTTTAGAGCAAGTTAAATATAATATTGAATACGACCACAGATAACTCATATCGACGTATCATATCTTATACATAATTTATAATATGATGGCCCGCCGCTTATCATCATCATCTCTGCCATAAGCCTCCCCCAATGATTTCCACAGCCAGATTCAGGACCGGCTGGAAGCGGCATCCGGCTCTTACCTGTGATCTTAGTCAGGTCGTCTGTTCACTTGTGGATAAAATGTATATTCCTCGCTACAATTATGTAAACTGTAAAGTAAATTTTATATAAATAAATATTAGAGTCTAACGTATATATCCACATGGGCTTATGTATGTTGTGTGCTGTACATACTATGGAGAGTGTTCTGAATTTTCCAGCATCATCGTTTTTCCACCGTACTAGCTGGCATCGCTTGATAGATCATTCATGTATAGGTCGATGTTTGCGTGGGAGCGTGTGCGATTTAACCAATTATCGTCGCCACACACCTGCAAAACGTGCACGAACCTGCCCGATACTGCCGTGAACCCACAACTGGGCTTCTTCAAAACGATTATAAATAGAGTCTTCAAATTATCGACAGAATATTGTTCTGCCGCAGTGCTTTAAACTCTGCTTGTTTACCAACTTTTGTATGAAAATGTAGCATCATTTAATCAAATCAATTATTGTTATTAAATCAAACGGGGCTTGATCGCGAGAAAAACATTTAGTAATTTATTTACCTTGACGTTTCGACCAATGGGAAACTTTTTTTGGAAATTTTGGAATTTTTTTGGTAAACTTTTGTCTAAATGTATCATGTTGTATGCTTACAAATCGCAAAATCATGCGAATGGAATTGGTACTATTATATACCATGTTGAAATAGATCACAGACACTCGAAAGTTAACTCAAATGTCGAAGTCAAATAATTCACAGTCATTGAAGCATTGAAACAGCATAGTATGTAGGTACGGCAGGAGTAAACAATGGGTTCGCAATCGTATAGTGCTGACTCGCGGGTCGCGCCGTGGCCCACTTCCTTAATGCTCGTTCGTACTACGCTACGGGAGCAACGATATACATCTCTCGCGCGATACCAGAGTGTGGAGATAGGGGGATGGGCTCCCGCTAATAATTAACCCTGGTTTCCGAAGTTTGAACTTATAATTTCAATAATAATTGATTTGTAATTTTTAGACTTTCGCAGTTCGAACACATTGTTATTGTGTGGGTAGTATAATAAAAAAATACAGTTTATTAGAGAGTCTGTCGGGCAGCAACAACATAGAAGAGAGGAGGGCGCGTCAAGATTTTATCAAATATAACATACACTAGAGAAAATCCAAACAATATTGGAATAATAATTAATGAGTAAGATAATGAAAATCAAATATTTTATTCAAATCACTTCTTTTTATGGCGTCAATATTTTATAGTCATACATTTGTATTTAGTCAGTTACGTAAATAATATATATTTTCCCTTTTATTAATATTATTATCTTTACTCTTTTTTCGCTTTATATTCTTAGGTGTGTGTTAGGCTCTAGAACAAGTAGTCACTTTTCACAGAAGGTCACAAGAGCGGTCGGAACCCCCACTCGACTAATATGCGTAAGCTTTAGATGTATAATGTCGAATACTTCGGAAACTTCCGACCGAGTGCCGGACCAATTTGTTCCTTTCATGTTCGTGTTCTCAATCTGTAGACATTTTTTACCGACTTCAAATAAAGGATGACGTTTTCAATTCAACCCGTATGTTTGTTTTTATTTAGCAATCATAAAAAAATATATACGGGTCGAATGACCTCAGAACTTTAGACTGGGTGTACCAATTTTCATGTTTCTTTTTTAATTTGAAAGCTGGTGAAGTTACTGATACTACGTACTACCCGTTCTTTTAAATTTCAAGCGGTTTTTGAGTTACACTCCAATAACTGAAAAGTCTTACGCTTACGTCGATGATATTATAGTTTCGGGTGAAGACATCGGAGAACATACACAATGACAATTGATCCCGTGAGTACCAAAGGTCATTGAAAAGGGTAAAAAAAAAATTACTAATAAAATGGAACTGAGTTCAACACTCAAAAGTATAAAATAACTTGTCGAATTTGGTACCATGAGCACAATATTTTAACAATCATCATCATCATCATCATCTCAGCCATAGGACGTCCACTGCTGGACAAAGGCCTCCCCCATTGATTTCCATATGGACCGGTTGGAAGCAGCCCGCATCCAGCCCTTGCCTGCGATCTTAGTCAGGTCGTCTGTCCACCTAGTCGGTGGCCGTCCTATGCTGCGCTTGCCAGTCCGTGGTCTCCATTCGAGAACCTTTCGGCCCCAACGGCCATCGGTTCTTCGAACTATATGCCCTGCCCACTGCCACTTCAACTTGCTAATCCGCTGGGCTATGTCGGTGACTTTCGTTCTTCTACGGATCTCCTCATTTCTGATTCGATCACGTAGAGAAACCCCGAGCATAGCCCTCTCCATAGCTCGTTGTGCGACTCTGAGCCTGTTCAGAAGGCATATAGTCAGAGACCACGTTTCAGTTCCGTAAGTCATCACTGGTAACACACATTGTTCGAAGACCCTCGTTTTCAGGCATTGCGGTATTTTGGACGAGAAGATGTCTCGGAGCTTTCCGAACGCTGCCCAGCCGAGTTGGATTCGACGATTGGCCTCTTTCTCAAAGTTGGACTTACCTAATTGGACTGTATGTCCTAGGTAGATGTAATGGTCAACAACTTTGAGAGTCGAGTTCCCAATTGATATGGGGGCGGGCGCAACATGGGCATTTGACATAATTTTCGTCTTGTCCATGTTCATTTTAAGGCCCACCCTTAGGGAAACTCTGTTGAGGCCTTCGAGCATCGTGCTGAGGTCTTCCATGGATTCTGCCATGACCACAATATCGTCGGCAAACCGAAGGTGAGTGATGTACTCGCCGTTGATGTTGATGCCGAATCCTTGCCATTCCAAGAGCTTGAAGGCGTCTTCCAATGCGGCAGTGAACAGTTTCGGAGAAATAACGTCTCCCTGTCTCACGCCTCGTTGCAATGGAATCGCCCTCGAAATTTGCTCTTGTACTCGGACCGACATGGTGGCGTTATTGTACAAACACTTCAGCACTTCGATATACCGATGGTCAATACGGCACCGCTGGAGAGACTCAAGCACCGCCCACGTCTCGATCGAATCAAAGGCTTTCTCATAGTCCACAAACGCTAAACATAAGGGCAAGTTATACTCTTCGGTCTTCTGTATAACTTGCCGCAGCGTATGGATGTGGTCTATGGTGCTGTAGCCTTTTCGGAAACCGGCTTGTTCGGGAGGCTGGAAGTCATCAAGCCTGCGTTCGAGACGATTCGCGATGACTCTTGAAAACAGCTTGTAAACATGGCTCAGAAGCGAAATGGGTCTGTAGTTCTTAAGCAATGTGTTGTCACCCTTCTTAAAGAACAACACCACTACGCTTCTGTTCCATGCCTCCGGCGTTGACCCTTCGAGGACAACGGAATTAAAGAGCTTCTGAAGGACTTTCAGTATCGGTGATCCACCCGCTTTCAGAAGCTCTGATGTGATTCCGTCGTCACCCGGTGCCTTGTTGTTTTTAAGCTGCTTCAGAGCCATCCTAATCTCGTACAAGCTGATGTCCGGGATGTCTTCGGTATAGTGCCGGGTCAGCTTGGCTCTTGGGTCTTTGGCCAAGCTGTCAACAGGTTTAGCGACCGAAGTGTATAGCTGTCCATAGAACCTCTCGATCTCTCCAAGCACCTCTGCTTTGGTCGACGCTATACTGCCATCATCTCTCTTCAGCTTAGTCATCTGGCTTTGCCCAATAGACCTGTCTCTTGCAAACACTTTGGTGCCTTTTCTCCGTTCGATCGTATCTTTAATACGATTTGTACTAAAGGTACGGATGTCGTGTCGCAAGGATTTCCATATTCGTCTATTGAGCTGCCTATATGACGCAGCATCATCGGATGATTGCAGTTGCAACGAGCGTCGTTCAGCCATGAGGTCGAGGGTATGGCTGGAGAGTTTTTGAGGTCTATTTGTACGGCGGGGCTTAAAGAACTTAGACCCCACTTCATGGACAGTTTCTACAAACCTGTTGTTGGTCTCGTCCACCGACGCAAAGTTCTCAAGGCAAGCAAAGCGATTGGATAACTCAAGTTGAAAGCTCTCGGGGTTTTGGATATGGACATTTTGAGGTCGGAGCGTGGATTTCATCAAACGGGACCTCTCAAGTTTAACATTAATATTCAATGTGCCTCTTACCATGCGGTGATCACTACCGGTTTTGACCATGTTGATCACAGAGACATCATTGAATATTTGTTTCTTGGTGGTCATGATGAAATCGATCTCATTTCTTGTGGAACCGTTGGGGCTCAACCAGGTCCATTTCCTTTGAGGCGGCTTCTGAAAGAAAGAGTTCATCATAAAGAGTCCCTCTTTCTCCATGAAGTCGGCCAGCCTCTGTCCCCTAGGGTTCCGTTGTCCATAACCAAATTGCCCCACTCTCAACTCTCCATCACTTCTTTCGCCCAACTTTGCGTTAAAGTCCCCCATAACAACATTGTAATGGGTCTTGGAGGTATGTATGGCCCTACTAATGTCCTCATACATAGCCTCTACCTCCTCATCGGTTCCGAGTTTCGAGGTCGGTGCATATACCTGAATGACCTTCAACGAATATCTGCTTGATATTCTGAGTATTAGGTATGCCACCCTGCTCGAAACGCTGTCGATGGTGATGATGTTGTTAGCGAGGGACTTGCGAACGAGAAATCCGACACCACCTTGGGACTTTTGGTCGCCTTCCCGGTAGTAGAGCAAGTTACCGGATTTGAGAGTTATGGTGTCCTCACCCTCTCTACGGACTTCACATAACCCTAAGATATCCCAGTGTAACTTACTCATTTCTTCTTCCAGTTCGACGATCTTCTCGTCTGCCAACAAAGATCTTATATTGTGTGTTACCAGGGCCAGAGGTCGTTTTTTCAGGGAGTGGTAGCCGGGAATCTGCCGGAGATTCTTAGCACCCCCTGCTCCACCGTTACACTGGCCGCTACCGGAGCCAGCATTAGCGGAGCTGCCGGGGACTGGGGGCCTGGTCGAATTTTGTTTAATCATAATGGGGGGGGTTTGCCAATACTCGCCACGCTTGGCAGGCGGGTTGGCGAGCGCAGTATATAAAATACGACCCTCAGAAGGTGCTGCTGCCCATCCTTCTGGTACGTGATCCCTTAGTCGACTCTTACGACACCCACGGGAAGACATGGGGGGGTACTATTCTAAGCCGGTACCCCACGGCGATTTTAACAATAGTTACTTTTAAATAATTGAACATTTTAGTTGTACAAAACAAAATATTTATTTGGTATTGCGATCGGCACTCATGCAAATTGTTCATTTAATTGCTAACATTATAGTTAAAACCTGAGTGCAGTCTGGTCCGGAAACCAATTAGAATGAAATTATTCTGTCCCACCGCAGTGAGCTCTGTCATTTGTCATCTAATCACTGCAGAACGGTCCTTTGTAGCGCAAAGTTACTGAATTATGGTCACTATTGAAGCATTTCTATTATTATCAATATTACTAGCTGCGCCCCGCGGTTTTAACCGCGTGGTGATAATGATGATTAAAAGTAAGCTATTATTCCGAGACCTGAAGTATATACAGACAAAAATTTATCGAAATCGGTGTAGCCGTTTGAACGGGAAGAAGTAACAAACATACACGTATACACACGTACTTTTGCCGTTATAATATTAGTAGGATTATTTCTTCTAGGCTTGCGTGATCCATCTCCCTTCTCACCATTACGCTTCTGTAGCTCATGCTACGACGTAGCTGCTGTAGACCGTGCTACGCTTTGGTGCGGTTATACGATGTTTCGTGTTTGAGCGTAGCACGTGCTACGCGTTTGCAAGTCTTATGCAAATGTTATGTTAGTACAATACTACAAATTGTTTTTAACGTCATATATTTAACCAACTTTACAAATGAAATAAGAGAGATGCTACAGATGTTTACAAAAAGTAAACAATATGAAAAAAAAATCTATTCTGTTTATAAAAATGCATAATTATCGTCCGTCAGATAGTCACGTAACAACTAAATTATGTTAGAGAAAGTAGAAAAAAAAACAGTAGCTTTAATTTAGTATATTAAGATGATTCCGTAATGATCGCTGTACAGTCCAGTCTTGAGACTCAAATACTTATTTAAAAAAACAAGCGGCGACCTTATTAAAGTCACTTATAAAAATGGGCCGTGTGGGGAGCGGCGTGAATAAGGTAAACATATTCTGGTCCTTCCCCAGTCAGGGGAATTTAATATATTAAGATCCAATTCTTAATGTTTTGTTGTGTTTTATTATATCTATAAAACCCAAGAATCAAAATCTAGACCCGCGATACATTTTTCATTTGTTATGATTAAATTTCGAGACAAGGACGATTTCGGCCGGGGTCTTGTTAAACCGGTTCTGGTTTTTGTTTGTAACTAAACTTTTAGTCATAGAACATTACTTATACCAAAGAGTAGATATATTAATTGCCAGTCTAAATCAACATCATGCTCTTTGAAATCAATCAAAATAATTTATTTGCAATTTTTCAAAAAGTAACCTCAAATCCGAAAAAGTGCAACAGATGCACTTTTTTGACCAATTTTTTTCTGATTTAGTCTGTGATTCTGTGAAATATGATCGATGTAATTTGAACCTTATGCGCGCGGCCGGCTGTGCAGTGCGGACGCCATTTTGGCGGCCACACGTCCGGCACAGTAGTCTCCGGTTTCGCCCAACCGTGGGTCATAAGATACTTATTTTACAAGGACCAGTATTAAGTACGTCTAGAAGGTTCTGTCTGATGACTGACGAGTGTTCGAGGATGAAATACTGGCTCGGAGAAGACAAAGGCCCGCAGAATATAATGTTGATGCTTGATATAAACTAGCTGCGCCCCGCAGTTTCACCCGCGTGATCTACAGTTTTTCCGCTGCCTCAATTATCTCACGGAAACTACTTTCCCGGGATAAAAATAGTCTATGTGTTATTCCACGGACTAACCAATCTCCACACCAATTTTTATCGAAATCTATACAGCCGTTTAAGCGTCAAGGAGTAAC
This sequence comes from Apeira syringaria, assembly GCA_934044485.1. Taxonomy (NCBI): domain Eukaryota; kingdom Metazoa; phylum Arthropoda; class Insecta; order Lepidoptera; family Geometridae; genus Apeira; species Apeira syringaria. Next base: position 516,024 of record OW203656.1, on the reverse strand, counting down.
AGACGTTTTATAATTATTTGCTTATCCCACGGGACCAACAATTATTTTCGGGATGAAAAGTAGCCTATATGTAAATCTGTAAAGTAAGTAGGTCTAAATTATCTTCATACCAAATTTCATCGAAATCAGAGCAGCCAATTCAGCGTAAAGACGTAACAAACATACACACTTATAAATATACACACAAACTTTCAACTTTATAATATTAGTGGGATTACTTTGATTTGGCCAATATTATATAGTAATCTTCCAAGAAAGAAGAAGATATAACATTTATTTATAAACAACTACAACTACTTACACTATGATACACAGAAGTGATACAACCGTCTACAAAAATGACACACACCCGGCGCACACGCACTACCCAAGGAGAGCAATGCGCTCAACTCATGGCTTTCCATCTTAGCCCTTGGTTTGTTTTCCTCCCTATCAACTAGCTGCAGCGGATTAATGCTTGGAAACAACTGTATTTATTTTTAAATGCAAATATTTTAAATATATATGTCTCTCTTCTTCTTCTTGTCCTTATCGCATACTAGGGGGGGTCACTACAACATGTTTCCTCTTCCACTCTATTCTATCTTTAGTCATTTCAGTGCGCACATCTTTCATAAACATATCATTCCGTCTATCCAAACCTTCTTCGGCCTTTTTAGTAACGTATTCCTATTTCGATGCGCACTTTAGTCTTTTCTATGTTCAATTATGGGGCTGAAAAATCGCATCGACGATTTCAAAATGTGGTGTTGGAGAAAAATCCTGCCAATACCGTACGGATAACACATCGAACCGACGCATCTATACTTAAAAAAACTAAAAATTACAACCAGGCTCTACAAAAATAGAATATCTACCGAAGTCGCAAAACAGATGTTCGGTTTTGCTTCTCCGGATCTTCAATCCGGCACTCTCCAATTGTTGCCGCTATTTTCTCAGTCTGCTCTGGACCTCGGTGTTATATATACGTATACATTTGACGTAGGTGGCAGCTTTGGGAAAATGGGTCTTTGTTTATCGAAATAACGATCACTATCGGGGAACTTTTACTATGATAGCAAAAAAGATGTAAAGCAGATGTATTTTGTTCAAGGCAAGATATAGGCTAATGATTTTGTACGAAGGTATAAATTACAAATAATAATAGCGAAACTTGCGTCGTTCTTGTTATAGAACATATTATTTTATATTATTATTGCGTTTGGATGAAGTGGTACTTGTATAAATGTAAGTGTTAACTGAGAAACCCAATTACAATTTCAATTAGTGTGTAGACAACAGCACGAGGGCGCTTCAACGGTTCAACGCTATTATAATGTTAGCGCGCGCTTCGGCGGAGATACCGCATGGAACGTTTGAAATATAATATTTACATAAGATATTTGAAACAAGATGCATTCCGTTTTGAGTAATCAGAAGTCACTTTCAATCAGAATGTGTAACTAACAATATTTATTTAAGAATGTAATATAACTAACCAGTTGTCTCAGCTAGTTCGAATAATTAAAATAATTTAAGGCCATTGTATATTTATTTTATAATCTAACTTTACTCGCTCGTAGTAGACAATGCTATGAAAATTGTACTACTGCAATTGTCTAGTATTTTTATGCAAATATGTTACCTGCAACAAGCCACGCGGCCGCCTGATGGTATGTGATCGCTTATGAATATACGACTACATGGAGACATTACGACACGTTGTCTAACTGTTGATGCTCTGAACAGTTTAACATGTAGCTACTTGAGAATACCGAGCAATGAAGCTCGTGCCACAATTTTCTGGTGTACCTATGTCCTAAACGATCGGAAGAATCGTACAGTATGTGACTGTCATCGATAAATAAATGAAGTCATAAAACGATGTGAACCGTGTTCATATCTTATTTGAAATGTATCTAAAATGTATTTCCTACTATTACATCATATACATATATGTAGTGAATACATAACGACCTCTATGCCTTATCAGTTTCTGTTCAGTTAATGCTTTTTAGTTTTTAGTATATCATAAGCTTCATAGTTCGGTTTACCTCATAATGTTGGTGACCACTGCACACTCCACTCTGCACATTACACTCTGCACACTGCACACTGCACACTCCACTCCGCACTCTGCACACTGCACTCTGCACACTGCACTCTGCACACTGCACGGGTAAATTTTTACTTCGGTTCGTGTTTAGTACTGTGCTAGTACGTAATCATATTAGCGTTTGAAATTGTAAGCTTCGTTTTGTGTCTGCACTTATTTGAAATAATTTTATTTGAAAACTAGTGTAGTTTATAATGGTCCTGACGAGTATTTTTCAAATAATACAGCCGTATTACTATATTTGTTGTAATTATTATACTTGAAAATAGTTTAATATCAATTTGATGCAAAACAAAGGTATATTCTGCGTATTACTGCCATGGAAAATACTCGTAAAGACGTAGATTTTAAAATATACAGCTAAGTAATGTATATAACTGAATTAATTGTAATTTATTAATATCATGCCTAGATAAAAATGTAAATTCCTGTAAATATTTACAGTTAATTCACAATATATAAAATATATTAAAAAGTGACTAAAGTATACATTAATAATACATATATTCAATATTATGTTCAAAGAGGAAACGATACCACTCATACGAATTCAGGTAAGTCGAGGTCTCGATATGTAAACTATGAGTTTTAAACTGTCTGTGAGGGTTCGAACCCGAGTCATGCCACAACAGCGTACAATCAGTTATGGTCACTGCTGGATCCCTCGAGCAGAATTTGACAAAACTGTTTTTTGCTTGGTCGTTGGTCATATTTCGCTATACTTGTGATGCATTGATTATGAGAATGTAGGTGAGTGGGCTAGAAAGAAACGATAATGAATGAGTTTGAATGTGTATACTGCCTAAGCGAATAACAAATTAAATACGATTGTGCAATGGAAATGCAAAGAGAAGCTTTGAGATTCGCATACATAAACATATCGCTTAAATTAACTAAACCGACCGCTGCTACCGGTCCGTTAATTCTTTGCCGAAGAAAACCGCTATTAACCGGTAATGTTTGGTAAACTGTTCGAGTTAAAAAAATACCATTTTCCATAGAAAAGATTTGCTTTGTAAGTATTTTCTGCTATTCATAAAATTACAAAAAATCTTGATAGGTACTGTGAGCGATTACTGTGTGCCATACAATATCTGTCAAAAAATTCTAGTTATCTGAGACTACAATCACTCGAGAAAGTTTGAAGTCAATGTACTCTTCTTTGAAGGACATGTTTAAGGCTAGTTCTTGTCTTTATAGACTAATATTGCTATACAAAGATATTTTCTAGAGGAATAAATTCGTGTCAAAGGCTGCGAAACCCTTTTGTATCGAAATTTAAATATGGGGATCTTTACACGGTCCTCGTTAAATCTCCCTTCATTAAAATAAGTATCTTCTACTCAATATGTTTTCGCGGAGATCTGGTCATCCCGCCGTGTTGGTGCCCGGTGTTCTCCACTGGAGACTGACGACGTGTTTATATTATGAGCTGGGCCGTTCACAGAACAGAAGCAGCATGAGATAAAATGGAGCTTCATTGCACTACAAGATTTTTAGATCTGAAATAATATAGCACCCATAAGATTATTAAAATAAAGTGGTTTAAGTATGATAAAAAAGAAAAAATATGTCTAAGCATACATTTAAAATTGGAATTGAAAAACATATTCTACAGAAATAACAAACAGAGTTGTCTCGATGAAGTAAATATAGTTTCACTTGTAAACGAGGCGGGAAAACGGTATAAAAAGAGTTTTACGTTGATATCTCCAATAATGAAAATTTGCACTTTGAGTCAATAAATGTTTTATAAAATTTGTATTTTGTAGGAAATGGTATAAATCTATTTGCATCTATTATTCATATTCCCTCCGAATTATTCTGTCTTTTGAGGTGTGTGGAGGTTTGGTGGTTTAAAGAACTATGGTGTGTAGCATATTTGTTTCCTTAATATTTCGAAATAATTTAATTTGACTAGAAAATAAATCACAAATTTATTCAAACAAAGTCAATATATACCATTAACAAGTTGTTGCACAGAGTTCGAGAACTCGGAGAGTTTTCCTCAACTCAATTTGGTGCAAGCCGGTAATGTTTTCAAGAAAACAACTACTTTTGAAGCGTCAATTGAGCAGACATTTCAAATAATTCCGGAGACACAGGACATGACTCTGTCTATTCGATTGTGACAAGTACTGACAAAAAAAAGTATTTTATCAGAATTCTAAAAATAAATAAATATGTCAAATATGTACCAAAACGATAACGTCCACCGTACAAAGCTCCCAGCTCGCATAACCGTTTGTCATGACGTGTGTGGAAGCGTCCGCCCGCCCCGCGCGCCGGCTGACAGATGATCCCGACTCGCAGCGGCTGGCGCTGACGTCTGCACTCTGTTCCTGCTTCTCCACTCCACCGCCGGCTCGAGGCAGATAGGTTGCTTCACTAGAAACTAGTAAATACCGTCATAGCATTGCCCTTCTTGCGTGTTCTTGTTATTATTCGATAAACCGCTTATCAATTGGGTAATAATGACACCTTTGACAATTGTCGAACTAGAAAAATCTTTAAGCGTGCTCATTTTCCGACTTTTGAATTTCCTGTCGTCTGGTGTGAGTCGCAGTTCGAGCGCGTTTGTCGTCACCGCGAGAATTTTTGATAAAGGCGGCTAGAAAATATTTTTTCGGTAATAAATTAGCTAATGAAATCAAATTTTGTTCAATCAGAATTAACCTTCATGATTAGTGGTATGTGTTTTAAGTTTATTAGACATGTTGTTAACAAAATAACCTGAAAAAACTCAAAATTATCTTTTTAGCAAATGGTCAAACATATGAGATGACTTTCTGTAACCGTTATTTCTACAGTTTTTATACTTTTTTAACGTTTATGTCAACTATTTTCTAGCGGTTGAAAAATGATCCCTGCCTAGCAGTAGCGATTCCACCGAATGCAGTGTGCATTCGTCTTTTTCTTTTTATGATATTTGAATAGAGACAGATTGAGTTGCCTAACTTTTCACTTTAAATTTTTATCACTTGTACGTGAAAAGCATATCACAAAATAATTTAAAAGAAATTTGAAAGATTTATCATTATACAAAATTAAAGCAAATATGTGTTTAGTACCAAATAAATAAATAAACAAATGTTACCAATTAAAGAACTCAAAATACTAACTCTGTATTCCGATGGAAGGTTCCATTGAGTCCCAAACTAGCACTCTCTGTACTCACCTGTCTTGAGCTTCAGGAATTTTCCCTTTTAACGTGATAACGTTTTATAAATTGATGAATACCAGCAACAATCATGAAAAATAGTAACGTTCCGCGTAACGTTCCACCTGAGTTTTGTATTACATAAAATAATCAAACTCAAGTCAAAGTCAAAGTCGAAGTCATAAATGATTATGACGTTATCACGTAAATCTATCGTCCGTAAACCGACTTTACAGGCAACCAATTCTTTTTTTTTTTTGACAAGCAAAATTCAAGCTACGCTAAGCGTATTAGTATAGTGGATAAATAATAGAAAAAAAAAACAATAATTTATAAAAACATTTTGGAAACAGTAAAATAGCATTATAGACATAACATAAAGAATATGATTTTTCAATGGGCCCGAGTATTGAAACATTTTTTTATATTCTTATAAAACATCCAGGAATATTATTGCATTATGCTGATTATTCTCATTTAACGTATTAAAAACTTTAATAACATATTAATTTAATTCAATTTCATCCAAACTTAAAGATCGTTCATTATCTCTACCAATAGGAATTTGTAAACATAATAAACTCAGACATATATCACAAACACGACAGCACTAAATATTGTTATCTATCAATTACATCTCAGCTCATATCTTTGTGTCATGAACCAAAGACGTTAGTGAGATGCCAGAACTATATCGGTTCGTTATTACACTTGTGCAGTCTAGACGAATAACATACCATTTATTAATTATTAAATTTGATTTATTAAATGGTGTTACAACCTCTTCTTGTTATTGTCTTTATCCCACACTAGATGGCGTCGGCACAACATGTTTTTCTCTTCCATTCTCTTCTATCATCAGTGATGTCAATGTTCACTCCCATAAAGACACCAGCCACAGTGTGACTGGTGTCATCATAAACATATATTGTGTACTCACTCCACCCCTACCCTCTTCGGCCTTCCTCTACCTCTGCAACTATTCACATCTATAGCACAAGCATAAGGTGTAACAACCAATTACAATAATTAATCAAAACTTAATGCTATTAGTCCGTGAGCCTGCTCCAAAATTGCCTACGTCATATGACATCATGATAAAATGGATCACAGTCGCTTATGGATATGACTCTGTTAACTTTCCTTTACAATCCTGGAGTCTTCAAGTCGCGAGTGAATAGGTACCTTCTAGGTTTGCGTGCTAAATCCTAGACAACGTCAACACTTAACATCAGGTGAGACAGTTGTCAAACGCAAACTTATAATATGTAAAAAAAAAAACAGAGTCCCATAATGTAATCACATTTTACAAGTATATTGCAAAAACGACTGGTAGATGCGCACAGCGTGTGGCTCTCATCAATAATGTACGGATGACTGTCAAGCGATTAATACGTCTAATTAAATCCACCGTCTAAATTATGTAAGAAGCTCATTTAATACAATATAATATAAACTTTGATAACGTTTTACTTTTACATTTCCGACTTTCAAAAATGAGTATGTTATCAACTGAGTTGTATTTAAAAAAAATATAAGCTCCGAAAATATTAGAAGAAATGTTCATCCAAAAGGTACATGTACTTTTACAATTATTGTACTTATGTGGTATTTGCTTTGTTCGATAATACAATACTTACTAACTACCTAACTACTAACTAACTAACCAACTAAAAAAAAAAAAAAAAAAAAAAAAAAAAAACTTTAAACTTTAAAAAAAAAACTAACTTCGTTCAAATAGTTCAAGTATTTATTCTCAAGAAGATGTTTCAGGAATAAGTAAAAAGTCAGTTTTTATGGTTTTACGAGATAAATACAGTCGCACTCGAATTTATTCCCTCTAGTTATGTACAATATCAAACATCATCAACTAACCATTTTAACATGGAACTGCCACTGAACATTTCATTGAAACTTTGCCTTTAACTTTGAATGGAAATCACTCTACGATCTCAATTTTAGGTGCTTTATTATACACTAGCGATATGCCCCGGCTATGCATGGATGTCATCCAAAAAAAGTGAGGTGAAAATTAAAATTCTTCACCTCCTCACAAATTACATTTTTGTAGAGTCGGGCAGAAAAACACCGCAACAACAATTTTTGATATTGCATGTAACCATAGTTACACGATAGCTAAACAATTTATCGGCGTCTTTAAAAAAAACTACTCATTTTATCTTCCTAGGTACGTGAAAAATAGCTTTATTATTTTACACAAACTTTCCGTGAAAAATATTGTAAGTAACGGTGACACCTGCGTCAACAGCCGTAACGCTGCCCATGAGGAGTCGCGGACGATTACAGAGACGTGGGGGGTAACTTTCATTTATAATATGTGTACACAGATTTGACTTTATTCGTCAGTTTGAGTTCAACAGCTACTCACTCGGCTGAACCGCACCCGCCTGTGGCTCGCACTGCAACCCACAGCCTCGTGTGTAAGGACCAACTAAGCTCACTTGTATCCATATTATACCATTAAACTTGCCCACTTTTATTTACCATTGTTAAGATGTAAGCAATTATAACTAAGCATATATTCATACTCAAAACGGCTTACCTTCTTCGTTACCGATAGTCATCGAGCGACGCGAACATAACGATCAAACGTTATGTTTATTTTTAATACTGGCAGAATTAAACACACAAGAACAAATAAAACTAATGTTATTACTCATTCATTATTCACCACCACAGAAAAAAACATGTATTGCATGATAAGGTCGCGACCACTGCCACAGATAAATAACACGCACACCTATTCAAGTTAATGAGTTTCGTGGATAGCGGACATCCAATAGAAATAAGTCTGGCGGAAGGCTATAACCTCCAAGGTAAACAACACGTCCCCAAAATATATGGTCCGTACCTACCTCCATCTGTTGTTGCTTTTACTTCATATATCTATATACCTTCTTTATTTATACAGTTTTATAGTCTGGTGTGTTTGGTGACAGTTTTCTGACTCGAGAGTAGTTGCTAGCCAGGCTGGTACTACAAAGTACCCTACCACCTTGCGTAGCTAAGTGTATGTTTATTTTTGTAAATACATGCAACAGTTGAGTTTATTTTTAATCTGTGATTCACTGGCATCTCTACCGAAGATTATTGCATAGAATATTTCTGTGATAGCATTTGCCCGCGGACCAACAAGTCAAAAAAATATGTATTTATTATTTTAGTATGACTTCTTAAATCAAGCAAGAAATGCAAATACAATACCGTCACTGTAACACGTTTCATTTCATAAACAGAACATTTTGCGTCCCTTCAGCTTATTCTGTTTAAACTTCCACATGTATAATTAACTTAATTACATAAAACACTTAAGAGAACAGTTCGTGAAGGTCAATTCTGATGGAACAAAATTTGATTTGATATGCGAATTTGTTAGTTTACACTAACAAAGTATCGTAGAGCGACGATATTTTTTGATATCAAAAATGCACGTGGTATCGACAAACTCGCGTGAACTGTATCCACACCACAATAAAGGAATATAAAAATTCAAAAAATGTGATGTGTTTTTATGCCCGTAAGTAACCAGGTTGTTTTTCTGTAATATAAATATTTGTAATTTTTTTAACTGTATAGATCTAGTGTTTGATCTCACTTGATGGTCGAAGATGTTATCACGCTAGACCTAGAATGCTCCATAATAAGGTAATATGTTAAATCAACACGCATCAGAATTTGTCCCGCCCTCTCTCCCTGTAAACACCCGCGCGCCTCTGTACTGTCATCATCATGGCATCTATTAAACCTTAATGGTGGCCACCTGTCATTTTATTTTCATTTCATTGTGTTTTTATATCGTTAATAGTAAAACACACTCTCTCAACGTTTCAGCCGTCTAGTTATGATAGCCAGCGACTGTAAGACGGAGAGCGAAGTCTCAGGGCCCTATTATTGATAATTGTTTGAGGCATCCAAGGGTAAATAATTGTTTCATTTCTACACTCTAATACCTACTATCAAATAAATTAAATATGTAGCATTAAAATAACGATTTATTACTTTCTTTTATCATTTGTCATTATAATTGTGAATAAAAATTTGGTCGTTATCAAGAGGCTCCGTTGCTTACCTTTTGAGTGCGGAACCCCAAGAACAATAAAAATTGATGTAAAACACTTGTTATTACTTCTAAATGTTTGAAAAAAAATGTGTTTGGGCATGATATGTACTCATATACGGACTGAGACGGAAGAATTAAGTATGTTAGTGGAACACTATGGCGCTAGAATGAGACAGAAAAACATATGAATGACTGGGTTATAAATTATCTATACACCTGAGGCACTATTGTAGAAGGAAGGCGTTATTGTGAGAACAGAGGTGAGAAATGTGAGGTGGAATTGAAAATGATATCTGGCAGAGTGAAGTGGAAGAAGAATATGTGTTGTTCCTATACCACTTTGCGTAATCTTCATCTCAGTCATGGGACATCCACTGCTGGACATATGACTTCCATATATAGGGGGGATTTGCCAATACTCGCCACGCTTGGCGGGTGGGTTGGCGAGCTGATGATGAGATGATTTCCGATCCTCAGAAGGCGCTGCTGCCCACATTCTGGTACGTGGTCCTTTAGCCGACTCTTACGGCACCCGCGGGAAGAGATGGGACAGTACTATTCTAGGCCGGTACCACCACGGCACCTTACTTTACTTTACGTAATAAGAAAGTAGAAAGAAGATGAATAAATCGAATTTCATAATTATTATACTTCCTGCTAATTACGCTAAAAGCGAGCAACAAGGTCAAAGTGCTATTATGAATTCAATTAAGTTGCTCTGTTAGAATTAGAATTGACGGAAAACTTAAAACACAAGAAAGTAAAACAACATTCCATTACGGAAAAAATAGCCAAAAGTTCTCGAAATAGAAATGTATTTATTTATGAAGACTTTCCGATTGTTTTCGCTGTCACTTAAAATTGATACCACATTACTTTCAACTGTGATAGGTACGAAAAGCCAATCAAAGTATCTTTGCTCGTCACAATTTATATGCTTCTAAGTCTTTCTTTCTCCCCTTTCCCAGGCAGAAGAAGGCACGAGTCGGAACTCCGAGGGAGAAGACAACGATGGCAGCGAAGCCAACCCTGGGTCTTCCAGGGTTCTATCTGCAGCCACCTCCCGAGAAGACGACGATGACTCTAGTAACAATGCCAGCAGTGAGAGCAAGAGCCCCGGACAGAGGTTAGCTGAACCCTTACACATAATAATAGTACTGATACAATTATAATATATTATATATATACTCGTTTATATTTGGTATCGCACCAATATTAGCTATACCTCTACGGATTGGAATGGTACATCTGAATAAGTCTTGGGATCTGCGGGAAGCAGCATCTAACAATTATAGAGTTAGCAACAAACCTAATAACTAACACTGACATGTATTGATCAAATCAAGTCAAATCACTAAGTTTCTTTTTGTCCCAAAAGAAATAAAAAAAGACCGCATTGCGAGATAAATAGTAACGTCATTCAGTTGTTTTTGTGTACGCGAGTGTCAGTTATCGGACTTAAACAAATTAATGACGACGGCAGGTCGACTGTCTTTTGTTCTTTTTCAAAGTTTTCAACGCCCGCCTCCCGTGCATCGGGTATCATCAAGCACGATAGAAACTACTGTTGAAGTTGTTGCTATTCCTAATTTGATTTGTTTTTTAAATGTCTTCATCATTATCTCAGCCATAGGACGTCCACTGCTTGACATAGGCCTCCCCCATATAGGGGGGATTTGCCAATACTCGCCACGTTTGGCAGGCGGGTTGGCGAGCGCAGTTTTTAAATGTAAATATTATCTGCAGTTCAGCATAGTTTCTCCAGAGTACTTAACAAAAATAACTGGGAGATCATCACTAAGGCAGCACGGTTTAGTAGTCACCGCTTCAACAGTTTCAATCACTTCATGAGTTCAGTAACGTATTGTAATACGGTATTGTTATCGATACACGTGTTCTGTTTAAGTTACAATGCGCGAGGCGGTGTTATGTAATAATTACGCGCGGTTTTTTTTTTTTTTTTTTCCACACCAGGTCTTCAGGTCCCAAACTAGGCAGAGCCTGTAAAATGGTAACCTGATGACTGATATACATACTTATATATATATACACACCCAGACACAGGTCAAACAGACATGTTCATGCACACAAATGTTTGACCTGTCCGGGAATCGAACCCGGGACCAGCGGCTCAGAAGGCAGAGTGCTACCAACTGCGCCAACCGGCCAGTCAATGTCAATTAAAAGAATAATTGAACTTATATTGTGTGAGCCGGGGGGTACGTTTCGCTTATTCAAGTTTACGTAGTTAAGATTTTAGTTTAATGTTACGGTCATTTCTCGTTCGGACAACTAGATGTCAGTCCTCATGCAGAGACGGCATCAAGACTAGCCGCTTCGGCCTCTGTGTCGAAAAACGTTAATTTTTGCCAGTTTATCTTTCAACTATCAGAAGTATTATTATTTGTTTAGCTTTGACAATCATCATCATCCTGTTAGACATTGGACGTCCACTAATGCATATAGTCTTGGGCGAGCAAGCAATCAGCAAGGGCTGGCCCTTGCCTGCGATCTTAGTCAGATCGTCTGTCTACCTTATCGGTGGCCGTCCTATGCTGCGCTTGCCAGAAGCCCACGGGGATCTTCATTCGAGAACCTACCGATCCCAAGGACCATCAGTTCTTTGAGCTTTTAATAATAAAAAGCATAAATACAAGATTCATCTCATCTGATGGCAATTAGAATAAATAAAAACAGAGGAAATTAATTATGCAATCTTTATCGGTAATTATTGATAAATAGCAAAATAATAACATAAAAAGAATAACTAATTAATATTCTAAACAAACTTTAGCAAAACCAATAATTGTGTTATCTTTAGTTTTCAGTAAACTGTCTACGCTTAGCCCCCTGCTTTCAACAAAGACTGTAAGTGTGTGAATACATACACACGCGAATTAAACAAATAATATAAAAAAAACTTTTAATGTCTAAGTCTATTTACAAATATGCACCTTAATCAGTGCCTTGTTTTTTTCTTTTCCCACGCACACACACACCCGCACTAGGATACCCTGTGTCGCGTGAGGCATAGACACACACAATCACAATACACAAACATCCAAGACCCGAGAACAAACATCTTTGCTCATCCCAGAAATGTTTGCCCCGGCCGGGATTCGAACCCGGGGTCGCGGTTCGAAGTCAGTGTCCCTGATCACTGAGCCACGACGACCGTCGATTCACCAGTGTTCAATCAGTGAGGCGGTGGTTCAGTTATGTCAGAATAAAGCTACTCAATATTGTATTAATAGGATTGTCTACAACTCGGCGGGCCAGCGCTCCCTGGTGCGGCTTCCGCGATTTCGCTGCTCCTTAACTAAATAGGATTACTTTTGGTCGTCCTTACGGGGGCATGCATTCACACCAATGCCAACGTCATTTATTGTAAAACATTCATACATTGTTGTTTCCTATTCGCTCATACAGTAACCTCGTCGAGATATCTGACTGTTCTCTGCTTTAAAACCTTTTTAAAACGACACATCATTTTTAAGTGTTTATAGAGTTAACTATCACACCTCATTCACACTATCACACTAATATTATAAAAGTGAAATTTTGTCTGTCGTTTTTCGTTTGCATTTTTATGTACTTCTTGACGCTGAAACGGCTGGATGGGTTAGTATGAAATTTGGAATGATAGCTTATTATCTGAAAGAACACGTATTTTATCCCGGAAAAAGTATGGTTCCCTTGGAATAAATGAAGTAGCGGGAAAACAGCAGTCCACGCGGTTGAAGCCGCGGGGCACAGCTAGTAAAACACAAAACGATCTAAAACTTTATCGATTGTCTCTCTAATATGAATGACCATTCCTTTCCGCAACTAGTGTTGTATACTTACATAGAGTTATACTTTATCATCGTTTTGTAAATAAACACATAAATAACCCCTTGAAGCACAGAAAAATAAGATATTATGTAGTTAATGCTTTATCGAAGTGTCTAGGCTGAACACTTTCAAATGAAAAATTGTTTACAAAGACAGTTCATATTAATTATAAGGATTTTTCTAAGCAAACATAGGGAGGTAATATCCGTATGTTCACTAACTTATATGGATACGTTGCTTTATGGATTAGCGGCCATCTAAGACAGAGAAAATGAACTTTATCGACACATAAAGTAACAATAACTAAAATAAGATTACTCTATAAACTTTAAAAAGCCATCATAAAGTTTAAGAAATTACTTACTTATTTTTGAATTGCATCAATCGTGCAGTCGAACCAGTTTATACTGGTCGCTCCAAGGCGCGAGGGACTGATCAATATACCGTAGCGAGACTGGAAGACTCTTCGAACGGATAATAATACCATGAGCAGGTTGCATTATTCATGGTCGCTAGCGATACCGTTTCAAATCGATTTTATTTATGGAAAATGTTTTATTGACTCTGGTTTGAGCGTGTATGCTCTCTCTTTCTGTATTATGGGAAAAACAAATTTAAAAAAGTACATTTAAAGTTTCAAGAGACGACCTATAAGCTTATGTGCAAAACTTTTTTGGTCAACCCTAAAAGTAGCCACACCAAAATTTCGGCGAATTCCAATAATGTAAACTGGCTTGCTTTCTCTGCTCGTTCAACTTTTAAAAGCAAATATAAGCCTTACTGGAACAAATTTTAGGTATATTTTCAAGTGTATCTGTGATTCAATTTGTAGGTAGTTGAGTAAACAAGCGTTACCTATCGGGTCAAATGGCTCGGGAAAAGTAATGAAACCTTGTATACACTAGAATGGATAAACAAAATCAAAGCGACCGTTAGGCTTTTTCCTTTCTATTTCTTTAGTAGGGATGTGTTGATTGGAGAGATTTGGTTACTAGGATATAACAGTTCACAGGAAAAGATAACTAAAGTCAGTTACTGTTTTGCAAAGAGTTTTAGTAGTATTTCTATTTAAATTCAAACAAGTTAAAGGTCAAAGTTGCTTAAAATGCTCCAGTTCTGCTAAGGCATCAACTCTTCTCTGCTATCCCGCGAAAACCGTACATTTTTCGGTCCATCCCAGTCTGTGTTGAGAGAACGTTTAATACATCTCTGTACTAAATTTTATTTAGAACCATTCTTTGCGTGATTGAACAACAAACATCCAAACTCACAAATTTTAGTATTTATACAATATACTATGTAGTTACATAGTTTGTATACTTGGGAACATAACCTTTAAAAAACTTGTCGCTTCTTATCGGTAGCGCTTCATTTATCTCGAAACTGCATATTTTCGTAAATATTAAAAAAAATGTGAGGTCAAATTTGGATTTGTCAACGAATCATATTTTTTTTTCTTATTATAAGCTTGCGTTTGACAACTGTCTCAGCTGATGTTAAGTGATGACGTTGTCTAGGATTTAGCACGCAAACCTAGAAGGTACCTATTCACTCGCGACTTGAAGACTCCAGGATTGTAGATATCGGGAAACACAGACTCGGGCAACGAGTTCATATGATATGAAAAATCATAACAACATTCATATAGATTCATATGACACAGCAGTCGACACAGTAACATCTGGTACAGATGATAAGACACTTTTTTCCCTGCATCGGAGGTCAAGGCTTCTAAAACGAGCTTTAAGTGAGCGCCTTAAAGGGCAGACAATCTTGGGGTGAGGAGTCTCAGCCACCGATCACACCGTCGTGGACTACCTGACAGCCTGGAACTTAAGATTTCGATGAAGAAATCTATCAATAATATTTTAAAAAAAAAAAAGAAGATAAAATCGTTATCAGATCCACACAATGTTCGCAGGGGTATACTTTCTCGTACCCACCTTTGTCCTTACCACGTCAAGTTAAGGCAATCTCTCGCCAATACGAAAAGAATCTGTATACATTTTTTTTAAGCTCGCGGTGTATTCGTCTAATGTCAACCCGGAGGACGCTGGTTCGTTCCTCATCCCCAGATCGAGTTTTTGGTATTGGAAAAATTGTAGTCATGTTCAACATTGTGGTAGGAAACTTTGTAATACCCGCCTGGGTAGCTATCACCCTCAAGATTAAAAAAGTATCTCCGAGTGTCTCCAGACACTCTCCTTAAGAGTTGAGAAAAATAAAATAGCTCTTTATTGCACAGATACAACAAAATTATCTATTTAGCAAATGATAAAGTCTATTTTTCTATCTATTTATTTGACAATCAAAGGATTGGCATTACTTATCGTTTTGTGTATTAATAAATTATTGTTAACTGTGTACGCTTAAACCTCCGAGGCAAGTGAGCAATTCTGTAGACGACGTCGAATGGTCCCTCGCGCGAGTAGAAGCCAACAGCTGTTGCTCGCACTGACCCGACAGGCCGCGATGGTTGGCGCGCAGCCTTCCTGAAACGGATTCAATAAAGATTTATCTTCACAACTTCAATTAAAGGATTAGGACGCAATTTGTTCAGAATTAAAGCATTTTTGGGTTGAAGGCTTACTACGAATAACGATAAAGGACGTTCTGGCACAACTCTGTACAAATTTAGCCGGAACAGCGTAAAATATTACAATTCTAGTGTCGAATTTAGCAAGTACCACAATTTTATAATACTTCAAAAACAGTTACTTTTTAATGTCGCCGGTTGCCGTGGCGCACTGGTTAGTGTCAGTGACATGACTCTCCGGGACCCTGGGTTCGAATCCCGGCAGGGGTAAACATTTGTGCGATGTGTGTAGATGCTTGTCCCGGGTCTTGGGTGTTTGTGTGCTGTGATTGTGTGTCCATGCCTCCCGCGACACAGGGAATCCTAGTGCAGGGGTCTGAGTGTGAGAAAACAAATAAGTAATATTTTTTTGAATGTACCCACATTCATCATCATCATCATCAACATCTCAGCCATAGGACGTCCACTGCTGGACAAAGGCCTCCTCCATTGATTTCCACAAGGACCGGTTGGAAGCGGCCCGCATCCAGCCCTTGCCTGCGATCTTAGTCAGGTCGTCTGTCCACCTAGTCGGTGGCCGTCCTATGCTGCGCTTGCCAGTCCGTAGTCTCCATTCGAGAACCTTTCGGCCCCAACGGCCATCGGTTCTTCGAACTATATGCCCTGCCCACTGCCACTTCAACTTGCTAATCCGCTGGGCTATGTCGGTGACTTTCGTTCTTCTACGGATCTCCTCATTTCTGATTTGATCACGTAGAGAAAACCACCCACATTACACTGATCTAATGGTTTGTGTACAAGGATCGAAGCTATATATTAACCTTACCTTATAATTCGCTTATGCGTTCCAGATTTCAATTTACATATTAAATGTCTTTAATAAATAAATAAAACATAAAAGAAATAGCAACAAACACATACAATCACATTACAGAAACATCCGAGATCCGAAAACAAACATTCATGCTCATTACAGAAAGGTTGGCCCCAGCCAAGAATCGAACCCCCGGTCTGGGTTCCAAATTTAGTGTCACAATATGTGTATAATAAATGTACCATTTATTACAGCTAAAGCTTTGGTTCAAACCAAGTCTCAACTATAACCTAACTTGGCTTATTTTTTCCAAGGGATCATTGATGAAAATGAGCATAAGCGTTGGTAAAAATGGTAACTTACCATTTGCGCGCCCTTAATTGTCTAAATTGAGTCTTACGAGGAAGGGAAAGACTCCGAAATCGCTTACCCCTGCTCCCATCACTTCTCCTCACTTAACTGACCCCTTAATCTGCTGCACGACTATTACGCTCTGGCTACATTGTGGCCGTTAAAAGGCCACTCAGTCTGGCTTGTCTATATATAAAGCATTGTATCATCTATGTTCCAGCGTTGGACAGATGCAGTGTGACCTTCTCTCCTATTTATATCTCTTAACTGTTATCGTCAGCGGGACTCAATCAATATTTTATTTTTGTTCTTTTGAGCTTTAAGGCTTTCAAGGGTTGCACCTGTTTTTAATGATTAATGAAGTGTTTGGAGAAAATGTAGGTCTTAAGGTTCAAACTGTTAGTGCGATATATATATCCTACCATTTATGGTAGGTGACACTTAATTCAGTATTTGTTACTTAATTCTTTTGAAGATTACATTTTTTTAACCGAATTCAAAAGGGAGGAAGTACTTATATTAGCGTTTCAAAGATCACAGGACTTTTAAGACAAAACTCTGTGCTATGTCGCGTGGCCCGAACAAAGAATATCCCACGTCGGATTGGTTCCATTCATCTAAGCTTGCCTTCACACGTGACAATGCACCGTAGCTATTACATAATTCCGTATGTACAAGTATAGCTTGGTGATGTTGTACATATCATATTACAATATGTGCACATTTGTCACACACACAGACGTACAACACCCCGACAACAACAGCACACACACAGTTTGTTCACATACCAGTAATGCACGTTCGTCCCACCATTGTATTGTATAATGTATGGATACAAATAATAAATAAATCGGAGCTCACTAGATGTTCAGTTTTTAACCGACTTCAAGAAGGAGGAGGTTCTATGTTAGACTGTATGTTTTTATGTATGTGAACATACATTAAATAAAACATACTGACTTCTCCCCCATTTGTAGACTGATCCCCGACCCCCGACAAGACAAAAGTGTGGGCGAACCAACGGTTTGGTCGCACCCAAATCAAATAAGTTGTAAACTACGAACGTATTTTTGTTGTCAGAGATAACTTAATCTTACCCGAAAGTTATGGTAACTTTAAATGGTTACCCAAAATGCCGTAAACATTTTTGTATTGTCAGTATATTAGTTATATAAAATAAAATGTTGAGTATGTAGGAACACTCACTATACTGAATAACACATCATGTTTATTTTAACAGTATAGATAAATAGGTGACTCATTTGCGGTTTCCTCCGCGTGGCCTACCAAGTAAATATTGCCCTCTCGCCTACCACCGCTAGTAGCGGCAGTACTCACGTAGGACGTGCTCTCGCTCTGCTACTTCACTATTCAACAGACATGTAATCATAGCAACTAACAATACTCTCGATTACATAGCTTATTTTTAAGCTTATATTAATAATAAATTCGTATATTGATTAATATTTATGCGAGTATAATTCCTTGTTCAACATTCAAAATCTAGTCACTTGATCAAGTCAGATAGGGTTAGAAAAAAAAAAAATTTTTTGGAAAAGGATAAGGTTATGATATTTTTTTTTTTACTTGATTAATTTCCACTATTATTATGAACCGTGGGAAAGGGGCCGGGGTAAAATGTGGGGGGTGGCGGGAGGAAGGCGAAAAATACATTACGCCTTATTCTCGGACCTACCAAATATACACAAAAGAAACATAAAAAACAGGCAAACTCCTTCGGTGGAGTTCGATATGAAACAACGTGTCGTGATATTTTCAAACATCAGACGACTATCTCCTCGTCGTCACAGACACCACGCTACTATAGCTACATACCTATATATTAGTGATACAGATACGAGGATATTCTCCCGGCGTTACTCAACCAAGGAGTACTCGACCAAGTTTGTCCATGACCATCGACTGACATGCTTGGTCGAAATATTCGACTACGAACGTGGGTAAAGCCGGATAATATATTATTCACACGTAAATAATAATGTGTCAAACTCAGAACAATGTTTATTCAAAAATAGCAAACAGGTAAATAACAATTTCTTAATCGTTATACTATAAACAATATTCATTTAAATATACCTATTTTCTTTGTTCGTTAACAAAAATGTCTACCAAACTTTAACCTTTAATCCAAGCACTCAATAGTTAGACATAGTAAGAGTTACTCAATTCAATTAGTCTTTGTTGAGATCGAATTTATTGGAACCAATTAAAAACACAATAAATTTGTGAGGCGTCCATTAAGACATGTGCACACTTTATATATTTTGTTTTGAGCGTAAGTGATTCTAAAGAATTGAGAATTGAGATTAATCTCTGTATTAGGTGAATTTTATGCTTATCCATATTTTTGATTTGATAGGACTAAATAACTGACTAAGTTATTTGGTGAACCATGCACTAATATGAGCCTCTCGAGCAACCTCCAGGTGGCACCACCAGGCTTAGACATAATAACCCTCTAGGCTGGGACTTTCTGCGAGATCGAATCGAGCTGGTGTGGGAAATCGAACCAACAAGCATCAGCGTGATAGCCGACTCTTTCACAGCTACGCCATCATTGCTTAAGAAACGCTGTATTATTACTATATTTCCTTAACCACAGGCGTAAGCCCCAGCTAGGATTCAATACCAACATCGTCGTAGTATCATTACTAAAGACAAAACTGGATATAAGCCGCGCCCTACTTCTCTTTGAAAACGTTTATAGAAAATATTTAAAAGTCACAAGGCGGTTGGATATATAGTAATTCTTTGTATAACAAAAAACAAAATATTTGAATAATTAGCACAGGAAACATTCGAAACACACAGCCTCTAGTGTGCGTCGGTCTTTAATACAGAATTTCTAAAGCGATTGTTAGTCATTTGTTTCACGATAAAAAATAATTAAATACATCGTTATAAGTTAACAAAGAATAGATAACAAAATAAAACATAAAAGTTAGACGAAAGCATTTTTCGCCTTGCTGTGATTCTTTACTCCAAGTTTCAAGACAGTTTTCGTACAAACTCCGTAATGGGTTCTCTTGAAGTATTCAATATACATTTGTGCTCTCAAATGTATTTTAATATTAATCATTTGAATTTAGTAATTCCAATATTAACGAAATTATTATCATATAATATATACATTAAGATATGGTTGAATGTAGGGTATTTTATGTATAGTTATTCTTTGGATAAAGCAAGCACTTTGACCAGGTATTGGTTTAAATAAGCATACTACATAATATATCAATTCCTGTAATAACTAATACCATTTTCGAAGGTGATACTTTCAAAGACATTCCAGTATCTATGAACTTACAGTTTAATGATAATTAGCTTATCAACTTTACAACAAATTAAGTTTATCGACGTTAACAGAGCTTGCCAGAAGGTTATTAATTAACCTGTCAGATTTATTTTTTCACAATAATAAATTTTAACTTATGACATCCGCATCTACTATTTTAAGAATAACACAAATAAAATGGTTTTTCTCATATCTCTAGATTGTTGAACAAGTTGTCGCCTTTCACCCCCGCTGCGCGGGCAGACGACATGTAAGTCGGGAGACCGTAGCTTTCAGTCGCTTTGGAATCGCTTAGCTGCGGCCCTGTAGCACGACCCGATCGACTGATTACGTATGCGAAACTGCTATTGGTGGCTATCGAGTGACGTATGCAAGTTCTATTAAGATGACTGTCAATAGTATTTATTTATTTAAAAAATGATAATCAACATTAGACCTTTAGGTGAATTTAGAATATACATCTATTAATTTATTATCTACATTGTTACAGTAAATAATTAAACACTTGGCATTAGCTAGTAGTTCGAATTTCTTTATCGTATATTTTTTGTGTTACGGAGATGTTTAACGCCATCTATCGCAAAAAATACAAAATTATATTGAGAGAACCAGTGTGCCAATATTGCAATAAAACATATTGCAGGAATGTTCCCTTCCCACATTCTATGAATTTGTAATTATTTCTATACGCGGCGCTGGAACAAGTTCTAGTTCAATAAGGTAACATATACACTAGAGGTGTACTACTGGTGAATGCTACTATGGCTTAATTTATCAAAACAATAAAGTAAATACTGCATTATGCAATCATGTCATGACAAGTTTATTTCCATGCAAAACGATAAAGAATATAATAACAACAATAACGAAACATAATTTATTACTATTGAGACTAATGATTTCATTGAGCACGCATAAAGGATTTTCATATATTTTAATCGATTTTTATTAATTATGTTTTATTCTTCAGATGTGAGCTAATACGTTACTCGATAGATTGGTCAATAGACCAAATACGTAATTGGCGCACCAACGCCTGTCACAGATACCGAGCAAGCCATAGCGTTGATTAGATCACTACCCCTGCACAGCTGGACGGATAGACGTCACACAGCAATGATATACAAACTGTCTTGTACGAACATTAGCGGAAGGCTGACTTTATAAATGCATGTGCTCTTGTGAAGTCTCATCACTATTGTACTTTAAGGAAACAGTTCTCAATTTGCGACGTTTCTGTGAAAGTGAGTTGCAAAAATATTACATCAAATTAGGCCTTATATGAAGACAAACTTTTATTATAGCTTGTGTGTCTTCTCAAATTTGTAGTGGTTGAAACCAATTGATTAGAGTTTGATTAAATTATTAGTATATATAGAGCATTAAAATAGCCACCTTAAATAATTGTGATTCGCGTAAACATGGTATTAGTTACGTGCAGCAACTAAATCGTTTGATAAAATAAATTAATACATATCTTCTGCGACCGTAGAAAACTGCACGTCGCTAAACTGACAAGTTGGTGCCTTTCCGTTGAAACGATTATATCACTGTAAGTGTAATGCAGTTCTCATTAGACTCTCACAGAAACGTCGCAAGAGATCTCGAATAGCGGCTTCCCTGGTCACGTGAACACGCCAACACCAACAAGTATGTAACACAGCATCCGTTTGTAGGCGACCGATCATTGCATCGAGCTCGTCATCCTCTCCCAAGTCCGTGCTGGACGAGAGGCCAGGGTCAGAATCAGACAAGCCTGGCCATAAGTGGAGGCACGTCCAAGCAGTCATGGCATACTACCAAGCCCTCAGGAAAATAAAGAGGTTCGAAAGCGTTTTGCAACGACGCATCGATGTCCGTTTTATATCATTATTTGTTTTCCCCTTGATCTGTGTTTAGGACTACGAATGGTATTTACGATCACTCGATTCTGTGTGTTTTCGATATTGTGTTAGATCACCTTGGACTTTCGTATTGTCTACTTGGAATATCGGTCAGTGGTTTGCTGCATCACTTTTAGATAGAGACTTCCTAAGGCCCTCGTTCGATTAGATGATAGGGAATGGTCGCTGAATGACATTCCACGAGTAGTATTCTGACATGTTTGAGGTAAGATACACTCACTTTTTAGTCTTTGGGTATCTCACGCCAAGGTTAAAATTGTCAGCATATTAGTCAGCTCAAGTGTCGAAGCCAAGCTTTCAAAATTGTCCAAATTTTGAGTGCTGCCTGTCAAATCTTGGAGCTATAAGAATCATTCAAAGATCATTATCGTATCACTTAATCAAATGAAGCCATAGAATAGTTTAGTATTAGAAAACAAATAGAAACAAATCTCTAAAATACGTATTTTCTCTAGCTTCTATAGTATGCCATGATGCATGTGGATAGTTTTGTTTTGCACGAAATTTTCATTCTATACACGTTTGTGCGATGCACTGAACTTAGTTCCAGATCTGTCTCTACAATTCCTTCCAATAGAACTAAAAGTAAAACACAAACTTTCGATTGAAATGATAAACTGTTTCTCGTGATATCTATTACTTTGTTAAAGTTTGAAGCATGCCTGTTGTTTTTCTCTTTGCTCGTTTCATTAATGATTGTCTATGATGACAGAACAAAGTCGAACCAGCGATGGATGAAGCTGCGGACCACGGTGCAGCTGAGTTCAGCGATCCAGAAGAAGCCTCCGCTGAAAAGAGAAGACTCGTTTCTGAAAAGGTTCTCAACGCGGCAGACTTGTTCAACACAGGAAACTGTGAGTGTGTGTCATTTTATATATATTTTTATTATTGGGTTATTAGAAATGTAAGTCATTTTATATTTATATTAAAAATTGGCCAAATTGATCTATATATACCTAACAGAGTTCATTACAAAGAATCTATACGCGTATGAGTTTTAACATTTTCGTGATATTAACGAGAAATATGGAAACGATGCTAATAACACTTTCTGGGACTCATAAAAGTATATTGTTTCATGTTTAAATTCTATTATCGAGTCTATGCGCGCCCACTTAGGGTTCTAATTATAATTTTGACTAACCATTTTGGTAACAAAAACACTGAGCTATTGTGTAGTTGTTTTTTAAATATACAACCTCTTTTCAAAGTTCAGTCACCCGCAAAATCAAATGTGGGTATTTTACCCACATTTGATTTTTATAACTGCAACAATCACTGTTCCAGCACACAATAGGTTATTTATAACAAATGCGCAAAAGATTAAATATATTTTATTATGTACACGTGCTCTGATAGACCTTATTCTTATTTGAACATGAACTCAATGTGCAAAGCTTTAGACATTATATTCTATAAAACCCAATAATTTCTTCGTCTTTACTTATCACAGAAACAGTTTGCCCCGGCGGGAATCAAACGCGGGGTAGCGGTTCTAAAGTCCGTGTCAGTGATCACCAATCCACAGCGACCGTCAAGCTGAAACCGCGAGCCATAGCTAATATTACTATTACAATAATTATCATAATTTAATTATTTATTTTTATTTACTTATTAACATTCACACAAGGTCTTCAGGTCCCAAACTAGGCAGAGCCTGTACTATGGTAACCTGATGACTGATATATATACTTATATACATATACATACCCAGACGCAGGTCAAACAGACATGTTCATAAACACAAATGTTTGACCTGTCCGGGAATCGAACCCGGGACCAGCGGCTCAAAAGGCAGAGTGCTACTAACTGCGCCAACCGACCAGCAATATCGAGGGATGAGTGATAAAACCCGGTAAGTGTATAAAAGTTAGTACCGAGATAATCAATGTTAAAGTTTCTTGGCAAAAAAAAACAAGTTTCCGTTAAAAACTATGTGCATAATCCTAGTTACATAGTTACCTTACATATTTAACTTATAATTTTACATGGTTTCTGTGTATGTAGTAGTGTAGCTTTTATAAAAAAAATTAAATAAGTAAATTGGAGGCAGTATTTATTGGGTTTTAACACAAACTAAAATTAACTTTTATGTTATTTATAGGTTTTATTATAAACAAAAACAATTAAAAATCCCGTGTTATTTCTAAAAAGAATGTTATTTTTTTACTAATCTTCATCGCTTTCTACCTCAACATCTTCATTGAAAGTTTTCATGCCGTGAATCTAACCGTGAAACTCTTCCGGGATTATTTCTTTGGTACCCAATTTGATCAAGTCATTCTTCTTAGCAACGCTAATTGGTAACTGGATCTGGTACAACGGCTCTAACTCTACTGGCAATACTGTTTCAACCGATGGTGGATTTGATCTCTTAGCTCTTGTTTTGATGACTTTCGACACATTGAAAACGTCAATGTGTCGAAAATCGTCTGACATGTCGTAGTTGAAGTAAATCTAGAAATCCCCTCAAACGTATCGAATTCTTTTAATTTTTCACCAATTTACAGTTTCTTTCATGTTGTCCTTGTTTTTATTCTTCATTATAAGAGCACTAAGCTTTTTTAGGTCCAACATTTCGTGCTATTTAAATTATTTCACTTCGTAGCTGCTCACTTCTATTTTCTTCTTTCCTTCGTCAGTTTTAATCATTTTTGTGTTTTTACTTCTAGCCGCCTTTAAAACGTTCTTCAAGTCAGTAACACTATTCAAAGATTTGTTTTTTTAATGCGTTTTCGATCGCCGCATGCATGGAGTCGACCTCCATGTGAGAGTGACCACTCTCCAAGAATTTTTGTTCTATGATCTCCAAGTTGCCTATTTGCTGCACAGCCCAGAGCAATAGAGCCGACATGTACTTTACGGTTCTGGCCGCTGCAGGTATCGGAAAGCATGCTGACCTCTGTTACATTTTTTGGTATTTTTTGAGAAAGGTAATAAAAGAGACAGGTACCTATTTTGCAACTGCCTTTTTTACCATTTAATTCGCTCCAGCAGTGGCAGTAAGCGTTATTAGGAAGACATGCTTCGTAAATTGTAAAGGTGTACAAAACTAATTTTCGCATATAAAACAATATACTTTCTCCTCCACTAGGTATCTGGAGAACTGCTTGTAAGTCCATAGTTATGGACATACATTTTTCATCAGTATTTGCTCGGTCTTTGTCAGCGGCTTTTGCGGCTTGGCACATAATCTTTCGCCGTATGTGGTCTTGGTATTCAACTTCTAGGTCTCCTTTTGATTCCGACTTTTCATATTAAGTGCAAATACCACAAAGGTCTTTTTTGGGGTTGAAGAAGCTCAGATTGTAATTTTCGTTAAATATATCCCGACATTTAAACTCCAAAATTGGGGTGTTTCCCTCCGTCGTGCATATCTCCTGATATAATCTGTACATGTTGCTGACAGATTTGACTTCAGGAGCAAGATATTTCTTCTTGCTATCTTTTCGACAATAATGGGACTCCATTAATGGAAACGACTCAATGTGTTGTTTGGCGAACTTCACGTCCTCTGGTTTCGTTTTATGTGGCGGTTCTTTTTTTCCACGTTGGTCATCCATGGCATAAACTCCTAATTCATCCGCTTTTGTTACAGCATTTGGCAGACATGGAATATTTCATTGTTTTTCTGTAAAAAACATTTTTTACTGAACGATCGGTCCTTTTTGCTCGACACCTTTTGTAATTTTCGCGTTTTTACTGGCTGAATTTTGATGCAAGATAAAATGAAATTTTTTTGAGCTTAAAAATCTATTTTTTGAAAATTTCGGTACAAATTCTCGCGTTCTGCAGCAGTAAACTTCACAGTGCATTTGTAAAAGCATGTATCACACTGTACAAGCTTCGGTATTTTGGCTGCTAATTTGCGCGCGCGGCTGTGTTTCGCGTCTCTGCGCGTGACCTCACGCTTAGAGCTAACCCGGTAAGCGTGTTTGACACACGCTTACCGGGTTCTTACCCCAGGAGTTAGAGTAAAGCATTAGAAATTTGGTTTATGCGAATACCTTGTAAATAAATATAACATGCTTTTTTAGGATATTGTTCAGTTATGAAACACATTAATTATTTTTATTGCATTTGATTAACTTCAATTGTGTTGTGCTACCAAAAATCACTTAGAGCTAAAACCCGATAAATGTATTTTCTTGGTTTTAATCTTACATATAATTTTGTTTTTTAACAAGTTCGCCTACGTGTTAAGCTCCGTTAAATAAAATTAACTAGTTTTATTTTATACGTGAATGTCAATCGCGTCGATAATAAACGCAGTTATATGGCTGTCTCACAAAACAAATACAAAAATTATTCCCATAAGTTGAATTATAGTATTTTTAACTAAAATAATAGAAGAAATAAGCACTTATTGGATTATTTGGTACATCAATCTTTGTGTTGGACTTTAATATGACTTACTGGATTACATCACTTCAAAGAGCACAAGATTTTGAGTATAGTAGACTTTCAAAGTGAAATTAGCAATTTTTTGCACTTACCGGGTTTTATCAATCACCCCTCGATATATCCGATTGGTATCCTATAATAGTAACAAATGGCCCGTTTATGTAACTTCTAACAGGTATATTTAACTAGTCGCTTCTATTCGCCCATGACTATTCTCAAATACATTACTGGCGCGGGTATATTGACTAAAGTTTCACGTTGCAATCGTCATTTTCAACGCAATAGAAATCCTAAAATATACGCAATTCGATTGCAAATGCAATGTGCATTCATCTCTATAATAGCGTGCTCCGCGGAAAAGTGTAGCGCAGATGACGTCACACAGGTGCCTTTGTGATGTCACTGAAGTTCTGACGCTGCGTGTCTTGGATATTCATAGGGTTTATGTTGAATTCGCTTTACAACGGATTTCAAATGTATAGTTTCTGTAAGTATGAGTATATTAGAACTGATTAAAATACTTGGGTACTCGTTGTGTATATGAATAAATAAATAAATGTTTTTTAAATCCTTTTTCCAAGGCCGATGACTTTATTAAAATATAATAATAATAACAACACTGCAGCTGCCACAAATTAACATTTGAGCATTCCACTAGCTATTGGCAGCCAATAGATAACTCAAATGCTCTAACCCGCTATCGGCTATCAGCGTGCCCAGAATGCTAGCAGCATTGCCACGTTCAATTGCAATGCTGATTCGTTGAGCCCAATATGTGCCAGCATACCATTTATAAATTAATATAAATGTTTTACTAATAAGATTACAACATAACAGACATTGCTTCCATCACAGGCAGTATTTATGTAAAATATAGGTACTATGATAATATCTCGACGGTCGCCGTGGTGCAGTGGTTAGTGTCAGTGACATGTCTACTGTTTCTGCGGGACCCTGGGTTCGAGTCCCGGCAGGGGCAAACATTTTGTGCGATGAGTGTAGGTGTTTGTCCCGGGTCTTGGATGTTTGTGTGCTGTGAATATGTGTGTCCAAGCCTCCCGCGATACAGGGAATCCTAGTACGGGGGATTAAGTGATTAAAAAAAATTGTTTTAATTTTATTATCTGTATCTCACACTGGCCGTTGCTGCCTGTAGTAATGAAACACTGTGTCAATGACAACAAAGCCATCCTTTGCGATCCAAGACATAGTTGACTTTACTGTGACAGTTTCTGAGGTAGAGTAAACATTCAATAATGAAAACATGACAGCTATTACATTCAGTTTCCCAGGCTCTCGTGGTGAGGCTTGTCCGTGCGGACCTAATCAAATAATTAAGGGATGTACTCGTGGGCTACCTCGGCTTCGGGTTCACTTAGATGGACGACCGCTACATTATGTTCAGTCGCGCGCTTTATTTACTTGTCATAGACAACAGTCGTAGTCACGTTGACCCCACTGGATCTATTTAACAACTCAATAATGGGCCACTAGCTACACTCCACTCTCGGAAAAAGAGGTGTGGATCCCAGCAGTGGACATTGTATGGGATCAGTATTTATCTTTAGTTTCTATTACTCGATATTTTGCAGAAGGCCTTGATCACGAATAAACCAGTGCCATTTTGGGTACGTTTTGTTAAAATTAGACGCAGCACTATAAGAAATAATTATTTTATAAGCTGACAAACCCAACACGTACAACTACAACTTTTCTTTCATATTATGCTTACCAATGTACAAAATACAAAAGAGTAAGTCAAACTGAAGAAAAAACGTTTTTTATGTAATAGGTGGCAAACAAGCAGGACGGCCGCCTGATGGTAAATTATCACCGTCACCTACGGATATCTGTAATACTAGGGACATTACCATACGTTGCGAATCTTTTTTAAGACTGTTATCTCTCTTGCAATAATTATTTACAATTATTTACTTAAATTTTAGTCACGGAACCCTGGGCATTACCGGATGTGTTCTTTTCTAGTTTTTATGCAATTACGTTGCAAATGTTGAACGTAAAATATATTTGAACCGCTCACTAACTGTTAACAGGTAGAAGACACAGGATCGGAAGGTGCGGCCGGCGAGCACAGAAGCTCGAACCGAACCCGACGGAAAAGGGTCCGCGTGCCTCGAACCGTGGTGAACCCTGACGAGAACTTCTACTTCTACTGGCTCTGGCTGATCACCGTCTGCGTCCTCTATAATCTGTGGACACTCATCGTGAGACAGAGCTTCCCAGAGCTTCAGGTGAACATTTAGAACAATTATTATAGCAATGAATTAACTAGCTACAACCACCTAGGGCTACAATCATCGTATCGAATGCAAGCCTCAAATTTTAACGTTTTAGTATATATCATGAAAGCGTATATGTTCATTTTCTCGATGTTATTAAGCCGATACCGGTTCACGCCGGTTTGGGCTGGTAGACGATAATTTATTTCTATCACAGCGTCACTGACCATTAACCGCTCGGTCAAGGCATGACTTATGAACTCATTTATCGATATTATTTATCTGTCTTTTTTAATTTCATAAACCTTGAAAAAGGTTCCGACGGAACGAAATTGAGAAAATTGTGCAGTAATCTGAGAAAATCCGCGAAAATGTGCGGTAGCGGGTAAATTGTAGTACACTCGCGTTAAATCGCGGGGTACAAATAATGTAAACTTACCCGTTGAACTTGTAAAACTTACACTGAATCACGGAGACTAGTTTTGGTATAAATTGACGAGATAGAAGCAAAATACTAAATCTTGTTTCTATGCCATATATACCTACCTATATCTTTGAAACTGTTTAAAATTCATCATCATTATTTCAGCCACAGGACGTCCACGGCTGGACATATGCCCATTGATTTTTACATGGGCCGGTCGAGAACTTATCGACCCCACGATCATCACTTCTTCGAGCTATGTGCCCTGCCCACTGCCACTTCAACCTTGATTTTCACAAGATTTGATTCTTATCAAATCTCACAAAGAGGAGAATTGATGTCATAAGCTACCATATGCTCGGCCGTGTGGGTTGTCGGGTAGGCTAGCTGTTTGCGAAAATCCTATATCATAGTATTCAAGCCACCCGATAGCCTTGAGCCTTGATGTTCTCTTGGGATTATTAGGGAACGCTCCGCAGAAGTGACGAGAGTGACGTCATCGGTTGTTTAGTTGCTCGTGGTGAGCATGTTGGACTGATGTTGGCGTGCACGGAGACGCCCTCGACGGAGATGACCATAAGGCATTACTTGAACGCGAGCAGATATAAAATATTACAAATATTCAGTAAGTTTCATAAAAACAATAGGCAATTACGGCCTCAATATAGAGATAATGAATTCTAGTCATGCTCACTGAGAGCTATTCCAGTGAGTGCCGGAATATTAATAACTAATCAAACCTTGACCTCACAGCGCCAGTCGCTATGTAATTTGATTTATCTCAGAAATGGAACTTGCTGCATTAGTGGACTATGTAACGAGTTCGCTTGCTAAACACTAAACGTACCGTATTGTAGGTACTACAGCTCCTGATTAGAATAAGTCATGTAGAATTTCGCTCAAAGACGTTGGTGGCTCCTACTTTGTACCTATCGCAACACATGTGTTTGTTTATTTCTACCGCAAGCGCATACACACAAGGTCCCTTTCTCTACGACACCGGTGTCACCTAAACACCACACTGCTGGGCAGTAAAAGAAACTTTTAGAATTAAACACGCAAAGTTCCTCCTGTTGGTCGGGTTTTGCTGCGGTCGTACCCATTCGCTTCACAAACTCGCGACAAACGTTTTTATTTTATATACTACTAGCTGCGCCCCGCGGTTTCACCCGCGTGCACTACGTTTTTCCCGCTGACTCAGTTATCCCACGGGAACCATACTTCTTCCAGGACAAAAAGTAGCCTATGTCCTTCTCCAAAGTCCCATGTATCTTTATACCAAATTTTATCTAAATCGGTCAAGCCGTTTTCATGTTATGTCGTGACAACGGAAAACGGGTTTCATTTTATAGATATATACTACTATCTCACTCGATGGTCAGTGACGATATGGTCGAAGATGTTATCACCATAGACTTAGAATGCTTTCTGGCTCTCGCGTCATTTGTCCTATAGTATCAAAATCACACTAATATTATGCAGGTGAAAGTTTCGTTTGTCCTTTGTATGTTTTTACTCCTTAACGCTCAAGCGGCCGAACAGATTTGCATGAAATTGCAAAAAGACGTTACGAAGTGTATAGAAACAATTTATTATTTATAATCTGTGGCATGGTGCAGTAATTGTGCTTCTGTCCGTTACACCTGTCCGTAAATCTGTATTTCTATGCTTGTATCTTCTTGATCCAAAGCTGTAGACGTGAGTTGTAATTTTTATTTCACCGAGACCATACAATAGGACTCGTTCAAGTGCCTCGGAGTGTTCCGGGTACGGCCCAGCCGAATGGGGCTCGATGAATGACATACTTGCCTTCAGTATTAGATTCCATCATAAATTTAAATAAATACATACATACAGCTCAATATAATCCCACTAATATTATAAATGTCAAAGTTTGGATGGATGGATGGATAGATGAATGGACGGATGTTTGTTTCTCAATCACGCCAGAACGGCTCAACGGATCTGGATGAAATTTAGCACAGAGATAGATTATAGTCTGAAATAGCACATAGGCTACTTTTTATCCCGGTAAAATTTATGATTCCCGTGGAATAATTGATGTGGGGTGCCACATCAATCATCACAGTATTATGTCAGTTTTTATTTTATGTCATCGTTTCGCCAATATCGAATGTCCCAAAAAAGTAAAGGCAACACATCTGTCCATTCACTTTCTGGATTATATCTCTGTATAGAGCACATCCTAAAAAAGGCCAAATGCTCTCATATCACAAGTTACTGTGCCCCTGGTGGACGGTTGAGAGCTCTTCGCTTCTATTCACTCAAACACTCGGGAAGTGTGGAATCCTCCAGATATTTCGAGATAGTGTTTTGTTTACTTCAGTAAGTTCGGGGTGTATATGTAGGATGATTACTTTTTTGCAAGTGTTTTAAGTAACTGTTTTTATTTTATTTCGTGACGTACGTGGCTGTTATTTTAACAAATGGCTAGTTTGATCAATCGTTTCGTTAAAACAAAAAAATGAATCCAAGATGCTTTAATATTTTTTTCTGTTTCTGCCGCACGGCATACAATAGTCAACGTGAGCGTTAGATTGAAAAAAAAATACAAATACAAAATACAAAATATTTTATTGACATAAATATTACATTCTATTTTTAAATCCATAGGCTCCTGAACTAGAATGACTGTGTTTCAGGAGCCAGTGGCTTCTCCCATTAAATTGTCGTTATATTATGTCTAAAGAGCTAAAAATTAATACATACTTATATCAATATAAATCTATATGACAGCAAATTGTCTGCGCAAATATTAATCTATGGATGGTGCGTTGTATCGTGTGTGTGTGTGTGTGTGTGTGTGTGTGTGTGTGTGTGTGTTGTGTGTGTGTGTGTGTGTGTGTGTGTGTGTGGTGTGTGTGTGTGCGAGTGTGTGTGTATGGCTGTGCGTGCGTAAGGGATTGTGTTAGTCCGTTGTGATAGCTTTTAAAGTAAGTTAAAGATAGTACGATATCAGCTTTTCAATACCGTCATAGTCAAACTGACTGAGCCAGGTTAAAATTATTTTCCGCATGCCATTGTTACTGCACTTTAATACGTTGTATTCTTTATTTAGGCTATTGTACAAGTGCGGAACAATTACATCGTAATGTCTCTGTGCAAACCTTGAGGAAACGAAAGGGACTGGACATTTTTTTATTCTTTTCGTCGTTTCCGGTAAGCTTGGCACAGTTTTCTTATGAAAACGTCGCAGGCTTTCAAAGATGAACAGCTTACGAACTGTTAGTACATTAGCTTTTTCGTAAACTGATGTTGTAGGATATCGATATGGTAAGTACATGAGTACTTTGAGGACAGCACGCTGTGCACGTTCTACCGATATTAAATTAGATTGATTGAAGAATATGTTCTTGGTTATCAATGAAATTGGTTTATAGGATACATTATAAATTATAATTTAGAACACACAAGCATTTGTAACAGACTACAATAAAGAAAAAGGTTCTCAATTCAGTTATATTCTTACCTTTGAAACCTTGTATTTATACCATT
Source organism: Apeira syringaria (assembly GCA_934044485.1). Classification (NCBI taxonomy): domain Eukaryota; kingdom Metazoa; phylum Arthropoda; class Insecta; order Lepidoptera; family Geometridae; genus Apeira; species Apeira syringaria. Next base: position 483,349 of record OW203656.1, on the reverse strand, counting down.
GCTCAGTAAAATATTTTAGTATTGAAAATATTCTCAAGCTACCTGTTGACCACGGTCTATGCAACTGGGTTGAAACGTGGAGATAAATACATTGCTAAATTTTGTTCATGCGATCATGTCCTGGTCGATATATTACCAATGTGTAATAATCGCGATAATCTAAAAATTACATTTACCAGACGAGTTCTTAATAATATTACATTATTAAATGACAATTTAAAATAATCCATTACGGTCGTGACATGTGTACACGTCTGCCAACCCCTTCGGGGAGGTAACGTAGTAGGTATGCAGTGCTATTATTGAATACAACTATTTTAATTACTAAAGTTAAAACTGTTGCATCCCTCTAGAAATTGTTTTAGTGGCGGTCGTGATTGAGAAGGGTGAGAACTTGTCGTAAGCAGCGCGGTAAAGTGATAAATGTTTTTTGTAAAACTACCCTCTCTCTGCTTTGACACTGTGAAATTAGTTTTATCTATATATTACCCATCTTATGCCGCGAACTAAGAAATTCTTGTCAAAGTGCTATCTAAAACCCCGGACGTATAAAGAGAGGTTTTTAAAGTTTAACGTATATGTTTGTGTATCTGTGGGTGTCTGTGTCGTCATAGCTCCCGAAGAGATGAATCGAATTTGATAAAGATTTTATGTTTGTATTTCTTGTAATTTTTAGACTTTCGCGATTCGAACACATTGCTAATAAATCGGACAGGGCTCGATCGTGTGAAAAACATCTAATGATTTATTTACGTTCCCACAAATCGGATATTACATACCAGTAACGGTAACTTGATTGAGTTCGGTCCTGTGGGACAACTAAGCATCACTTACAAAATGCGAATCAGGCTCACTTACAGAATGCGAACGTGGAGAAAATAATTGTGGGTAAACTTGTTAACCACGATACCAGTATGTCAGTCAGACAAGCCGAGAGTCAAATCACATTCAACTTCATTTGACGTCTATATTAAGTTTAACATAATAAAAGAATCTAAAAGCATTTCCGATTTAAAGCGAACTTGTCATATGTCTTAAAAAATCCCTTAGTTTACACAGCGTAGACGTCTCGAGCTTGAAACCGCTGAGATCGACATCTTGAAACTAGTCCCTGATGTACACTTGAGATAAAGGGGAGATCGGGGCTAGTTGTAACATGATTCACAATGATATACACTTTTTGGATTTTACTACAATATTTATTGTAAGCTGTTTTATAGAGGTTAAATAACTTATTGTTATACTGTATAGCTCTAGCATTTGACCACTATCTAACATGATTGTTAGTGACGATGTGGTCGAATATGTTATCATTACAGATCTGGAATGATTACTGGCTCTTAAGGGCTGCTGCCTGAACACATTAAATACTGGGTGACAGTTTTTCAAAATTGAGGGTAGACGGGTACTCGACAGTTTCATCTTGCTGGGAATTTGATAACGGTGCTATTATTTTCACCGGAACCTCAAGCCGTTGGTGGGAATCGAACCAGCATCTGACAGTTTGACAGCCGACGCTCCCACCGCCGAGCTATCATCGCTTCTATACATATATCTTCTATTTAATTGAATTAAAACTACTTAGTTTTATAGTTTATCGTGTCAACATCATATTGGTTGAAAGAGAAAACATCCCCTGAAATGTTTATTTGTTATATATTATCTGCTTCTATAAAACTTGTTAGAAATAGCACATACTTTCACGGCGGTAGTGAATCTTTGAATGGTTTAATCATTTAGTAAGTTAAGCCGGCTTTTATTCATCGATGCCTGTAAGAAAAAATATGATTTCTGTGAAAATATTTGAATTAAGAAAAAAATAAACTGCTAAACATGCCGTAAACGTCATTATAGATATTTTTACCCTATCAGATAAATGTCAATTTTGGAAACATCGCAATTGTTAGCCTCATAGGTCCTCTTCTCATGAAAGTCACAGCAACTTCAAACTTTACAATTTATCACTCAATCAACCCCTAGAAGGTCCTAAAAACTTCACCTCCGGCTAAATATATTTTGAAGCTGGTACTACAACTACACCGTATCCCTATCATGAGTACATTCTTTGTAATTGTAATTATATATATGTAGTACTTCATAAGTTTACGTTTGATCAGCACAGAATTTCTCATTTCGCCCCTCCTGACGAAAAAACTTACCTTATTTTTTTATAATATGATGGGAATGAACATAGTTATACATTTCAACGGCCAACCGGGGGGTAGATGAGATATGCCGGAATCTGTTTAATGGAATAACCAACGTCGACTTCTGCATCCCTAGTAGTTACATCAGCGTCGAAGCTAAAACCACCAAAGTAAAACAGATTAATGCGAGTCGGGGAGAGGTGAAGTCGCGTCAGCAATTAACTTACAAGCCGAATGCTAATTTATTTCATATGACATTTCATTATCATTAAACATTGGTCTAGCTCAGTTCAACTGTTAATGATATTTGATGTTTGTTAAGAATTATATGTTTGTCTACAGATATTGTGCCACTACTTCTGGTTAACATGCGACGGCATCAGCGACGTAGTCTTCGCCCTGGACCTGGTCGTGCAGCTCAGGACTGGCTATCTGGAACAGGGACTGATGGTAAGTGCATAATACTTGCAAGATATGGAACGAACTTATTTGAGTTTCATTCATTATAAGAGCATCACAAGAAGCATTTGTTTATTGTTTTTAGTCATTTTTGAGTCGTAACCTTTAAAACTCGTGTCTGAAATACAAGATTAGATTTTGATCAGTCTAGCTATCCAGATGGGCAATACAGATGTCGTTTTGGTATGTTGGTTAATATGTAGGAATAGATATAGAGGAAGGTCAAAGAAGTTGTGGATGGACTCTGTGAAAAATGATGTCTATGAATGATTTGAGCACTGAGATGACTAATGATAGAAGAGAATGGAAGAGAAAACCATGTTGTGCCGACGCCACCTGGTGTGGGATAACGACAAGAAGAAAGTAAATATGTAGGAATAATTGAACAATATAACCATGTTTAGGTGAGCGACACATTTCAGTTGTAGCCTCACTCTTGTCATGTATTTTCTATGAATAAATTTATAGTTATAGTTTATTACAGTTTTTTAAAATTATTTCATATTCCCCTGACCTTGCAAAATACTTTATCAATTACTAATAATATTAAGTATACAATGTTTAGTGTTAATGCCGCGAGATAAATTATTCCAGGCTATGAAACAGAGCACACCGCCCTCCTCCCTCCCGCATAAATATTATATACAAATTTGAGTAAGATTGCATGTGTACATAATTAACTATGCTTTAAATAATAATTGAATTATAATAATGTGAATATAATTGTGTGATGTATAATGTTATTGGTCGCAGGTTTACGATTCAAGAAAGCTCGCGAAACATTACCTGTCGTCGAGGCCGTTCCTGCTCGACATCGCCTCGCTGACTCCCCTAGACATTATCCAGCTCAAAATTGGCACCCATCCTATCATACGTTTTCCAAGATTTCTCAAAGTAAGTATTCTCTTTCTTTTCTTACTTTTGAAACTTATAATAGCACTGCTCGAGAAGTCCGAATTCCCTTCCACATATTAAGGCTCAAGTGCACAACGTCCGGTCTCCTCGTCGCCTATTCAACATAGCCTACTATAGTGAGCTGGGCGGGTTCACTAATTTAAAGTCAAGCTTGGAGCCTCTCTCAATGTTAAAACCTGTACCGGCGGGATTGAAAAAATGTCTTTTTAATAATTATAATTATGGCTATATTATGTTTTAGCACTATTTCACGCGATGGCCAATGGAGTGTCGATGTGAGCAGCCAAATGCCACAGCTCTCAGCTCCAGCGCCTCCGACGCGACCTAATCATAGTTATAAGTTTTTAAACTGGCATTTTCACTAATACGTCAATTAATATTACTATCGGGATATTTACCATGTAATTTATTTGATTTATTTGCTCGATGTTTCGGCACAGTGACATGCGCCATGTTCACGAGTAGAACTCGCGTTTACTCGTCGTCAACGTCGTAACATGGCGCATGTAACTGTAACTGTGTGTACATGGTAAATATCCCGATACTAATATTAATTCTCCTGATGATAGTTATCCTAAACAACAATCGGAACCGATGGCTTCAGCTGCTCGGTCACACTTTCAATGGGTGACCGCTAGTGGCGCCGGCGTCACGCTTCCGTTTTTCGGAGAGCAGCTTAAGCCGTTGATTCCGGTTGTTCTGTTATAATCGAACGAGTAAACCTTTTTCATACCTAGTGCGAAGTGAGTTATGTTATTCCACATAGTAGCGAATAAATCTTTCACGAAAGTTAGATAAACACTTGCGACTTAATCAATTATCTCACCAAGTTTCCGAATCCACGAACACCTAACGAAGGTGTTAATTTGATTTATTCGCGCCATTAACAGCCATTCAGAGCAGGCGCGGGATTAATATATACAAACAAATTCACTGATAAATTATTACAAGAACCTACTCGCTTTAAAATAATATAGTATCGTATCTATTTTAGATAGCATAATAGTGTAAATATTTGTTACAGACATCATTGTGGCGAGATGTTCTCGTTTTGTAGAATATTTTAAAGCCGAGCGGAGCTCTGTCTACGCTTTTTATTGCTTAACTTTTCCGTTTTCGAAAACTGATAAATGAAATGAAATAATCTGATAAAATTTGATGTGTAAGCGATTTTTGAAGTGCTGATACATTCCGAATTAACAACATCATAAAAGGTTCAAAGTAAAAAATACCATCATAGTCTTTTCAAATTCTTGCACACAACGTTAGGTTGACTGGCATGACTGGCCGGTTGGCGCAGTTGGTAGCACTCTGCCTTCTGAGCCGCTGGTTCCGGTTTCGATTCCCGGACAGGTCAAACATTTGTGAGCATGAACATGTCTGTTTGACCTGTTTCTGGGTGTGTATATGTATATAAGTATATATATATCAGTCATCAGGTTAACATAGCACAGAGTCTGCCTAGTTTGGGACCTGAAGACCTTGTGTGAATGATAATAAAAAATAAAAAATAGGTATATTAATCTAGAATTCAATGCTGATTGTACATTAATATCGGGCAGCGTAAGCGCAACTAAAAACACCTACCAGCATAATGATAGGTATTTATAATAATAATATATATCTATACAGGTAAAGGCGTTTTCACAAACAGGAATAGAATCACCTGGTTCCCAAACTAGTTCAAGCCAAATACCTCTTGGATCTTAACTATCACCTGGGTGTGCGTTTGATCTCTGACGCTGGTTTGATCCCCACCTGTTGGTGGGAGCTCAAGCTGTTAGCTTGAGCTTCCGCTGAAGGGAACACCGTTACCAAATTCACAGCATGGCCGTAGGGTACTTCCAAGTACGTATCTGGCTACCTACCATCCCCAAGTATGAAAAACAGTTGCCAAGCACACTGTGTATATAAGGTGCAGCCAGCTGCTTTTGAGAGCCAGTAAACATTCGATGTCGAACGTGATTACACATTTGATCTCGAATTCGTACTTTAGAGTAAGATTTGTATGTCAATTGTGAATGACTCACCTTGCGGTCTTTCACAAAGCTCCCCATTTGACAAATATAAAGTCCTGTGAGGGTCAAAATAGTAGAGATAAGTTTTGGTCCCATCTGTACATCTGTTACAGTTCCCATCGGATACTTGAGATGACAGGAACCTTATTGGACGCGAGTGACGCCGTGCGGCGCAGCTAGTTATCTCATAACTCACACACGAGTTCGCACCTTCTCAGTAATTCTCATCTCAGCAAATATTTTTCTTACTACTAAGTTTAAAGTAGATTCAATACATAACTACATTTATGCGCTCTTCATACTACGAAGTGAGAATCCATTCATCACATCCGACTTTGAGTGATTTGAACGAAACGATCGAGATGAAATCAAGCATTAAACTCCACCATGTAGACAGTCTTCAGGCTCCTGAAAATGGAGCGAGCCCTATAGAGAGCCACCCGACACCCACCAGACACTCTCACGGAGATTACCTCGAGCATAAGCGGGAGTCAAAGGTTCTTGAGCATTGAGCATGGTATTTCATGGAGGCGTTTCGTCAAAATATTGGTTGTACCTTATTTAAACTACTGAACCGAATGATGCACCGGTGTTTTAATAATATGTTCCATTTTTTATTTCTAATTGCATTTGTTTAATCCAACAAAGAGAGTTGCTTAAGTGATGGAGTGAGCGCCCATGCTCAAATTTATATTTCTTGATTGGTTAAGATATCATGACTGCATCGCCAATCATCATCATCATCTCAGCCATAAGACGTCCACTGCTAGGACTAGCCGCTATTTACACTAGGACCGGTTGAAAGCGGCTCGCATCCAGCCCCTACCTGCGATCTTATTCGGGTCATCTGTCCACCTTGCCGGTGGCCGTGCTCTCCGTTTGAAACCCTTTTGACGCCAACCGTGGCCATCAGTTCTTAGAGCAATGTGCCCTGACTGCCATTTCAAATTGCTAATCCGCTGGCTATGTCAGTGACTTTCTTTCTTCTACGGATCTCCTCATTTCTGATTTGATCGCGTAGAGAAACCCCGAGAAACACCAAATTGCAAATAATCAAGCAAAATAAATAAACGATTCGTCGTTATCCTTGAAGGCTTTTTTTTACTTTGCTTTAATGGAAATTTATTTAAATGTCTTTCTTTTATTGGCGGTCGCGGTGGTTCAATCGTCAGTGGCGTGACTTCTGGTCGGAGACCCGGGTTCGAATTCCAGCTGGGGCAAACATTTATGCGATTAGTGTAGGTTGGTCCTGGGTGTTGGACGTTTGTGAGCTGTGATTGTGTATGTCCATGCCTCCCATGATACAGAGGATCCTAATGAGTGTGTAACAAAAATAAAATAAAATTAAAGCACAACCTACAATTACTAGTGAAATTACACTGATCGTCGGTGGAAGTATTTAATAAGACAGTACATTTCCAAGAGGTGTCCTATACTCGGCGGTTGAGACAAACTGGGATCATAACGGATTTGGAAGACATAAAGGACTTTGCACTATTGTTGGTTATATGCTTTAATAGAAATACCCTCGAAAATTAGGATTTGTTCGGTACAAGGGTTCTTTTGTTGGATATTTTATTCCTTTATGTTGTGAGTGTGCTATTTGACCATTTTATATGAAAAAAGCTTCATCCATGAAATTTGTAAAGGTACGGCCGAACAAACGACACGTGACATGCTCGGACTGAGCCAGAGATATATGGAATACAATCGGAATGGGCGCTTGGGTAGTTTTGGGAAACCATTGTTGCCAGTCACAGGCATTATTGTACTGCTCGTACAGTGCTGCTATATCACTGCTTCTGTGCAGGCCAGACAATTGCAATCAATTTGGAAATTTATGGAGTTGCTAATACTTTTTTTTACATTTTTTTAATTTATTGACTCTCCAGAAACATCGCTTCAGTATGAGTGTTGATTCGTAAGCTAGGCACGCTAACTGCATGTACCTTTCAAATTCTTTGAAAAGTTTTATAATATTGTAAATAACCTTATCATTTCACGGAGAATTCATGTGTATTTTTATGATTTTGGTATATTTTTAATTAATTGTCCATAAATAGTTAAAAATCAGTAAACTTTACTTTAGACAAACAAAGGTTTATGTGGTTATGGATTCTGTTTATAAGCACCACCTATACCAATGATATTATAAGTTTATATGAGGTAGATGTCGCACAAGCGCGCGGAAACTGAGGCGGCAAAATTAAGTCAATTGTAGTAATTTTCATTATGACGCGTATTTCAAGCGCAAGTCTAAACATATAGCTATCTTTTTCTATGTTATCTGTCGCAGTAAGCATGTTAATGTCGTAAAGGAACAAAATCTGAGCACCGCGCAGTATGAATATACGTCATCTTTAGTAAAACATCATTGACCCGTACGGCTACCACTTAACGTCCCATAGACCTTAAGCTTCTACCGTCACGTTAATCCTTAAACAAATGTTGTTGGTAAGTTATTGTAATGGTTCGCTACGTTTGCCGCTAACAAATATCAAACTATTTAACTATTATTATACAATCAAATGTGAGAAACAAAACAGTATCGCTGCAAGGCGTCCTGTGTCACAATGTCAGTTCCAGTTCCAAATGTAACAGTCCATTATTATAAGTTATATCACTCGTGCCTCATGAACTTATCTAATTATAAGTAATTGAAACCTTCTTAGCTAAAGGTTCTTAGATTTTTTAAATAACTAAATGATTTCAAAGATAATTGTCAATAAGGTACTACTATAAGTAATTTAATGGACCTTTGAGATAAAAGTGCTTTAACTTGTCACATTGAGCTTATAAGTTTTAATTTATTGATTTTCCTGTCGTGCACCACCACAGTTATCTGTGAGAGACATTTGATTCGTATGATTGATACTATTGATTATTGATTACTATTATTATTATTATTTACCTTTATTGATTGACACCATAAAGGTACAGGATGTTATTGTTCGGATTTTAGCCAGTTCTATTCCCGAGTGTGGCAAGCGAGTTTTCCAAAATGTTGAAATGTATATTTTTTGAAATAATGTTTTTTTAGTAAACTTTGCCAGTAATCTCCAGTATGTAGAGTATTTTCTTTCTGGGTGCGGTCATAAAATTATATTTTGTATAAATCTGATAAACTAGCGATATTACTTTGGTGCTCTAGACTATGGAACCTTGTCGCAATAAAGTGTTGTGAAGGAAATTATCATTATATTTATGGGCCTCATTTAATTACTATTTATAAAAAAATAATTTAAACGTAACGATTATTATTCATAAATTTTGTAGTTTAAATGTATAACCACCTAAAATATAACTAAATCAAAGTTAACTTGGAAACTCGCACTCACTGATCGAGTTGGGAAACACACTAAGAGACAACTTCTAACTAGAAATCCATTATTTATGATGGCTTATTGGTTTATTCGCGTGAAATAAAATAAAGATAAAAAAGCCTTCGCAATCTGTTTCCCTAAGGGTACATTTTGAAGTTCTGTGAAATAGGATCATCGAATTCATGGAGTGAAAGAATGACCAATTAAATTCAGGCTTTGATTATTCTATTGAATAAATTGATTAAGCCCTTGGATGTTGAATATTTGAAATCTTACAGCTTGTTAGGCTTTGAATACTCATTGATTAATTCATGAACGTGATTTATGAACAATGCAATAGTAATACAAGTGTAATCATAAATAAACTTGGCTTTTCGCTAAAAAAAAAATTACATCTCGATTACATTGTAGGTAATTATATCATTGCGGTAGAAATTATTGTGTATCGATTACAATTATAATCTAAGTAGAATAGCAAAACTAGCATAAACGACAATTTATTAACAATCTATGAGCAATGTGTTTAGTAGAATTGATACCCAGTACTCGCTTGGCTAGCTACCACTCTTAAACTTAAAAACTGTCAAAATACACTGTGTTCCGGCTGTCGTCCTTCAGAACTAGTCAACATTCTAGGTCCAGCTGGATTCCACCTTCAACCAAGTCGTAACTGACCATCGAGTGAGATAGTGGTCAAACTTAGATCTATAATGTTTACAAAAAAGAAAGAAACAGCATTTGTGTAAAACTAGTAGGCACCTTACCGAGATTTCACTAGTGGATGGCGTGGATGGACACTTCCACCATGGTACATTACTCCAAGAAACACTCATTCTGGAAAATGGAATTTAACGTAAATGTTCTCCATTAAAGTTTTCCGTTTATTCATAGTTCCGCTTTATCTAAAAGATATCATTTATCTCAGCCAAAAACGATCGTTACCATGGCAACATACTATACAAATATGAGTCAATCTATAAATATAAAAGACGGTTATCATATATAGTAAATCTCAAGCAATGAAACTGTATTTAGTATAAGATATAAGTATAGCGGCGTTACGATACATTGCCTGTCATTTTTGAGACTCTGTTAACTCTCCCTTTGAAGAATTCGATAATGTAATCACATTTTGCAAGTATAGCAAAAACGATCAATAAATTTAAAAAAAAATCGCACAGCATTTAACTCTTATGATTCAATAATTTGTGGATGAGCTTTCAAGTGGTGCCGGTGCGGTTGTAAAACCGTGATGTTGGAGTAAGGTCGGAGGGCTCTTCAGAACCCTCGCCTTTGTACGTACGGTACAAAAAACACACAGATTATACGAGTGCATTTAGATGAAATTAATAATAAAAACCAATGTAAATAATTATTGTGATATGATAATTGTTATCAGGTGTACAGGGCAGTCAATTTCTACTACATCGTGGAGTCGAGAACAGTATACCCCAACTTCTGGCGGGTCATCAACCTCATCCACATCCTTCTCATCCTGGCGCACTGGTTCGGGTGCTTCTACTTCCTGCTCTCGGAGGCGGAAGGCTTCCAGGTGAGTACGGTTCACAATTATCTGATGCAGACTCAAAAAGTAGTACAGTTATAGTATCTTAGCAAAATTTACTGAGCATCATAGTTACTCAGAGTTTGACGACCTGATAAAGTTCATGGAAGGAAAATAGATGCGAGTCGTTCCACAACTGAGGCTGGCCGATCGGTCGAGGCTGCTGCTGACAACGCTGGACTCACAATGTACAGCAGCCAATCGCTAAATTAGAAGAGATAAGAATAATTCAATAAACTCCCTTTAAAACGGCTATTTTTTTATACACACTCAGACTTATAACTATACTCAGATTATATTAATTAAATTATTTATTCATATTCAGACATGGTCCATAGTTAACATAAACTTAAATAAAGACGTACAAAGCAAGCGAAACACTAAGAGCAACTGCAAAAACATTAATAGCAATGACTCACATCAGACAGTCATCATGGCCGTCTGATATGAGCCCGAATGACAGATTTCAATGAAGCGGAGTCAAATCTTGACTTGACTGGTCGGCTGGCGCAGTTAATAGCACTCTGCCTTCTGAGCCGCTGGTCCCGGGTTCGATTCCCGGACAGGTCAAACATTTGTGTGTATGAACATGTCTGTTTGACCTGTGTCTGGGTGTGTATATGTATATATATATATCAGTCATCAGGTTACCATAGTACAGGCTCTGCCTAATTTGGGACCTGAAGACCTTGTGTGAATGTTATTAAAATAAAAAAGTAAATAAAAAATCTATCTGCCATGGCTTGAAGGATGCCGTTGGAAATCTTTTTCATTCTGTTAAGTAGAGATGCTGTTCGTATGCGGATGATGGCGTGAAAGCCATCAACTCTTGCTTCAGCAGACATTTCAATTTGATACATATTGATGCGTACATGTTTTTCTCTCTGCTTTTAGCATATAAATGCTTAATTCATATGTAAAACCACATTATTCTTAACCTAATGCACATTCTTAATCTATACATATTCTCGTGTATTAAAGAACTGGTCGGTTAAGGGTTTTTGATCGTCCATAACCGCGTACAAATACAGTTGTAAGCGACACTCTGCTGGAAATATTACAAACGTATCCAATCGCGCGCTAGAGCATGATCGTTGATCTGTCATATCCAGCTATTCAAATGTCACCCGTGTGACAGTCAAAGAGGCAGGCTATTATACCAATTAGGTGATACCCCTAGAGGCCCGTAAACGAATGGGGCGGAGAAATAATTAACACATCATTTAGGCGACAGAAGCTAGTTTATCGAATAACAGTTAAATCTGATTTATAACATATAATCTCTATAAATTTCTAGTTTCAAGACGCTCACCTTGGGGGGCCCCAAGGTGAGCGTCTTGAAACTAGAAATTTGAACCTTATGTGTGTAGGATTCTAATTTCTAATTACAAGAGCTCAGAACGAAATCGGAAACCACCTACATCGGCGATGACGTCTCAGTTCCGTCAGTAACAAGAAGCTTTGAGTAGTTCGGGGACCGAACACCTCTTCATTACGGCGGCTACCCGCGCGACCGATAACGACAACACACATACAGCGGAGCGGAAGTGTCACATTTATAATTTATTAATTAATATTAACGCCATTACATCGGTAGGAACTTGAAATTATAACTCATCGCAGGTTTTCAGATTTTATCAAAATTTTGTTATTAAAACTGACGTGGTTTTGACACATTACGAATGTATAAAACACGGGAGTTACTCACGTAATAAACGTGAGTACTAGGCGAATCGCGACCGCGTCCGCGAGCGCCCCGTATTCTCCTTGAAAAAGACCACCGAATGTGGTTGAAACTATAGTCCGAACCCTCTGACTTATTACGTGAGTAACTCCCGTGTTTTATACATTCATATTTTTTTCAGAAGTTTTCCATTTCCGGTTTTTAGATACTAATCAGTAGGAACATTTCTATGTTCCTACTGATTAGTATCTAAAAACCTCCTCAATTTTATCACTACATATCTACACATATTTTTATACTGTTAGTACTTTCCTACCCGTCTGGCTGGCTACCACTCTGATGTTTGAAAAAATGTTAGCACACGGTGTGTTGAGGCAATTGTAAAAAAAAAAATGTTCTTGAGAGCCTGTCATCTTTAAAAAATTGACTGGCGCCTAAAGACACATATGGAGATTAATCATTAATATTATCAAAAATCTCATCATGATCTTTGCGAGGCAGTCAATCTGGTATTGATATAACACTAACAGTTTGTATTTTTTTAAATTCGTTTTTCATATGTCTTACTATCTAAACCCTATTCTTATGAAGAGTTTACAATCCGAGCCAAAATTTCATCTTTAAGAAATTGACTGGCACTCAAAGACACATATAGTGATAAATCATTAAAATTATTTTTTAATTCGTTTTTCATATGTCTTATTATCTAAACCCATATACAGACCTTACACTTTTTTAAGCATTGAAAGCTATATATTCATACGAACAGTTTACAATCCGAGCCAAAATTAAATGACAATCAGACGTTAACTACGATTCATACGCAAAGCCAAATACAGATTTGCCGCTCCGCGCCGCCTGGTGTGTGACGCGGGCTCTCCGTGTCACATGGGTATACTTTACTACAGCTCTGTAATTAGTGTTAGAACGTAATGAACATCTAGCTTGATAGCCTATTGCGGTTCATTTCTCAGTAACCTATCAGAATGGAAGCCTTGCGACGGTTTACTGCCGACTTTAGACTCTTCGTGGGCTAATGCAATACGTGTCGTGACCTATTTCATCTTTAGTGGAAATAAAGGCTTCATTAACGTTCAAATTGTTTTATTTATAGCTTAGATGGCAAAGCGATAGGACGGTATTCTGTAGTCGTGAGTTCAAATCACACTTGTAACCAAATTTTTACTCAAAAATTTAAACGTAAATTCCGCCTAGCATGATCTTGATGCAATGGGCCACATAACTCTTAATTATGTAAACTTTCAGTGTATTTTAATTGTTTTTCTAATTTATATGTGACTAGTTTAACATTACAATGACATTCACAAGGTTAGGAACCTTTCACATTATTCCATGACTTGGGATTTATGCTATAACCAAAGAGGAGGCCTATGCCAAGTATTAGTCTTACGGTTTTCAGTTTGTCACATAAAAAATGTGATAACTAATTAAGAAGATCAAATCGATATTCGTTATCAGTTGATGCCGCGACCGGTGAGTGACAATCAGACTGATGCCAGAGAATAACTAACAATACTACGTTCCGATGTTCGGCTCCGATCTCTATTGTGACTACACACCTGAGAAGAATCTAACACCAGAAAAACACCGTCATTAACCCGTAGATCACTGCAAACAACTTATTTACATGAAAAGCATTCTTCAAGTATCAATGAAATCGGTACGCCTCGAGTTAAGGGTTTAACAGGTACCGATGACATTACAGGGGCTCGCGGGTGTTTACAGGCAGAGGGAGCGGGACTAATGGTGCGAGTTGATTTTAAATTTAACTAAAATGTACTTGACAGATGATCACGAGTTAATTAACACTCACATTTTTGGACTAATTAATCTTCTTTCTTCCGTCGCAAGACTCATCAAGCGCATTACTCGTTACCGCGAGAATTCTTGATAAAGAAAACTATATACAGTCACTTGAAAATATTTGTCCAAATATAAATTAGTAAATTAAATTTTGTTCAATCACAATTAATCTGCATAAATTGTTATAAAGAAAATTAAAAAAGAAAACTACGTTTATTTGTGACATGACACATTGGTAAAGAAAAACACATCATGAAAAACAACACAATAGTGTTAACAAGTGCATGTCATAACTTGGTCCTCCACTCCGCATGTGCTCGGTTTGAAACCAGCGCTGGTCTTCCGCCGGCTCCCAGTTATGTGACGATTTAACCTTTCATCACTTATCTCATATGTGGTGATTATTTTAAGTTTATTAGACAACTAGGACTTTCAACAAAATATGATGAAAAGACTCAAAATTGTATATTCAGTAAATATAAAAATAAACTAAATCCGAACAATGTCTTTTTTTTTCAGGGTGACTGGGTGTACCCCCACCGACCAGGCGACTACGCCACGCTCACGAGGAAGTACCTGGGCTCGCTGTACTGGTCCACCTTGACCCTCACCACTATCGGGGACCTGCCTACTCCAGAAACCAACGCTGAGTGAGTACTCACTTCCAACGAACTAAGTATTTCATTGTAGTCGCTACATTTTTAACTACATACTAACCCATTTTATCGATTGTATCGTTATGATTGAATCGATTCTTATATTTTTACATCACGATCCATTTTCATATGATATACTTACATTGAACATTTACTTTATAACTGTAATTCCATAAACCTTAAATGTACCGGCAATTTTTTTTGAAGCGAACCAGATCAGTGTTTGTCTCAGATGATACCGGCCCATGTCAGTTCGTGCACATTATAAATGTATTTAACTGGTATTTATTTAATAATATTCACTGACTTTTTAGATACAAATCTACATGTTATATTCTGCTCTTTTATTGTACTCTCTTCTGAATGCATCAGTTGCATATCTGTATTATATCATATATGTTGGAGTTTGATATCATTCATTATATTACGATTATACAGCAACGTCAACTTAAGGGTGTATATTTGATCGCTAAAACTTGTATTAGTATATTTGCTCGGTAAATATATATAAATGGCGTTATTTACACAATTCTAAAATGTGTTGAAAATTAGCATAACGTTAATCAAAGTCGCCTCGGTGGCAGAGTCTACACGTTTGACACACCAGGGCAAGACGGCTCTGACTCCTGCTGGAATTGTAGTTTGTGTATATTATAAACTGTGACTGACGCCGTTTGGATTCGAATACAAAAAGATGCCAACAGATAATAAGAACGCGAGCAAAAGCAGCTCGTTTGATGCAAATTTATTTCATATTGATACGGTGTATTTTATATTATGTAAGTAATAGAACTCTCGAAACAAATTTACTATTAATTAATGCCGATACATCAACACACAACTCTATTCTCATTGTGTTATTAAAATAAACACTTTGACAATTACATTGTTATTTTATTGGTTATGAAATATATTCGAGTGATTTTATTGAAAGTAATGGCGCCGTTAAATTAATTCTCTTAAAATATATCAATATTTCAAAATAGGTTTGAGATTTATCTGTTATTTGTCGTGACATGTTTTTATAATCCTTTTCCATTGTATTACCTTTCTCATGTATTACTTTAACATGCATAATCATGTATTGAAGATGATGCTCTCTTATCTGTGCCGGTTACACAAACGATCGCATTGTATTGAACTTGTCGTACAAACAATCGATTACATCATATGCCACGGCTTCTATTACACCGACAGACTATTAATAATAATACGCGTCAGGGTTGCACTAGATTAATGACAAATAGTATAGAGTTCAATCATTCAACGTAAAACTATATAAATATGGTGAATCCCGTTTTAGTTTCTTTTCAGTAAAAACTTTCCAGTAAATTATTCCAGACAACATAGAACAGTTACGTAATGTTATGCATTTTGACATGATATTGTATAGTCATCTAGCCTACATACAGGAAACTTCTTAAGATGTGTGACTGCCGAGTGTTTACGAAGATGGGTTTGGACACACATGAAATTAAGTTGGTTAATTCCAACTATATTTTGCACCACATCGGGTGGTCCTTATCATAGAGCGCGGAACGCATTTTTTTGTGTTTGTGACCACGTCACTTTAAAAACATATTTTAATATACGGTTGTACTTTAGGGGACTCTAAGAAAAAAAGCCGAGCGAGCGAAGCGCTCGCGCCGCGGCAGCGCGCGGCCGGCGAAGGGCTAAAAACAATAAAAATGATGTTACACAGTACCACAGATGACTTGGTTCATGAACACCTCGCCTACACGGTTGATCAAATAGAGTTGTTGGTGACAGCAGAAGTGAGGTTCGTTGTATTTTACAACAACTTTTCTCTAAGTTTTTTTCCATTAGCGTCCCCTGACCTTTTTAGGCTAGTATTTTTAAAGTTAAATATATCCTATTTGTGGAAATTTACAGTAAAAAGAAGTGATTGCACTGAAACAGACATCTCTATTTTGTTGATAACATTATTTCCAACGGTAAGAAATAGGTTCCGTTGTACGAGAACACTTCGTTAGAAAAACAAAATCCTAGACTGATGGCACTAGGCTGCGACGCGAATAGCGTCTTTCAGTCTGAAAGGAACATGATAAATCCATTTCTTAAATAAGTCTGTGAAATAAAATCACTACAGAAGTGAATAAATAAAAACGAGACCATAGCGTCACTCACAAAATGGAAATAACACGTCTGTCTAACTTTTTATAGGTTCAGAAATATAATTTAAAACATCCTCTAATATTTTGTTATTAAAACTGACGTGGTTTTGACACATTATAAATGTATAAAACACGGGAGTTACTCACGTAATAAGTCAGAGGGTTCCGACTATAGTTTCAACCACATTCGGTGGTCTTTTTCGGTGATGTCCGTTTGGATGACAGCTAACAAGCTGTCGCGGACGTCAAACGGACGCTGGTTCGATCCCCGTCCCCGGGCTCGAGGCACCTGAGTAGGTAGTTATCAAATGCACACCATGGTGATAAGGTATCTTTCAATACCCGCCTGGCAACGCACCACCCCCCTTCAAGTTTGTAAAACTGTCACCAATTACACACTGTATTCAGTCAGCTTTCATTAGAGCCAATTGACATTCCGAGTCAAGCTTGACTCCACTTTAGACCATCAAGTGGTGAAACGCCCACTAGTCCCTAAATAGCTGAGTCGTTCATTGTCCTATTTGCATGTATAAACAGTAAGTAACGTGTTGTCGACTGTGTTGCTTTACACTGTTTGTACGCGCGGGTATAACGCGGCACTTACGCGTAGTCGATATCACGACCGACAATTGTTTCGGCTTCTTCCGGAAGCTTTCATCAGGATCTTGAGTGCGGTGCGTTCGTTTTAAAAATATATCTTGTGGAAAAGCTATTATAAGTTATAGTTATTGTTATTCTTTCATAATGTTGCAATATTATTATGTAGTAATGTAGGAAAATGGTTAAATAAACATGCGAAAAGGAACCAATTTGTGAATTATTTATTCAAAAAATTTGATTACCATATTTTATGATTGAAACTATTTAAATATCTAGTCGGCTTTCCCGAAGTTATTAATAGTTCTCGGATTTAAAATACTTGTGTGACGGTTGAATAAATCGCCAGTTGTCGAGAGACTCGTGACGTTTATGCATTAGTGACGTTTTCAACTTTGTATTAAAATATGTCATGCGCGATTCCAATCTGAAAGCGTTCGCGAGTCAAGCTTTTATCCTGAGAGAGGCGTTGAATCTTGAACAGTTAGCACTGTTTCAGGATATTCAAGTAACGTTCATGTCACTAATTCATGTCATGAATTAAATTTACATATGACGCGAAATCTACGCTACAACTTGGTTTATGTATTATTTATATTGAAAGTCATTGTAATAAATATATAAATATGATGCAAGGGAAAACGCTGGGGAAGGAGGTGCTGGAAGGAACTGGCATTCGTGATTAATGAACGTATGAGAGTGGTTTGGCTTTAACTCGACTTCACTTTTCAGAGCTGCAGCCTTGAAAGTTTAAATTAACTACCCTCATATTGCCCAACCTCCGATAGAAGTGAAACCTTAGAAGAAGAAGGCAAAAATCAAAGCCTTAAATGGTACTCGGATCCGCATCCTCTGAGACGATGTAATCTAGTAGACCAGCAATCCAGAGGATACGGATTCGAGACCCATCTAAGGTTAAGTTTTTCTGTTTAAGTTGAGTAAGTTAAGGTATCGTTTAGCAAGCGTTTGTGTACATATTATTTGTATTGATAACATGTCGATTAAAATGTCATAATTATGCCTTCACTGGCTGCGGTAGGTATTAATCTAATGTAAAAAACTAGTTATTGTACATAGATAATTCAGATTGACATGGGCCGGTACTGCGTGCATTGACACGCATCTTAAACGACTTCACAAGTATGTTAACCACAAGGGTGTTAACGTATTCATTTTATTACTTAAATTAAGATTAAAGTTTTACTTCAGTTACAATCAAATTTATATAATCTCTTTACTTAGATATTCATTTCTCTATTGTATAGTTTTCAATTAGTTCCGACTGTGTTTTTGGAATTAACAAGTTTTAGATAATCCAAAGAAATGGTGTAGATTGTCATACGAGGCATGAATAATTTGCGAAGAAATAAAACGAAATGGTAAAAGTAAATGAACACTTTACCGTAACGCTCAAGTTTTGTCAATGTCACCAATGAATATTTTATTGGTATATATTGGTTTTCCTAATCGCTCATAATTTAAAACCATCGCATAACGCTGTTAATCACACAAACTATCAATTATCTGTGCCAGCGATGTACTAGATAAATGATATTTTGTGTTTATTGAATTGTTTTTCAATAATGATCTTTCCCCATATGATTCGTGCTGAGAGTACAGGACTAACGCATAGGTTGTGTACATGTAGCACGACGCACGGAGGCCCCAAATTTCTGCCGCGGCGGGGGCTCAAGTCCCGCCTCTTGCAGTTCAGGTCCAACCGAGGGTAACTATCCAATACCAGGGACCAGGGCTTGGTCAGATAATGCTTCTAACATCACTTCATATGTACTTGATCTTGTAATTTATAAATTCGTCATAACAACTTCTATTTCTCACTCGGTTAAAACATTCATAGTTTTTAGATATTATTTGTTATTTTATTAAAGAAAAAATACACCACACTAAACGAGTCGAACAAAACCCTAACTAACAGGTTAGACAACAGATATGTTATATATATATATATATATATATATATATATATATATATATATATATATAACATATCTGTTGTCTAACCTGTTAGTTAGGGTTACAAATAATACAACAAATAATATCTAAAAACTATGTAAATATATAAATCGTTAATTATTTAGCACTAACCGCCTTCCATTAAAACACACACACACACACACACACACACACATATATATATATATATATATAATATATATATATATATATATATATATATATATATATATATATATCATCATCATCATCATCTCAGCCATAGGACGTCCACTGCTGGACAAAGGCCTCCCCCATTGATTTCCACAAGGACCGGTTGGAAGCGGCCCGCATCCAGCCCTTGCCTGCGATCTTAGTCAGGTCGTCTGTCCACCTAGTCGGTGGCCGTCCTATGCTGCGCTTGCCAGTCCGTGGTCTCCATTCGAGAACCTTTCGGCCCCAACGGCCATCGGTTCTTCGAACTATATGCCCTGCCCACTGCCACTTCAACTTGCTAATCCGCTGGGCTATGTCGGTGACTTTCGTTCTTCTACGGATCTCCTCATTTCTGATTCGATCACGTAGAGAAACCCCGAGCATAGCCCTCTCCATAGCTCGTTGTGCGACTCTGAGCCTGTTCAGAAGGCCTATAGTCAGAGACCACGTTTCAGTTCCGTAAGTCATCACTGGTAACACACATTGTTCGAAGACCCTCGTTTTCAGGCATTGCGGTATTTTGGACGAGAAGACGTCTCGGAGCTTTCCGAACGCTGCCCAGCCGAGTTGGATTCGACGATTGGCCTCTTTCTCAAAGTTGGACTTACCTAATTGGACTGTATGTCCTAGGTAGATGTAATGGTCAACAACTTTGAGAGTCGAGTTCCCGATTGATATGGGGGCAGGCGCAACATGGGCATTTGACATAATTTTCGTCTTGTCCATGTTCATTTTAAGGCCCACCCTTAGGGAAACTCTGTTGAGGCCTTCGAGCATCGTGCTGAGGTCTTCCATGGATTCTGCCATGACCACAATATCGTCGGCAAACCGAAGGTGAGTGATGTACTCGCCGTTGATGTTGATGCCGAATCCTTGCCATTCCAAGAGCTTGAAGGCGTCTTCCAATGCGGCAGTGAACAGTTTCGGAGAAATAACGTCTCCCTGTCTCACGCCTCGTTGCAATGGAATCGCCCTCGAAATTTGCTCTTGTACTCGGACCGACATGGTGGCATTATTGTACAAACACTTCAGCACTTCGATATACCGATGGTCAATACGGCACCGCTGGAGAGACTCAAGCACCGCCCACGTCTCGATCGAATCAAAGGCTTTCTCATAGTCCACAAACGCTAAACATAAGGGCAAGTTATACTCTTCGGTCTTCTGTATAACTTGCCGCAGCGTATGGATGTGGTCTATGGTGCTGTAGCCTTTTCGGAAACCGGCTTGTTCGGGAGGCTGGAAGTCATCAAGCCTACGTTCGAGACGATTCGCGATGACTCTTGAAAACAGCTTGTAAACATGGCTCAGAAGCGAAATGGGTCTGTAGTTCTTAAGCAATGTGTTGTCACCCTTCTTAAAGAACAACACCACTACGCTTCTGTTCCATGCTTCCGGCGTTGACCCTTCGAGGACAACGGAATTAAAGAGCTTCTGAAGGACTTTCAGTATCGGTGATCCACCCGCTTTCAGAAGCTCTGATGTGATTCCGTCGTCACCCGGTGCCTTGTTGTTTTTAAGCTGCTTCAGAGCCATCCTAATCTCGTATAGGCTGATGTCCGGGATGTCTTCGGTATAGTGCCGGGTCAGCTTGGCTCTTGGGTCTTTGGCCAAGCTGTCAACAGGTTTAGCGACCGAAGTGTATAGCTGTCCATAGAACCTCTCGATCTCTCCAAGCACCTCTGCTTTGGTCGACGCTATACTGCCATCATCTCTCTTCAGCTTAGTCATCTGGCTTTGCCCAATAGACCTGTCTCTTGCAAACACTTTGGAGCCTTTTCTCCGTTCGATCGTATCTTTAATACGATTTGTACTAAAGGTACGGATGTCGTGTCGCAAGGATTTCCATATTCGTCTATTGAGCTGCCTATATGACGCAGCATCATCGGATGATTGCAGTTGCAACGAGCGTCGTTCAGCCATGAGGTCGAGGGTATGGCTGGAGAGTTTTTGAGGTCTATTTGTACGGCGGGGCTTAAAGAACTTAGACCCCACTTCGTGGACAGTTTCTACAAACCTGTTGTTGGTCTCGTCCACCGACGCAAAGTTCTCAAGGCAAGCAAAGCGATTGGATAACTCAAGTTGAAAGCTCTCGGGGTTTTGGATATGGACATTTTGAGGTCGGAGCGTGGATTTCATCAAACGGGACCTCTCAAGTTTAACATTAATATTCAATGTGCCTCTTACCATGCGGTGATCACTACCGGTTTTGACCATGTTGATCACAGAGACATCATTGAATATTTGTTTCTTGGTGGTCATGATGAAATCGATCTCATTTCTTGTGGAACCGTTGGGGCTCAACCAGGTCCATTTCCTTTGAGGCGGCTTCTGAAAGAAAGAGTTCATCATAAAGAGTCCCTCTTTCTCCATGAAGTCGGCCAGCCTCTGTCCCCTAAGGTTCCGTTGTCCATAACCAAATTGCCCCACTCTCAACTCTCCATCACTTCTTTCGCCCAACTTTGCGTTAAAGTCCCCCATAACAACATTGTAATGGGTCTTGGAGGTATGTATGGCCCTACTAATGTCCTCATACATAGCCTCTACCTCCTCATCGGTTCCGAGTTTCGAGGTCGGTGCATATACCTGAATAACCTTCAACGAATATCTGCTTGATATTCTGAGTATTAGGTATGCCACCCTGCTCGAAACGCTGTCGATGGTGATGATGTTGTTAGCGAGGGACTTGCGAACGAGAAATCCGACACCACCTTGGGACTTTTGGTCGCCTTCCCGGTAGTAGAGCAAGTTACCGGATTTGAGAGTTATGGTGTCCTCACCCTCTCTACGGACTTCACATAACCCTAAGATATCCCAGCGTAACTTACTCATTTCTTCTTCCAGTTCGACGATCTTCTCGTCTGCCAACAAAGATCTTATATTGTGTGTTACCAGGGCCAGAGGTCGTTTTTTCAGGGAGTGGTAGCCGGGAATCTGCCGGAGATTCTTAGCACCCCCTGCTCCACCGTTACACTGGCCGCTACCGGAGCCAGCATTAGCGGAGCTGCCGGGGACTGGGGGCCTGGTCACTTTTTGTTGTATCATACTGGGGGGGGTTTGCCAATACTCGCCACGCTTGGCATGCGGGTTGGCGAGCGCAGTATATAAAATACGACCCTCAGAAGGCGCTGCTGCCCATCCTTCTGGTACGTGATCCCTTAGTCGACTCTTACGACACCCACGGGAAGACATGGGGGGGTACTATTCTAAGCCGGTACCCCACGGCATATATATATATATATATATATATATATATATATATATATATATATATATATATATTATATATATATATATATATATATATATGTGTGTGTGTGTGTGTGTGTGTGTGTGTTTTAATGGAAGGCGGTTAGTGCTAAATAATTAACGATTTTACATTCCTACACATTAATATCAAATGAACAAAGTGATCGATATTCTTAAAAAAGTCAAGAAAACGAAACGTGAAATTCCATACTCATATCCATACAATACTTTATTTTTCAATAGTCTTACAAAATTTTACGTTTTTAACTATTCCGTGTTTCACACACCATTTGAATATTTAACAGACTGCTAGGAAATAAAATTCTCAAAAGTACTATATACATCTCATCATCATTGATTTGATTTTTCAATTTATATATTATATCATAGATATATAAACATTATTTGTATAACTCAGCGTTACAATCTAAGTTACAATAATCATACCATTATAGTCGTTTTAGAGGCTAGGACCGCCTTTTAAAACTTTCAAAACAATGTGTTGATTTAGTTTAAATAGTTCTGATTAAATCGATAAGTAAAATATAATCAGGTGTAACATGGCATAATAATTGTTATTTATACGTACTACTTTGCTTTTTCGTACGTTTACAGCACCATCTCATCATCATTGAGTTGTACAAGGTCGCGAACCCGTCATCTGTCCACCTTGGCGCTGGACGTCCAGCGCTGCCCTTGCCACAGTGTTGCCTCAATTCAGGAACCTTTCGACCCCGGAACCAGGGACCCACTCGTACCTGATAGTAATGTAACCTGCTTACTGCAATTGAAACTTGCTGGTGCGTTGGCCAACGTCGGTGAATTTAGTTCGGACGGATCTCTTAATTTCTGATATGACCTTGTGCAGACACGGCGAGCAATGCTCTCTCCGTGATAATTGAGTGACTGAAATTACTTACGAGGCACATAATTAGTGACCACGTTTCGATGTCATCACTTGCGGGTGTT
Source organism: Apeira syringaria (assembly GCA_934044485.1). NCBI lineage: Eukaryota > Metazoa > Arthropoda > Insecta > Lepidoptera > Geometridae > Apeira > Apeira syringaria. Next base: position 459,640 of record OW203656.1, on the reverse strand, counting down.
TCCATTATCAATCAGTACTGCCTATATAGTCTAGTTTAAAACATAAACTCGATTCGCGAAATTTAAAGACATTCTATTACAATAAAACTTTTTTTAATGGGCCGATGCCTTCATTGAAATAAAACACTAATAACTAAATACAATGCTGCAAGCATTACGATAATATGTGAGCAATCCACTAGCCGTTGCCAGACTGTAGATAGCTGAAAACAATTCTTAGATAAGTATATACATACATTAAATAATTTGCCAACATTAACAGTAACATTAACCCTGATATTGATACAATACAAAGGTGCAAGCGATGTTTACCTCCATTGTTTATAATATATAAATGGAAAAGTAAATAATGTTAGAGCTGGTTTGATATATACAAGAGCGTCGATAAAAGTTTAAATGTTGTTGAAAGTTGTTTTAATTAAAATAGGAGTTTGCGCCTTCTTTCCGCAATAATACAGAACAATGATGAATGTTTCGCTTATCAAGTTGTAAGGAATAGTTGTTTTTTTTAATCATTTACAATCTAAGCATATTTTTGCAAATATGGGCACTTTTAACCGAGCGCTTCCGTACTCCGCAGAGCACCTTAAACCGTCGGACCCGGCAATTGCCTCAGGGCAGTCGTTAGGCCATGTCGTTGGCTCTCGGGTGGCCTGATAGCTTCGACATTGGGCTGGCCACCAGCTGATCCACCAACCCGCGCATAGCCCGCACAGGTACTCAACCTATCGGCCTTCCTCTCAGAGATATATGAACATAGTCTATCTCACTCTAATGTAGGTTGGAAGATAGATAGTTAATGTAAGTACATAAAATGTAAACCACAGAACATAAAACTAACAATAATATTTTTGCAACTAAATGATTTTTTACATGGTCTTATCGTTAGGAAGCGATATCTTTCAGAAAGAATTTGGATGAGGAATAACAGACTTCATTTGACAGTGGGGTAATAATAAATAAAGGTACTATACATAATATATACTTAAATGACGCATATACTGAAAATAATAAGTTTTTCAACCGCGCGATCGAATCCCACTAGCAGCCACTCATCCCCCTAGTGACCGCAGAATAATGTTCTTATCGGACAAAACGGCATAAGTAGGTAAGCTCCGGGACATTCCCTTCCATTCCCCTACACTCTTTATATGTATGCTTTAACCGTGTTTCGATCGACTCAAACACGTTTGTAGAGGCTGAAACACAAGATATCTCCACTCCCCACTCCCCACGTGTAAACAGAATCTGATATTTACCACAAACTTTCCCCCAAACAAACTTATTCATACCTATTCCGTGGCGAATCGATTTTCTTTCACTTGGGGCTCGGTGTGCACGTCATTACACCAGTCGAAGATGGATTCTCTTATCTTGTTCCGTTTCTATCAATATTGCTAAACCTTCTTCATGGCTGTCGCAGTTATGGCTGACGGGCCATTCTTAGCTTTGCAATCTTATTGTGATTTGTGGCAGACAGGTCATTGACTTCCGAATGGCGTTTCCTTCAGATATATTACAATATATTTTTTAATTATTATATGTACCTATACATTGTAAATGAAATCTTTATATCTCGGTTACATAGAAACATTTGGCCTCAGTACACTCTGGGCTCTCGACACAATATGGTACATACAATACAACACTTCTTCGTAAGTGTCATTGACACGTTCTCAGTCAACATTTTAGGTCGTAACGAATAATTTTTTCGTAATTATTGTCCGAATTTTAAATCATGTATTTAAAATGATTACTATTCATATCCATTACAATAATGTAATCCCATTTTCAATGTTATCTTCAAAGCCGAACACGCAGACGTGGAGCCAGTTCGCCTATTTATATTCAGTTTCCACCATTCGCCCAAACGTTGGTGAGCCCTTCCGATGACAATTTAGATTTTAGAATAGTTTGACGCTAATTTGCAATTTTGATTTCTAAGTACGCAAGCTAAATAATTTGAGAAAGTAAATTGTGTACAAATAAAAATAAATACACAGAGTTTGCCTTTATTAAGATTTTTATTAGGTAATTCATTTTACAATATTTTTATTTAAATACATTTAATAGAAATATAGCCTAGACTCCGAGATGCAGCTGTTTATAATAAATAGAGATAAAAACGTTTATTGGCTTTATGATATTAAAATGAGACTAATTTACCGGGCAATTCATTTTTTTTCTTATTACTATTTTATTTATTATAATATTTATATAAATATTTATTTACAACATTTATTAAATTGGCTGCCTAATGCTTAGGCCATTCGCAAAATAAAGTGAGTATGTGATAGAAATAAAAAAGATGAAACATCTGACATAAGAAATTCTTTATTTAGTATATTTAAAATATGACATATTACTGTTACAGACGGCTATGGGTTATTATTGGATAAGAAAATACGATATTATGACAACTGCAAATAAATAATAATTAATTTATAAATTTAAAACACTAACCTTACCTAGCCTAACCTGAATGTGCTCGTTTTGATAACTTCCATGGCATTTGGATCCGCAAAGATCTTTGTTTTAAAAACAGGCCCATCTAGGTTAGGATAGTGTTTTATAAAGTAAAGTTGTGCGTGTGCATGTTACGTTACTCACAACATATGAGAGCGATATAATATATTGAGGCCGATAAACCTTCGCCGATAAATAACGCTAACTAACCTTCCTCCTGTCTCCATAAAGAATTGCCAGAACACCGTTAAAAACCCATAAAGCTACGAGGGCAAGGGTCAAACTGGGCAAGGTCGAACATACACGAGAGTTAACTACTTCTAGATTTGTTGCCGGGAACATTCATCATATATTCAAGTAGTTTGATTTGCTCTCTTCTTCTCCCTCTCAAACAATTAGATGATAATAAGAATATTAAATATTTCAAAAATACAATACCCAAATAGTTATCTCTAAAAGTAAAGATTACAATAAACATAAAGTAGTTTATGAATAATCAAGTCTTTAGTTGCATATTTTTTAAAATATTTTTGTTATAGCACAAGGAAGGCTTTTCTAGAGAATAATTGTAATAATTGCGAGGAGTGTAGTAAACACAGCGCTAGTTATTTACTATACAAACCACAGTGCGAGCGATATCGCAGGGCGCCGCTAGTTATTTATTAAAAAGTTGTTGAACCGTTTTAATTAAATAAAATAGTGGCCACTTATATAATAACACCCATGATTACTTCGCACGAGCACAGGAAATAACAACTTGTAATATAAAATAAAAGACGTTTCAATATCTAAAAATAATTTTAATAATAATACTACTACCTATAATAACACTATTAAAGCGATTCCCAAGCAAGCGAGGAGATTAATTATTTGTGAACTATGTCTGTGACCCCTAAAGCTACAACCGACGAACACAATCAAACATTTCTTTTCATTATCAATCCCGAAATGTGGACCTTCTATTGCAGTAGGGCTATTTTTTATTGTCATAAATAAGCCTATTTTCAAAACAAATCCGACATAATGCGGATATACAAAACCACCATCTCTGTAACCAGGATCGCTTAACGAAAACCGTGTTTAAGTTAAATATTTGATATAATATGGGAACAGTTTAATGGTTAAATGTGCATAAAAAAGGCCGGTGCTAGGGGTTCCGCGCTAACATAGAGAGTACAAGACTTGTCTCGTGGGAATAGACAAGGGTATGTTTTTAATCCCAAACTGGCACGTGCGGGGCCATCGTGTTATTTTTCCGAGTTTTAATAAAATGAGATTGCCTGTTTAGTATTCACTCATAACTTTACCCTCTAGCAGTTTATATGCTCAGCTAAGCTCGTGTCCGCTCACCGTCACAGCGGTCATAGTAGGCAGGTGATATTTTCACTTGTTACGATTTCAGAATCTATTTTATAATCTATCTTATATGTGAGACTATAAATGTATATGTATATACATTTATAGTCTCACATATACTCAATAAAATCCTTACATCTGGGACAATAATAGTTATCTAAGATTAGTATCGGTAAAGTTTTGAAATATCACCCTAAAATAGTTTTCTAATTTTAAAAAAATTTGGAGTTTTTAATTAAAGATACGCGGATTAAAAAAAACTTTCAACTTAGACATCATTTTGTAAATTATTTAAATGGTATTATAGAGTTTTTTTTTTTCGATAAATTGGGTAACATCAGCTAGATGTGTATGTAATTGAGTATTTTTTTTAATTTAGATTCTATATCTATCGTCAACAAAATGACTTTTATCTTGATGCCTCAAACATTGTCGAAATAAAGGGAACCGTATATGATGAATTCATCAATTCCTGTGCCAAAAACATTACACAGATAATACATTCGTAATTATTTTACAACTTTAGCTTTCAGGAAATACTGCAAATTAATAATATTCTTTTTTTACGATCTTGGTAAAACAAAGCATCAATTTGCTATAACTTAACTAAACGTTTGTAAACGATTGTGGCGGGAAGCTTAACAGAGTAGATTCAGGTTTCGTCTTTTTTTCCAAAAAATGAGTATTTCTTCGGCTGATCATTAGATTATTACACGTTAAGTGTCCGTGGAAGTGCACGGTAGGTATAGAACCAAATCTTGGGCTAACCTTTTGCCTTGCGTTTTGACCACTATCGCACTTGATTCTCAGTGGAGATGTTATCACGCGAGACCTATAATGCTTACTTCTCACACACTATATGTTTCGTGACAGTTTTTCAAACTTGAGGGTGGTAGCTAGCCAGGTGGTTACCACCATGTTGGGAATTCGATAACGGTGTTACCTTCACCGCAAGCTCGAGCCGTTGCTGGAGATTGAACCAGTGTCCGTCAGTATGACAGCTGACGCTACCACCGCTGCGCTATTATCGCCTCAAAAGCTCTGAGCTTAAAACTTATTGCAACAAAACGTGGATAATGTGACTCTACATCTTAGGCATATGTAGCCATCGCTTAACATCAGGCGATTCAACTGTCAAAGCAAAGCTTACAATGCTTGAAAATAGAACTCACCTACTTACACACTTCAACGATACTTCAATATTGATGTCTTATAACCATTCATATCCTCACAATCTCGTATATTATGTTCTAAACGAACTACAAAAAAATAATCAAAAGGTAATTATCTTTATATATATCCATTTTCCTCGGAAATATCCTTTTCCAAATAAGACATAAGGTAAAGGCTTTCCATTAATTTTGGCTTTAGAAAATATCGTCGCACCGTTCCTACGCAACCTTCCCGTTAATAAAGAAATAAACAGAAATCTCTTCAGTTGATTGTTGAAATATTTTAGTACTGTTTACGTGGAATTGTACTGTTTTTTTGCCAAGTATAAAGCTTAATTCGGATAACCACACGCATGTTGATCTATAATCGAAATGTTTAGGTTAAAACGACGTTTACTACACTGGCTGCGGCACACGGTTTCATCCGCGAAAAATGAAATGAAATGAAATACATTTATTTGACATCAAACAAATCATAAAATACATACATACACTGCAAAAACATAACCCTCCTTCTTTCGCAGTCGGGTAAAAACACTTAAATCTACGTACACTACTAGACTACTGTTTATCCCTTACCGTATATTGTTCTACATATTATTATGTCGCAGCCAACTAGCTTAATGAGCCGTTCAACCAACAGCCTACCCTCTCTTTATTCTCTCTTAACTCATTTTATTTTAAAAAGATGGAAATTTATTCATGTTTAACAAAATAGCTTGCAAGGTAAAATTCTAGAATTCGGTCCGATGAGCACTGCCGTACAAGTTGATCTTTAATTATTTACAAGATTTTTAATTTTTTTAATCTTTAGCTGATTTTTAGCAATATGACTAATTAATTGATATGAGTAAACTATAAGAAAGAGAGAGAGAGAAAGAGGTACTGCGAGGAACTGCGCTCACGCTCATGCGCGTGGACACTGCGCTCACGCTCACCCACAGAGGCATTAAAATTGTGATTAGGTGATGATAAGATATTAGAATCGGTCTGTCTTCTTGTAAAAGGTTTTGAAATAGCTGTCTGGCGAACATATATGTATGGAGCATCATAATTTACGTGAATTTAAGTAATTATTTTGGGACCTATAAAGCGTCTGTAAAGCAATACGGCCGACGGAAAGTCTCTGGGAGCATTGACGATTTATTTTAAACGATATTGTCTATAATATAAATAAATAAAATCTATAATAAATAGTCAAAAATATACGTATATTTATGTACCTTCAGTACCTGATACCTAGAAATTGGCCGTCTGAGCGAGCTAGCAGGCAGGCATTCGACCCTATTGGATCGCAAAATACGTGACATGTGGTGGCCCCATGGGATCTTGGACCATAGTACCTCTTTGGCCTCTGCACTGAGGTGAATAAATTATTTAGTCGATTTGTTTTACCCAAAAATTACTTGTGTCATCTGTTCCGAGCCCCCAAATTAATACTTTCAAAAGTAGGTACTTGGTAGGTACTAGATACTAACCCACTTTATATTCTTATTTAGATTAGTTAAAAGGGATTTGTTATCGATTCGATAAACTTTTAGTTAGGATTAAAGATTATCTTTGGCATCGCTGGCATTGTAACTTTACAGGTTCTTCTAAGCTATAGCGAAATGGGTGTGTTGGTGTTGGTCTTTGGTATTTCATCAGAACTATAATATAGTTCCAAAAATTAAGTGCCCCCGTGAAACTAGAACAGTGTTTGTTGGAGAATGTAGGGGTGTCATGGGGGCTATCCAATATACATGTAACTGTTTAAATAAACATATGATAGAAATATATCATATGTTTACATTAACAACGGGTGTTTTCAAAGTCATTGTTATAACAAATAGTAAATAAAACAGTAGTACCTAAATATATATATATATATAAGAAAAAACATTAGAACCTTCCTGTCAACGTCACGGAAAATAAATGTATTACTTCAATTGTTATTTACTTCAAACAGTGGACGAGTGATGACTTAGAACCGAAACGTGGCAGCGAACTGTGGGCCTTGGAAGCAAGCTCAAAGGCCCACAGCGAACTCTAAGCTGATGATGATGAGATAATGGGGATGTCTGTTGAGAATAAAACTCACCATCTTCTGTTGTGAACGGATGAACTCCGAGCAACTTGAAGTAGCGGCGCGCAGGGCACATACTATGTCTCGGGGAACCGATCACCGTTTAAGTCAAAAGATTCTCGAGTGGAGGCCACGAACTGGCAAGAGCAGCAGAGGAAGTCGAAATTAAAATGTTCTTTCCGATTTTAGAATTACTTTTTGTATACAAAAAATGCTACAACCAATGATGTTACAATATCATTGGCACACGTGTTATTGCAATTCCTCAAACTTTAAATATAATTAAGGAAACATATTTGAGATGTATGAACCATAAATGTATGGGTAAAAAGAAAACGTAAATACACAAACAGCGTAAAACTCAAACACAAACTCGTGTCAAATGGAGTATTACGGAGCTAAATCTGCATAAATATAGCGTTTATCATTATTACAATCTCAACGCCTTCCTCATATTATTATTTTACGTAAAGCAGCCTCACAAATAAAAGGAACTCATATCAATTTCCATAATCATTATTTTCCCCGGATTATTCCGGTCGTAACCAGAACCGACCAGATAAAGTTGTTATGACGAAACATAATTTGGTAAACAAATGCCCTGTACGATCTGACCAATCGCAAGCGTCCGTATTTTGTAAGTTTTTTTTTAACTAAGCACATTTTGTGCGTTATTTTTAATGCACTTTTAACTAGTTTTAACGAATGTCAGAAGAAATATTTGGGACAGCAAATTTTGTTTAGTTTTCGTGCCCGATTTGTGTTGAGAAAATACTTTTTTTTTTTTTATTTACAATAGACAGTCGTTTGGCCACTATCTCACCCGATGTTAAGTGATGATGTGGTCTACGATGATTCACGCCTGCCTAGAAGATACCTGTTCACTCGTGACTTGAAGATGCCCAGATTGTATCCATGTGGAAACACAGATTTAGGCAATGAGTTCCACTCGTTAGCTGTACGTATGAATGTGGAAGCAAAACGCTTCGTGCGACAGGGTGGAACGTCTTTTATATATGGATGTCGCATTGCAGTCCATCTGGTCATTTTTTGATTGAATGGGGAAGGACACTCCCCGAAATGTATCCGGTAAAAAACCGATAAACAAGCGACTCTACGTCGCTGCTGCAGGCTTACTACGAATATGAAACATTTAATAACTTAGATGCTTTGATAAAGATAATGAATGAATATTATCCATGAAATATATTAGGGGCCCATTAATGGGCACTGCGAGACTGCTTTGATTGAATGTTGAAAATAAAAATGATTAAAACGCAGAATGTAACAATGGGTATGTACTTAAATTTGTATCAAATATAGTTATTCTATTTACGGTCGTCGACTCATCGGCGTCCAATCGACGGCCACAAACGGCTTTGGCCGATCTATTTATTTATTTTAAGTATTTAATATCAAAGTTCGCATGTAAAAAAAATAAACGTGACTGGGCTGGCTATAGACATCCTGGCTATGATTTTATTCAAACTAAAATAATATTTTATTAAATAACGTATCTACTCATGACTTTAACGAATTAATTTAATACTTATCAATTGAAATATGAAGCATATATATAGCTATATATTTGGATTGCAACGGTATTAAAGCCAACCTTCAATGGGGGAGGAACCATATTCTTAACGTCGATACGATGTTGCTATATATATTTAAATAATGTAATGATGGCTTCAGATTTCATATTACCATACTAGTATTTGGGTGGCGCGTTGATAAAGATAGTATACGACTATTGTTAAGTGGCCTCAACTCTAATTGCTGGAGGTACCATTTATATTCGAAAGATGAAGTTCGTGGTTCTTGTGACGGATTTGTAAAACTATTAGTCAATGTAAGTTTTAAAGTTCCAATCCCAAATACAACTTTTCAATCGAAACACTTTAATTCATATATTAATTAATTAATTTATATATACAACACGATTATAATTACCTACATCGTATTTTTTGTTGCATTTATCGTTCAAAAATACTTTCCCTTCAGACTACTGACTGAAGCCGGCGTATTATCGTAAAATACTTAGAGCCACAAAACAGAACAAGTTTTTAACGAAATCAAGGTTTTTATTTATGATTAAATGTTTCACAGTATTTTCTCGTCCTAAAATATATCCACTCATACTCTTTTTATCAAGGTATAACCGAGAAGCTTACGATTCACTTTCAGAGTGTTTTTATCTTCATTAATAACACATAAACGCTGTCCCAAACGTTTCTTACGACAAAAACAGCCCTATGTGGAGTGTATTAAAACAAAAATGGCGGCGGCAGAAATTTGGAGGCTGTTCTTTCCCCAGCGAAAAACTTCGGGTAACGATAAAAGTGATCTAGCTCTCTTCGCCATGAAAATGCTACTTTTTATTTATTACTTTTATTTTTTCACTCATCGAAGTCGATGTTCTATACGAGAGAAGTTTCTAGAAAGTTTTCGAACAGCCTTCAGTTATTGAAACCGCCATTTTGTGAGTCCGATGTCGCTTCTAGCTTGGTTTGTACTTTTTGGATATTTTTATTTATAATGCAACTGTTCGAAAACTTTGCACCGCATTAGTTTACATTTCATTCACATCATTTCATTATTCTTTTCACGTCATGTTTTGTGTTTTACCATCCATAATACCCATAATCTCAAATTGGTATGAAAATGAGCTTGTCACTTATTCTAAAACAGATATAGTGCTTATTATTAAACGGGAACCTTTCTCATGACAACAATGACTACTTTTCAACTTTTAAAAACGTACCAATGTTGTGTATTATAGTGTACCAAAATTGAGTAAGTTTCAATTAAAGCTGAACCTACCGCGATTCACTTATAAGGACATAAGGGGAGCTTTACTCCTTAAACACATTTGGGATACGCTTCACGCTATTGCGGGTTCCAGTTACATATATTTATATATATAGTTGTTGACGATATATACTGTTTTAATAGAAGTCTCAAAATAACGTGCTTACATAAATCGATGGCTCGCCACGTCGCCCTCGATACAACCTCCTTTAGGCCCGTGAGCGTTTGCATCATCAATGACGTCAGGTAGTTAGTCGGCCCCGCACTCATCGTAGATTGGCAACTTAGAACAATCTAAATAAAATAACTCAATAATCAACGAAGTCACCATGATGGTAAGTAATCGGTAATGTATGCAGACGACAATTTTTCAGGTAAGTATATCACGAATGCGCTGCAGTTCTATTGTATTTGTTACGAAGAGTGGTCGTGACTATTTGTTTTATTTAGAAGATGTGTTTGCGTGTGTTTTATATGAGGCTGTACCTATAGCTATTGGAATCAATAGAATATGTTGTTGAAGACGCTTTGACCTCAATGAAACGTGTTTATAAAGTAATAAATAACACAAATGTACCCAGAGCAATTGAATTAACCGTCAGGCCAATTAGTTATCTAATAGTGAAATAAAAAGGTCCAAAAGGAATAATATGACAATGTATTTATTGCATTGAACTTATACACTTGTACACTCCTTTTTAATACCACACAAATAAAGTATGCATATGATACATTTAAAATGCTTGGTGTAAATGTCCCGTTCACTTTTTTTTCATCCTTTTGTATTCGTTTCTTTTACAATATTTCAACGAGCTGCACTAGTATAGCAGGTACCGCCTAAAAAGTAGGTTTAAAATATATTTGTAACAAATATGCTATAAAAGACACCAATATAACAGCACCTACTGCTTTTAAAATACATATCTGTGACCGCGAGCAGTTCGCTGAGTTACAGTGCTTTGACACTGGCAACTTCTGTGCAGGCAATGACAGATAACTAACAAATACCTAACTCGTACGCTACTGTTACATCATCTTTGTTTGTTAACGTGCCAGACAACCAGCACATATATACACACGCGCTACCATGTTCGTCAATCCAATAGTGTTTGTATTCATAGTGTAGGAGGTGATTATAGTTTTAATTAAGGTACTTTACCAAGCCTTGTTACCTTAGCAATTTATGGGTACATATTTGATATATACGATGGCAGGTTGTAAATTGAATTCGGTAATCCCGCATAGGTTTTGATAATTTTAAGCCAATATCGTGAAAGATCTGTCTTTTCCTGTCAAATCGATTTAATATACAGACACAATATGACAAACGTGTTGTTTTATAACTATTTGTTAACCTTTTGGCAAATTAAGAAAATTAGGTTCAGTAATAAAAATTAATATTAAATTTAGTATGTATTCACCACAATGTACATATTATTCGTATGGAACGGTTGAGAAGATATCATTGACAGATCGATGTAATGACGTTTCGATGATCCATGATAAACATCGAACGGTTGAGAAGAAGCAGGCATGTAATAAGAGTATAATGTGGCAATATACATAAATTTATTGACAATAATTATTAATTAACAGCCTTTATAGATTTTGTTATTAAAACTGACGTAGCTTATCACATTATGAATGTATAAAACATGGGAGTTGGTAATTCGTTGGTAATTAATTAGGCAACTAACCGAAATAAATCACATGCCTTTGTACACATGAACTAGCATAAAACTTCATTTGAGTTTAACTGTAGTTGTTTTACTGGAATCATTCGTATTACAAATTTCGATTTATAAATATACTTCAGCTTGCAATCGGTCAATTTCAATCCCTGATATATTAGCATGTATATTTAAGACAATAATCTCATGCATTTTAAATGATAAAACGTTTGTAAAAAAACCATTGTAAATACTGTTTTCTTTACTTGTCACCATAATTCTTACACCTTTTATAAATATTTTATTTGAAACGAAAGTTAAGCCGTAATTTTAACTAAGAATAATGTATAATAGAATAATCTAACACTTTCAATATAATTATTGATTATAAACTTTGCCCTTATGTTTCATGGCCATGCACCGACAAATATAGCTCAATGGTCCCCGGAACCTGTCTCAATTTCAAATAAACATTGTACATTGTAAATATTTGCATAAATATATTTTATCATATTCGTGACGGTTTATATAAAATAGCATAATTACTTAAAACATTGCTAAAATCTGTAATTAGTCATTTTTTTAACACAATTCCAAGGTATTCAGTCTTAAGTTTTTTTAAGACAATGTATGCAATTTAACAATTAAAATAAGCTTATAGTCACCTTACCCGATTGGTTACTAATGAGTGAGGTCTCTTTGTCTATAAATGGATATAATCGAATATTGGCTGGCAACCGGCGAACACGGCGCCACGTGTAGATAAGCGGTATTAGATAACAAACATATCATATCGCGATGTACTACGATGGAACTCAGTACAAACTATCATGCTGAATAGTTTATCATGCAATATATTTAATATTCAATTGTTTAAACGATCTTATCTTATCTTGTCTAACGATTTGGACATTTTGGCGAAAAATTATACATTATGTTACAGTAATATTGCACATAGAAATATATATACAATTTTTCAATATTGAAAATATATATTCCATTTATAAGGCTTTTTAGACCATTACAAAAAATGTAATTACCTAAATAAAAAAAAGAACTCGACGATTCAATGTTTAAACAAGCTAAAGTTTTTTATTCAAATGTAATATATTATAAACAGCATAAAAACGCGATTTCCTCATAACTATGCTCTTATAATAGAAACGAGATCCAAATTATCCACCTTAAAAAAACTTGTCCGGAGTCAGAGATGACCGTGCACTATACTCCATCCTGCCTGTAAATATTAGTTCTACCCGACATGGTCAATATTAGTTCTACCCGACATGGACAATATTAGTTCTACCCGACATGGTCAATATTAGTTCTACCCGACATGGTCAATATTAGTTCTACCCGACATGGTCAATATTAGTTCTACCCGACATGGTCAATATTAGTTCTACCCGACATGGTCAATATTAGTTCTACCCGACATGGTCAATTTGAACGTTTGTTAAAACACCTTCAGTTCTATTCATATACGTGATCAATTTTATTATTGTCGACACGTAAACATATCATTAGACTTATGAACATCGGGATGGATGGTTGCTAGGAGACAAGGGGCGGGAGGGGCACCGAGAGGCCCCACGTGTGCACCTCATGTTTGACTCCATTTGACTGTTGTCAGGTACGTGTTCACGATAGTGAGCTACCTGATCGGCGTGTTCATATTCGCGACCATAGTGGGCCAAGTGGGCAACGTCATCACCAACCGGAACGCGAACCGGCTCGAGTTCGAGAGGCTGCTGGACGGAGCCAAGACCTACATGCGGCATCACAAGGTTGGCTAACTTTTCATATTATTCGTACCGAGATAGCGCACCACAAACTCTTTGTTGGTGTGATTTTTTTTAAGTAGGTGTCTAGCGTTTAACCACTTGACACCAATCGTTGGTCAGTGACAATGTGGTCGAAGATGTAATCACGCTTTATCTGGAATGTGTATCGGCTTTCGAGAGCTGCTGCCTAATGTGTTTGGTGACAGATTGACGCAGAAACTTAGTGGTGATAAGTAGCCAGACAGGTACTCGAAAGTAGCATACCACCATGTTGAGAATTCGGTAACGGTGTAACCTTCACCGGAACTTTAAGTCAGTGGTTGTGATGGAGCTAGCGTCCGTCATCGCTCCAAATAGTCTTTCTTGTATCAGTTTACTTGTCACGACGGTATACAGGGTGGACATTTATGACGCCAGCCCGGAGGGAAAGTACTCTAAACACTGGAGGAGCAAATTTTACTCTAAGGAAGCATTCCTTCGTAATTAATAACCTTTCGCGATTCGAACACATTGTTAATAAATCGAACGGGAGAACTACACGACCCTAAACTCTTATCCGCGGACCTCCACTATTTTTCTAGAAGCGGTTGAAATAAGAAAATATGAAAATATATATCGAAGGGTTGGTTTTAGGTTGTCTACATCTTGAAACTCAGTGATTCATAAAAGTTCGCGTCGCGGCGGTTTTCACCCTGAGAAATCTGAATATACTGTCAGTGTTGTGTGTCGTGACAGCCCTGTCTTTTGCAGGGCTGTGACAGCCCTACAGACAGTGTAATTACCTACCCCTACAGTATAACAAGAGCAAGAGTGGGTAGGTCGAGAAACTACGCGCTCTCGCCGATATTGCCACCTGCGATTCTCCAGTCTTCTCGTGACCACGACCAATGCACTTGGTCGAAACGTCGAGGTAAATAAATTACTATATGTTTTCTCGCGATCAAGTCCCGTATAAATTATTAACAACATTCCTTTATTTGTTAAATGAAACAAATCTGATTTTTACATATTTTTTTACGCTCGCTTCCCACCCTCGGGAGTGATACCACCTAAAATTCGAAAAAATAATATCCTGTACTTTTATAACATCAAACGATAGGGTCAAATCTCTCTAACAAACATGGCAGGTAAATAAAATGAAAGGAAAACCCGAAAATCTAAAATTATTTAAAAAATAAAAGGGTAAACTAATTAATTATTTGCTCGAAATGTTTAATTACGTTTTCATTTTGTTGCATATACAATTATTCTTTTGAGTAATTAATTTCCAGTAACTTTTAATAACGAGTTGTGATGAATATTCAAAATTGTATCATGAACCCCAGTCATTAACTCGTTTACGTTTGCAAAGGATTTTTGGTAAATTTAATTTATGTATACCCTCATAAGAAAAAATCGAATGGGGTGAGGTCTGGTGATCTCTAAGGCCAACTTTTTGTGCCGTTTGTAATAATCCAGGTATTGAAATGATTACTAACATAAGCAGTGGTGATTCTGCTGTTATGGGCTAGAGCAGCATCTTGCTGTATAATTTTGCGGTTTCGTTCTTCCTGGGATGAAACATTTAACTCATTTCTTAGAGGTCCAGTATTTGAAGATTCTTGATCATCTCAACACAGATGACCTTCGTACACGTCGACTAACACAACCATACTAACACAACACCTTACAATTCCGCGCCAAACGTTGAACGAGAATCTCACTTAACTGCTAGTTCCATGAACACGAACAGAATACTACAATATAATAAAGAATTTTGAAGCGATGATAGATCAGCGGGGGGAGCGTCGCCAGTCAAACTGACGGACACTGGTTCGATCTCCAACAACAGCTTGGGCTTCCGGTGAAGGTAAAATCGTTATCAAATTCCCAACATGGTGGTAGGGTACTTTCGAATACCCGCCTTGCTAGTTACCAAGTTTGAAAAACTGTCACCAAACACATAGTGTGTTCAGGCAGCAGTCCTTGAGAGCCAGTGAACATTCTAAATTTTGCGTGATAACATCTTCGACCACATCGTCACTGACTCACCATTATCTCAAGCGAGATAATGGTCAAACGCTAGATCTATACAGTATAAAAAATACACTCGAGTCCAATAATTGTTTCTGCGTCGGGTGTAATAAAAAATAAAAAAAAAATTAATAAAACATATGCACGTGCCATTATCACCAAAGTTGGTTTCCTCAGACCACACAATGTCACTGATTTCGTGGTTCTCCTTTCATTACGTATACTTGCCTTGTCTGTTAGAGAGATTTGATTCTTATGATTGATGCCATAAAAGTTCAGAATTTTATTTTTCCGTATTTTATCCGGTTGGATTCTTGAGTGTGGCGAGCGAGTTTTCGAAAATATTAAAATAGATTAATTTCTTTTTATACATAAAGCAATAAGCCTTTGAGTAAAATTTGCTCCATATTATCTAGTATTTAGAGTACTTTCCCTCCGGGTGGGGGTCGTAAAATGTCACCCTGTATGATATACATTTGAAGAGTTTTAAAGCACCATTATTATACAAAATATTGTTAAAACTGGCTGTGTCTGTAAAGTCGCCATTGTGTAAACCTTCATTGTTGAGGGATTCTCTAATCTTGCGTTAATTAAGAGATATAAAGCGGTAATTATGAACTGGAGCAAGAGGTTAATTAGTTCCTAGACCCCATTCCAAAACTATATTACGTATTTCATTATAATTGTACTAGCTGCGCCCTATCGTTTCACCCGTACATGCTCAGATTTTCCCGCTACAGGATTAAAGGGTTGATTTTTTTTAAGTCCACTGTCAAGATAAGTACTGGCTTAAACCACATAACATTTTACTCGATCTGTTCTGTGGTTTGAACTACTCGGTGATAGATTACTAAGTCACAATTCCTTCCATCATTACAATACAAAAAAGGTTCATTACACACAAGAAAATTTGTACAAAAAGATCTCTAAAATATAAAGCAATCCTTATATAATAAACGGATTAATATATTTTGTGTTTATTTTTATTAACGTCTTCGCTGCAGGAGCGCTCGTAACAGTATCTGTGGAGTTACCTTTACTTGAATCATTTGTATTGATATCATAATTCTTTTGATTTTTTTGATTTTCAAACTATTCATGTTTGTTTAGTGACCTGAAAAACAAAAGAACCTAGTTCTCCAGTCGATTCTACCGAATCCATCGTCGATTCGCTCCAGTTTGGTACTTCGGACAGCTACTATGGAATATTTATGCATGAGGGAAGGGAAGCGTATGGGGCGGGCTTATTTATAGGGCCCTTATCTTACGGCCCATGCTGTAAGATAAGGGCTAATACGACATGAAACTGATAATGTTATTTTACTGTCATTTGTTTCTGGTTTTCAATGTAAGATAAGATTATTCAGTTATTAACATTTAATTTACACTTATTTCTGTTTATGTCAATGACAAACGATTGATTAACGTATGATTTGAAGAAGATCTTGACTAATCTCATTTCATTAGTACGTTTTGCGTGAACTCTTGCCCCGGTATATAGTTCATAAATAAAATAGTTAGAAACTTTTCTACATGGAATGGTACATGGTAATGTAATGGTGTACTCAATAAATTAAAAATACTAATGTTGTGTTTAAACGATAAATAATGTGAACTAACGGAGAAAATAGACAATTAATACAGTGAAGATTGTATGTTACGATTTTATTCACCACAGAGAAACGCACACCCAGTTGATTTATTTTACATTATTTGTATGTTTTGTGATGGCACTTGAAAGCATTATTTCTACCTAATTATAAAAACATTTAATGAGGCCCATATGCGCTGCACACATGCTGCCCCCATTGAATCAATATCAAAATAGGTGGATGTATCCGATTAGCACGCCGTGAACCAGAAGTATGTATTCGAACTGGGAATCTCCGCGGGGAGTCAAACTTGCACTTGACTACTTTCTGATGTTAGCTAAAACTGCTAGCGATACAACCAATACCAGGCTTACCTACATATTGCATTCAAATAAAAAATAGTTTTTGGATCACATTTAAACCCTCCGCTGCCGCAAACAGCGTTTGTGTGTGTGTTAAATGTAGACCCAACTATCCGGATTCAACTGGCCTTTGGCCGTTCCATGGATGTAAGCGAGGAGTTGGTTGTTATTATTATATCAATGAACTATAACTGCATGACATTGTTTTTGACAGGTTCCGGGTGGAATGAAGCGGCGTGTCCTGAGATGGTACGACTACTCGTGGTCCCGGGGTAGGATACAAGGCGGCGGCGATATCAACACGGCCCTCGGGCTCTTGCCTGACAAACTGAAGACTGAGCTTGCTCTGCATGTCAACTTGAGCGTGCTAAAGAAGGTTTGAGGAAGCATTAACACTCAATAGTGTAAATGCTATTGGCATTTACACGTGCAAGTCTGACTTACATGTTTTTGTAAATATATGTAATACTAACTGACCCGGTAAGCGTTGTTCTGCCACATAGATTATCGAAATTTCAAAATCGCAAATGACCGCAGTGATCGACGAAACGTCTGGAACACAAGTTTCACATAGACCACGGCCAAACAGCCCGGAACCAATACATACAACATAGCTAAACTACATTTATCAAAAACATTTAAAATAATATTTCGATACAAGTAATTGTTTCGAATTTGCGATGAATTTTGTCAGAATACGAGCACGTGGATTGTAATAACATCAGCTTTAGATCTTTCTCTCTGTTGGTCAGGTGACGATATTCCAGGAGTGCCAGCCGGAGTTCCTCCACGACCTGGTTCTCAAAATGAAGGCTTATATCTTTACTCCCGGGGACTCGATTTGTCGAAAAGGTAATTATTCTATTTGTGCTTTAACACCTCCAGCAGCTTTTGACAGAAATGACTCGGGCAAGGATGCCATATCTTGCAAACATTTTTATTAAACGTGTTTAATATGTATATTGTACGAAAGAAAGGCGAATAAAACAATATCATAATATTAACCTGTTTTGCAAAATAGCTTCCATTACACGATAAGCTTCCAAATGTGATAATTCGTTGTGGGATGAATCTGAAGTATACTAAAAGCTAGAGGGAGGTGTTCAGCGAGAGTTAGACAGAGTGAACACTTAACTAGACAGACCGAAATCCCAATAAGATAAAAAGATACCGTCACTGAATGATCGACTCATAGCTCAACTATAATGTAACGTAACGTTACTTGACACTATTGCTTTATTAATACAATAAATATAAATTAGTAATAACTAGAGATGTCAATTGTACAGGTGAGAGAATCGCTATTTTCAACTATCATTTCTAAATAGTATGTGCTTAAAAATGCTAAGAACTTGTCACATTTCAAACGGGAGCTCTGCGCGGGCACACGGACTCATAGCTCAACTATAATCAATTAGAAACGAAATCTTATAAATTAAAAACATCACAGCCCTCTTTCCTATCTCTTGAAACATGATAAACTTGCATAGCTGCAGCCTCCATAGTAAAATAATTCTTTTTTTTGTTTGCATCACGTAGGTACCTATATCTCTCGTAATCAAACCAGCCAGTTTTATTTCCCCAAACATTGAGCGACATACGCGGGAATAACCAACACGTTTGATGCGAACAAATATGGTCTGAACTCGCTTTGATTGCATGACGTCACGGATGGATCCGCAGGTAAAGTTTAATGAAAAGGAAACTTCAGCTCACAGTCTACTGATTTGGCGAAAGGGCATGTTCACTCGATGTGACCATTTATGTTACATCCAAATCCAATCATAAGTACCTTAATGTACTCTCTGAGTAGGGTTGCTTTGACACACTTTACACTTAAGTAATTAACTACGCGGTATATAAGGCAAATAAGTACACAAAGGCGAACCATGTGGAACGGTGAATGCGTTCCACATGGTGCTGCGTTTCACCATATTATTATTTTCGTCACCACTGAATTCGCCGCTATGTTTTTATTCTAATAATTTGTGTAAAAAGCTCATTGACCGCCTTCAAAAAAAAGGAATAGTTTCTATGTGTCACATGCTTACATTATTTTATGTATATTCACTGATTTCTCCGCCGCTAATTCTTATTTAGTCTGAAAGATTACACTTCTGCGGTGGTTTTTTATTTTATCAAAATCCGTTTTAATTTAAATAACTTTTTCCACGTACTTAGCTTTTTGTATCTAAGAGTATCGACCCACATCGTGTTAATTGTAGTGCGTACCGTGAAAATCGTTCCTGTGGCCGAAGACACATGCCTCGTGCCTAGCTTGGGTCACATTAGAAATCATATCTAAAATATAATGCAAATGTTCTTCATATTTAGGTACTCCAGTCCTCTACTCTGTGATCATAATTATTTGTGGTCTGGGAAAAAAAGGGTTTTTTGTTGTTGTTTGCTTAATTCTATACTCCGTTTGATCGAAAACTGCTATAATATGTGAACTTATATACCTATAACATACGTATGTGTCTGACTGGTACTACCGCCCGCCACATCAATAGTAGAGACAGTGCGACACTTACCACCGCGTTTGTTACTTGCCCCGACCCGTACGTACTTTAGGAACTCGGTCGTAGCAAGTGAGTAAATAAAATATTCATTTATTATGCCGTCGTCGGTCAAGTGACTGTGACTCGTACATAGGATATATAAATCTATGTATTACATTTGTGCTCCATCGGTTTATTTCTGCAGGTGAAGTAGCGAGAGAGATGTTCATAATCGCTGATGGTATCCTGGAGGTGATCTCGGAGACAGGCCGGGTGCTCACCACTATGATGGCCGGGGACTTCTTCGGGGAAATTGGAATACTTAACCTTGATG
This sequence comes from Apeira syringaria, assembly GCA_934044485.1. NCBI lineage: Eukaryota > Metazoa > Arthropoda > Insecta > Lepidoptera > Geometridae > Apeira > Apeira syringaria. The sequence continues at coordinate 439,514 of OW203656.1, read as the reverse complement.
GACTCAACAAGTAAGGTTACCTACACAGGGTGTTCCTTTTTAAACTGTACACTTTTAATTCATATGGATGATATGTTGTCTATGCATGTCACCCATTGCGCGTACTACAAGTACCTCCACATGGCTACAAGTAACTTATGAATGATCATCTCAGTCATAGGACGTCCACGGCTGGACATAGGCCTCCCCCATTCATTTCCACAAGGACCGGTAATTTAATGATAACTTAGTAATAATTACTTTCTAATATTAGGCAAACGAAACGAAAACGAAGGTCTTCGATTACAAGTAGTATTCGATACCTATGCTACCGAAACGTGATCTCTGACTAAGGGCCTTCTGAGCCGGCTCAGAGTCGCACAACGAGCTATGGAGAGGGCTATGCTCGGGGTTTCTCTACGCGATCGAGTCAGAAATGAGAAGATTCGTAGAAGAACGCAAGTCACCGATATAGCCCCGTGGATTAGCAAGTTGAAGTGGCAGTGAGCAGGGCACATAGCTCGAAGAACTGATGGCCGTTGGGGCCGAAAAGTTTTCGAATGGAGACCACGGACTTGCAAGTGCAGCATAGGACGGCCACCGACCAGGTGGACAGACGACCTGACTAGGATCGCAGGCAAGGGCTGGATGCGGGCCGCTTCCAACAGGTCCTTCTGTATATCAATGGGGGAGGCCTATGTCCAGCAGTGGACGTCCTATAGCTGAGATGATGGTGATGATGATGAATATTAGGCAATACATTTGTTTCGTTACGTCAGTCGATTATGTAAAACCATAGACAAATATATACAAAACCATTTTTTTATGAATAATAAAAAAATGTTATATTTTTACTCATCAAACTACGTACCAATTGAACATAATACACTATAAATATATCAACAGAGGCAAGATTCGACATTTTATCCCACTAATATTATAAATGTGAAAGTTTGGATGGATGGATGTTTGTTACTCAATCACGCCAGAACGGCTGAACGGATCTGGATGAAATTTGGCATAGATATAGATCATAGTCTGGAATAGCACATAGGCTACTTTTTATCCCGGTAAAATTCCCATGTAAAAAAATATTGAAAGAAAGAATTGATCTACGCGGAATGTTCATGCGCTGTTTGCAGCCATTTGTCTACTGCGCGTCACTTCGTGCGAGCATCGTTACAACGTTCCTTGTTTATCAAATACTGTTTACCATACACATACCATACAGTGACAGTATTGAACATCTCGCTGTCATGTTTAGGCATACGTTGGTATTTGACAAAGTTGAACATGTTAAAATTAATTTCACAAAAATACTGTTTTTTTAACTAATAAAAAATAAATGTAAATAAAATATTTTACTCAAACAATGTGCCCCATTTTCTAACAGGAGTAACGAGGCAACAGAGTCAACCCGACTAGATGGAGTATAGCCTTGACTTTGACTCAACCGCACCTTTTCTCATTTGAATAAAACCTGGATTCGTTAATATATTCCAGACGTACCGCGGACGTGCGCTCGGTTGGGTACTCAGAGCTGTTCTCGCTCTCGCGCGAGGACGTCCTCGCCGCGATGAAGGACTACCCGGAGGCGCAAGACATCTTACAGACCCTCGGCCGGAAGCGGCTGCAAGAAGCCAAAAACATGTCCAAGAAATACGGTAAAAGTAGGTTACGCTAGCAATCATTTTTGTTTTGTGTCTTAATTATTCCACAATGAGTCATTCTCAGTTTCTCATTCACACTCCAAGCCCCCCATTACTTCATTTTATGTTCGTATCGTGGGAGGCATGGACACACACAATCACAGCACACAAACATCCAAGACCAAACGACAAAACATCTACACTCATCGCACAAATGTTTGCACCTGCCGGGATTCGAACCCAAAGTCCCGGGGACACAGAAATCATGTCAATGACACTAACCACTGCGCCACGGCGATCGTCAATTTCAATGTGATATGTCACTAAAATGCCTGCACTTGTTTCGTAATAGGCATTGCGGTACCTACTGGCAACGGTGCTGGGCTCTTGAGTGCGCTAGTGAAGATAACAATTGATATATTTAACTACCTATCAAGATAGCAAAAGTTAATGGGCAGTTTTTATTCTCATAGCCGTTTATTAGATTGCGGTTTATTACTCTAAGAAAAGCCTGCACCTTAATTTTTAATTCCAACCTTTATAAGCATATATATTATTATTCTATACAGTTTTTTTTAAGCATAAAGTTTCTCAAATCGAAAGATTATATTTAAAGTCGAGGCATTCAAATTTAGCACTACCTTTACCACCGATGTTTTTATCTAGAATTGTATGTAAAGAAAAGAATGAAAACTCATTCATTTTGGATAACACAAACAACAAAAAGAAAGAAGAAAAACAGATACATATTCGTAAATTAAATACTAATAAATACATCTACAAATCAAAAATATTTTACTAAGAGGATAATGAAAGTAAAAATTGCTTCTATGTTAATTATTAGTTTATACGGCAGACGTATTGATTTCAATCCGGAGTTTGTAGCAGTTTATAAATATGATAAACATTAAAGAAATTGATTCAAATATGAGTATTAATGTTCCAGGAGAAGCGAGTCCTGATAAAATGCCTGGAGATGACAGTGGACCCAAAAGAATAGTCCACAAACTACGTAGTGACGTCAAGGTACATTCGCATACTGTCATATAATTTTGTCATTTTGTATCATCACATCTTACATTACGTTGTATTATAAAGGTATAATTGTGCAACATTATGCTTAAAAAAATACCAAAAAACGGAACCGACTTCAATATTCAAAAGTGTGAAATAACTTGTTAAAGTTTACCGACTTTAACAAGTTACTTCACACTTTTGAATATTTTGTACACGCAACATGCGTTTACAAATACATTTCTAGGGTTTAAATTCCTTTTTGTCGGCAGTGTGTGTGTACTACGTGTATACGCTTCTTACACACTCACGCATATGCTTCCGACGTTTTTGTATCTTATTTAGTTGATCGTGTTGTATACAATATAATAACACGAGTATAAGAAGCTGTTCTCATTTTGTAGAGATTAACTGTAGGATGTTTTTATATCTGCGTGATTTTTATAGCTCTCTGTTATCTTTCTAACCCGAGCACATTGGAGATATAACTATACTAATTCAATATGTCAGAGTGAATCAAAATGTTATTAAAAGTGTTGAGGGTTTCTGTTTATTCCTCTTAATATACTTTCAGGGTATCCGCAACGCAATCCGGAGTAGGTCCAGAGCAGGGCGACGTTCTGGAGAGTCTATGGATCTTCAAGCTTTAGCTGGTGCTGAGAAGCAAGCTGTATCTGATGGAAAAGTCCTTAGAAGGATGCCCAGAGTTGAAAGCGATGATTCACAGCCACATAATCATGAGGTATGAAATATATTTAGCAATATTTGGATTAACAAAGTTGAAGATGCGTTTCAATTATTTATGTTTATCTCATACTGGTTTTGTACGTTTTAGGATAACAATGGAGAAACAACTTCTGGTAGTAAAGACGGAGAAAAATGCATATCACCGATAGGAGCTGGTCTGCCTTTGTTATCACGACTAAAACTATTGAAGGAAAAACAGGTATTTTTTCTTGAGGTGTGCTTATTTCAAATAAGATAACGAATTTCGGTTTTTTATTATATTTTTTTATAGGATCGTGAAGAAAAAGTAGCAAAACAACGGCATTCAACATCTTCAGTGGTTTCATTGACACCCCAGCCTACTCCATCGACAAGCTCAGCACCAGACATTGAGCCAGAAGTTGTAGGAGCAGGACTTCCACTACTTCAGAGACTACTAATCCTCAAAGCTAAAGAAGAACGAGAAAAGCACCAACTGACACCTACTATTAGCAATCAAGCATCTAGCTCAGATACCATAAGCCCAAGTTCTTTAAAAAGTCCACTGAGTCCAACCATCAAAACTCTTAGCCCTATCAGAAAAAGTTCCGAATCAAGTTCTCCAGGTAAACTACAAAGCCCAACAGCCAAAACGTCAAGAAAAAACTCTTCTGGTTCCAGTGATGGCACTTCAAGGCCTAAAGTAAGCTTCAAAGATAAAATCTTACAAGTTCAAAGTGATGGGACAGCGGTGTGCCAGCCACTCAATAAAGATGTTAGTGAAAAACCAGCAGCAGTTGTCGAACCGACACCTAAAACAGAAAGCAATTTGATTTCGATTCCACATTCCGTAGTAAGCAAAATAAAATCTCCAGCAAAAGCTGTCGGAAGTACTTTCAGAGACAAACTGAAACTCCTTCAAAGCGGCCCAAAAGAACCTGAACCTTTAGCTGTCGAAAAAAGCAAACCATTGCCAACCGAAAAACCTCCAATTGAAATCACACCAATACAAGCTATTAATTTAGAAAATAAAGAAGATACAATAAATAAAAAACCTTGGAGTAAACTTAAAAAAGCCGCAATTTTAGGAGAATCTAAAAGTCAAAGCAAATCTTGTAGCCTAGATGACAAAAATGATTCAGAGACTCTGAAAAAAGACGAAAATAAACCTGAGCTGTCTGTAACAATACGAGTACCTTTAGTTACTACGGCAGAACTTGTTAAAATAGACAATAATAATATAGAAAAAAGTAGTGGTTGTGTTAAACAAGATAATCCTAAGATTTGCTTAACAGGTCCTTTGGATGCAGTCCAAGAGAAATCTTTAGATTTATTAACATTGTCTCCAAAGAGAAACAATGCAGAAACGGCTGGCGACACAAAATCTTCATCAATGACTTTACTACCAAGGGTGAAAAAGTATAGGTCTATAGATGACCTATCGCCTGAATATGGAGGGCTACCGTTTGTGAAAAAATTAAAAATTTTAAATGAACGGCAAAAACTTGCTGAACTTGAGCAAGTCGTAAAGTTTCGTAGTTCAAGCTTAGACTGTTCAAGTTCATCTGAGGATTTATTAGCAGATACTTTAACTAGAAGCCATTCTGAAGGAAGTACTATGGACAAAAGGAAATTTAAAAGAAAATCAATCGATTCGGCATGCAGCCACGAGTCCAATGAAACGCTAGAAAGAAGAACATTGAAATCAATTCTTAAAAAGTTGTCTGAAGATGTCACTCCATCTGAAAGTCCTGAAAGAAATAACGAATTGAAGAGACTGATTCGCGCTCCTACGTTAGAGGGATATGCAGCCAGACATTCAAAGTTTTCAAAAAGTGTTACTTTCCACCGCCATACATTACCATCACCTCCTTCAAGTGCTCCTGCGGATTCTAAATCGGACACGTTTCCAATGCCTGAGGTGCAAAAAAACGAATCAATACACATTACTTCTACTCCTGCAATAGAAACAGAAGATCCTCAAATAGAATGTACCCCAAACCAAGAAGTTCCAGTCGAAAACTGTATGCTTATTGAAGGTCAAGATATGAATAGACATGAAATTGATATACAACCAAATATTGATCCCATTTATGGGTTGAAAACTTTGAGACCTGAAGAAATAAAAGTACCTTCAGAGAAACCAAAGCTTACGCTCATATCAGCTGTTGCAAATCAAAGAAAACTCCTACGAGGTATGTAAATTATATTTATTATTTATTTATTTATTTATTTATTCACACCTTCCATAACACCTTTACAGTAAGAAACCAATACAGTGCTATGAGTTTTAAAACAATTTTAACATTAAATAACATAACATTAAATACTTATATAAAATAATTAACTTAACACAATTTAATTGGTATGCTTATCCTAGTACATTAGTAAGTATTTTCAGTACATCTTTGAGCCACTTCCGTAAATTTCGTCAGGCTACATGCAAAAATATCAATATCGTGCGAGATTATATTTAAAATACGTATGGCTCGTGATATCGGGGCAAACTTGAGCAGATCAGTTCTAGCTGCAACCCCCGAGAATGTGGCGAGACGACGACGGCGTTTACCTCCTCCTCTATCCGGGGCGCACAGCCGCAGTACCTCGAGCACCTCCGGGTGGTGCAGCCAGCCATGTACTACTCTAAACATATAAGTAGCAAGCGCGACGTCTCTCCTTACCGCCAAGGTGGTGTATCCGACCATGCCGATGACGAAAAGACTCGGATACATCAGCGGGAAGCAGGGATACACGCCGTATTCTTTAGAGTATAGGAACCTAGTGAATTTCTTTTGAATTTTTTCTACCATAAGTCTATACTTAGCCTCGTAAGGGTTCCAGATTATAGCACTCATTTCGAGGCGACTTCTGACAAGTGCATTGTACAGTACCTTAATCGCCTGTGTACTGTGAAAATCCTTACATTGCCTCAAGAGAAAGCCTAATATTTTAAATGATTTAGTACAGATGCCTATAATGTGCCTACGAAACGTTAACTCAGTTACCATTTCGACCCCCAGATCCCTAATGTGCATTACACGTGGTACAACATTACCATCCATCTCGTATTGGTGATGCAGTGGGGTACGAGCGCGGCTGTAGGTCATCACACTGCATTTTGAGATATTAAAGCTCAATTTATTAATCGTACTCCACTGTACCACTCTGTCAATGTCCCGCTGTAAGCGTTCACAGTCATTAGCATCAGCAATGGGCAGAACCAATTTGAGATCATCTGCAAAAAGTAAGCATTTCGAATCAACTAAAACTGTCGGGAGGTCGTTAAGCATTAAAATAAATTCTAATGGACCTAGATTGCTTCCTTGACTAATACCAGAAAAAGTAAAGTAAGACCTAGATTGAAGTCCTTCATATTCAACGTACTGTCTGCGCTCGGCAAGGTAACTCGCGAAGAATTTTAGAAGATGAGGAGTGAAGCCTAGAGCCGCAAACTTGGCTAACAGTATATCATTGTCGATAACGTCGAACGCCTTCTGGTAGTCGAAGTACGCTGTGTCTACTTGCCCCCCAGCGTCGATAGTTGGCGTCAGGTATGTCATAAAAGACATCAAGTTACTCGCCGTACACCTGTTTGGGCGAAAACCGTGCTGGGCGTCGGTCAGTTGTGGGCTCACTTGGGTATATATGGATTTATGTAACACCGATTCGAAAATTTTAGCAAACACCGACAGTACTGCTACTGGTCTATATCCGCTAACCTCAGACCTGGAACCTTTTGGAACCGGGACTACTTTGGTGATTTTCCATCTGTTCGGATAAGTACCTAATTTTAAAAGTAAATTGAAGATATGTACTAGGGGCCTCTCAAAAACAGAGCTGCAATCTTTTACAATATATGGTGGTATGCCATCTGGACCAGCTGAGTATTTGGGCTTCAGCCGTCGGAGCGCGTCGCGCACTTCACTTAAACCAAACTGGCCGATGTGAATGCGCGCCGCGCTTACAATTCTACCAGACGCCCGCTGCGCCTCATCCGGGTCCAAAACCGGCCTAATATCACTGTATACAGATTTAAAGTAAGAAGCAAAACATTCCGCGTACTCCTCTTTATTCAACTGCCGTCCGTCTTTAGTAATTGGAGTTTTGTTCCGTTTAGATTGTTTGCTTCTAATAAAATTCCAAAATGATTTCGGATCATTTTTAATACTCATCTGCATTTTATGCTGGTGGGCTTCAAATGCTAATACTAATTTAAGTTTAACTTGAGCTCGGTATCGAGAAAACGTTTCGTAGTACATAAGTGATCCCGATGTTTTAAATAATTTATGGTATCTCCACTTTGTCCTAATGTCCCGTATCAAGTCGGCCGTGTACCAATCCGGATAATTATAAGGGCAGAAGCGCCTAGGCTTTCTTATTGGAGTACTGTCATTAATAGACCTTTCAACTGCATCATAGAGGGAAGCCAATGCGACCTCTGGGTCGTGCATATCGTATAAAGGGGTCCAGTCTATAGTTGATAAATTATGGTATAACTTTGGATAGTTAGCTTTAGAGAAGTTCCAACCAAAGTTAGTCTGCTCACCTGGCGAAAGATCTTGTCTCTCCAAGCGAGTGCTTATTGTCACACTAGTGGCAAGTGGGGGATGTTGCAAATCAATATCAATTAATTGCTCATCAGACAATGAAACGATCAAATCACCAGCCAAAAACGTAGTCAGTACTAAATCTAACGTACGGTTATTGATATTGTAAACATTATTAACCTGACGAAATCCACAGTAAGATTTAACATACTCAAAGTAACTTTGAATTTCTACTGAAGTCGATGGCATATTAAAATCACCCAACACTATCACTTTATCATATTTCACACAAACATTTTCAATGATGTTAAATAAATGCATATACTCTGTTGCTTCACTTTTTGGTGGAATATAAGCGACACAACATAAGAACAAGCAGTTGTTTCCGCGGTGAACTGTCGCACATACGATCTCGAATAAGGCCGTGCCTACATTACCGACGGCAACGGGCTGTAATTCAAAGCGCGAAGTGGTTGCTAGAAATACGCCTCCTTGCTTTCGGCCATCTGTTCTATCACATCGTAATATTTTAAACTCAGGCGGGATAAGTTCTCCATCGTAAATAGACTCATTAAGACCTGATTCCGTGATGGCAAATAGGTCAAATGATGATGCTAATAAACTTGTAAAAAATTTTTTGTCTTCGTCCTTAATCCACGAACGTTCTGGTAATATAGCTGAACGTTTTTACTTTTTGGCTTCGGAGTCTTTTTCTGTTCTCCGGGGGTTTCGAAACCACACCCATTCGCTAAATTGTGCGTTCAACGGCCAGCTATCGACACAGTTAACTTTCGGGAATAATGACTCTGGAACTCCTACCATAAATGATGAGTAGTCCCTTTTTGTCTTCGGAACAAGTTTTTCTATTTTCAAATCCTGAGTGTCACAAATTCGCGAAATATGGTCCTGAATAGCCTCAACTGACGTGTCAGGATGAAGTGACCACACATGCAAAAACTTCTTCTTCGGCATGGCTTGAAGAGTTGAAATCTGGGCATTGCCTCCTACTTGGACTCTATTAACCAGACTTTTTTTAATGCTCTTTTGTTTAGATACGACCTTCCATTCATCCATTTCATTACATGAGTTTTCATCCTTTGTACATATCTGTTTATTCTTCAAAACGCTATCGCTCCGCTTATGTATTGCCTGCACGGCCTTGGTTTTGCTTCGTTCCGTCGCTCGGCTATATATTAATCCACTATAGCCATATTTTTCGTGGGTGGTTATTATTTAGTACAAAACATACATAGTTACATTTTTTCACAGGCTCACTGGAAGAACAGGAGTACTTTGGTGAAGTATTACTTGGAATCAAACAGGTTATACAAGGTCATCTTCATGACGTTCAAGGGAAATTCCAAGAAAGGTGAATATAGTCAGCTATTTAAACTTACTGTTGAGCATAATAAGTTCCAGAACCATGACAAATCCTCAAGTATTAAATATTGTATTGACCTACTACTTTAATTATAATGATGGTAAAAGTATTTTTTCAAGGTTCAACAGTCTCGAGAACGAGGTTCGAAAACGGGACGAAATCATAAGTCAACTGCAAAAGCGAATTCAAGAGCTGGAAAGAGTCGGTCGTTCTAGTATGAGCCCTGCGGCTGAAACTCCAGTTGATGATGATCAAGAAGTTTTTATCACAGAAACTGTTGTAGCAAAACAAATTTCCAAGAATGGAAGTTCAGGAAGTGATGATGTTTCTGGTGTTGACGAAGGGTTTATGGTAATTAAATTAAAACCCCATACTTATCTGCAGGAATTTTTCTTTCACTAACATGGCACAAAATAAACCTAGTTTTTTAAAATCACAAATCAAACTTATTTTAAATAAAAATATAATATAACATGTTCACCTCAAACTTTTACTGCATCAACAATAAATATATTTGTTTTTGGTGATTATTATTAAAATTTATGATTGCAGTGAACGCACAGTTTATTTATTTATTTACTTAAAGTTTAACAGCTTAGGAAAAATTCTTAAATATATGAGTTAAGTTTATGTATTAATTCTAAGTAGATCTTTCGTTTAACCACTATCTCACTTAATGATCTTAATTTTTCTCTGAAATTCTCGTCGATGTTAAATGTTGACGTAAAACGCAAAGACTGCTTCGTGAATATACAATGTGCTTGGTGACTGTTTTTCAAACTCGTGGGTGGTAGCTACCCAGACAGGTATTGGAAAGTATCTTACCACCATGTTGTGAATTTCATTACTGTGTTGTTCTCCGGAATATGACTATATCGGCTATAATACAAGATTTTGATAAAGTTGTAAATTCAGTTATTAAAACTGACGTGGTTTTAATACATTATGAATGTATAAAACACGGGAATTACTCACATGATAAGTCAGAGAGTTCCGACTTAAGGTGTATGTAAAATTTGTCTCAACTTATTTAAGCACGTGCATGTACATAAAATGAGAAATGCATGATTAGATATGTACAAAACTTAAACATCGTTGTAGGTCTAAGCTTATTTTTGATGCCCATTTTTTTATTACACAGGAACCAAATCGACTAAACATGTTTTATTTCACAGAGAGGAGATTCTCTGGATACTGTATTTGCAACTTCACCACCAACTGCAAGCGCAGATGAAGAAGAGAGAGAAAAGTCCACACAGCATGGAGAAACTCTTACAGCTGTAACTAAAGACTCACTTTCGTCTGATGATTTAATTGACGAGAAATTATCTGAGCTAACAGGTGGAATAGAACTAGGGAAATTATCTTATTCAGAACTGCAAAGCTTGGCAGATTCCCTGTCAAGTAGGACAGATAAGTCGTGTTCTAGTAGAGAGGATTGGACTGTTAGTAAGTCGAAGAGACTAGATTTAAATTTAGACGGAAAAGCCGGGACATATTCGAGGAAAAGGGCCGCAAAGTTGAGGCAAAAGAGAAAGTCGTGGGAAGACCAAAGCGATCAGGAGAGTATGGAGATGCAAGACTTGACGAGGTAAGTTGGGACACAACACTGGTGTCATCTATCTAAGGATATAAAGACTATCAAGGGCTAATTATATTCTATAACAAAAATACACTTAAGCAAATAAATAACGTCATAAACTACTGGTACAATTTGAGTCTGAAAACTATCGCGAGTTTCTTCCATAATTGTAATCTACGAACCGACTTCGACTCACGTGGTAAATACTGGAAAATTACTCTCCGACCAGTTTCGAAATTGCAGCTCTTCATCTGGTAGTCATGATCGTGCCAGGCGGCGGGCGCGAGCCTCAGCACGTAACTGGCGTCGAGACGGTGGCGCTGCATCAGGCAAAAGGCTGAAACTCGCGCCTGTATATACCACGTGAGTTTTAGTCGGTTCGTGCATTGCAATACTGGAACAATGCAAGTTTAATACTGTAGTATTGAGTGTTTTAACTACTGTTTAACTACGTATATTAGTCGAATAGGTGTTCCGATCAGCTTCATGACTTTAAATCGGGAAAAATACTTACCCAATAACAGTCGCCATAAGGATCTTCATCGTCTCAGCCATAGGACGTCCACCGCTGGACATAGGCCTTCCCCATTGATTTCCACAAAGACCGGATGGAAGCGGCCCTCATGCAGCCCTTACCTGCGTACCTTAACTTAGTCAGGTCTTCTGTCCGCCTTGTCGATGGCCGTCCTATGCCATAGAGATAGGTCTATAATACATTTATCAGATATACTCCTATTCATATTTATGGATACAACAATTGTTTCTATCTATCAAATACGCTCTAGACACAGTCCCCCCATGTTGCAGGTGCTCAATACCAAGACTGTGACTTCCGGGTGATCTATATCTTTTTTATAACTTTGTCCACCTCCATACCAATGAAGCTTATAAGTTTCTCATGATAGGTACTGGTGTCAGCATCCGCACGTGAATCACTGAAAGCAGTTTCTGGATCAACTTTACAACTATCTTAACAAAGATTAGCTGTTTCCTAAGGCTCAATGCATCTATGAAAAGAGTGCATTAATGAACAGCCAGAATGTCAATAGAGGCTGTGCATGGGGAAGGATTAATTCCTACAGCAATGGGTCGTAGTGAAAGTTCGGTATCACATAAAAAGCACGGGAACAGAGTATATGCAGTACAAGTCGTAGGTACAAAAGGGATAAAGTGGTAAGAGACCGCTATATCGTCAACGATGATTTTATAATGTTCAAAAAATAATTGAATAACTTAACAAATATACTTAATTGCATATTATATTGAAAAAGTTATTAAAATGGTCAGGTGTAAAATACTCATTACCAACGCTCATAAAAGGCTTGGTGTCCGTGGATACACACGTGTGTCAAGATTGTAGCGAGTAGAGGTCTGCGGTATCTGCCTACATATACGGAATAACTCTATCTAATATATACATAAGTTTACTCGTATTTGCAATAATTATAAGTAGACCGCGTAACTCCCTTATCGTAATAATACAGTATAGATCAGAAATATTACGAACGATATATATGATCACATCATTTCCCTTTTATTATCAGACCGCTGTCGCCACACACGACATCCGAAGACCGTTCTCTCCTCAGTCCCGAGCAGTCCAGCCTCCGGACTACGAGAAAAGGCATATCTCCGTTTCACTTCTTTGGCTCTCACCTGGATACAACCAAGTCGAAGATTAAGAAGACATTGTCAGTGGACACTGGCATGCATCACACTGGACGGAATGAAATAAGTAAGTCATTATAGTTTACCCTTGAGAATTATGGTTTCAACCATAAAGTAAAGATTATTGTTATTTTTATTAATATCTGAAGTCAAAAATATACTTTCAAAAAAAAACATTTGTTTACACGTTTTGATACCGTAACAAGAACTTTGAAGATCTTCCATGTATAACAAGCTTCACAACCAGGACCACTCTGACAAGAGTGTCTGAACAAAAAAAAAATATATTCTTTTTATCGTGGAAAAGGTGCATTGACGCACCTGCGCCTACCGGGGAAAGTAGGCAGGTTATTTCGGGCTCGCTCGAGCGTCGCATCACCGCGATGCTCCCTGGGGGGGCCTCATGATTCCCAACCCTGACTACACCCACAGCAGCCGGGGTCCACTACCGACTAAAGACCAACCACGGCGTCCGTCCTGCCGCTATGACGGAGGGAGCGCGGGATCACTTTAAAGCTCCCCTCGCGATCGCGCCTGACACAAGGGCACGGCCGCACCACCCCGTGGACCACAAAGTGCAGTGAATACCAAACTCTCCACATATTCTGTCACTCGTGACACCCCGCGATGGGCCAGATGAAGCAGCCCCATCGCCAGCCGCTTTGGCCACCATCATACGACGGCGCTCCGTCGGCTCCGCGGAAGGTGGTGAACTGGATCGCGCTCCCGCCGCAACTCCTTCTCAGACACAGTGCGTCACAACACCACAACCCACCGTCAAGTGGACCGCTCCTCGTCGGCTTGGCAAACAAAGCCTGTCAAAAAATAAAATTCAAATTTAGCATTAATTTAGCATTTAGCAATATACAAACTTAAACACGGTCGCCGTGGTGCAGTGGTTAGTGTCAGTGACATGACTACTGTGTCTCCGGGACCCTGGGTTCGAATCCCGGCAGGGGCAAACATTTGTGCGATGAGTGTAGATGTTTGTCCCGGGTCTTGGATGTTTGTTCACTGTGATTGTGTGTGTCCATGCCTCCTGAGACACAGGGAATCCTAGTGCGGGGGTCTGAGTATGATTAAAAAATTTGAGCGCAATGTATTTGACAATGTGACCTATTAAGGTTGATGCAGTTTATATAAAGGGTAGTGGCGCAGTATGAGCGTAAGAGGTAGTAAGAACAAAGTAGAAAGTGACGTCACATTCACAATTTGAGCATCACTTATCACTGTTACCGACTCGGAAGGTCTCAGAAGGTCTCAGGAAGAGCCTCAGTAACCAGTGTTATCCAACTTCTCTCTCCCTAATGTGTTTGGTTAGACCCCATATCTCCAGGAGGTGGAAGCGTAACGATACAATTGTGTCCTTTCCAGAGCCGGGAACCAGTTCGCGGCAACACCGTAAGTTCAGTCTCGGTTCATTCTTCGGCTACAGCCGAGGCGTTCAGCACAAAGCTACCAACAGCTGCAATGAAGTTGTGCTGGATATGGGCAGTGACTACAGCTGGAGTGACACGTAAGTTTTTCATTTGATTATGAATTCACTTTGCCACAAATTTAAATAAAAAATAAAATACCGTTATTGCAGGCAAAACTGCTTACTAATAGTAACTGATAAATGATTAATATTAACAAACATTAACTAATAAACTGTGAAATGGTTACATACAAATTACCTAAAAATTGAACTTTTAACATTTACTTCCAACACTCAAAAGTGCGAAATAACTTGTTGAAGTCGGTACCACGATACTTCAAAAGTAACTATCATCAAAATATTACGAGCATGGTACCGACATCGACAAGTTATTTCGCACTTTTGAATGTTGTGGGCGGTCTGAATTTATTGTATTTTTTTTTATTCACCCTTTTGAACCCCTTACCTTTGCTGCTCACGGAATCAATTTTCATTCACCTTCATTGAGGAAGTCATCCAGATAGACGTAACACTTTTAAGTTATTGGAGTGCACCTCAAAAACCACTTGACCGATTCTGATTAAAATTAAATGGGAGCTCGGAGGTATGCAAATGCAATGCAAACAAAAAAAGTATCATCGAAATCGGTTCATAAACGACGAAGTTATACGCGAGCACTCAAAAAAACTATACCCATGTATATACGATCGCATTGAGAATTCTCCTCCTTTTTCTGAAGGCGGTTAAAAATACAATAAACAAACAGCCGAGATTCGAACTCGGAGTCGCGGTTCCAAAGTCAATGTGACTGATAGCTGAGCTACAGCGAACGATATGCAATGCACTTGGTTCTGATGCAATGCACTTCAACCTTCGTAGTGGTTACATATTTGAACCGTTTGGGGTCGAGACATTGGGCCCGTGGGGGCCTGGAGCTCATCGGTTTTTCCAAAACTTATCAGACTGTTTGATCGATGCGACGCGTGACCAAAATGCTGGCACATATTTGTCTCAACGGATCAGCATTGCAATTCAACGTGACAATGCTGCTAGCATTCTGGGCACACTGCCAACTGGTAGCGAGTTGGAGCATGTTTATTTATTTTTATTTTATTTTATTTATTAACATTCACACAAGGTCTTCAGGTCCCAAACTAGGCAGAGCCTGTACTATGCTAACCTGATGACTGATATATATACTTATATACATATACACACCCAAACACATGTCAAACAGACATGTTCATGCACCCAAATGTTTGACCTGTCCGGGAATCGAACCCGGGACTAGCGGCTCAGACGGCAGAGTGCTACCAACTGCGCCAACTGGCCAGTCAAATGTGAGTGACCATAGCTGACAATAGCTAGTGGATTGCTCAAACGTTTTTGTAGTAGCTGCAGTATTGTACTTAGTTATTAGTATTTTATTTTAATAAAGTTGGTTCTTGTGAGACACACATGGTGATGGCACAGATGGCACACTCACACCTGATCTTGTAGTTGTAACTCCTTGATCGACAGCGCGTCGACATCATCGAGCAGTGACTCCGAGTCCATCCCCAGAACGCCCATGTTCGAGGAGTTCGTCGAGCACAGCAGCCGCCGGTGCCGCCCCACCAGCTCTGCTCATGGCAGCTCGTCATCTATCAGAGGTCAGAAACTGATCACTGAACTTGCTTTTTACTGTAGCCTTTTTATTGGTTACTATCCACTAGGATCCACTATCTTAGACACTAGATTAACACATCTACTTATCTTCCTCAAAATAAATGCTGTTCCCGTGGGATAGGCAAATAATTCAAAAATGTCTGTTACTCCTTCATGCTCAAACGGCTGCACCGATTTTGATGAAATTTGGTTCGGAGACGATGATGATGCAAATGTGAGTGCAAACGTGGACGCGAACGTGAGCGTGAAGTTCGGTGAGAGAACCTTTCCTTGCGTAAAGCTGGCGATAAACGAAAGTCAAACAGCGAAACGACTAAGTTCTTTTCAGTTAGAACTGATGAACAAGAGTTCAGACGATGATTATATCTGACGATGATTAAAACAAGCAAAAGCTGCAATTTTAATACACAATTTAACATATTATTCGTTTTACGTGATAAATACACGAATAAATTTTTCTTTGCTTAGGAATACATAAAAAATCTATTTCTAGTGTGATTTTCACGTAATCGAATTGACACTTCGCTAACCTCGTTCACAGTAAGACTAATAAGTGGAAAAGCTTTTGATTCAGGAAGACAGTATCGGCAGCGCACTAATGAGAGGTACATTTGTATTTTTATTCACAATAAAAAATATAAACAATTGTAAGTTAATCGTGTATCGAATCGTAAAGGGTGGTAGTTACGGGCGGCAAAATTTAAATAGCCTCGTGGCGGTAAATTTCTAAATTCGCCACTGATACTCCCAATAAATCGTACCACAACTGACATTGTAAGCCCTAACGGTGCGCTGATACAACTGTATTTTAAACAGTAGCAGGTGGTGGCGGCGATTGGGAGGTGATGATGTTGGCTAATGAACTGGAGAAACGTGAAAGAGAAGAAGCCAGGAGACAGCACTACCCGAGCACTCTTAAGGAAATGGAAGAGGTAATTCAGATACTCTTTATATATATATAGGAGGTAGCTTTAACTGTATAGGTATTATGCTATTAAGTACAGGACGCTGACTGGTGATGCAGTCTATGATGTACAAACATTGGAGTATTGACTAGTTCACTGTTGGCGTGATGAAATCTTCAAATATTATATTCAATGAGACACACAGATCGAAACTCTCCTTCCATGCCTTATTGAGTAGCACTAATATCACCATCAGTAAACGCACGCTCAACAAAATCAGTTTATATTATATTAGTTTATCTTACCTTATACATATTGGAAGTACGGATAAGCGAATCTATTAAATGGGTATCATTCTGTCTTGGTGATCACAACCAGCCAGGAACTCACCGACCAAAGAGGTTAAATAATATCTTATGCAATATTCATAAGCCGTAGTTTTCTTCAAACTAGGGCTTGACTGCACGTAATGAACAATGACGATGCGGTAGAAGGACGTATAATTTCACGCTATCATTTGACCTAACATGATGCTCCTGGCAGCTCTGGAAGAGAGCTGTACAATACCAATGTGGGAAATATAACGTTTTTTACGGAATCTCGACAGGGATAATATCCTCGCGACGACGCGGCGAAGTCACCTTCACGGTTGTCTCAAATGTAAAATAAAATTTCATTACAGTTTCTCACGCGCTTTCCTCGTTCACATATCTCTTATACAAACGTGACCCATCACGATTAACTCCTAACAAATAGTAAACAATCGGTAGATTTGAATAAATAAGATATTGTTTTAATTTAAACTTTGACACAGAGGGACGATAGCCCCGACGAGTTCTCCAACATCGAAGACTCCCACTCTTCCTCCACGACGCATCTGCTCTCCCAGTCCATGAGCGAACCGTCGCCGAAGTTTTTGGAGACTTCCTTCACTGAAGGGTCCGTGAGGGAGCCCAGGCAGAGGAGGGTCGCATCTGTGGGGGAGCCTGTAAGTTTCATTTCAGAACATTTGTTATTTCCACATTACGTATCGTTAATATAGGCGATGACGACATCCATCGTGACCTAACAACGAATGCCGTTGTCGATATAATCAACAAGCATGCAACAGCTCGTGAACGAAGATTTCATCAGCTCTTTGATAAGATGAAAATGTGAGAAAGATTAAAAGTAAAAACCTGTTGAGCGGATAGTGATTTGGAAGGTTAATGCTACCCTTAAATAACACGGGAACAAAGTGTTTTCTCTTCCCCTTGATGGAGACAATAACTTAGGTGTTAATGGGCACATTCTTAGTTTTACTCCTTAGTAATATAAATCTAAAATAAATTACTCATCAAGGCTTGGATTGTAATTCAATAAGGTACATTTTTTACGTCATGAAATTTAAAAAATCAAACAATTATCCACCAGCAGCTCTCGACGTCATGTCAGCTCGAACAATAGGTCAAGTTGGTAGATATAACCTCTAAAACTTCCGAGGTACTGAGGTGATACTGATAAATGTTTTGCCCCTACTAGGATTCGAACTCAGGGTCCCAGAGACACAGAAGTCATGTCACCTAAATATAAAAAAATTATGTTAGTACCTAATGAGGTAAAGTCCAAAGTAACAAATTAATATGTCTGGCCCTATTTATCTTCTCAGTAAATGGTATATAAAAATAATACAGTTTGGAGAATTATGAGTTTTTAAAACTGGCATGGACAATAATACAAGAATTAGCCTTATTATCAGCTTGAATATGCGTGAATATGCAGCGTGTAACTTTGCTGAAGTATGGAGAAACGAACACAAATAAAATACATGATAATTGTAACCTTGAAAATGTAAGTACTATTTAAACGTGTGAAGTAATAGAGTCATCATAACCGACTTTGATATTTCTACTTGCCATGCCTGCAACATAGCGATAACAATGTATCATCGGATTCGGCGAACTTTATCCGAACTAAATGGAAATACTGAAGTGAGTTGAAGAAGAAGAGTTGATGCATTTTTAATAGGACCAATCTAACACGAAAAGTTCACAAAGCACGAGGTTATGTAGTATGTATACATTGGCTTGGGTACATACATAGATTGCCATATACGATACATATCGATAACGATAAGATAACGTGCACCTTTGTGCAAGTTTATGGAGAGAGTTGGAGCTAATATGAAACAAATGGATTTGATTATGCTTGTATTCCAGGTGAGGCCGGAGCGCGGCGCGCGGGAGTCGCGCGGAGTGATCCTGCGCGCGGCGAGCCTCGACCGCGCCACCTGCGCGTCCGCGCGCGCCGGCGCCGCCCGCGCACGCGCCGCGCACTCGCGCCGGTTCGGACCTCACACCAGCGCCTCCGCGGACTCGCACGAGAGACTCTGATCCGGCTCCAAGTACGAATCTATGGAAAGATCCAGGGACGGGCGATCCCTGTCTCCGACGGAGAGCGGATCTTTACAAAGATTCGGTGATTATATCAATGTAAAATTTAGTGATAGAGAACGTCTTTGTGGCGGACCCTGTAGTTCTACGAATAGAAGAAAACTAACATATGAAACGAAGCTAAAAACGCAAAATCGCGATGACCGTAAGACAGAAATGAAAACGTGGAACGAGGGCGTTAGCGAAAGAGAAAAACGTTCGCGAATGTCGTTGGTCGAGTTTGTCGAACGACCGTGTGCACGTGAGGCCGAACGATTTGAACGTGTGAACTTAGACGCGAGCGCTGACGTGCGTCCGTCGGCGGTTTCCGACGAATGTTATCGTCGCTTGTCGGAAAACAGAGAAAATGAAATTAACAATCGAAATAAAAACGACCGTTTCGTCCGAACTGACGATGAAACGAATGAATCGAATGAATCTTTAAGTTCGGAAAATAGAGATAACGTCAGGAGTGAGTCGTCACATTCGGAAGAAAATAGGTTTAGAAATGAAATTGTAGACTCGAATCGTAATAGAAATGCGAGTAGAACTGAACAGGCAGCCGTAGGCGCCGCCTCGGGGGAGAGGAGTGACCGAACTCTGGACGGCGGCGGTCACTTGATGATCATCATTGTATTCTACGAAGAATTCGATTATGTTTTTATTTTAGTGATTCCATAATTTGTGCATCAATGGACGCATGTTTGAGCGAGTGTCGGGAAGTTAAGGACTCGGCTCCCCGTACGACAAAACCTGTGCGATAGTAGACCTCTAGCCGGCGCCCCTTTATTTGGTGTAGTATAATATGACTCTTCATAAAGTGAACGAACAATTATAAAACGAGGGTATTTCATAAATAAAACCCCTTCATTAATAAACCTGAATATACTATTCTAAAAAGCTAAAATAAAATACTTTTAAAAGCTAACGTCGTTGGGTTTTTGTATATTGGGTAATGTTTGTTGGAGAATAAGAGTAATAAACCCGGTTTGCATAGTTCTCGCAGATACCTAATTCCACCAGATTAGACAAGTGTCGTCAATTCCCCATTCTTTTTTTGTCAATATGTTCTATTTGAGGGTCGGAAGACTTAGCATGGAAAGTAATATATGAATGTAACGTATGGTTGTTCATGGTAAAGTAATAAGTATCCAGGTACGCACGGCTTTTGTCGTATTCTTCGCTCTGTCCATATTTCTTCTATGTCTACTTCTAAAATAAATTCTTAAACTTCTAATCAAATCTTTGTAGCGTCTATTCTATGTAGGTGTAGAAGTAACTCATAATTTTAGAAGTCAAACTTCTTACTATTGTAGGTTTTGGTTCATATTGATTGGAGGCGAAATAGCACAAATGAAATAATTATTTTAAAAACTTGCCAGAGTTATGAGACGATAATCATGGTTCCTGGTTACAACTCATTAATATTGATTGCAGTGTGATTAAGTATACTTTAATTATGAAATGTACTGTATATGTTTGCACAATGTTTAATTAATTAAATGATTCTCCTGTAATGATAAATAGATAGTTAGATGTCAAATTTACGATAAGGCCATTGAACTGCGTGCCAAACGATATTGTACTACCATTAGATTTTATTAGGGTAGAAAATTATTTATTTACTGAAATTATATCTACAATTTTTTATTATAGATCATAGATTAGGAATGTACTAATATAGATACTACTTATGTGTATTGTAAATAATATCTAGGACTACGCAAATGAAAAACTATAACTTATGTAGACTTAGAAAAATATTCGTGAATATAATAAATAGTTACTCATTGAATATTATACCTAAACAGTTTTTTTTAGATTGGTTATCTACTTAACTTAAAAAAAATATATATTTATTTGTATTAAAAGATTGTATTAAAAATACTTAAGTACTATTTATAGAGAAGGAAATTTATAATAATTTATTGTGATAAAATGTTTCTAAACCCGGCAAAGTTTCAGTTGTTTTAGAATATTTAACTTTTTTCTTAAAAAATCCGAATTTTAAATTAGACGTAAATGTTTACCGATTCCTATACGGATTAAATACCTATCTGCTTAAAACAATAACTTTATTTGCTATGAATATTACATACGATAAATTAATATTAGTTTATGAAAGAGTTTTATATAGCATTACACAAGTGTTTTCAGACCAAATCATGTGCAGTTTCATACACTACTTTATCTAATCTCATAAAATATATAATTAAATTTATGTAAAATTACAGCATAAATATTCTCATCGTTTTCATTTACATATTTGAAAACGTTTAGCGCCAAAATCCATTTGCAGATCACGCATGCGTGTTGCGCCTCGACCACATTGCAATCTCCTTGGTCCAGCTGAAGTTGTATCGTAATGGTAAAATAGTAACATTTCGATTCAGAAGAGCTGTATCATAATGTAACTTTGTAAATTTATTTCGATATATTGTCTATGAAGACTGTCATTGAAGTTCTCTTTTTGATTTTTTTTATATTTCAGTATGAGATTAGATAAAAATAATCACAATACCTGTAGTCCGCCATAAAAACCTTATTATGATGTATGCAAATGATTTTGGAGTCTTTCTTTGTGTGCGTGAACGATACCCCTGGTAAGTCTGTTCCGATTCGTTTATAAATTATCAATTACTGCAAAATTTCAAATAAAGTACTTACAAATACATTTAAATTACTTGATTTTTTTTCCCTTTTATATTGCAAATGCCTCATTGCAATGACGTAATGAAACGTACGTTACCATCATTATTGTATCAGTATTATTTCAATAATACGAGTATCATTACCCCTGCGGCCCGTGTCAATATCCTGTTCATTTATAATTTTAAGAATAATAAAGATGAAGAAAGTGAATACGAGACTGACAATTTTCATTTCGCCTCTCGAGGGTAGGGCCAGTTTAATATGTAGATCTCATTTAATTATGACACTCCATCAAGAAGTGTTAAAGCCATGTTTAAGCAGATCACCTATACTATGAATCTAAAACTGACAGATGTCTAATGTGATCTATTCAATTGGCCCTGCCACAGATTTCTTCCCTTAAAGATTCGCGAGTAAAAATAAGTCTGTAGCTGAAACATGAATCCCTATCGCAGTGGCGCAGCCGCATTGCTGCGTAAAACACTTCAACCAACAAAAATGGTTGTACAGGGGGTATGCGTGGTGTTATTTATGCGGTTGGGGCCGATTTAGCTTTTTAAAAAGTATAAATCTTGACTGAAATATTAGATATATATTTGTTATTATATTCTAATTAATAATTAAATATTATCTGTTGACTACTGTGAGAGTTGCACACTCTCACTGAATTCTTGTTCAGGGTGCGGTTCCTAAATCAATAACTATACAATGCATTGTGAGCGAACCATTCTGTCACAAGATTATGTCAGATATGAAAAATCTCGAGTCACAGTGCTTGTGGTCGCACTCCTCGACCGAAATGGCTCGACCATGGTCTTTATAATGTTTTTCTAGATATGAGAAAAGGTCGTTGTGTATCTTGTAACCTACCTCCCATTAAATGAGAGAACAACGTTCCGGGTCAGCTAGTCGGTTTATACGTTTACCGACCTTAGCGGATAACATAGAGTACAGACCTAATAATTACTAGAGAGTAGTAACGAGTAAAATAGAGGTACATTATTATAATTATATAATATTATGTACAATTTATTATATATCATTCAATAGTAATCATAACCATGTATTTGTTACTATTGAGAGAATAACCGGGGCTCTTCGAATAAATAAACGTATTTGCTATGTGTAAAAGTATTGCTATATTTATTCTAAATTCTATTATTGGTATAGCTTACGTCATCTTACACATTAACCTTCATTAATTGACACATGACAATTAAGAGCCAAATATGTAAAAGTTAAATACATTTATGATATAAAATATACATATACGTTTTTGCAACAACTTAAGGAAAACTTATATGAATGCTGATGTATAAATTTATACTAAAATTTAAATGGCTTGATATCAAACAAAAGGAGCTCTAGGCTGAACTAAAATGTATTTCTTACATAGATATACACATACGTCAGTTAACGTTCTTGATTCCGTCCGTTTCTGACAATTGCTTAGACACGTGGCACTAGTTTTGCACCGCCCACTCATAAATACTCTCGGTCTTCAAAGCATATGCCTTCAAATCTCAAGTATCCTTCCGGACATATACCCCCAAAAATCGTTACCCCTGATCGTTTGTCTCTATTGGCTCGCCGCGCCGCTTGCAGACTCCTCGTCAACCTGACTGCCTCATCCTGTACTTCTATCTGCATTTGCCGAACACCAGCATCTTTATTCATCACTAAAGAATGTTCTGTTCCTACAGATGATACTGGATGTTCCCCTGTAACGCTGCCTGCAACAGTATTTGCAAGTACTAAACATAAAACTAAACACGTAAACATCATGAGACGTTTTGTATGGGTTGAGGACGCGTCTGAATTGTACACCAGTCTGGTGTGCACTAAGCGATGGTTGCTAGACTCGATGTTTATATACCTACATGATGGAAAGGCCAGGTGGTGACTCGTCGCTCAGTCTGGATACGAAGTAGCCACAAGATCGTAATTCTTTTCAGATATGGATGAAATTTAACTGGCTTTTGTCATCTTTATTATTGGGATAATGGTGCTAAACGTGACGACATATGACGTCGTACCAACTCTCATTGTAAGTATTTATTCTCAGTGTATTGAGATTACCGATTTCCTTTTTTTTTCTTTATCACTCTCAAACCAGCGCACTAGGATTCCCTGTATCGCGGGAGGCATGGACACACAAAATCACAGCACACAAACATGCAAGACCCGGGACATACATCTACACTCTTCGCACAAATGTTTGCCCCTGCCGGGATTCGAACCCAGAGTCCCGGAGACATCAAAATTATGTCACTGACACTGACCGCTGCGCTGCGGTATATTTTGTGTCCCTCAGAGGACGCTGCTGGCCATCTTCAGGTACGTGGTCCCTTAGCCGACTCTCACGGCACCCGCGGGAAGATAGATAGAAAACTCTTTATTTGCACACTATTTAAAAACTACACACATCAAGAAAACAAACAAATATAGATACAGTGATACAAAGGGCGGCCTTATTGCTTAAAGCAATTTCTTCCAGGCAACCAAACATACAGGAATTGTCATAAATTTTAAGGGGCGGCAAATCACCGCAATTTCTACTTAAATAGATACATACATAATATACTTACACATACTACATAATATATAACGACTGATAAATATATATATGCATATATATATAAATATCTAATACTTATTTAGCAAACTTCGCTTAGATTTATTTGTGACAAATAATGTTCTTTGACTCTGTTCTTAAAGATATATAGTGAGTGTGAAGTGCGAACCGATACTGGCAGTTTGTTCCACAAACAAGCAGCCTGCACTGTAAAAGAATTATCGTAAAACGATGTCCTGTGTAAGGGTATTTTCAACAGTAGCCGTTTTGATGTCCTCTCTGATTCAGTAAACTGAAATCGTTCTTTAAGATAGGGTGGGGAGAATCTGTTATACAGTATGTTGTAAAGCATGCAAAGAATGTGAGTTTTCCGACGAAGACGAATAGGAAGCCACTTGAGTTTATGACGAAATTTTGATATGTGGTCATATTTGCGCAAACCAAATATGAACCTGATAGTGAAGTTTTGGAGACGCTCAAGTCTATTTAGCTGATCCTCTGTAAGATCTAGATAGGAAGAGTTGGGGGAGTACTATTCTAGGCCGGTACCACCACGGCAAAAATAACTATTAAAATAGACCTTTATGTACCACCAAGTAACGGTAAGTTCCCGATCGATATAAAACTGGTCATGTGAGTTGATCGTTGATTCATAGAATGGCACTTTTGTTTGTAAAAGGGAATTTGTGGGGTTATCCCATTAGCAACGCAATATAATTGCGATGCTCAAACCACAGACTGCTCAATCACACATACACATACTACACATACTCACACATACATACGAGTAGGTAAGTATGTAAAGTAATTCCTTTAAGTTGTTATTAGAAATAGGTATAAACATTCCATTATTATATCTATCGATATTATCATATCTAAAATTTATATTATGTACCTATGTGAAAAGTAAACCACTTATAAAAATTGTACGTTCGAAATGGGCAAACTGTTGAAACTTATATTATTATTATATTCTACTATATTATTACCTTGACCATCTTATGTACACAGTTATATGCAATAAATATATTCTGTATTCTGTAACGTATAAACACACAGGTCTAGGATGACGCGAGACGACAGTTGCGCGAGCACCATGTTTTTTTACATGACAGGTTTAGCGTTTGACCACTATATCACTTGATGGTCAGTGGCGATATGATCGAAGGCGTAATCACGGTCACTCTGAATATTTGTTTATTTAAGTTGGTACATACTTAGATGATTTATGAATATTTACGAATGCTATTTTTTAAGGAGGAGAATGCCAATCGTTTTTATCTTGAATACTAGAGCCATTGATATAGGGGCTAGAACCTACAAACCCCTACCTCTTTACATCTGATTTTTTTTTTACCAACAAATGGAACCGACTTCAACACTTAAAAGTATCAAATAACTTGCTGAAGTCGGTACCATGAGCACAATATTTTAATAATAGTTACTTTTGAACTATCATGGTACCGACTTCAACAAGTTATTTGATACTTTTGAGTGTTGAAGTCGGTTCCATTTTTTGGTATTTTTTTTTTTTCACTCTTCTTAGTGACCTTTGTTAGTCGTGGGATCAATTGTCATTGTGGTGTAGGTATGTTCATCGATGTCTTCACCCGCTACTATAATATCGTGTAGGTATAAGCACGCATTTTTCAGTTTTTGATTTGTAACTCAAAAAGTGCTCGTCCGATTTTGATGAAAATTTAAATGGGACCACACGGAAAGCACCAGCTTTCAAATAAAAAGAACAATCAAAATCGGTTCACCTCGGAAGTTATTTGATAACAAACACAAATAAAAAAAAATACATACGGGTCGAATTGAGAACCTCCTCCTTTTTTGAAGTTGGTTAAAAAGAAGTGTCTCGTCTTTTATCAGAAGTGCAAACTATTTGTGGAGAATGTCATCAAAATCGTTTGTGTTGCCTTGTAGTAGGAACAATCAACAAACGCACTATTTTAAATTTTAGCAATAAACCGTACCCCGGTTAAAACTATTTTGTAATCTGTAATGTTACAGCGAACGCACAATAATGTGAATAAAAATAAAACCGTACACGGACTATGGACAACGGGGAAAATAGCTATTATCTATAATATTTTTATTTAAAGTTTATATTTAAATTATTAAATATGTTTACTTAGCAAATATCGGTTTTTAGAAGGGTAGCGATGCTGTGGGACAGTCTGACTGTCCATCAGAAATAATTACGCGATATTGTGGTAGTGATTGTTCAGTCAAACTAAATAAAATGTTGTTGAATAAGGTTTTTATAAGGTTACGATAAAACCCAAATTAGTATGACACTTATGAATGATCAAACTAAAATTTTCGTTAAATAAGTCGTCGAGTCGAGATAGCATTGTTATTGAATTTGCATTTAAGCGAGACTAGAATATGAACTATTTTTTTTTTTTTTTTCTTTGTATGCATACTGGTTATTCCTCTGACATGGGGTCAGAGTCGTTTTGCAGCGGTCACACCTTGATTAACTCAATTTGCTGTGTTACTGGTCGAGAAACTCAAGGGAGTCTTCCGAACGGAACAAGAAACAGTCAAAAAATAAAAACATGTGGGTTAGGTAGGGAGTAAGGAAATATACAGTTTTTTTTTTTTTTTTTATTTCCTCTTTTCTTTTCTTTTCGTTATTGTTTTTTTTTTTTTTCCTTTCAATTGTTTACAAACTCTTTTTTTTTTTTCTCTTATTTCCTAATGCTGTTAATATATCATTTAATATATACTACAGGCATTACTTATTGTCTACTTTTTATTCTTGGCAATCACTTTATTTGCTATATTTATACAATACATAGTAAAGAGTTTGCCATTTTCCTTATCTACTATCATATCTTTTAAATCGTCTAACTTCAATGTTAGTCTAAGTTGTTGTTCAAGTTCGAACCTTTCCCTACAATATATCGGGCACTGTACCAATATATGTTCGACTGTCTCATGCCTTCCGGGTTCACAAGGACATGATGGGTCCTCCTTGCATTTGAATCTATACAAGTATGAGGAGAAGCCACCATGTCCAGTTAGGATCTGAGTCAATGAGTCAGCGGGTGGGGGAAATTTGTCTAACCGCTCGGTAAGCCTGCACCGCATCTGGGAAAAATATTTTTGTGCCTCCTGCCGTACCGCCGGACTCATACCTCAGACGCCATTTGTCAAGCGAGTCCA
Source organism: Apeira syringaria (assembly GCA_934044485.1). Classification (NCBI taxonomy): domain Eukaryota; kingdom Metazoa; phylum Arthropoda; class Insecta; order Lepidoptera; family Geometridae; genus Apeira; species Apeira syringaria. The sequence goes on along the minus strand of OW203656.1, from coordinate 412,184 downwards.
CACGGATTTGTCGCTTAACAAATGAAATCGGACATTGGTCGTAGTCCGGTATTCTTCTTATTTTAAGCGCTGCTTCCTTCGCTAGTACATCTGCACGCTCATGGCCTTCGAGCCCCGCGTGAGCCTTGATCCAGAACAGTGAAACTGTTTTACCCTGGTGCGCTATGGTAATCAAGTTCTTCCTGATTTCTACAGCTAGTGGATGCAGCCTCTGGTAGTTTAAGACTGTTTCCAAGGAAGACCTCGAGTCGCTATATATGGCAAATGTGGTCTTTGTATTATTCATTATCTCCCGTGTAGCTTCGCATATGGCTAGGAGTTCGGCCTGGTAGACGGTGCAATAGGAAGATAGTTTTAGTTTCCGGCTTTTGATCTCGGCCTCACCGCTCCAAAGAGATACGGAGGCTCCCACCTTTTCTTCAATTTTGCTACCGTCCGTGTATATTTTTACTGCGTAGTTGCTATGTGCGTCAACATCTTCTTGGTCTACCAGATCGAGAAATTTCAGTCTCATATTTAGTGCTGGATGTGGTATATTAAAATACGGTTCTACACACTCGACCTCCCTGTTGTCGCGAAGGATCGCGAATTGTATATATTGTATATAGCAACATTATCTGATGATTCGTATTTCCGCCGTTTTCTATAGTAGTCTATGGTAAGCTACCCTTTTCTATCTGTTCATTGCACAGTTAAGTTTAAATGTGGTGTGGTGAGTGAGGTGCCCGGTATCCGAGCGGTCTGAAAGCTAAGTCTGAACAAGTATTGTCTAATAACTAACTTGCATGAGAATTGTCTAAGCAGCTAATTACTGAAAGTCTTATTGTGTTTGATCATAATAATTGTGTCAAAGCTAAGTTTCTCTTCGTAACTATTGTAGAGATGCTGCTGATGAAGAAATATGGTTGGTAACAGCTTGGAAGTATGCTTCATGAAATGTAACACGTGTTGTTAGCCTGTCCATGCAGGGATGTATGGACAGAGCGTTAAATACCCTTCTACGCTACGAGACACACTACTAAGGCTGTCTTATAGGCGGGGCATCTACACTCGGTAGTTGCCCTTGAAGACTGGGCCACGTCTCATGGGTTTACAAGGTCATGTCCGAGGGACTGACTATTCCGCTATGAGACACAATGTCAAGTAGCAACTACCTTGTAGGCTGGGGCGCCCATTTCAGTTGTGCGCCTATCGAAGGTACGAGCCGTGACTTGACGTCAGGCGATGACGTAGGATCGTTGGGTTAGACCGTGTTGGGTTAGCCAACACGGCTAGGAAGCTTAGCCTTAACACTTTCAACGATAATCGATGACAATCTTGTAGTGGCTTCAACGCAGTTGAAGTCATAGTATCTAATCTTACAACAGGTGGTGAATATTATGGGGTGGCAGTACACTCATCACACCTCACGTGTTCACTGAGCTGGCGCCCGCGGCCCGAGTGACATGTGAACAGCAGAACAGTACGAACATCACAGGAGTTACCTTTAGGTGAGTTCACACAGAACACCATAACTTGGCCACCAATGTATAGACATTCATTATGATAGTTAATAAGCATATTGCTCTAAATAGGTCATTGACTTGAATCCTGGCACTTAAGTATCTTCTGTAGCGGTAGCATAAAATAAGCGAAGCAGATAAATATTCATACTATTACCTAATTACAAACCTGGTTATCATATATATATAAACTAGATATGTATCGTCATACATATGACCCATTAATACAACGCCTCCGCCACAGAAGAAATGGTGGAGATGCTGGGATTTTTGACCACGTGATCCTAGAAAATATCTAATTAAAATAAATCATTACTTATTTCATTGGTCGGCCAATGGTTGTCATTTGGTTGTCTGTGTGACTCATAACACCTGTGAACGAGTAGGGAAACTAAAATTGTAACCTAATATGATCTTGTGATTCATAAGGCGACACCTGTGAACGAGCGGCAAAACTAAAGTTGTGGCACCCATAGGTAAATCCAAAATTAACAATGGAATCTTAGGGAATAACGTAATTTTAATATTACTATAAATTCATTTGTAATAAATGGCACAAAGCGCAATGATTATTTATAAGTATACGACATAATTTAAGTTCAGGAGTCTGGAAATTGTTTATGTTTAAGGCCAACCGGAAACGGCAAACCGGAATGGAAATGGCGAATCCTGTCTAGCAGCATACATTCTGGAGTCAAATTTATATTAGATTTATAAACGGAACTTTATTTGATAAAGTAGTTAATAAGATAAATTACTCATTATTTCATAAGAAATTATTAATTTAATCTTAAGATCAAAGTATTGTTCGACCTTTTTAAATACTCATAATGAATCGTGGCGAGAACCCACGCCATGACGTCACGGAACGCAATATGGCGCAAATTTCTTCAAGCAGTGAATAACTTAAAATTTAAAGGAGTTTTATTTTGTGAAATTTAGTGGTTTACAGGTCTCAAAGTGTTTGCAAAGTGTACATAAACAGAAGGTGAGCATGATATTATGTGGATTACATTATTGTTATGGTTTCACAGCCAGAAATGTAAAATCGAAGTTGCAGCGTTACATCGAGATTTCTTGTTTTAAAATTTTATACGCATATCGACTAGCCATCGAATGTTATGAAACATCGATCATCGTCTGAGAGATCCTGATCCTATAAATTGCGAAAATTATTAAGGGCACAACCTTTCTTCATTGAATTACTTGGAAATGTGAACCGAAACGAAACATCAAATATACCGGCTACGCTTTCAAATACCTATATTGATATTGCGATTTCAAACTCGAGCTACATATTATCTGAATTAAGAAATTGTTTGTAACTTATGTATAAATCAATAGGTACATCATCGAAGCACTTTGAACTGAAGGCAAACTACGTTTGCTAGAAAGCAGCAAGCAATTCGAATTTGTTACTAAGGAGCGCACCTACATAGAACGGTACGCGTGTGTTACACGAACAAGTGAGCGACAATAAGGTATGTGGAAATAGATACCTCTAAACAGTGATATTGATATTCACATTTTAAAAATTGATGGAAATGTCAAATATACTTATAGTTATTGTCATAATGTTAGTTCTTTATTCTAGGAATAAAGGACTATTGTTTGTCTGAATTTTCGTTACTGTTTAAGCGTCATGCGAACGAGTAGCTATGATCGTATTTAGACCGGATAGTGTGTACGCCAGAAAGATGGCGCTGATACCACATATGAAATTGTCACTTAGTTTAAATTAAAATTTAATGCTTTACAGTCATTAACACATATGAATTGAATATTGTTGATGAATATGTATTTACTTAGTATGTGTTGTTTACTTGAAGCACAGAGATATAGGTTCTCATTTTTTAAATAATGAATTAAATGAATATCTGTCTATTAATACCTGCTTAGTTTTATACTCAATTAAGCTAAAGGAATTTATATAAATTTAATTAAATTTATGATTTCTTCTGATTAATTCACAAGATATATAAATGGACAATCGACTTTATTTTGTGAATTTCTTTATTTATTTATTTCATTAGTTGTTCATGTATATGCATATGTACATGAGGATGTATTCATGCCTACTATGACAGTAGGGTGGACAAACATAATTATATACTAACTGTGTCTTGATATTATGATGAAACCCAGCGTTCATTAGTATTCTGAATATGGATTACCAGCTTTAAACAAATTGTAATCATACAAAGTGATACAAATTTATGGGAGAATATTAGTAAATAGATTGTGTTGGTAATACATTAAATTTATTGTTGTTTATTGAACAAGCATGTTCATACTGTCACATTTCTGTTCAATTTACTCGCAGATTAATACCACTCTTCGGAATCATGGAAGAAATATTTCTGAATAGACTCTCGAAATTTGCAGATAATATTAAAAATTTATCTGACAATGCTCTTAGTTTGTGCTCATTTACTCCATGGAATGACCATCAGTTAGAACAAGCTAGAATCACCGTTTCAAAATTGACATCCATACTTAATCGATTCAATACTGAATTATACCAGTACTTCAATCAGTCTGTCTGTCCAAATGCTGACGCAGTGTCTACACTCACTTCAAAACAGTTAGAAGGAGAAGAAGCATTAGCTGAACTCAACGCGCGAGTAAAAGTCAGTAAGGAACCTCAACCATCGACTTCAAACATGGATATTTCCAGAGGAAAACTACCAGAATTACATTTACCTGTATTTAAAGGTAATGTTTTGGAATGGTACCAATTTTGGGACCAATTTACTTCCAACATAGACCAAAGAAACATTCGTGATGTTGACAAACTTTTATACCTCAAAGCTTCTCTTAAGGGTGAAGCAAAGATGGTAATCGACGGATTAGAGTCAACAAATGATAATTACAAGATTGCGGTGACCATTTTAAAGGAAAGATATGGAAGAAAGACTCAAATAATTGATGCACATTATTCTACGCTCTACAAATTAAAGAGGGCTGAAAAATCTGAAGATTGTAGGAAAACATTAGATGAGATTGATAGACATCTCAGAGTACTGCAGTCACTAGGAGAAAACACAGACCTCAATCATCTTCGATTCTTAATTATGGAGAAGTTTCCTCAAGATATCATTTATGAGATGAGGATGAAGATGTGTGCAGACACTATTGAAGAAATAAGAAAGCAGCTTAATGTAATTATTTCAGCACGGGAAGATGCCAAAAGAGCATATGAAACCACAAGCAAGGAAGTCAGTTACTCCACTGAAGTATTACATACAAGAAACAATAGCTCAGAGCGATTCTTCAATGGCTCTAAATTCAACAGTAGCAGAAGGAAGGTACCTCAAAGGTACAAGCCTAGCACATTTACCTTTAATAATTCATCTATGTCAAGAAAGAGACCATATGAGTGGAAGACTGAAACAAGTCATGGTACTAATAACAAGAGAAAGAAGTTCAATTGTATATTTTGTCGTGAGGCTCACCATAACGACGAGTGTACAAAATTCAAAACTATTGATGAAAGGAAGTCCATATTGCAATACCGATGCTTCAATTGTTTTCAGTTCGGACACACGGCAAACATATGTCAAAGAAAGGCGAACTGCATACATTGTGGTAAATATGGGCAGCATAACAGGGCATTGTGCCCGAAGAAAATTCATAATGAAGAGGAACCTACAGAAACTTTACATATCAATGGAAAGAGTTCTACAATTTTACAGACTGCGTTAACCAAATAACAAGACTAGATGGAATCTTAAGCGGAAATTCTATCTGAAAGCGGCACTCTTCTGCTAGATTCTAAAAGTCAACGTAGCTGTGTTCAAGAAGTCAACGTAGCTGTGTTCAAGAAGTCAACGTAGCTGTGTTCAAGAAGTCAACGTAGCTGTGTTTAAGAAGTCAACGTAGCTGTGTCACTAATAAGATTTCTGAGGATTTCAACTTAAGAATATGAAGAAATTTCTTAGTATTCAAATTTGTATCAAAGAAACCGCAGGAAATTAGTCTTCATCTTGTCTTTTAATTTATTATGAAAGATTAGTAACCTTTATATCTACAAGAGAAGAAAATTATAGATTCATGATAATTTATATTTAGTAACTTCAGAATTAGGTTACATTTTCTATGGCAAGAAAATTAAATCCAAAAATAAATTATCAGTTTTGATATATTCCTGGTCATCTTGTTTAAACTAGCCCTACTATTAGATAGCGGTAACTCGCTTATCTATGCTTGTGAATCTATTGGATCAATAATTCTTATAAAATCATCTTCTAAAACTTTATTCAAGATAAAGATATTTGTAAGTTGGCCAGGGAATGGTTACCCACCAGACTTACAAAATAATTATGGATTAGCTCATGGACGTCTAGTCATTTTTTCTGAAACGATTGGATTCAAAGATTTTAGCAGCCTACAGTGAAGTATTAGCTGATCAGTTAAGTAAGGTATAATGGAACACTCAACAGTAATCTAGAAGGAAACAGACTTATGAAATTCATATTTAGATTTCTACATCTGAGACAAATTTGCGGACTGATAAGAAATAGTAATAAGTTGGTGCAAGTCTGATAAACTGATACCACCTTTATAGCGAGAAGAGTTGAAGAAATCAATCAAATCCAAATATTAGACATAAGATATGTACCATCAGAACTTAATCCAGCAGATATTGGAATAAAACCTACCTCTTCAAGGGAAGACAAAGTGAAGTGGCTTGATGGCCCATCATTTCTTAGTGAAACCCCAGATATCTGGCCATCTAGACTTCACGGTGAGGATGAATTTTCCTTTCCGTGGGGGAGGATCTGCCGACGTATGATCAAAACGAACTCGCAGAGACAGTGAATTTAAGTTCAACATCTCACGAAAAAGAGAACCCTCAAGAACATGGAATAACAGACCTTCAAACTACTGAACACAGAAGAGTAAACCAGGAGATGGAGAATACAACATCTAATACCAAGAATATGAATTCCAAGGTTGAGGAAATAGAAATTTGCAGTTGCAGTCATTTCTCGAGGAAGTCAAAGGAAAGAAGACACATCTATCCAGAAACCTTGGATTATTTGTTGATGTTGATGGACTACTTAGATGCGACGGTCGCTTGACCCACTCAGATTTATCTTATGAGTCAAAACATCCAATTCTATTACCGAAAGATTGTACTTTACAATGAATATAATAAAGAAAACTCATGAAAAACATTATCATGTTGGTGTAGCACACACCTTAAACATGGTTCGACAACAATACTGGATACCTCAAGGGAGAACACAAGTACAGAAGGTAATAAGTAAATGCTCACGATGCATAAAACATGGAGGTGGACCGTATGCTTTACCCGATACTCCTGCTCTACCGGCAGAGAGAGTTAAGTATACATCATCATACTCATATGTGGGCGTGGACTACTTTGGTCCAATGTTTGTAACCTCAGAAGATAGCAGAAAGAAGAGATGGATTTGCTTATTTACCTGCCTTGTTGTACGAGCCGTTCATCTCGAAATAGTGAAGGATTTAACAGCTGATGAATGTCTGCTTGCGTTTCGACGATTCATAGCTTGCAGAGGAGCGCCAACACTAGTAGTGACAGATAATGCTCTACAATTCAAACTATTATCCGAAGTCATAGCAAGTGGAAACCTAACTACACAAGGAATAAAGTGGAAATTTATTCCGCAACTAGCCCCATGGCATGGAGGTGTTTATGAACGATTGGTAGCTGTCATCAAACACTGTCTAAAACGTACTCTACAGAAGCATCTTCTCAACGACAGTCAACTACTGACCATAATAAAAGAAGTTGAAGCTGTAGTGAACACAAGACCACTTACTTTCGTTGGAGCTGGTTTAGAATATGTACTGAAACCTGCAGACTTTTTATCACCTGGAAAATGCTTAGGAATTCATATGTCAACAAAAGAAGTCTTACCTTCAGCCACTACTACTAAACGACAACTTATTGAAGGATGGAAACGTGGCGAGATTGTAATGAACGAATACAAGGACATGTTTATGAACCAGTACTTATCAAGCCTAAGAGAACGTTATAGACACTCACCAAAACAACCCAGAGTCAAGGCTCATGATGAACCTAGTATTGGTGACATTGTACAGATAAAGGGTGAGTCAAGAAACAGAGAAAACTGGAAAGTAGGACAAATTGTTAAACTACTTAAGGGCGCAGACGGATTATGCAGAGTTGCAAAGGTGAAGATTGGTGATACTATATTTACAAGATCCATCGGACATCTGTATCCCTTGGAACTAGAGGAAAATGAAACACCAGGAAATCTATCTTGTAATAATATAGAAACCGAGACTAAGTCTAGAATGCACGGATCGGAAACTGAAGAAAACTTACATGCTCCAGCAATTGAGATAGATGAAGTGATAGATTTGCAGCCGGAGGTAGTTGCAAATGAGATTGCTGATAATATGGATGTAACAGACATAACTGAAGAGATGGTTCAAACCATGGAGGAGACAACTGAGAGCACAGACAATACAAAGGAAAATATAGATTCGGCAAATGATCAAAATGATGTAGATAATGATTCTGTTTCGAGAGATAATACAACAGAAGGACAGTCCAAAGAAGACAAGGAAAAACGAGGTGCTGCGGTCCGAGCTATGGCCAAGATTAGAGAATGGACGCGCCACCTGATGACCACATTACTTTAGCTTGCCTCGGCGGGTGTGTCGCGAAGGATCGCGAATTGTATATATTGTATATAGCAACATTATCTGATGATTCGTATTTCCGCCGTTTTCTATAGTAGTCTATGGTAAGCTACCCTTTTCTATCTGTTCATTGCACAGTTAAGTTTAAATGTGGTGTGGTGAGTGAGGTGCCCGGTATCCGAGCGGTCTGAAAGCTAAGTCTGAACAAGTATTGTCTAATAACTAACTTGCATGAGAATTGTCTAAGCAGCTAATTACTGAAAGTCTTATTGTGTTTGATCATAATAATTGTGTCAAAGCTAAGTTTCTCTTCGTAACTATTGTAGAGATGCTGCTGATGAAGAAATATGGTTGGTAACAGCTTGGAAGTATGCTTCATGAAATGTAACACGTGTTGTTAGCCTGTCCATGCAGGGATGTATGGACAGAGCGTTAAATACCCTTCTACGCTACGAGACACACTACTAAGGCTGTCTTATAGGCGGGGCATCTACACTCGGTAGTTGCCCTTGAAGACTGGGCCACGTCTCATGGGTTTACAAGGTCATGTCCGAGGGACTGACTATTCCGCTATGAGACACAATGTCAAGTAGCAACTACCTTGTAGGCTGGGGCGCACATTTCAGTTGTGCGCCTATCGAAGGTACGAGCCGTGACTTGACGTCAGGCGATGACGTAGGATCGTTGGGTTAGACCGTGTTGGGTTAGCCAACACGGCTAGGAAGCTTAGCCTTAACACTTTCAACGATAATCGATGACAATCTTGTAGTGGCTTCAACGCAGTTGAAGTCATAGTATCTAATCTTACAACAGGTGGTGAATATTATGGGGTGGCAGTACACTCATCACACCTCACGTGTTCACTGAGCTGGCGCCCGCGGCCCGAGTGACATGTGAACAGCAGAACAGTACGAACATCACAGGAGTTACCTTTAGGTGAGTTCACACAGAACACCATAACTTGGCCACCAATGTATAGACATTCATTATGATAGTTAATAAGCATATTGCTCTAAATAGGTCATTGACTTGAATCCTGGCACTTAAGTATCTTCTGTAGCGGTAGCATAAAATAAGCGAAGCAGATAAATATTCATACTATTACCTAATTACAAACCTGGTTATCATATATATATAAACTAGATATGTATCGTCATACATATGACCCATTAATACAACGCCTCCGCCACACCTGTCCCCCATTAGCTGCGAGACTCCCCTCCTTGCCTCATACAGGGCGGCTGCTTCCTGTATTCTTAGGTCGAGGGGAAGTATCCCGGTCAATACAAGAGCTGAGTTCAGGGAGACTGTTCGGTACGCATATATATTTTGGGTAAAGCCCCGCTGTACCGTATTAAGCTGTTTTTGCACGCAGATCTTGTTAGAAGCCGGAGCCCAGACACTTGCACCATAAATAATTATCGGCTCCACTACTGCTGTATATATGGTCCTTATTATTTCTGGGTGGAGACCCCAGCTTATTCGGGCCGTCCTTGCTAGCTGTTTATATAGTCCAAGCGCCTTTACACACTTGACCCTTTACATACTTGACCCACATGACTATTAAAAGTTAGCTTCTCGTCTATTGTTAGGCCGAGGATTTTTATTTCGCCTGTCATGCTAATGTTGATGCCACCCATGCTCAGTTGCGGCGCATCATATTTTAATTTACGTGTGAGCAACATCGCTTTGGTGTTATGTGGAGCAAAACGTAGTTTGTTTTTGATACCCCACTCCTGGACATAGGCGAGGGCGGCATTCGCCCGATGCTGAACGTCTGTTGCTGTGTCTCCATCAAATAGCAGGACCACGTCATCTGCAAATTCCTGACAAAAATTTCCCCTTTGTTCCAGGCCTTTCAGCAGTGGATCCAGCAGGAGGTTCCACAGGATTGGGCCACTAATCGATCCCTGAACACACCCTTTGCTCGTTGCTCTAGTTACTTCCTTGCCGGCATACCTGACCTTCACCCTCCTTTCTCGAAGATAACTGTCCATCATTCTCCTAAGATTTACTGGACAACTTTCTTCAGCCAAGCGGACTCTGATAGCTGGCCACCATGCACTGTCAAATGCTCCCTCTATATCTGGTGATACCATAGTTATTAGCTTCTTTTGTATCAGCTTTTCGCGTATGCTTTTCATCAGGTCATAGAGGGAGTCTTCCGTGCTTCTTTGAGGCATGAAGCCGTATTGGCGATTACTCAGCCTAGGGAGTATGTGCCATTTGACTCTGCCAATGAGCATCTTCTCCAGAATTTTACCCATCACTGGGAGTAGTCCAATTGGTCTATAGGATTTCGGCTCTGAGTAGTTCTGTTTTCCTGGTTTCCTTAATGCCACCACTGTTGCCTCTTTCCAGATTATAGGGAAGTGGCTTAGTGTTGAATATGAACTACTTCATTTTAAACAGTTTGATCGAAGTTTAGCTAGATCGAGTGATGATGATAAACAGAATTAGGGCCACAATGATATTGATATCATTATCATCAATGATCGGTCGCCGTGGCGCAGAGGTTAGTATCATTGACATGACTTCTGTGTCTCCGGGACCCTAGGTTCGAATCCCAGCAGGGGCAAACATTTGTGCGATGAGTGTAGATTTTTGTCCCGGGTCTTGGATGTTTGTGTGCTGTGATTGTGTGTGTCCATGCCTCCCGCGATACAGGGAATCCAAGAGCGGAGGACTGTGTAACGAAAAAAAAACTTCATCATCTCAGCCATAGGACGTACACAGCTGGACACATGCCTCCCCCATATAGGGGGGATTTGCCAATACTCGCCACGCTCAGCAGGCGGGTTGTGAGCGCGGTATATTTTGTGTCCCTCGGAAGGCGCTGCTGCCCATCTTCTGGTACGTGATCCCTTAGCCGACTCTTACGGCACCCGCGGGAAGAGATGGGGGAGTACTATTCTAAGCCTGTACCACCACGGCCTAACGCACCCTAAGGGTCTTCAATGTGATATTTTCTTGGGGAATCAATGTGAATTGTTCCGAAATTGGAGTGTAAATTTTATTATAGGGAGGTGTTATCAGTCATAAAATTAATAATTAAATGAAACATTAGAAAAGGAAATCCTATTTATAACATTCATAGGTAATAGGTACTTTGAGCCAATATACTTTACATATTTGTTCCGACTTTTATTTCAATTACAAGTGCTCAGTCATGAGATTCTCTGTTTGTAGCACACGCCTACAAAAATATATTAATCCATAAAATTACTACATATCATTTACCCCATAAAATGCTAAAAGATGTTTTATATCAGGATCCAAAAATATAATAGACTAATATACCGTACTCCTTTTGCCTGAACATTGCGCCAAAATTTAAAAAAAAAATGAGAACTGTCATGTTCTAGATTGCTCGGTCGAAAATAATGTTCGGTCATGTCCGTCTAAGTGCAGCTGTTTCTATGTTCGTAGGGTCTACAACATAGAAACAGCGGACAATGGAATACTATGCTAGTATGTATTCTATCTGATCTATGATACTATGGTCGTAGGAGCGCAGTACTCTATTTAGTTTGTGGATATTATAGTTAATCTGTGCTATAGTATTCATACACATTGTAGTCATAGATAAGTAACTATATTGTAGTACTGCGCATCCACCAGCAAAATTGAAAAAAGTCATCTATACATATTTCAATTTATGAAAAGAAGAAAGAGATATTCATAATATTTTCTTTGTGCTTTAATATTCCATGAAATGTTTCCTATTGGCATCAAATAAACGATCATGCGGTAATTTACAGCTAATATACATAGATTTGTTTCAGGTACATGTAGATTACAGTAACAATGTCGCCTAAAAAGCAGCCTAGCAGTTTGTTCAATCTCAGCGTTAGAAAAAGTATTTGTCTAATAAATTCTGCTTGCTATTTCATCGAGAAGCTTTATCCAGAAAGTAAATTTAATGAATGTGAGAGTGAGGCGTTAGCGTTGAAACGCTTCATGATGACAACACTTCCAGCAAGGTACATATCTAGCTTTTTATAGTATTATTTTGTCACTTCTAAATATATAGATCTTATGACAAAAGCATAGAAAGGTATTACGAATCCAGAAGGTTTTGAGCACTGCTCAATTAAATTATTAGTAGGTACCTCCCTCATCTTGTACTACATACTCCCCATCTTTGTGAAACTATCATTAGCATAGGCTGAATTTAGGAGCTAGAAAGATGTCTCTAACTCTCTCTAATGGTGGTTAACAATGAAGTCGTGTTTAATAAATTAAACTATTAAGACCATGGATGAAAAAGCATGGAAACAATACTATACCTTTAATGTATTACAGGCACTATTTGGAATACCGAGTAGCTAAACTAAGCACAAACTTCAGCTATCAGTTATAAAATGTAAGAGCAAGTGTATCCTACACTTGCTCATACGTTTACATTAGAAACAGACTACTAATGAACTGAAATTAACGAAATGTAATGAAATGAACTCAATTCAAATATATAACAAGAATTATTTTAACATATTCAGTTCTGCATACTATATCAATTGTGTTTTTATTGAATTGTTGTGATAAATGATACTTGGACCTCTGATTTAAAGATTTTTTTTCTGATATGACAAATTTATATTTCTATATGCAGTTATAATACATTAACTATTTCTTGTATTTTTCACAGGTTATTTGAGGTACTCTGTTTGGATCGTTCAAGTCAGCAGTTTCGTGGAGACCCTCGTGTTCAGCTTATGGTCCTCACTCACCCCAACATGACTGTTTTCAGAAAATGTGATGTCGATAACAGCATACCTCACCATTTCTGGGTTGACATGCTGTCAACCTTCAACCATTTAAAGGTTCTTGATTTGAAATTCATATGCTCTGATGAAATCCTTGAAGTCATCGGTGCAAACTGCCCTTTGCTTGAAGATATCAATATAGTTTCTAGAGTAGACATCTGCAAATCCCTTTTCAATGCATCAGTTTTGATTAGGAATGTCTCTGATGAAGGTCTGTTGTCGGTTGCCAAGTTACAAAACTTAAAAGTTCTGACCATGGATGCACCAAGGAACGAGAGAGTCAATAGGATAGGAAAGTGTGTCTCCCAAACAGGAATCATAAGACTTATTTGCAAGCTTCCTGAGCTCTATGAGCTTAGAATAGACAATTGTGATATTGGCTCAACATTGATCAGTAGTAAAATAGAGATTGGTCCATTAAGTCTTCAAAAAATCAACTGCCACTTTGCTTCTGGTGTTGGTATTAGGAAATTGTTAAAAATCTGTCCCTATCTAAAAGAGCTGTCAGTTACACATTTATCAGAGAATGATAAAGACGCAATCATGAACGAAATAACTGTCAGTGATGCAAACTTGATGCGTTTAGATTTATCTTTCTTCACGTTCACTCATGCAGTTCATGAAATGCTAGTAGTTAAAGGTCGGTTCTTGACACATTTTTCACTGTGGGAGATTGAACTTTCTTTGACTTTTGATGCAATATTATCCATTGGGTCTTGTTGTCCCAATTTAAACACTCTTTGTATTGGCACACAATCGCCTTCATTAAGCGTTCCAAGGTACTTCACCAAAGAAGATCACATATTCAGTCAGCTACAAATGTTGACTTTGGGAAATGGAAATTTCTGTATTGACAGTTTGTTGAGCTTCTTTGTGGATTGTACAAATAACTTAGAAAAGTTAGTGCTGAAATATCAAAGTAAGAAGAACATAGATGAATCTCTACTGAGGTTGTTAAGGAGAGGTTGCTTCACAAACATAAATTATCTTTGGTTCGATTGCACTTTAGAAGTATCAAAAGAAGTTGCATTGGAAGTAATAAAGCTGTGTGACAATCTACACACATTTACAATGGATTTCGGAGTGAATATGTCAGAATTTCAAAAGGTTATTGTTGATAATAATTTAGATTTGAAAATAGGTAGTTATTAGATTTGAATACATTATGTATTTGGTACACACTTTGGTAATACAATTTATTTTATCAGAACTGACTCGTTTTTCATGAACCTCATTACTGTCTACTGTCTGTCGAATTCATCTATACTAATCTTATAAAGAGGAAAGATTAAATTGTTATTTTTGTTTGCATTAAATAGGCTCCGAAACTACTGAACCGATTTGAAAAATTCTTTCACTGTTGGGAAGCTACACTATCACCGGTGACATACTCTATACTTAGAGTGGTAAATGATCTAAGAGTCTTTATTATATTTTCAAATAAATTAGGGATCCTCACTAAACCCAAATAGTATAATGAGAAGGGTGGTGATGTCCAAGTCTGAAACCACGAGAGTTAGAGAAAAGTCGTGAAAGAAGTCATGCCTTCGATTTAGAAAACAATATCTGCTTATTTATTTTTTTCAAAAATCTACTTTTGACAGAAATGGACCCGAATATTCGAACATATGTTCAAAGCGTGAAAGTATATCTAATTTGCTACAACAAGGGATAATTAAAACTTTATTAAGCAAAGTACCTACATCAGGTAGGGGTTGTACCTTGGGCACTTTTACACTTTTTCTGGCGGTCTTTGCTCACAGGTTTATTAAAAATCATCTGATTTTATTAGTGCATCGTACAGCAGAATACTTAACTAATCTTTACATATAGGTAATATGCACATTTGTCAAGTCTTATTCTTACAATTTCATTTTTTTTATAGATGAAAAAAAACTAGTCTAAGTAAAACGGGTTACCCTACATGGGGTTGCACCACAGGCATTACGCCAAGAAAATATAATAAAATACTTAGTATGACCTAGTTTTTAACTATCCTTGCTTAGTGTAATATGTTCCTAGTAGGTTTATTAGATACATTTTCGCAAAACGTACAATGTGTAATTACCACATTTTCCGAACAAGTCTCATATTTTCCTCGTTCAAAATACCTACCAACTTATGTTGATGTTTTGTTTTATTCCAGTGACACATTATACATTTATAACATTTTTTATTAATAAGTAATGCTTTACTAGTACTAGTAATTAGTTAGATTATCTATTTCTCTATGTTGAAATCATCTCTTATATTGGAGAATACCTACCAGCGTTCGCGTTCGCATGAACGCGAACCTTGGCGGCGCATGGCCGGCCAAGGAAGTGCACACCCCGGGATTTTAGTGAGTATGCCGCCCTTCTGGCGGAGACCCACGTAACCACCGTGCCCCGCGGGCTGGTGGTATCCATGAAGTATTTTCCCGGTCAAAAAAAAAGGGGGCTTGCAACCATACTAGATGTCTGGCAATGGATGATCATTTATAATGTGATTAAATATAAAAAAATGAAGTCTTTTACTATAGCGAAATTTAGGTACTATTTTATACACCTTTACTTTTATACCTGATTCCTGTCCAAGTAACCACAACCCAACTCCACACTCACTGATCGTTCTTACCTGTGTTGGGGACATGCTCTGGGAAATTTCACAGCTCTTATAAAATAACGAAGGTCTGGCCGTCGTGGGCTCTTGTTCTATAAACATTGTGGGATAGAAAGTAATATCTGGTAAAGTGAGTGAATTTAATAAATCAAAAAACGAACAGTAGGTTTCTGTAAATGTATCTCTAGTTTAATGTGTAAATCCGAATCATTTTAGCGCCTTGTCGCATGTCACTTGTCGGATCTAGATCAATTGGGAGTAAGAAAAAACAATTATTCTTATAAATTAGTTTATTGCTGATAACCTAATTACTTAGGCGCCTATAATATATGTACACAATAGTAATATTCAATAATGTACCAATATAATTTTATGATTCAAAATTATCGTAGTTCTGATTTTATGGAAATTAAGATCATAATTATAATATTAAACATTTTCTATTCGATTTTCTCCTTGAATAGATGTCGATGAGGAGTGCGGCCGCTAAGAGTAACCTTTCGACATCGCGTTTAACAATATTTGTCCCGGTCCAAAATAGAAGTCTTCACATCATACGGTAGCCATGTAAATGTATAACATAGGTTTAAATATGACCTACAACTACATATAAAATATGTTAAAAAATATAATTTAAATTTCTCTACAAAAGATCATTATGTTAACACCTTACTGTTCAATACATTCTATTGGTGGCTGGACATTAAAAACAGCGCAACTATTTTCTTTTTAATGGTACCTACTTATTATCGACTTATAGGGCCCTTTTTCGCTGGAGCTCTACGCTAGAAGGCCCCTGATGGTCGACAAACAAATTGTTTGAAATACAGCTCACGCGCGGACTATAGGTACAATGCTTTACTATGAAATTTGCTATTGGGTCAAATTCATAGTTTATTTGCGTAAGCAACACGACGATATATGGAACTTGTTTTTTGAAAACCAAATGGTAACCAAATATATTTATCTAAAATACTTAACATTTAAGTTTTAGCCAACTCACGAATCAAGGTCAAGATACGCGACACTTGTCAAGAAGATTCGAGTCATCTACGAGATGACTGACGATGATGATGAACGCGGGTTGCTGGCGGCGCCTCGTAGGAACTAGCTGATGTGATCGGTATAAAATATCGAAAAACAATGTGTACCCACCACTGAAAACTGCCCCAACGCATGGTTGTTTGGCGAACTATTTCGTTCGAAATATTTTATCTGTTAGCGAGTTAGCTAGTCATATTACTTATTGGACAATTTTAAATATCTTCAGCTTATTTTGTAGAAAGTGCTACATGTCTTGAAATCCGAATTTATTAGTGAAAATTCGACCGACTATAATCTTCCTTTATCAAAAATTCTCGCGCTAACGACAAGTGCACTCGAAGAGAGGAAATTAAAAAGTCTAAAAATATGATAAGTAAGATCTGTGCCCGTGGGTCCTCTATAAAGTTCATATTTGTAATATTTAAATCAACACGTATCAGGATTTGCCCCGCCCTCTCTCCCTGTAAACACCCGCGCGCCTCTGTAGTGTGATAATGTCATTGACACCAGATGTCACCCACTGTAAGTTAAGTTTAACAGAACGTCACAAAGTCACTTACCTACTTAGTATACTATGGAACAATATTTATCTATATGGAAGCACGTTACTGTGGTGTTAAAATTCAAAATTGGTCATTTCTTAAAACTCAATGTACATCTCAGATCTCCGCTTACTCATTATTGTTTGATGATTGATTGTTTGGTTACGTCTATACTCTCTACAAGTATTAGTAGTACCTGGATGAGTTTGCTCAGTTTCACTTAGTAAGTACAATTTATTTTCTTGGACTAACCTCAAGCCAAACAACCATTGGGTTAGTGTTGCTTAACAACGCCATCTATTGTCAAGTAGCTTTAGTGTTGCTGTGTCGGTAAAACAGTTTTAGTTGTATGTATTGCTTCCGGGCTGTTTGGCCGTGGTCTAAGTGATACTTGTGTTCCAGACGTTTCGTCGAC
This sequence comes from Apeira syringaria, assembly GCA_934044485.1. Taxonomy (NCBI): domain Eukaryota; kingdom Metazoa; phylum Arthropoda; class Insecta; order Lepidoptera; family Geometridae; genus Apeira; species Apeira syringaria. The sequence continues at coordinate 394,654 of OW203656.1, read as the reverse complement.
CACTGCGGTCGACATCTTCAGTGGTTCAGATCGGAGCCGCGCCAAGAGCGTAGAACTCTCCTTCGCGGCGTCTTCTCTGTTACTGAACAGAGCAAACAGCCCGGAAGCAATACATGCAACGCCGGCCGTGAAAGCCTTAGAGTTTACAGTTTTAGTTGTGTTTAAGTAGTATTCCTATTCTCCAAAAAGACGTCAGGAAGTGTCATATTCCAATGATATTGTATCAGTTTTTCATTGACCGAAAACATGGATAAAGCAGCGTTTGATGAAAACATGAAAATTTGTATGCAGTGGGTTTCGGTAGCGATAAATCTAGCTAGGGTTCATTTTTAGAACGTTGCTTTATCCATGTTTTCGGGCAATGAAAAACTCGAAATCGATATATATATATAAGAATTTCTCGTTTAAAGGTATTAGATAGATTTTCACTTAAACTCTTTGGCAAACAGTTGATAAATGGCATAGCATAACCATTTTTTTTAGTTTTCCAAAAATTATAAGAATAATATCAGCACAATAAATATATACAAACAAGGCATTAGTTATGCTTAGTGTCAATTTGTAGGAATATATTTTGACTTAAACATGCTACTACTGGAACATCTCATTGTTGGACTTATCATGTATCTTCATACCAATCACCACAGGTGTAAGTCAAGCCGCCGGGCCATGGAAAACTGCTAGCCCATATATATATAAATATTTAGCAATGATTTACAATTAAATTAATACCTACATATCTAAAATACTATTTCATAGCACTTATAAATGAAGCATATATGTTTAAAAATGAAGTGTATATTACTCCCACTGCTGGCTGATGGTATGGTTACAAGATTTAGTGGTTTATTTATCATGTAGTAGTATACCAAAGAGTACATTGTAAATATATTGAAGCGTCTATTTTTCTATTGAATTTACTACAACTATAACAACAACTTATTTGTATTCAGTTGCGAGTGTATTTACATGTAGTCAGCACCAACTTACGCGACGGTGTAGCATCGTCAACACAGTACGCTCCCACAGCCGGGAGATGAGTTCTCTTCCCAAAAAGATTTTTAGGCCCCACTGCTGCCGTGAATGAGCACACAGACTATTAGGCAGCACTATTTTGGAGGTTTCTTAAAGAACACATCACTTTTAAAAAAGAAAACATGATTTTCACACTGATACAAACATATCCACAGAAATATGACTAAATTGAATTTTTGATTCACAACGTCGCAATTCTGAAGATACTCATATTTCTGGTATCATCGAAAGCTTGGCGCTTTAAGAAATTACGTCGAAAACATTTTAAGTTCTCTCCATTAAGTTTGTAGTAATGAGACAAAATCTATATAGACCTCATTTTTTGATTGTACAGTCTAATTTGCTTCTTAAGACACATATTTGATAATGCTAGTAGATTTTGGTCAAACTTATTTTGAAATATTATAAGCTTGCGTTTGGCCACTGTCTCACCCGACGTTAAGTTCCGACGCGGTCTAACTCCCCTCTTTTGTGTGTGACCTGTGGGATAACATAATGTGCTGACCATGCTTGTCCCAGATAAAAAAGCTAACATCAACGCTTAATACTTTTTACATTAGACAGTCAGTTCATGAAATAACCTATTAGTACTAAAACACCTTTTAATTTAATATAATTATAGTGTTTTGCTAATAGTATCCAAATCCAGTTATTGTTCTTTAAATTATCTTAAACTTCGTGGTGTTCAGCACAATGTCAACGTTTTGACAACATTATAAAGTCCACCGGATAGCTTGAGTATCCCTTCTCACTGTGTGATTTTCTCCAGCACAATACTGAAATCAATCAGCCCGACCGTCTGCTAGCTCAGTATGAACACATTCTGGTCCTTGGGCTCGACGAGGACTGTCTCCTTGTCATTGTCCTTCTCGTCGTCATAGAACTCGTTCTTGGCTTCTACCATCTTATCAGCTTCTTCCGGAGTCACTTTCACATCCGGGTCAGGGTCGTCCTTTATCCGATACTCGTCCGGGAAGAAGTCACCTGTGCAAAACAAATATTAGTAAATATATGAGAGTATCCGGTTCATCATCATCTATGTAGCCACAGGTCTGATCGTCCTCTTGACCAACATGCCGCCAACTTGTCGGTATGCTACCTCTACAAAGAGGGAGAGGACGTGATGTGAATTTGGGCCAATGGGATACGTACACAGATTAGCAGCTCACGCAGGCTGCTCTATTTTAAAGTTTAAAAATATCGTGAATATTCCACACCCTATTTATAAAGATGTTTTTCCCACAAACTTCTTGTAAGCTCAAACAAACGGTTTCAATAGACCTTGGGAGGGGCATATCTCAGTCTCATTGTCATGTGACAAATACAAATCAACAATAGAATAATTCTATTGTTATCTCTTCTAAAGGCTAGAGATTTAAAGCATAGAAAAAGTGTACTTAACATATTTTTTTTTGTAAAGGGTAAAGTAACGAGCGCCTTTCATTCCAAATATGTATTTTTCTAAAATCTATTTTAGCAGATTTTTTTTCTTTCCTCTGTTATGCAATTGGATATTTAGTACAAAACTGTATTTGTTTGATCTTTGTATATCTTTACTAACCAAAAGTAGGTTACTTATTAACTTTTTTAACGTCTTTATGTGTAAAAATTGCCACATTCTCGACTCAGACTTAATGAAGATTTTTCGTAAATCCAATAATATTATAAACACTAAAGTTTGTATGAATGGTCATAGTATGCGTGTTTTTTTTGACGCGGATAGTACATTGTACTTTATAAAGTGGAAAAGTTAATTTATCCATCGGAATAACAGATACAGTCACAATGACAGCTGAACAAGTACTAGTGCATACGGAAATAATGTTCAGTGAAGTAGCGCGACCTACTACCTACAAGGCGATAGCTTGCGGAGGTGGCCTGTCACGATGCGACGCGCACTAAAAATCTATTCAAAATGCTCCTTATCTCATTTCATGTATAGGCTTTTTTAATTGGGAACAGGAATGCTGGCGTTTGACCTCTATCTCACCTGATGTTAAATGACGATGCGGTCTACGATGGAGCACGCTAGCCTAGAAGATACCTATTCACTCGTGACTTGAAGATACCCAGGTTGTATTTATGCGGAAACACAGATCTAGGCAATGAATTCCATTCGTTAGCTGTACGCACTATGAATGTGGAAGCAAAACGCTTCGTGCGACAAGTTGGAACGTTTACCATGTATGGATGTCGCATTGCCGTTCGTCTGGTCGTCCTTAGATGGATAGTTCGTGATGAATACTAATAGATAGTTCACTTTTCCAAGTTGAAAATAGACTATTATTGTCATATACATATAGTAATAAGCCGTGTACATGTGTAGAGTGGAGTAGAGCGTAGAGCGGAGTCGTACCGGGCACGTGCGTCATCTGCACGGCGGGCGAGTGGTGGCACATCTTGAGGTTGTCGTACACGTGCTTGGTGATCGCCTCCAGGTACTGCTTGCTGTTCGCGTTGTTCGAGCTGGAACAGATCACGGTGATCACGGGCCGCTTCACTTTACTGCACGTCGCTCTTTTAGCGACTCGCGCTAGTATTCCTTCAAAAGTTTGAGCACGAGTCCCGCCCAGCGTACAGCGTCATTACACAAACCAGTAAAATATTCTTAAAATATGTACACTAAACACGAGCGTCAATGAAATATTAAGATCCCACTAATATTATAAAAGTTAGTTTCGATGAATGGATGGATGTTGATTCCTCTTTCACGCAATAAGAGACTACTGAAAGGATTTGGATGAAATTTGGTATGGATAGGTTAGACCCTGGAATGACACATAGACTACTTTAATCTCGAAAATAGTTGTTGTTCCCGTAGGATACACAAATAATTCAAAAACCTATGTTACTCCCTCGCAATCAAACGGTCGTACCGATTTCGATTAAATTTGGTATAGGGATATGTGAGTCCCTAAAATTACACTTAGGCTCCTTTTATCCCGAAAAGTATAGAGTTCCCGCGGGATAATTGAGATAACGTGAAAACAGTAATCCACGCAGGTGAAACCGCGGGCCGCTACAAGTAAAATATAATAATAATATGATGTGCCATGTAATTTGTTTTTATTAAATTTCGAATGTTAAGAATATCCTTAAAAAAACCTCATCTACGCTAGCTTGAATCTATTGTTGTGGAAGATGGTAGAATGTTTATTTTTAAGTAGTTTGTACAGATGAGTGTACTCGACTACATTTCGTCTATGTATAATATAGCTGGTTTACCAGTTAGACAATAGAGGTCGATTATATCAATCGACCTCTATTGTCTAACTGGTAAACCAGCTACGCTAATAAAGTTCATCGTCATGTTTGGAATAAGTTCAATTTTGTTATGAAAAACTCGTGTAAATGTTCTAAGTTTTTTGGTCAGGTTTAAATGAATAAATAAATGTGTTTTCCTTCTGATATTAAATTATGAACGGATGGTTATATAGCCATATTTGGCACACGCAGAAACACATTATCGACCTTTGTTTTCGTTTTTCTTTTAATATTCGAGCAATGTGATGTATCGGCCGTAGGGAAAAGATCTTTATTATAACTGGAATAAAAAAATATTACACACTATCTACGTGACAGTCGATAGCTCATCTCAATAATAGTGAAATGACTGCGAGTGACGATAAATAACACCCTTATAACTGAAACACATGACACTCGCATAGTTCCAAGAGTTGCCAAGTTTACTTGTTACACGTCGACCGACATTATATATATGTCACTTTCGAAGCCGACATTTACAATTCACATGACACTCGACGTACTACGGTCGGTAGTGTAGAGTAGTGTAGTGTAGTGTAGCGACCTGTTGACGTCGGGATGCAGCGTGAAGTCGGGCGCGAAGAACTCGAGGTACTCGGTGTAGGGCAGCTCGTTGGAGATGTTGTCGTCCACCAGCAGTGCCGTCTCGTACGTCCAGCAGCGCGCCACGTTGCGCAGCGTGTACCTGCCGCAGATAGTCACAACTCCTGAACACGGCGTCGACACGATTGAGACGCGCTCCGCTCGCGATACACATTTCACAACATGGCTTTTACAGTACGAGTATATATATAACCCTCCGCAATCGAAATCTCTCGGGCTTAAGAATCAGAACTGAATTTATATTCCCCTGCCTTTTTTAGGAAGTGATAGCTACAAACGTAATGCACAGTTATAGTTACCCTCCGCCCCCGACGACGAGCGTGGGCACGTTGAGGTTCTTGACGAACTGGACGCACTCCCCGTGGCCGCGCGTGGACAAGGAGAAGCAGCCGAGGCGGTCCCCGGCCAGCGAGTCGGCGCCGCACTGCAGCACGATGGCGGTGGGCCGGTAGAACTCCATCACGCTCTGGATCGTGGGCTTGAACACCTGCCGCGCCGCCCGGAACGACATCCATAACTCAACTGCTTAAACTACTTTATTGGTCTTATTGTAGAAAAACTGCATTGCAAACCTCCTTGGTCCAGCTGAAGTAGTATATTAATGATAAAAAAGTTAACATTGCGATACACTCGTCATAGAATAGCTGTATCGAAATGTTAACTTTTTAAATTTATTTCGATATATCGGAAGTCTGTCATTCAAGTTCTGTTTTTGATTTTTTGATCTTTATATTTCAGTATGAGATTAGTTAAAGATCATTTACGACACAATTATTGTGCCTATGAGCTAATCACCTTGCAATTGCTGTTCTGTATATAGTTGTCATCAAGTTGATAATTGACAAATTTAAAAGTATAATAATATCTGCATACATCATTAGTTGCATATGAACACTATTAGCAATTATTGTTGTATGTATGTAAGCATTGTTGAACTCACTATTGAGTGAGGTGTTATAGGATTACAAAATATTTCTTAAATTTTCTGATTACTATTTCTTAATGACTTATTTTATTTTTATTATAGCTATAGATATATAGCATTAATTGGTAGTTTATTAACCGACTTAGAGGTTACTCAATCGACCGATTGATTTTATCTGTTAAACTCTCTGGTTAGGTGAGAGGGAAAGACTAACCTGCACATAACTCAAGTCATCGATTCCTTCCTTCAGCGGGACATTGACAGAGTAATACCGCCCACTCTCCGCTCCGATCTCGTACATGTCCCCAGTCCCCGGGAAGAAGTAGTTCCCGTACTTGTGGAAGGAGACCGTCATCACACGGTCGGTCAGGTAAAAGGCTTCCTGGACTCCATCCCCGTGGTGCACGTCTATGTCTATGTAGAGGACGCGGGGGTGGTACTTGAGCAGCTCAAGGATTGCTATTACTATATCATTTACATAGCAAAAGCCTGCAAAGATAAAATTATTTTAAGCATCAAACATAGTAGTCGACACACGCGCAATCTTCCGAAAGAACATGAACAATGATTGTGAAGCACTAATAGACATATTCTAACTATGCTGAGTATATATTTTTAGATATGTAAATAACAATAAAGTACAATATCTACAAGTACACCTGCAAATGCTTATTTAAAAAAACTTTAAAATCATTTCATATTTCTAATGAAATTTCTAAGACTAACTACTAATTCTAAAAAATATTCGATACCACATGCAACTCCTACGTAGGGAGCCAAACAGGTACTTTGAGAAGTGGGAGTTCTAGTGCGGCACAGCACTTTTGATTGGCTTTGACCACTGTATTTTACATAGTAAAGCATCATCTATGTATGAGTGATCTTAGAGTGTGTACACCATTCTATGAATGCATATTACCCCCATAGAGTTTACATGAATTCCAAGCATGCTTATATTCAAAATTAGTAAGCTTAATGAGAGCTGGAGGAGATGAGCTACTTTCCAGTTTATAAAAAATAGAGAGAATCAAAACTTACCAGAAGGTTCAAACTTCTTAGCATGATGCAGACCTCCAGACCAGTTGATGGCTATATCGCAGGCATTGTTATTCAACTTCATTGCTCCCTCTAAAGATGCTCCCGTGTACATGGAGCAGAAGTCAAACAGACCCTCGAACACAGGGCAATCATCTCCCACATTGTAGTGGAGTAAGTCTTTCGAATAACCTGCATTAATTCACCCATTTTAAAATCATTATCAATTATTAATAGATGCACTCATGAAAATATTATAATTACAAGAAATATGACATGGTGATTTAAAATAGAGACGCTTTGTAGATATGTCTTGGGTGATGAAATATATAGAAAGTAATTACAACAAAAATGGACAAACAATCAAGTCAAACTCCAACTCTTAACTGATGCACAACACTGAGCATCACAAACAGTCAGTATACAGCCTGTGGATCTAAATTCGGATTTCGGATTGTAGGGCTTTACCCAGCCGAGGTTAGGATTCTCATTATTATTGAGCACAGGGAAAAGGGGACCTTGATTGTGTTCTATTGTCTGATGAAATGATTGACACACAGCTGAAATATCGAGAAAATATTTTTTTTTACACAGAATAAACTAAGATGCTTTTTGGAGGGGAGTTTAAGCCAAAACATATTCACTCATTAAATTATATTTATAGCAGGGCTCTTTAAGAACCTTCCCTCCTTCATATCCCCTTAATCTTCCTAACTCACCCAATGATTGCAGTCAGCAGAATAGTATTAGTTGTGATTTACTCACTTTGTATGTTCTGTGGGGTGACATTCTGGAGAAATTCTATGTAGTCCTCACTATGAAACCTACACATATCATGTGCGCTCGCTCTGTAAGGTTTGTAAATTTGCATCTTCTTGTGAAGCCCATAGTTGAGCACCAAACTATGCGTTACGGCGAGACGGTGTGGTTTCATAGGATGCCCAGGGCCGTAATGGAAGTTACCAACGTCGGCATTGTAGAAATACGCAACACGTTGCTGCGTCATATTGAAACAAACACGTACTCCTTCAAAATGTAAATAATGCCGAGGACAACCGCAATAACAATCAAGTGTTTAGTAAGGCGGACGTCGTTTAGCATGCTTATTTTACGCCATTATGAGGATGACAACAAACTATTTTGTTTGATAACAGCAAACTACCCATATACAATTTACCTGTACAAACTACACACTTTTTGAACACACCATTTTACAAAACTCATTCATTTCTATTTCGCTTTCTAATCAGTGATTTCTATTTAATCATTTCAAAAGACATTATTTTTCTTCTTCTACAAATAATTTTCTTTTGATTTGACATTGATTTTTTAAATATTTTTTAGTGTAGTGTTGCCGCCTCATAAATAACTGTTTTTTTTCATGATATTACGGCTTTGGATACTAGTCTTTTAGCGAAAACTTAATAAGATAAATATATTTTAGCACAGACACACATTTTAATACTGTATTCTCAAATGCTGCCGCTTACAAAAAAAATTCAAAATATGGTCGCTTCCATTTATGTTCTATTGTGACCAAATTGCTACTCACTGAATCATCAAAATCAGTTCACACAGTCGAAAGTTCTGGGACCTTAGTATCAGCTTTGTAAAATCCATTCAAGTTCCAAGCAGTTCTAAAACCTGGCTTAAACATGCCAGAGACAACAATAACCGTTCACCATTGAGGATATCAATATTCAAACCGTTCACCTAAAGGAGCGTGATGCCGTGGTGATGGTATGACTTTACACTACGCGGTTCAAGCCAGGTTTTAAAACTGCTCGGAACTTAAATGGATTTTACAAAGCTGATAGTAAGGCCCCTGAAGGCATACACGATTAAATTGTGTATGCAAATATTCTTATAATATTATTTCAATATTTAGTCATTTTCTTTTTAGCTAGGAATATCTCATGACGCCGTGGGTGTCATAAGAGTCGACTAAGGCATCACGTACCAGAAGGATTTGGAGCAGCCCCTTCTGAGGGTCATATTTTTACACTGCGCTCGCCAACCCGGCTGACAAGCGTGGCGAGTATTGGCAAACTCCCCCTATAATTGACAAAAATGACCAGTCCCCGGCCGCTCCGCTAATCGCTCTGGTAGCAGCCAGTGTAACGGTAGAGCAGGGGGTGCTAAGAATCCCCCCCAGATGCACGGCTACCACTCTCTCAACAAACGACCTCTGGCCCTGGTAACACACAACGTAACAACTTTGTTGGTAGATATGTATTAAGGTTATTATTTGTCCGAGATTTAACAGCGCAAAGGGTGATATCTATTAAATATTGTCAAACTACCTTTATACCTGCAGACATGTTAACAAAGGGAGTTGCTAAAAAGAACCACCAGTTCTGTCTAAAATATTGTGGATTAAGTGGGGGTGTTCAGATATAGGATCCGCCTAGCATGTTGTTAATGCAATAAACCATAAAACTCTTAAGATAAGGGTAAGGTACCTTCGTTTGATACGATATCAACTATAATGTTAGTTACCACACCACTACTGGCTATGTCGAGACCTCCGATTTAAAAGCAACGGAGCCGAAGTTGGAACCGGAAGTGTAGTGTAGAAAGTTCCGAAATATCGGAGTCGGAGTCGAAGCTCCGTAGCATCCCTAGTTAGCTTTACTCGATCAACAACCAAGTTGCCGTGACGAAAACCGTCAACTTGTATGACATGTATTCCCACGTGATGTACCATAATCAAAGTGGTGATTTGGCTATGGTAAAAAAATAGGTTACTTTTTTGCTCTATGTAGCCGTGTGTACCACAGAGTACATTTATATGTACTGCCGTAGGTTTCCATGTAATCTGTGATGTACTGAATGTCTTTTAGGTCTATCAGAAACTAGAAAAAATACTCATTTGTTGTCTCTCATTCTTCTTTTACCCTCATACCGGCTTGTAATAAATGTTGAGGTTATGATTGTGGTGGATCAGGTTATGAGTGTTTAAGTGCGATATTATTGAAGAATTGAAGGTATAATTCATGTACTCTTATTACTTTTTCCATACTTCTCGTAAGTGAACACAATATCAGTCAGACAGAACTTACTTTTCACGAAAACTGTCCTTATCGGCCTTATCGCAAAGTGTACTCTAAACATTGGTCAGAAAGCGCTATATTTCATGTCATAGAATGTACGTATATAAGTTAAGTAGAGGTTCGGTCGCTATCATATCTTACATAATAATAAGATTATTAATGCCGAAGGTCTAAACTCTGGTTAAATACTCATTATATTTCTTTGAAATCCCATTGTAAAGCCAAGAAAAAGAACTTTATTAAATACCTTGCCTTTTAAATGCTTAAATTATGATAGCCTATTTATATTACTCTATTAGTATCAACATTAAACAATGTCACCATATCTTTCATAAACCGGTTCACATCTGCACTTTTGCTATACCCTTATAGGGTTATATGTACAGCTAAGATATACTTTTAAGACACCTAAATGTATGAACACATGATTGCAATAAATATATTTAGTATTGACAAACACAAGTTACAAACCACCACATATTTACATAAAATACTTTATATTCCACTTCCTCTGTTATGCTCAGACTTTGATGATAAACATGTAGCCTGTGGTGGTACCGCCTTAGAATTGTACCCCCCCCCATCTCTTCCTTGTGTTGGGTGCCATAAGAGTCGGCTAAGGGATCACATACCAGAAGGTGGGCAGCAGCACCTTCTGAGGGTCACGAAAAATACTGTGCTCGCCAATCTGTTGGGGTCCAATGGATTTCTATAATTTCTTTCTATTGATAAAACCAGACAAAATAACCTGCTCTGGTATTCATGACAATAATGTAAAAAAACAGTGTACCAGCGAGTCACTGCCATTAATAATCACTTGATGAGTCGTTCTATAAATTCTTTCGATAACATAAGCTGAGGCCATGAAACGCAGTGTTGGAACTTAGGATAGAAAAACACGATCGAAATCCATGCATTTCTTTGAAGTTCATGTCAGGTCTAAAAGATACACTCCATTATGAGTTCAATTCCAAACTAACTTTATTTAACTCCTTCATTTACAATGAATTATATAACAATAATTAGAAGTCTACCCGCAAATACATAACAAGGTCAAACAATCCAAATTCACATTAGAAATTATGATAGGGAACCCCATGTCGGTCCCATAAAAAAAAAGCTACAACTTCAGTAGTGCCACTTCCCACTCCACCAGCCAAGCCATATTTTGTTCTATCGAGCACAATTTCACCTAACTGCTTAAATGGGCATTAAAACCTGGGCCTATTTTGGTCAAATGAAGTGATCAAACGCCGCATATCAGCAGTTAGAGCAATGAAGTGAGCTAACGCACACCATATAGTGCTGTCGGCACTTGCACTGTACAAGAAAGAATTGTTTTTTATTTCTCACACAAACTCCCGATTCCCTGTGTCGCGAGAGGCATGGATACAAAATCGAAACACAAATCATCCGGACTCGAGACAAACACCTACACTAATGAGTGTAGGTGTTTGTCCCGAGTCCGGATTTAATTCCGCATTAAGTCCGCATATAATTGTTTGCCCCTGTCGCGATTCGAACCCAGAGTCTTCGGGGACCTGAAGTCACGCCACTGATGACTGAAACACGGTGACCGTCATCATCTTGTGCTTACAATTTGTATGGTACCCTCACAATCGCTCATATTAAACTAACACACAAAGTCGCGACCATAGATTTTCTTTCCGGTAGTTAATGTTTCAATCCTAGGATCCAGGAAACTATTATTTAAAGCTCTGTTATAAAACGGGTAGTTACAACATATATATGTTCGTTGAATATTGTGAGGTTTTGGAACCGGCAGTATCAACGGGCAGATGAATTTTTTGTCTTTAGAAATCTGGCATTTGGAATACCACTCGACTTGGCATTAAAAGTTAACATCAATCAAATACATCCAAAAAGGAACACAACATAATGGGTGCTCATGGGTGATCCTGCAGTGTACATGAGTACATAAAGCTAATATTTTCCCGACAAATGTTGGATGTATAAAAAATGTAAATCACATTAGTTTGCACGAAAATGTATGTATCCCTATCCTACCTCGATAGCCAAGAGAAGACAATAACGAGATAGTATAGTGCTCGACAACTAACTTTCCTATTGGCATTGTCCAATCACAAACATAACTCTTCAATTAAAACACTTTCATTTATAACTGTACACAATTGAATGCAACCGGTCGCGGCCACCATCGTTATATACGTCCTGTCACTCGATCCGTCCCGTCGCTCGCTCAGTTTATCGCCAGCGTGCACCGAGAGCGCTATCGATCACACGATTTGCTTCTTGATTGATACAATGGGTCGAATATTGAGATGTTTGATTGTTTTGTTAATAGCAGACAGCACTATGGTCAATTTTAGGGTGTTTGCGAGAAAGATGGCCACCGTCGCGAAGTCGTTCGAAGCTCACCAGGTGGTCCCCGAAGTCGTGTCCAAGGCGCCTTCTGCTCTTATTCAGGTGAGTTATTTTATTATTTTGTAGATAACTCCACGGATGAAACGCCCGAGAGACATGTTGACCGCTCGACTGCTAGTAGCGACGATTTGGGCGTTTTCGCCTTTATCGGGGAGCTCCTAAACCATGTTACGGGTTCCGAAATGGCTTTCACAATCATGTCCATAGTTTTCTAGGAAGCTTTTTAAGTATTTATGTAGTATATTCTAATTTAAAATTGGTAACTACATATATGCAGGATTTATGTTTTTTTATATATTATTATAGACTTGAAGTATGGCCGTTGCTGCCTGTGCACTATTATGCATGCATTTGTTCAACTGTATCATAATAAGGGTTCTTAACATACGAGTTTTAATCACAAAAACTAACCGTTGGCGAGTTTTTTGTAGCATTACACGAGTGTTTTAAGAACAAATTATGTACAGTTTCATACACTACTTTATCTAATCTCATAAAATAGATAATGAAATTTGCGTAAAATCACAGCATATGTTTGCATTTATTTGTAAACGTTTAGCGCCAAAATCAAAATCAGGCAGGAAAACTTAAATATGTAAATGCAGTTGAAATGAGAGCTCTGTGAAGTATAATTGAAGTGAAGCTGAGTGGCAGGGTAAAGAATAGTGTGATAAGGGAACGTTGTGGTGTAAACGAAGATGTAGTGACCAAGATTGAGGAAAGTATGGTCAGATTTTTTGCTTCAGGGTGAAGCGAATGAGAAATCACATCGAGGTAGTTCTAAGAAAGGGCCAGGTCCAGAGTACTAGAGTCTGAACCGACGCTCTTGTATGAAGGTCTGATGAGCGTCGATGAAGCGAAAGAAGTGTCTCGGGATCGTAGCAATCGGAAGACTGTGTTCTCTACCTACCCCTACGGGTAAGAGGCGTGATATACGTATGTATAAATAAATTCTATATAACAATCAAATTGATGGTAACCTCAAACGTTGTTTTCAAAACACCGAAGAAATTTAATAACTTTGCATTACCAAATTTGAAAATATTATATCAAGTTAATAAAGCTTGAAGTTATTATGAATACATGTTTTTAATTGAATTATGTTCATGATTTAGTCATTAAAACGCGAAATTATTTGAACGGACATTTCACGAATACGAGAATTAGCATTTTTATCGGGTTGAATACCCCGTGTGTCGTATATGTTTTTGTTATTTGATATTTAATTTATGCAACAACGAAACAAGTATCATAGGTATATGTTATATTATATAATACATGTAAATATAATTAGTAAACATGGCATCTGCGCCCAAATATCGAGTGGCCACAAATAAAACACGTAGGGTCAACGTTTAAAGAACACGTTATCTGTGACCCTGTCACAGTGTTGTCATGACCTTATGTTATGGAGCTTGTTGAAATATTGAACGATGAAAGATTGCATGGCACCAGCTATACATATATAACAAAGTTTCTGCCTCACTAACAAACTCAAACGCCTATTTGTTTATACATAAATATGCCTCATTGTTGACCATGAGTTTTTAACATGTGATAAATATAATTTAAAAAAACGAGTTCTGCTGGCGCTGTATTTTTAATTACCTTCCTTCTGATGTATGGTATAGTGAGTAGTATTATTGCGATAATTATTTGATTACGATGTGTGCACACCGCGGCGTCGCGACAACCATAATTAGGTTCGACGCTTGTTGCTTCTCTCAATTAGAGCTCAATAATAATACTACTTGAAATAACTATCCAGCTGCAAGGTCCTATCGTATAATAATAATTCAGACTGATCACAACCCCGTGACCGCAGAGCCATGGCAGTTCTCGACCAGGAGCAGTTTTGTACATGTCATCACTATCCCATCGTGAGGTTTTCTGGAAGAGATCGCAGGTCAATAGTTATCATAAGTTGCGTATTTTATGTATATAATAATGTATTGCATTGCACACTCTCGAGACAAATCGGCATGAGCGCTAAAATAAAAATAGTAGAATTCCCAAGCCATAGGAGTTGGGCTCGTATTACACTGTAAAACATTTTATAAAACATATTTTGTAAAATATAGGTTCCATCTGTCGTAAAGTATTTGAAGAATGGTTCTTTTATAAAAGACGTATGGCTAGAGTTTAAACTACGTAAAATATACATGTAAATTGTCATTGTTGATCAAATATTGGTTTAGTTTGGTTATATACTTAAGAGTATTAAAACGTCATTGAAACTGTTGGTCTAGAACTTGTAATTAACATTATAATGGACGATGTAGCATTCTATGCTTGTTTAAGTACATTGAGTGCTATAATATTGACTGCTTTATGGAAGAAAAGGCAATGTCGCCGCCGCAAGCGTGTTTGGGTTAAACCATGGATTGCAAGGCGTGGCGTTAAAGGGATTCATCAAAACCTAATAAAAGAATTATTAAGTGAAGACAAGGAAAGCTATATTAACTATATGAGAATGGACAATAATACTTTTGCATATGTTTCATCAAAAGTGACGCCCTTTATAAAAAGGCAAGACACTCACTTAAGAAATTCAATTAGTGTCGAAGATCGTCTCATGGTCACCCTGAGATTTTTAGCAACCGGAGAGAGCTACAAAATCTGTCTAATATCTCAAATTCAGTGCTTCCTTCAGCAATTGTATAAAATGTAATGCAACCTATTAAATTTGATAAAAGAAATTTTATAAAAGAAATGCTTTATAAAATATGGCCTATTACATTATCAAAGATCTTTGTCAAATAACTTTTATAAAATATGTTTTATAAAATGTTTTACAGTGTAATACGGGCCTTGGGAAGTTATGTTATTCCGGCCGTCCGATTGACGGCTAACACTCCTTACCCCATCTCAAATGACGCGGCCACACATCAAACCCCACTTTGAGCTCCAACTTTTGATTGCTGTCAAATCACAGCATTGTTGTATGCTGCGATATTACGAGTATTCCTTCCGGACTAGATTACCCACCACCCTCCAATTTAAAAACCGTCACCAATTACTAGTCTCGGTCTCGCGTTATAAAACCTTCGACCATATCGCCGCTGACTCAATAGAGACCGTGCTGAAACAATAGAACGATCAAGACAACAAAAAAGCCAGTCAATTGCATGTCGGACTCATGCTCCGAGGGTTCCATACAAGGATTAACTGAAGAATGCCGTTCGAAAACTTTTGCATCCATACATCGACATAATGACGGCTAATAAGTGTGCAATCGCAAAAAAAATATTTGTAATTTAAGTTCCACAGATTTATGGGTCTCGGGTTTTTTACCTTTACTTGTGCCTCATTGCCATCTTTCATGATTCTAAGTTAATGTAAAATAAAAATATTGTTTTGACTCTTTTGCGGTGAATGAGGCACGAGGGAGCATAAAATGCAGCATTTTTCAATTGCGTTCACTTAGAAGTTAGGTTTTTTCCCTTTTTAGTACTACACTCACTTACACACAGATCGACATGCGTTTCTTAGAAAAAGGTTCTAGACAGACGAACAACGAAGAGATCCTAAAAAGATTCCGTTTATTCCTTGTGGCTGCGGAACTCTTAAAATAATGAAATAAAAGTTTGTTTTCGTACTTATTTAATTTACTGGATCCTTCAACCGGTGCAATTAATTCAACCGAGCGGTTATAATCGTATCCTTCTTAGCCTTCCTGTCACGTAATAACTATAATAGAACATCTAAATTATTGTTCATTACTGTATATATTATGTGAACTATAACTAACACAATGGTTGATGACTTGAAAGGATTCGATCCAAAGAACCTCCGGCGTATCGAAGGTTTCAAAACACGAAACGCTAAAAACTTTACCCATGAGTAAAACACAACAATGTTCTCCACACTGGAAAGGATTCTTTCATACTTTTCACAGGCTTCTTTCGATTGCGCTCTTCTTTGATTAGTCCGCGAATTAACATTAGCTTTGTCAGGTGCGTTCTCAAATCTTAAAATCCTTTTACTCCCTTGTAAATAAAATAGATTATTTCTGTCTGAGATCGACGAGCAAAACTACCGATCGATAGGTACTGTGTTGTAAAGTTTTTATTTTGTAATGTTAGCCACTGAGTCGAAGATGATTCCATTTAACTCATATTATTAAAATAAAGATTTTCATATTTATATATAAACTCAGCTATACATTAAACGACGTGTTTGTTACGATCTATAGGTTGATATATAATCGTTTTACGGTTGGTCTATTTTTTCGCAATTCCAGAAAAAACAATATTTAAAATAATTATTGTGGCATTATGGCGGGCAGCAGAATATATCTAGTGCCACAATAGCGCAACACTTTTTGTAACGTGTCGGCATGCGTGTAGCCAAGGGTGCCGGCAGCAGGGTGCATGGGGGTGCACTAGCACCCCCCTGTCTGAAAAACTATATAACATATTTTATTAATTAATATTAAGTTACCGTTTAAATAAAATCTGAAGGCACCTAAGTGGCTCAGTCCAAGTTTGTACGTAACCTTGTTAATAAGTCGGTACCCTCGCGCCCGTCGTCGTCGAAGCGAATGGTGTAGGGCATGGATGCACAGACTTATTAAGACTAGGGGCCACTCGGGCAAATTATGAACTGATGGTGGGCCACCAGAAGTATAGGTAATTAAAGACAATGAAAAATTGATAATAATGTATTCAAATTGAAAAAGAATTTATTAATTTGAAGCGTGGCACTGCATAGTGCTTACAATCTTTTTTATATTTGGCTCAAATTTACTTGTAGCAACACGTAAAACTGCTTCCAAACTTTCATTTGCAAGGCGGTTTCGATTTTTTGTTTTATTATTATTTAGGATTGAAAAGGTTTGTTCACATATATAGGTAGAACCAAATAAGCTTGCACATTTCAGAGCGTTTATGCGCAACTCTTTGTACGTATTTTTATCAATGCAGCGGTAAAAGTTCAGCAAGTCTCCTTCGTTGAATTTGTTGCGTAAATCTTGGTCGTTCTGAATGTCGATAATTTCTAACTGCATTAACTCTGGCGCATTTTCAACTGAAATCGTGAAAGGATTGCTAAATATGTCCAACAGAGGTTTCACTGTTTTAAACTCCGAAAATCTGTCTTGAAAAGATTGAATCAAAATATCTAGCTTTTTTACATAACTGAAATTAATAGCAGTTTTTTTGAATTTTTCAGCCATTTTCTTATAATTCGGAAAATGATTGTAATTTCCAGAATTCAATTGCGATCTGAAAAGTGTCAGCTTGCATTGAAAGGATGATACATGTGCGTAGAGCTGGGATATCAGTTGATTTTTGCCTTGAAGCCGTGTGTTCAAGACATTCAAATGATTTGTAATGTCAACTAAAAAAGCCAAATCACACAACCAATCAGGACTTTTAAGTTCCGGGACGTCCCTTTGCTTTTCCGCCAGAAAAATATCAATTTCTTCTATTAAATTTAAAAATCGTTCCAGTGTCAATCCACGACTTAGCCACCTTACTTCTGTATAATACAGTAAATCTCCATGTTCGCATTCAATGTCATCAAGGAATTGTTTGAATTGCCTGTGATTGAGTCCTCGTGATTTTATGAAATTCACAGTCGAAACTACCACTTTCATGACATTTTCAAATTCAATTTTTTTAGAACAGAGGGCTTCTTGGTGTATAATGCAGTGAAACTGCATGAGATCTTCAGCGTTTAAGTTTTTTTCTTGCAAATGCTTTTTCAACAAAGTAACTAGCCCAGAATTGACACCAATCATCGAAGGAGCACCGTCAGTCGAAACTCCCGATAATTTCGATAAGTCCAAATCAGTTTTTGAACACTCGTCCAAAAGTACATTGAGTATATCAACTCCTCTGGTTTGACCTTTCAATGAACACATTCCTAATAACTCTTCGAAGACTTCAAAATCTTGAGTAACACCTCGTATGAATATAAGAAGTTGAGCTGTGGAACTAATATCAGTGGATTCGTCGAGTGCTAATGAAAAAAAATCAATTATCTTAGTTTTTTCATTTAATTGTTCCGCAATATTATCTGACAAAGACATAATTCGTCTTTGGATGGTCATACGATTCAGTTGAATTTTCTCAAACTTTTTTGCTGCTTCTGGACACATTTTCTTAGCGGCAATTTCTATGCATTCTTTTACAAAATCCCCATCATTGAAGGGGCGACTCCGCTTTGCTATCATTCGAGAAATTTCATAACTAACTTCTGTAGCTGTTTCTGTATCTTGAATGGGTTTTGTAAACATAGCTTGTTGACCAATAAGCTCCCGTTTTAAAGACAAAACTTTTTGCTTTCTTAATTCGCCTGTAAACTTCGTAAAAGTAGGATGCTGCGTTTCATAGTGCCTTTTTACATTATATTCCTTTGCAATCGCAACAGAATTCTTGCAAATTAAACAAACGACTTTGTTATGCGACCATACAAAAAAGTATTTCTCAGTCCAAATTTCTTGAAACTGCCGATTTTCATCTTTAACCTTACGTTTTTTACTAGTTCCTGGCATGTCCATGTTGCGTTTTAATCCTGACTAGGATTACCACAGCACCTAAAACCAATTACTAGGCATGAGTTCGATATATCAAAACGTAACTAATAACCGATATGAGTTTCATATCGTATCATATCGATATGACGGTTGCACATAACCGATATTACAAAAACTATGATATCTATATTATCGAGACGATATCAAAACACGCGCGAGAATACCTACGTTATGAAAACTGCAAACGATATAACCAAAACGCAAAACCGTGCACACAACTGAATGGATTGATATTCGTTTCTTCTCTTTCTTACTAAAGAGCGGTGTAACGGTTTTGGTGATATAACGAAAACGCCCATGTCTACCAATTACAGTTCCTAATTAATTACCAAAAATAATTGATAAAATATGTAGATAAAATTAATAACAGTTTTACTTACGATTTCACAACACAATTATACACGGCACTTGACGGGAAATCTACGTTGAATGTGGATCAAAATATATTATAATTATGACACCGGCTAGTCGAGTTAAAATCTACACTAGAACTAACGACACTTTACTCAAATTAAAACCGAACTGTCGGTCGCTGCGGTTAGCGTGGCTTTTATACCACGCGCATAGAGTCGAAAACTGTCTGGAGAAATCTCGAAACCGACTCTGGAAGCTTCGTGTATCTACCTACGCGAGCTATCGGGAATTTGGGACTATTGCTATCTCGCTCGCTCGAATTTAACCGAGATCAGCACGAACATTACCGACCGCTGTTACCGACGCATGCACGGCGCACCGATAAGATTGATAGAGCGCGCGCGCGAGATTCAAATTACTTTTCGAACATTTGTTATTGGTTTTATTCTGGAATAGAACTCAATATTTTCGAATGTACGAGAGTATTATTTTTGCTGTCGGCGGGCCACCAGTATTCGACCGGCGGGCCGCATGCGGCCCGCGGGCCGTAGTCTGTGCATCCCTGGTGTAGGGAAATCATTCAAAAGTTCAAACCGGACATGTTTTTTAGACTTTATTGATGTGTGTAGTTTGATGTGTAGGTGCAGATGCATCCCTGATAGTAATCCTGACGGCGCCCATGCGTCTAGTGTTCACTCTCCTCTCAGTCGAGATGTAGAATGTTAACTCGGGTGTGATGGGCCACTTTCGACCCTCGGCCGACCATATACTATATACTATTGCATTATTATTTTGCCGAACGAGTGCACATTGTTGCATGTAGATAACGTTTTTCCGAGATCACTGCGGCGGCAGACGGGCTCGGGGTAGCATACGAGTATGTATGGCAAAAAGGAGGGGTGCGTCTTTTTGGATACACTGGAGGGCAACATACTAGATACGGCCTTTCCATTTTTTGATAGATATTTATTGGGGCCCTCGCAAATACGGGGGTATGTAACTGGTAGGGCCATGAGCATGTACTGTACCCCGCATTATTATAAAGTGTATTCTTATGAATTGACTAATACGCCTAATACGATTTATTTTCGGTGCGTCCGTCGTGGGTACAATTCTACTAAACACATTGTTAATGAATTGCCGTTTTTGCTAACGCCATATGGAGTATAATAAAAATGTAATTGCTGCACAGATTTTATTTCTACCGCAATAAAATCGATTTGCAATTGTCATTATAGCGGAATACCAAGTATATTTATGATTATATTTGAGTTACTATTGCATTGTTCATGTTAATAAGTAACGGCCATCACACCAGTTCGACGATGTGACCTCCAGGTGCAGTACCCGAGTGGCGCGACCGTCGCCGAGGGTAACGAGCTCACCCCCACCCAAGTGAAGGACATGCCGCAGATATCGTACGACGTGGAGCCCGACACGCTCTACACCGTGGCCTTGACTGGTAAACCACTGTTTTACTTATGATTATTTTATTTTTAAAAGATTTGCAGATAATTAATAATTATTTATTTATTAACAAGTAAGTAAAATAAAATGTATATATCTTAGTATAGGTTTTATATGTTTGGGGCGAATGTTTACAAAAGATGAAAGTGGCAAAATGATATTGAGAGGAGAGTGAAAGTGGGAAATATGGTAAACGGAGCGTTATATTCCTAATAATATATATATATATATATATATATATGTATAACATCCAGCATGGTGGATATTTTGAATTTGATAAGGCTTGGGCTGGGAAATAAGAGTAGGTACGAAACGCTTACCCGTAAGCTCCTTCTCTAGCTCTGCTGGTTCGGCAAATTCACCATAGTCCAAATATGTAGTTAACTTTTGTTCGATAACTGCTTGTGTTTCTGTTGTTTAGTTTAACACTGATTGTCTTTAGTTTTGTGTCGTTATAGCACGAGTTAGTTTGTTTGCGAGCGGCGCGAAAACGTTGAATTGACAACCTCCCTTTCTGACCTTCTGCACTGAAGTTACGTGCGTGCGGCCGGTTTCTCACTTCATTGCAATCTTCGTTCATAAAGCGGATGCCTCTGACGTCATTTTGCGTTTCGTTTAGGAATGTAGTATGGGAATGTATCGGGAGGATGGATCTTATAGGAAAATATATATTTGTGTCTGTGTGTGAATAAAATGAAGAAATAAAATGATAAATAAAAGCATACGCGACGGCGTCACTACAGCAGGTGTCCAGAAAGGGGCACCACCACCACCGGCTGTGCATAGAGGAGTGTTGGTTCCAACAGTAACCTATGGTAGTGAAGCTGAGTGACAGGCTAAAGAATAGTGTCATAGAGGAATGTGACTAAGATTGAGAAGTAGAGTCCCTAGTCATGTAGAGAGAATGATCGGAAGGAGATTGTCTAAGCAGGTATACGTGGGTGAAGTGAATGGTCGTGTTGGAAGAGGAAGGCCTAGGCGGACGTTCCGATCAGATTGAAGTGAAGTTGTAAGAAAGGGCCAGGTCAGGAGTACTCTAAGTAAGTAAATATATTTTATTAACGTTGAGCGATAAGTGAAACCTTGGTGGTTGATGGCAGACCCGGACGCGCCCTCCCGCAAGGAGCCCAAGTTCCGCGAGTGGCACCACTGGCTGGTCGGCAACGTGCCCGGCTCCGACGTCAAGGCCGGGGAGACCCTCTCCGCGTACGTGGGCTCCGGCCCCCCGCCCGACACCGGCCTCCACAGATACGTGTTCCTGGTCTACAAGCAGCCCGGGAAGCTCAGCTTCGACGAACCGAGACTGACTAACACGTGAGTCCATTATTATATAATACACCATATTTTGTTCACCATAATATACAAGGAATTATATTAACAATGCTTCATATATTGTATTGTTATGTTATATAATACGTGTGATCTGAAGTTTGAGTTATCTGTAGGCTGCCAATAGCTAGTGGATTGCTCAAATGTTATTGTAGTAGCTGCAGTATTGTTATTAATATTTTATTTTAATAAAGGCATCGGCGCTAAAAAAAAAATACGCGTGTACTAGCTATAAATAATTTAAAAAAATATAAATCGATGTATGAGTATTCGCTTTCCTGTACTGGTTGAGTAGTTCCGAGTCATATTCATAGTTAGTTAATATTTATATAGGATAATAATTAATATTGTGTCAATAAAAAGACAATTAGAAAGCATGACAGTTCATGATGCACACGCAGTACAGTCGAGTAATAAACTGGTCTATCAGCGGTGCGAGTACTGGTTATGAGTATTCTGGACCGTGGGTGGACAACTTGATGAGAGTGAATTTTATAAATCACATGTTATAACCTAGAGCCCACGATGGCAAGACCTTCGTTATTTTATAAGATCTGAAAATTTCTCAGGGCATGTTCACTGATCGTCCTTACCTGTGTCGGGGCCCAACACAGGTAAGGACGATCACTGAGTATGGATTAGGGATTGTGGGAACTTGGACAGGAATCAGGTAGTAAAAGGTGTAATTTTTTTTAATCATACTCATACCCCCTCACTAGGATTCCCTGTGTCGCGGGAGGCATGGACACATACAATCACGCAGCACACAAACATCCACGACCCAGGACAAACATCTACACTCATCGCACGAATGTTTGCCCCTGCCGGGATTCGAACCCAGGGTCCCGGAGACAGAAGTCATGTCAATGACACTAACCACTGCGCCACGGTGACCGTAAAATAGTACCTAAATTTTTTTATATTTTCGTCGGAAAACATTAGAAATGATGCCATTGCCGGACACTTAGCACGGTAGCAACCCCCCGCCAGACACCAGACACCCCTAAACTTTAATTACTAACTGGAAGTTATTTGTGTAACATGTGGGTAAAGTTGATATTTGGTGTGAGTGCTTGAATTAAAACCTGACCAAGCGATTAGGATTCTTTCACGCTTTTCACAGGTTCCTTTCAAGTGCACTCTTCTCTGATTGGTCGGCGTCGGCGAGTTGACATTAGCTTTGCCAGGTGCGTTCTCGTATTTGTTTCTCGCAAAATTACATTCCTATCGGTTGAGCATTTTAACATTCAACAGGGAATATCCCATGAGGCCTGTAGGCGTGACAAACAAACAAACAAACGCACGTGTGCATTTATATAGCTGTTGTGAATGACGTCATATTTAACTTATTTCCAGCTCCGGAGACAACCGCGGCGGGTTTTCGATCTCCAAGTTCGCCGCCAAGTACGCCCTGGGCGACCCTATCGCCGGCAATTTCTACCAGGCGCAATACGACGATTACGTCCCCATATTGTACAAGCAACTCGGAGGTTAAAGTATTAGAAAGAGGATAAATCTATTTCAGTCTTAGACTGAGAACATTATCTATATAAGGGTCAGTGCACGTTTTTGGAGTCGTTTGTGACGTGTATAAACCTATCTGTAGGATACTGCGTGGCAGATATGCTATTGGCAAGTTTTGCATTGTAACATCTAAATGGGACCATGGACACGGTTAGGAATCGTCGAATTGTAGAGGCATTGCGCGTGCGTTTCGTTCTCACTTATATAAAGCATTAAATTTAGCCGTCGGCGGTTTGTGGGTTAACTGTGCTACATCCTCTCCCTATATTTATAAAATACATATTTTTTTAGTGGCTTCCAAAAGTGTGCGACGCTAAAAAAAATAAAGTATCGGTCTCAAGGTCATCGGGTAGAAGTGTAAGGTAAAGTTTAATTTCCTCTGAATATATACTTGTGGTGAAGGATATGGAGTTTTATTGACATACTTATGTCATAGTGACTTTCTTGTCACCTCTTATAATAAAGCTTTATAAATGTAAGTATATAGTGATAAGGGTGTGTTGTGTACTGCAGTTGGCGGATATTAGGACTGCTGGCCAGCTCGATGGCGCAGCTTCAGACCGCCCGAGGGCCTCCGACACGGCATATGACTTATCATGCCATCGGAAGCACAGAAACGCTCCGCTGGAATCGCCACTAGCGCTCACCCATCCGAGGTGTACGTTATGTTGGTTTTTTATTATTCGCTTAACGCTCTTGAAGCGGTTAGGATCTCAGTAAACTCCACTACGATGGCTCCTGTAGCAGGTAGATATCGTCTATATACCTACGTCTCCGCTCGCGTGGCCTACGGATGCGGGGGAAATATAATCTTAAGTTATCGCTTTTTTATGAAAGCACTTGTCTAAAAATAAAGATAACTTAATTAAAATCTCAATATAATGGAGGTAGCATGCCGATAACGAGCAAGAGATGGCTCAAGGCTACACAGAGCCACGCGCAGCGCATGTCTTACTATCAAACCCGAGAATCATTGTGACCTGTGGACTTGCTCTAAAAATTAATTGTGACCATACTAAATAATAATAGTGTATGAATATTAGAATATAATAATAAATTGTTTACCGACCTGCATAACATGTAGGCATATATAGAGTTAATGGTGTCAGCGCATTAGGAGTACTAGTTTCGATTGCAGCTACCTGAAGTAAAGGAACGGAGTGATATCTGGAAACCATCCGGTAATTCCATTGAGCTTCATTACAAGTGAAGTGTAGCTTAAGATGTATGTGTTCGCGCAACATTGCGATATATATAATTATATAAAGGTATACTCCGTCCGTACGTTACGAAGGCTGAAGGATACTCATGTACAATGAGATTGTTTGATACTGATGCTGCAGCGGCTGTTGCTCGGCTGATGCTCTCTCGGTATATAGTTACTTATCTATGGTATGTATGCTCATTGTAACGTCCATAGCCTGAGTCATTTATTCATATTATAGTACACGTCATAAAGATTCATAATAGCCTACAGCGAGTGTGTAGGACAAAATCATATGCTAATAATATTTAGCTGAACGCATCGAGTCAATGAGACAGATATGTGTATATATAAGAGAGTCACTAACGAGGCCGAAAGCCGAGTCCCGAACGGGGAGTTTTTTCCACATCTCGAGCTGGTCTCCGAGGCAACGGCCCACGTTAACCACTGCACTTAGAGGTATGTTCCCTTTACAAAACTAGTTTACAATCTTGGTGCGATTTTACAACGACTAAAATTTTATCCAAAAAATCAACTTGCACTCTTGTACCTGCACCTACCTCTCAGTACTTGTACCTGCTCACAGTTTGTACTGAACTAGAAGAAACTGTCACTAACTCGACTTGTATGAGAATTTTATATATATTTTTATAAACTGCAATTAAAAATTTACTTAAAAATACAAATGCACATCGATAACGCGGGCTGGTCGCAGCCCGCGCACCACCCGAGATACTAGTACCTATAACTATAAATGTACAAAGAAGTCAGTATATATATTTTACGTCGCGTTTGAACTACTAACAGATTCATGAATACTGAAGAAAGCGTCTTCAATGAGCCTCTGTTTCAGCTTTATTTTAAATGAATAAAAAAATAAATAGCTGCTGGCAAAATACGATTTGCAGCAATCGTGTGCGGATTTCCTGCTTTAGCGACGCAATACGCGACTTTGTAGCTTATAAACCTAACTCGGTGACACTGGATGTCGAAAAATAAACAAAACTATTTAAAAATGAATAAGTAATTTACGAAGAACGGTGTGACAACGCCGCATTGTAAGTCGCTGTCGCAGGCTCAGATTGGACCGCGCACGCGGGCGCGCAACTTACCTATTACTTAATACCAAACCTCTCGCAACTTCTTACAGACTAATATGTAAAAATATCAAAATAAAAAACAAATCATTAACGTATTCTTTTAAATTATACGTTATTTGTCTGTCTGACAAGGGCGTCGCCAGAATTATTCAACTTGTAAAGGGGTCTGAAAACTATCGCGAGTTTCTTCCATAATTGTAATGTAACAAACCGACTAGGACTCACGTGGTCAACACTGGAAAATTACACTGACTGACAATGAGACTTTCAGTGACAATGACTCAAGTGACAGTGCGCACCGGGACAATTTGACTGATGCAGCGCAGCCGTCTCAACGCCAGTTACGTGCTGAGGCTCGCGCTCGCCGCCTGGCACGATCATAACTCCCAGATGAAGAACTGCAAATAAGTTCGAAACTGGTTGGAGAGTAATTTTCCAGTGTTTACCACGTGAGTCCTAATCGGTTTGTTACATTACAATTGTAAAGGGGTCGCGCGCGATATTAATAAAATTGAAAAATACTGATCAAGAGATACCTACAGATAGCGGCATGATGAAAAGCCTGATTCGAATAATTTAAAGTTAAAGTTACACGTAGATAATCACCAAACCATTTAAATGGATAAGGATTAATATCACGGTACTTAGGTATATCACCACTGTTTGATTCCACCCGTAGGTACCTATCTGAACTTTATAATTTAAACAAAGACTGTTATTATAACTTTAATAGTTAGCTATATACCAGAGTGGTTTTGTGAGCAATATTGAGTACTATTACTATAAAGAATATTATTTTATATATCGTCAACAATTTTCCTACACATTACAGTATGTACAATTATCCAAATTAAGTACGGATCCCGTTCTTTAATCATCAATATTGAATTATGTTCTTTACTTATTCCCTGGACGTTAGGGCGGCCTTTAGTGTGGGACGCTACATGCGTTGACACTTTGGCGCCTTTGAGTATACAGCCTCCGGTTGGTTATTTTATGTGAGTTTGGCGCCGTCACATCTTCCCGAGACACATGTTAGGGCTGGCGCCGCTGCTTATTCGGCGGACCAATTGAAACGGCGAAAATATGCTAACCTAGGTAGTGGTTACATATTAGAACCGTTTGGGGTCGAGACATTGGGTGCGCGGGGACCTGGAGCTCATCGGATTTTCCAACATTTATCAGAGCGTTTGATCGATGCGACGCGTGACCAAAATGCTGGCACATATTTGGCTCAACGAATCAGCATTGCAATTCAGCGTGGCAAGCCGGTAGTGGGTTAGAGCATTTGAGTTATCTATAGGCTACCAATAGCTAGTGGATTGGTCAAATGTTATTGTACTAGCTGCAGTATTGTAATTAGTTATTAGTGTTTTATTTTAATAAAGGCATCTGCCTGTCGTAGCATGGACCAATATACTTCAAGAAGACTGACAATCGTACGCCGGAGAAAGCCTCATCATTGCAGGCTAAATCTAAATGGCGCTACAGGTTTGGAAAATTTGTGTAGTATTGATGATAGAACAAAACAATGTACTTACTACAATCTTATACATGACCATTGATGATTGATACTACAAGAAGACTGACAATCCCCCGACTGTCATGGACCATTGATTGTAGTAATTGTAGGTACATTGTTTTGTTCTATCATCAATACTTTTAGCAGTTTTTATTTTTTTACACATTGGGTTACATTATTTACGTTTTAGTAGGGATTCCCAATTATTTCTGGAAATAAATATATAAATAAATAGCCCTTATTACTCGGTGAATATGCTTCCTTTCCTTTCCAATGGTGAAATATTTTTTTTAATCTGTTGAGTAGTTTTTGAGTTAAGTCGTAACAAACAAATAAACATCTTTCCTCTTTATAATATTAGTTTAGAGTTAGTTTCACCGATAAAACACATATCATTTAAAATATTCATTTATTTATCTTTTCACATTAACTGTCGATTTATATCATGAAAAAGATTAACTTAATTTAATTTATTTTCTAAGATAATTGTTATCATGTAGGTATATGATATTATCTACTGTAAATCACGCCATCTGGAATACATAAATCCACTGCCTATTTCTCGGCTAGTGTGAGAAAGTCATCTTAGCGGGATGTCGATAAAGCTGTTGGTGTCTCTAGCTTGCCTCGGCGTCGCTTGGGCGCGGGCAGGTGTGCGCAACGTTGATTTGCCATTCCTGTATCATGAAATAGTGCCTGATGTGCTAACATCGCCTCCTGATGGAATATTGAAGGTATTCATAACATTAAACCAATTATTCAAATTAATTATAACAATAGTTAACCTATTCATTTAATAACAATATACATTTAAAATTAATAATTTTACTAATTCATTTTAACGAATCGATCAATTCAGTCAGAACAGAAATTCTGGATAAAAAAACCAAGTGTTAAAAAATTTTAAAATCTTTATCATATAATCATTATAATAGTGTTCTGTGAACATCAAGAGAGATAGTGGTCCGACTAGGATGTATTGATTAAAGACTAAGTTTGTATACCCATAAAGGTGATATTCCCGAGTGGAGTGGAAGCCCAGCTCGGGAAGGAGGTGCCCCTGGGCCAGGTCACTGGTGTCCCGGCGCTGGCGTGGGAGTACAGCCCGGACCTATACTACACGCTTATATTCTGTGGTAAGCCTTTATCTATATTAATATTACGTTTTTGATATATTCAATTGGCATTCGGAAGAATCCAACAAAAACATAAATTAAATAATATAAAATTGCCGCTCTATTAACATAACTGCTCCCTGCACCATCCTTTGACCATACCAAACACACAGTTTGTTCAGGTAACATGTGGTCCTTGACAAGACCATCGGGTGAAAGTTGACCACTATAGCTCAAACGCTAGCACTAATTTATAATAAACCGTTGACCAGCTTAGTGAATCGTGAATTAAGCATTAAATAATTAATTAATTAAGCATCTTCAAGTCACGAGTGAGCAGGTATCTTCTAGGTAGGCGTGAATCATCGTAGACCGCATCATCACTTAACATCAGATGAGATAGTGGTCAAACGCCTGTCTATTGTGAAAAAAAAAATTAAATAAAATCAGGCCTTACTCCAGGAGGATGGCCTGATTAACCTGAGCACAGGCGTGCATACATATGCCTTATTGCATTCATCAGATTATACAATTTTAGAACCAGAAACAGAGTGATTTGTTAGGGTTCAGGGTATTGTGAGGGTATCGCATATATCGATAGATTTCACATTATCAAGAATTAGGTACCTAATCACCTCAATCGTTAATAAAATCGCTCGTAACCGAGGATATGAGATTATAGTCGTTCCAGTGCCGCTCTCAAGTTTGTAAGTTTTTTTTGTTTTTTTTTACATATTATAAGTTTGCGTTTGACAACTGTCTCACCTGATGTTAAGTGATGACGTTGTCTAGGATTTAGCACGCAAACCTAGAAGGTACCTATTCACTCGCGACTTGAATACTCCAGGATTGTACATATCGGGAAACACAGACTCGGGCAACGAGTTCCATTCATTGGCAGTACGCATTCAGGAAGTGGAAGCAAAAAAAAAAAACGTAAACACCCATCTTCTCCTAAACGATAAATGATTAACATGCTATGTTTTGTATGACCGACCTTCCACATTCCTAATATATTATTTCCGTCGAATGGTTATCTTGAAGAATGACTGCCAATTTTATTGTACTTTAGTTATTTATATATTTTATTTTAATTAATGTTTTTTGTGCCCGGTGCAATAAAGTGTTTAGTAAGGTATTGTACGTGTAAAAATACATCACAAAGTCTAGCTTTAAACTTAATACGAACCCTGTAAGATTAGTGCTGTATTTATCAATAATAAATAAATATTTTGTCAGACCCTGACACCCCCTCCCGTTCCGACCCCACAATACGGTCGGTCCTCCATTGGCTCGTCGTGAACATCCCCGGGAACGACGTTGATGGAGGTGAAACTATCACCAGCATTCTCAACTCTGCTCCGACTCCTGGGACGGGACTGCACCGATACCTGTTCGTGGTATTCCAACAGCCTGTAGTTGTTGAATTCGAGGAACTACCCGAGTAAGTGTAACTGCAGGGTTTCACAGAGTAAAGTTGCCAGCGTTCAAATTCTAGAGTACGCTTTTAATAGAAAATTCGGATCCGCAGTATTGAAATTTTATTTTTTCGTTTTCATTGACTAAACTGAAAAGTGTATGGTAAGTATGGCAAGAAAGTATTCATATGTATATTTTCACGGCGCCTTTGCTAGTGAATGTTACTTTTATCATCATCGTCAACATTTTAGAACCTAGACGAGCGAATCTAGACGTAGCAGTACGCGTGTTCGATGTCAGAGGCTCTTCGCTGTCCTGAGAACTCCGACATTGGGCTGGACACTTGCCTATCCGCCAACCCGCATTGGCCAGCGTGGTTTGTCATAGCCAATACCGCCTTGATCTCTTACTCACCCTGAGAGTTCTCGATAGGAGTCGGAATAATGTCGTTGCTAGACAAGCGCCCACATACGGTTCTAACTATATTTGTAAATGTCTGTTTCAGTGACAGCGTGGAGAGTCGAATTCAGTTTTCAGTGGAAGATTTCGTCACTAAATACAACCTTGGCACCGCTGTCGCCGGGAACTTCTATCAGACTCAAAACCTCACACAAATTAACTAAATATTTCTTAATATCATTTTAATTTAGTCATGTTACCATGAAAATGAAAAGGTTATTAAAAAGTGACATACGAGCAACCACTAATAATAAGATTTAATTTAATCGATAAGACAATGTGTATGTGTGTTTGCAATTTTATTATTTCTGAATAAAACGCAAACTCTCTGAATAAATACTTTCAGTTTTGTCGCAATCTTTATCGTAAAAAGTTGCCATATTATTTGAATCAAAATACGACGGGATAGTTGAGATTAGATATAACTGGTAATAAGAATAGACCTTGTAGTTAAGCCCATGTTGCGCCAGCCTCAGTATCGATTGGACATACAGTCCTATTAGGTGAGTCCCGAAAGTCGAACTTTGAGAAAGATGCCAATCGACTGGGCAGCGTTCGAGAAACGACGGGACGTCTTCTTGTCCAAAATACCGCAATGCCTGAAAACAAAGGTCTTCGAACACTGTGTAATACGTAAAGTTAAGGAGTGGAAACGTGGTCTTTGACTATGGGCTTTCTGAGCAGGCTGAGAGACGCACAACGAGCTAAGGAGAAGGCTATGCTCGGGGTTTCCCTACGCGGTCGAATCAGAAATGAGCAGATCCGTAGAGGAAAGAAAGTCACCGACATAGCCCAGCAGATGAGCAAGTTAAAGTGGCAGTAGCAGGGCACATAGCTCGAAGAACTGATGGCCCTTGGGGTCAATAGTTTCTCGAATGGAGACGGCAAGCACAGCATAGGACTAATCAATTGATCTATTAATCAATGTTTTTAAGTACTGGTAAAGTGCGCAGTTCAACGGTTTCAGGTGGGCTCTTCGGAGCCCTATCGGCTAGAGTGCGGGGCGAGGCAGGCTTTTCAACCTGTACATGAACCCTTTGATCGTCGCGCTCAATAACCAGCGTTAGTCGCTAAGTATATATACAATAACCTGAGCTACGCAGATGACATGGTGTTGCTGAGCACCTCAGTGTGTGGACTAAGGAAGCTGATATGGACATGAGAGATTACGCTCTTGACCACAATTTAATGTCTAATGTAACCAAAAATCAGTGCATGGTCTTTGAGGCCGGTCTGAAACGATTACAGAAAGTGCCACCTGTATGTTTAAAAAACGTCCAATTAAAGAGGGTAGAACAATTTAAATATCTGCGGCACATACTGACGACCGACCTCAAGGATAATGCCGATGTTGAGCAGGAGCGGAGGGCCGTGGCGGTGCGCGCGCACATGCTGGCACGCGGGTCTGCGCGGGGCAGGGAGGGAGGTGAAGGTGACGCTCTTCCGAGCGTACTGCACGTCCCTCTACACGTGCAGCCTGTGGGCGCGGTACTCGCGCGCCACGTACCGCGACCTCCGCGTCCAGTACAATTTTTATGGACGAACAGCTAGGTGAACATCAAAAGGACATTGGCAATAGTGTAGGATTGATAGTTGTTGTTGTCAAATTTGACAACATGAAAATCAAGTATGAAAACAAGCATATTAACGAAATCCAGAGTAATACATTTTTAGGCACATAGGTACATACACTAAGCTGTCATGGAAACACATTGAATATGTCTGCTACGAGTAACCTTAGCTTAACCGATTTTCATATGCACTTTACATGCTACGCAGGGTAGCTGCACAAAGGTAGGCTGCAAAAGGCTGGGTAGGTAATGCACATCTTTAATTTTGCATACCTACTAAAGTAGGAAGGTCATAGAGATCTTAAAACTACTTTTGTTACGAGCATTATTTGTACCTATGTTTCTGCAAATAAATAGTTTTAATTTGTATTTGAATAATTGAACTCAACGAAAGAGAAGGACGCACAATCGTCTATAGCGCATACAGTATGAGACAACGATAGTCTCCAATAGCGAGCGTCCAGCTGGATAAGGCAATTTTATAAAAATCCTATTTGTGCAGGAAAGCCAAACTACATACAAAAATAATATATGAAAGATACGAGCAAAAGGCAGTAACGAGGGCAGCACGCAGAGCTGATACATATTTTTTTATCAGCTATTCAAACGCAATGTTACCTACTGTACAATCCGTTTTTTTATATTTATCAAGTAAATATCCAAAATAAAACGAAAGTCATCGAACATTGCCCAGCAAATAAGCAAGTTGTATCGACAGTGAGGCGAGCATTTGACGTGGTATTACGTCAAATGCTCTGCCCACTGTCGATACAACTTGCTTATTTGCTGGGCAATGCTGCTCCCAATAATATGCCACTGCCGCACTTCGGTAGACATTCTCAGTTCTGATTCGATTCCAGAAAAACAAAGCGAGGCCCGCTCCTAGCCCATATTTGCTTTTTCTTACGAGGCGAACAGATAGTCGAAGAATTGATTCCATATTCACTGGTAACAGATACTAATTGAAGACAGATGCAGTTTGAGATCGATAGATCTGTCGTATCTCTATATCGTTCTCAAGAGAACCTTTGACAGGTGGGTAAGTATCGCTTCATCGATATCTCTTATCACGGATATAATATTATCTACACCTTGTTGAGAGCACGCCACGAGCTATACATAAATCCACTGCCTATTTCTCGGCTAGTGTGAGAAAGTCATCTTAGAGGGATGTCGATAAAGCTGTTGGTGTCTCTAGCTTGCCTCGGCGTCGCTTGGGCGCGGGCAGGTGTGCGCAACGTTGATTTGCCATTCCTGTATCATGAAATAGTGCCTGATGTGCTGACCTCGCCTCCTGATGGAATATTGAAGGTAGGCATTCATAACATTAAACCAATTATTCAAATTAATTATAACAATAGTTAATCTATTATAGTCTATTAATTTAATAATATCAATATATATTTTTAATTAATAATTTTACTAACTCATTTTAACGAATCGATCAATTCGGTCAGAACAGAAATTCAGGATAATAAAAACAAAAAAACCAAGTGTAAATCATTATAATAGTGTTCTGTGAGCATCAAGAGAGATAGTAGTCCGACTAGGATGTATTGATTAAAGACTATGTTTGTATACCCATAAAGGTGATATTCCCGAGTGGAGTGGAAGCCCAGCTCGGGAAGGAGGTGCCCCTGGGCCAGGTCACTGGTGTCCCGACGCTGGCGTGGGAGTACAGCCCGGACCTATACTACACGCTTATATTCTGTGGTAAGCCTTTATCTATATTAATATTACGTTTTTGATATATTCAATTGGCATTCGGAGGAATGCAACAAAAACATAAATTAAAGAATGAAGAAGAATATAAAATTGCCGCTCTACGAACAAGCTGTGTGCAGAGACACAGTTTGTTCAGGTAACATGTGGTCCTTGACAAGAGCATCGGGTGAAAGTTCAGCACTATAGCTCAAACGTTAGCACTAATTTATAATAAACCGTTGACCAGCCTAGTGAATAAGTGAATGTGCAATAGTGAATGTGAAGAGCTACTCCTTCCTCCACTGCCGCTTTCAAGTTTGCAAATATTCATTTATTCAGTCATTAGTTTATTATATGAGACATGCTGTTTTATTATGACCGACCTTCCAGACTCCTAATACATTATTTCCGTCGAATGGTTATCTTGAAGAATGGCCGCCAATTGTACTTTAGTCATGTTTTTAGTTTTATTATTGTTTATGTTTTTGAGACCGGTGCGCAGTAAACTGTTTTGTATTGTACATTGATAAATAATACATGTATTTTATTAGACCCGGACGCCCCCTCCCGTTCCGAGCCCATAAGACGGTCGGCCCTCCACTGGCTCGTCGTGAACATCCCTGGGGATGACGTTGATGGAGGTGAAACTATCACCAGCATTCTCAACTCTGCTCCGACTCCTGGGACGGGACTGCACCGATACCTGTTCGTGGTATTCCGGCAGCCTGGAGTTGTTGAATTCGAAGAACTACCCGAGTAAGTGTAACTGCAGGGTCTTCATACAAAGGGACACCTTTCATACGTTCAAATTCTAGAGTACCTACGCTTTTAATAGTTTATTAATTCTTAAAACTTATTAACACGTCATAATTACATAAATATAGACATTATAATGAAGTTATTAATTAGGTATTTATTTTCGTTGACTAAAGTGAAAATTGTATGGTGCGGACGGATGGCAGAAAAGTATGTATTGGCTTATTAATTTTCATGGGTTCCTTTGTCAGTTAATGGTACTTTTATCATCATCGTCTTCATTCTAGAAACTAGACTGTACGCCTGTCTGATGTTGTGTGTTCTTGGGTGTCCTGAACACTGCGACATTGGGCTGGACACTTGACTATCCGCCAACCCGCATTGGCCAGAGTGGTTTGTTATAGCCAATACCGCCCTGATCCCTTACTCTCCCTGAGAGTTCTCGATAAGAGTCGAAATAATGTCGTTACTAGTCAAGCGCCCACATACGGTTCTAAATATATTTGTAAATGTCTGTTTCAGTGACAGTTTGGAGAGACGACGTGGATTTTCAGTGGAAGATTTCGTTACTAAATACAACCTCGGCACCGCTGTCGCCGGAAACTTCTATCAGACTCAAAACCTCACACAAATAAACTGAACATTACTTAACGTCATTATTATTTAGTTATGTATCAATACAATGAAATGAAAGGGTTATTAAAACTGTCATACCAGCAACAGATATTGATGTTTTTATCGTTATCTTCCGTCCCATCGATCTCCTACGGATCATCTCGTCTGTTTCGTATCGTGTTTTCAAAAAGTTGTTACATCATTTGAAACTATATATCCTTTAAGATTATGACTCATTTTTCCTAATCGACTAACCGTTCAAAGAACTTAAAAGTCTTGCGGTTAACATCTAGCTTATTGTGTTGATCGACAACATACCTATATATACCTACCTACGTGCAGACAAATGATGGCTCTTTTACTTGTCCTTTATCATTATTCTTTGTCTATTGTGTGGATACGAAACCAACCAAACAATAACAGTAGAAACGTTTATTATTGTTGGTCTGTCTGTCCGTCTGATTTTAGATAATAGATATCTGTAGGTAATTAGAATAGATCTTGTAGAGAACACAATTACTGTTCAAAATAATACATTTTTTCAAAACTATGACAAGCTCGCGTTTGCGACAACTGTGCATGTTATACTTATAGTTATATATATATATATATGAGTACATCGATGCTTATCATTGAGATTGCTCAGTTTTACGGTAAGATTACATTTTTACAATAATACTCCGAATCCATGACAGGGTAGAGTAAGCTGTGTATTAAACATTAATTACATGTGCTCGTTTTGTGTTCAATTTGTCCATGCTTATTGAAGTCTGAGTGCCCTTCATTCTTCACTACGAAAACCTGGTAAACAGTAAATACCGATGATATTATATGTTTATATGAGGTAGATGTCGCACAAGCGCGCGGAAACTGAGGCGGCAAGATTAAGTCAATTGTAGTAATTTTGATTGCGACGCGTATTTCAAGCGCAAGTCTAAACATATAGCTATCCTTTTCTATATTATTTGTACCGTATTATCTGTCGCAGTAAGCATGTTTATGTCGTAAAGGAACAAAATCTGAGCACCGCGCAGTATGAATATACGGCATCTTTAGTAAAACAGCATTGGTGAATACTGATACTGATGACAGGTATTATATAGAAGATATAGGATATTAACATCGTGAATTTTTTGACAAGGATGAAAGGAGGTATAACGCAGTGCCTGTAGGCCACGCAAGCTGAGCCGTGATCGGGTCAACTAGTGAAGGAACATAACCGGACTGCACTCATCTCGATGTATCGCACTGTGGGGAGAGATGAACGGCGACGCTGCGACTATATTAGTCATATATTCGCGAGATACATTCCCCAAATAGGTAGGTACCTACTACAAATGATGCGACAACAGACATGCGAAATATAAACTATCCGCTCATACA
Source organism: Apeira syringaria (assembly GCA_934044485.1). Classification (NCBI taxonomy): domain Eukaryota; kingdom Metazoa; phylum Arthropoda; class Insecta; order Lepidoptera; family Geometridae; genus Apeira; species Apeira syringaria. The sequence continues at coordinate 358,270 of OW203656.1, read as the reverse complement.
AGAGACGACCTAAGTACGAGGCCATATTCTACATCTTACTGTGACGCTGTGAACAGTAAACAAAATACATGTAACGAAAACATTTTTATAATTTATTGGTTACATGCCTATTTAGTATTCCACGTTTACAATACAGCATTTATTTTGACTTATTTTATTTTAAAATGTCGCGTACTTTCTCAATTCGAACGCTTTCTATAAACCTTATTCAACACAAACTGTACATTTATCTGACACACAACATCATATCTACTCAACCAAACCTGGCGGGGACGAGCCGGCAACGGTTTGCATCACTGCTCGCGGCCATTCACAGTAAATGATGAGCGTTATATACATGAACAGAAACTAAATATACGATGGGAGTGAGGAACGACGGAATACGGAGATCACGGATTGTTAAAGAATGTTTGTCCAGCCGCAGGGGTCGGTGCTGAGTTGATCGTCGGTGGGGCCGTGATCATGGAGTAAGTAGATATGTTTTACACGCCCAAGCTCTTGTAGAGCAGGGGTACGTAGTCGTCGAACTGGGCGCGGTAGAAGTTGCCCGCGACCGGTGCTCCGAGGTTATACTTCTCGGCGAACTTGTTGGTGGAGAACGCCGCGCGGCCATCGATCGACCTGAAAAGTGGACAAACAAACGGTCAGTTGTTATGTCTACTCTTTTATTACTGTAATGTAGCGCGTGTACGGTTTCTCTCTTCTGCAGGTCGTTGCTGGTGTGACGTAATACGAAGCCTAATCAAATAGGCATAGCAATGTTTTGTAATGGTGTTATTAGAGCTGAAACTCAATTATGAAGGTGCAATAATGGGACGTGGCCAGGCCGTGGTGGTACCGGCCTAGAATAGTACTCCCCCATCTCCTCCCGCGGGTGCCGTAAGAGTCGGCTAAGGGACCACGTACCAGGAGGTGGGCAGCAGCGCCTTCTGAGGAGTGGAAATCATACTGCGCTCGCCAGCCCGAGTATTGAGTATATGAGTTACAGTTGATGCAAATCCAATTTTTTCCAGTAGGTACAGCTTCGAAACGGGAAGTTACTAGTATGTACATAATATGTATGGGCAACAGAGACGTATTTGTTACGTGATGTGATGATGCATTCAGTTAATTGTATATAATTCGTATCACAACAATATGTCGACGATATTTACAAGTGTTTCGCCAGAGATTAAAGTACCTTCCCGAAATGTTTTCTTGTGGAGGACTGATATATACGGGACTCACTTGTTGGTCAGCCTCGTCTCATCAAACGCCAACTTGCCGGGCTGCTTGTACAGGATGTACACGTATCTGTGGATGCCAGTGCCCTCCGGGGGCCCGGAGCCGATGTACCCCGACAGCACCTCTCCCTTCGAGACATCTCCTCCAGGGATGTTGCCGACCAGCCAGTGGTGCCACTCGCGGTACACCGGCTCGGGGCCGTCGTAGTTATCGGGATCTGGACAAATATAATCCTATGTATAGCTGTTAGTCGACTTCCTTCCAGCGCTGGACATCGCTGTGTACGCACACACGGTATAATATAAAAAATATTTCTTTATTGAGTAGTTTTATGCTCACTTGACAATAACCAAATAAACTCAAATGGAACGGGTGTAAATGCTACGCCTAGCGAATATCTCATAGTCACGGTGAGTAGAAGATTTGCCGCCCTTATCAACTGAGTAATCTGCAATGCGACACCCTGGTATACAATCAAATTTAATTTTTTTGAGAATGCAATCAGATTGGCCGTGGTGTTACCGGCCTAGAATAGTACTCCCATCTCTTGCCGCGGGTGCCGTAAGAGTCGGCTAAGGGACCACGTACCAGAAGATGGGCAGCAGCGCCTTCTGATTGAAAATTATACTGCGCCTTGTCAACCCGCCTGCCAAGCGAGGCGAGTATTGGCAAAACCCAATATGGGGGAAGCTTATCGCCAGCAGTGGACGCACATGGCTAAGAGAAGAAGAAGAAATCAGATTTTTACAAGGGCATCAAAATGTGTACTAGATTATTTCACCCTACAATATGGTTAGTGAATATTAAATCAGTAATCGTTTTTAAGTGTATTTCTAAGCAAAGAAAACCTTAATCATAAACCACTTCTAAGTTACGCAAAGATTATTACTAAGTATACTATACATTTTCTGTCATTATTAAAAACAAAACAGACTACCCAAACAGTAGGCGGTAGATCACATACAAGATCCTTCATAAGAACCTAATAGTAAGCGCTGCCGTTTTTCATCTACACAATGCAGTTACTGCAGCGCCGAGAACTGGTACTTACCAGTAAAAACTAAAGTGTAGTACGCGTCGGAGTCGGCTTCGAATGTGACCGTGGGCTGCTCCTTCACCTGCGTGGGGGCCAGCTCGTTACCCTGAGACGCCACGGCGCCGCCGGGGTACGACAGCTGCGATTGGACATCATCATTTAGATAATAAACGGTGTTCTCTGTGCTCAGGTGCCACAAAATGAAGTTCCCAATTCTCCATTTTGTTAATTCTGAGTATACTTTTCCACGGGCAGACCTTGGGACTTTCCTTCATGCTGTAATTCATATTTGTATCTAATCTACCAGTAGAGCCAGGTCGAGTGAACCGAGCCAGCGAGCGGGGGGGAGGGCAGCATGCACGTTGTTGCGATAAGGCGTTGTTGCATAATTCTTGTATCGTTTGTTATCGGCAACATTACACGACTGTTCCACTCTAAAGTGCAGAGTTTTATCGCCTATTTTTTATGCCAGTCACGGATGGTTCGGACACACCCATTACCTCTGCCTACACCGTGGAGTCTGTCTAGGCTCGTGAATGCTGGGCGAGGCATTTCCGACTGTTCAGGCAAAGGACGCTCAAACTTCTGCATAAATCAAGCTGGGAACGTATGGGAGAGAGCCGAGCGATCCAGCATAGTACCGACGTTGACGATGTTCACGGTCGGAATGAGCGGGGGGAGAGCGGCGCCGACTAGCCGGTTGGTACTGGCAAGTAACCTACTCCTGTTGTGGCTTTCATAACGATGGCACATTCACCAAAACCTCGAACCGTAAAATAGTTACTTCCATGATTTGTATAAGAAAGTTACAATCAGGACCTGAGAGTTCATACCCATAGTTACCTGTATATTAGCGGTAGGTGGCGTGGGGATCACATCCGGCACTATTTTGCTGGCTACAAAAGCTTTGGCCACCAGAGACATGATTACTGAAAACAAAATTCTATGTGAATGCTATTCAGGAAACATATTAATTATATTTAACAGGATTTCGCCTTCGGTCAAATCGTCACCGACCGTCATGAGAGAGGGTGGTCCAACGTTAGATAAACTAGATTTATAAATATGATCACATTCAAATTCAAATATATGTATTTGCACAAAACACTTTCGATACATTATACACGACTAGAATACATGGTTAAATATATATTGTGTATGTGAATACATGTAAAAGGCCTTTATAAGCCACGCTAGGGTCACTTTTGTGACGGCTTCTATAGCGGTTAAGAAAACTACAAAACCGTCTTCCGCTGATTATGCGAAGAAAATTTCCTTGAATACAAGAGAAATACTGAATCAATTTTTATGAAAAAATGTACTAAACTATTAACATTTTTTTACTTTAAATAAACTAAAAAAAAATAAAAAATACTTTTGACCTCTGGAATGAAAAATAAATGTTCAAAACTCTTAATAATAAATAAATAAATATTATTAAATACTATTTTTGGATGTCGGCTAAAAAGTAGCCTAAATCCCATATATCAGTTATTTAAGTATAAGGCAAATAAAACTATGAAAGATTACTCCTCAGAACAGCTCACCTATTGTATGGACCGCTCGTAACGCACTGAGCGCTGTTATCGAGCTGGGCGCAATGAGAACTCACATGCCCGCATGGTGTAGGTATGCTCCTTCTCATTCTTTATTCAAATTCAGAAAGAGACACCAGCATCTCTCCCAAAGAGTTAATTGTTGTTATAATGTTCGAGAACGATTAATTAAAATGATAAATCGACAGATAAAGCTGACATTGGTATTTATTGTTTTAGAGATCCACAACGATCCAATTGGATCGTGTCAAAAATGATAAGATGGTATATTTGAAATGAGAAACATACGAAACTAAATCGTTAAATATCCATCGACGATTCAAAACTATTTCTTTTTGCCGGAGTCACCAACATGCGCACGAGGTCGCCACATAACCGACTCGTATGGATCTTCTGGAAATATCAGGTCCTCGGATAGGTACCTACCGCAGTTCTCTTCAGAGGTCTTCTTTTGGCTTAGTAAGGGGCTTAGTAGACGACGAGACGGTAGACATAGCAGACGTGGAATCCGTCATCTGCTATATTGTCTTCTACGGTGAACGAATGGACCCAAAGCCGGGCCGATGCAGGTTCCGGGGAATACAGTAGCTTCGCAGCTCTGCATTGCATTCGTATATAAGAAGCAAAAATGAAATGCTAAGTTTGCATCACCAAGCGAGCTTTTGTTTCCTTCGTTTTTAGGAATCATTTCCCCAATTTTTCCTAACATTTATAACATTTAGCGCCATCAGTTACAAATCTGTGAATAAGCGGAGCGTGCGCGGAACATCTACATGTCTGGGGCCGCGCCGGGGCTGTGACAACACCCACAGTGACGGTGGCCGGCCCGCACGCGCCCGGCTGGATGTTCGGCTTCTTCGGGTAATATCTTAGATAATTCATAATACAATTTTTGGTTGTAGTGATCATCTTTAACACTTTTCTATAATATTAAGCGTTTAACTTCTTCCGATCCACTTGCCGACTTTGAATCAAATATTATAAGTTTTTTGTACTATTTACGGGTGGATTGATCCATAATACGAAATTATAATTACTTTTTAGGTACACTTATAAATCGAAACTTGTCACGACACTAGCTAGGATGCGGGCGCCCGCGCCTCACTCCATGCGGCTATGAGACCTGCAATTTTTGATTAAATATATTTTTTCTTATACTCTCTTATACTCATAGAAGTGTTAAAATAGCTTTACCCGCACAGAGTGAAGGAAAGCGATTGTGTCCGCCGCACCTGCGAAAAGTCGCGCATGTGGCTTGTTCGACCTCATAATGCAGTGAACGTGTTAAGGGAGATTGAGCTCAAACTGTATGCCAGAGAAAAAAGTAAAGAAAGAAATAATTGTGTAGGCTTGGGATAAAGAACTACGGGTGCTATTAGTTTATGACATGGGTTTGAAAAGCATTATACGTATTATCCGTCGAGCATTATGCTCGACGGATAATACGTATTCACTCTGTGCGGGGTACAGCTATTTTAACAGTTCTATGAGTATAAGAGAGAGAAATATATAAAACTGATTATCTCACGAAGCTTAGCCTGACAGTGCAGTTAATACTATTTGAGGTTGAATAGACCTCATACGCACTAACAAATCCGTCTAATGCGGAGGGAGGTCTAATCTGCCTCAAAAATTGCAGGCCTCATAGCCGCATGGAGTGAGGCGCGGGCGCCACGCATCCTAGCTAGTGTTGTGACAAGTTACGATTTATAAGTGTACCTAAAAAGTAATTATAATTTCGTATTATGGATCAATCCACCCGTAAACAGTACAAAAAACTTATAATATTTGATTTAAAGTCGGCAAGTGGATCGAAAGAAGATAAACGCTTAATATTATAGAAAAGTGTTAAAGAGCATTAGACCAACCAACAATTTTCCTGTAAAAAAAAACAGTAAAACATTTTGGAAAATGTTCAGATTTGCCCCCCATCTACTACAAAGTAAAAAAAAGAGGTGCTCGGTGATTCGGAATGTGATACTTTTACTCCCATTAATAATCCTCCCAAGCAATTATTGTCACATTTAGGCTATATTTAAGGTGTTTTTAAAAACAAAATTTTGTGATGCCGGAAAGGTCTCATACGCTCTGCAAAGTTCAACTTTGCCTCTAAAAAACCTCATACGCACTGGCTGAAAGTCCATGCAAAAAGGCTCCGCAGTGAGCGTGTTAATCATATCTGACAATGTCAAAAGGCCTATACAGTATACTACACTTACTAGATCTAGAATTTAGACCAAGAACATTCAGGAAAGGCTAAACACATCCAGTGACAAATGCGAATGCCTGGTTGGCCCCTACTCAGGCCGGCACTGTGTGGTGTACCAACATTTCACCGCTTTATTGTATCACGATTATTATATTATGATAGGAGAGGATTATAATATATAGATAGGATAGATTAATAACAATAATAACAAAATAACATTTATTTTATTTTTAATCTAATAAAGTAGGTAATAGTTAACAACGAAATCACGAGCGATCTACAAAATTACAGTTCAAAGTTAACACAAACAAATATACATTAAATTACAATAAAGTTTTATGTTACAACATTAAACTAGTATAGATAAAATTTGTTAGATTAGATAAAAAAAAATATGACTTTAGTAATAAAATTAGTTACATAACGATATCAATTTTTAATTACACAAATACTACTTAAAGTTACTAACTACATCACACGATGTTTAAAAATGGATTATAAATACATACTTTAAAAACAATAAATTGAGACTGCCTTAAAATATGCAGTTTTTAAATAGTACCGCACGAAGTATATCAGAAGCAAACGTATATTTGATTATTGTATTTTTTATTATATATATTATATTATTATATATTTGATGTATTGATAATTTATTTATAAAATTTCGACTAGCAATTAACACTTCATACCTATCCAATATATGATTCTCATCTCATGATATATATGATTAAATAACTACATAATATATAAAGATGAGTAAGTAAGTAGTAGTTCCTGTAGCATGAAACATTTACGTCAAGTATCGTAACCTTAGTATAATTAGTTTAAATAACTCAATTCAAGGAACACTCAAGTGCATCGAAAGAGAAATAAAACATCGTTTTTTCAACATCATTTGTTGTAGTATAAGTATCGCCCTACGTATTGAAAAGGTTTTACTTAAATGTTTCGTCATTATTTTAAATAATTTTAAGTACGGTTTATCTCACATATATTAGTTAAAATACATAAACACGTAGGTTGCTCTGGATTCCATTGTTTTGAGCATTCCAAAGTGGTACGGTACGGCGCGATTTTATTTCATTTCCCAGACAAGTTATTATTTAAGGCATATTATGTATGTATTATAAAACCAATGATAAAGAAAATAACATTTAAGATAGGATTTAGAAAAGTATAATTCAATTCTTTTACAAATGGGAAACTGTTTAAAAGTTACACAGTAACCTATTCAAGTAGGGAACATTTTTATGTAGATAAAATACCTATAAAAATATCATCAGACTGATTTTTTAAAATATATAAATGCGTCAAGGGTTCGATAGTCAGCATGTTAGACTGTGGACGCTACTATGCTGAAATGTGAATATCCAAGCTAAAAATAATTCAGTGATTTGCTCTACGCTAGAGCAAAAAAAAACCATGATTAAGACTCAATATAAAAGTGCAGTGCTGATCAAGCGGGTGCATGTGCAAGATTATTGCTTATATTACTGTGTACAATATATATTCACTAAGAATAAATAATTAACAATAAAATGTAAACTGTATATACGGGGAGATCCAAACTGTACCTGAAACTGACCGGCGTCAATCTCTCACACTAAGATTGGCGGCATTTCGTATTTACCAACGAGCTATGTAGCCCAATACTAAAGCACACACGCTACTTTAGCTAATACACACGCTACTTAAGCACGTGTGCACGTTTCATTATTATTATTATTATTGAAGCCTTTTTACATATTTATTGGAAGCGCTATGCAACAGTGTAACTCCGGAATCAAAAATGTGGTATGTGTGTGATTTTGATTTTCTCTGTTCTGTTTCAATCTTGATTAGAATTTTTGCAATTTGAACCGTGAATACAGCCGGTAAAAGGTGGAAATGTACTATACATTTGTTATCATTCATAAGCATAGATACTGCGGTATAACGTGCTATATCCCTGTTGGCGGCCTCGTTGGGGATGAAGGGTTTAACATCGGGATGGGATGTAATTGTAAACTCTGTATTTTATCATTCTGTTAGTGTTTCTCCTGACAAACACTTGCGCACAGGTTTCGCACCTTATTGTCTAAGACAAAAGGTTGCTTTAGTCATTTAACGAATAATTACAATTACACGTACCCATATATAGTACATTACAAAAATGGGCTGATCTATAAAACATTTCCTATAGAAAAAACGTTTTGCAAACAGAGTTAAAAACCTATAAAAATATTGTTATTTTAAGCCGCGTAGTTAATTTTAATATTTTCTACAAGCTAATTTATTTTTTGAATAAATTCGCTTGGATGTATATTTGACTGTTGTGGGCTATTTCTAATTGTCATAATCCCTACGGGCAGACGCCCACACTTGTGCCCACACCCTTATTTTTACATATTCAGAGGTCCGATGCTGCAAAGCTGCCATATTGGCAGTAAATTGCTAAGAGTAGCTTGTGTGTTCGCACCCTTAGAGCGCATGAGCTAGATCTGGTGGTTGGTGGAGATGTGCGCTGAGTTACAACAACTGTTATCATTGTACTGTTTCGTAGAACTCTGCCTTTATCGTGGAACCTTCATATCCAAGTGATTATTACGCCATAACAATTATGTTTACATTCACGATAATTTGGAGCAAATACTTATCATCCAGTCAGTAACACGAGTTAATATGCTTGCTATAATTTTGTGGGACATTTTAAATATGTTCTTGCGACTTACCGCTGACTTTGATTATGTTTTAATGTAGGTAAGCTACTATCTGGCTGTCAGTTCAGGTATTGAACTTTGGAAGAATGTTTTTATTAATCAGTGAGGTTGTGTACACTATTATACATTACCTATTGCATTAAAATTTAAATATGTGCTTCCAAAAGATATAAATTATAACATACATGATATATATACAGATAATAACATGAAAGTGAAAGTGCATAATAATGTTAAGTTCCAAAATTATATTTCTTTACAATCATTACAAAGTGAAATAGAAAGAACGCATCTGTGAATTCTAATTATCGATTGTTATCTATTATGTCAAGTAGTATACCTACTTACGTTAAATCTGAAAATGTTAATAGGAGTCTAGCCTGTAACTAGATTTGTTTTATATCTGCTCTATTATATACCACTTGAATAATTAAGCATATACAAGATATGTACCCAGGAGTCCCAGGTCCCAGCCTGAACTCGCCATCACGTTATATACACTTATCAACGACCGACTCCAGTTACATTAATATTACTTCAAAAGTAACGCATAATCAGTCAAACTTCATCTACCAACTAAATAAGTAATCTAAATACTTATTTGTTAAGTTAAACCACTTGGACGGTAGCGAACGCACAGAATGTTACTTTCTTTGGTGGTTCAGCGCTGCAGGTCCTCACGACCGACCGCTTTCCTCCATCTTGATTGTTCGTCTTCAGAACCGGCTTCAGGTTGGCGACGTCGCCGTGAGACTGCGCCTTCAACCTTCCTAAAGTATTGCTCGGATTCCCCAAATCCCTTAGCTTATTAGTCAATCCGGTTATTCTGTTGGATATATTGGAATAGTTGTTCTTTCTTGCGTCGTTTTGCTGCTTCTTTGGTTCGCTCAACTTTTTCGGAATGTCTAAACTCTGTAACGACGTGAACTTCCTGTGATCTGTGCTCAAAGGGTTCCGTTTAACTTCGGCGGCCGGTCGCGGCAGGCGCGGCCTTTGAACGAAGTTGTTTTGTCTGAAGGGGACCGGCGTGAGTTTCGGCTTCGGTTCGTTCAGCCGATAATACTGCTGCGGGACGGGTTCCAGCTTTGGCGGTTTCCTGAGAGTCAGAGCCATCGCCATTTTGGTCGGCCTCGCGAGGCTGTCGAAGGCAGTCGTGGAGAACTGGGATCTGCTGCTCTTCCATTCCTCGCGATCAGATTCGTAGCCGGCAACTGGAATTAACAGACGAAAATATTAACACCAAATGTCTAAATGTAATCTGAGTTCTTTAATTGATGATTTTTTATAACCCGAACAATAACCAAACATACGTTTGGTGTAAAAACTAGGCTCCGAATGGGATTTGAACCCACCGTTTATGGGTTTCTGGCCAGATTATATGTCAATCTAAAGGATAATTTTTTCGTTTACGATTATATTTATTTAAAGGTCCTATAGGTGGCGTCATCTCAATGTGGAATGAAATAGCTCTACGATGGTATATACCTAAGTATATTATATATAACTACATATTCGATTGAGAGAACGGCTTGTTTCAGATATAGCACCTGTAATTATTCTAAAATTATTCTCCAATTTTTATTGGATATTTTAATAGGAGTGGTTTTGAAGCATACACGCCAACAAAACTAACCTCACTTTGAATACATTATTTACCTTAAAGTCTTCTGAATTATTAGATATGACAAAACACGTGAATTAAATAATAAGAATGGTAGGTAATGATGACTTTGCCCAACACAACTCCCTAATTGTAAATTTGGTTAAATCATGAATTAGCATCAATCAATAACGACAGGGGCCATCAAATACGGGTCGGATTGCGTTATTTACTGGAAATGTGGCCCATAGCAAAGTACCAATAGAGTTACATCAGATGGTTAATTTGAAGCGTCGGAGGCTCGTCACGTAAACGCTTCCGCCGTGTTCTGCATACAGATGTTGTTAAACTCTAAATGGGGAATGATGTTGATGACCTAGCTGATCACGACTCTAAGGGTTTTTGCATACGCGGGAAAACGTGACAAACTTCTCTACTTAAACTATGATGTATATATTGGATAAGAATACAAATAATGTTCAACGTAATTGAAAAAAATGTTCTTTTGATGAATTACCCAATTTAAATATGACATAAGCAGGTAGACCTTTCGATAATGGCAAAGTGGAAATGGGGCTACGAAACTAACCTTGTTACGATCATGCTGTGCGTACATTTGTCAAGATAATAGTACATAGTTGTACACCAAGGGTCTGTATTGGGACCAGTTCTTTTGAAAAAACCCGTTTGAAATGATCATTGGGTTACGAGTTGGTTAAGGTAGTTAATTCAGTGGATTAAAAGTGCCCATGGTTAATTTGATTTAAAGGATTCTTGCTAAATAATTGTTCACTGAAGTCGTGAAAGAGTTTTTGTTTCCATTATTAAAAGTTGTTTTCTTCCTGCATTTATGAAGTCATGGCTAATACGTGTGGGGTCTGTCACTTAGACATAGACTTCTGTCGGTCACATGCCTGTGCACGAACTATGCACAACAGTTTTGTAGCAATTAGTTATAAGTACATCAATAACTAGTACTATGCAAAACGAGTTTTGGGAAAATAATCATGCAGTAAGTGATGCGTGACGCTTTATTCTCTGATATAACATGTACGCAATAATAATTATATCTAATCTATATTTTTGAAGAATTCTAGATTACAAACATGATATAGAAAAAATGTAAGCTACTACTTATTTTATTTTTTGTCTGCCTGTATGTCTTGGCTCATAACTGCTCAAAATATTCACTGCTTTCAGAACTGTATTAGTCTTCATTAAGATTCCCGTTGAGGCGGAGCAGGGTGTGTGCCGCGTCAGGAGAACGTCAGAGTCAAGTAACAAGTGAAGATCCCCGATCCTTACATCTATTACCTAATAGCATTGTCACCGTCCGCCGTGTTTAATATCATTATAGATACAAAAAGAAACAGGTTTGAAGAAGATGAGTATCTGAATCAATCATGTTATCGTACGAATTACGGATCCGTTCCATACTAGAAAATATAAATAATTCACAAAACAGAGAAATACTGACTGACTGAAAGACTGACAAGCAGCATTTCAGTTTTACTTATGAAAACTTACTATTTGCGCCTCGCGGCTCTAACTGAGTGAACTATGCCTTTTGCTCCATGTGATATTTTATACTATAATCTATCTCTGTGTCAAATTTATTTGGGATCCGGAACATAAATATGAACACAACTGTCCCAGTGACGGAAAGCTATTTACTTTTCTCTGGCGGCTGTTATAGGACGTAGGTATATAATTCGGTTTGCCTGCGCTTAGTAGAATAACATCATTTAAATGTTTCTCTGTGTTCAACGCAATATCAAATGGAGACGTTTTCGATTCCGTGTGCTTTCTGTTTATTACTTCGGGACTCAGAACAAGAGTTATTTATGAAACGAGTTATTTGTCATTTGTAAAGATATACTTTTATATAAATTTTACAGCAATTTAAAAAAAGGACAAAAATGGAATGAAATCCTTCATATACTTTCAACAAACGTAATTTTCATGAAATATCATTAGCAGTAATGTCTTTGCGTTCAAGCAAAATGTCGCCATTTATGCAAAAGGCTGCCGAGTCTGGTACTTCGGTGGCCGTTTAACCCACTAAACAATTAATTAGTGAACGTCAGTCTTACCGATCGACTCAAAGTCGGTTAAACAGTGAAACTGCATAATCTAAGGTCCGGCTTGACACGAATGACATCATACCGCCTGGTGCGGTGGAGATGTGTAATGACGCTCCACCGCAAACTCATCTAATTCGTGAAAGTGTTGAATAAATAACTTTATGTTATGTTTACATATCAACCCTACGATCATTACAAATAAAAAAAAACAGAAAAATATTCTCTAAAAGTGTCACTCGAGAGGTTCGCAAGTTCCGAGTTAATCATCATGATCACACACGGACGAAATCTTTTCTATAAATTAATTACAATAGTTATTTGGAAACAATACACGCTCAAGAGATTATTTCCATATTGTTACAACACTGTATTCTGTGCGTATTCGACCAAATTGCTCATAACGAATCCATGGGAACATTTGTCAATCCACTGCCCGTGGGATTCAGTTACCGATGGTCGAATGCTTTTGGTTTCAAATTATTTGAGGCGATACATTCGATGACCGATTTTATTTCACAAATCCGGCCGTGTTGTAACGTTCTTGTGGAAGCGTATGAGGCATACCTCCATTTGTTATAAAATATTTATTTGTTTTGTAAGGGCAACTGTAAATATCTGTGTCGTATGTGCTACCGATTCATCATATTTATTATGCCATAGAAAGTATTTTACAATGATTTTAAGATCCGTGAGCCATCAGTTTTTCGTGATATTTGTCCTGTTACTCTGCCGTCTCTTCTATTTGAACAATTATTTACCATCTCTAATATACCTATCTTAATATAAGTGCGCCCTTCATATATTTCATAAGTGATTCTAAATTAAAGTATGGAATGAGGATTATAATACGAAAATAATGTAAGAGGTCCAGAAGAAATACACGTCTCAAAATATACTTGTATACAGATAATCACAAATCTTCATTAACAACAGCGATTCTAATTGTTATTATGTCAGACTGGCCGGTTGGCGCAGTTGGTAGCACTCTGCCTTCTGAACCGCTGGTCCCGGGTTCGATTCCCGGACAGGTCAAACATTTGTGTGTATGAACATGTCTGTTTGACCTGTGTCTGGGTATATAAGTATATATATAAGTATGTATATATCAGTCATCAGGTTACCATAGTACAGGCTCTGCCTAGTTTGGGACCTGAAGACCTTGTGTGAATGTTGTCCCATGTTTTTACTAAAAAAATAAAAAATGTTATAATGACTGAGTCAAAAAATATACCTACTGAAGTTAATATAGGTAAGTGAAATTATTCAGGTAAGATTTGTCACATTTACCACAATATTATTGTGGACGATTTGCAAATGCATGCTCTAGTTTAAAGGCACTTGTGATTTATAAGTATAACCCCCTCGCGAGCGCAGCCGTTTACACTCCGATTGCCCTTAGTGGCGCACCTTCGCCCATAAAAGCTGGGGCCGTATCGGCGCGGCACATATTTCACAATTCGAACACATACTGCTTGCAAACCGATTGTTTGTGTGAGTGCTTCAAAGCTACGGTTGGTCGTTAACTCTGAGGACACGTATTTTGTATTTTATTAAGCTTTGTTTGGAAATCTCGTATCCCGTCATACTCCGTAATAATGTCTCCAGCTTAAAGGTTTTCATTTTTGTGGTAAAAATATATTTTTTTATCTATCCGATGTACAATTTTTTTTAAATGCCTATTCTCCATATTCAAAATAAACGATGTTATAACTATCATATTCTCTACTTCGACATATTGTCATTCTTGTATAGTATAGAGTACGTAACGAGGCCTTCTACGTCTCTGTCAAGTTTTTTTTTTTTAAGACCCCAGTGTAAATATATTACTTTAAAAATACAGAACTATTAATATTATTGCTGTCATGCCATGCACATCAATGCCTAAAACTGTCGGAGCTCAACATGATGAGGCAGGGAAGCCTACAACCCTAATTGTTTACCCCGAACCTAGCTGGTCGCCTTGGTGACGCACAAACGTCAGATTACTCTACACCAGGAGAGAGTTATCGGCTGTGAACCGTTGTTCCAAAATATGTATAGAGAGAAGAAATGAAGAATGAAGAAATGAATACAATTTCTACTAGCCACATCAGTGTAGCCATCAGTCTAAAGAACGATGCTGGCTTCACGCCAGGAGCGACTACTATATAGTTGTGTAGTTTCGCGGAAGCTGTGCGCCGCTCGCTGTAACCGACACGCTGGGAACTGACCCGCCCTTCACGCTCGGGCTGTGTACCAGATAACGTTACTGTGACCCTGGGCTGGGCTCGGGCTCCGGCTCGGGTTGCTGCAGCAGACATGGATACTGGCGAGGGCTTGCGACTTTACATCAATACAAGCAAATCACGTTCAAATCCGTATCTTTAATTTACCCAAGATGCCACGCACGCAATTGCGCGTGTGTATATTCATCGCTCTCATATTTCATGCGAGAGGTTTATAGTATTCTTTACATGTTATAGTCATGTGTCAGTACAACAAACGGGCGACTATGTACAACGGCAGCGAGATGTAACACTCGCGAATCTGTTGGATTTAGAATTATCCTCTAGAATGTACCTCACTCAACCCGGCATACATGATATAGGATCGTAACTGTGAATGATCCAAATGTTAGACTGGACCGTATCTACTGTGGACAAATATGTATGCTGTTATAAAACAAATTAAAATCAGCGATTCTCCCTTCGAGACCATAGAGCCTGTATAAATGCGGAAAACGACGACGCAAAATCGCTAACTTACCAGTTTATTACCACGAGACGAGTGTTTATACCATACACCTAAGTATATAATTGTATTTTTATTGTCTCTCTCCATCTGCAAGTTAGTGAGCAACGGGACGTTAAGTTAAGGAGAGGAAACGTGGGCTCTGACTATGGGCCTTGCGCGCAGGCTCAAAGTCGCACGCAGTGATGAGGGCTATGCTCACCGGTGTGAAGTTAGCTGACAAAAAGTATCTGACATTATCCGGACAAATTAAATAGGTTTTATATTACAAATAAATTTTATTTATGAAAATGCTGTAAAAACCTTAAAGCTCAAGTATCTCCGGTATTAACTATAGGCAGCTCAATCTGTTTCTCTAACCTACGTTATAGTTTAACGGTAGAGCAAACTTTTATACGACTTTTTAAAAGTTTTTTCTATGTTCCGTTTTAAAAGATTTTGACCACCTAATCCCCTGAAATATATAACAATTTTACATGTTTCTTATACAAAATTAATATATAAACATTTTAAAAGCTATCCCAATGCGGCTAAAACTCTTTTTGATATAGAAATTTTCATAAAATCTGAAATACTAGGAAAATATTTTGTATGAAAAAATATCAGATGGCTGTTCTAGACCTGTAGTCCCCTGATTTTATGAAATAATTATATGTAGAAATATACAATTTTATCCAATCTATAATAAAAACATAGACAGAAAGCGGCTAAAACTTTTCATCCTTTAAAAATATTCATATAACCTGAATGGTAGAGCAAAGATTTTATATGAAAAAAATATCAGATGGCCAATATAGGTATGTAGTCCCCTGATTTTATAAAAAAATTGCATGTGGAAACACTAAGATATATCCAAGTTTTAATAAGAACATAGACAGAAAGCGGCTAAAACTTTTCATCACCCTCAAATAGTACCTACAAAAAGCTTTCCATGTGTTTTTCCAAAACTATGGTACCCGATGAGTTTTGACCCTAGAACATCTTAAAAAAAAACTTTAAACTAGTGTTTTTATCTTAAAATAACATAGTTCAATATAATGTTTATTATGAAAGCTAACACACTTAAGAAATATTCCCTCAAAAAGCATTAATACAATACTAAGAAAATACCGAAATTATGTTTTAGGTTTTTAGCGAATTGGACCATCTAATCCCCTGAAATATTTAACAAATTTATATGTTTCGTATACACAATTAATATATAAACATTTTAAAAGCTGTCTCAATGCGGCTAAAACTCTTTTTGATATAGAAATTTTCATAAAACCTGAAACACAAGGAAAAAAATTTGTATGAAAAAATATCAGATGGCTGTTCTAGACCTGTAGTCCCCTGATTTTATGAAATAATTATATGTAGAAATATACAATTTTTTCCAATCTATAATAAAAACATAGACAGAAAGCGGCTAAAACTTTTCATCCTATAAAAATATTCATATAACCTGAATGGTAGAGCAAAGATTTTATATGAAAAAAATATCAGATGGCCAATATAGGTATGTAGTCCCCTGATTTTATGAAAAAATTGCATGTGAAAACACTTAGATATATCAAAGTTTTAATAAGAACATAGACAGAAAGCGACTAAAACTTTTCATCACCCTCAAATAGTACCTACAAAAAGCTTTCCATGTGTTTTTCTAAAACTATTGTACCCGATGAGTTTTGACCCTAGAACATCTTTAAAAAAAACTTTAAACCAGTGTTTTTATCTCAATATAACATAGTTCTATATAATGTTTATTATGAAAGCTAACACACATAAGAAATATTCCCTCAAAAAGCATTAATACAATACTAAGAAAATACTGAAATTATGTTTTAGGTTTTTAGCGAATTTGACCATTTAATCCCCTGAAATATTTAACAAATTTACATGTTTCTTATACACAATTAATATATAAACATTTTAAAAGCTGTCTCAATGCGGCTAAAACTCTTTTTGATATAGCGATTTTCATAAAACCTGAAACACAAGGAAAAAATTTTGTATGAAAAAATATCAGATGGCTGTTCTAGACCTGTAGTCCCCTGATTTTATGAAATAATTATATGTAGAAATATACAATTTTATCCAATCTATAATAAAAACATAGACAGAAAGCGGCTAAAACTTTTCATCCTTTAAAAATATTCATATAACCTGAATGGTAGAGCAAAGATTTTATATGAAAAAAATATCAGATGGCCAATATAGGTATGTAGTCCCCTGATTTTATGAAAAAATTGCATGTGAAAACACTTAGATATATCAAAGTTTTAATAAGAACATAGACAGAAAGCGGCTAAAACTTTTCATCACCCTCAAATAGTACCAACAAAAAGCTTTCCATGTGTTTTTCCAAAACTATGGTACCCGATGAGTTTTGACCCTAGAACATCTTAAAAAAAAACTTTAAACTAGTGTTTTTATCTTAAAATAACATAGTTCAATATAATGTTTATTATGAAAGCTAACACACATAAGAAATATTCCCTCAAAAAGCATTAATACAATACTAAGAAAATACTGAAATTATGTTTTAGGTTTTTAGCGAATTTGACCATCTAATCCCCTGAAATATTTATCAAATTTACATGTTTCTTATACACAATTAATATATAAACATTTTAAAAGCTGTCTCAATGCGGCTAAAACTCTTTTTGATATAGAAATTTTCATAAAACCTGAAACACAAGGAAAAAATTTTGTATGAAAAAATATCAGATGGCTAATCTAGACCTGTAGTCCCCTGATTTTATAAAATAATTATATGTAGAAATATACAATTTTATCCAATCTATAATAAAAACATAGACAGAAAGCGGCTAAAACTTTTCATCCTTTAAAAATATTCATATAACCTGAATGGTAGAGCAAAGATTTTATATGAAAAAAATATCAGATGGCCAATATAGGTATGTAGTCCCCTGATTTTATAAAAAAATTGCATGTGGAAACACTAAGATATATCCAAGTTTTAATAAGAACATAGACAGAAAGCGGCTAAAACTTTTCATCACCCTCAAATAGTACCAACAAAAAGCTTTCCATGTGTTTTTCCAACACTATTGTACCCGATGAGTTTTGACCCTAGAACATCTTTAAAAAAAACTTTAAACTAGTGTTTTTATCTTAATAAAACATAGTTCTATATAATGTTTATTATGAAAGCTAACACACATAAGAAATATTCCCTCAAAAAGCATTAATACAATACTAAGAAAATACTGAAATTATGTTTTAGGTTTTTAGCGAACTTGACCATCTAATCCCCTGAAATATTTAACAAATTTATATGTTTCGTATACACAATTAATATATAAACATTTTAAAAGCTGTCTTAACGCGGCTAGAACTCTTTTTGATATAGAAATTTTCATAAAACCTGAAACACAAGGAAAAAAATTTGTATGAAAAAATATCAGATGGCTGTTCTAGACTTGTAGTCCCCTGATTTTATGAAATAATTATATGTAGAAATATACAATTTTATCCAATCTATAATAAAAACATAGACAGAGAGCGGCTTAAACTTTTCATCCTTTAAAAATATTCATATAACCTGAATGGTAGAGCAAAGATTTTATATGAAAAAAATATCAGATGGCCAATATAGGTATGTAGTCCCCTGATTTTATAAAAAAATTGCATGTGGAAACACTAAGATATATCAAAGTTTTTATAAGAACATAGACAGAAAGCGGCTAAAACTTTTCATCACCCTCAAATAGTACCTACAAAAAGCTTTCCATGTGTTTTTCCAAAACTATGGTACCCGATGAGTTTTGACCCTAGAACATCTTAAAAAAAAACTTTAAACTAGTGTTTTTATCTTAAAATAACATAGTTCTATATAATGTTTATTATGAAAGCTAACACACTTAAGAAATATTCCCTCAAAAAGCATTAATACAATACTAAGAAAATACTGAAATTATGTTTTAGGTTTTTAGCGAATTTGACCATCTAATCCCCTGAAATATTTAACAAATTTATATGTTTCGTATACACAATTAATATATAAACATTTTAAAAGCTGTCTCAATGCGGCTAAAACTCTTTTTGATATAGAAATTTTCATAAAACCTGAAACACAAGGAAAAAAATTTGTATGAAAAAATATCAGATGGCTGTTCTAGACCTGTAGTCCCCTGATTTTATGCAATAATTATATGTAGCAATATACAATTTTATCCAATCTATAATAAAAACATAGACAGAAAGCGGCTAAAACTTTTCATCCTTTAAAAATATTCATATAACCTGAATGGTAGAGCAAAGATTTTATATGAAAAAAATATCAGATGGTCAATATAGGTATGTAGTCCCCTGATTTTATAAGAAAATTGCATGTGGAAACACTTAGATATATTCAAGTTTTAATAAGAACATAGACAGAAAGCGGCTAAAACTTTTCATCACCCTCAAATAGTACCTACAAAAAGCTTTCCATGTGTTTTTCCAACACTATTGTACCCGATGAGTTTTGACCCTAGAACATCTTTAAAAAAAACTTTAAACTAGTGTTTTTATCTTAATAAAACATAGTTCTATATAATGTTTATTATGAAAGCTAACACACATAAGAAATTTTCTCTCAAAAAGCATTAATACAATACTAAGAAAATACTGAAATTATGTTTTAGGTTTTTAGCGAATTTGACCATCTAATCCCCTGAAATATTTAACAAATTTATATGTTTCGTATACACAATTAATATATAAACATTTTAAAAGCTGTCTCAATGCGGCTAAAACTCTTTTTGATATAGAAATTTTCATAAAACCTGAAACACAAGGAAAAAATTTTGTATGAAAAAATATCAGATGGCTGTTCTAGACCTGTAGTCCCCTGATTTTTTGAAATAATTATATGTAGAAATATACAATTTTATCCAATCTATAATAAAAACATAGACAGAAAGCGGCTAAAACTTTTCATCCTATAAAAATATTCATATAACCTGAATGGTAGAGCAAAGATTTTATATGAAAAAAATATCAGATGGCCAATATAGGTATGTAGTCCCCTGATTTTATAAAAAAATTGCATGTGAAAACACTTAGATATATAAAGGTTTTAATAAGAACATAGACAGAAAGAGGCTAAAACTTTTCATCACCCTCAAATGGTACCTACAAAAAGCTTTCCATGTGTTTTTCTAAAACTATTGTACCCGATGAGTTTTGACCCTAGAACATCTTAAAAAAAAACTTTAAACTAGTGTTTTTATCTTAAAATAACATAGTTCTATATAATGTTTATTATGAAAGCTAACACACTTAAGAAATATTCCCACAAAAAGCATTAATACAATACTAAGAAAATACTGAAATTATGTTTTAGGTTTTTAGCGAATTTGACCATCTAATCCCCTGAAATATTTAACAAGCTTACATGTTTCTTATACACAATTAATATATAAACATTTTAAAAGCTGTCTCAATGCGGCTAAAACTCTTTTTGATATAGAAATTTTCATAAAACCTGAAACACAAGGAAAAAATTTTGTATGAAAAAATATCAGATGGCTGATCTAGACCTGTAGTCCCCTGATTTTATGAAATAATTATATGTAGAAATATACAATTTTATCCAATCTATAATAAAAACATAGACAGAAAGCGGGTAAAACTTTTCATCCTTTAAAAATATTCATATAACCTGAATGGTAGAGCAAAGATTTTATATGAAAAAAATATCAGATGGCCAATATAGGTATGTAGTCCCCTGATTTTTTAAAAAAAATTGCATGTGGAAACACTTAGATACATCCAAGTTTAATAAGAACATAGACAGAAAGCGGTTAAAACTTTTCATCACCCTCAAATAGTACCTACAAAAAGCTTTCCATGTGTTTTTCCAAAACTATTGTACCCGATGAGTTTTGACCCTAGAACATCTTAAAAAAAAAAATTTTAAACTAGTGTTTTTATCTCAATATAACATAGTTCTATATAATGTTTATTATGAAAGCTAACACACATAAGAAATATTCCCTCAAAAAGCATTAATACAATACTAAGAAAATACTGAAATTATGTTTTAGGTTTTTAGCGAATTTGACCATCTAATCCCCTGAAATATTTAACAAATTTACATGTTTCTTATACACAATTAATATATAAACATTTTAAAAGCTGTCTCAATGCGGCTAAAACTCTTTTTGATATAGAAATTTTCATAAAACCTGAAACACAAGAAAAAAATTTTGTATGAAAAAATATCAGATGGCTGTTCTAGACCTGTAGTCCCCTGATTTTATGAAATAATTATATGTAGAAATATACAATTTTATCCAATCTATAATAAAAACATAGACAGAAAGCGGCTAAAACTTTTTATCCTTCAAAAATATTCATATAACCTGAATGGTAGAGCAAAGATTTTATATGAAAAAAATATCAGATGGCCAATATAGGTATGTAGTCCCCTGATTTTATAAAAAAATTGCATGTGGAAACACTAAGATATATCCAAGTTTTCAAAAGAACATAGACAGAAAGCGGCTAAAACTTTTCATCACCCTCAAATAGTACCAACAAAAAGCTTTCCATGTGTTTTTCCAACACTACTGTACCCGATGAGTTTTGACCCTAGAAAATCTTTAAAAAAACTTTAAACTAGTGTTTTTATCTTAATAAAACATAGTTCTATATAATGTTTATTATGAAAGCTAACACACATAAGAAATATTCCCTCAAAAAGCATTAATAAAATACTAAGAAAATACTGAAATTATGTTTTAGGTTTTTAGCGAATTTGACCATCTAATCCCCTGAAATATTTAACAAATTTATATGTTTCGTATACACAATTAATATATAAACATTTTAAAAGCTGTCTCAATGCGGCTAAAACTCTTTTTGATATAGAAATTTTCATAAAACCTGAAACACAAGGAAAAAAATTTGTATGAAAAAATATCAGATGGCTGTTCTAGACCTGTAGTCCCCTGATTTTATGAAATAATTATATGTAGAAATATACAATTTTATCCAATCTATAATAAAAACATAGACAGAAAGCGGCTAAAACTTTTCATCCTTTAAAAATATTCATATAACCTGAATGGTAGAGCAAAGATTTTATATGAAAAAAATATCAGATGGTCAATATAGGTATGTAGTCCCCTGATTTTATAAGAAAATTGCATGTGGAAACACTTAGATATATCCAAGTTTTAATAAGAACATAGACAGAAAGCGGCTAAAACTTTTCATCACCCTCAAATAGTACCAACAAAAAGCTTTCCATGTGTTTTTCCAACACTATTGTACCCGATGAGTTTTGACCCTAGAACATCTTTAAAAAAAACTTTAAACTAGTGTTTTTATCTTAATAAAACATAGTTCTATATAATGTTTATTATGAAAGCTAACACACATAAGAAATTTTCTCTCAAAAAGCATTAATACAATACTAAGAAAATACTGAAATTATGTTTTAGGTTTTTAGCGAATTTGACCATCTAATCCCCTGAAATACTTAACAAATTTACATGTTTCTTATACACAATTAATATATAAACATTTTAAAAGCTGTCTCAATGCGGCTAAAACTCTTTTTGATATAGAAATTTTCATAAAACCTGAAACACAAGGAAAAAATTTTGTATGAAAAAATATCAGATGGCTGTTCTAGACCTGTAGTCCCCTGATTTTATGAAATAATTATATGTAGAAATATACAATTTTATCCAATCTATAATAAAAACATAGACAGAAAGCGGCTAAAACTTTTCATCCTATAAAAATATTCATATAACCTGAATGGTAGAGCAAAGATTTTATATGAAAAAAATATCAGATGGTCAATATAGGTATGTAGTCCCCTGATTTTATAAGAAAATTGCATGTGGAAACACTTAGATATATCCAAGTTTTAATAAGAACATAGACAGAAAGCGGCTAAAACTTTTCATCACCCTCAAATAGTACCAACAAAAAGCTTTCCATGTGTTTTTCCAACACTATTGTACCCGATGAGTTTTGACCCTAGAACATCTTAAAAAAAAACTTTAAACTAGTGTTTTTATCTTAAAATAACATAGTTCTATATAATGTTTATTATGAAAGCTAACACACATGAGAAATTTTCTCTCAAAAAGCATTAATACAATACTAAGAAAATACTGAAATTATGTTTTAGGTTTTTAGCGAATTTGACCATCTAATCCCCTGAAATATTTAACAAATTTACATGTTTCTTATACACAATTAATATATAAACATTTTAAAAGCTGTCTCAATGCGGCTAAAACTCTTTTTGATATAGCGATTTTCATAAAACCTGAAACACAAGGAAAAAATTTTGTATGAAAAAATATCAGATGGCTGTTCTAGACCTGTAGTCCCCTGATTTTTTGAAATAATTATATGTAGAAATATACAATTTTATTCAATCTATAATAAAAACAGAGACAGAAAGCGGCTAAAACTTTTTATCCTTTAAAAATATTCATATAACCTGAATGGTAGAGCAAAGATTTTATATGAAAAAAATATCAGATGGCCAATATAGGTATGTAGTCCCCTGTTTTTGTGAAAAAATTGCATGTAGAAACACTAAGATATATCCAAGTTTTAATAAGAACATAGACAGAAAGCGGCTAAAACTTTTCATCACCCTCAAATAGTACCAACAAAAAGCTTTCCATGTGTTTTTCCAACACTATTGTACCCGATGAGTTTTGACCCTAGAACATCTTTAAAAAAAACTTTAAACTAGTGTTTTTATCTTAATAAAACATAGTTCTTTATAATGTTTATTATGAAAGCTAACACACTTAAGAAATATTCCCTCAAAAAGCATTAATACAATACTAAGAAAATACTGAAATTATGTTTTAGGTTTTTAGCGAATTTGACCATCTAATCCCCTGAAATATTTAACAAATTTACATGTTTTTTATACACAATTAATATATAAACATTTTAAAAGCTGTCTCAATGCGGCTAAAACTCTTTTTGATAGAGAAATTTTCATAAAACCTGAAACACAAGAAAAAAATTTGTATGAAAAAATATCAGATGGCTGTTCTAGACCTGTAGTCCCCTGATTTTATGAAATAATTATATGTAGAAATATACAATTTTATCCAATCTATAATAAAAACATAGACAGAAAGCGGCTAAAACTTTTTATCCTTCAAAAATATTCATATAACCTGAATGGTAGAGCAAAGATTTTATATGAAAAAAATATCAGATGGCCAATATAGGTATGTAGTCCCCTGATTTTATAAAAAAATTGCATGTGGAAACACTAAGATATATCCAAGTTTTCATAAGAACATAGACAGAAAGCGGCTAAAACTTTTCATCACCCTCAAATAGTACCAACAAAAAGCTTTCCATGTGTTTTTCCAACACTACTGTACCCGATGAGTTTTGACCCTAGAAAATCTTTAAAAAAACTTTAAACTAGTGTTTTTATCTTAATAAAACATAGTTCTATATAATGTTTATTATGAAAGCTAACACACATAAGAAATATTCCCTCAAAAAGCATTAATACAATACTAAGAAAATACTGAAATTATGTTTTAGGTTTTTAGCAAATTTGACCATCTAATCCCCTGAAATATTTAACAAATTTTTATGTTTCGTATACACAATTAATATATAAACATTTTAAAAGCTGTCTCAATGCGGCTAAAACTCTTTTTGATATAGAAATTTTCATAAAACCTGAAACACAAGGAAAAAATTTTGTATGAAAAAATATCAGATGGCTAATCTAGACCTGTAGTCCCCTGATTTTATAAAATAATTATATGTAGAAATATACAATTTTATCCAATCTATAATAAAAACATAGACAGAGAGCGGCTAAAACTTTTCATCCTTTAAAAATATTCATATAACCTGAATGGTAGAGCAAAGATTTTATATGAAAAAAATATCAGATGGCCAATATAGGTATGTAGTCCCCTGATTTTATAAAAAAATTGCATGTGGAAACACTAAGATATATCCAAGTTTTAATAAGAACATAGACAGAAAGCGGCTAAAACTTTTCATCACCCTCAAATAGTACCTACAAAAAGCTTTCCATGTGTTTTTCCAAAACTATGGTACCCGATGAGTTTTGACCCTAGAACATCTTTAAAAAAAACTTTAAACTAGTGTTTTTATCTTAAAATAACATAGTTCAATATAATGTTTATTATGAAAGCTAACACACTTAAGAAATATTCCCTCATAAAGCATTAATACAATACTAAGAAAATACTGAAATTATGTTTTAGGTTTTTAGCGAATTTGACCATCTAATCCCCTGAAATATTTAACAAATTTATATGTTTCGTATACACAATTAATATATAAACATTTTAAAAGCTGTCTTAACGCGGCTAGAACTCTTTTTGATATAGAAATTTTCATAAAACCTGAAACACAAGGAAAAAAATTTGTATGAAAAAATATCAGATGGCTGTTCTAGACTTGTAGTCCCCTGATTTTATGAAATAATTATATGTAGAAATATACAATTTTATCCAATCTATAATAAAAACATAGACAGAAAGCGGCTAAAATTTTTCATTCTTTAAAAATATTCATATAACCTGAATGGTAGAGCAAAGATTTTATATGAAAAAAATATCAGATGGCCAATATAGGTATGTAGTCCCCTGATTTTATAAGAAAATTGCATGTGGAAACACTAAGATATATCAAAGTTTTTATAAGAACATAGACAGAAAGCGGCTAAAACTTTTCATCACCCTCAAATAGTACCTACAAAAAGCTTTCCATGTGTTTTTCCAAAACTATGGTACCCGATGAGTTTTGACCCTAGAACATCTTAAAAAAAAACTTTAAACTAGTGTTGTTAGATGTTGTTGTTGTTGTAGTGTTGTAAGTGTAGTTAGATGGTCAAAATCGCTAAAAACCTACAACATAATTTCAGTATTTTCTTAGTATTGTATTAATGCTTTTTGAGAGAATATTTCTTATGTGTGTTAGCTTTCATAATAAACATTATATAGAACTATGTTATATTGAGATAAAATACTAGTTTAAAGTTTTTTTTTAAGATGTTCTAGGGTCAAAACTCATCGGGTACCATAGTTTTGGAAAAACGCATGGAAAGCTTTTTGTAGGTACTATTTGAGGGTGATGAAAAGTTTTAGCCGCTTTCTGTCTATGTTCTTATTAAAACTTGTATATATAAGTGTTTCCACATGCAATTTTTTTATAAAATCAGGGGACTACATACCTATATTGGCCATCTGATATTTTTTTCATACAAAATCTTTGCTCTACCATTCAGGTTATATGAATATTTTTAAAGGATGAAAAGTTTTAGCCGCTTTCTGTCTATGTTTTTATTATAGATTGGATAAAATTGTATATTTTTACATATAATTATTTCATAAAATCAGGGGACTACAGGTCTAGAACAGCCATCTGATATTTTTTCATACAAAATTTTTTTCTTGTGTTTCAGGTTTTATGAAAATTTCTATATCAAAAAGAGTTTTAGCCGCATTGAGACAGCTTTTAAAATGTTTATATATTAATTGTGTATAAGAAACATGTAAATTTGTTAAATATTTCAGGGGATTAGATGGTCAAATTCGCTAAAAACCTAAAACATAATTTCAGTATTTTCTTAGTATTGTATTAATGCTTTTTGAGGGAATATTTCTTATGTGTGTTAGCTTTCATAATAAACATTATATAGAACTATGTTATATTGAGATAAAAACACTAGTTTAAAATTTTTTTTTTTAAGATGTTCTAGGGTCAAAACTCATCGGGTACAATAGTTTTGGAAAAACACATGGAAAGCTTTTTGTAGGTAATATTTGAGGGTGATGAAAAGTTTTAACCGCTTTCTGTCTATGTTCCTATTAAACTTGGATGTATCTAAGTGTTTCCACATGCAATTTTTTTAAAAAAATCAGGGGACTACATACCTATATTGGCCATCTGATATTTTTTTCATATAAAATCTTTGCTCTACCATTCAGGTTATATGAATATTTTTAAAGGATGAAAAGTTTTACCCGCTTTCTGTCTATGTTTTTATTATAGATTGGATAAAATTGTATATTTCTACATATAATTATTTCATAAAATCAGGGGACTACAGGTCTAGAACAGCCATCTGATATTTTTTCATACAAAATTTTTTCCTTGTGTTTCAGGTTTTATGAAAATTTCTATATCAAAAAGAGTTTTAGCCGCATTGAGACAGCTTTTAAAATGTTTATATATTAATTGTGTATAAGAAACATGTAAGCTTGTTAAATATTTCAGGGGATTAGATGGTCAAATTCGCTAAAAACCTAAAACATAATTTCAGTATTTTCTTAGTATTGTATTAATGCTTTTTGTGGGAATATTTCTTAAGTGTGTTAGCTTTCATAATAAACATTATATAGAACTATGTTATTTTAAGATAAAAACACTAGTTTAAAGTTTTTTTTTAAGATGTTCTATTGT
This sequence comes from Apeira syringaria, assembly GCA_934044485.1. Classification (NCBI taxonomy): domain Eukaryota; kingdom Metazoa; phylum Arthropoda; class Insecta; order Lepidoptera; family Geometridae; genus Apeira; species Apeira syringaria. The sequence goes on along the minus strand of OW203656.1, from coordinate 330,688 downwards.
CAAAACTCATCGGGTACCATAGTTTTGGAAAAACACATGGAAAGCTTTTTGTAGGTACTATTTGAGGGTGATGAAAAGTTTTAGCCGCTTTCTGTCTATGTTCTTATTAAAACTTTGATATATCTAAGTGTTTTCACATGCAATTTTTTCATAAAATCAGGGGACTACATACCTATATTGGCCATCTGATATTTTTTTCATATAAAATCTTTGCTCTACCATTCAGGTTATATGAATATTTTTAAAGGATGAAAAGTTTTAGCCGCTTTCTGTCTATGTTTTTATTATAGATTGGATAAAATTGTATATTTCTACATATAATTATTTCATAAAATCAGGGGACTACAGGTCTAGAACAGCCATCTGATATTTTTTCATACAAAATATTTTCCTAGTATTTCAGATTTTATGAAAATTTCTATATCAAAAAGAGTTTTAGCCGCATTGAGACAGCTTTTAAAATGTTAATATATTATTTGTGTATAAGAAACTTGTAAGTTTGTTAAATATTTCAGGGGATTAGATGGTCAAATTCGCTAAAAACCTAAAACATAATTTCAGTATTTTCTTAGTATTGTATTAATGCTTTTTGAGGGAATATTTCTTATGTGTGTTAGCTTTCATAATAAACATTATATAGAACTATGTTATATTGAGATAAAAACACTAGTTTAAAGTTTTTTTTAAAGATGTTCTAGGGTCAAAACTCATCGGGTACAATAGTTTTAGAAAAACACATGGAAAGCTTTTTGTAGGTACTATTTGAGGGTGATGAAAAGTTTTAGCCGCTTTCTGTCTATGTTCTTATTAAAACTTTGATATATCTAAGTGTTTTCACATGCAATTTTTACATAAAATCAGGGGACTACATACCTATATTGGCCATCTGATATTTTTTTCATATAAAATCTTTGCTCTACCATTCAGGTTATATGAATATTTTTAAAGGATGAAAAGTTTTAGCCGCTTTCTGTCTATGTTTTTATTATAGATTGGATAAAATTGTATATTTCTACATATAATTATTTCATAAAATCAGGGGACTACAGGTCTAGAACAGCCATCTGATATTTTTTCATACAAAATATTTTCCTAGTATTTCAGATTTTATGAAAATTTCTATATCAAAAAGAGTTTTAGCCGCATTGGGATAGCTTTTAAAATGTTTATATATTAATTTTGTATAAGAAACATGTAAAATTGTTATATATTTCAGGGGATTAGGTGGTCAAAATCTTTTAAAACGGAACATAGAAAAATCTTTTAAAAAGTCGTATAAAAGTTTGCTCTACCGTTAAACTATAACGTAGGTTAGAGAAACAGATTGTGCTGCCTATAGTTAATACCGGAGATACTTGAGCCTTAAGGTTTTTACAGCATTTTCATAAATAAAATTTATTTGTAATATAAAACCTATTTAATTTGTCCGGATAATGTCAGATACTTTTTGTCAGCTAACTTCACACCGGTGCTATGCTCGGGGTTTCTCTACGCGGCTGAATCAGAAATGAGGACATCCGCAGAAGAACGAAAGTCACCGACATAGCCCAGCGGATTAGCAAGTTGAAGTAGCAGTAGGCAGAGCACATAGCCCGAAGAACTGATGGTCGTTGGGGTCAAAAAGACTCGAATGAAAACCACGGACTGGCAAGCGCAGCATGGGACGGCCACCGACAGGGTGGACAGTCAACCTGACTAAGATCTCAAGTAAAGGCTGGATGTGGGCTTCCATCCGGTCCTTGTGGAAATCAATGGGGGAGGCATATAGATATTTTGTTCTATGCGAACATTATCCATAGTAGATGCATCATCACTATACCTTCAGGTGGAATAGTGATCAACAAACAGCCCATTTTATGTAATATAAAGATCGGCAAATCAATTTTAAATGTAAGTAGCCAGTACCCGCCTGGCTAGCTACCACTCTCGAGTCTGAAAAGCTATCACCGAAAACATCGTGTGTTTGGGCAGCTCTCCTCAATAGCCGGTTGTCAATGAAAACCCCGTTCTAGGAACGTGATTACACCTTCGACCACATCGTCACTGCCCTTTGAGATAGTGGTCAAACGCTAGATCTGTAATAATTCAACAAGACTATTCTCTAAGGCAGATTAGTCTTAGTTTCGTGTCGCATAAATAATACAAGTATTTAGACTTAGCCAGTTTTGTATTCGCAATATAACGGGAATGAAGCTTTACTTACAAACTAAGCGTTAAATAGTAGAAGCCAATAAGTGAACAGCTCACTCGGCCTTCGGTTCTCAAACAAGATAAGTGGTTTGTGTGTAAACAAGAAATTGCCTAACGCAGAAGTGCGCGTGCGCTTACGCTTTTTGGGACGTACGTGAGCTGCGTACCCGCTCGTGATTGGCACATAGATTATACATACGTACAGAGATCACATCGTGATAATCAAGCCGACTTCTGCAACCCATCCACATGGGACCACGAGCAAAGATCAGCTTTTAAATAAATTAAAAACTATCGAAATCGGTTCAACTACACACAAGTTGTGAGACAATGCGTAGAAATAATATAGTCGAATTGAGAACCTTCCTCTTTTTTGGAAGTCTGTTGCAAAACTAAATAAAACTGTGATATTGAAAGCGGCATGTGCCTGAGAGACATTTCACGCGGATAAGTTCCAGAGGGATAAGCCAGCTCAGTGCAGCTGCAGGCGCCGGCTGATCCTTCGCCACATGTTTCGGGATGCTGTTGTTACTCCCCCCGATGTATGCCCTCGATGATGAAACACCCTGAACTGTTTAGCAAAATGTACCATGATTCTTACTCTGCAGACAGTGTTTCCAGCAATATATTTACATCATAATCAGCATCGTCTAAGTCATAAGACATCCACTGTTGGACATAAACCACCTCCAATATACTATTTTATTTAATTGTCATCACCTGTACCTATGTAATGACTAGCCTTTATCCGAGGCAACTCTTTTCTCATTATAGCAGAAATAGTAACGAGTGAATAGGTTCCTTCTAAGTTTGCGTGCTCCACCTTAGACCGCGTCGTCGCTTAACATCAGGTGAGACAGTGGTCAAACGCAAGCTTATAATCTTAAAAAAAAAAAGTAACTATCATTCAACCTGTGAGTCGCGCTAGTCAGATGTCACTCCCTCATGGCAAGTATTAGATATACAACGATTGGGCTCGTCTGTGTGTTTGCGATGCAAACAAAACAAACACAATACCTAGCTATTACATCCGTGATTGAGCTGATTAAGGCCAAACATACTAATTAACAAACACTCGTCTTGTGTGTATAATCTGTTTTCATGGATTTGGATTTCACTATTTGGGAAACATCGAGTATAAACTTCGTATCATGTCATTCTACACTGGCCGATGGGGTCGCAACATTCAGGAGTGGATGGACCACAGACTGGTAAACGCAGCGTGAGACGTCCGCTGACAAGGTGGACGACACCTGACCAGGGGTGCAGGGGGAGGCTGGATGCAGGCCCCTTACGACCCGCTTCTCGTGGAGATCGATGAAGGAGGCCAGTGTCCAACTATGGACGCTATCGCTTCGCTAATATATCGGGAAACCAATTAAGTAACGCTCGTAGCAGAGTTCACCTATGCGATCGACTGCCTGGAATCAGCATCAGTTTGTGCGTCAACTGTGGATGAGTGATCGCTTGTGGCATTCGTGGGTCAGTTCATGTCGAAAGCATTTGGTCCGTTAGAAAACTTGAAATTGAAGGCAATCAGCGAATTTCGTTGTAACTTTTGTATAAACGATTTCCGAAATAATGCTCTAGGTAATGCTGAGTGACTGAGAGTCATAGTCTCAGGGCTCACATAACGAGAAGAAAAACTAGCAACTTTGTATCGATACTCAGGCTTTGACACCACTCCTCAACAAGAGATTCGTTGTTGAAGCTTTTTGGTTTCACCAAGCGTTCGAGAGTCTACAGCCGGTTCCATCTATGCTTGCCGATTTGGTCCCCGCGCCATGCCGTATCCTGCCGTGCTCGTGCTTGTGATGACGCCCACGAGTCACAGCTCCGAAACGATTGCTGTATCGATGTTGGTTCCGTGAGTTATCCACGAAATGCCAATTTCGACGTTTTCAAACAACTTGATATCTGTGAAATCGTCGTAACACGCAGGTCACGCTTCTCAACTCGATTAGCTTTTGGTAATGAAAATGTATCTTTGGGATGTTTTTTTGCACAACTCTCTGTGCTCGTTTAAATGAACAGACGATGTCATGTGAATGTTACCTATTTTGTTTTATCTATAGATATGTATTTTACACATCAAACTACTCAATTAGATAATTGACAGTCTACTTAAACTGTCAATTATCTAGACAGTTTAACTTCAGTCAACAGTGTACTCAAACTGTTAATTATCTAATTAAATATAGTAAAAAAAATATCTTGTGAAATAAAAATTTCTTTAGACTCCAAATTTTTGCAGCGTATTAAGGGATGGGCTTATTTATTTTAAAGCCTACTTAAAAAGACCTACTAATCTCCTACTAATATGGTAGTAGGAGATTAGTAGGTCTTTTTGCATTCGTAGTAATTATTGAGCTATATATTTTCTATTAAAATATTAATTTATTTCTCGCATTGCATTCTATACCATTTTTGTATGTACCTAAATGGTTCAATGGTTCATATTTATCAGACAGATGGCGATAAAGAATCTATAGAAATGTTAAATTTCAAAATTTAACCATAACAAAAAAAAATGTTTCGCGGTGGGTCTGGCTGATAATTATATCGCTATTCGTGTGTATTCTAGATTGTTTTTGTACGAAAAAACAAAAAATCTTAATATTTAAAAAATCTTTAATTGCGGACAAGACATAAATATAAATGTAAACTCTAAGACTTTCACGGCCGGCTTTGCATGTTGTATGTATTGCTTGGCCATGTCATGGTTCGTCCCCAGTCAACGATTTTTTGAAAACGACCATGTCGTGATTCATCCCCAGTCTAGCTTTTTGTCGCGATTGTGAAAGTTATCGACAATAGAAAAACGTGGTCGCTCGAAAATATGTTTTCACTATTAAATTAGCAAATGAAACAATATTTTCTTCAATCAGATCAGCTATTAGACATCCTACAGTCTATTGGACATCCTACATACAATTCAACTTTAATTCAATATAATAATACTGAACACTTTGTATTTAGCAATTCATCAATCCTGTATAGTGCTCAAAATACATAAATATAGCATTGTCAAAAGGATGTAAATATGTCGTACAATATAGTGACAAGTTAGTTGAAGAGCGGATCACGTTCAGTTGCATCTACAATTGGTACACGAGTGAATGACCCTTGGCTCGCGTGACGCAGCTCCTGGCCTTGGTTCGATTATACTTCTCTCTACAGGATGGGCTCTGGTGCTGACGAACCATTTTCATGAACTTCAGAACAAAGTATCGGACAAAGTTTATTCATTAACAACTGACATCAGAGTGCGAGCCATGCACAATTATTTGCGATGCTAGTTGTTACCTACGCGTATATTGCACGCGTATTGTAAAACATTCATAAGAAGGATTTATTGGTCGTTTAGTCTTTGTGGCCTACAGGTTAAATAAGAATAATATTCAATAAAATTATATAGTACATACATAAAAACGAATGACATGAACTTAAATATTGTTAATTTTGATGCGGGGTTTTGCTTTGCTGTTTTTGATAAAATCTTCTTTTATAAGATTCTTTCTAGATGATGTCTTCTCATATGCCTTATTATATAGTCGAAAATGCGATCTACAATTACTTATTACAGTGACACCCTCCTTCTCCACCTCCGTGACAACACTCAGGTACCCAAGTACATAAAGTGTATCTGAACTGAGAATCGTTCCCTGTTTATGATTACGTTATATCGATATATAATTGTAGCACTACTAAGTGCCTTTAGGTGCGTGACAGGAGGGCGTGTGGACTCTTGGGAACGATGGGGCACCAACTAACTAGGCTGCTCGTTGTTGGGCAGCTTAGTAGACGCTTTTGACTAATTGATTCTGTGAAGAGCTGCCACGTCGACTGATGGTGAGTGTAATTGTAAGCTCTCTCTTGTTGTAGCCAAAACGATAAATGTTGGTATAATGTAAGTTCTCCTAGTTCGAGACCCGCAAGTCAAATTATAATTGTAAGTCAATTTTAAACATTGTATATTTATGAAATTATTTGTATAAATGTTTAAAAATAATCTAAATAAGTAAATTAATTAATTGAAATAAGAGGTTTTGAACAGAAGGATTTACGCGCTTCACACCGCGAAAAAAATACTAGTGGCGGTTACCTATCAATTAATGAGCTGTCCCGTAATGGTTACCGACGAGTCGGCGACGCGACGCGTCGGTATTAAAATATTTTTAAATAAAATAAACTCCCATTTCTTCTCCAACAGTGGGTCTAAGTAGAGCTAAAACTTATAACGAGATTTCATCATTGCGTACATTTTTTCTGTACAGTTTATATGTACGTTAAAATTTAAATACAATTTAATACAACAATATAAGTCTAAGTTGCACCCATGCGCATCTAGGCCCTATTTTATATAAAGGTATTCCACTTAATCAATTAGCCCCGGCAAGTAGGACACATAAAAGAAATGCATAGATCTTAAAAACTCTTCATTAAATTATACTCTATTTGCGCGCCCCTGGTGGTCTCTAAACGCAACTGCTCATCAAACTGTCTCAGGCGCAAGTTAATTTATTAGATTGTGAATAATTGAGACGTTCCTCGATAACTCCGACTAGGGTTTAAGGACTCACGTTCGTTTGGAATATGTATATATATATATCCACATAACAAATGTTTGAAGAATACTTTATTTGAAGGACAGTAGACGATTGTTAGATTATGTTCCGAAACTATTCTAAATAGGTAAGTGTTGTGCGCCTGCGCGGTGCGGTACCTAATCTACGTGATATATAATAATGATCTACAATTATATCAATTGACGTCACGATTCAACATTAACATTTATAGGGTGAATGCTGTCAGTATTCTGGGTACGCTGCTGACTGGTAGCGGGTTGAAACATAATAGTATCCATAGATTCTATAATTTGCTAGCTGTCGCGCGACAGCTAGATCTGATGATCTAGCTGTTCTAATGTTATAGTAGTAATTGTGTTATTGTAGAATTAGGTATTATATTATGGGGTAACAAATACATATATTCCTCACTTTAATTACCTAACGTATTCACAGACGTGGTATTTGTTATATGATAAACTTATAATAATAACAATGAACGCATTATCAATTGCAAAACGTTCACTTTGACATGAGATTCGTTAAATAATCTAAGCCATTTTTATTAACATGCATCTGGTGAATCGCACGCGTGTCACGCGTGTGTCGCATTATAGAGGAACCTATGTTCACGCAGTGTTTGTATCAATATTATTTATACATTTTGTGCGTGAAATTATATCTCATTATAATTCCGTAGCGAATATTAACTATATATTGCACGTCAACTTCCCGTACATGAAAATTACATTCAAGTCCATTACAAACCTTTCTTGTTCACCTCTCATTACACCAATCGACACAAGAACACAGGAAATCTTTCACCGAATCGCTTGCGCAACCTCCGATCAAGCATCATTAACTCAATCACCGACGTAAACACCCGCTATTGTTTTACAGCGATTTGCTGCATCGAAACCGATAGAATCCACTCAAAAGGTCACACTTACATCACCAGTTCGACGTGGAATCAATCTCGGATCGACGGCAAATTACGATACTTGATTAACTTCTCGTACGACTGTTGCCTCTTCAATTACGCAATAGTGCCAATTACTGTCAATGTTATAGAAATGGAACCTACCTTTATTGCTCGCCGACCACAGATTACTCGTTGGACTGTGCCTCTTCGGTTTAGCGTCTCTGAACATCAGGATGTCTGGTATCTTATTAGCTTTATTATCATTCGGGATTATATCGGGCGATCTGTCTACGTTGACTCTCACGAATTCTCCTTTGAGTACTTTATGTTGATTGTCATTAAGTGTGGGGGGTTGAGGCGCTTTAGTTTTCTTATTGAACAGCCTCTTCCTGTCGGGCTTGGTGGGTATATCTATATCAGTATAAATAACGCTGTCAATTTCGGCGACGTCGTTCGCATCGTTCCGTAATCCGATCAGACTCAACGGTTGATCGAACCTCGTGTTTGAGTTCTTCTGTTGGACGGATATATGAGTCAGTCCGTCGTTGTCGGTCGTCTGCATCAAGTCGTAATCGGCTTGACCCTTTTCTGAAGCGCAATAATCTTCGACGCTGTTCTTTCTATTCTTAAATATGTCATAAGTTTTCTTTTTGGAAAACAAGCTATCGCTGCTGATGTAGTTGTTGGTGTTTTTCGTCAATCGGTTCCTCATTTTGAAGTACTTGTACGTGAAGTATATTCTCTTGAAGTCCTGATCGTTCTCGAATCTGAGAACTACCGCTTCTCTTATCGTATTTTTGGTTATGTAAAAGACTAGAGTATTTTCGCAGTTTGGATAGTTCTCAATATTGACACAGTTAGCTATGTCATCTACCGTGACGTTTTCGCATTTGGTAGTTTTGAGTTCTGTATAATCTTTAATGAGTTTTTGTTTCTCTTCATCGGCGGTGTCTTCTTTAGTCAGCAGTTGAAGTTGGTCTTTCTCGTTGAAGCCTACGATGATGTTATACGTGTGACTGGAGCAGTGCTTGGTCAGAGCTGTGATGTCAAGCTGCTGGGTGGTGTTGTGCAGTTTCTGGCGGCTAACCAGAGCGGCGAGACCGCCCGTCCGGGCACTCTTCTTCACTGTCATTGTTCTGCAACAAACAAACAGTGTCTTTAGTAGGTTTTATCTTACATTAAAAAAAAACCGTTATATAAAATGGCCCTTAAACTGGTGACAATAGGATCTCGTTGACTTTATCAATAACTCTATGTACATAATATAGACTTCGTAATGCAGTGGTAACTGTTTTATAATCTGGCACCACGGGATAATCTCATTAATGCGTTTCATAGCGTCAAAGGTTTCGCTCTATATCAAGTCGGTGATATAAAGGTATTCTGTAAATACGTGTAGTCTATTGGACTCGCCAGATTTCCCTTTCAACGGTGTTTACTGGCACCAATAAAGCAGCTTGCGTTTATTGGTAAAGTTCACTTTGTCTCGGGCTACTTGTGTAGTTAGTAGGAAACTCTGGAAAATGAAAGACACAGCAACAAAAAGTGTCAAGCCTCTACTCACTAACAAATTATGAATGTGTTCTCTTTTTATCAAGTTAGAGGGTGGCCGGCGCGGGCGACGGTAATCGATTCGCTCCGCTTCAATCTTTACAACTAATAATAATAAAGTAATAAATATTCGAGACGTTTAAGAAAGTATCTCAACACAAAGAGCTGACTAAACGGTGTGTCTAATAGTGGGCTATTTGACACAGATTAAATAGCACTTAGTTCGAATGTTTTTCTTCACAGCAATCGTAGCTAGTAGGTGTGTTCTTTTGGCAATTAACTATGGTTGTAGCTTAGTTAGTTCATAAAGACATTAAAATATATGTAGTAGTGTCGATATACAATGTAATAGAGTTCATTTTACAGTAAAAAAATATTCATCATGAAGCTGAAACATACTCTCACACACAGTGACCTCTTATTGCCCAGACTCTTATGAGATTAGTGCCTTAGTAGGTAACAACTCTCGCAAACATACACACATAACACAACCACACTTATATACTCAATTAACCACACACACTCACAACCAGCCCTATTACGCGATATTTGTTTTACTTATATAATAATATATAAGTTCTAAGAAAAGGCCAGGTCAAGAGCACTCTAAGCCGAAGCTCTCGTATGAAAGGTCTGATGAGCGTAGATGTAGCGGAAGAAGTATCTCGGGATCGTAGCAGTTGGAAGGCTGTGGTCTCTGCCTGCCTCTACGGGAAAGAGGCGTGAATATATATATGTGCGTTTGTATGTAGGTGCGTATGTATGTAATGCACGCAACATTTTACACTTTGAGAAACTCACGCAAATGTATATGTGTGGCGTGAGAATGAACCGGAAACCGGCGCTGCACCTACCGACAATGACATTGGTGACGTTATCTTTCCAAATGGAAACACCACAATGTATAAATGTGCCACGTCAGCAAAGTGAGCACGCCGACTCTGCTTGCACTCAGCACCCATACACATTCACATTGAAAGGATTTATCTGCAGAGGTGTATATCAATCAAACAATTTACTTTATAAAGCTTCACACATATGAGTCTATTATCTGAATCGATTTTGATTCGATACACATTATCGTTGAATCGAACAATGTGTGTCTGAACTGTTTACAGTAATTGTAAAGCGAACGTTCCAATTGCGCAGTTACCGCGCCCGCTCTCTCCGGGCGGCTTTCGGTTTCTTATTCAACTAAATAATGGCTTTCCAAAATTAATAAAATGTGTGATATCTTCATTTCGTTCCTATCTCCTCCCTGTAATGTAAAATGTTTTTATCAGTTCTCAATAAATTTTTCTGATTCTGATTCTGTCTACCTACTGTAAATATCCCTTGAGGCAGTTCCTGGTTCCGAAAACTTCAGTCTGTGTTCCTCCTTTTTTTCCTCCTGAACTCTCTAATTATATTCTGTGTGTTGTGTGTTTTTAGATATAATGTATTGTATTATACTGATATAATAGTTTTAACTGTTGTACTTTGAACCTTTAGGACCCCCTAGGTAGAATAGATAGGGAAAGCATCTTTCTTATATAACTTGTGACTTACGTTCACACTACGTGAACGTAACGTTACAAATGTTATACCTAAATAGGGAACAAGCCATTTCAGATATTTAACAAAAGGTTAATAATAAACGTAAAACTAGCTGAGCACCCCGGCTTCACCCGCGCGGACTCTGATTTTCCCGTTATTCCTTCTCATTGTAAATATTATTTCTAAAAATATATCAAGACCCTGACCACGTGGCCCTTTAGGTGTTGAATCTTCATTAATTCTTTGCGGATGCCTACTCCTAATATCTATTTGTGTGTAATATTTCACCCCGATCAGTTCAGTTTAGCGGTTTGAGCTACTCGTACGCGACGAATCAGTTAGTGGCTATATTTAAAGCCCCACGATGGTTCCGTATCGAATAACATCACAAGTATAAAAAGTAAAGTTCATATCACTTTAATTACACCTAGAGGGGTAGCCATAGATTTTTACAACATACGGCGCTGGTATATTTTTTAATTATTTATAATTCCCAAGAGTCCCTGTGTCGCGGGAGGCGTAGATATACACAATGACGTCACAACAAACATCCAAGACGCGGGACAAACATCCATTCTCATCACTTAAATGTTTGCCCCTGTCGGGACTCGAACCCGGTCCCCGGGGACCAGAAGTCACGCCACTGGTGACTAGCCACGGCGCCCGTCATACCAGCAAGAGACAGTTTTGAGACAAAGTTTGTTACTAACCTACACCGCACAAGTAAATAACTCTGTTCTAATAGAGGAATACCATTATTAGGACTTAAGTATAGAAATTTAAGATTTATCGTAAACAGAATAAGAACTTTACAATTAGGGATTTTTCATTTAATTTGAGTGAATCAATGATGTTTTACTAAAGATGACGCATATTCATACTGCGCGGTGCTCAGATTTTGTTCCTTTACGACATAAACATGCTTACTGCGACAGATAATACGGTACAAATAATATAGAAAAGGATAGCTGTACGTTTAGACTTGCGCTTGAAATACGCGTCGTAATGAAAATTACTACAATTGGCTTAATTTTGCCGCCTCAGTTTCCGCGCGCTTGTGCGCCATCTACCTCATATAAACATATAATATCATTGGAGTGAATAACAAAATCTGTGATAAAATATAAGTAAGTTATAAAAAATAGTGTTCCTACTTCCTATAGTATGGGTACCGTACACGAGGAGTGATAGAGTGTGTGTCGGTGTGCGCGCGCGGGTATGTATAGATAGGTACATTACATTCTAAAGCCGCTTTCGCGCTATAATTAACATCTTTGCGTTACATCATTTTAACACAAATAATATAGTTGCCGTCTAAAACAACTTTCGATATTCTAAACAGACAGGTTTTGTCGATATCAAAAAAAGTTTGGTTTTCGAGTAGGTACCTGCGCAAGATGTTATTACATATATTATTATATATTCTGAAACAAATTAGATCGATGTGTTGAAACGCTTCATTAAAAATGTAACCGACATATTTTTTATTGAGTGTTGTGATGAAACGAGCATGTCATTCGCTTGATGGTGGGTGCCACGCCACGCCTACTTTTAAATGAGTTCATTGTAATCATTTTGCTTGTTTCGAACGAATATTAAAACGTATAAAGTTTTCAATTATTATACAAGTATATCTTATCGTTTATAATTTAAGACAACAATAAGTACTTACGCTAAGGGTACTTTCAAAGTCTGTTTTTAGAGCACCGAGGTAAACTTAACAAACAAAAATATGATTTTTAAATTCTGAAATACAGATACACATAGCATAATATATATTCTCGATTCGTATATTTAGAATTGACAGCACGAGCGCCCCCTGTCGCGGTCGAGTCGACAGTGTAGCGAAGCAATGGTAGCTCAGCGGGGGGAGCGTCGCCTGTCAAACTGACGGACACTGATTCGATCCCCAACAACAGCTTGAGATTCCGGTGAAGGTAACACCGTTATCAAATTTCCAGCATGGTGGCAGGGTACTTTCGAATACCCGCCTGGCTAGCTAACACTCTCAAGTTAAAAAAACGGTCACCAAACACATAGTGAGCAGAGCCGTCCGTGAGAGCCAGTGAGCATTCTAGATCTAGCGTGATAATCGACCACATCGTCACTGACCATCAAGTGAGATCGTGGTCAAACTTATCATCATATAATACACCAATATGTGTTATAGCAATCACTTAATACGATTTAAATCCTGAACAATGAATGTCGCAGTCAAACAGAAGTAACGAAGCTAAATGCAGACGACAGAACTCCACAACGAACTTACAAATTGCACCTTAATATACTTTATATTAAGTAATACCATAGACCTGTATACTACAAGTATATCTTTATTAGTATATTCGTGTATGGTAATACTTCTGTTAACATAACTTCTGAACGTCTGGAACTAAAACAGTATGATACTGTCACACATGTATAGATCTATAACTATACACGACGGTGACATAACGTGAAACAAAAACAATCCAAAATCTCTTCCCAGAAACATAATTAAAAGTAATGCTGGAGAAAGCTTTTATCATTAGCCTAGTGACTAGTGACTATTCACTATTCACTAACAACGTAACATAAATGGTAACACAATACAATAGTGTGGCAATAGCGTAAAGCGTGTGACGCGCTTCGCGAAAACTGCGCTCTCCTTGCACTCGGCTAATGTCTGCCTGGTCCAAAGCACACGAGGTAGCGACATCTGTCACGAGTGGCTTTAAATAATAGGCCATTGGTGTTACCATTTCTTCGTAATAAGTAAAAGTATGACCAAGTGATTCATTTCAGATAAAAAAAAATGTTGATGTACGAGTGACCAGATTCTATACGTACCTACATTTAACTCGAGGCGAAGGAATATCTTACCAAACAAAACAAAAACAATAATGTATAATTACTCGTTTTATTTTCATATTGAACGCTGAATTGAAGAGCAAATAACACACGGACCGACATGCAGCGCGGCGGACTGGAAGCAACTGTTTTGATCTCATAATATTTCTAAATAAAAGTTAAAAGATTCATCATCATCACCCAACCATAGGATGTCCACTGCTGGACTTATGTCCCCCATTGATACACAAGGACCGGTTGTCCTGTGAGGTAAATGAGATTTATTAAAACATTAAAGGAAGACGTTTACAATCAAACGAGGCATCTCTGATTGTTTCGCTGTCGTTAGTTATTTTATAGAGGTTGGCCCAATTCACACGCTCCACGCTGTTCGCTTGTCGCTCATATATTTTTCCGCGTGTGTCAAAACGCTTAATAATATGACGGAGAGATATGAACAACTGGGTTCCGTAAGATGGAGATGGTGCGCTGAGTTTATATGTATAACCTATAATTGTTCCTTTACAATTATAAAACAATTCTTTAATAATACAATGGCCCTATTTCTGTTGATCACTCGAACTAGCTAAAATTCACTACATTTTTTTTTATATGAAGTAGTTCGTATTATATTTACGTAAAAATTCAAATTCGTATAACTCCATACAATCATCCATAGGTACATGTTTAATATTAGACAAGTTTTATACAATTGTTGGCTAAATGCTGGTAGTTTTAGTCAGCATCAGCTTATTTGGTGCCTACTAAAACTACCAACAGCCAACCTTCTGGCCCCGAACGTTTAGGTTCAAATGTTCGCGTGGAGAGTTCTGTGCGCGGATCTCCACTCTAGAGTGGACCGAGCTTTAGGCGTTTGAGAGAGAGGTCGCCGTACGTAACATGTAGCGCACTTCCGACAGTTGCCGAGAACTAGGCGAGTGGCCGACGACTGACGAGCGGTCGAGATCAGACAGAGATTGAGAAAAGTTGGTTATAAATAAATTTACGTTAATTAATCGGCACTGATTTATCAGTGGTAAAGTTCAATGACCATATTTTGAATATCATATGAAATGTTCGTGATTGATTTGTCTCGAAACAACGGGAAAGATACGTGACTATTACCTATGTACACACGTATGTTTGATACTATATATATTTATTATAAAAGTACATAAAGGTACACATAAGGTAAATAATTAGCAAATGTGAGACAATATGTCACCACTTTGTTTTAAATATGGCTGAAGTCAGCGCGCTCGTAACAAAGAATACTGTTTAGAGTCTTTTCTGTATCGGTACAAGTGGGCTTTCGATGTCTCAATTAATTGTTAGATGATAAATACGCATTTACGTAACTATCTAAATCCCAATAATTAGACATTAATCTGTGTAGTAGGGAAACATAATTACTAAAACAATCAGTCAAACGCATCTTTGCCGCGGCCGCACTACGGTCCATGATATTTCTTAATAATAAATCTTCATAGTCGGCTCAAGCGCTCTATTGATTTGGTTTTTGGTTTACTTCAATAATGCCAGAGCGGTAATTAAACTGGAGCCAATATGGTGAACATAAGCACTGGTAGCGGCACAATGGACTACAGCATTTTTATTATTTTGTTTGTATGTTATTTGATTTAACCGTCCTTTGTCAATGTAATGTAAATGAAAATTATCTCTACATTTGCATGTTATTATAACCATTCAAAATATGTTGTGAAGAAATTTGCAAAAAAAAGAATTATCGCTTCTTCTCGCTAGTAGCTGTAGTTAAGTTCGTTTGGTAATATCTCGTTACAACTTTCAGAGCCCGTTTATATTTTAAATCAATAATTTTACTAACATTCTCGAGTATATCTTTGATGTCTACATGGAATGTAGAACGTTATGCTTCCACTTTCTTAATGCGTACTGCCAAGGAATGGAACTCGTTGCCCGAGTCTGTGTTTCCCGATATGTACAATCCTTGGGTCTTCAAGTCGCGAGTGAATAGGTACCTTCTAGGTTTGCGTGCTAAATCCTAGACAACGTCATCACTTAACATCAGGTGAGACAGTTGTCAAACGCAAACTTATAATATGTAAAAAAAAAAAAGAATACATTTCACGAAATGAAACCTTGTATCTCGACTTGATCTAGATTTCAAGGCGGTCGGTATTTGGAGTATTACGTACCCGGGCCCGGGACAAACCGCGAACGGTCAGTTTAAAAAAGTTGCATCTGGATCCGTTTCCTCGTAGCTCCCTTTTATATATAATTCGACTGTAAATGAGAACTAACTGTTAAGATGAAACTGATTTCCGTTGCGTGCGCCTCACTCACTATTTCCCTGTGAAATTAAACGCGGTAAAATCGTAATTATAATGAGTATAAGACGCGGAAACAATCAAAAAGAGGTACTATCTCGAAAGAGGTGCGGTTCTCAGGGTCTCTGCGACGATTTCACAGCGACAATGCTTCTTTCACATAGTTACATGTGTCTTGTCTGTTTGTTGAATCAAGGAAGGATCGATTAGAAGGAAACATGTGACACTGTGGCCCACACGTGTCATCTTGGAACTCTATCCCACGGGAGCTGCTTTATATTTTCATATCAATCAATAATTCAGTTGTCTTCCAAATGAGCGGGGGGTGAATGCTGGTATACATCATCATCATCATCTCAGCCATAGGACGTCCACTGCTGGACATATGCCTCCCTCATTGATTTCTACAAGGACCTGTTGGAAGCGGCCCGCATCCAGCCCTTGCCTGCGATCTTAGTCAGGTCGTCTGTCCACCTGGTCGGTGGCCGTCCCGCGCTACGCTTGCCAGTACGTGGTCTCCATTATATACCTCCTTCACCGGAAGCTCAAGTTGTTGTTGGGGATCAAACCAGTGTCCGTCAGTTTGACAGCCGACGCTCCTCCCGCTGAGCTATAATATGTTTGTGTATAAGCTAGAACCAACAGGCTTGCTCCGTAATCTGATGATGTTTTTATGTTCGTTCCGACAGTCATCAACATCATATTAAAGGTTGACGCAAAATCATAAAACAAAACGCTTAATTTTTTACGACACACTAAAATTATATTTAACATTCAGATAATAAGTAGGTAAAACCATAAAATCTTCGTTTTGATAAACACTAACCTTAATGATCTTTAATGCAATAATGACCGCGCCGACGGCCCGCGTGATCTTGTTTAAGGTCCTGCCACCTTCAACACCGACCTTGATAAAGCGGACATTAACTCTTTATGGGCACGTGCAATGTTTCTTACGGACTGGGTCAGTGTGGCCAGTGTGTGGACAAAAGTGGAAGTCGACCTCCACAATACCACAATCATCGAGTTCTTAGAGATGTGCATCGCTAACCGGCTAGTTTTAACATCTGTGTGTAAACCCTTCGTTTGGCCGTGAACAAATTATTTCTAGAAAATACATTAATTAAAAATGACGGGCATTCTTACGAGTTGCCGAATCCAGCACATGGAAGGGTAATATATATATATATATATTATCGAGGCAGTTATTAGAAAGTACCCTACTCAGAGTACTACACACACCTCCTATCAGGCTGTGTCAGCGCTTCTGCCATCGATGAGAGCTCAAAGCGAGGCTGAAGTTCGAACCAGTGACCTTCGAAATGACGGCTCACGTTAACGATGCATATCATCGTATCAACTATTTGCTTTACAAATGTTTTGAAGTATATTATATATTTATATTTATACTAGTATTTCGGGTGGTGCGCGGGCTGCGAGCAGCCCGCGTTATCGATGTGCATTTGTATTTTTTATTAAAGTTTTAGTTGCAGTTTAAAAAATATATATAAAATTCTTATACAAGTCGAGGAAGTGACAGTTTCTTCTAGTTCAGTACAAAGTGTGAGCAGGGTTACCATGTGCAAGTTGATTTTTTCGATAAAATTTTAGTCGATGTAAAATCGCCCCAAGATTGTAATCGAGTTTTGTTGAGGGACCATACCTCTAAGTGCAGTGGTTAACGTGGGCCGTTGCCTCGGAGACCAGCTCGAGATGTGGAAAAAGCTCCACATTCGGGACTCGGCCTTCGGCCTCGTTAGTGACTCTCCTAAGGAATGTAAACGCGTAACACCCCATTCGTAAGTGACTAACACGGCTCGGCCTACGGCCTCGCGGAGGCCACGCTCGGCCTTCGGCCTCGCGGGCCGAAAGCTCGGCCTTCGGCCTCGCAGGTTTGAAGCTCGGCCTGCGGCCTCGCAACCGTGACGTTGTATCGTCAGCGAAAATCCCCATCCAGTAAATAAAAAGATTTAAAAATTCTCATGCAAGTCGAACAACTGACAGATACTTTTAGTTTCCGTGAGCGGTTGCATCAAAGACCAGCTCGAGATGAGGAAAAAAAACTCCCCATCCGGGACTCGGCCTTCGGCCTCGTTAGCGACTCACCTGAGGGTCGTTAATTCGTTACACCCCATTCGGAACTCGGCCTTCGGCCTCGTAAGTGACTAACACGGCTCGGCCTGCGGCCTCGCGGAGGCCACGCTCGGCCTTCGGCCTCGCGGGCCGAAAGCTCGGCCTTCGGCCTCGCCCTGGAAGCTCGGCCTTCGGCCTCGCAGGTTTGAAGCTCGGCCTGCGGCCTCGCAAATAAGAAGTGGTTTCGCCATCAAAAATCCCCATCCAGTAAAAAAAAAACAAATGACGTCATCCAAAAAATTTTTTCATATTTGGAATCAGGGACCCCCAATCTCCCTAAATACCAAATTTCAGCTAGATCGGAGCAACTTGGATTTTGGTATCCGGGTCGAAGGACCAATTTTTAATTTTTGACTAAAACCCCAAATTCTCCTACAAACCCTCTATAACATTTGTTCAAACCCCCCATTGCCACCTATAACGGTTCGGGAGCTGCGGTCGTTTTAAATTTGTATGGGAGAACCTCTTTTTTGTTTGGGAGGGTAATTTTTTTTCAACTTTCCAAAAAGGTCCCTGGGTTTTAGTCATTTTTAGTTTTGACACCTACCCCCCATCGATTATGGTTTCCGAGATCCATACACCAGTTCCATCAAAGAAACCAAAAATGACACTTTTCGGATTTTTCTGGTGGTCACAGAAACCTCCTCTACACTTTTCCCCTACATCACAAACACCCCCCATCGCTCCTTCTGGGAGAACAATGATGTCAATGAGTCAGTGAGTCAGTCAGTCAGTGAGTGGTAATCGAGCTTTATATAATATGGTTAATGGTTAATATATATAGTAATACATATTTTTAGCTAACATTACAAAGTTGCACAACAGCAAAACCGTGTAGTCGAATTAAATGTTGTCATAAGTGTCCTTTCATACTAGAGCTCATGATTCATATTAAAACATTTTTGAGGAATCTTATGTGTCCGGCGTCGGACGGGTTAAAGTTAATGACAATCGGATCCGGCAAAATCCGGTCAAAGTAGCGTATCTCCCATCTCTTTAAAAGCAGTAAAAATGGCCATAACTTTGATCATGACCTCGGTAAGAAGACGCTGGCCGCCAGGATATGAGGAAGCGGCAGTCACTTGTCTCGCTGGATTAACTGAAGCGGTTAACCGTGAAATAATTAAATCGTTCTTGTTGAATTCAACTGAAAGATGAAATGTGGATAATGTAGAGTGACTAGCTGCTGTGTTGTTTATTTTTGAATGAGATAATATATATTCCTGTATTTCGTCTTAACAAACAACCAACTCACGCTTTCACACTCATACACTAGGATACCCTGCGTCGCAGGAGGCATGGACACACACTATCATTTTATACACATCGGGGAGCTAGTACAGTAAATGTCTCGTGTCGATTTCAATCTTTTGTTGATAGCAATTGTTTATGGGTGTGACTGACGATGAATTTGTCGTAAAATTAAATTGGAAATTTTCCGATCTACCTATATATATCTAAGTAGAGATACATGATACATGTAACTGATCAAAATTGGTCCAGCAGTTTCAGCGTCAAAGCGTAATGGACAAACAAAAAAAGTCACATTTAGGTACATTTATAATATTAGTGACGATAGAGTCTCTTGTAACAAAAGTAATCTAATAACTCTAATATTAGGTTTTGCATGAAAGTAAATTCTTATATTATGATATATAAAAAATATGTACTCAACATGAATAGTACGGGCGGTACCTACAAGTCACGTACAACGATGTTGATCTTTGACAAAAGACTTATGTATCAAAAGAGATAATTCGCTCGTTAAATCACACTTGAACACATAGAGACAGACCATTACAAACGTATAGAAAGTGCAGAGCGGTTGACCACAGATTAGACAACAGTGTGCGCGTGCTTGAGTCTCGTTTAATTCGCTCATTATGGAGCGATCCCGCGCGCGCGCTGATTAGCGCTTCGCACAATGGGCCGCGCTTACACCGAACTGTGTGGGCCGAATATAGCATACGATGCGGGACGTAAGCTAATTTTTTTATGTGGGCCGAACTTCCTCGGGACGAATATGACATAAATCGGTTATGATATCAACGAATATATATAATGATTCATGAACTTTGATTGTAAAGCGACACCTACAAATCACACTAATATTATAAAGACAAAAGTTTGTCTATCGTTTATCGTTTGTATGTTTGTTACTCCCTCACGCTTAAACGTCTAAACGGATTTGCATGAAATTGGGCATGAAGGTAGTTTATACCCCGGAATAACACATAGGCTACTTTTTATTCTGAATAAAGAATAGTTCCCATAGAATATTTGAGGTAGCGGGAAAACGAATGGCAACGCGGGTGAAGCCGCAGGGCGCAACTAGTATATATATATATTTGTTTTACATATTATAGGTTTGCGTTTGACAACTGTCTCACCTTTTTTTTTTTTTTTTTTTTTTTCCTAGTATAGAACGCATACAAATGCGTCCTATAAATATATTACAATCTAGCCTAAAAAAAGCTAATAAGTAATTTAAATCTAACTTAACTTGCTAAATTTACTGTACTAAGAATGTGTCCATTAACACTTTTCTTATTGTCTCTATTTAAGGGGGAGACACTTGATTCATGTGTTCTCTATGAGCAGTATTTTAACCACATTACACTAGCTCTGTCTCACCTGATGTTAAGTGATGACGTTGTCTAGGATTTAGCACGCAAACCTAGAAGGTACCTATTCACTCGCGACTTGAAGACTCCAGGATTGTACATATCGGGAAACACAGACTCGGGCAACGAGTTCCATTCCTTGGCAGTACGCATTAAGAAAGTGGATTAGATGAAAGACAACTCTTTCACTTGATCAGTGAAGATGTGATCTACGATCTAAGGTGAAATCACACTAGACCTAAAATGGTTACTGGCTCTCAAGGACAGCTGCCTTTCAAACTTGAAGGTTGTAGTTGGTCAGGAGAGTAATGGAAAATAACCTACTTTAATAATGACATTATCTTTACGGGACGCCTAACCAGGCGGTGATGATCAACCCACCGTTCGTCAGGATGACAGCCGACGCGACCACCGCTTGAGTGTCATTGCTTCAAAGAGGGACAGGCTTAGATAGATGGTAAAATGGTCCCGTGTATCCCAAGCATACATCTAAATAATAATGGGAAGTATTATTATTAAGAATCAACTATAATCGACTGTAACAGTAAATTTGAACAGATTGAACAGATGAACAACCCTTGACCCAACGATCATTCGTTACAGTTCGGTGTAACATTCGCCCGAAAACTGCAAGCTCTTCTACTTTTACTTTATATCATGTCGAGAAAGTAGAAGTGGGTGATAAACGTTTACTCACCTCTATGAAGTTATTGTAACAATATCTTTATCGCTTCTGTAATACGGCTTATATTCGTCGATCACGACACGAAACTTATATCCGTTGTATTGTTTAACGTACTTAAGTATGATGTTTACAAAATGTAAGATGTGTTTTGATGTTTCATTTTTTTCAACTTAATATATTTCTGTACATATATAATATAACATATCGTGTACAAATAGTTATTATTAAGTACGTGTTGCACGTTCCTTCGACAGCCCTCCAGAATGTGTGTTAGTTTCATATAAAACCTATGACTTGGCAACGACACTTCATGTTACTCAAATGCAATGTGATAATATCTATACTTTGGAAATGTATGGTCCATTCATACAAACATTCACGAAATATATAGAGAAAAATAAAAC
Source organism: Apeira syringaria (assembly GCA_934044485.1). NCBI lineage: Eukaryota > Metazoa > Arthropoda > Insecta > Lepidoptera > Geometridae > Apeira > Apeira syringaria. Next base: position 308,937 of record OW203656.1, on the reverse strand, counting down.
TTTTATACTAAGGCCCACTTGCACCAAACAAATTATCCTAGAATCTCGAATCAAATCACAATTTATGCCTTATTTGTTATTTATTCCGAGATTTCAGGGAAAATCTTGGATTATTTGGCGCAAGTGGGCCTAAGTTGCCAGTTATAATCTCAAGTCGGGAACCTTATTAGTAAAACTTATTACAGCGTCAATGACTTTATAAATGACAAGATTAAATGAATTACAGTTGTGTAAATTTGTAATGCAGTCTTCGTGACTGTTTAATTTAATATTATATTTTCATGTTGACATTTTATTTGAATATTATTGTTTTAATTATCTGTTTGATATTATTATAACTTGTAGCATATGTAATTTTCGAGAAAATTGTATTATTCTATGCCCGTAAGGGTAACTATGGTAACACCTACCTAAGCTAATCCCATGTTCAGAATAAATGAGTTTTTATTTGATTTGACCTGTTATCTGAGACCACACAGAGATCTGAGACTTATCAACATTATTATCGTCACAACAGCAACCATTTTTTTTTTTTTTTTATTCCTTTATCATTGAGCATCAAGTGTGACGCGTGTGACATAGTGGTCAAACGAGAGATCATTACAGTATCGAAAGTGTATGAATTTCCCCAAAAAGAGTGCGTGACGCGGGTACCACCGCACCGCGGCGAGTGGATCAAGTCTCATTTTGAGACTTGTATATCTATGGTGCATTACATTTTAGACAAAAGGTATCCATGTAACCATTCGTTAACGGTGGGAGACAGTTTAATCTTAGCAATTCTCTATAACAATGGTGAGCGTGACCAACAGCGATTTGTGTCTATTTGTAAGATATTACACAAAACAATTAATTATAAGGAAAGGTCATAGATATTTAGTTTCAATGGTCGGATCGGACATTACCAGGAAACTAGGAACCTTTAGAAGGTGGACTAAGGAGTCGACTGTAAGCAGACACGATTGCAATAGTAGTACACGAAGCTTCACGCGTTTTCGATGGATCAAGCTCGAGCTTTTGTAAAGTGTAGTCCATTGCGCCTTATGGAGTATCAAGAAACATGTTATCTAAATTTGTCAATCAACACACGTGTGAATAGCAAAATTTAGCAAATATTTAGCAATCTCTGAGGCTCATTTCAATTGTTCACTGTCAACATAATTATAAGATGACAAGACGCGTTACCTACGTGCGTACCTTGTTAGTTCAGGCTAGTGAGGACAACACTGATAATCTTTTCGTCATTGTGACGGGTCCATGCTTATTATTTCTTCTTTTTGACATCGAATATTATGCGAACTTAGAGAGTCAAGTACATGGGATAATTGTTAAGGTTCGTCGCATCAATCTAGACGTTTAGCCCAAAACTCTCTCTCCGCTTCCCCTTTCATTCAGCCTAGTCCAGTAGTCGGCGCTTTACCACACACACGTTTTTTGTTGTTATTGAGATGAATAATGAAGCAAAGATTTGTTATTTAGGCCACTTTTAAGGTTCCGTACCTCAAAAGAAACCCTTATAGGATCACTTTGTTGTCCGTCCGTCCGTCGGTTCGTCTGTTTGTCTGTCAAAACCCTCTATCTCGGGAACGCGTAGAGATATCGAGTTGAAATTAAAACGATATACTCAAGTCTACAATCTCTTGAAGCTGTAAGAAAATCACATTTCTAAGTTAATTGAGATTATCTCTGACATAAAGAAGACTTTCCTCGTGATTCCCTCAAACTATAAAACACAATTAATTAAAAAGTAAAAAACATTGATATAAAAAGGTGGCAGCAAAACGGTTTGCCACACCCACGATATCCTACCCAAAGAAATCAAAATCTAAAATGGTGGGAGGGAAATTAGATAAGGCATATAATAATAAGGATTTTTAAACGAAGTGAATGTTGCCAATACCTGTAAAACGTTGGGATATCGTGTGAAGCTCAAACGACTACCTAACCTGTAATATCACAAATGAAGACTTTCATAAGTTGATAGGACATTCAAAGCTCAGACGACAAACCATCGTTGAGGGGAGAGGTACCAGGCGACCAGGAACAACAGGAGATGGGTACAACACAACTGGTAGAGCGCAAAGGTTGGGAGTGGCGACCAGCGACCGTCGCGTGAGATTGGACGCGCTGAGCTCGTGCGCTTCCTGAACAGTAAATAACAACACGAAAGGGTGTGTGTCACTCCGAACACGGGAATTATAAACTGTGGGAACTGTTCACAGTGGTATTCCTTTAGTTAGGAGTTCCTAAAGCGTATGTACAGCGAGCTACATACAAGCGGCTTGTTCACCTAATTTAAATTAGTTCATCATCATCATCATCATCATCTCAGCCATAGGACGTCCACTGCTGGACATAGGCCTCCCCCATTGATTTCCACAAGGACCTGTTGGAAGCGGCCCGCATCCAGCCCTTGCCTGCGATCTTAGTCAGGTTTGTCCACCTGGTCGGTGGCCGTCCTATGCTGCGCTTGCCAGTCCGTGGTCTCCATTCTAGAACTTTTCGACCCCGACGGCCATCAGTTCTTCGAGGTATGTGCCCTGCCCACTGCCACTTCAACTTGCTAATCCGCAGGGCTATGTCGGTGACTTGCGTTCTTCTACGGATGTCCTCACTTCTGATTCGATCGCGTAGAGAAACCTCGAGCATAGCCCTCTCCATAGCTCGTTGTGCGACACTGAGCCTGCTCAGAAGGCCCATAGTCAGTTAAATTAGTTAATAACGCTCAATGGTAATATTATACACAATGTGCAAGGAATATTTGACGGTCGCCGTGGCGCAGTGGTCGATGTCAGTGACATGACTTCTGTGTCTCCGGTGACCCTGGGTTCGAATCCCGGCCGGGGCAAACATTTGTGCGATGAGTGTGGATTTTTGTCCCGAGTCTTGGGTGTTTGTGTGTGTTCCCGCGAAACAGGGAATCCTAGTGCAGGGGGATAAGTATTTTATAAAATCCTTACGTGGATAGAGACTTTCAAGTTGGATCATTCGTTTCCACTCATAGTTATATGTGTTCAAGCAGATGTCCTTAAGTGCCTCGGAGCATTCTAGGTAGATGAGTGTATATTCTCTCCCATCGGCGTACAGCGAAAGCTCAAGCCCGGGGTGGGGATCAAACCAGTGTCCGTCAGGTTGACAACACACGCTTACAACGCGACGCTATCGTGGCTTCACAAACTATATTTTTAATTAGTTTAAATTTCTTTTTGGTATTTGGAGAATACTAAATTTTGTATACTAGGTCTAAATCTAGTAAATCTAGGGTTTTATTTTGATATAAGTAACAAAAAACTCAGTTAAACTTTAGACAACATTATTATATAATATTTAAACGAGTCGGTCAATCGAAATGCGGTCATAACGTAAACATAATAATCTAATAAAATGTATTTATTCAACGAACGTTCTATCATCAAGTCATAACACGTCCACAACACGCGGGCCAGACGGCGGTACTCAATATTATAGTGTAAACAACTTGTAAACACACTAAATGTGCTATTTATATGTGTTCAGGTCACGTGTAGAAGTGAACGTCACTAATGAGAGCCATCGAGTTGTGGTTTAGTCAATTATTGGCTCTTTTAGAGTTTTATAAAAATGCCAGTTATACCAGATTGACATTCCTCTGAGAGTCAAGGATACTCTTGGGACATCGTCTTGCATGTACATTTAAATGTAATAATTGGATTTCAATTTTAGTTTGAATTACAATGGTAATAGAATTCAAATTTAAAATTGAAATCTGAAGGCAAACTAATAAATCAATCAATCTGGATTGACAATTGCGTGGGGCGTTTCACCGAGTAATAATTATTATATTTAGGGCATAATTATACCATACACGTAAGTACATGGTACTGCAAAACGATGCATTGAATAGGAAGGAGTCACCTTTCCAACGTCTTCTACGCCATGCAACGGAGTTCGAAACAGTTTCCAACACCTTCTACGCCATGCAACGGAGTTCGAAACAGTTTCCAACACCTTCTACGCCATGCAACGGAGTTCGAAACAGTTTCCAACACCTTCTACGCCATGCAACGGAGTTCGAAACAGTTTCCAACACCTTCTACGCCATGCAACGGAGTTCGAAACAGTTTCCAACACCTTCTACGCCATGCAACGGAGTTCGAAACAGTTTCCAACACCTTCTACGCCATGCAACGGAGTTCGAAACAGTTTCCAACACCTTCTACGCCATGCAACGGAGTTCGAAACAGTTTCCAACACCTTCTACGCCATGCAACGGAGTTCGAAACAGTTTCCAACACCTTCTACGCCATGCAACGGAGTTCGAAACAGTTTCCAACACCTTCTACATCATTAAACGGAGTTTGAAACAGTTTCCGACGCCTTCTACATCATTAAACGGAGTTTGAAACAGTTTCCAACACCTTCTACATCATTAAACGGAGTTTGAAACAGTTTCCGACGCCTTCTACACCATTAGACGGAGTTCGAAACAATATCCACGATGATGAAAACATGTTTCTAGAAAATTTGTATATAACATGCTAATTAAGAGTTAATCCAAAATCTAGTGTGCACCCGCGCGAAGTCGGGTCGGGGTCACTAGTGATTCATATATAGTCACGACGAAGCTGCAAACTAGTATGTATTATAGTGGCTGACGTACCTACCTACATAACGCTAAAGATATGATTCATAAAACGAACAAGCTTGGTTATTTTCAGAATCGTTCTACATAACAGGCATATAAATAGTTATGTAACGGCCGACTGTAAACCTAGTTAACTTTATGTATATTTATCGCCCAGTTCTACCAAACAACGGTATTTTTAACTCATCGCCCGACAACTCCAGACTTAGCTATCGCCAGTCAATATTTGCCATAAACACAAGTATAAATATGTTTTTATTATTTAAGACCAATATTAATACTTTCGTCTGCCTGGATCACTGTCGCCCCACAACTTTCGCCGAAACCGAGAACCATTGGTGATTGATATTGATATGATTTATTCATAATAAAAAATTATACGTCATTTATAATGATAAGTTATGTAATATGCCTGGAGTGAAAATTGCATTCGGGCTAACTTAATGAAGGTAGATATCATGTGAGATTGTTCAAGGTCGCGTTTTAGTTGCTTCTGATATCATTTCTTATCTTTAATACATCACCTATTTTCATCACCACGTGGGTCCAACCACGGGGCGCAGCCAGTATAAGATAAAGCAAAACTAAATGACCCATCATTATCCATCATTGTGAAGACGTCAACACCAAACTACCCACAAGTGGTTCCCGTGAACCATAGCGGGTGGTCGGCGCTCGTCTGCATCCGTACATCGCTGGCATAATGCTGATGCTTACGAGTACATTCGACGGTCACGAGGAAGCTACGATATCCACCGTGGGATTCTCGCCTTCCGGGTGGTTTATGATAATACTATTACTCGTACTGTTGGTTACGGCGAAATGCTAATCTTTCTTTCGATTTGTACATAGGTTTATATTAAGGCTAGATAGGTTATATCACGGCTTCTTGTAGATACTTACTGTGGCTTTAGGTTCTTTTATTTTGGTGTTTTTATTGTATCTTGTACGGACGCATTAATCTACTAGAATACAACCAACCCCAAAGTAAAACTCAGTACAAATGCACGCGTGGGAAAAGCGAAATCGCAAACATAGACGGAGAAATAAACGACAGCATAAAACGGTGATTGTAACTAAAATATATACACAAAGTATGTATACGACAAATAAGTATTATGTTTCTACATTGAGCACAGTCTTTTATAAAGCCTTTACGCACAAGGTCAGTGACCGTGCTATAACCTATCTCCGCGCTCGGCCCACGACACCACGATGGGCCGGCGAAGCGGCGGATAGAGAGGTAGGGTCTCATCGGTTGGTTATCGAGATAATGGCCATCGCAACTCGGTCAAGGCGCTGATGGTATTTCATTTCACCAATCGACCATTGGCCGGCTTCTATCTCTTTGCCATTTGCGTCAGTTGCATTTATTCATTTTGACGTCTAATTTAATCTTTTGTTAGGTCTGGTACTGTGCCGTCGAGAGAAGGCGTTTGACACTTCGTTTTAACAATTTTTTTAAAATTTTATTTTATTTATCACACTTAAATGTTTAGATGTGTGCACACATGCAGACATATCACGGTACATAAGGTAAAATGTGAAATTGGCTACCGAATAACAATTCGTCCAGCTATGTATAACCTATGCAACGAAAATATATAAATGCACTGAAGTAACGAATAAAATGTTTTCAGTAAATCGTTTCTGGAATCGTGACATTTACTCGAAGCAAACAGACCGGTTACAATATTTGTAATAACTACGTTTTCACAATGGCGGGTTAAAAGTCAAAAAAGTGAGTTAACAGTCGGGCAACATCGGCACAATACGATCGTTACTTTACCTCGTGATCTTGTTATTTTTTTTCTATTGACGACACAACACAATGCAATGAAAACGAGAGCCTCTATTAGTTTTTACTGTTGTTCGCTTTCTTTCAAGATGCTATGTGATTTCATTGGAGCATGTGGCAGCTCAGCGGGCGGTACACTCTGTTCTATGGATTACATCGATTATTATTTGTAATACTTATTATTCCTTAAATTACTTGTGGTATAATTAGTCATAGACGCAATAAAAGCTCCAACTTGCTTGATGACAGGTTTATACTGAAAGTACCCTAGTACTTTTATATAGCTACCCGCCTGACTAACTACCCTCAAGTTTGAGTTACTGTCTCTACATAGGCTGAAACAGAGTTAGCGTTTCTTCACCTTCCTCCTCCACCTGCGTTACTTGCACCTTCTACCACATCGTAACAGTGAATGTAGTCAAATCGTTAAACTATTAAAAAAATGTAATATAATATTACATGTAAAGTATATTTTTCTAATAGCCGTTAGATAATCAAATATTTCCTAATAATTTTTTGTCATAATCATCTTATTATTATTGATTTTAGGCAGATAAGTAGGTATTGGGCCATGCCTCAGAATGCATTTAACAATTTAGTTTACGTAGTAACTATATATTGTAATTAAATCAGTTCAGACAAAATTGAGTTAATTACGACTGACTGATTTATCAACACACGGCTGAAATGAGATAATGAAAACAACTATCACACAGATAGTTTGTATGACGTAGACATTCACTGAGAAATATTTTTTTAAATTCTACCTCTAGAGTGATAACGAGGTAATCATATTCCGCAGCTATTTAGCACCTTATCTACTAAGCCAATCATTATGAAACTTTGCATACCCGTTGGTAGGTACATAATACACACACAAGAAAGCACTGTACCCATCGAGTGTTCGTCCAGAAAAAATACATATCCCTGAGGGACATACAAATAACCCCAAGTTCTAGAGGCGACCGTAAAGTGCGTTTCAAAATGCGATCACAAAACTTCGTGTCCGCGCTGCCAACCGGTAAGGGGCTCCCTCTGCTTTGTGTCATTTTGAAAACTAGAAAATGTCGCGCTGTTTTTCGGAAATACAACCGTAGCTCTGCCGCCGCCCCGCTACCCCTCAACATCGTCATAACAAGGAAGAGCTAAACATAATCTAGTGAGACGCAAACGTGCCGTCCCCCGGCGCATGCGCAATGTTGTCTAGTACCCCCGTCCCTCCCTCCCTCCCTCCTCCACACCTATATTAATGTTTGAAGCATTCATGAACAATACGTGACTCATCAATGTAGTATTGTTACGGTGATGGCAGCTCCATAGAGACTGCATTATATTGTATGTATTATATTTGTGCGCCATTGTTCAATGATTAATAGGATGATATTAGTTACATTTTCCTAATCACTGACCTTCCGCGTGGTGTTGTGGATATACCTACTTTTTTTTTTTCTTTCATCACACTCAGACCCCCGCACTAGGATTTCCTGTATCGCGGGAGGCATGGACACACACAATCACAGCACACAAACATCCAAGACCCGGGACAAACATCTACACTCATCGCACAAATGTTTGCCCCTGCCGGGATTCGAACCCAGGGTCCCGGAGACACAGAATTCATGTCGATGACACAAACCACTGCGCCACGGACTTGTAAGCTGTCTTGTTAAAAATGGAACCGTAGTGAGGTTAGCGAACTGCCCCTACACGCCAGCGGACATTCTACGTTTGATACAGTACGATGCTTTCCGACATTTGAGTGACTAGCTTGCCTCTATGCACGAAAAGCTATCAACAATCAAAATCTACCTAAAATCCCGTCTTTGACCACATGTGAGCATACAGTGATAAGTGTGGGCTAAACTCACACGAACAAATGATTGGAAAAACAGCAAAATATGTTTTGTCAGATTCTCATCACAACATATGTGTTATTCAGCCTGGAAGCACATTAGTCTCACGAACTTCCTGAGAAACACGTCGCCCGCCGAGCTGAGTAGTGTTAATGACATCAGATTGGAAAGATTAACGAGTGCTAGACACCATTACCAGACAGTTAGTACATATCTCACAAAAGGTCCCATTCTCAAGCACAACGAAGTCAGTGTCGGGTTATTTGCGAGTCGAGTTCGAGGAACGTGTGAGATACTTACCTACTACATACATAGTTGGTTCGGGAAACAATGTGAGGAGCTTTGATTCTACCAACGAGCATGAAACGTGTCAGAGGTGTGTTTGTTGGGAGGGTTCCGAATTCCACTAACCGGTCTGTTCTACCACACTAATGACTTTGACAACACTGATCATGTTTCAAGAAAATATTAATATGGATGGTACATATTGAAACTTCTTTAAAATTTATGTTATCAATGAACGTGAGCGCAAGCAAAGGCCTGCTTGCAATAAATTTGAATCTAAATATTATATTCCCAAGTTGATATCTGAATTGTGCTGTTTCCGCGGGTATAACTTGACACATACTCGTAGTCGGTATCACGATAGATAATTGTTTCGGCTTCTTCCGGAACCGTTCTTCAGGAGCGTGAGTGCGCGAGTCGTAACGTCCCGTCTCGCACACTACGCAGATCTATACAGTATTATAACACGAAGGAAAACGCTGATGGTACAACATCTATCCATGACAGCACGGTGCAGCGGTGGCACATTGCCGTATGTCTGGTTGACTGACGATAGAAAGAGATGGTGGAATTAAATTGTGTGACTGCAATCCACATGCGTCCAAATATAATATCCGGTAGAAAACCGATCGGCATCTTGGAATAAATTAATACAACCTATGTCATATAAAATTGTATGTGAAATTACTTTGATGATTATCTTGACATATTAATATTGTAATAATTAGTTATAATATGCAACATTGAATGCCCGATACGGGTAAGCTGATATCACTCTCTTGCAATACCATCGTGCAAAAAATGTGTAATATTTTTATCAGTTGTCAATAACGGCGACGTGCGCTATTTTATTAATGTATTTATAATCTTGTTGCAAAGATAAGTGTGTTTTTTCTAACCTATTCTCAAATTCTAAAAATAATGTTGCAACATTATTTTTAGAATTTGAGAATAGATTAGGTGAATATCGATTTATCATTTGCTTCATTTTCCGGCAATAATTCAATTGCTTAACTATTTTTAATATAACGGTAAAGATACATTAATAAATTTATTGCAGTATTATGTTTGCGATAGTCTGAAGGTTAAGTTACACAATATGACAAAAATCGCTTGAAAACGTGCCGATAACAAAATCGTGAGCTATCATCGGCCGCGACTCGATACAAGCGACACTCGAAACCGATTGTTTTGTTTCGTAACAGCGCAGCGCGCGACTCTACTTGCACTTACTTGACTGTTATGTACATATTTTGTGCATCCACTGTTATACTTTTCAGTACGTAAAATACTACATATCTTTATAGTGTAATAGACGTCAAAAACTATTAGGTATGACACAGCAAACACATTGTCGCCGTTATTATGTTAAATTAATTAATAAAAACTATCTGATCTCAAATAATACTAAGAGTTTTATGGTCCATGGCATTAACATCATCTCAGGCGCAACTTAGGTCACATTTTTTTTAAAAGGAAAACACGCGGCTTCCTTCGAGTTTTGAACCCTCGGCTACAGAATACCGTCCTGTCGCTTTGCCATCTAAGCTATAGTATCACTCCACTAGTTGTCCGAATTCGTTCCTTCGTTTAACATCTGAGAGAATGTTGTTTTTAGCGCCATCTACCTTTTGTTATGTGAAGTATTAATATGTATGATACGTCTTTAATGATACAAATATCTAACTTTTTGTGTGATATCTTTCTCAAGTAGGTATGAGTATGGTTACAATGGCATATGTGATTAGGAGGTACTTACTTTTTACATGTATGCTCTTATGTATAGATGTAGATAGACATTAAACCACATCGTTCGCGTCGTTGAATGAATCTTGCGCCGATACTGACCTGTAACAAACAATATTTTTGTATGAGTTTTGAAATATATCTTACTGTTAGTTAAATCTTATTCCATACAATATATTATAGACACGAGCGTTTGTTTGTTGTTAAGCTCACCGGCTCCACTCGGCCGGTCGTTTCCAAAGGAAGTTATTGAATAAATCAATGATGTGTAAACAAGTTGCCATGGAACATAACTGTCACTATTATATCACTGTATAATACAATATCTATCTCCCATAATAAAGCTTGTGTCTGGTCGATCTGTGGGACCTAGTGGCAGCTTCTCCTGAATCCCTTATCAGATTGTAACCCTTTAAGGGTTCTCTAGTGATACCGTTACCTACGCTAAGGGTTCCCCTTAGGTACCTATCTACCTGCCGTTGGCACTCATGTATGACATATCCCAGACCTCTCACTATTATAATGGCGTATCCTGTTAATAATCTATCTATTTAATATTAAATGTGCCGTGGTGGTACCGGCCTAGAGTGCCGTGGTGGTAGGGCCTAGAATAGTACTCCCCCATCTCTTCTCGTGGGTGCCGTAAGAGTCGGCTAAGGGATCACGTACCAGAAGGTGGGCAGCAGCGCCTTCTGAGGATTGTAAATCATACTGCGCTCACCAACCCGCATGCCAAGCGTGGCGAGTATTGGCAAATCCCCCCTATATGGGGGAGGCATATGTCCAACAGTGGACGCACACGACTGAGAGAAGAGAAGAAGAATATTAAATAGATTTTCATTACATTATACATTTATATGATGAGTTGGCAGTCAAAAAACTGGGCGTCCTCACAAAGGTGAAACAGATCTTTATACCGGAATAACTGCTCGACTTGTATCAAGCACGGGTTTGATCGTGTATGGAGTACTGTTCTCACTCGTGGGGCGGCTCGGCCAAGTACCGACTTGAGTCTCTTGAATCGATAGAGAGGGGAGCTAAAAGGCTCATCAACATCAGGTGAGATGGTGGTCGAACGCTTGCCCAATCACAATAAAAATCAAAAATCAAGCGGTCATCGTCGCCCGCGCACACCTGTAACACCATAGTTGATAAAGGCGTGTTGCCCATCCTTAGGAATGTTTCGAAAGAACATATCAATAAAAAAATAATTGTAATATTGTAACAATCGCAAACACTCAGATACTAATGTGTATCAGTCTCAGTATTCACGTGTAGTGTTACATAATGACAAGTTCGGAACAGTTACATAATTCGGTAGCTGTCGGTGTCCGGTCCGGTCTGGTCTGGTCCGGTCCGGTCCGGTCCGGTCCGGTCCGGTCCGTGTAACAAACACCGCGCACCGCCCAGACGATATGTAATATATCCGGATATATTCGACAGTGTAATCGATCGTAGGGATGGGATGACACGATGACTCCATATTGAAATCAACTAAAATGTTCTTTTGTAGATACTTTCAAAACTACGAGCGATAGAAACTAGAACTAGAGCAACAAGACTAAACGTGTCGTTTAAATGAATGTCAAGTTCGTTCCTACCAACGAACGAAATATACGATGGATGAGAATAATTATTTTTCAAAGGTTGTCTTTTTTTAAAAATTTTCTATCGTTTTTCAATCTATCAATCCATTAATGTCCTGATTGGATCAATTTATTTATTTTAGAGCGAAATTAATCCATTGTAGGCATATAATAATTCACAATTATTTAAAAACAGTAAATTTAATTCAAAATTAACAAACATAAATATATCAAGTAATGTGACTCTTACAATTCACTTAACTATTTATTTAACAATAGTAATATACAAAAAATATGAAAACTAAACATTGATAAAAAATATTGACTGACATAACTTCTTCACGTAGGATAACGTTGCCATGGCAACATGTATGTAATATATACATCTCTCTTAGTTGGGTGAGGATAGACCGTCCAAAATTTATCTGCCACAAAGCTTTCAGCTTATACCAAAAAAATGTCATAAATGCTGACACAAAGCTGAGCGATGATCACGGCATTTGATAAATGCCATCGATATACTTCATATGAAGAATGCTATTTTTATTTTCCTTTTTTTGGAGAACAAATTACCATAAACAAATATTTGTTTTCATACTATATGGTCTCAAGACAGTTTGAAATTTAAAAAATCGTCGAATTTATCTTTCGTTAGAATCTTAATTAATTATTTGTGAAACGCAGTCTTGTTTCGTTTATTTTCCGTGTCCCATCCCTACTTGGGGAGTTCCAGGCGGCGCGGCGCCGTGTCCCATCCCTACTTGGGGAGTTCCAGGCGGCGCGGCGCGGCGCGGCGCGGCGCGGCGCGGCGCGGGCGCACGAGCGAAAGTGTTCGATGACATGACGCACGGTTGATATCAACTCGTGTTATTGCTCCACGCACTTTAGTTTTTGTTACACAGCTTAATTGTTATCTTCCTGTAACGTTACATCGTTGACTAATTTAAACAAATTGAAACATTGTTACGAGATCTCGACTGTGATGATCTTTGACAGACGAAAGTCTTTGATTAGTGTCCATTAGGTTCTGTACAACTGATACTTAATTATGTAACTAAACCCGTCATCTATGTGTGTATGTGTGTTGTATACATAATTAGGGCAGTCAATAGTTTGGATATGTAAATAAATATTAAGATTCTGTTAATTAACTAGTAACGTTTTTTTTCTGCTAGCATTCTGGAAACGCTGCCAATAATAAGAATAATAATATATAAAAAAATATTATAAATATATAAAAAAATATTTAAAAATATAATATACATAAAAAATATATAATAATGGTACAAAAGAATTCAACGCGCTCACATTCGCTAATCTGTATTATTATTCCTAAAATTGAATAACAAATTCTGGAAGCGACAAATGAACGCGCTTCAGCGCCACAAGTGCTGTTCAGTCCAGTTCAGCGTGCCACCATCTCCGACCATATCGTCACTGACCGTCAGGTGGTTTTGAAGGCAAGCGAGCAACCTCCAATAGCACAATCACTTTTTAAATATTTTGAACAGCATTGTCAAGAGTTATTTGAATATGAGTGTTTAAGAGCTTTGGAAAACTGTATGTGTAACCTGAGGTAAGTTTTGAATTATCGTGTACATCTGAAGCACGAATATTCAGCGTATTGTCTTCGTGGAAGCAATTGAACAACACATAGATATTATTGCACATACAAACTATCGAATTTCCGGGTCACAGCTGTACTAGATGCATGACAGTTTGTATTGAGTTGTATTGTATTATTCAATTACACAAGCAAAAATCACACTGCTGAACGCATCCTTGAAGACTAAATAAAAACTTATGAAATAATTACGAGCCAACAGAAGTGTCGAATTACAATTTAAACGCTACCTCCTCCCTCCGCACTTATCGGCACTTACCATCATACGCCGTTTACGCAACGCTTCATTATCGATACGGTCGCTTTCACATCACGAGTTTCTCACTTCAGCAAAAAACAATTTCGTATATTCAAAACATAGTAGTTTATGATCAGTTCAATAATTACGGACAGCTTAAACCTTATAGTTTACACGGTAGAGTTCAATTTACCGGTGGATCTTTTAATGAATGGGCGTCGGATGTGAACGACCACCAACATCTTGAATTAAAAGTTATCTGAAACCCAACGCGATAAACGTAATGTAATAAACAGTACGAACGAATAAGAATACTTGTTAAGAGCGTGTCGAACCATGTTCATGAGATGGTTCAGTAATTACAAATTATAATACAAGGAGATGCCCTCAGAGGGCACACTTTACATGACATACACCTCTCAACCAATCTGCTGAAAGTCAGTGACTGATTGTAAATAAGGAATTATGAAAAAAAAAAAGTAATTACAAAGAAGCACATATTTATTGAACGTCCATTTTATGGTGACCGACCGTGTTAAGAGCGAGTATCACTTTGAGACTGAAAACTATCGCGAGTTTCAGCCATCACTGTAAGTAAACTAGGAACCGGTTTAAGGGGTTTTTTTTAAACGTTATAAGCTTACGTTTGACCACTGTCTCACCTGATGTTAAGCAACGACGCGGTCTAAGGTGGAGCACGCAAACTTAGAAGGAACCTATTCACTCGCGACTTGAAGACTCCGGGGTTGTACCTATCGGGAAACACTGACTCAGGCAGTGAGTTCCACTCCCTGGCAGTACGCACTATAATGATGATGATGATGATTGCAGTTCTTCACCTGGGAGTTATGATCGTGCCGGGCGGCGGCGACGGTAAGCGCGAGGAGCATGTAAGTGACCTTGAGACCGGGACGATGCGTATTCACACGTGTGAAAACGCATCATCCCGGTCGTGGACGGACGGACGGAGGACGACACGACAAGTATGTTGTGTCAACCGGCCTCCTTAGCAGGTGCAACTTATCCTTGTAGCTCTGAAGTTAGGCTCTGCGAACGTTCGGCATATAGGTACTCACATGCGCCAACGGCGAAAGGTTACCGGTAAACAGGAATTGAATGAGCGGAGTAAGCGAGATAGGAGGGTGCAAGAAACCTCAGCGAGTGAGCGAGGCAGCTACACAATAATTAGGGCAAGACCTTACCAAAATGAGCGACATACGCAAGTGCATGGAGGCGACCTGACCAAAGAGACATAAGCGTGCGCTGTGCGCGCTAACGCCTGTTCACCATCAACTGTGACGTCAGACAATAACAAACCCACCAACTGTGCAGTATTCTGTAGCACGCGGTAGTGGACCGTGGTGCGCGTGCGCCGCGTCTCCGTGAAAGTGAAAGGGCAGAGATCCACCCGTCCCGCTCCCGCCACACCGGTTCCTACACTGGTTCATTGTAACTGTTACATACTCTATCACACAGACAGCGATTGTATCAGTGTTTCTATCGACAAGGATATAACCATATTATTTAAATTAGAGAAGGAAATTGAGGCTCAGCGGAACTCGCCGCTGCCAAATTCAAATTTCTTAGTCAATTTAGGCATATTGTATCCACTTATGTTAAATCTCACTTGGCCAGGTGGGATGTTTGTTTTTCTTTCACGCCAAAACGGCTGGACAAAATATGGCCCAGAGATAGGTTATAATAAGTCGGGAATAGTGCACGATATGCTACTTTCATATTGGTAAAAAGTAAGTAAAAGTAATTGGAGTAAAGTAACTAAGTAGTAGTAAAAGTAAGTAAGTAAGCATTATAAATACCAAAACTGCTGAAGTGATGGGCCGTCGATACACCAGGTAGGTAGGATAAATATATCTTTACCAAATGTTGTTTTGCTCAGAGTAAACATTCAGCGTGCATTCGTATGAAGAGGTTCACGAGGCGTATCGTACCAACACCAGAATGATAATGAGCCGTCCGCGTCGTGGGCAGGTCTACTCGCCCGGGCCTCAATGTATGTATTCACGGGGTTTCCTTAATGGTATCATTTGTATAGATCAACGCATGTAGGTACTAACAATAGTAAATGTTATCGATTTTAAAACAGCAAACGGCATGCATCTAAAGGGTACCATTGCATTGCATAATGGCAACACTTGGCACTTGCATGCATTAGATAATTGTGAACTTATGTTTCATTGTTATTATTAAGAAGCAGAAGAAGAGAAGGTTATATATATTGGTCAGACGAGCGCTCGTCACAGGAACATTACAAACATGTACATAAATCGACTATTTATATGTATATGTTTGTAATGTAAATAAGCTGGTCAGCAATTGAGCGAAGCGATCGGAACGAGTGCAGCAGCAGGGTGTTATATGTATACCGTCTTAGTTCATTTAATAATATAATTCAACAAATTAGTCTAGATAACGTCTGTGAACATTTTGTTAGTTTTTACCGATCCTTTTCAAGTCAATAATATATATAATATAATATATATAATATAATAATCTTATATAATATATATAAGAAGGCAATAATGATTTATAGGGAAATGAATACGTTTCAAGCATCTTACCAAAATCTTAATAAAGGGATTAATCTACGAGGTTGACGTCTTAAAATAAGGATTTTCCTAAAAACATTTATTTCAGAGACCATATTTTTTTTTTTAAAGATTACATTTCTTGTCTAAAGATGATTTGAAAACGTTAAATGTATCAACAAACTACATAGGTACGTATTCGCCAGTCGCCTCGAACTCCACCTCGGAGACCAATTATCACATCTGAGCTGTGGCTGTATCGCCTGACACATACACTCTTCCATTTCACTACACTTCTCAGAACTTACGCATACACACCATTATCACATTTATACACTGAGGAACTAGGCTCGAATTGGCTTGGAAATTATACTACCGTATGGTGAAACTTGATTCGGAGAGCGTACGCTCAGTTAGTGACGGACCATTTAGGATGAACATCATAATTCGTCATGTTTACAGAAACTATTTAATATGTTTTCTTCACAAATATGGCGCAGATAAAATTGTTATTCGTTGAAAGATATTTGTTGTATGTATAAGTCTATATTTATTTCTATACATTATATAAAAGGCAGTTTGCTCTAACGATCTGCCGGAGTAATATCGCAGCCGCTTCGCCAGGCGATCACGTACCACCGTTAACAAGTGGACCGATACCTATGTATAAAGTACATACAGACATAGCTATGATCGCAATACCAGTTTAAACCGCCCACTGGCCCAGTTAACAACTCGCACACTGCAGTTCGGTAA
Source organism: Apeira syringaria (assembly GCA_934044485.1). Classification (NCBI taxonomy): domain Eukaryota; kingdom Metazoa; phylum Arthropoda; class Insecta; order Lepidoptera; family Geometridae; genus Apeira; species Apeira syringaria. Next base: position 291,881 of record OW203656.1, on the reverse strand, counting down.
TAGCTTCATTTTATTTAAATACACTACACTTACATTGGAACGCTGGTGTTAGGACATTTGACGCGAACATGTGCAAACGTTGGAAATCACTTATTGATAACAAAAACAGGGTAGGTGTGTCCTGCAGATTTCCGATGAACAGATATCCCGCGGCTGCGTGGCGATGATGGTCCGCGGAGGAGCTGTGTCGAGGAAGGGCGCTCGCGATCCGCATCACGATTATGCTAATAATTATATTGCACTGAAACTCTAACGGATCAGTGTTTCAATCCTTTAGTAGATAATATAAAGCCGGCATTAGTGTAAAGTTAGCCAATAACACGGGGCGCTCATCACCATAACTTATCGTCACAAAGTTTATGATGGTTATAATGGTTCTGTGCTACACAACACACGAGCCTTAATGGCTCCGAAGTGTATCTCCTCCTTTATGACGAGCGTGAAGTTTCTCATCCAATCTATTTCCTCCGTTCTATTTGGTGTCGTTCACGCAGCGCCGACATCACCACCAGGGTTGTCTATTGTTATCATCTCAATAATTGAATAGACATGTCTTTTATTAACGAGACAGCAAGACAAACTCATCCGAGGAATTGGTCCAGAAGAAGCATCTGGGCCAGCACCGCAGAGGATTCGAGTCTCCGGTATTTGAATATGACAAGTGTAGTTATTGCCAGGTATATACTTAGTATCTACTATAAAACGAATTGTATTCTTATGAATTAATTTTGTTTTCGTGGAAACCGTTTTTTTAAATATTGTATAGTCTCTAGTGCGAGTCGCGGTGTCACGTTATTAACTATTTAAAGAAACTTTTGAACAACCACATGAATAATATATTTGAGACATACTTGTCGCAATTTAAACTTAACCTATTTTTATGCTTCACGTCTCTATATACGATATTTCCATTACCTGGCTTCAGTGCTTCGTAGGGAACATTAGTTTCCGGGTTGCTGGATCCCACTCGTTAGGTTTCGTCAACCGTTCCGAGTAGCCTGAAACCTTTGGATCAGCAGAACTACCAACATCGCTGGCGACACTTCTCCCTGTGTGAAGAGCGCCCGTTTCCCAACAGTAGTACCGCGATGGGCTGTTGGCGCAGCAGTGTCCTCGCCTTTTACTACCACTTATTAAACGTAAATACTTATAATTTGTCCTTCCAAAAATACATACAGTTCCGTCTCATCGAGGTCGGGCAGTGATCACAGCTCTCGTGGTCTCCCTGACTATAACCCGGACATACTTCATTGGCTACGTCTTCTGTCATGAGCTTTTATTAATAGAGAAACTGTTGAGTAATGCAGCATATATAGGTATAATAATATATATGTATATATATATTCATAGGTGTAATGACGATATACTTATAACCATGGGCTGGTATAAAAGCATCTATGCGCAATGCGCGCTTGATGAAATACTAGCAATTTTCAGGGTGGTAGATAGCGAAGGGGTTGCTCGATCCATCGCGCTCGACTGGTCTGACTGTTGTCTAGGAACAACCCTGCCGTATCATCAACCCATCAAGAATTCAATCCCACTTCGCGTGTCGCGTGACGCGTGTCGCGGGGCTGTTAGCTGTGAGCCGAAGTGTCGGCGCCGCGCCGCGCCGTGGGGGTGGGGGCGCGCGAGTCGTGCCCTTGACTCGCGCGCGCCGCGGGGCGTCACCGACCCCACAGGGGCACATAATAAGGTCTAGGAGCCACTATGTTCTATTTTATATGGCGATACATACTCGCACATTTTTGAAGTGTATTCGTTTGAACTTACGATGTTTTGTTGGAAAGTAAAGTTATAAATAGACTAAAATTTTCAGCTTTTCGCACGTTACGCCAACAAATCTATTGTTTTCGGTGGTTAGCTCGATAGTGTGTTTGTTTTGCAATGTAATAGTCACAATAGCACCGATACATCTCCAAATATCATGTTAACGAAACAATTAGGTATGTATATGATAAACCTGTCATTTCGCCAAATTTCGTAATTTTGCATTTAAAACATAAAAGCCAATGTTTTAGCCGTCGAGCACATAATATCATGCGGCCCACAAGCTCGGATCCGGATAAGAAACTAAAGATAATGCTCTGTTAGCGGAGTTCTAAAACATAGTGTGTTCAAGCAGTGGTCCTTGAGAGCCTGTAAACATTCTATGTAAGTCTAGCGTGTTAACATCTTCGACCACATTGTCACCGATCATCAAGCGAGATAGTGGTCAAAAGCTTGACCTATAAGGTAAATATACAAAAATACTATTTTCAAGCGTAGCCTTTTGCACTTCACCGAGTTGCTTGCTGAAGAACCCTTCAGCACTAAGTCTCGTTTGTTTCAAAACGAAACAAGGTTCCGTATGTGACATTGCGCAAATGTTTCAAGTATTATTTAATTAAACTCGAACCCAAAAAAATGTAGCATGTATTTGCTTATTTTCTTATACGCAGTACAAATCGATAAACATTTGTCTGGAAACCATCGTTGTGCCATCCCGCGTCCCCCAGCGCAACGCAGCGCAGCGCAGCGTCGCGGGTTATGTTATGTAATGTATCACCAAACCAAAGAAGAAGACGAAGAAGAAGAACGTAAGGCTTTAATTATTCTAATCTAAAAATCTGAACAGGTCTACTTTTAACACTGAGGTAGAAGATCAGATAGGAACATATCTGAAATACACACTCACACACAACGATTGTTGTATGTGTCTATAAACGCATCTAAGAGGCTTTCGTTCGCTAATTCTTTCATTTAAAGAACACCTCACATTAGTTCCGAAATGATGTTAATTGCCCATTAATAGCCCGCGTAACGAGTGTCGTCCAGGTCGGTGACCTTCCTAGATTCATCCATTGCTCACTAATTAATTCACTGTTCACACAAAGTAGAGAATTGTCGGAAAAGCAGCCGTACGGAACACTTATACAATACCATCGTAGCGATTGGTATGAAATATTTCTGCTATTGCTTAATGATAAAGTAACAATTATTTAAGATAATGATTTTCGATGTAACTACACCGCATTTGTATTCTACCGATTGTCCCATAGGAAGTTTGCCCTTTAGAAATTGTTTGTAGCGGTAAGGCCACTCAACGTGTATTAATTTATTTTATTATATAACGTTCGATAAAGTGTTTACGATCGGTTGATTTACAGATCTAACATTTGAGTATCTACTATCTCACATAACGGTCAATGAAGATGAGGTCGAAGATGAAATAAATAAATAAAAATCATTTATTTCGTAAGAATCATGCAACAGCGCAGTGGCACGCGGAGTCGAGGTAGGAACAGCGATCAAACAGCTTTATTTTTGTCTTCCGAGAACAAGAGTGCGAGCCTGGTACTCCTGGCAGCCGAAACATGTTCCCCTGTTGGTGGATACCAGCCATCGTTCACCTCAATTACCTATCACCTAATTAACAAGACAACTGACATATAAATGTGTGTGATTGCATGTCTTTGTGTGTGCGTCTACTCAAATGTAATATGTAAATCGCGCTAGGCCTGGAATGTTCTCAAAAGGAACGCTGCCTGAGAACACACAATACTTCTGACACATTTTCAAACTTCCGCTAACGGCGAGCAGTAGACAATCTGTATCGCCATGTTATGGATTCAAAGTATACTTACATCATTGATTCAATTTAGATATCAATCACGCACTAATGAACGTCCATAAAACAATGATTATACAGAGACTGTAACGTAGCGTTCCGAATATATAGAGCCACATAGAGAAGAAAAATAAGAAAATGTTTTTTTTCCCATTGACCGAAGATCTGAGAGCCACGCGTCGATGCAGCAACCTTCGCTTCAAAACTTATTACTCAAAGCATCGGTGAAGCATTACATTATTAACATTGGTCTTTGAAAGTAAACTCTACGACAAAAATGCAATGCGTTTATGGACAAATAGACTGTCGAGGTGTCAAGAGAAACGCACGGAAACTGTGTATATTTATGAGTTCCATACAAAAGTTCGTGAAGTGTCACATTAAACCAAATAGACCATTATCATATGTCAGAGTTTATTCTCATTTAGAGCCGCGACAGTATATACACTGAAACGCATTCCCTCGGCGGCGGAACTATTGTTGTCTTCAGTTGGTATCTTGGTATGTAAGTTTAGACAGTGGTAAGATCTCTAACGATGCCTGAGTTCGATGTGCTGGAGAGGTGTAATGATAATTGCAGCGTGAGCTAATCACGTCGACAGATATGAAAGCTGTAAATGTATATATTAGACTTAGGACCGGTTTCTCTGTTCAGGTTAAAGGAAAAATGACGTACAATCGAACCTACACTATGTCTAAGTCGTGGTAATTGACTGCGAGTTAAGTTTTAGCCCGTTCTACGGTTTGGGTCACGTGTTGAGAGCTCACTAATCACCGTTTTCATTCGTTTTAAATACGTATCAGTGATACCAAATCATATCTATATCGCTACCAGCCATATCACAAAACAAAATCCAAAAGGAGCCAACTTAGTTACATAAAACCGTGGAACTTCGTGTAAAGTTTAAACAACTTAACAAACGCGAACCGATGTGGCTCCGTCACAATACACAACTCGCCGACTCGACACTGTTGTATACAAGTTGACGATAGGTATACTATACAACAGTCGCTGCTACGAACCCCGTCTACAGTAACATCGCTTGTTTATTTCTCTTCACAAACAGACACTGCGTTGCGTATTTAGATACAATACTTTATTAGCTAGGGTGGAAAAAACTAAAACCCATTTCTTTTCTACTGCATTATTACGATATAAACTAAGCCTTGGCTGTTGATGATTCATTGGTATTTTGATGATTCTTTTTTTGTTAGATAGAGTATACTTCCTTGGTAGTCCCATTTAAATTCATCAAAATCGGACAAGCGGTTTTTGAGTTATACTCCAATAACTGAAAAGTGCTACGCGTATCTTGATGATATTATTGTCGCGGTTGAAGACATCGCAGAACACACAATGACAATTAATTGATCCCGTGAGTAGCAAAGGTCACTGAAAAGGGGGAAAATTTTTTTTTTTAACAAAAAATGCAACCGACTTCAACACTCAAAAGTGTGAAATAACTTGTCAAAGTCGGTACCATGAGCACAATATTGTGATGATAGTTACTTTTGTGTGAACTATCATGGTACCGACTTCAACAAGTTATTTCACACTTTTGAGTGTTGAAGTCGGTTGCATTTTTGGTTAAAATTTACTTTTTATACATTCGCAATGATGCCAACTACCCATCGAGCTAGATTGCTAATCTCTCTCACTTTAACAAGTAATGTGGCGACGATATTTATCACGTAATTTTGATATATTTGGTTATGGATATTACTATCAATCAATCAATCAATCATTGTTATGCCTATTTGTAACTATTGACCCCGAGGCTTTACAGTATCTTCCCTCGACTTTGTTTTCGAACGCAGCGATAGAGTCTGTGAGTATAAATTGTTTTGTACTTACTGATAACCAAAGGTGCACCCTTAACGCTTAAACTGAGTAAATAATGTTCTTTTACTAGTACATATCATCACGCTGAGTCTCGAGAATCCTTCTCCACCGGCTGGTGACCATTTATCTATAAAACAAACTAAGTAAATAAAAAGTCCACAGCAAGTGATGAAGCTCACTTTCCCCCGTTAGAAACCTGTTAGAGTAGGAGTAGGGCGTCTCTCTCGGATGGCTCTCGTGTCGTGTCGGGTCGGGTCGTGTGTTGGCGTAGGTTATGTTATCACTCGTGTACCTCCGGCTATGATCGTGTACAAATAGATGACGTGGAATAGGTCTAACAGTAATTAGTTAAGTAATAGCGCGTATCGTATATATATATATATATATATATATATATATATATATATATTCTTATATTTGACTGTATTTAGCCAGAGTGAATGTTATGTGAGTCGCGTGATCGCGGTACAGGTAATGCCTACTGTGTTAGTTGTCAGCAATACTTTTACTTAGGTATATACTAATACCGGCGCAGACTTATAGACGTGTGACACCTTCTATGTTATCTGTAAACAAGCATGTTTATCATATTAAACGTTCTAAATCAATAATAAAAAATATGTTAATATTAAAAGTAGTATTGTAAGTGTCATTGCTGCACTGTCATTGGAAGTGTGAGATTTGCAAATCTGCTCACTTATGATTGTACAAGTACAATGTCCTTGTTCACATGTTTGTGTGTATGTATGTATGTATGTTATATGATTTAAATACCTTTAGATGACTTATTATGAAGTCTTTGTAAAAACTCGACATCCGTGCCCTAAAGGACACGGGTTTTATTAAATTCATTGGATTTGATCCCTTTTCCGAAGTTTATCATAATTCGAAAACTGTACTCAGCTATAAGCTACCTGTAGTATCGTTTAATAGATGTATCACACGACCCGACGAAAGTGAGCTTCAGATATCTGCACAAGTCTCCTCTATCGAAGTTCTGGTACAGGAAACCTATATTGTTGATAGATGTGACAATGTTTGAAATGCCTTTATTAAAATATAACTCGAATAACTAATTACAATACTGCAGCTACCACAATAACATTTGAGCAATCCACTAGCTATTGGCTATTGGTAGCCTATATATAACTCAAATGCTCTAACCGGCTGGCAGCGTTCCCAGAATGCTAGCAGCATTGCCACGTTGAATTGCAACGCTGATTCGTTGAGCCTAATATGTGCCAGCATTTTGGTCACGCAGCCTATCGATCAAACGGCCGGATAAATTTTGGAAAATCCGATGAGCTCCAGGTCCCCACGGGCCCAACGTCTCGACCCTAAACGGTTCAAATATGTAACCACTACCTAGGTTAGCATATTTTCGCCGTTTAAATTGCTCCGCCGAATAAGCAGCGGCGCCAGCCCTAACATGTGTCTCCGGAAGATGTGACGGTGCCAAAGTGTCAACTCATGTAGCGTCCCACACTAAAGGCCGCCCTAACTTCCAGGGAATAAGTGTCATGCCGCCCGGTCTTTTACCATCATCGTCATGCATGAGACCACAAGGTTCAAGAATGGCTGCAACATTGGCGCTGGTAAAAGCCCGACGGATTCTAGCGTGGCGGGAAATTCGACCAGCGCTTCTGGAACAAGAAAGCCCGCGGTGACCGAGTTGTAAATAACTAAGTAAATGGTTTAATTGGGAGGTTATGTATAATATATAGAAGTGACATTGACATTTGAAAATTTACTTTATTTCGAAGTATAATTAGAATGTTGAACGTCTTCATAAGATTAAAAAATACATGGGAGAATTCTGCACTTCTAATGAATACTGATAGAGCTTAGTTGGCAAAGCTACAGAACAGTAGTCTGGCTCTGGAATCGGGATCTCATTACCTACCGGGAGATTGACCTAAAAACGATCGTTCATTATTACTGAATCTCATTCCACTTTCCATTAGAAACTGAGAGAAGAGAGAAATTCCTTTCGACATGACGAGACTTCGCCGAGGAGTGTCTCTACAGTCTCCACAGACGTCAAACGAGATGAGCCGAAACACTTCCCTTTGTGTTGTTCTCTAACATTTCTTCGGGTTATTGTTCCACAGTTCTATGACGGATTAGCGTCGCTCTGTGACCACGTGAAAGGTAGAGATGTGCTTCGAGTATCGATATTATTATCATTGCTGTTACTGCTACTAAAAATAATAAATAATTAAACCGCATTTGGATCCTACCAGTGACTCAATCTACACTAAGTATGATCAAATTATATACCTACTTACTGCAATAATATACAACACTTTTTACGTAGAGATCCCTTAATCAATACAAATTCGTATCTTTCTAGTTTATTTAATTTTTTTTTTTTTTTTTTTTTTTTCATCACACTCAGACCCCCGAACTAGGATTCGCTGTATCGCGGGAGGCATGGACACACACAATCACAGCACACAAATTTGGATTGTCTTGGATGTTTGTGTGCTGTGATTGTGTGTGTCCATGCCTCCCGCGATACTGGGAATCCTAGACTGCACCAGACCCCCGCAGGGTCTGAGTGTGGTAAAAAGTAATAAAAAAAAATGTGAACAATGTTGTAATGTTATTGTAATTAATATATAATATTATTGTGTACTTAAATTATACAATGTTGTTTATTTTGAGAGGAACAATTTATTTATTTTTGGACAAGGGCCGATGACTTTATTAAAATAAAATACTAATAACTAATTACAACACTGCAGCTACTACAGTAACGTTTGAGCATTCCACTAGCAACTGGCAGCCTACAGATAAGTCAAATGCTCTAGCTTTAGAGCAAATTGACTAACATCGATAGTTATTTTTCCCACCCCTAGTGTAACTGAAATTGAGGTGTGTAGTATTGTAACTGTGGCCGCAGTCCACTCACCTACATCGCTATTGTTCAGGGACAACAGTGTCCGACACGCGCGCTCGGCGCGGGGAGGGGAGGTGAGGTGAGTAGGGCAAGGGCGGACAAGCCGAAATAGGGGCCTACGTAGCGCGGCCTCCAACATTAGAGAAACGGCCCGCAGAAGCACTGTTACATCTAGTCTGCTCGAAAACATTCATCATCATCATGCCCATGGGGCGGGCGCAACATGGGCATTCGACATAATTTTCGTCTTGTCCGTGTTCACTTTAAGGCCCACCCTTAGGGAAACTCTGTTGAGGCCTTCGAGCATCGTGCTAAGGTCTTCCGTCGATTCTGCCATGACCACAATATCGTCGGCAAACCGAAGGTGAGTGATGTACTCGCCGTTGATGTTGATGCCGAATCCTTGCCATTCCAAGAGCTTGAAGGCGTCTTCCATTGCGGCAGTGAACAGTTTCGGAGAGATAACGTCTCCCTGTCTCACGCCTCTTTGCAATGGAATCTCCTTCGACATTTTCTCTTGTACTCGTGCAAAGTGCATTTCTTAAATGATATTGGCTCAATAGTATGATCGTGCGGCGGAACCTTCAGCGGCACGCACGTATCATTTCCGATATAAGTGCTTACGATAAATCTACGGCACAACACACGGCTCAGCCACTGACCAGATCGAGCTGCGATTTCGCACAGAAATAGTTATTACGACGTGTCACTTGCTTCGAACAAGTTTATACAAAGTTGAACCGGATGTAATCATAATACTGCGAGGCAAACCCCCAGATTGTTTCGGGTGAAAACCGATAAGTGACCGGTGATCGAAGTTTTGTCTCACTTCAACTGTTAACGTTTCATTAGTGACGTAGCTCTGAAAACAAAGAGGCAGAGGTCAATGTACCAATTTTGCGCATTATGTGTGTACACGCGATGTGTACTGTACATGTGTGCACGAGCACAGGTATGGATGTGTGAGAGCGCACGAGACACTCCCAGGTTTTGTGTGAAACGGAAACTGGTTGAGACGTTTTCTATCACTTTATACACACGATGCCGTACGCTTCTTAAGGTGTATTCATACCTACTGTACACGTTTCATTGCACAGGTCAAGAGGATCTCACCTTATCAGAAAGCAGCTGGTGAATGATGCCGAAGGTTAAGAACTGACACATTTGATTGTGCCCACAGGAAGAGGAGAGATGATGAGTTTACCTATTGACATGCGATTGTTTTCATAAAGGCTTATTTTATTGCTAGTTTATTAAAGTTTTCTAATAGTTTTTGGAAGGCCCTTACGAAACAAATAAATTAAGAAAACTTCTCAAAGAATTGGAAAATCCCATTCCAAATGTACGGTACCGGGAAAACCGGTGTATGCGCGGAACTAATCCGCGGTATTTACAGTATACAAACCATCGGTGCTATGATTTATATTGTAATTTTCTACCTTTAACCTAATCTCAATGAAACCCACGCCACAGGGAACTGATATAGGCTTGAACGGGGGAGCGACACGCACTTGTCCGGCGCGCTGCCTCTGCCGACCTGCACGACTATACCTGACACGCGGTCAACGAACTCAGCATTGAAAACATTTAGTATATTATGTATGTATGGCACTAACACGTAGGTATTACAGGTACACGGCGTGCTGAAGTGGCCTAAATGTTTACAAATCACGGAATGCTAAATACTCGTAGATAACAAGAAATGCAAAGAACTGATCGAGCTATTCAGAGTGAAAGAATTTCACTCAATGTTGCCACGCTTTTAATTACTCCTTACTACTTGGGGTAATTTAGGGGCATGGAAGAGCAAGGAGCAGATGGGATTCTTAGATTCATAATGTCATGCCTGTTACCTGGAGAGATAGGCAGAGCAAGGATGGCACCTATTGCGAGTAAACCTAAACTTCCCGTTCTAGTGTCGATCGGTGTTACCATGGATTATCATGTTCTACCGTTACATGCTCACAGCTGTGTGGAAATGATTCGTACAGTTTTTAAAATACCATTTTCTTCCCCGTAGCTATTGCTGACAGTGGATAAGTATGTTTTATACTGAAGTGATATTTTGTTTAAATATTGATACACTTACCATTAATATTGTTATTGGTATATTTACCGTGTATATTATTTGGCTTATGTTTGTTTTATGTTCGGCGCAGGTTGTTGAGTAAACAAATAAAATACACGGTAAATGCCCCGATGACAGTATTAATAGAAAAACTGATATTATTAACCCGGTATCTCGAAAACGGTGGCGAAACGCAACAATTACAACAGTAAGGTACAGCAATAGCAAACGCGTAAATTTTAGATTAATTTATTTTGTATTTGTATTGTTAACCTTTCGCTATGTATTTTGCCTTCGAAAATAAATGAATGTTGTCCTAATAGATGCTTATAGATCGACTCTTGATAGTGAACTTTGCCAAGAACCGAAGTTGTTATAAGTTGTAAAACTTTGTACTGCACGGCAGGCCGCCGACAATCTCAAAGCAATAACCTAGTTGTCTATCATCTGTTATTGAGTGAGTCGGCAGTTTTTAAGCAATGAAAGTGTAAGTTTAGGCTATTGATTGCCTCACCTAGATCATTTAGGCACGTGTAAGCCTTGGTGACCGACGTCAATTGTAATAATATAAAATGAGAACAGCTTGTGTTGGTATGTTTGTTACCGCTCAGCACTGAAACGACTTCGCGAATTTGCATATAATTTGTTTGTTCCTTGGAGACTGAAATGTCCTCGTCAGATATGAACAAACTAAACAGTGTCAAAGTGACCAAATATTTATTTTATAATATTTAGCATCCTTTCAGGGCCGCACTATATTCTACAACTACGTGTATTGAGTAGGTACTTGTCACAGATCACAACACCTACATATCATATACCCGCCAATTGTATCTATCTAGTGACAGATATGTAAATCTGTCATTTGTTTTCATGCTGATAAGCAATTTGAATTGATCAAACAATATCATAGCACATCAAATGTAACTCTCAGTATTTATATTAGGAGTATGTAGTAGTATAGCATTACTCCTAAGAGTTCTAATGGTTCATTGCATTAACAACATGCTAGGCGGAACGGACGGTATTCTGTAGTCGTGGGTTCAAGTCCCATTAACAGATGATTTTTTTTCCTTCAAATAATTTGAACGTAAGCATTACTCTTGTAAATAATTTATAAAGTAAATTGTTCTATATTTTGTGAGTGATAAAATCGTCAGCAAAATAAATGAAATACAGACATTAAATCAGTTTTCTTTACCTAGTGTCAATTTTAATGTTTCTGAATTGACTTGAGAACTTGAACTCAACTGGAGTCGCTCGTTCTATGAACATCCAAGAGCATTGTCCTTGGGAGTCGGCGCGTGAGGATCCTCTTAGGTGCGTGCGACCCGAGCGCGGCGCGGGGTACTCCGGACGCGCCCCGGCCCGACACCACACTGGGATGTTTTATTATACAGGTAAGAAATTATTTCACCAAAAATCTCTTTATTACTCCTCGGCTGCGGGAATCGAAAACTTTCTCGGTAAACTCTCGCACTCCCGTATATTGTATATGGGCATCGATACGAATCTCTAAACTGAGAAAGTAACAGATTTATGGAAAGATAGTACTTGTACATATGAAGATGAGGAGAAGTAAACTTTCAAAGGGAACATAAGTATTTCCTACATATTTACTGCCCATTACTAACCAAACTAGACAGTTAATATCGAAGCGATAAATATCAATATAAACATGAAAAAGTAATTAAAACGACACATAGACGAGCGTGTGTGAACGCGCCCTAATATTATTTTCTCAGCGCATCTGTGCGCGCCGCTTTCTCCGGCCCGTGTGAACGCGCCACAATGCCGCCACAGTGCACGCCGCAGTTGGTGCGCGCCGCACTCGGCTAGTACACAATGATAGAAATTGGATATCGCATATGCATTGTTCCTCTTAATTAGAGGATTATAGTTCTTTTGTAATTGTGATTAAATAAAAATTTAAAGAAGGTGTAATACGTTATTCGGTTGTATTTTATTTGTAATGTAACAAACCGACTAGGACTCACGTGGTAAACACTGGAAAATTACTCTCCGACCTGTATTTTATTTGTTTGTTATTTCAGAACCCTTTACTTCCAAATTCGATTTGAAAGGAAATATTGTTGGCACCAGAAATCGCATTAAAGTCGGATATTATATTAATTCAACTGGGTAGGTATCGAAACATTTTACTGACAAGGGCAGGGCTGGCTAATTCATCTCCGCGATGGGGCAAGTTCCCTGTTCGTGATTATTTAATTGCATCCCCTAAATTGATCCTAATCTATATCTTTAATTATGTTTATTACTTTAATTTGATTTATATTATAGAATTATATTATTTTTATAATATAGAAACGAGGTTTCTCTTCGAGATTTAATCGGAAAAGAGAACATCCTTAGGGTGGAGTTCATCAACATTTAAACATCCCGATTATCAATCTAAGAGACAGTCAAACAGTTTAACTGTTTGATAAAAACTGTTTGACCGACGGTTAAATTGATAATCGGAAATTTATGTTTTGTTGAACTCGCCCCTTAGAAGTAAAGCAAACTTGATTTAACAAGATTTAATTTAAATCACTAAGTAAATGTTTTTCACGCGATCGATATATTAAGAATGTATTCGAATCGCGAAGCTCTAAAATGACAAGCGATATAAGTCCCTACGAGCCGATGTCGTACCCCCGACACGCCCTGAGGCCTTCCCGAGTGAACAACGTCCACCAGGGAGAAGCATCCGATCGGTTCCCGTGGAGACAATAAGGGGAGGTGAGCCGCGTCCACTCTGCACGTCCAACAGTCCAAAAGGTGATGGTGACATTTTAATTACCCTTCTTTGTGGAGAGCGTTCAAAACCACTGAGAGATGAGCAGACCCCAACACAATCGTTGAAGTTTATTTCGATAGACCTTCACGCTGTAATAAAATTAACCTGAAAATGTTTCGTTTATGTGCTTCGTAAAATGAAGTGCCGCCATAGTGAAGGTCGCTAACAATCATAATTTGTTATTAAATCAAACGGGGCTTGATCGCGAGAAAAACATTTAGTAATTAACCATTATTTACACATTTTTCCAGTCTTCCCGTGACCACGACCAATGCAACTTGGTCGAAACGTCGAGGTAAATAAATTACTAAATGTTTTTCTCGCGATCAAGTCCCGTTTGATTTAATAACAATGTGTTCGAATCGCGAAAGTCTAAAATTACAATCATAATTTGTGTGTATCGACTACTTACTTACGTACTACTAGTACCTACTTACACTCACAGAACCTTTCAGTTACTCACACGGATGAAAACAACGATCAATGTAAGGATGTACGCAAGCAGAGTACCAGAGCAAGCACAAGTACGCGGGGCGAGCGAGGACGGAGCGGGCGGGAGGGGGGGGAGACTTCGGCGAATGGATTTTGGCCAGACAGAAGACGATCTGGAATAATAATTATTACGTGTTTTCAAAATACTTTACAAACCGACGTACACTTCTCATTCCGTTCAACCATTACTTGAACATCATCAATGTAGTGGATGTCAATGGACAACCTACCCACCCGACTGCGTCGATCTGTAACGTACACACGTTTTTAACCGGCTTCAAAAAAAGGAGGAGGTTACTCAATCGACGGATTGTATATTTTTTAGGTGTAGGTGAAGAAATCGGTGAACATACTCAATGACAATCGATCCCGTGAGTAGCGATCACAGAAAAGGGTGAAAAAAAATATTTTTACCAACAAATGAAACTGACTTCACTCACACAACACTCAAAAGTGTGAAAGTTATTTCACACTGGAGCGTTGAAGTCGGTTTCATTTTTTAGTAAAAAACTTTTTTCTACCTAAACACTCATCTGTTTTTCCAACAGTGATTACGCGGCGCCTTGTACTCCGAGATGCAGGTTGATTTAATTGTCCAGAGTTTTATTTAGTTGTCGTTGTCATAATGACTGGTCCACTTTCGTCCACTGCAGTCAGACATGCATATCTCTCGACGTGCGGCATAGAATCAGCAGAAACATAGATTACAGCCATTTCCAAAGTAACTGAAACCAGAAACAACAAGAGAAAGGACAGACTCATTTTCAACTTACATTGACTGTGTTCAAGTATCATATTGTTGTTCTTCATTATATATAATCCTTCGACATTAGAACGAAGGGAGAAGTGTAGATTAGACGTGTACACTTGCCGGCCGCATTCCGTGCACGCGCGCGTCACCCAGGCGTGCAGTGCAGTGCAAGTGTACTCGTATGTCCGCCGATACCCACCATTGCCCATATCCCGCGGGGGGCGCATTCCTTGCAGCGATTGGGAAACTGATCGCAACGAGCGAACGTAATCGGACACGACGCACCTCTAATTATTGTGAACGACTCGCTGTAATGTTTATTAACACCAATAAAATCTGATAAAGCTATAGCGGATGCTCACACCGCACTCTGAGAATGCTGCTATTTGACAGGCATTGTAATAATACTCCTGCTCTTATCCTACTATTTGGGGTCAGTCCAAAAAATTTTTTTTGAAGAACACTGAGTGCAATGTTAGCCCGAGCCTTCGACGTAATTGTTAAACCTCTTTGGGACAAGTCTATATGTTGTATTATTTCGACGAATATAACCGGTGTGAAGTTAGCGGCCAAAAGTTAGCGGCCTTCGATAACCCGACCAAATGAAGAAGTCGCACATTAAAAAATATCTACTATAATATATAAACGAAAAGACGAAATAAAGAGAAGTGGGAGATGGAGTAAGATTCAAGGGTGAATCGTATGTTACTAAAAGAACGCCGGGCGTACAAGTGCGAAAAAGTCGTTAGATCTTTGGCCTCTCGGTGTTATCCTGCAGATTTGACCGTGTTATCGAAAAGGTATCAACTTGCGAATGGTACCGTTAGATAGCTCTTGTAATAGGCTTTCAAAAACATATTGTGAAAATTAGTGCAGACGTTTGCAAGAGTCCAAAAATATTAATTTTTTATTAGCCGCTAGTTTGCCCACGAAGATTTGACCGTGTTATCGACAAGGTATCAACTTGCGAGTAATACTTTTAGATAGCTCTTGTGATGTTCTTTCTAAGGTATATCATGAAAATTAGTGCAGACGTTCGCAAAAGTCGAAAAAGTCCATTTTATTTAAAAAATTTGAGATTTTTGCAGATTTGACCATGTTATCGAAAAGGTATCAACTTGCGAATGGTACCGTTAGATAGCTCTTGTAATAGGCTTTCAAAAACATATTGTGAAAATTAGTGCAGACGTTTGCAAGAGTCCAAAAATATTAATTTTTTATTAGCCGCTAGTTTGCCCACGAAGATTTGACCGTGTTATCGACAAGGTATCAACTTGCGAGTAATACTGTTAGATAGCTTTTGCGATGTACGTTCTAACGTATATCGTGAAAATTAGTGCAGACGTTCGCAAAAGTCGTAAAAGTCCGTTTTACTTAAAAAAATTGAGATTTTTGCAGATTTGACCATGTTATCGAAAAGGTATCAACTTGCGAATGGTACCGTTAGATAGCTCTTGTAATAGGCTTTCAAAAACATATTGTGAAAATTAGTGCAGACGTTTGCAAGAGTCCAAAAATATTAATTTTTTATTAGCCGCTAGTTTGCCCACGAAGATTTGACCGTGTTATCGACAAGGTATCAACTTGCGAGTAATACTTTTAGATAGCTCTTGTGATGTTCTTTCTAAGGTATATCATGAAAATTAGTGCAGACGTTCGCAAAAGTCGAAAAAGTCCATTTTATTTAAAAAATTTGAGATTTTTGCAGATTTGACCATGTTATCGAAAAGGTATCAACTTGCGAATGGTACCGTTAGATAGCTCTTGTAATAGGCTTTCAAAAACATATTGTGAAAATTAGTGCAGACGTTTGCAAGAGTCCAAAAATATTAATTTTTTATTAGCCGCTAGTTTGCCCACGAAGATTTGACCGTGTTATCGACAAGGTATCAACTTGCGAGTAATACTGTTAGATAGCTTTTGTGATGTACGTTCTAACGTATATCGTGAAAATTAGTGCAGACGTTCGCAAAAGTCGTAAAAGTCCGTTTTACTTAAAAAAATTGAGAGTTTTGCAGATTTGACCATGTTATCGAAAAGGTATCAACTTGCGAATGGTACCGTTAGATAGCTCTTGTAATAGGCTTTCAAAAACATATTGTGAAAATTAGTGCAGACGTTTGCAAGAGTCCAAAAATATTATTTTTTTATTAGCCGCTAGTTTGCCCACGAAGATTTGACCGTGTTATCGACAAGGTATCAACTTGCGAGTAATACTGTTAGATAGCTTTTGCGATGTACGTTCTAACGTATATCGTGAAAATTAGTGCAGACGTTCGCAAAAGTCGTAAAAGTCCGTTTTACTTAAAAAAATTGAGATTTTTGCAGATTTGACCATGTTATCGAAAAGGTATCAACTTGCGAATGGTACCGTTAGATAGCTCTTGTAATAGGCTTTTAAAAACATATTGTGAAAATTAGTGCAGACGTTTGCAAGAGTCCAAAAATATTAATTTTTTATTAGCCGCTAGTTTGCCCACGAAGATTTGACCGTGTTATCGACAAGGTATCAACTTGCGAGTAATACTGTTAGATAGCTTTTGCGATGTACGTTCTAACGTATATCGTGAAAATTAGTGCAGACGTTCGCAAAAGTCGTAAAAGTCCGTTTTACTTAAAAAAATTGAGATTTTTGCAGATTTGACCATGTTATCGAAAAGGTATCAACTTGCGAATGGTACCGTTAGATAGCTCTTGTAATAGGCTTTCAAAAAAATATTGTGAAAATTAGTGCAGACGTTTGCAAGAGTCCAAAAATATTAATTTTTTATTAGCCGCTAGTTTGCCCACGAAGATTTGACCGTGTTATCGACAAGGTATCAACTTGCGAGTAATACTGTTAGATAGCTTTTGGGATGTACGTTCTAACGTATATCGTGAAAATTAGTGCAGACGTTCGCAAAAGTCGTAAAAGTCCGTTTTACTTAAATAAATTGAGATTTTTGCAGATTTGACCATGTTATCGAAAAGGTATCAACTTGCGAATGGTACCGTTAGATAGCTCTTGTAATAGGCTTTCAAAAACATATTGTGAAAATTAGTGCAGACGTTTGCAAGAGTCCAAAAATATTAATTTTTTATTTGCCGCTAGTTTGCCCACGAAGATTTGACCGTGTTATCGACAAGGTATCAACTTGCAAGTAATACTGTTAAATAGCATTTGTGATGTACGATCTAACGTATATCGTGAAAATTAGTGCAGACGTTCGCAAAAGTCGAAAAAGTCCGTTTTACTTAAATAAATTGAGATTTTTGCAGATTTGACCATGTTATCGAAAAGGTATCAACTTGCGAATGGTACCGTTAGATAGCTCTTGTAATAGGCTTTCAAAAACATATCGTGAAAATTAGTGCAGACGTTCGCAAAAGTCGTAAAAGTCCGTTTTACTTAAAAAAATTGAGAGTTTTGCAGATTTGACCATGTTATCGAAAAGGTATCAACTTGCGAATGGTACCGTTAGATAGCTCTTGTAATAGGCTTTCAAAAACATATTGTGAAAATTAGTGCAGACGTTTGCAAGAGTCCAAAAATATTATTTTTTTATTAGCCGCTAGTTTGCCCACGAAGATTTGACCGTGTTATCGACAAGGTATCAACTTGCGAGTAATACTATTAGATAGCTTTTGCGATGTACGTTCTAACGTATATCGTGAAAATTAGTGCAGACGTTCGCAAAAGTCGTAAAAGTCCGTTTTACTTAAAAAAATGAGATTTTTGCAGATTTGACCATGTTATCGAAAAGGTATCAACTTGCGAATGGTACCGTTAGATAGCTCTTGTAATAGGCTTTCAAAAACA
This sequence comes from Apeira syringaria, assembly GCA_934044485.1. Lineage (NCBI taxonomy): Eukaryota > Metazoa > Arthropoda > Insecta > Lepidoptera > Geometridae > Apeira > Apeira syringaria. The sequence goes on along the minus strand of OW203656.1, from coordinate 273,616 downwards.
TATTGTAAAAATTAGTGCAGACGTTTGCAAGAGTCCAAAAATATTAATTTTTTATTAGCCGCTAGTTTGCCCACGAAGATTTGACCGTGTTATCGACAAGGTATCAACTTGCGAGTAATACTGTTAGATAGCTCTTGTGATGTTCTTTCTAAGGTATATCATGAAAATTAGTGCAGACGTTCGCAAAAGTCGAAAAAGTCAATTTTATTTAAAAAATTTGAGATTTTTGCAGATTTGACCATGTTATCGAAAAGGTATCAACTTGCGAATGGAACCGTTAGATAGCTCTTGTAATAAATAGGCTTTCAAAAACATATTGTGAAAATTAGTGCAGACGTTTGCAAGAGTCCAAAAATATTATTTTTTTATTAGCCGCTAGTTTGCCCACGAAGATTTGACCGTGTTATCGACAAGGTATCAACTTGCGAGTAATACTGTTAGATAGCTTTTGTGATGTACGTTCTAACGTACATCGTGAAAATTAGTGCAGACGTTCGCAAAAGTCGAAAAAGTCCGTTTTACTTAAATAAATTGAGATTTTTGCAGATTTGACCATGTTATCGAAAAGGTATCAACTTGCGAATGGTACCGTTAGATAGCTCTTGTAATAGGCTTTCAAAAACATATCGTGAAAATTAGTGCAGACGTTCGCAAAAGTCGTAAAAGTCCGTTTTACTTAAAAAAATTGAGAGTTTTGCAGATTTGACCATGTTATCGAAAAGGTATCAACTTGCGAATGATACCGTTAGATAGCTCTTGTAATAGGCTTTCAAAAACATATTGTGAAAATTAGTGCAGACGTTTGCAAGAGTCCAAAAATATTATTTTTTTATTAGCCGCTAGTTTGCCCACGAAGATTTGACCGTGTTATCGACAAAGTATCAACTTGCGAGTAATACTATTAGATAGCTTTTGCGATGTACGTTCTAACGTATATCGTGAAAATTAGTGCAGACGTTCGCAAAAGTCGTAAAAGTCCGTTTTACTTAAAAAAAATGAGATTTTTGCAGATTTGACCATGTTATCGAAAAGGTATCAACTTGCGAATGGTACCGTTAGATAGCTCTTGTAATAGGCTTTCAAAAACATATTGTAAAAATTAGTGCAGACGTTTGCAAGAGTCCAAAAATATTAATTTTTTATTAGCCGCTAGTTTGCCCACGAAGATTTGACCGTGTTATCGACAAGGTATCAACTTGCGAGTAATACTGTTAGATAGCTCTTGTGATGTTCTTTCTAAGATATATCATGAAAATTAGTGCAGACGTTCGCAAAAGTCGAAAAAGTCCATTTTATTTAAAAAATTTGAGATTTTTGCAGATTTGACCATGTTATCGAAAAGGTATCAACTTGCGAATGGTACCGTTAGATAGCTCTTGTAATAGGCTTTCAAAAACATATTGTGAAAATTAGTGCAGACGTTTGCAAGAGTCCAAAAATATTAATTTTTTATTAGCCGCTAGTTTGCCCACGAAGATTTGACCGTGTTATCGACAAGGTATCAACTTGCGAGTAATACTGTTAGATAGCATTTGTGATGTACGTTCTAACGTATATCGTGAAAATTAGTGCAGACGTTCGCAAAAGTCGAAAAAGTCCGTTTTACGTAAATAAATTGAGATTTTTGCAGATTTGACCATGTTATCGAAAAGGTATCAACTTGCAAATGGTACCGTTAGATAGCTCTTGTAATAGGCTTTCAAAAACATATTGTGAAAATTAGTGCAGACGTTTGCAAGAGTCCAAAAATATTTTTTTTTTATTAGCCGCTAGTTTGCCCACGAAGATTTGACCGTGTTATCGACAAGGTATCAACTTGCAAGTAATACTGTTAAATAGCATTTGTGATGTACGATCTAACGTATATCGTGAAAATTAGTGCAGACGTTCGCAAAAGTCGCAAAAGTCCGTTTTACTTAAATAAATTGAGATTTTTGCAGATTTGACCATGTTATCGAAAAGGTATCAACTTGCGAATAGTACCGTTAGATAGCTCTTGTAATAGGCTTTCAAAAACATATCGTGAAAATTAGTGCAGACGTTCGCAAAAGTCGTAAAAGTCCGTTTTACTTAAAAAAATTGAGAGTTTTGCAGATTTGACCATGTTATCGAAAAGGTATCAACTTGCGAATGGTACCGTTAGATAGCTCTTGTAATAGGCTTTCAAAAACATATTGTGAAAATTAGTGCAGACGTTTGCAAGAGTCCAAAAATATTATTTTTTTATTAGCCGCTAGTTTGCCCACGAAGATTTGACCGTGTTATCGACAAGGTATCAACTTGCGAGTAAGACTGTTAGATAGCTTTTGCGATGTACGTTCTAACGTATATCGTGAAAATTAGTGCAGACGTTCGCAAAAGTCGTAAAAGTCCGTTTTACTTAAAAAATTGAGATTTTTGCAGATTTGACCATGTTATCGAAAAGGTATCAACTTGCGAATGGTACCGTTAGATAGCTCTTGTAATAGGCTTTCAAAAACATATTGTGAAAATTAGTGCAGACGTTTGCAAGAGTCCAAAAATATTATTTTTTTATTAGCCGCTAGTTTGCCCACGAAGATTTAACCGTGTTATCGACAAGGTATCAACTTGCGAGTAATACTGTTAGATAGCTCTTGTGATGTTCTTTCTAAGATATATCATGAAAATTAGTGCAGACGTTCGCAAAAGTCGAAAAAGTCCATTTTATTTAAAAAATTTGAGATTTTTGCAGATTTGACCATGTTATCGAAAAGGTATCAACTTGCGAATGGAACCGTTAGATAGCTCTTGTAATAGGCTTTCAAAAACATATTGTGAAAATTAGTGCAGACGTTTGCAAGAGTCCAAAAATATTATTTTTTTATTAGCCGCTAGTTTGCCCACGAAGATTTGACCGTGTTATCGACAAGGTATCAACTTGCGAGTAATACTGTTAGATAGCTTTTGTGATGTACGTTCTAACGTATATCGTGAAAATTAGTGCAGACGTTCGCAAAAGTCGTAAAAGTCCGTTTTACTTAAAAAAATTGAGATTTTTGCAGATTTGACCATGTTATCGAAAAGGTATCAACTTGCGAATGGTACCGTTAGATAGCTCTTGTAATAGGCTTTCAAAAACATATTGTGAAAATTAGTGCAGACGTTTGCAAGAGTCCAAAAATATTATTTTTTTATTAGCCGCTAGTTTGCCCACGAAGATTTGACCGTGTTATCGACAAGGTATCAACTTGCGAGTAAGACTGTTAGATAGCTTTTGCGATGTACGTTCTAACGTATATCGTGAAAATTAGTGCAGACGTTCGCAAAAGTCGAAAAAGTCCGTTTTACGTAAATAAATTGAGATTTTTGCAGATTTGACCATGTTATCGAAAAGGTATCAACTTGCGAATGGTACCGTTAGATAGCTCTTGTAATAGGCTTTCAACAACATATTGTGAAAATTAGTGCAAACGTTCGCAAAAGTCGTAAAAGTCCGTTTTACTTTAAAAAATTGAGATTTTTGCAGATTTGACCATGTTATCGAAAAGGTATCAACTTGCGAATGGTACCGTTAGATAGCTCTTATAATAGGCTTTCAAAAACAAATTGTGAAAATTAGTGCAGACGTTTGCAAGAGTCCAAAAATATTAATTTTTTATTAGCCGCTAGTTTGCCCACGAAGATTTGACCGTGTTATCGACAAGGTATCAACTTGCGAGTAATACTGTTAGATAGCTCTTGTGATGTTCTTTCTAAGATATATCATGAAAATTAGTGCAGACGTTCGCAAAAGTCGAAAAAGTCCATTTTATTTAAAAAAATTGAGATTTTTGCAGATTTGACCATGTTATCGAAAAGGTATCAACTTGCGAATGGTACCGTTAGATAGCTCTTGTAATAGGCTTTCAAAAACATATTGTGAAAATTAGTGCAGACGTTTGCAAGAGTCCAAAAATATTAATTTTTTATTTGCCGCTAGTTTGCCCACGAAGATTTGAACGTGTTATCGACAAGGTATCAACTTGCGAGTAATACTGTAAGATAGCTCTTCTGATGTTCTTTCTAAGATATATCATGAAAATTAGTGCAGACGTTCGCAAAAGTCTAAAAAGGCCCTTTTATTTAAAAAATTGGAGATTTTTGCAGATTTGACCATGTTATCGAAAAGGTATCAACTTGCGAATGGTACCATTAGATAGCTCTTGTAATAGGCTTTCAAAAACATATTGTGAAAATTAGTGCAGACGTTTGCAAGAGTCCAAAAAGTCTGTTTTACTAAAAAAATTTAAGATTAAATTATAGAATTAAAAAAATTTAAAGAACGTTTGCATGCATGCCATGATACCTTCTCGATAACATGGTCGAATCTGCAAAAATCTCAATTTTTTTAAGTAAAACGGACTTTTTCGACACGCAACACGGTCAAATCTTCGTGGGCAAACTAGCGGCTAATAAAAAAATAATATTTTTGGACTCTTGCAAACGTCTGCACTAATTTTCACAATATGTTTTTGAAAGCCTATTACAAGAGCTATCTAACGGTACCATTCGCAAGTTGATACCTTTTCGATAACATGGTCAAATCTGCAAAAATCTTAAATTTTTTAAGTAAAACGGACTTTTTCGACTTTTGCAAACGTCTGCACTAATCTTCACAATGTGTTTTTGAGAGCCTATTTCAAGAGCTATCTAACGGTCTCATTCGCAAGTTGATACCTTTTCGACAACATGGTCAAATCTGCAAAAAACCTCAATTTTTTTAAGTAAAACGGACTTTTACGACTTTTGCGAACGTCTGCACTAATTTTTATGATAAACATTAGAAAGAACATCACAAGAGCTATCTTACAGTATTACTCGCAAGTTGATACCTTGTCGATAACACGGTCAAATCTTCGTTGGCAAGCTAGCGTTTAATAAAAAAATAATATTTTTGGACTCTTGCAAACGTCTGCACTCATTTTTACAATATGTTTTTGAAAGCCTATTACAAGAGCTATCTAACGGCACCATTTGCAAGTTGATACCTTTTCGATAACATAGTCAAATCTGAAAAAACTTAAAATTTTTTTTAAATAAAATTGACTTTTTTGACTTTTGCGAACGTCTGCACTAATTTTTATGATAAACCTTAAAAAGAACGTTACAAGAGCTATCACACAGTATTACTCGCAAGTTGATACCTTGTCGATAACACGGTCAAATCTTCGTGGGCAAACTAGCGGCTAATAAAAAATTAATATTTTTGGACTCTTGCATACGTCTGCACTAATTTTCACAATATGTTTTTGAAAGCCTATTACAAGAGCTATCTAACGGTACCATTCGCAAGTTGATGCCTTTTCGATAACATGGTCAAATCTGCAAAAATTTCAATTTTTTAAGTAAAACGGACTTTTACGTTTTTTGCGAACGTCTGCACTAATTTTCACGATATACGTTAGAACGTACATCGCAAAAGCTATCTAACAGTATTACTCGCAAGTTGATACCTTGTCGATAACACGGTCAAATTTTCGTGGGCAAACTAGCGGCTAATAAAAAAATAACATTTTTGGACTCTTGCAAACGTCTGCACTAATTTTCACAATATGTTTTTGAAAGCCTATTACAAGAACTATCTAACAGTACCATTCGCAAGTTGATACCTTTTCGATAACATGTTCAAATCTGCAAAAATCTTAAATTTTTTAAGTTAAACGGACGTTTTCGACTTTTGCAAACGTCTTCACTAATCTTCACAATATGTTTTTGAAAGCTTATTACAAGGGCTATCGAACGGTACCATTCGCAAGTTGATACCTTTTCGACAACATGGTCAAATCTGCAAAAAACCTCAATTTTTTAAAGTAAAACGGACTTTATACGACTTTTGCGAACGTCTGCACTAATTTTCATGATATATCTTAGAAAGAACATCACAAGAGCTATCTAACAGTATTACTCGCAAGTTGATACCTTGTCGATAACACGGTCAAATCTTCGTGGGCAAACTAGCGGCTAATAAAAAAATAATATTTTTGGACTCTTGCAAACGTCTGCACTAATTTTCACAATATGTTTTTGAAAGCCTATTACAAGAGCTATCTAACGGTACCATTCGCAAGTTGATACCTTTTCGATAACATGGTCAAATCTGCAAAAATCTAAATTTTTTTAAGTAAAACGGACTTTTTCGACTTTTGCGAACGTCTGCACTAATTTTCACGATATACGTTAGAACGTACATCATAAAAGCTATCTAACAGTATTACTCGCAAGTTGATACCTTGTCAATAACACGGTCAAATCTTCGTGGGCAAACTAGCGGCTAATAAAAAATTAATATTTTTGGACTCTTGCAAACGTCTGCACTAATTTTCACAATATGTTTTTGAAAGCCTATTACAAGAGCTATCTAACGGTACCATTCGCAAGTTGATACCTTTTCGATAACATGGTCAAATCTGCAAAAATCTCAATTTATTTAAGTAAAACGGACTTTTACGACTTTTGCGAACGTCTGCACTAATTTTCACGATATACGTTAGAACGTACATCACAAAAGCTATCTAACAGTATTACTCGCAAGTTGATACCTTGTCGATAACACGGTCAAATCTTCGTGGGCAAACTAGCGGCTAATAAAAAAATAATATTTTTGGACTCTTGCAAACGTCTGCACTAATTTTCACAATATGTTTTTGAAAGCCTATTACAAGAGCTATCTAACGGTTCCATTCGCAAGTTGATACCTTTTCGATAACATGGTCAAATCTGCAAAAATCTCAAATTTTTTAAATAAAATGGACTTTTTCGACTTTTGCGAACGTCTGCACTAATTTTCACGATATACGTTAGAACGTACATCACAAATGCTGTTTAACAGTATTACTTGCAAGTTGATACCTTGTCGATAACACGGTCAAATCTTCGTGGGCAAATTAGCGGCTAATAAAAAATTAATATTTTTGGACTCTTGCAAACGTCTGCACTAATTTTCACAATATGTTTTTGAAAGCTTATTACAAGAGCTATCTAACGGTACCATTATCAAGTTGATACCTTTTCGACAACATGGTCAAATCTGCAAAAATCTCAATTTTTTTAAATAAAATGGACTTTTTCGACTTTTGCGAACGTCTGCACTAATTTTCATGATATATCTTAGAAAGAAAATCACAAGAGCTATCTAACAGTATTACTCGCAAGTTGATACCTTGTCGATAACACGGTCAAATCTTCGTGGGCAAACTAGCGGCTAATAAAAAAATATTATTTTTGGACTCTTGCATACGTCTGCACTAATTTTCACAATATGTTTTTGAAAGCCTATTACAATAGCTATCTAACGGTACCATTTGCAAGTTGATACCTTTTCGATAACACGGTCAAATCTGCAGGATAACACCGAGAGGCCAAAGATCTAACGACTTTTTCGCACTTGTACGCCCGGCGTTCTTTTAGTAACATACGATTCACCCTTGAATCTTACTCCATCTCCCACTTCTCTTTATTTCGTCTTTTCGTTTATATATTATAGTAGATATTTTTTAATGTGCGACTTCTTCATTTGGTCGGGTTATCGAAGGCCGCTAACTTTTGGCCGCTAACTTCACACCGGTACGAATATACATCTTGCTATTTGCTTCTAAATTTTTGTTATGAATATAATAATATCTTGGATTTATTTTCACCGTCTGAAATTAATAAATCCAAGGTAGGTCGCTCTCCTACAATGTTCATCACTAAAAAGCAAACACTAACAATATTAGTTCTTTAATTATAAAAAAGACACTGCCATAGTTTGTAGAGAATGTTATTAACGTCCCGGGAAAATAATGCCACAAAATACCGTGGAACTCCTTGTCAAAAAGGTACCCAATGCTAAAATAGCTTAAAAACTTAGTAGCTGCTGCTAGCCTATACCTTCTGACTGGCTCCCTACCATAACGTTCATTGTTCGACGCCAAGAGCTTTAATAAGTTTTGGAACAGAGTGTAACATCCCCGTCTCCATGGTTACCATGTTTCGACACTAACCCGCTTAAATATGTAAGCACTAGCTGAAGTTTAGCAGCGCGTTTCATTTTTCGCTACTTTATTTCCGCCGAATCAGTCCGCGACGTACCTGAGCGGTCTCGGTAAATGTGACAGCGTCGGATTGGCAATACATGTGTATATTGTGTAGCGTAAAACTGTGCACGCAGTATCCAGCCACCGAGCTTCACAGAGCAGTCTTATAAATACGCTCCCTTCGTTTCCATCATAATGAAAACAAAACCCTATCAAAGAACAAAAACAAGTTCTATCCAAATTGGTGCTCAGGGCGACGGCGTGCATCAAATAAATACAACAAACACTCGCGGGTACGAGAATGACTAATGAAATACTAACACATGTATAGGCTGGTATACTTTACTCGTGTTCTGGATAGATTTGTAAGATCGCAAACGGAAGTGGATTGGAAGCCGGCCGCATTCTCGTCAGCGCATTAGTGAAGCAAATCTATGTTAACTAAGTCTAAGGCCCAATCCACACTCCGAGTGAACGTTGGTCCGGTGGCTCTCCACTTTGGAATTCCACCAAACCAACATCATCACCTACTTTGAACTTTTGCGAGTAGGCTACTTAATACATTACACAAATAATAATCACTTAACCCATGGGATGTAATGTTCATGTCCACCGCTGGATATATATTAGGTATCTATGGCTTCGCCGTTGCACCTGCTCGCTCCACATTGTGCAGATATATATATATAGCAAAACGATCGGATTTGTCTGTCATAGTCATCTCGTGTCGTTCACTGTTCGCACATTGTATACACGTGTAACGAAGGTTATTATAATCATTCGAGTGTGTAGTGTTCCCATATTCAAGCACATATAGTTCACACGTGAACATTTATGATCTGAGTCCATCCAGCCCTTTCAAAGGTTGTTATTATTCTTTTAACACACATATGAATCCTATAGTGAAAGACTTTCGGTTTCGTACGTCATCACTTGTGGCTGGTGACACACACAGATACAACAATATTACCTATTACTTATTAAGAAAATATAGTTAGGCCGGCAGTTCTGCTTGTTGAACACCATTACTATTGGTAATGTAAGAAATAAGCATTGATAGTAATAAGTGATATAACATTTAACCTCTCATGTGCCGCCAACGATAAATACCGTGGAATCCTTTTATAACATTAATGTCCATAAACTCTACTAGAAGAGGTTGAAATAAACAAACGTTCTTGTTGATTAAAAATAATAGTTTAACTGCAGGCGCTCCGCCGAGTTGCGCGCGCCGCAACAAGACTCGTGTCTGCGCAAGCGCATTCTAACTTGGTGCATGAGGAAATCCACGCGCTTTACCCGAGTATGGACTTGCGAGTTAATTTGTATCTCTAATAGCAACGTTTGAGGCCTGCTTAAGGCGCGTGAGACATGACTATAGATAAATAGATATATTAACTTCATCAGCGGTCTCCTCTCCCGACGGCGGCGCAGCGAAGATTCTGCCGGGTTTTTTTGCGCGTCGGAACTCGTACCTACTCAAAAATGACTCGAAATTTCAAAGAATCCATCTTTCCCATCTAAGATGAAAAAAAAACAAATTAAAGTCATTAATGGAACGGCGCACAGTTTTTAAAAGAAGAGCTCCAAAGTGCAATTCAGTAAAATGTGAAAAATGTGAACGTGAAAAGTGTCAATTCAAAATATGTAGTATTACAATACAACGGCAATTATTTCATACTTTAACCTCTATTAATAATATTAACAACGCATAAATATTGCGCGTCAGCATGTAGGAAAAACTGTGTAAGGGGCGCAGACACGCGCATGCGGCGCGGCGCATGCGCGGTGTCGACCAACCTCCTCCGAGTACCAAGTACCTAATTGCTCGCAGTAAACTGTGCCGGTCATAATGTACAAAATAAAATATATAAACATTTGAAACATAACAGAAGAAAAACGGTGATACGTGTCTGACAGAGTATTAATGTGCGACAATAACGTTAACTAGTTTGGGTGCGAACCTACATGCCCGCGTGTCACAAAACTAGAACACATCTTCGTTTCTGAGAAGCTCCTCAGAAAGTTTCAGTAGAGAACGGGCTGGTTTACGAATCAAAGAGAACATGTTCAGGAAACGCAGAGCGAGTTTGTTGTTTATGTCCAAACCGATATTGATGATGATGATTTAGAAGGTGCCTACTTTACTGTATTTTAGTTATATAAATACTAGGTGTGCCGCGCGGATTTACCCGCGTGGTGATGAAAAATGGTGACGATGAAAATAGCCTATATGTGTTAATTCAGGCTCAGATTTTGTTCCTTTACGACATAAATATGCTTACTGCGACAGATAATACGGTACAAATAATATGGAAATGGATAGCTATATGTTTAGACTTGCGCTTGAAATACGCGTCGTAATCAAAATTACTACAATTGACTTAATTTTGCCGCCTCAGTTTCCGCGCGCTTGTGCGTAATCTACCTCATATAAACATATAATATGTTTGTAGTAAAGTATTTTTCACCTCCCGCCCCCTCTCCCATTTTTTATCGTGATTTTTTTTTTTGATGAATAAATATCCGAATAGTCTAACCGTCGATCGCTGAAGTATCGTGACACTTTGACGTTTAGATCATTTATGTGACAGAACAAAGTTTGCCGTGTCAGCTAGTAAACAAATAACTAGCGTCCAATAATCATCGTCATCTCAGCCATAGCACGTAGCTGGACATATGCCTGCCCAATTAAATGTTGTCTCATCATTAGGGGGGAGGGGGCTCACTGCTGCCACCGATTAAAAGATTTCGGGGAAACTTATAGCCATAACCATGGGCACTATAAAAAGACAGATCAAATTTGGGGCCTTACTCAGCTTAGAGTATTTATCTAACTATCCTATTCATTTCATGATTTTTATGATTACTCAGCAATGATATTATATGTTCATATGAGGTAGATGTCGCACAAGCGCGCGGAAACTGAGGCGGTAAAATTAAGTCAATTGTAGTAATTTTGATTACGACGCGTATTTCAAGCGCAAGTCTAAACATATAGCTATCCTTTTCTATATTATTTGTACCGTATTATCTGTCGCAGTAAGCATGTTTATGTCGTAAAGGAACAAAATCTGAGCACCGCGCAGTATGAATATACGTCATCTTTAGTAAAACATCATTGGTACTCAGCATACGCGAGGGTTTGACAACCGTCGCCTATTGTACAGCAGCGCGAAAATGACAATATTGAATTTGAACTGTGATGTGTTTCGTGTTGAGAGGTATGTTTCTTTGCTGTGTATAACACTACTCTAGACACTCGGGTGTATTAAAATGTACCTTATCTACATTAAAGAGTATCACAATTAATCAGATATTTTACGAGACCAATCGGCCAGCGTGTGATGTCGAGCTACGATCGGCTAGGTGTCATCTTTCACATTATGTTGCACAAACCCGCGGCCGCGCGCCGCCTGCGCGCCCAGCACCCGGCGCCCCCCGTACCCTCACAACAATCGATTACATCACACATTGTTCAATAACTAACTGCGACAAGTACTTGCCATTCAATCGAATACGCCCTTTCATGGTTAAACACAACAAATCGTACGACAGATTAACGTTTCGACCGACGCATACAAAAGACTGGTGCTGCTTATGTCATTATCTCAAACCAACACAACTTTTGTACCATCCGAACGCTTCTATTCTGTTTCTGCCGGCGTTCGAACTCGTGTAACTCTTAGCGTCGCTATTCCTGACATGTTTTAACATTAGAAAACTTCACGGTCAGTTGTCCTCCGCGCTCAATATTATACTACGCTACTGTTCACGAAAATTTAAACGTCCGATTATTAATTAACCGTCGGTTAAGTGTATGGGAAAAACTGTTTGATCGACGGTTAAATTGATAACCGGACGGTTTAAATGTTGGTGAACAGCCTTAGAAGTGTTAACGAGAGATCCACAACATGGTGGTAGGATAGTTTAGTACCCGCCTAGCTAGGTACCACCCTCAGGTCTGTAATACTATATCGCCGAACACAGAGTGTGCTCACAGGCAGCCAGGATATACTGCTCGTGTGGTGACAGTCAACATCGTAGGTGTAGGTTTGGGGTCACGTGACCCTACCTTCGACGAACATCCTTACTGATGTCGGTTGTCGTGTACCCGATAACCGTCAATCGCTACAATACATCAGTAAAGTTTTTTTTTTTTAACATCACACAAGGTCTTCAGGTCCCGAACTAGGCAGAGCCTGTACTATGGTAACCTGATGACTGATATATATATACATATACACACCCAAACCCCGGTCAAACAGACATGTTCATGCACACAAATGTTTGACCTGTCCGGGAATCGAACCCGGGACCAGCGGCTCAGAAGGCAGAGTGCTACCAACTGTGCCAATCGGCCAGCAAATAAAATACGTCAACAATACTTGCTGGAGACATCAGACTAATAAATAAAACGCTACATAACGATGGAAGCAGCAAATCCATACCGAGGGATATTATTTAGCATTTTTATTTGTATTGATTGGCCAATCTATAGGTAATGATTACATGGGGCCCGTGAGATTGATTAGTAACAATGATAATATGCAAAACGATCTGTACCTGATATATGTCATCAAACTAATAACAGACTTCAGATATCTGATAATATGTCACATAGTTCAAATTGTAGGTGTCAGGTAGCTATATACCCCGCCCGGCGCGGACCGGCGCGGCCCAGCGCGGCCCGGCGCGGCCCGGCGCGGCCCGGCGCGGCCCGGCCGCCAGGCTGATGTGTCGTTAGTGAATGACACGCAAGTCGCCGTCGGTTGAGATATATAATACGCATCTGCGTCCGAGTTTTCTCCGACTTGCATAATGACATACCTGGCTAGCCACAGCCACGAGATGGCGATATTAAGTACCATTTAGTAATGGTTCGTTTTACAGCTTTTTACATAAGCTTACAGCTTTACAATAAGTCTTGGATTTTATGGGGAGAAATTGAAAATCTGGAAAATGTAGGTCTTCGTTAACTTTTGTACACGCGAACAAATAGGTTAATTACATTATAACGAAAAGAAATATAAAATGGTATGTCGTAAAATAAACAAAACTGCAATCATTAATGTTTTACCGATGCGAATATAAAACCAGTCACGAACCATCGTTCCAAGCCAAAGAGCGCGTCGAATAAAACAATACAATTTCCCAGACATTTCCTTAACTAACCCAAATATAACGTGACGCTCACTGAGCACAATTACTCATACACGCAGCCAATCAAGTAATTATGCACCATGTACCTATCGATAATTACTAAACAATATCATTAGTTCATGTAAGTAGGTGATTTGACGTCGTAGTGAAGTTACGTACACGCAATACAATATGGCGCCCGCGCAGGCGCGGTGCCGCGGGCCTCACCTACTCCTAACGAACGATTAGGAAATCAATATTATTATTGTGTGTATAAAAAATAAATCCGTTAAGTATAAAAGTTCTCAATAACCATCTATTCTGTCTATCCGGCAGTCGTCTTTTTCTGTTTACCATTTTTAAATGTAATGCTGATCCCACTAACTAAAGCATGCATTATCTAACTCACTATAAATCGATTTTATAAATTAGATACGTCTTGTTAAACAAAAATCCTGATATTAATTTTTAAAAGTTTTATAAGAGCTTTGTAGCTTAGTAAACATTATATTATTCGCTGTTTGGTACATCTAGGATTTATAATATACACTGGAAATGTACTGTTATGTATCTTACAAGTTGAATAAAGACATTTTAATATTGTAACGTAGCCATCTGTAAGGTGGGTACTCACTACACTCTGAAGCAGATGATCTTGCTCCTCTCACTCAATTGACAATGACATGTCAATCTCTATGCTGATCGCTCCATCTAAGTACTGTCGGACTAGTTCTTACAAAACTAAAGCCTCATTACAGTTGTTGTTGCAGTTTTTAAATAGTTAATAATATTTAATTTTAAGAAAATATACAAATTGTGAACAAGCTCGACTAGTTTATTTTTCCTGGTATGAAGCGACTGTTATGTGTTAATGCGTTCATATTATGTCGGGCAAACCAACCGCACCAAAGCGGAAACGGTCAAAGAACAGAAATGTATTGAAGCTGTCAAAAATCGTCAGGTGAATAATTCGGCCATAGCTGATCATTCTATAACATCTGGACCCAACCATTGGATAGAATTACATGACCCTCTCCAAGGACCGGCTCAATCGAGAGTGTGGTTCTCGGTGGGCTACGTCCTGGAACCCAGTGATCGGTAAATGTTCGCGCCGCGGCTCTTTTCTACCCTTAGAAAAACAAAAATACTGTTTGTTTTCTGTGTCTTGGCAACCCTGTGCTTTTGCATAGCTGTGACAGCCATGAACAGATGTTTACAAGATCAAAAGCGGGTAGTTGGAAAAACTCACCGCGCTCTTACCGGTATGGTCACCCGCATTCTCCAGTCTTCTCGTGACCAAGACCAATGCAACTCGGTCGAAACGTCGAGGTCAATACATTACTGAATGTTTTTAATGCTACCAAGCCCCGATCGATTTATTAACAATGTGTTCGAATCGCGAAAGTCTAACAATGGCATTTCGCTTGAGAAGTCTGAGAACTGAGCGCGTTAGTTACCCATTAGCGCGCCGTCGTCTTCGGCTTCATCACTATCAGATCACTCAATTTACGAAAGGTTTATCATACTTCGCGGAAGGAAGCGACACCGCCACGCCGCCACGCCGCCGCGCGCTGGCCTGCGCCTGCGGCTATGCTCGAGTGCTATATGTAATTATTGATCGCAATCGCGGCAATACAAAGCAAAGATGACGTGGGCCTTATTAGTAGGGAGATCCTGAGGTATCACAGATTAATTGCAAGCGGAGCGCGGAGAAATTACAAACGAGTGATGTTTTTTGTTATAGCACATGTCTTATATATTATTCAATACATCATTATATGCCTGATGGAAATCATTTTTAGCGATACGACTGCCTGTTGTCTCATGTATAAATAAAACAATTGTAAGCTACAAAATTGAGTAAATATGCTTGTGTTGCAATACAGAATTATCTACATACTATATTATATGTGTATGTATGTGAGTTATCTAATTTCCTCCATAAGTATTATGTAGAATGCCCCGACGTATGTGTGGTTGAACCATGTGAGCCGAGGCCCAGTTACTATCACGTTATCTGTGGCCGGTAGAGGCCTACAGAATGTGCTGCTGTATACTACTAACCCAGCACAGGAAACGATGTCAATAATTAGTCCTTTCATGTCGACAGCTTTGAACCTGCACTGGTGCTGTCATAACGAGAGTGTCGCTTACCATCAGACGAAATGTAACATTGTCATCTCGTCACAACGACCGACCGACCGAATGAGCACACACTATACATTACCCGGCTCCGCCTCGTTGGTCGGCGCACATGATACACGGAGGAAATCGCAACAACCAGTTACATAAAAGCTACTCTTTTTAGTACTTCAGCGCAGCAAGAAGCATTGTCTTCCTTCATACTTTTCCAAGAACATAATATTTATATAAGTTATTGTGGAAAAGTCCCAGAGTACACAGTTATGTGCACATTGCACATTGTTTTATATACGTAATAAGAAGTGAAGTGATGAGCGGTTTCGTAAGGACGGGAAAATCTGGTAGATCGTAAAACTATGGTTCGGTATGGTTTATGGTGGATGGAGTGGAGTGGAGTAATACCTGGTTCAGTGCGCCAATGACACCTCTTATATATTTCACCACAATGGACCGTTCTGAGGGGATCTCTCTTTTGTAATCAATCAACGTATGATATACAATTTGTCGCTCTTTATTTTAATAAGTATTAAGAAGAAAAAATTTTGCATTTTGATTATAGTTACGTTTGAACTATCATGGTACCGAGTTCGACAAGTTATTGCACACTTTTGAGTGTTGAATTCTTTGGTAAAAAAAATTTGTTCGCCCTTTTCAGTGACATTTGCAACTCACGGGATCAATTGTCGTCCTGTAGCCGTAACTCAAAAACCACTTTACTGATTTTAATAAAATTTAAATGGGAGCACACGGGACACCAGCTTTCAAATGAAAAAAGAATCATCAAAATCGAAAAAGAAACACAAAAAAGAATTAAATTCGGTTGACTTGAGAACTTCCTCCTATTTTGAAGTCGGTTAAAAATTACGCTCGTCACTAGAAGACCGAAATAGTGGAACTATATCCGTACATCTCTTGCCGGAGTGTTTGGAGACGAAAGAATTCTGCTGACGCTGGCGACGTGATCATAGTTAAGTCTGATGAGCCAACCATAACTCGTGCGCGCGGGTACACTTGCTTCGACCCTTGCTAAAAAGTTACAGAATATATATATATGTATATTACAATTATATCGTTAGTTTGACCTTAGTTTTAAATTTATTAAACACATTTTAGTTGTACCTACACAATGAACTTTGTGTTATCAAAAGAGAATGGCAGAATCAAATGACCATTGCACATTAGCCATGTTGAGAACAGTAGAATCGACCCAGAGCTGCGGACAGATGTGTTATTTACGGAACATGAGATATTCACATTCCGCAGTGTCGTTGGCCGTTTGATTACCTTTGTATGGAATTCCGCCCAGAACACGGAGGTTTGCCTTTACGGGCGCGCTTAACATCGTATCGGTGTACTGACCTGTAACAAAAAGTAGGAAGTTCAGTAGGTTCGTTCTCTCCAATCTCCTTTTAGCATGGATGGATATAGCAGTCACGAATCTCTCGCTCCGCTCTGGATCCAAAATAGCGCCCTCGCCGTTAACATATTATTTTGCTCCTCTGTGATACAATCTACTATTTTTGTCAATAATATTATAATGATGCGTAAAATAATAGCTGGAAAGTTATATAGTGTGCTCCCGGCGGGTCCCGCGCCGACGAGCGACCGTCCAAGTTACACCAACCCATTATCAATGCGTGCAGACAGACAGGATGTACTGACCGTTTCAGTATCATAAATACATATAAACATGTAACTTACGCTCCTGCCGTATACTTCAAATTTTGAATTAGGGTAGTTATAGTGACTAAGGTTTATTTTCGTTTTCCATGCAGTATTTTTTAAAATTTTTCAAATAACTTTTACATTAATAAATATCAAATAAAATCATTTTATGTTCAATCAGAATTGACTACCATGAACTGTTAGCATAACAGGTATTTCCTTCATGTTTGTTAGACATGCAAGTTGACATAACGGTGACAGTCATCGCTTACAGGGTCCCGAAAACCTCAGCAGTACACCGTATGAACTATATCTAGTTAAAATATTGTAAATGCATATGTCGATGTTCTCGTAATCTCGCCACAATTCCCGTGTGGGTACTCTCACGTGGCCGGTTCGCTCGGTAATATTTTATTGAGCTATTCACAGCGATAAGATCGCGCGCGATGCAACAACGCGACCGGCAAGTTTTATTTCATAGCATTTACATAACTCCCTTCCCGGTTTGATTAACACCTTTGTGTACAATCATGCGTAATATTCTCTCACGGGAATTTTGCGTGAAATACATAGTCGAGGAGCCGACGCCTTGTCTCAGTAATAATTATATCATCTTCATCTACACAACTAATATTATAAAGAGGAAAGATTTGTAGTTTTGTATGTTTGTCACAAATAAACTTAAAAACAATAATACCGATTTTAAAAATTCTTACACTATTGGAATGCTAGCGATTCGAAACCCGGATATCCGGTTGTCTTGTCCTTGTGACTAAAAAAGTTACATATTCATACTAGGTAGTCATTTTTGAAGTGAAAACTTCTTCACGGCGTTGTGTACTCGCGTCAGATCGTAAGATCGTCAGATCGTCAGGACCGCTGTTGAAATTTAAACTTAACTGTGTTACGAATAAGGAACATTTTCGTTGGTAGTTTTATTGGATAAAGTCGTTTTAATAAAAGTATTATTGAGTTCGGTTATCAGAACGCCGATGTTGTAAAGAGGAAAGATTTCATTGTTTCAAGTGAAACGTCATCACGTTAATTCTATGTCCCACTAATATTATAAATGTGAAAGTTTGGATGGATGTATGGAAGTTTGTTACTCAATCACGCCAGAACGACTGAACGGATTTGGATGAAATTTGGTATGGTACTTCAGGTCCCGGAATAACACTTAAGCTACTTTTCATGATCATCATCGTTCATCAAGTTTTCACCTCTGCCAGCACTCCCGGAGTGCAACCGGTTGTTTTTTAAAATGTTTCTCTTCGTCCAAACGTCGAGCTCCACTTTAAAAGGGTTCATTCCCATTTATTGTGATGCAAAATTGACTTTGTCACCGAGCCACAGAGCGCCATGATCAATAAGTTTGTTCACAAATAACCGGAAGTGAACCTAATCGGAAATGGCGGGTACAAATACGCCTATTCATGGGAAACCGAATTCGGAGTGATGACACGCGCTTGACAATCGATTATATACGTCAATCAATTATATTCGGGCTATCGGATGAATAAATCGATGTTGTCGATGACAAACGGCGAAGGTTACGTTGTAGATGGATAGAGTGTGTTCGCACTACTTAGGGACCGTACAAATGAAATCACTATTTTTACACACAACTTGTATATTTCACTTTAACCTTGATTCGAACTCTAAACTTATGCACTTAAGACCTTTTCACGTTTAAACTCAAAAATTGAGACATCTCGTTGGTGTGTTACTTGTTCTACGAATGAACTGCTTGCGTGATTCAGGATTTGTGCAAACGACGACTAGCGCCATCTATTGTCGGTCAGCTGAACTAAAATAGCTTCAACATAACCGCCCACCAAGAACCTTCGTTCTTCATAAGTTAGTAATACAATTGCAACTATTTATTATTACAAAGATGCTATTGAATCTTAGAACTCTCATAACAATAACTGAAGGCAAATCAATGGATTGGTACAATCAGATCGTAGAACAAAATAAAACAGGAACTAATTAACAAAATCTTTCTCTATAACTAAAACTGAACAGAAACAGATTATCAAAATAATGACATGAAGCCATTTAATAGATTTATAACAGATTAGCAAACCTTACTTATAAATAAGAAAGACTATCCGCCCACCATGACGAAATTATTATTTTGTGAGTACACAAATTTTGCTAACAGGTCGCTTTATCATCCCATTCTTAGTTTGAATAGTTACAACTCTCGTTAAATTATCTTGACCGGGATGCTTCTCTATTATTTTACCTAGTAACCATTTTGCTGGTGGGATATTGTCTTCTCGTATCACAATAATATCATTAACGTTTGGCTCGTTAACCTTCTGATTCCATTTATATCTCTGATTTAAATTAACAATATACTCCTTAGACCACCTTTTCCAAAAACTGCTAACCATTCTCTGACAAATTCTCCATCTATCTAAACCTATAGTTGTATCATTACAATAATTTTGATCTGCTACATTAATCAATGGTTCACCAACCAAAAAATGACCTGGTGTGAGGGGAAGAGGGTCACGTGGGTCATCACTTAGAACCGATATAGGTCGCGAATTTAAACACGCTTCAACTTGTGTCAGTACCGTACATAGCTCTTCGTACGTTAAAGTACTATCTCCGATCGTCTTCTTTAAGTGATTCTTCACTCCCCGCACTCCTGCCTCCCATAAACCGCCAAAATTGGGGGAATGGGGAGGGATAAAATGCCATGTAGTTTCTTCAAGTGTTAACAACTGCATAATATCATTGGGCCATGTTGAATTAGCATTTCTAAACATTTCCTTTAGTTGCTTGTTAGATCCAACAAAATTCGTCCCATTATCACTATACAAATCCTTACAATGCCCTCGCCTTGATGTAAAACGTCTAAATGCAGCTATAAAACCCTTAGCTGTAAGATCAGATACTGCTTCCAAATGGATAGCTCGCGTAACCATGCATATAAAAAGACAAATATAACCTTTATATGCTTTCGATCCCCTGCCTGGTGAGAACCTAACGTTGATAGGGCCGCAGTAATCAAGGCCTGAGGATTTAAACGGCCTGGTTGGTTTCAATCTTGCTTCGGGTATCTGTCCCATGAGTTGCGTTCTGTTTGCAGTAGAATACCTGCGGCATATAACACAGCTTCTGTAATGTTTTTTAACTTGGATTCTACCTCTGACGATAAAGTATTTGCCTCTTATGTAATTCATCATTATTTGTGGACCGCCGTGAAGGGTCTTGAGATGAGCATCCGAGATAATTAATTTCGTAAGATGACTCTTATCAGGTAGTATTATAGGATGCTTTCGATCATAACTGATTTCTGCTCTGTCTAGACGACCACCAACTCGTAAAATTCCATTGGAATCCATTATTGGACATAGAGTGTGAAGGGGACTTCTTTTCAAAACGCTACCACGTGATGTAAGATTTTGTATTTCTTCTTGAAAATACTCAAATTGAACAACACCAACTAGTTTTTGTAATGTATCATCCATTTCCTTTACGGATACAAACCCTGGAGTATATGTTATCTCACTTTGACGAGCCTTAAAAGTCAGAAATCTTCTGCAGTAAGATCCAACTCTTAACATTTTCGAAAGTGATGAGAATCTTTGTATAAACACTTCTGATTGTGTTTCCTCGCTCAAGTTTGAAGCTAAGCAGATTGGCTTATCCTTTTTTTCTTCCAACGTAATGTGCTTTTTGAAGTCACCTTTACTATACTTTATTTCTTTTTCTCCTAACCATTTTGGACCCTTCTTCCAAAGATCCAAACACACCAACTCTTCTGCTTTGATTCCCCTAGATGCACAATCTGCAGGGTTGTCTTGAGACTTTACGTAGGAAAACTGACTACTGTCCATTATGGTTAATATCTCCGATGTTCTGTTTGCAATAAATGTTTTCCACTTGCTGGGGTGACTACTTAACCATGCAAGTACAACAGATGAGTCTGTCCAAGCATGCAAGTTCTCTTTTGATACTTCAAGTACTCGTGACACATCTAACATTAGTTTTGCAAGCAATACAGCTCCACACAGCTCTAATCGCGGGATAGAGACTTGCTTTACAGGGGCAACCTTAGTTTTGGAGGTCACAAGGTTGACAACTACTTCTCCTTGTTCATTTATTACGCGCATAAAAACCACGGCTGCATAAGCAACCGAAGACGCATCGCAAAACCCTTGCAGCTCGATATTTTTTGCGTTTTTTGTACTTCCAAGCCATCTTGGAATGCTAAAACTAGAAAGAATTTGTAACTTCTCACGATATGATATCCATTCTTTCATCAGTGTCTCTGGTAGCTGTTCATCCCACTGTATTCCAGACAACCAAAGCCTTTGAATAAATGTCTTGGCTGTTGTGATTGTAGGAGCTACTAATCCTAGAGGATCAAACAATCGTGCTATATCTGAAATAACTTTACGTTTTGTCACAGGAGTGACCAGTGCAGGCAGTTTTACTGCATATTCAAAAGTGTCATCTGTCCTGTTCCACGTAAGCCCCAAAATTTTTACTGTCTTATCTAATTTGATAAGTACTGAATCGGTTTCTCTCTTCCCATCTTGTCCGATATATTCTAATAAACTATTAGAACTGCTGCTCCATTTTTGAAACTGGAACCCTCCAAGTTTCACAAGTTTGTTCAACTCTTCAACAATATGTATTCCTTCATTTTCAGTCTCACAACCAGTCATCAAATCATCCATATACAGGTCATGTTTTGTAATTTTTGCTGCCTTTGGACATTGCAGCCTTTCTTCATCGGCCAGTTTATGAAGTGTCTTAACTGCCAGATACGGTGCGCAAGCTGTTCCAAAAGTCAGTGTCTGCAGCTGGTAATGATCTATCGGTTGTTCTGGCCTTGGTCGCCACAGTATCCTCTGGCAGTTGATATCATTATCGTGAACTCTAACTTGTCGATACATTTTTATCAAATCAGCAATAATACAGATTTTGTTAACTCGCCATCTTAATAGTAAGTGATGTAAGTTTTGTTGTAACTTTGGCCCAACTAGTAGATTGTCATTAAGTGAAAACCCGTTGACACCTTTACAAGAGGCATCGAATACGACTCGTACTTTAGTCGTATCCTTATCCTCGCGTACTACCGCATGGTGCGGCAGATACACTGCTTTAGGGTTATCGATGTCATCTTTAGAAACAAGCTTCATGTGATTCAGGGTTTTGTATTCCTCTATTACCCTAGTATATTCCTCATATAAATTGGTCTCTCTGGCTAATTTCTTCTCTAAAGACATAAATCGCCTTTCAGCTATTTGTCTAGTTTGACCATATTGGCATTCAGGATCGTCGGAGTTGAATGGCAGCCTGACGGTGAATCGACCATCCTCTCTTCTAGTTGTAGTTGATGCAAAGATCTCCTCACATCTTATCTCTTCACTTGTCAATTTTTTCTCATTGTTTTCTGGTTCTTTTTCTAATTCCCAAAATTGCTTCAATAAATCATGTTCTCGAATTTGGGTGTGTAGACTTATAACTCTTTTTTCTGAAGTTGTATCTGAAGATAGCTTCCCTGAAATTATCCAGCCAAATACTGTGTTTTGCGCAATCAAATTATTTGACGGATTTTTGATAACGCCACTTCTTATTATCTCTCCATATACCTCAGCTCCAAGCAAAACATCAATTTTGCTTGGCGATGTGAAATCTGGGTCAGCTAGAGTTAAATTATCTATCTCGAGCCAATCAGGTGAATGAAGAACCTTCGAAGGTAGCATTGATGTAAGAGCACTTAGTACGTACGCGTTTACTGAGATTGACTTACTTGGGTGATGGCGTGATTCGATGCGCAATGCAACTACATACTTAACTCTCGTGTGACCATCTCCCACCCCTGACACCAAACCATTGATTGGTAGGCGTTTGAGTCCCAGTAATTGTACAGTGTCTTCCGTAATGAATGATGCCTGACTACCTTGATCGATTAAAGCTCTAAGTACATGAAAGGAACCATTTCCTGACTTGGCCCTAACTACTGCTGTTGCTAATAACACTTCACATGGTGAAAAGTCTTTAGAAAAGTTTGATACAATTGTAGTACTCTCTCGAGGTTGTGTGTGTGATTGTGTATCTTCTGCCTCTCCTATTGCAGGTCTCTGTAACTGTGCTTTCTCCATATGTAATAAGGAATGATGACGCCTTCCACATTTTCGACAATTTGTCGATTGGTGACATCTCTTTACTGAATGAGTCGGTGCAAGACAATTGAAGCATAAACCCTTCTTCTGCACATACTCTGATCTCTCGCTTGGCGTAAGCTTCGCAAATTGCTTGCATTGGTAAAGAGCATGTGGACCATTACACATCATGCATACCCAATTATTGATCTTTTTCTCTTCGACAGATGAGTGAAATGATTTTGATTTAGTCGTCGTCTTTGCTCCTTCTAACATCTCGATTGCCCTGAACCTCGACTCCATAAATTTCTTAAGTTGCTCCCAAGTTGGCAACTCGTCAGAATCTGTTTGGCTAAGTTGAAGTTCCCACTGCTTTCGTGATTCTTGATCCATTTTTAATACTGTGATATGGTTGATGATGGCATCCCATGAACTAATATCTATTTTCAGATTTATCAACGACTTTAAACATGCAGACGTCGTATCCAAAAGTTGTTTCATACCACTCGATGATTCAGTGTTAATTATCTTTTGTCCAAAAAGCCGCTTGAGCACTTCATTGGTATTGAACCTCTTGTTGTTATAACGTCGAACAAGCTGCGTCCAAGCTTCGTTATAATTAGTGTCCGTAGTAGACAGATTTTTCAATACACTTTCTGCTTCGCCATGTAGACAACTTTTAAGATAATGTAACTTTTGTACTGGGCTCAAGTTAGCATTGTTATGTATTAATGACACGAACATGTCATGGAAAGATTGCCACTCTTCATAACCACTCGAAAAACGAGGTAAATTTATTTGGGGGAGTCTTACTTCGTAACCGGATGCTAATGTCTGTGGAATTGGCTCAGTAGAGGTTGAAGCCAAACCACACTTCAAATCATCTTTCATTTTTGATTTATATTCAATATAGATTTCTTCAAATTGCTCATATCGATCTTCGGTAAAATAAGATAAATCAGCTTGTTTATCTTTATCTGTTAAGCTGACTATGTGGTCATGGTTGTCTTTGAATTTTGTCCATAATGATTCTAAAGTCTCAGTTCTTGTTTCTATATATGAAGTCGTTTTTCTAATTTTTGAAGATTTGCAATAATTAGTATAAGATTTGTTTAATAATTTCAATAACTCGTCTTGCTTGAGTAGCAACGGCTTAGTTTCGTAAGACATTTTGAAATCACAAGTACTTAATTACTTAGAATATATGCAAATTCACGAGAAATTACAAGTCCAAACCCTTTGCAATTTATTCTTAGTCTATAGAATAAAATCACAAGTTCCAAACATTTATCAAAGTTCATAGAATCACAAGTCCCGTAATTTTTCTAAGTTGATGGAATATAATCACTGTCCACTTTAATTGACTATGTTGATGGAATTTACTCACTGTCTGTATTACAGTTCCAACTTTTTTTTGATTTTACTAAGTTAATAATTACTATTACTTTGACAATGTCTTTAACACTTTGACCACTTAATCAAGATTACTCACGGTTACCATGTCCAGTCCTGTATTTCACTCACTTGTCACTTCACGGTTCACTTTTCCCTGGTTTCGGCACCATAATGTTCGCACTACTTAGGGACCGTACAAATGAAATCACTATTTTTACACACAACTTGTATATTTCACTTTAACCTTGATTCGAACTCTAAACTTATGCACTTAAGACCTTTTCACGTTTAAACTCAAAAATTGAGACATCTCGTTGGTGTGTTACTTGTTCTACGAATGAACTGCTTGCGTGATTCAGGATTTGTGCAAACGACGACTAACGCCATCTATTGTCGGTCAGCTGAACTAAAATAGCTTCAACAGAGTGTTATTAATGGTTACAATAAATAAATATTAGAATTCACTTTAAATATTGTGTTTAGCTACATTAAAACTATCGTTTACTGATTAAAGCTAAATATTTATAAAAAGAACGAGATAGTGTAATTCCGGAATGTGGTCCGAACAAGTGTTCAGCAAAATCTGGAGACAGACAAGGTCCCATGTATGTGTGAAGGCACGCTGAGCACCGCGAGGAGTGGGAACACCTTTTTTCTTAAATACTGTCTAGATCTAGCGTTTGACCACTACCTCACTTGATGGTCAGTGACGATGTGGTCGAAGATGTTATCACGCTACCCTACCTAGAATACTCACTGGCTCTCAAGGACTACTGCCTGAACACACGGGAACTTTTTGTATTGCACTTGAAGTTTTATACAAAACATGATTCCATGCTCTGATGTGGTCAACGCAAGCAAAAGCAAACAAACCCCCAGTCTCATTTCAATTGTATTTGAATTGAGCTTATTATTTATTCCGCTTTGTTTTTTAATTTAGCTCAAAACAAAGATGTTTCTTTACACTATAACCTAGGCCCATGAACGTTATGAACGAGCGTGATTACATTTCGAGGCATTGCAATACATGCACGGGCGGATGTTGCAGGTTGTGCCAGAAAAAAAAAATATAGGTGGTTCTGGGTTTTTCCATTAAATAGTTTATATGCCTATGCTTGCAGCGCTCGCGCTGCTTGTTTTGGTTAAGCCCAGGCCTTCTTGACTCATCCCGTGATGGGTAGGGAGGTTACGATCTTGGGGGAAGCGCAGGTCGTGATGATCCTCAAGGCAAGTCTGGCGCTTACCTTCACGCGGTGCTGCCTGTTCTTGGTCTAATTCCCTCTGAAATAGACGTAACTAGACATCGTCCGGCGCCTCGCGTGTCTCATATCTATGTAAGTTTATTTATATCCATGTATTTATGTATGTTTATATTATTTTGGCCGGGACTGCTCTCGACAGGCTTTGTTCGCCAAGCCGACGAGGAGCGGTCCATCAGACGGTAGGTTGCGGTGCTGGCAGGACGGACACCGTGGGCTTTAGTCGTTAGTGGACCCTGGCTGCTGTGGGTAGAGTTAGGGTTGGGGGCCGCCCAGGCCCCCCAGGGAGCTGTGGATCGAGGTGAAGCGATGCACGAGCGAGCCCGCCACACCCCGCCTACTTTCCCGGTGGGCGGAAGTGCGTGAATGCATTTTCCCCACGTAAAAAAAAAGAACAATAAAGAAGGTTACGCAAAATATACAAAAATGCCACCGTCCCAAATCTGCCCCAGCTCAGCATGACGTTCAGGACAAGATAAGAGGGGCGGTATCATTCGTGCGGGTTCACAGAACTTTGAAGGCGCTACTCTCTCGGTCCGCATACATTTACCTGTGCCTGTTGTACCTGCACCAGACCTTTAGCTATATTATGTAAGTATTTCGATTAGATGCCTATGTCCTTGTAATAAAGTTTGAATTAATTATCGAATATATGAATATTGAAGTATATTTTAAAGTAAGTAGGTACACATACATTATACGCACAAGTTCAGCATTCAAATCATGGCTCATAACTGACTTTATTAGGCGACGGCTGTTCAATTCCCATCTTGACGGATACATAAATTTATTTTTCAAAGAATCGTGTTTCCTGAAAAATTTCCGAAACATTTGTCTAACGTGATGTTAGCTACGTAAAAGTTCCCACTATTGTAGTTTATTGAATATAAAGCCCCACCTACAGAACCAATACCTAACCACAATCAAACTGGACTAAAGAGTTCCTGCCGTATAAGGTTCGCTCGGAATAACTAGTCAGCTGGTAATATTAATATTTGCGCTGTATCGCCGCGCCGGTGTCGACCTTACTCTGGCATTTGCAGTGGAATTCGCGATCTAGTGCAGTATTAGCCGAGTTGATGTTACGGATTTCACAATGGGGACCTACAGTACCCACACTCTCGCCCGAGGGCGCTCGCTCGGCAGCGGGCGGCTCTCGATCATGGTTACGGAACTATGGGAATGTGCATACATTACTCCAGAGGATACCTCGCGAGGAGGCGAACGGAACACGTCCCCCCCCCCCCCCCGTCCCTCCCCGCGTGCGCTCTCTGCGGGGGGAGTGGCGGCCCACACTGAACCGTGACCAGAATACTTTTTGTACTGTACTAGGATTAATACCACATAATGTGTTTTATTAACTTATTTCTAACTTATTCTTCTTCTCTCAGCCATGTGCGTCCACTGCTGGACAGAAGCCTCCCCCATATAGAGGGGATTTGCCAATACTCGCCACGTTTGGCAGGCGGGTTGGCGAGCGCAGTATGATTTCCAATTCTCAGAAGGTGCTGCTGCCCACCTCCTGGTAGGTACGTGGTCCCTTAGCCGACTCTTACGGCACCCGCGGGAAGAGATGGGGGAGTACTATTCTAGGCCGGCACTACCACGGCCGTTCCACGGCCCATTTCTAACTATCTGTGTGACAAAGTTCAACCCGTTGAGTGGTTTCAACTGTGGATGTATTTAGCCGAATACCTGGAGAGCATACGGGTATGTGCTGATACTTCCGTTTACACATTAACGACCGGCGATGCGATGCTGCTGGTTCCGCTGACCGGCGCAGGCGCAGGTGTGCTATTGCGCTGATCATGAGTTTAGGTTTCGTATTTTGATGGAATAAATCGCAATCAATAAGTCCTATCCTAATATTAGGCGAGTTTTATTCAATTGCTGACTAATTGCGAATAGTTTTAGTTGGCACCAAAGTGGCGACTTATTTTACGTAAAACTACCCGCCATTTTTAAAAAAAGATCTAGTTTTTGTGTTTGTGTCATAATAATTTGGACTTAACCTATATAGCCCTATAACCCTATAAGAATTTAGCTTGCTTTATTTTTATTTTTCATTATTTTACATTAGTTTGTTGAAACAAGAGAATCACTACCAATATAAAGGGCAATGTTAAACGTATTAAATTCGTCAGAGGCGGTGAGCGCCCGCGCCCGCGCCCGCGCCCGCGCCCGCGCCCGCGCCCGCGCCCGCGCCCGATAATTTATATTGATTATTGAGTAATAAAATAACAATAGTAATAGATCGTTACATTTCTGTTACGTTCAAATTGTGTTCCTCCTCCGTTCATCAAACGATTGACTGTTTCAGAGCTCATACAACATTGTTAGAACGGGATGTTAGGTAAAAATGAATGTAGATAAAAGACGCCGAGTGAAGCTCGGTTGCACAATTACTGGAATGTCTTCTTCAAGATGCGCTTTAAGATTACTTCTACTCATATTGTAGGACTTGGATCGGTAACGTTCGAACGACTAGAGTTCTTAGTACATGTGTACATGAAGGCTGACGTAACTATGACCGGCTTCCGTCCAACACCACGGCGAAGATACAAACAGGGCGCGACCTGCCAACGATGACGTCACTCAACCAAACACGCAAACATTACCGGCTCACATTTAGACAACCTGTCATTATCAACAGCTTCTATTGCGAGGTGTATAGAGTCCATTGTATATGTTTCGTAATGGTAATGTAATGGTTTTTGGTCAATATTTGATGGCTATCGCCTTGAGACGAGGCCTAAGATGGCATAGAATATGTTAATTCGAGCTCAGTAGTGGCAATATGGACGTGTATAAAGTGTTTAAAATTCAATAAACATAATAATACACAGGCACGTGCGGAGATGGATGCGTGTGCGCTGGGGCTTTAACTTGTAATGTCAGAACATAGAATATGATATTATGGTTAGCGGCTTCACCACAGGTAGTTATAGAATAAACCATTTGAACCGTGGATACCTCAGCGGGTGTTGTGTCGACAGCCGAGTAGTTCGCCGGTTCGAATCCCAGCGCAGGCGCTAGCTTTCATTTACAGATCGTAGATGAAATCTACAGGGTACTAGAGAGCATTTTTCAGTATCTAACTAGCAATTTTAACTGCAGCATCACTAACCATCAAGCAAGATTATGGTCAAACATTAAAGTTATTAACGGCGAACAGTTTTACAACGTAATGAGTGACGGGAATTCGCTGATAATTGTAAACAAATGCTGTCTTAATACGACACACGATACGACCGGGCACCTGTATGTTTCACCGATGCAACGAACAATAACGCGTATTTGTTTCTCACGCGATCGTTACACTTCTAATGTTACAATTGTACCGCTGGCGCTACATCTGTGTATCTGTGCTCCAAGTGAATATTTGATCATAATTCGACCTGAATCATGGCAACATTTTAAAAATTAAGTAGATAAGTAGTACGGGCTGAACTCGGGCTCGAAGGAACGTTTTCCAGATACAACTAAAATGCAGGAAAATTATATGCAAGAATTTTCTTCACGCGCGTTCCAATATCTATACAGATAATATTAGTTATCGATACAATTCAAATGTACCAGTGTACATGTCCCGGTTAGTTTTAAGTCCACGTTTCATATGTTGGGTTCCTTCATTGTGTCAAGTAAATAAATTAAAATGAACTTGAAATTGTAATCCGCGCTCAGCGACATTACTCACTCATACTCTAAGTATCCAAGTACCGAATAATACTTTGTTATCGATTGTAACGCCACACCATGCCCAGTTACGATTTCAGGAATTTCTGCGTTTTTCAACACCTGATAAATGATCTGTGAGGAATGACTACCTACCCGACGACGCGACGGCCTGATCTGCACAAACATATCTAATATTTGTTGAAGGAGTCTTCAACAAATATTAGATATGTTTGTACAAATTTCCTTCAGGAGATAGATATGGCACCAGCACGAACATCGAATGCGCTCAGTCACGGTAATGATGCGAGCGTCGCCGCCGACGCGCCGACGCCGCCGATCGACGCGGCGACATGTGGCCGGCCTTCATGCCCAATAGAGAATTACTTACTATTGTTACGTCTACAAACCTTAATATGCTTCCGAGGAACAGAGAGAGAGAGTTGAAAAATAACAGATATATCTATTCTACTGAACTATAAACATATAGAAAACCCTCTAGTCTTCTGAACTGCACACGCAGCTACCGTTGAACGTCGCACTGCGAGGTGTTGCGTTGGAGGCAGGACGATATTCTTACTCTAATTATACAATTACTATGCTGTTCTGGTTTTGTAAAATCATTCATCTGATTATTCATATTTTTCTGAATTTAGTATATCTTAATATAACGCACGGACATTGAGTTTGTATTCAGAGAGGAGTAATAGCCATAATCGACGACGCTGCTGACGTCACCCCGCGGCGACCTCATTACTGTTCTCCTCAAATATAAACCGTGACCGACTGCTCGATTTGGTTTGCTCTCCGAAGCACTGCAGCGCTCAGTTCAAAACGCCTACGTATGACCGAGCAGTACGTCCAGCTCAATCCAGTCAGTCAGTCAAACCCCGCTAAGATGGCTTCGCACGTGAGTACCTGTGTACCTAGGCATGCTTATATTGATTCCTATATTTGAAGCGTGTCGATCGATTATTTACATAATAACTGGACAAGATTGTTTTTCATTATGGCTTACTTTTCAAGGTTCAAAATGTGCTTAGTAAATTATTGTCTAAAGGAATATTGTAGAACTTCTAGATCAATATAAAAACATTCAAGGCAAATACGGAGAAGTGTGACTCGAATAATAATGACCATAAGGCATTGCATTGTTCCGAAAGGACACTCTCTGCGTGACCTGGGAGGGAAGCACGAGGGGAACGCTTCTATTAGTGGCTTTATGTACATTGTCAAGGAGATATGGACTGCGATGGTACGGTCTGTGGTACAATGCTCTCTCAATAAGTCGAATATACCAGGTCATGTGAATAACGCAAAGTACCCAGATTATTTTTATTGTTCCGTTGAAAAGCCTCAACGAAAATATGTACAGAATCTGTGAAACGATTTATTTAGGCGGCCGGATTGTAGTTCTGTTTCTCCAGACGAAAGTGAAAAGCCGCAGAGTCATTAGTTTTTGCGAAGCGCGGCCGGCGGCGGCGCACTGCTGTCACACATTCGAGTTTACTTACACTTTTTTAATGCTTTACTATATATTAACATTTAACAATCATTATTCTCGCCTGTTCCTGATGTTTGAGTAGATAGTTGAGCCCCGCATCACAGCTCCATTTAGCCAGGGTCACGTTCAATATGCTTCTAGCTAAGTCGAACCGCGTTGTGGTGCGGGCCGAGGCCCCAGTAGAGCCACAACCTAACTATGGGACTCCCGCCGCGCCCCCGCGCTCCCCTTCGAGTCAGTATAACAGTGGGCGCTTCACTTGGAGATAGTACAGTATGTGAAGGTTGAATGAGTGAGTATGTTTGTAACAGCCAAAACTGCGAACGGATTTGCTACAGATTTATTACAAACATTTCGTAGAGTCCAGAGTCTAGATTGAAATAACACATGACCAGGGGCCTTACTATCAGCCTTGGAAAATCTATTCAAGTTCCGAGCAGTTCTAAAACTTGACTTAAACCGCGTAGTGTAAAGTCATACCATCACCACGGCATTACGCTCCTTTAAGTGAACGGTTCCGTGGGGTACCGGCTTAGAATAGTACCCCCCCATGTCTTCCCGTGGGTGTCGTAAGAGTCGACTAAGGGATCACGTACCAGAAGGATGGGCAGCAGCGCCTTCTGAGGGTCGTATTTTATATACTGCGCTCGCCAACCCGCATGCCAAGCGTGGCGAGTATTGGCAAACCCCCCCCTATGACAGTACAAAACAAAACCAGGCCCCCAGTCCCCGGCAGCTCCGCTAATGCTGGCTCCGGTAGCGGCCAGTGTAACGGTGGAGCAGGGGGTGCTAAGAATCTCCGGCAGATTCCCGGCTACCACTCCCTGAAAAAACGACCTCTGGCCCTGGTAACACACAATATAAGATCTTTGTTGGCAGACGAGAAGATCGTCGAACTGGAAGAAGAAATGAGTAAGTTACACTGGGATATCTTAGGGTTATGTGAAGTCCGTAGAGAGGGTGAGGACACCATAACTCTCAAATCCGGTAACTTGCTCTACTACCGGGAAGGCGACCAAAAGTCCCAAGGTGGTGTCGGATTTCTCGTTCGCAAGTCCCTCGCTAACAACATCATCACCATCGACAGCGTTTCGAGCAGGGTGGCATACCTAATACTCAGAATATCAAGCAGATATTCGTTGAAGGTCATTCAGGTATATGCACCGACCTCGAAACTCGGAACCGATGAGGAGGTAGAGGCTATGTATGAGGACATTAGTAGGGCCATACATACCTCCAAGACCCATTACAATGTTGTTATGGGGGACTTTAACGCAAAGTTGGGCGAAAGAAGTGATGGAGAGTTGAGAGTGGGGCAATTTGGTTATGGACAACGGAACCCTAGGGGACAGAGGCTGGCCGACTTCATGGAGAAAGAGGGACTCTTTATGATGAACTCTTTCTTTCAGAAGCCGCCTCAAAGGAAATGGACCTGGTTGAGCCCCAACGGTTCCACAAGAAATGAGATCGATTTCATCATGACCACCAAGAAACAAATATTCAATGATGTCTCTGTGATCAACATGGTCAAAACCGGTAGTGATCACCGCATGGTAAGAGGCACATTGAATATTAATGTTAAACTTGAGAGGTCCCGTTTGATGAAATCCACGCTCCGACCTCAAAATGTCCATATCCAAAACCCCGAGAGCTTTCAACTTGAGTTATCCAATCGCTTTGCTTGCCTTGAGAACTTTGCGTCGGTGGACGAGACCAACAACAGGTTTGTAGAAACTGTCCACGAAGTGGGGTCTAAGTTCTTTAAGCCCCGCCGTACAAATAGACTTCAAAAACTCTCCAGCCATACCCTCGACCTCATGGCTGAACGACGCTCGTTGCAACTGCAATCATCCGATGATGCTGCGTCATATAGGCAGCTCAATAGACGAATATGGAAATCCTTGCGACACGACATCCGTACCTTTAGTACAAATCGTATTAAAGATACGATCGAACGGAGAAAAGGCTCCAAAGTGTTTGCAAGAGACAGGTCTATTGGGCAAAGCCAGATGACTAAGCTGAAGAGAGATGATGGCAGTATAGCGTCGACCAAAGCAGAGGTGCTTGGAGAGATCGAGAGGTTCTATGGACAGCTATACACTTCGGTCGCTAAACCTGTTGACAGCTTGGCCAAAGACCCAAGAGCCAAGCTGACCCGGCACTATACCGAAGACATCCCGGACATCAGCCTATACGAGATTAGGATGGCTCTAAAGCAGCTTAAAAACAACAAGGCACCGGGTGACGACGGAATCACATCAGAGCTTCTGAAAGCGGGTGGATCACCGATACTGAAAGTCCTTCAGAAGCTCTTTAATTCCGTTGTCCTCGAAGGGTCAACGCCGGAAGCATGGAACAGAAGCGTAGTGGTGTTGTTCTTTAAGAAGGGTGACAACACATTGCTTAAGAACTACAGACCCATTTCGCTTCTGAGCCATGTTTACAAGCTGTTTTCAAGAGTCATCGCGAATCGTCTCGAACGTAGGCTTGATGACTTCCAGCCTCCCGAACAAGCCGGTTTCCGAAAAGGCTACAGCACCATAGACCACATCCATACGCTGCGGCAAGTTATACAGAAGACCGAAGAGTATAACTTGCCCTTATGTTTAGCGTTTGTGGACTATGAGAAAGCCTTTGATTCGATCGAGACGTGGGCGGTGCTTGAGTCTCTCCAGCGGTGCCGTATTGACCATCGGTATATCGAAGTGCTGAAGTGTTTGTACAATAACGCCACCATGTCGGTCCGAGTACAAGAGCAAATTTCGAGGGCGATTCCATTGCAACGAGGCGTGAGACAGGGAGACGTTATTTCTCCGAAACTGTTCACTGCCGCATTGGAAGACGCCTTCAAGCTCTTGGAATGGCAAGGATTCGGCATCAACATCAACGGCGAGTACATCACTCACCTTCGGTTTGCCGACGATATTGTGGTCATGGCAGAATCCATGGAAGACCTCAGCACGATGCTCGAAGGCCTCAACAGAGTTTCCCTAAGGGTGGGCCTTAAAATGAACATGGACAAGACGAAAATTATGTCAAATGCCCATGTTGCGCCCGCCCCCATATCAATTGGGAACTCGACTCTCAAAGTTGTTGACCATTACATCTACCTAGGACATACAGTCCAATTAGGTAAGTCCAACTTTGAGAAAGAGGCCAATCGTCGAATCCAACTCGGCTGGGCAGCGTTCGGAAAGCTCCGAGACGTCTTCTCGTCCAAAATACCGCAATGCCTGAAAACGAGGGTCTTCGAACAATGTGTGTTACCAGTGATGACTTACGGAACTGAAACGTGGTCTCTGACTATAGGCCTTCTGAACAGGCTCAGAGTCGCACAACGAGCTATGGAGAGGGCTATGCTCGGGGTTTCTCTACGTGATCGAATCAGAAATGAGGAGATCCGTAGAAGAACGAAAGTCACCGACATAGCCCAGCGGATTAGCAAGTTGAAGTGGCAGTGGGCAGGGCATATAGTTCGAAGAACCGATGGCCGTTGGGGCCGAAAGGTTCTCGAATGGAGACCACGGACTGGCAAGCGCAGCATAGGACGGCCACCGACTAGGTGGACAGACGACCTGACTAAGATCGCAGGCAAGGGCTGGATGCGGGCCGCTTCCAACCGGTCCTTGTGGAAATCAATGGGGGAGGCCTTTGTCCAGCAGTGGACGTCCTATGGCTGAGATGATGATGATGATGATGATGAAGTGAACGGTTCGAACATTGATATCCTCAAAGGTGAACGGTTATCTCTGGTTATTGTTGTTACTGGCATGTTTAAGCCAGGTTTTAGAACTGCTCGGAACTTGAATGGATTATACAAAGCTGATCGAAAGGGCCCTGATTTGTGTCCAAGAACTAAACGGTTCCCGCGAACTAACCAGATCATCACCACGTTATTGTACGTGTACGGTTCGCATGAGCAATGCATTAGGTTTTAATCGTTGTTTTTTGTGAATTCCATTTCATATCGGAGCATGTCGATAGTCACGCGTGAGAACCGCGGAACTTATGTATCTGACAAGTATCGTTGGTACGAGGCTGGAGCTTTAGTTTTTTGGGATACATAATAAGTATCTTACCTATATAATGTTCTTCCGCGTTCTTCTGGCGTGTCGAGTGACTAGCATCTATCTATGAGAACTTTACATATACTAGTTCCACCCGCGCATTCATCCGCACGGAATACGGTTTACCCGTTAGATCAGTAATTCCACGGGGACCAGCGTAAAGTATTTCCACGTAATATTTTCACCTTTCGTTTTCGTCGTCGTCGTTCTAATGGTTAAGTATCGCGATCACTTTCATCGTATCACTTATTATATGTATGTTGTATCGACACACGCGCAAACGCGGCAGGGTACTCGAACCGACGAGTCCCTGAGAGTCATCGCTGGAGCTGGAGCTGGACGGCTGGAGTCGGAGGCGGTCAAACAACGTTCTGTTGTGTTAGTGGACGGTGACCGTGGCCGGGGATCAGTGAACTCACTTCTGATTTTGGACATAAAGAGCAGTTACTCTCTTCTAATATTCACTACTGTTTGGTCTCGCCGGGATTGGAACCCAGGGCAGGTTTAAAGGCAGAACATTGACGTGACGAGAATATGTTTGTCCGTTTTGATTACGTGTGTCCTTGCAATGTCTCCCGCGACACAGTGTTTCCTGGTGCGCGGGTGACTCTGTAAGCGCTTGGTTGCGATTTGTGGCACTGTGACACTATTTAAAAAGCGATTAAAAAGAAAGGCTGGACGTTAGGATGACTTTTCTAAACAAATTATATAAATATCTAGTTATTGTTTTGGACGAATACTATTTCGGTACATCATGGTACGAGTATGACCTGAGACTTACAAGATGAGGTGACGCGCGCGGCGCGTATCTGTGTGCAGAGCTTCACGGTCCAGCGCGCTCCTAACCAATAACCATAATTGTCGGGCTATGGGACGCGACTGTACCTATTATTATATGTTTGTATTTACTAAATTTAACATATAAAATAAATATAAAATAAACTCGTTTCCAATATTTTTCTTTCAACATAAAAATTATTAATATTTGGTAAATAGAGAGCGCGTTGAAGTCTTTAGTATTAAATCCGACGTGGCCGGCAGGTCGCCGCGTACGTGGCCGGCAGGTCGCCGCGCACGTGGCCGGCAGGTCGCCGCGCACGTGACCGGCAGGTCGCCGCGCACCTGACCGACTACATATACCTATAACTGAACATTTCATAATTATCTAATGAACCGTTTGTCAGTTATAATCATTGTCGAACATACATACAGACATACACACAAATCCTGATTCGTCAAGTTACTACCGGACTGCACATCAAATCATCATCGGTCTCGGTCAAGATTCCACCTTCGACAACATCGTCACTCACCATCTCATCAGATGGTGCGTGACGATGTTGTCGAAGGTGCAATGGTGGTGTCGATAGTAGTAGTAGTAGGAGCCGTAGGCACGTACAAAACTCCGAACTAATATTATAAATGCGAAGATGAGTTTGTTTGTATTTCATGCCTTCATTACTGATCCAATTTTAATAAATTTTGATAACGAGATAGATGATGATGGATGAGACCTTGGCCCAAGGTTTGGCCCAAAGGTATAGGTTAGGTACTTTAAAAGAAAATACAATTTGAGGGTAGAGAAATAAGACGGCGATTTTGTATAAAACTTCTTAAAACGTGGGTAACGCGAGAAAATAGAGAACGCAGACGATAGCTAATAATTGTAATTCATTCATCAAAGCTCTAACGCTATGTTCCATAATAGATAGACACTGCCGAGAAGAAGCGGTAAGAAGTTCACGAGACATATTTCTCACAATATATTTTATGTGGTAAGTACCTACATAAATATGTAAATCAATAATTCACACATGAATATGGTGATTTCTCACAAGTGGAATATATTTCAAGCATAAATGTATTATTAAGAATATAAACATGTACACACGCAATGAATTTTAACTAAAATATTTGTATGAATTTAATCTATTAAATCTGCCTATATACATTCAAGCTAATCGCCTAAGCTAAACATTGGCTATAAAAAGATATAGCCAATTTTTATATCAGTGGAATCAGGGGTGTAATATAATCTTTAATATTATTAACTAAAAACTGGGTACTCTACCCACCTTTCAGTGTTAGGATTCTATTTGGCACTGAGCCCCTATGCTTTCTTAAATTGTATATTTGTCCGTAAGCAGGTAGGTAGGTTACCTACTCACGGAGAACTATGCACAGGCCGTCTCGCACACGGGCGCAGTACCGGGCCTCCACGGGTCCCTATCGGTGTTGGCTCACTCGCGCTCGGCCCGATCTCCACCGGCCGAGTTCCCGGCGCCGCGCTCGCGTCGGCATCACCACCTCGCTACCTGGCAACATACCTAGGGCTCACGGTCACGTGCTTATACCGGTTTATACCGATAGCTACTTGGACATCCCTTATTAAAGTAACTAGTATTTATTCACATTATAATGGTCTTTCTATAATCTGTACGATATAATTATAGTGAATAACAGCTTTGGTGTATAGTTTAATGATTGTGTTCCCGCCCCGCCATGGTAACCCGAGCTCGTGTGACAAAGCACAGACCTGTCGCTGGATGCATGCGTTGCTCAACCTACCTACTCGAACATTCTGATAGCGCACTCGGCGCAATACTTGAGCAACAAAAGCTGTTTTATAGACTATAAACTTTTACAATTACATTTTATTGATCCAATTATCATTGATAGGAGCTTTCGTTTCAGCATTGTCAATATTTCGTTACTAGACGTTATACATGTCATAATATATAAATGAACACATACATACCTAACACAAAACAAAGATTTTCATAATGTGTAGATTCCGCAGGGATCGTGGCTCATAATGTAAGCGGCGCGGCGGCGGGGCGGAATCAGTGTTATTATAACTATTTACAATCGCTGAATAATACTCGATACATGATTCACCACGCGGCACATTCTGACATGCTTGAAACTGCAGCCTTTGCGAAAATTTGGCACAAATATTTATGCATTTACTTAAAGTTGCCTACTGAAATAATGTACTGGTACTGAAGAATCCATAATTCAGCATTCCAGAGCTAAAGTTGGTACTTTAATGATTGTTTATAGGTTAAACACCTCGGCGCCGAAGAAGCCACCTTGAGGCCAAGAACAGCGCCCCCGCCCCCGCACAACCACCGCGTAACTACTAAATGGTTTCCGTCACGAACGGGTGCTATTATTGCACGCGGAATCTCTTCAGGTGCTTAAGTAATATTTCTGTTTCCCTTTTTGTATATTTAAATAGATAATAGCAACTCGCCACTCACCCCAAGGGCCTCGTTACACTCGACGCTGACATTCCATCCTACCACTGACCATTCCTACACGACAAATGTAAAGTACAGTCGTAAAGCCAGTCCGCCAGCCCAGTAGTAAACCTACTACGCTACTAGCAAAGATACTTTTCTACCTATCTCACTGCTGGATATGCCTACGAATGAAGTCGAAAGTGTATTGTTTGTGTTGAAGCTATTAGTTTGTAGCGTTGTTTATGATGCAACCTGCGCCTTGAACTTTGCACAAATGGACGGCGCGCATGCCACCATGCATCTACTCTCATATGCACGTTTTAAATTAACAAATTACACAAAGTTTTATGTGAGGGTGAGATATAAGATACCTCTATTAAAATAAAATATTACCAACTACAAATAAGTACAATACTACAGCTACTGCAACATAATTTCAGCAATCCACTAGCTATTGGCAGCCATTGGTAACCCACTACCAGTTGTCAGCGCACCTAGAACGCTAGCAATGCATTTGTGTAGGTATGTCGGTCCAGCAGTTATGGTAGTAGTTAAACCAAAAAGGATTGATATATGTAAATATCGTACGATGAACATCAGAAGACTATACCGGCAAATAAACATGTTCGTCCTTTTGTGAAGTCGGCTAGAGACGGGAATAGTATGAATGTTGTTAGGCGCGTCTGTTTGTTGTGTGTCCAGGGTCCGTACCCACAAGTGGCGATGGACGGAACTCTTAGCGCACTTACCCTATACCGGGCGGCGCGGCGTCACTCGACCAACCGTGTCCTGCGCTCGTGTATGGGATGGGTAACCGTTAGTGGCATTGACAACGGAGCCCTTGCGCGCTTTTTGCGCAAGGATTTGTGACGAACCTGGCTCGCTACAGCAGTATAAAATGGCATGCAAAGGCCTCGTCCAGCTCTCACTGTTCGCGGTCTAATTATCATATAGAAAACTGATTATCTGTAGAAACTATAATGCGAGTGCCCGAGAGACGTTAAAGTTATTAATCTATAGTGTTAGAATAACTCATGGAATTCGGAAGTACGTTTTGCTTTACGAGCTTAACTCGCACAACTGTCTAACGTACATGCCAATGATACCGACGACGTGGGTGGCCTGTAACTGTCCCAATGTTTGTCTCAGTTATGCTTTAAAATATAGTATTTATAAGTAATAGGTGTAGCCCGCCGTGTATAGACGTTAACATGGTGTAACCTTTGTGAACCCTAGGATATAGATAAACCTAGAGACATACGCAGAATGCTAAAATGTTACATTGCTTGAGCTCTTGAGCTAGTCGCCTCGTTCTCTCCTAGTGGCACAGCGCCGTCAGCGCAAGCCTCACTAGCGGTGCGCCTTCTGCGCCCGCACAAATACCGGGCTGAGCACCGTCAGTGCTCGCCCCGCATTACTCCGTTAGAGAAGAAATAAAAACAGAAAAATTAGCACTCGATCTCAAGACCTCGTGTATGGGATGGGTAACCGTTAGTGGCATTGACAACGGAGCCCTTGCGCGCTTTTTGCGCAAGGATTTGTGACGAACCTGGCTCGCTACAGCAGTATAAAATGGCATGCAAAGGCCTCGTCCAGCTCTCACTGTTCGCGGTCTAATTATCATATAGAAAACTGATTATCTGTAGAAACTATAATGCGAGTGCCCGAGAGACGTTAAAGTTATTAATCTATAGTGTTAGAATAACTCATGGAATTCGGAAGTACGTTTTGCTTTACGAGCTTAACTCGCACAACTGTCTAACGTACATGCCAATGATACCGACGACGTGGGTGGCCTGTAACTGTCCCAATGTTTGTCTCAGTTATGCTTTAAAATATAGTATTTATAAGTAATAGGTGTAGCCCGCCGTGTATAGACGTTAACATGGTGTAACCTTTGTGAACCCTAGGATATAGATAAACCTAGAGACATACGCAGAATGCTAAAATGTTACATTGCTTGAGCTCTTGAGCTAGTCGCCTCGTTCTCTCCTAGTGGCACAGCGCCGTCAGCGCAAGCCTCACTAGCGGTGCGCCTTCTGCGCCCGCACAAATACCGGGCTGAGCACCGTCAGTGCTCGCCCCGCATTACTCCGTTAGAGAAGAAATAAAAACAGAAAAATTAGCACTCGATCTCAAGACCTCAAGTAGGCACTATACTCCCCGGAGCAGCCACCCCCCGCACCGACGTCGTTCACTACCGCTTGGCGTTTCTATCCCTTTCATCGACAGCCCCAGCGCGACGCGACGACAGGAAGCCCTTCGAGAAAGCCTACCCTACGGTCCACTTCTCCGACGTATGTGAGGGCTCCCCCCTCGACTACACTTGGTCATGTTCAACCATAATACCGTTCAGGAAAACAGC
Organism: Apeira syringaria; assembly: GCA_934044485.1. Taxonomy (NCBI): domain Eukaryota; kingdom Metazoa; phylum Arthropoda; class Insecta; order Lepidoptera; family Geometridae; genus Apeira; species Apeira syringaria. Next base: position 233,011 of record OW203656.1, on the reverse strand, counting down.
TACAGTCTCAGATGTCTTATAAAGTTTTATTAAACTTTGGCTCTTACTAATTTCTGAATCCTCTGCACGTTTCTCGCGCCATATACTCTCGGTTTATCATTATGTTAATTCTTACACATCTCTATAAGCACCTGCACAGTCTGCACACTGTACCGTAGAGTTTCCGCAAAATATAAATAAATATCATCACGAATATAACTATTTACATATATAGTTATACTGGTCCACAGTTTTATTAAACCTTTACAGGACATCGCATACAACGAATAAACTTAATATGTAAATGTATCGATAGAAACTGGTGTGAACCGGCAAAGCATACCAGCAATGTACGGAATACAGGTAATCAGATTGCCACTTCAACAAAAAAATATAAATAGTAAATGCAAAACTTGAGGATCTTCGGTCGCGCGGCGCCTCTGCCCCGGCGGCACCGCACCGCGCGCTCTTAATGTCAAGGTAAGCTCAATATGGCGTTACTAAAACTAATATGGCCATTCTGATCAGTCAATATGGCATACAAACGCGAAATAATCGTTCTCTTCTACTCTTTGATTCGAATCCTCGTCGAAGACGCATTCATATTTGAATTGTCCAGCCAAGAACTTGCAAATTAATATTTATTTATTTTATTTTATTTTCATTGGAAAACTAACGGCCTAATAATTACACGTATGTACATACAACTTTGGTTTGACTGGACCAATTACAAGTTTTCAATAATCTAAAAAGCTAGCCTACTTATTATAGGTAAACATTTCATTTTACATTATGTTTAACGAATACATATGTCCGAAGGTCATTACTCAGAAAAAAATATCTGGAGGCATTGATATTTTTTGAAATATAATAAGCATGAAAGTAATAACATACTATTTAACGTTCAGGCTACAGCGAACCAAATCATCTAGAACATGTTTGTTCAATGAGCACGCGTGTACTCTCTGACTAAGCAATATACAAGGATCACTGACTCCTTGTACATAACACTTTCGGTGAAAACGAATAGATATTCTAATAATTATTGTCCCGGGACTCGCCCGTCCGACACCTACACATAATTGACCGGGAAACACCGCACCGTGAGATATCCAAGTTTCTCTGTGCAAGTAATAACGTAGTGTGCCATGTTGTGCTGCACCGGGAGCACTGTCATCCCGGACTCAGGTGACACGATCACTTGCTACAGCCAAAGGAAGGCTGTAAGGTAACAACAGCTGGACTGAACCTCACGCAGGTATTGTGTTTGATGACGTGTGTCATACGGGTTATGTGTTTTTAACTGTATTATTATTTTAAACTGTGCCTTTACGAATGGAAGTCGTCAGCTAACAGCCTGTTTGAATGTATTTAGCTGGATATTATAATAGTTTATGATAATACTAGAGGCCTCTGAGGTAAACAGTCTCATAAGCAACGTAGTAATATAAATTATGCATGATCGAACATTTCGATGTCGAAAAATGAGTACCTATATAAGTGTTGAGATTGTTTTACATGTAGCTTTTACCACTATCTCACTGGATGGTCAGTGACAATGCGCCAAAAGCGCTATATGCGCTAGCGGCCAGCACAATGTCGGAATTGTCAAACCGCTCATGGGCCTCCGACATTGCTGAACGGGTGCTGTCGTAAGGCGTGTCGAGTGTAGTACTTACAACATTCACAAATGGTGGCTAGACATTCGGTTCCTTCGACAAGATCGCACGACTGTTTCAGCAGTCAGAACTAGCAGTCTTTAGTATTCTTCAAAAGTGCAAGCCTTTGACCACCATAAGAATACTACTGTTCATCCGTGACTATCTAAGAGCGTGGGAGCGCAGACCACTGGCTGCACGCGTCACAAACGTGGAAGCGAAACGCTTCGAGCGGCGCGGTGCCGGTGGGATAAAACACAGCATTTGTTATTTGTGGTCTCGGAGTCGAACATAACATCTCATTTGAAATGATCCAACGAGTGGATATTCGCGGGCTCTGTGGTCGGCCAGGACGGTAACATTATCATAACGTAGAGGCCACGCTTCGGCCGGCGCTGGTCCGGGGGCGACTTCATTATACATAATGTCGTGTTTACATATTATATGATAGACCCGCGTGTGCCTCGTCTATATGAGTTCCAGATTTATAGCTTGTTTTGAAAACTAGTTCAATGTTGCAAAAGTATATATTTACTTGTTTATAAGAAAGGAATACGTGTACCTTTATTACAGTTGTGTACCTGCTACACTCACAATATGATAAGTGGTTCAACGATTTAATATAAAAAACCATGATTTAATTATATCAGTTCGGTTTGACAGTGGTCAAACGCAAGCTTGTAATATTATAGAAAATCTACTCATTGCAATTTTAAACTAAAGAGAAGGTTCATAAAAAGTAACACATCTAATAAAACATACTACCCGATATGTTTCATGAGATTTGAGCGGTATAAGGGGAGAAGCTAAGAGACAATAATTATCAGTAGATATCATAAATGAATCACAAGAAACCCGATAGGTGACGTAGATACAGACAGCTGCGATGAGGGCGCTAAGGGCCGAGATACCCGACCTGCGACCTGCCCGTGCCGCGGTCGCGGTCTCTCGTTACTTGTGAGGGAGTCACTCGGTTCCTCGCTCCGGGTTGTCACAGTGGTGGTGGTACCTGAGCGTTGGCGAGGTATTATTGTAAACAGGTACACGAGTAGCCTCAGTCGATTTGAGACTGGTGCTGATGCTGGTGCTGGTGGGTGCCGTGTAGTGGTCAGTGATAGACGTGTTGTTGTTCGTTTCTCGTCAAATGATTGCTTAGAACATGCTAATAGGGCGACTCGATGAGATCATCTTTAAAATAACATTGTATACTTTACGCCGGCACCTAACATAAAAAAACTTGCCAAGAGCATGTCCGGCCAGACTTACTAAAGAGTTCCCTAGCTGACATTATAATTACTTACACAATAACAAATGTGACAAATATTTTCTGAGACTAAAAACTATTGATCTTAAGACGTTGCATGAAAACAGCTACCGTTTTAGCTTAATTAATCGAGATTAATATAATTTTAGGTAATATTTCTCGAAATAATCTCCTAAAGCAGTGTTTTTAGGTAAATTATATAAAAAGAAACAGATTCCCCTCCTATGTGACGAGAGGTAGGGCCGTGTGCGACATACATTATAAATGATAAGAAAACGCTTACATCCAATTTTTAGAAACTATGTTTTTAGGCAGGCGTTTGATTACTATTACATCTGTTTATAAACGATGACGCAGTCTGAGATGGAGCTCGGCTGCCGGGGGGATACCTTCACTCGTGACGAACTCATCCAGATTGTACCAGTATGTCTGCGGACACTAACACGGAGGCTATTCATTGCACTCGCTAGCTGTGCGCACTGTGACTGGCAGCAAACCACTTCGTAAGACAAGTCGGACCGTCTACTATGAATGTCGCATTACGACTGTCTCTACTGGTCGTTCTTTGATGGAGTGCTGAAGAATAAATCAAATCCTGGAGAGATAGGCTTCCTTAAATACAAAGATACACATTTTAATATGTATCTACCACAACTAACGAAATATTTTTAGGAGAGCTTCATCGAAGAGCATCGATCAACACACCCCTTGGTGTAAACCATAGTGACATTTGATTCGGCGATTGGCATGCGTGGTCCTGTGCATGTTAAATATATTCTATGGATATATTCTCCTTTTCGTGGGCGATGTAATATTTTGAATCATCACCGCGGGCCGTCAATCGACTTGGCGAAAGTGAACAAATCGTGATTTTATAATAATTTAATCAATATCCTAAATTAAAGGCGAATCAAGAAACATTTCTGGTGCAAAGGATCGCGAGTGCAATCGCATCCAGCACGGTACAATGGCGCCAGTGTTGTAGGTACCTACCTATATCTGCGCACAAGCAAATTCGCGTTATTTTACTAGATGTTTACTTTAGTCATGAGCTAAGATTTTGACGAATGTTAATCGAGTGATTAATTTAACGTTGTATTAAGGACAACTATTTAATACGACTAAAACAAATGAATATTTTACTCAAATATTTATTATTAATTTTTAAACAATAACAAAACTTATAATAGGTAAGTACCTATTTCCAGAAATCTCACGATCAATACGGGTGCTTAAGCATCGCGAATGCATGATTGAGCGAGTAGGCAGGTGCTTATAGATAAACATTGTGAATTATTGATTGGACCGAGTTATTTCCTAAATTATTATGTGCCTGCGTAACTCTGTTCGCAGATAATTAGCAATTATAATGAGTTTATTAAAACCGCAAACTGTTAGCATTGACATTTTATGAACATTAATATTTTATTACTACAAATACACCTTCACTTACTTATAGTTTAACAGGTTACGCCCGTTATGCATGTCGACCCTTTTCTGTTACCGATAAACCTTAGGGAGTTTATAATAATGTATCTTTGGGGAGCTCGTGCGAAACGATTCGTATCAATGTTCGTGTACATTTGAAGGTAGTCTGTTTTAAAATTAAAGGCGTCGTCTTTGCCTATTAAGGCACGCAAAAACTATCTAAAGCAGTTGAACGTCCCAAGAGCTGTTACCGGCCTTACCCATCAACCCACTAGTTGTTTTCATCGCACCCAGGGTACTAGCTGCTTCTCGATGTTTTGAGCCAATTAAATTGTTAAACTTAACAGCCTCTGACATTCATGCCACCGCAGTCAAAATAATATTTAATAATACGCGTGCGATTACCTAAAGTAAAAAAGTTAATATCTATTATCCACTAAAAAGCTACACTCGTTACCTTTATCCGAAGTGTGCAGCGTAACTACTCCGCGCGTCTTTCCAATTCCACACACACTTCCACTAATGACATGTGACCAGTCACAGTTTGGAGTCCATGATCGATCACTGTTTATTTCGCACTGTTTTCATAAGTGTTTAGCGAACTTTAGCGTTGCGTCGGAGAACTCGCGGCGGCGGCGGTAGCGACGGTCGGAGACGGTACGCGTGCACTCGGGTCGAAAGTGGATTATCTACTGGCTGGCTGGCGGAGGTGGGCCGCCGGCGACGGCAGGTGGTCTGACCGATCGCCACTTGGAGAGTTGTGCCGCGACGCGGACGCGAGGGAGTGCCTCGAGCGGAGCCGGTTTGAAGGGACTGGGATGGTCAGGTGAAATCTCCCTTCCTTCCGCGTCGGAAACTCGTGGGAAAAACTCACTCATACTTCTGCGCTAGCTCGGAAAGTGATCTGTTGGTTGTGCAGCGTTATAGATCTTAGCATTCGTAAAACTTTAGTTATTGTAAAAGAATAAACACACATTTAGATTATAAGTCTCTTTCCTGATGGGGTAGGCATAGATGTAGCTGTAACTAACCAATAAACTTTTACAGGCAGATTACAGAAATCATTTACTTATAATAAACTAAAATTGGTGATATGTATCTAAATGGTGAATTGTTATTGGACAGTAAAGATCTAATATCGTAACATAACATTGTATTTCAGTGTAGACCCTTAACGATAGAAAGTTTGTAGCATGAAGCTACTCTTCAATTAAAAAAGCGTGACTGTGAAGATGCGTGAACTGGTATAGAGGACCTAATACGGGTGTGTACAGTAACTGAGTAGGTGCCTACCCAGCTGGGGTAGGTCGAATACCAGTTCTGACGACATTGGCGATGGCATAGAACGCTTACTTCCGAACTAAACCGGCCGAGTGGTCCACCTTCCATTGGAGCTTCCGAAACGGTGGCATTGGGACTAAGTACAATACATTAGCACTAGCTCCGCCCCGTGGTCTCACCCGCGTCGACTACTGCGGATTTCGATGTACCATTTTTTTTACCAAGAAAACCCTCACCGCCCTTATGCGCATAGTGGAGTGGTGGGAGTCTCCGCCAAGACTGAAGGCGACCTTACAACAACCTGGAGCAGACTGATGCCTGTCGGGAATGGATGGATCGCGTCAGCATTCAACATTCCGCCCCGGCATAAGGCCCAGTGTCATCGACCCCCCCCCCCCCCCCCCCCCCCCCGGCCTGGCGCTGGCGGGACGACCCGGCTCGCGGGAATCTCTTACATCTATCTCTATACCAACATTCATTAAAATATTCGGCGTGAAAACGTAACAAACAGACAGTTATTTTCACATTTATATATGAAGCCTTCATCAGGATCTTGGGTGCGGTGCGTTCGTCGCAGCGTTCCGTCTCGCACTGACCGTTCCGGAAGAAGCCGAAACAATTGTCGATCGTGATATCGACTACGCGTAAGTACCTACCACGCTACACCCGCGCGTACAAACAGTGTAAAGCAGTTAAAAACAGATTAAAGTCCTGATATTATAAATGCGAAAGTTTGTGTGTATGTTTATTACTTCTTCACGCTCAAACGGCTGCACCGATTTCGATGAAATTTGGTATGGACATAGGTTAGACCCTGGAATAACACATCCTAGAAAAAGTATATTTCCCATGGGATAATTAAGGTAGCGGGAAAACCACAAACCACGCGGGTGAAACCGCGAGGCGCTACTAGTAAGGGCAAACGTGATATTTCCGCTCGCTTCTGCTCTATTGGTAACGGCAACAAGTAGTTATGATGTAGGCGGGCACACTGAGCATACAACAAAGCCTGTTTAGTTTATCCTCTCTCGTGCTGTATCACAGTTGATTTTAGCGTTAGCGTCTAGCGTTCGACCACGTGATTGTCAGTGACGATGTGGTCGAAGATGTTATCACGCTAGATCTAGAATGCTCACTGGCTCTCAAGGACTGCTGCCTTAACACGCTATGTGTTTGGTGACAGTTTTTCAAACTTGAGGGTGCTAGCTAGCCAGGCGGGTATTCGAAAGTACCTACCCTACCACCATGAAAAATGGTGTTCTCACTCGCACCCGTGGAATAAGGTATCGCCAGTATCATTCCTCGGGCTGTGTTCACTTTCTGATAAAATTATTCTACCTGTTGGATTACTTCCGTTACCTCCGAAGGATTCACTCCTGCTTTTTATCCAAGAATGCGGAGACGGACATTTGTAGAAAAATTTCTCCTTTGTGAATGTTTTTTGATATTTGAATAATTTCGAATAGTGTTTAATATTTCTAAAAAACCCAACCTCAATTTTGGTTTTTAGTTAATTGTTTATAATTTCTAATTTTTGCAAGAGGCACTTGCATTTTTAAACGACTTCAAAAAAGGAGGAGAGTCTCAAGTCCATCCGTATGTGTTTTTTTTTTTTAATATACGTTACCTCAGAACTTTCGACTGGATGAACCGATTTTGATGTTTTTTTTTTATTTGAAAGCTGGTGCTTCCCATTTAAATTTCATCAAGACTCGGACAAGCAGTTTTTGAGTTACACTCCAATAACTGAAAACTGCGGAGGTATGCGTAGAAGACATTATAATAGCGGGTGCAGACATCGGTGAACATACACAATGACGATAATTGATCCCGTGAGTAGCAAACATGAAAAGGGTGGGTTTATTTTTTAACAAAAAATGGAACCGACTTCGACGTTCAAAAGTGTTGTCAAAATAACTTGTCGCAGTCGATACCATAAGCACAATATTTTATAATAGCTACTTTTGAAGTATCATGGTACCGACTTCAACACTAGGTTGAAGGCGGTTCCATATTTGGGATTTTTCTTTTCTAAAACACCATTAAGTACACGCTGTTCCCAATTGAATGTCATCTTCATCATATTTTTCAGAAACGGGAAGAAAATGTTTATCTTAAAGGCACTTATTGAAAAGATTATATAGTATAGTCGTCTCCGTGGCTTGTTGTGAGAATAAGGTCATGTACAGAAGGGCCCGAGCGTATATTGTGCCGGGCTGTGGTAGGTACATGTGCGCATAGAGAAAACTAATATCGGACATGTTGAATGTGTGTGCCGTTGTCAGAGTACATATATACTAGATTTAATGCCAGTAGCGACATCTATGTAAATATGAATGAACCTCGTCATCCGGGTTAGAGATGCACTTCATGCACCTACGCACTGAACTCCAACGATGGCACACAGATGGCAGAAATATAAGTTGAAGTTGAAATCAATAGTTAAGCAAGATTTAGAATGTGTAAATGTGTGTGAAATGGAATCGCATACTTTTTTATAAAGTTCTCTACATACATGTTTTACCCAATGATTAGGTACCTATGTTAAGAAGGAATAGTGTCTCCTGTAACTTCACTAAAGAAAGTAACTTAAAATTCAATTGACAAAAAAATCAATACAGTCATATACTTTTAATAATAACAAAAGGTCATTAAATGTAGTATTGGTTTGCTCAATAGAGACACTACCACAGCCCTCAACAAGGCAGTTGAGGGCTGTTGGTTAGCAAACTTTAACAGAGAATGGTGTTTACAGATTTAATTTATTGCAAATAAATTGGCTAACTTTGTGATTAGTAATGGCTAATCCCAAAGGTAGCCGATTTAGCCTCCTGATCATAGATTATCTACTGAACATAATAGTGGATAATGCTCAGAGATTTGACACAAATGGATTTGATTTTTCATTTTGAAGATTCTTTTTGATTTGATTTGAAAGACTTCTGAGGTGGTCCCATTTAAATTTATTAAAACTAGAAGACTTCCTAATTGAGGATGAAGAAATCGGTGAACATACACAATGACAATCGATCCCGTTAGTAGCAAATGTCATGGTAAAAGGCATAAAAAACATTTTTTTACCAAATAATTACTTTTCAACTATCAAGACACCGACTTCAACAAGTTATTTCACACTTGAGGCTATATGGATTGAGTGTTGAAGTTTATAGTAAAATAAATTGATCAGTGTTTTCTTTTTAAATTTCTAATTTCAAAAATGAAAAAAATGAATATAAATTCATACAATTTTAAATGAATGTAGGGGCTAGACCTGATAAAACCCCTTTTTGTGCCGACTTCCTCATTCCTCATAATGTGTACAGCTGTACACATTCTTATACTTGCTTACAAAGCAGTTTTGTAGTGATTGATCTCATTAAAGTTCTATTATGAACCTTTTTTAGGTCCAGGTTTGTAATATTCACTATTTTTTTAACTAACTTCTTATGAAACACACTGTAGTAATCAGCCTCTTAGTTGAGATTGGATAGTTGACCAGTTCTAGCGATATACATTCACCTTACCTAAAATTAAGCCTAAACAAGTAAATTTAATTAAATTTGTAGGAATAAATCATAGCTGAGGTTTGACATCTTTGTTCAGAATCAGCAAAGGGTTCTGCATATCCAGCTGGCACTGGGCAATGTCACTGAGGGCCCCTTGGATCTTTTCTAGAAGGATCTCTCCTTGGCGGACAACCTGTAATAAAGATATTTTGGTTGAAATAAGTTGGCTCTCTACATTACATATGCAGAGAAGTACAAAGGACGCGTAAGATCAAAACAATACAAACGCCGCAAATCCACTGTCAGAACAAAATATGGCTTGGGTGATTGAGCTGCCGAATGCACTGCTTAACAATTTAAGGTTGCACTATATTAGAGATAGTTAATGTTTTGATAATTTAGTCATACATACAAGGCGTAAATTGAATTGGAAATATGATAAAATACCTTAGTGGCAGAATGAGTGAGCTAATGCATTTGTTTATAAGATTATCATAATAATGACATATCCGTGTATAATAGGCAGTGGTGGTACCGGCCTAGAATAGTACTCTCCCATCTCTTCCCAAGGGTGCTGTAAGAGCAGAGTACATATTGTTCCCACCGTTGGAGCCGTGCCCCCAAGTATCAGCTTGAGCCTCTAGATGCATTGCAGGATAGAGCTATCAGAACTGTCAACAACCCCAAACTCAGCAAATACCAAAAGCACCTGAGTATGTACAGAGATATTGGATTACTGTGTATATTATAAAAAGGGGAGTATCCTGAAGAACTCTTTAAACCTTACTAATTCATCACGGTTTTACCAACGCACTAACCTCACGGGTCACTCAAGACTATTCATTACTAAACTTTCTAATTATTTATTTAATCTTTTATTTCATCCATACTTATCTTCTAAGTTTGAGTAGGTATAAACTTTATTTCATATGTTCAGCAGACTTTTATGTTCCTACCGGATTCTTACTGAAATGCCACAAATTACATAGGAACCTGTTTATTCATTCATATGCCATTACAGAACTAACTTGTATATATTTTGAGGGCGCTTTATTAATGAAGTTACAACTACTCTCAATTACTATTTTTGGTATACATAACACAGACAAAAAGATGCAAACTGGTAGCAATAATCCTATCCATTCTGACTTATTGTTGATAGTACAAATACTGTCTTAACTCCACAGAAATTCTTTTGTGATTACCCAAATGCACCTTACAGTTACCTTAAATTTGATATTTTAAAATAAAATTACACCTTAATAGCAATTATCAAAGTACCTCTTCCAGCTGTTCTGCAGCTTCTTTGTTTTCAGCTTCTAATCGTCTCAAACTTTGTACTTGCAACTCAGTTGAGCTCTCCTCACTGGGAAGTGACTCGATCAGTGTGTCAATGTCTTTGGCACATCTAGATATCAAGGCTGCAAACAGCACAGCATAATCCTCTTGGTTTTGCTGTTGCTGCGGTGTTTGAGAACCGCTGCGGTCGAAACCAGGAAACTTACTGGGAGTCGAGAACTGCTGCAGTATTCCTATACTATTACAGAAATGTTCCGCTTGCTGAAATAGAAAACAATAATTATGTGTTTGTATTACAGATCAAAGCATAATAAAATACGTGTTTATGTAGGTAGGGTAGGTTTATGTTTGTGTAGGACAGTAATATTCTTTACCTGGTTTATGGTGTCCTGAAGTTGAGTAAGACGGTCTGCCATGGCTGTAGTGCAAAGCACATAACAAGATAACTATCGCCTACTCCATTATCAGGTGAGTAGGTAGCAGACTAGCATTAGCTGCATTATTATTGCAAATACTCAAATAGTTTATAGAAGCAGGTAGCCCTTGGATGAAATGAAATAAATATCACAATATGATTATACAGTACACTATTTAGTTTAAGATTGTGAATATGATGATTGGTCCAAACTCCTACGCAAAAAAGGAAGACCCACCCGTACGTACACTATCACTGTTTTTGTATAATGCTATATAAATTTTAATAATTTTTGAGTACGGTGTACAAAAACTGATTCCTCTCTAAACCAAAGAGATTACATTATTACGTAGGGCTCTAAAAGTTCCTTATCTATGGCTCTAAACTACAATGTACTGTTAACATAGAAACAAAACATTAAAGCTCACTGAGCAAGTGAGCCAATTTTATTTTATTTTATTGAAGAAATACTACGTAGTATACTGAACCATACTATTGTATTGTAGTCTTTGGACTAACTGACAGTGATTGTACCAGTGCTGCCAGATGACCGTGTGAATTTTCCCCCAACCTTATTCAAAATCCCCCCCGAAAATTAGGTTTTTGGAAAAAAATACCCCCAAAACCATTTTTAATTATTTTTAACCGACTTCAAAAAAGGAGGAAATTCTCTATTCGACCCGAATGTTTTTTTTAATGTTTGTTACCGCATAAATTTCGTCTGAGTAAACGGATTTTGTTCGTTATTTTTTATATGAAAGCTGGTGCTTTCCGTGTGGTCCCATTTCAATTTCATTAAATCGGTCAAGCGATTTTTAAGTTACACTCCTACAACTTAAAAGTGCCATGACAATTGATCCCTGAGAGTAGCAAAGGTCACTTAAAAGGATGATAAAAATTACCAAAAAATGGAACCGTCTTCAACACTCAAAAGTATCAAATAACTTGTCGAAGTCAGTACCATGCTCACAATATATTGATAATGGTTACTTTTGAACTGTCATAGTACCGACTTCAACAAGTTATTTCATACCTTTTGAGTGTTCCATTTTTTGGTTAAAAAAAATTTATAGGTCTGCACACATACAATGTGTGTAACGTGCGCATATATAAATGTACTCTATGGCGCGTATCGGGCGCGTTGGTGGATCCGAGCAATCTGTTGTACACGTTGGAATTAGACAGCGTTCACACCGCACGCGAAGCGTGCGCATCGCAGTTCCGACGCGTGTCGTTGTGAAAGTCTCCATTTACTTCCATCTAGTGTTGAGTAGGGCAAACAAGAGGCGGTATATTTATTCCGTACATGAAGTCAAAGATTAAGAGTGGCTCGACATTTACTTTCGTAGTAGACTGCCGAGACATAAAATTTGAAGTAGTACTCAAATTTTATGTCTCGGCAGTCGAGAAATTACATTATTTAATCTCTGCCTCCGTAAAACTATACGATGAGACAGAGAGAGAGAGCGAGACGCAGGCTACAAGTTACAATAGTACGCCTTTCTAAAATGAGTATTACATGCCCGTGATTTGAGTCTCGAGCGAGAGGGAAGACGTTGACATTACTAAATACTTTGAGGCGGGCACACTGATTAGAAAGCGGGCGGGCATTGAAGTAACTGTTTAGATTTGAAGTATATTGATTACATTATAAGTGTTTAACATGTGATTTATAATTTCATTCATGAGCTAGTTCATTATATCCTTTAAATATATTTATTTATTTACCTACTAAAAAAGAATTTTACAAATTACTTTGCAATACTAATATTAGTAAGTTATTCCTTTAATATTGACTGACAGACAGACCGTAATGTACTGCCACAACGTCAAATGTGAAAGTTGTACCCGTAGCTTCAAACGTCCCACAGCGCTTCAGTACGCCTCGTCCATGTTCCAAGCCTCATTGGCCTCAGCTCATTAGAGGTGGGGTGGGACATTGTACTGGCTTAGTACTAAAATGAGGCTACTCTTACAAACTCATTTTCATTTCGTGCCCTACCCAACACTACTTCCATCCAAGCAACAGACGAATTAACTAATCATAGAGTAATGTAATACACTGGAACGAATTGAATGAATGAATAAACGATTTTATTGAAGTAGTGTAATATTTGAAATGAAAGTAAGTAAGTAAATAATGGTGGGAATTGTGTTTGTGGTAGAATGATTAAGGAACAAATAAACATATAAAATATCTTCCAAGTTAATTTTTCTCCCCGAAAATACCCCCAAACAAACTTTCCCCCCAAATCTCCCTCCGAAGTTCAAAAAAACCCCCAAATTTGCAGGGAATCCCCCCCATCTGGCAACGCTGGATTGAACTAGTCCTGTGTCAATCGATATAGTTACTTATCTATGGTCAATCGCGATCGATCGAATCCAAAAGATCTAGTCGCGACCACGCACGAGTGATTCAACCATCGATCTCTAAAAGATTCTACCATCGATCAACCGGACCACTGATTAGAAAGAGAAAAACCGGACGTGCGGCTATGCGCCACCGCTACATGGTACCGTTACGCAAGAAGCGATTTGCTTCCACCTTTATACTGCGTACTGCCAGGGGGTTGAACTCGCTTACTGAGTCTTACTTTCCCGTTAAGTACAACCCTGGAGTCTTCAAGACACGAGTGAATAAAGTACCTTCTAAGTTTGCGTGATACACCCTTAGACCGTGTCCTCACTTAACATAAGATGTGACAGCGGTCAAGCTTAAACTTATTACCTACGTCTAAAAAACCAAAAAGACCATTATTCTGTGTCCTGTCGATCGTTGAATCAGTCGTTGCAGTCGAGCTCTGTTCGCGTCGTGATCGATATAAAAGAACGATCATCTCCAATATCTACCCAAGATGCCTAGACAGAGAAAGCCAAGATGGGTCGCCCAGCGCCCGCCCGGTTTAATAGACCAAGTACGAATACGTGATCGAATATTACTTATTGTGGGGAATTCCCAGTCCCGAGGGGGGCGTTCGTCACCCCGTAGCTTCCCCTACAATGCCACCGTCGCCGTGGCTCAATCTATCTAGTTACCTAACTATTATTAGGTACTTACCCTCCCGGTGGGTAGCCGTCAGATGGTGGCACAGTGGGCTCGATTTAAGGAAATTAAACATAACGGGAAAGGTGCTCAAAATAAAAAACCGGTTTCACTCCGTAAGTGCCTGCAGAAGTGAAAACTTGAACTTAACGTTGGGCATCAGAAGTGAAAACTTGAAGTTAGCGTTGTTGCATTTTTGAATATTCTTGGCTAACTTAGGGAATAATTTCGCATTAATTGCTTTATTTATCAATTTAAAGTAACTACTATCATTTATGTGGTAAAATGCAATAAACATTCATTGCGCTATCGCACACTAACATGACATATTAAGTTAATTGTTTCTATGTACATACACATAGAATTAACATGATGTTTTTTTTGAAACAATGGTATCTTTCCTCTTTATAATATTGGCGTTCTGATAACTGAACCAATAAACGAAAATGTTTCTTATTCGTAACAAATTTAAATTTAAATTTTAACGGCGTACTACTCCCCCTAACCCTCTTACGAATTCGATGACGTCACATCCTAACGTTCTGACGTGAGGTGTCCTAACGCGAGTTAAAAAATTTTTTCCCATACAAAAGTGCACAACGCCTCTAAAGAAGTTTAATTCGAAGTTATAATGAATCAACGTAAAAAGTATACATACCTACTTAATTCTGATGATCGTGATGTAAAAATAACAGTATTATGTTTTAAAAACATTGTCTAGATTTCAAACCCCATTCCATAAGTAGCTGAGCTTAATTGTTCTAAAAGACGGATGAAAGATGGGTTACTGAAATGAATTAGACGCGAATAATGGTGTTGTAATGAATAACTTAGCGCTTATTATTGTATTTCGCTATTATTGTAATTGGGTACAACACCGTGAATTATTTAAATGAAATTAAATAAATAAGAAAAATGAATGGTGAATAATCATGTAGGAAGTCACGTACTTAACATTAACGAAAGCAGCAGGTAAATTAATAAAACAAACATCATACCTGAGTTTTAAGGACGTAGGTAGCGAAACAACAACCGCTACGAACGTGACGGTATTTTATTTATGAAGTATAGTCGTATTTCATGGAAACAGTGTGAAGTTCACTCTCCTGAATTATATAATGGTGCTGTGCCTTGCTAAAGGGAGTATATAACTAGGTAAGTACTAACTTGCATAGGTGGGGAAAACGGTAAATTCAATCGCAAGCTGTCGCGTGACGTGAGGGGATAGGAATAGAGATTATGTATAACCTACTAGGTACCTAATGTAAAAATACAATAATAAAATATCAGTTACCAAAGTTTCATTTTATTAGCGCCATTATAATTATACGTACTAGTTTTGGTTTGTTGTGGTTTGCGTGTTATTAAATGATTAGTGCACAACTGTTTAATATGACGTCTGCTGCTGCAAAACAACAAAAACAGATAACTGGATATTATCTATGTACATAATATTTTAGTAAGGTTAACGATAATTGCAGTTTAGGTCGGCGACAAGCAAGCATAGGTGCGTGACGTTTCGGCCGGTACATTCAGTTAATCATTTACTAAATTATTCTTATTACTGGGCCTCGTGGTTACTGAATATATATACATAGTTATTACTTTGAATAACATTTCGTAATTGTATGTACGTTACAATAAACGTGACTGATATAATTATGTTATGCTAATGATACGTTTTCGATATATTCACAACGCATAATAATAATATAACCAATATTAATAACACTTATAATAACTAGATATGTACATATGAGTGTCGCCAGCACTAAGTAGCAAATCTAAATTGAAAAAAACCCAAAAGATAAAATTTCTGTGGTAGGTACCGGCACCCCTCGTGAGCATGCTTCACCATGTATCATAGCTATCGACTTGCCTTATACCACAGCAGGGCGCAATGGTGTAAATAAAGCAAAAAATAAGTAATGAAGTACCTACCTACATAAACCGTGCTTTTTTTTATTCCTAGTCTCATAAATTTACTTGACGCAATGCTATTACTTAAACATACGAAAAAACTTTTTCGGGGTTTGGGAGAAACGATGCTCTCTGAGCTTACTCCCGTCGGGCAACAGTAAGTTATTAATGCTTCATTTGGTCAAATCAATAAGTTTATTGCAGTCTATTGCCAGTCGGGTACTTATAAGGACAAAAATAAAGGCAAGTACCGAATAATTAATCGTAATACCTAGTCATAAACAAAAAGTAGCTTTTAGACGAGTTTATACACAAATCGAGTTACTCGACTTGAACTGGGCTTAATAATAATTAACAGTCTTCAAGGCGAAAGATAATTCTATATGATCACTATTTATAAATGTAATTATTGTGTCTGTTATACTTTAATATATAATTTAGTTCATACTAAATACTTAAAAAGAACAACAATTTAAGTGTATTAACAATTTCTATGAATACCTACTCATAAAGATAATAATTACTCTATAGGTAATAAAAAGAATTATCTTCTAAGAGCTGCCAAAACTGATCCATTCATAATTCATAATATATTTACGTAAAAATATTATTTATATTCATACGCCAATTTACCATTAAGTTGTAGGTAAACTTTAAGCTAGGTATATACTAATAAGAACGAGTTAAATCAGTATATAAGGTACTTTGGTGCCAAAACTAGATGAGAGTAGTACTATTGTGCTAACAAACCCAGTTTTTTCTTTAACTGTGAATCTACCGGCAAAGCCAAGGCCCATTTACGCAAACCTACCAAAATAACAGAGCTCAATACTAATACTGCTCCAAAAACTGAGTATTTACTTGGGATTTCGTTAAAGAACATGACTTGCCATAAAAACGCAAATACAATATCGGCAGATCTTGCGATCGCCACTGGCCCGGCTTGCTCCATTTGTAGAGACATTGTCAACAGAATTTGGCCTAAGTAGCTAAATAAAGCCAAACAAATGACCAAAACCCGTTCAGTGCCACAATTAGGCATACATAGCACACCTAGTATCACGGAGTACAACAAAGTCTGTAATATGGCAATAGCACCAAAGTTCGTCATAATTACAGAAAAGTGTAAGCCCTTCAGCACACGCAGTAAGACGTACGCATTCGCTCCAAATATCGTAGAAACAAACGCCGCTAGAGCACCTTTTAAACTGTTGTAATGCTGATTGTGGCTAACGTTACTATCGTAACCGAAAAGAAAAGGAGGGTGAGTTATTAAAATTACTCCAATAAGGGTTAAAATAATTGAAATAGTGTTCCAAATACCACAAGGCTCTTTCAAAAATACACGGGCAAATAATGCAACAAACACTGGAACAGAAAATACAATCACAGATGCATCTGCCAAGGGCATATTTCGGAAAGCATAAAAACTTAGCATTAATCCAACTGTGCCTACTACAGACCGCAAAATTAATAATAGTCGTTTCCCTTCAGGAAATAGCGGTTGCTCTGTGTAGATCACTATCGGTATGGTTGGCAGTAACACTCCGATAAACCGGAACATGGCGAGTTGCATTGGATCGATGTTTACGAGGCTCTTCACGATCACCGAGCATAATGAAAAAAACAACGAAGATAATGTTGCAAGTATTAGACCGAGGTATGGACATCTCTTAATCAATGGTCTTTTATTTTCAAGTAGATTTGGCTGCGTCTCATCTCCACTTCCCGCTGATATATCCACCAGTCGCTGTAGTTCTAGATGTTCTGGCATGACTTGTAAGTTATTCTGAAACCGCACCCAACTGTATACATTATTCACGGTGAAATAGATATTATTTATAACACAATACAAAAAAATATAGTTTACATACCTGTGGGTTGATACTAGTGATAAATATCATTCGCGGATAATTATAAACACTTGAAGTGACGTATAAAACTTCAAATCTCTTATTGTTCTATATATCTTGGATATCTTAACGCTAAAATATATTTATCACGTAACCAAACATAATAAAATGACACTCATTTTGTTTGTATAGCTGGAAAGAACTTCTGCGCAGTCGCGGGCGAGACAGAGTGTATATTGGTGTGCAGGTCACAGACAGTCTCAACTCATCGTCTAATCTAAAATTAAACTCCAAGCATTCTCTATGGCACTTCTTTCTTTTGGATTATGCTAAACTATGACCCATTCTTTCGCAGTCAGTACTATATTTAGTTTGTGTTCTTTACTCATTAACTATTGACACGATAATTTCTACTTACCAAATAAATTACAGTAAAATTATACAATGTAAGTACATACATATTCAATGTAATGACTTGAGCACAGCCATCAGAAATCAATGGATTAAAACAACAACAGGCATGCCTCATTGGTCTCCACTCCACGAAGCGGCTCGCATCTATAGCTTCTTCAGGCTGTCTTGGGCAGATGGTCATTTTTCTGGTGACCTTTTCGGTGCTTACTCGAGAAACTTTCGACCCCATCAAGATCTAGGAATTATGTCCTCTGCCATTTTATTTTTGCCTTTTTCATTTACCTTTGCTACTCACGGGATCAATTGTCATTGTGTATGTTCTCCGATGTCTTCACCCGCAACTACAATATCGTCGAGGTATGCGTAGCAATTTACAATTATTGGGCTGCAACTCAAAAACCGCTTGTCCGATTTTGATGAAATTTAAATGGGACCACCACGGAAGTATACACTATCAAACAAAAGAATCATCAAAATCGGTTCATAAACGATGAAGTTTATGAATACATTAAGGAACAGAAATACATCATCTGTGGAAATTCTTCGACTTTCGTCTTCAACTGTTGATACTATAAGTCTAAAGCTTCAAGTTGGTAGGTATTAAGCTTCGAGGAATTCTTTCGGCACCCACAAACTATTCAAATGATATTGACACCAGCCGAGGCGTTCCGTTCTAGAGCCTTCCTCGCTATCCAATTGAATCGCGGATGTTCTCCATGCTAAATTTGGCCTTATATGGTAATAATAACAATATGGCACTCGCGCTTTTCCTCCCACCTGCAGCATTATAATCCGTAGCGGGGGGGTGGCGCCTCACCATCCGGTGAAGCTGTAAATGGTAGAGGCAAACAGCATTAGTCCTTTAGAAAAAAAATATTAAAAGGTGGTCTACTCGTTCCATCTACCCACTCGGGTGGACTCCTTCGCCACCCGGTACCTACCAGCGCACGTCATCAGATTCCCCCAGCTGATCAACTAGTCATCTGAACGCAAATACGACTACCCACGAACGGCTCTAATTAGTGTTAATAAATTTCTGTCACTGAGCTATTGTGCACTTTTAATACCGGCCGCTTAGGGTTCCTCGCTTCTACTTGGGCTCATCACGAGGGAAACGCGACAGTTTAAGAACCGGAAACAATGTACCGTAATTTTAATTTATTTTTCAAACAACCGAAGTCTTTGAAAAATAAAAAAAAAAACGTGAATAGGTAAATTGTATTCGTCGAAATTTCATATATTCACAGAAGCTTTATTTTAGAAATATTGTGACAGTCACAGAAGCCATAATTTAAAAAGAAGAAATTTCCCGCCACAACGTGCAGTAGGTATTTTGTTTGTTTGTGAGATGCTACTTATTAGTAATCTGTGTCTGATCAGTGATGTCAACGGCATAGATAAGTAACTATATACTGAGAGTCAACCAGGGTGGGTAATCTGCCATCCAAATGCTATGGTCCTTATAGTTTAACCTAGGACGATAAGAATCTAACCGCCACGGATTGACGAAATCATTAAATCGTATACTAAAGGGATAAGGCTGATTCTTGTTCGAAGACTTAGTGCAGCTTTTGAAAATATTTATCTTTTTTTTTTTACTACTCGTTTTTTCACAGATCATTACATACATCTTACATTTATATACTCCAAGCATTCAACGAACGACAGATATTAAAAACTCATTCCAATAAATACTCGGGAATCTTTGACATTTGGCTTTCACGTAAAATAGAAATTTTAATAAATTTTTTCATTAATCAGAAAGCGAAATTTGTTTCGTCTTCGTGATACTATTTTATATTATTGAACAGCTGAAACCTTAATTTCATCGTAAGTAGCTAATGTACTATTATTAATCTAAGTCCTAACCTATGCCTAAATTTGTAATACAGGATTTAAACGTCCAAAAATTAAATACATTTATTAATTATATATTAAGTTAGCTGCGTCCCGCGGTTACACCCGCGTGGTGATGATGATGATGATGATCCTACGTTGCCTTCTATTGGTTAAAGTATCGGTTCAGATATCGGTAGATACATAGTTTAACATCTACAACCCAATGATATTATATGTATAAATGAGGTAGATGTCGCACAAGCGCGCGGAAACTGAGGCGGCATAATGAAGTCAGTTGTAGTAATTTTCATTGCGATGCGTATTTCAACCGCAAGTCTAAACATATAGCTATCCTTTTCTATATTATTTGTACCGTATTATCTGTCGCAGTAAGCATGTTTATGTCGTAAAGGAACAAAATCTGAGCACCACGCAGTATAAATAGGTCATCTTTAGTAAAACATCATTGCTACAACCTCATAAACATTACCTACTTATAATATTAGTATCAATAGATACATAATGATATTAAAAAACTAAGGAAGTAACTAAAAACTGGACTACATACAACCACAGGCAATGTCACAACCAATTGTTTTAAGGAGAGCTAGAGCTCCATGTTTTGAAAGCAAATATCTCTCTACGTGTCTGAATGTCCCATTATATTTGCCTGATTATATGAATATTTGATCCTTGCATTTGCTGCACAACTGCTGGCCCGATTGAGAAAAACAAAAAGGGAGCATGAAACTTATTTATGAGATCTACACTCGATAACCTAATGCTCCTTTAATAAATTATAATAGTTTAATATAAGGCATAAGGTTATCGTTAATACTACGTGTTTAAAAATGGCTAGTGTCGCATTTTACGGCTTAGAGCATCTCGGATTGTAAGATTGACAATAATCTTCAGTCATTATTTTAAGTGCCAAAAAATGAGCATATGAGTTGAATTGGCATAAAAATTAGGAAATAGCACAGTTATCTGAAGACTTAGATAAATTGTATAATTGCCTCACAAGTATCATAAATGCAATACACTGTATATATTACCTATTTTCAGCAAATATATTTGTATTTAATGAGATGTACCTCTATAGTATTTTTCTATTTCAGGTAATATATTTGCGGTTTTGTAACAGACAGATTCCAGTTCGATGCAGTCAAATTTAAAAAAATGAATTTCTATTTGTTTAAAAAACATTAACTTTAGTATGTTTATGCATTATGTATACTCACTTATAGATATACACATATTGAGCAAATTGTACCTCTACGTTTACATTTTTTTTTAAACAATTAAAAGCTATTTTAGAAATACTTGACTTTTTATTGCCATGCAATGTGGCATTGAGTAGGTGTATATATATTATAGCTATGAGGATTTCTTATGCTAGAGCAAAAAGCCTGAATAAAGATTTTCCCATCCCTATAAATATCGATATCGATACTCCTGCATAATACACTAGAGAACAACACTAAAATCTGTCAAATATCGTGTCAGTGATCGCTACGGCAAAGTCCATAAGGACCGGTCCGTTCTTCGTGTGATTATTATCTATTTCTCTTTCTAATCAGTGGAGTCAACGGTCAACGCATCTCTTCGTTTGTATTGTACAGTTTCATTTTTTTTTTCTTTTTGCATCATTTTGAACAGCGCAGCGCGGAGATTTATAAGAGCGCTGAATACAAGCTGGGACAGCTACTGTGGACAGCTAGAAGTAGCAAAATTACATAGCGGACTGGGCTTACCAAAATATGCACTGAGTTAATTATTCATGGCGCGCTCTGTGCTTTGTTTTGACACTAGACTGTAGGTGAGCTGCTAGTAGTCTGATTATATGTTCATTGTGTAAAAGTAATATGAATAAAAGTGGTCAATCTAAAATACCATTCGCTGCTGAATGTGTTATCAAACAAGTGGAAGATCGAGTGAACAAATCTCATAAAAAACAATGTATGCACATCTGTATAAAAATAAATAAATTCGCTCAACTTTGAACATACAGTCAATTATACATTGTTATTTATTGTATTCATGATAAAAAAAATAGTTTTAGATGAAGAACTGCTGGCCCTTCACTCAGTCTTCGGTGTAGTCCTCCAAAGAGCTTTGGATATTCTAGA
The DNA here is from genome assembly GCA_934044485.1 of Apeira syringaria. Classification (NCBI taxonomy): domain Eukaryota; kingdom Metazoa; phylum Arthropoda; class Insecta; order Lepidoptera; family Geometridae; genus Apeira; species Apeira syringaria. The sequence goes on along the minus strand of OW203656.1, from coordinate 210,983 downwards.
AAAATATTCATCCCTGGTTGAGTATGTAACTGCCAATGGACTTAGAACTTTGATAGAGATCAAAGGAGAAAACAACCGCTGCTACCGAGTGTTTCCAAAAATAAACTTTTGCCCTTGCCTTGCTTTCAAACACCAAGTTCTGGAGAAGAAGTGTCAGGTATCTCATTCATTACTATTTAACACAGAGGTGTTCTTGATTTTAATACTTTTATATGAAACCTCATGAAATAATCTATGGCATATAAGTAAATTAAATATATAGAAGAAAATTGGCCTCAACTTGCTCTGTTATACTTTATGCTCAAGACTGAGGGCTATGGCCACCAATAATGTTCTTCACAAATGTAAGATATATCAATGCATTCAGTTGAAACTGCCTCTAGAGGTGATGTAGTCACACATGTGATGGGGATGCATATTTATACGGTTTTTGTCAGAGTTGAGCTTCAAGTATGCAAACAGTAGTTGTAGCAGCGGTGTTGCTTGTTGCATTAAACTGTTTGTAACTATGGATTTTCAATCATTGAAGTATCTGTTAGATACTAAACAGTTATGAAAAAGATTCTTTAAAGCAATTTAACGAGTTAACAGTCACAATAATTATATTTGGTAATCGATTTCTATTAACTAAAAATAAATAAAACTAAAATCTACATTATACTAATATTGATGTCTAAGTACATACAAAGGATATTTACTCTATATTAATAGCATCTATACAATATATAACTTTATTGTGTCTCTAGGTACTTTGCAAGCACATACTTGCTGCAAGAATAGCACAAATACTAGGAAAGACAGAGGAGCATGTAGTGACTCCCGAGCAGTATTTAATGTTACTGAAATCCATGTATGAACAAGATGGATGATGGGACTTCACAGTATTACTTCACCGCTTCTATGGACTCTGCCAAAACTCTGTGCAGTTTGTTGAAAGCGATTCAATTTCAAGAGGTGGGTTATTAGTAACGTAGCCACTAGTAACAATCTAGTAGTTATGCTTTTAAATGTAAATTCAATTTGATTATCAGCTATTACCTTCAATTATAATTTATGGTTCATGTTGTGCATGTACAGCACACTGCTATATTAAATGAGCACATTTTAAAATACCTCCGTTTCTACATCATGGGAAATGGATTGTAATGGTTTTAATGACAATTGTAGTGTCATACATATTTTCTATACATGTGCTCGGGTATATGAACATAATTTATCAGTTAACTAGGTCTTATTTGTATTAGATAGTATCTTGCACTTGACATCAATAGTAACACATAATAATATTAGTCAATAAGAAACTTGAATTTATATTATAACTATTAAAATTTAATTCTTTAAAACAATCTGGCAAATAATTGCAGATGTGACAGTGGAAATAAACATATGTATATTTCCACCAAAGTCAAATCTGTGAATATGCGTTATGGAGAAATTGTATATTACCAGTGTAGTAGGACGATAATCTGGAAGTACATACTAGAAGCCAGAGAAAAATCTGCTTAGATTACTACAAATAAAAGTTTTCCAAGTAATCTTTCATCTAAATGCCTAAATAGGCACTCATGCAACTTGCTAAGTTAAAATTTCTTTTGATAGCTAAGCTTGCACATATTTTCATGTTTTCAAGCCAAAGTTACCTTTTATTTGTATTTTGTAAGTACCTAGCTGGATACCCGCTAAGAAGATATCAGCATTGACACAGGATTTTAAGATCATTGGTTGTACAGTGGGCTGGTGCATTGGTTGCACATTGGATGCAATTGATTATGACTGTATTGGAGTGATGATAGCCTACCAGACCAGAGGGAGTGTGGCCGTATCCCTGGTACAGTGTGAGTGTTAGAGGGAAACAAGACTGATTTTTATGAAATTTCCCAGAGAACCATACAAAAGTATATCTTTTCAATGGAAAAATTACTTTCAAATCAGTCCACAATCAACGATGTACAGAGTTAACAAACATATAAATAACAAAAATATTAAATACAACGAATCTCCTCGTTTTCGAAAGTCGGTTAAAGATGAGAAACAAATTTCAATAACATGTTGATGCTTGAATTTGTCCCATAATCCGTTGGGAACGGTGCCGTTCCAGTGTGCAGTTCTGTGCGCGCTGCCCGAGGGGCTGAAGCTGACGGTGGAGGAGGGGCGCTGCGTGCAAGCCTCCGCGTACGTGCCCGCGGACACGTTCGCGCACTACCACCTGCGGGACGATGTCGACGTCATCTTCAAAGTGACTATACTTACATACTTACTTATCCTTGCGCTCACGATAATTAATGCACATGCGAATACCGTGACCTGAGTCAAGTGATCAACATTCCTGATCATAGTAATGATTTGATAATAATAACAAGAAATGAAAATATGATATTACGACCCCGCCTAGTATGGGATAGGACAAGAAGTACATACAATTATTATTTATTTATGTTTACATGGAAGACCAACGGCCTTCTTTACAATATAACAACTTAATATTTAACAAAAGGCCAATTATAGGTCCTCACGGATAATGACATTATATTTTTACAATAATATCGTGAACCACATATTATGCAAGCATTAATTTTACACGTATATGCATTATAGTACTAACAAAACCAGTTTACTCAAAGAACTCTCTCCTCAACAGCTGCCTGGCCGATTCTATGCTTGTACAAAATAGGTCTAAGTCGAAGCGTTTAGTAAGAAAATTGTAGTTATTGTTCGCTCTCCATACATAGGAATTTTGCCTATAATTAGTCTGAACTACCGGAACATTAATTAACATTAACATTATAGTAACATCTTTATACTCAATAGAGGTTAAAGAGGTAGAACGACTTGTCTGCTATCAAGATTTGTGTGCCTGTCCGTTCGCTCGTGGACCGCAGGACCCGAGCGACAGCGCCGATATATTAACGAAAACAAATGTACCACCTACATGGTGAATATCCTGATAATAGTGTTAAGTCTGTACTTACCCCCTACCCTACTCATGCATGTACTCACACTGGGTATACACATATTTGATGTAGGTATATGTGTGCATGTTAATATGTTTACAGATAAGCATAGCGGTGCTAGCCGAGTGCCTCAACATATTCGGCTCCGGGGAGGAGTCCAGCCTCAAGATGTACTACAGGAGTGAAGGCTCGCCGCTGCTACTCGTGTGAGTGACGTTCCTCAGCCGGGACGGTACATGTGTTTACGGATCGGTAACAACTTGGTTTTTTAGGCTGATACTACTATACGAAGTAAGACATTATACAAAGAAGAAATCCGTATCGAACCTTTATTTTATAGAAATTAAATTGTGAGGATTTGGTTTACGGTCCGCGCTTAGGTACTGGCTAAAACATCTCGCGTCGTACAGATAATTTAGAAAGGTTCTGTTCCACCGCGAACTCCCATCGCACCTCACTTGACGAATCATCCACACTCAACATGGGTCCACGGAGATCTCTTCATTTGCCATTATATTTACCGTTGAATTCATTCGGTAGTTTTTATGAGGATATATTGGTATAGGTTACAGCCTCAATCGGCGCAGAACGTGATGACGGACTGCGAGATCTCGAGCCAGAGCGCGGAGGCGGTACTGGAGCTGAGAGACGAGGAGGCGGAGGAGGTGGCCAAGCTGGTGCTGAAGGCGCCGCCGCTGCTGGGACTGCTGGCGGACATCGAGCGCTCGTGCGACGTCCTCGAGCTGCGCCTCTCCCCGGAACACCCCAACATCAGCATCGTCACCTACGGCATGCAAGTGAGTACGGTCCAGATCTTATCTGTGCGCGTACTCAGCGTCCGCCGGGCTACCGCCGCCACTTTAGGATGTATATATGTGAACTGACTCACAGTTATCAGACCAACCGAGGTTGCTCTCGCGCCGTTTACCACCTTTCCAACCGAGTTACAATATATACGGTTGAATTGAGTAACCTCCTTTTTTGAAGTTGGTTAAAAATAGGGGCTCTCATTTATAAAAATGACATTGACCTTGAAATAACCTCGAAAATGAGGTTCAAGGTCAAATCAAAGGTCACTGTAGGATTCCTCGTTGAAAGTTACCTAGGGACCTTTGTTTCACGACTAACCTCGTGCGGTTTTCCGAATTTTCCGGGGTTTCATTTTCATTTGAACCATGAACATAAAGTAATAAGGGAAGTGCGTGTTGGTTATCAGGTAACCAACACGCACTTCCCTTATTAATTTGCTGTACTCGTTCAAATGCAAATACGTTGTAAATCAGTGCCGCAGTCAGTGGTGGTCTGATGGTGGTCATATGGATAAACCTCTAACATGTATAACTTAGATGGACCTAGGATAAGAACAAGCTCTGGCTCCGTCCGCTCCTGGTCGCAACACCGCGGGGCGTGTCCTTACGGTGTACACTTGACGTTGGTTCCGCATCATTTAACTGGCGAGAGTAAACATCGGTACTTGACGTGCGCGCGCGCACGCAACGGTTCCAGGACCGGTCGTGCATCGACATGCCGAAGTCCTCCGACACCGTGCAGAGCTTCAGCTGTTCCCGTGACGTCACGCTCCGGTACCAGCTGCACCATGTCCGGCTCATCATGAAGGCGCTCGCCATCTCCTCGAAGGTACGCTCTTGCCGACTCGCTCGTGCCGGTTAACATTTGCATTTTGTTTTTATAAGATGTCCGGGAAAGTGCACTCGTGTTTCAAGCTCGCTTGCATAAAATCTGTTGCTAGAGGCGCAACCGCAATCGTAAAAATAAATTTTGCGTTGGTTCCAATTTTTGGTAAATTTTTTTTCTCCCTTTTTGGTGACCTTTGCTACTCCCCGCGAGTATCACTCTTCATTCACCCTCAATAAGGAAGTCATCACTGATATGTGTTACGTCTACCCGAGACGTAACACATATCAGTTTTTGGAGTGTAACTCTAAAACAGCTTAACCTATTTTGATGAAATTGAATTAAAGCAACAGCTTTCAAATAAAAAGATCATCATGATCATTGATCATCATCACAATCGGTTCACCCAGTCGAAAGTTCTGATGGAGAGAACAAACAAAAAAATACATACACATATTCAGGCTTATATTGTATGCGTCGCGTGGCGCGCCGCCCCATAGCCTCACGCCGCAGGTGTGCGCGCTGTGACCGAACGCGAACCACTCACACTGTTTGTTATTAGGATATACAGGCGATTGACCACTATTTCACCTGATGTTGAGCGATGATGGATCATGCTCACATAGAAGATACATATTCACTCGTGATTTGGAGATGCCCGCTAGCACACACGCACACAAGCAATGCGGAAGCAAAACGTTTCGTGCGACAACTTGGAGCGTCTACCATGTGTGGATGTCGCATGTCCGCCTGCTCGCTTTTATATGGAACGGGGAAGGAATACTGTCGGGGTAGTAATCCCATCACTTATTACGCTTGGGCAATAAATTGATGTTTGATTTATTTCATCAAATTATATAACTAGCGATTTGACGTCGATGCTGCGCGTTTTGAACTCTCGGTTCGTGTAGAGAATCATCTTCAATGAGCCCGTTGTTCGCCTCGTACTGGCTCGAGAGCTGCGAGTCCACCTTCAGCCTCGACCGGGGCGTCTCGCATACACGACCGAACCTATGCTCGCCACGAGCCCAACTGTTGTTAAGTACCTACTGCTCTACCTGCGCCCGACCGAGTACCCGGCGTCGGTGTTGCCCCACTCGGGGCTCGGCTCCGGGCTCGAGTGGGAATGAAATGTATTCACACGAACAAAGTATGTTCTGTTTCGATTCCCTGGAGACGTTTCTGCATTGACCTTAGAGCGGGGTGCGGGGAACCTTTTATTTGGAGGGTTCACTTTGAAATTAACCAAAAAAGAACTATCGGTAGTACCCACCCGCCGCCGATTGTTTAAAAGACACAGATCGCTTTATTTCGGCGCTAACACAACCCCGGGGGCCGATACACGAACGTCCCAGGGAACCGGAACGGATCATATGATGGTATGGTCTGTGTGCGCGCGCAGGCGGTGGTGCGGTGCGGCGCGGGGGGCGTGCTCGTGCTGCAGCTCAAGCTGGAGAGGGAGGAGCGCCACATGTTCTCCGAGTTCTGCATCCTGCCGCTGCTGGACGGGTGACCGCTAGTCGCCGCGCGACACCGCGCGGTGAGACGTAGGTAGACGCGCCCGGGCGGTACGCGCCAGTTTCTACAAGAATCTATAACGTACAGAGATATCTCTGTACCAGTAATACTCTTCCTAAGAACATGTTCTTAGGAAACGTGTCATCGATTTCAATGACAGTTCAGGATTCGACCTCGGTTGTGTTGAACAAAACGTTTATATTATCATTATTTGTTTAACGTTGTTATTATTAAGTGTATGTTCAACGGGTGCGTTCGACTCGCATGGCCAGTTGGTTCCGGTTTCACGCAGAAACCGTTTTAATGAAATGTTGGACATATCGGAGTACAGCATTCGACTCGTTTCGATAACTATTTTAGCTCGTGGGGTTCGTGCTGGGGCTGCGCTGCGCGAGGTTTCAGTTATTTGTTCTCTAACGGTGTCGGAGCTCGGTTCGTACAATTCAGTTATAACTTAATCCCACAGTAAATAGTCCGGTGAAAATATATTTTACTTTAAATTGATTTTCTTTTTTGGCTCTTAAACTAACCGTTATCGACGGCGCGGCGGATGAGGTACAACACGGTCTATCGCGTATGACGAACCTTCCGGAATGGCGTCGGTACGTGGGAGAAGGTGCACAAAACAGCGCGCCGCACCGCGCCGGCGCACACGGCCGGCGAACATGAAACGGTGACGACAGATAAAAACGTTTATCAATAAGACCGCGTTCGAATCCTGAACTGGGCACAGGTGTATTTTAAATTGAGCGACGAATGTAGTTTATCTCGTCATTAAAGTCGATGACGCGCTTCCCGAGATTAGATCCTTGTAGTATTAGCCTCGCCCCTTACCGGCACACCTTGTATATAGTTGTATAGGCGTTCTCAGACGCCCCACCACTTAGATAATATAAGTAAGGATTACTCGATCATTTGAAATGATCGTAAGCGTCGCGACGTTCAACATTATCCAATAGTATCCGCCTGCGCGCGCGCAACAGTGAGATATAAATAAATACACTTTTACAAAATATACATTTTTTTATTCCAGTTCCCATATATATATATATATATACATAGCTCTGTTCTGGCTACATGAGAGGAATAATCTTCGTAGCAACAGTCGACCAGCGTCGGCGCCGCTAGTGCCGCTTCTATAATGTATGTACGTATACCTGATACATATATCTAGTATGAGTTTGACGTTTGATTGTTGAATATAATAGTTTAGGAGGATCGTCTCGGACAGACGCGCGCCGCGCGCGGTTGGCAGGCAGTGGGTAGGGTTCGGTTATTAGTGGCTCCTTGTCACGGACACACGGATCACAGAGCGAGCAGTACATGAGAGGGCGATATTACCATTCCACTGGTGCAAGAGAGACCGGGCACGTGTCGTGTGCGAGTACATTTGCTGGCGCTGCCTCCTATACGAGCTTTTGACAGAGAATGTCGAACGTGTAGCGCCGACTGACGCTCACCGCTCTCCGAGTCACAGCTGATTATTGATCTCATGAGCACCAGAGGGTACAATTATATCAATTCATAAACAACATTAAACCCATTCGGGCGTAGGTTTGCCGGTTTTGGCACAAACTGAGCATTCGCTTGCCCACGCTGCTCGACTGGCGCGCGTTCAGCAACAGGTATCGACTACAGGAGCAAGCATCGGTCTGGTCGCGAGCCGGCGCCGCTTTCCACTTTATATAGAGACTTGGGGAAGGCGTCCGTAGTCCACACTAAGAGTAAGTATGTGGTTTGCACAAACATTGAGCCTCAATATTGATCGTAGCCGCGCCGCCGGTTCAGGGGACGTTTCCTTCCACGTTTATATTCAGTTTTAGAAAATTGATTTGTTTAAGCTATATTGATTGATTACAAATAAGTATTAAAGAGAAAAATGTTATGTTTAGGATGCTTTTTGTGACGAATAAACTCAAACACTACGGATCGAGTCTTACATTGTATTCGTTTGATCCCCCACTGTATGGAAGCTTGGGCGGACCGCACACCAAGTCACTTCACCAATGACTATGGATCGAGGAGTCGACATCTCCACACGCTCCTCTGTCTAGTTACTGATAACGATATCGGACATAATCATTGTGCGAGATCGCTGGTTGTTTTACAACGAAGATAAAATAAACGCCTGGCACCGAGTAGATGAAGGTTGCTACAGACTACTGGCCGCAAAGTTTCCACAAGAGAAACAAACATGTTTGGGTTCCCGCGAGCCGGACGGAGGCGGAGGCGCGAGCGGCCCCGCAGGTGCGCTCGATTCAGCCGAGTTGACAAACGAATATACAAATAAAGCCCTTTGCTGCCCACCGCCGCGACATGGTATACATACAACACTGAACACTTGAGCTATATTTATAAATGTCAAATAAAAAAAGCGGGCCTTGAGCTTAATAAAAGTGCCCTGGGTAGGTACCCCATGAAATAAGCGGAGAACAGTACAGTGTACATATTATAGTAGGTATAGATATGTAGGTATGTATGACGCGCGCCGCACCGCTGATAACCTTTATTATCGGAACTAGGACAGGGGTAGCATCGTTCTCGTACAAATATCCCAAAATGTAAATATATCGATATATATTTTCTAATACGGCAGTTCATTATAACTATATGTACCTACAGTATACAGACTCGAGATTTTCGCAAACATACATACAATGCACAAACGCACACACATACACACAACTCATATTATTGTAAGTACACCGATTTTCACTAAATTCAACAATTAACGTTCATCGTTTGTCTGTTACTATAATACAATTAAATAATATACGCGTCCGTTCAGTCGAGTGCGTCGCATTACAACACTTTGTTAGCTTAATATTACATTATAGTACACCGGGCGCGGGTCCGCGTGCGGGCTGCGTGAACTCGATCGAGTTCATTTCAACATCTAGTTATATAACATTCGAGTCACATTACTTATTTTCCTAACTTACATATATTAATATGCTAGCAACAGTTTTTACTTTCTGTTGGGAAACCATCGGCAGAGGTTTATATACATATGGCCACGTCGCGTCGCGCGGTGCGGGCGGTCTGCGCGCGCACGCGCACGCGCGGACTTAGCCGTAGTTTACACATACAATACGGATAGGAAATTTGATCAGTTCGACTGTTCCGCAGTTATTTATTACAATAATAACATACGCCATGTTTTCAATACATTATAAATAGTATATTTGTATTAGCTATAATATTAACAACATCCAGGTGTAGAGGGATCGCTTCTCTTTCTCCTAATCTCCCGTGAACGTCGAGTATAACATAGTGTTACACTGGCGGCGGTCTATCCGAGCGACCCAACAATGCGCTCACCGCCGCACGGTAGGTACCTAGGTATACTTACACACATAATAACTTATTACACCTACACAAATGATAAATACTTAAGTTACGTTCGGCCAAGCCATTAACCATTATTATCTACCTATCATGACTAACATACACTTATTGCACAACATAAATGAACATAAGTAGGTGACGCGGGCGCTGGCACTGGCAGCTGCTGGGTCTGGTGACGATGGATGGGTATGAGCGACCCCCAGTCATCATCTCACTAAAACCCATCGAATGTAAAAACTGATGACCGCAGCCCAGCCGGCGCGCGGCAAGTGTAATATGCTCGGTGCGTCGGTGCCACAAGTGTAGTGTGAACAGTGCGCGCCGCGGTGATACATGTATACACTTAGTTATTTACTATTCTATATTCACATAGTCGACCTAGCAGTAGCAGGTGTTGCACATGTCTAACAGAGAATCCTATTGGTCGTATATTTCTTCAAACTACCAAACTGCCCACATCTGAACGTTCTGGTATCTGGTTTATCTATCTGTATTACATTACAGCTCGCAGGGTACATATAAACGAGAACAGTTACAGACTGGTGACGTCACTCAGGAATAAAGAAAATAACGAGCAAATACTAAGTAATAAGAATGCAACGAATAATCTAATAAGAATGATTGAGTTGATCACGTGTCACCTTCTTTAAATTACAATATCGCTTAAACGGGAAACAGTAGGACAAATGCAAATAAATATACGTATCGAGGTCAGTCCGTAGTGTCCGCGCCGGCGCCGGCGCCGCGCTACACGAAGCTGTACTGGTTGTCGACGGCGCGCAGGTCGCGCAGGTCGCGCTGGGCGCCCAGGAGCGCCTCGAGCTCCGCGCGGCGCATGCGCACGTCGCTGCCGTGCGTCACGCCCAGCTGGGGAACGACCTCCATGTTGCATGATAACATAATACATAACAAAACTATTACTAAACAAAATGTAGCTACGCTTATAAGCTCCCGGAGCACTTATAGGCAACATCTGAAAGCGGGCCGGTGTCTGTTACTATATGCCATTTTGTCTCGCCCCACAGTGGGCCGAAAAGCATCGCTTCATAGCGATTCTCTTTCTCTAGCCGTTGAATGTTCGATCTCGTTGTTCATGTGATATATCCGATGACTATGAAACCTGTGGACTAACGGTACACCTTCCCCTCGAGCGAAAATGACTGGCGCAAACCGAGCGCGTCGATGTCTTTCGCCCCACGCATTACAATATTTTCGAAATTATTGTTATCTTAGAAGCGAAGGCGAGGTTCATGTTGAATATCCTGTTTCAATCGTATATGTGTTATGTATGTATGTTAAATATGTAAGACGAAGTAGCAATAATAAACTGACCAGCGATGATCGATTATATTAAACCATACAAGCAACACGATAATAATAAGCAAAATAATGACAAAAACTAACTTACCACAATCTAACGCATCACACACAACACACAGGCGAACAAATAAAAAGGCATAAAATAAATAAAACAAAGCCATTCCATACAAGTTTAATATTAAAAAATATTTACAACCAAAGTAATAAAATTAAATCTCGGAAGAACATGACTCTGTACAATATAAAACAATAATTTAACATACAAAACTCGAAAAATACTCGACATGTACAGTGTCCAGAACAACTTCTACTTTTATGTTTAGGCGAGTTCCTTCCACTAATCGAACGTTTACCGACGCGACCGGCTGCGTGCGCGCACCCGCGCCCCGCACCAGGCCGGAGCACACGCGCTATATCCTGTTCGATACATTCTAGCTCGCGACAGTAAACGAGCGTCGCCATTACGTCATACATACAAATGAAAACCGTGAAGGTTAATAAACATCTTGTCGTGTCGTGTCGTGTATGACGGACGCTATCCTCGTGTGCGTTACATCGTGCACGCACACTAGTGTGACGCACACACGCTTCTGAACGTGACCGGAATGAACACACTGTGGTATCTGAACTGTATCTCGTTCATTCCTAACACTTGAACGAACCGTACATCGCAGACTTGTAGTACGTACACATCGGTTCATTCTAATATTTTGTCGAGTATTGTATGCTCTTTGCGTTATCAATTAAAAGTAAACATAATATTAAACAGTCCATTTTCAATGCCTTAGGTTAAATTATAACCAGAGTATTAAATTCTAACAACATTTGGGTTTAATGATATTTTCATTTATAAATTGATCTTATTTGTTTAAATAGTGTTAACTGTTAACACCTGTTTAATCTATTTTATGCCAAACTATTTGACATCTAATATAGAATATAGAACCTACATTATCTGTGGTCCCAATTCGATGTTACAACAACAGTCACCATAATACACACAATAAGTGCACAAGCGCATACAGCGAGTACAGCAACAGTGAGCGGATAATGTCTCAACAATACATTTGGAAGTTTATGTGAATATTTACAATATACCTAATGTATATACTTATATCAAAAGAAGTTGTTAGTAGCGAGTCGTTCTGTCAAACAGACTGACGAATAATTCAATGCAAGTTGTAAGCCTCTAGAAAAGGGAGGTTCCCTTGAACCAATAAGCCATTTTGTACTCTATTGTATATATTACACGAGTAAATATGTGTTGTTGGGCCGTTTATCCAGCTGGCGCGCTCGCCAGCCGCTCGTTTTGCCGCGAACTGACCAATGATATATAAATACAACATGTACTTAATACGCGAGTGTTAGAATCACACTATATAACATTGGACATATCTATATATAATAACTACGCGAGTATTGTGATTAATAACATACGATCGGGGGCCATTCATCATGGACAATTTATTTAATAAATATATAAAATCATAATTTACAATTATCAATAAATTAAATGCAAAATAGAAATCGACAGTCATACAAAACACGAAAATATACAAAAAAATGCTAAAGTATTATACTAAAATATTTTGTTGATACTTTACATAAGTCGCTCACTGAGTAATTCATAACCGGCAAACATTACCGGCTCAGTAAGTATATAATACATATTTGTATTAGAAGTTGTCTTGCAGAGGTCAATGGGCAAAATCTGATCCAGTTAAGTTCTCCTACAAAAACTAAATTCGTCTTTAATTAAATATGATTTTTATTAAGCCGTGGGACTACGATGTGAAGGATAATTATAAAATGGGTATTCAGTGAACATTTTGTCTTGAGCCAGACATCAAAAACACATAGATGTGTAAGGGGAGTTTTTATTAATAGTGAATAAAACTTAAAAGCTACTTTAACTTGTTTTATTCATCACTCACCTATTTGATTTCTTATATCATAGTGACAAATATCAAACCGATAATGTGATGAATGTGCTAAGCCTTGCTACACCTTATTATATACATACATATATATTATTTATACCGTAATATTTTCGTTTTCTTTCTTACTCCTTGGACTGAATCCCATTATCTGCGTTAATGTGATATATATAGTTATATTATATATGTATATTCGTTACCTCGACACGTTTGTCTATACATCCTGCCATATTATTTTTATGTAGGCTATATATATTCATACTTGTCGCCCAATGATCTTTGTATAGACATTCAGTGGCTCACATACACAGTTTGTTATTGAGAAGTGAAACTGAAAAAGAGTGTAGTTGAGACGTGTGGACGTTGCTCTACAACAACTATCTGTGAACAGAACAGAAAGGCGTAGAGTTGCTATCCCTCTGTACTGCACCCTACACTACAACAACTATCTGTGAACAGAACAGAAAGGCGTAGAGTTGCTAACCCTCTGTACTGCACCCTACACTACAACAACTATCTATGAACAGAACAGAAAGGCGTAGAGTTGCTATCCCTCTGTACTGCACCCTACACTACAACAACTATCTGTGAACAGAACAGAAAGGCGTAGAGTTGCTATCCCTCTGTACTGCACCCTACACTACAACAACTATCTATGAACAGAACAGAAAGGCGTAGAGTTGCTATCCCTCTGTACTGCACCCTACACTACAACAACTATCTGTGAACAGAACAGAAAGGCGTAGAGTTGCTATCCCTCTGTACTGCACCCTACACTACAACAACTATCTGTGAACAGAACAGAAAGGCGTAGAGTTGCTATCCCTCTGTACTGCACCCTACACTACAACAACTATCTGTGAACAGAACAGAAAGGCGTAGAGTTGCTATCCCTCTGTACTGCACCCTACACTACAACAACTATCTGTGAACAGAACAGAAAGGCGTAGAGTTGCTATCCCTCTGTACTGCACCCTACAAGTGATCATATAATATTGTGAGGTGACAAATTAAATGTTTGTTCACAAAATATTATGATAGAGAATACATGCAGACAACAAATAGTCTTGGGAATGGAATATTTGAGTGGTCCCAACATAAAACATTGTTGTAAGTGTTGCTCTTAGGAAAAAAGTTATTTAGGGTTTTTTGTCAAAATCAATCACTTATTATTAGTCTGGCCATAAATACTGTTACATAAAAACTTTAACCGCTAAAGAAGTTTTCACACAAAAAACTATACCGTGGAGTATCCAGCAGGCCTGGCTCCCGGTCACAGGCGACATTTCTCATGGAAGAGTGCGTGAATACATAGATTCATGGCAAGACTGATTAAAGGCCTGCATGAAAGCCAAAGGTGGCCATTTCGAGCAGAATATATTTTTTTAAATTTGATTATAATAAATATGTATAGGTACATCATATGTAACGTGTTAGTAATAATACATTGCTTCATAAGAAAAAACAATTTCATTTGTAAAAGACCTTATGGCCGGAGCAGGTATATCTGACAATGATATTATATAACGTATTGGTCGCTGTCAGGTGACTGCACGGACCATCTAGGGGGCGAAGGTGGAGGTTGGAGTACGGAGTATATTATGTGTGTGTAATAATGTACTGTGGAGATAACGTATAAAAGCTATGTACAACTATAAACAACATCAACAAAATACAGAATGACAGGCACAACAACAAAAACATACAAATCGCATGCGCCAAAACAAATACGGTTCCGTTGAGCCAACTAGTGTAGCCTTACATATCAGTGGGTAATGTTCGTGTGATATGGGAATGTTGGGTCCACTGTGGACCTCTATCGCACAGAAAGAGCGCAGTCCACGCGCTGACGTCACACGGAACAAACACATATTCAACTTATTTGTTCGGCTCCTACACTCGCTACTGACTAAGAACACTTGTCATATTATGTACGGCTGGGGCAGCTGGATGCGAGAAGCGGAAGATCTAACAAAGCGGAGTATAATTGGAGAGGCGTATGTCCAGCACACGACTAGATTCTTTCAATGTTAAAGTCTGTTCAACTTTTAAAATGTTTAACAATATTTTGTTCGCATATAGTACATAAGCTTATGTGGACCACTATGGTGATACTATGACGATGGTAATGACAGCGCACAGTTACTGAACCATTTTGTGTAGTTCGCATTATGTCTGAACCATAGCTCGATAGGTCTCAGGGAACCCGGGCGTAGCACAATACTCTCAATACCCGAACTGTTCGATTACTTCCAAAACTAAAGACTCAATATAATCGACAATTATAAATAGATCAGATCCATTGCAAATCTTATACACAATAAATTCCTTTAAATAAATACGAGCCCAAAGTACCAGCTCGATCGAGAATAATAAAACAGTCTAAATAAATAAATGAAACATTTTATTTCAGGAAATGTCTTTTGCAATGTCTCCGTTTAGTTTTTATAATGTCAGAGGATGACATTCGGTTCACCGAACCGGTCGGAGAGTGAGCCGGCCCACTCCGCGTGTGAGCCGATCGGTTTCATTGACGCCGTCATTTATTGTTCAAGGCGTAACTAACTAACTTCATAACTATTTGTGATTTGAATAGATTTATAATTTTAGCTAATAATTTAATCGTGAGATTATAAATATATATATTGCGTCGAATGCCGATAACACTGTGCGAGGATTTAGTTGCGGCGACAGACTCGATGTATGAGATACGTCCGAGACATAATACTCCCTATTTGTATGTTGGTGAAGGGTGAGGGTGTAGAGGGTCGCCTATCACATCACACGCAAGGGCGCAGACTATATTCACTCTTATCTGTCGGCTGGTGTAAGGTTCAATATTATGTAGGTATCATTTGTCTTTTCTGGTGGTAAGTAAATTACAAAAAAGTCGGCGTCGAAAGCTCAGTAATTCGATATTACATGGAAAATTGTTATTACGCATGGATCAGTTAATTTTATATTTTAACATGTGTAATGGTGGACCTGATTCATATTAGTGCCGGACCAAAGATAACCGATTAAGGCGGTGGCTAATGCTCCCGCCGCTCACACCCGCACGGCTCGTGGCCGGTGTACCCCTCGCTCCGGTCCACCCCTACTGACGACCCACAGCGCGCGACACGTCCGTCCGTCTATGGACGTGGGTACTTAACTATACATTTAAACATTAAGTTCATTTGGATTGATTGCACAGATGTTATGTTATTTTAAAGCTTATAGCATCGTAAGGCAATCGGTGGGAGTGATTCACGCCTCAGCAAATCTAATATAACTTTAACGTTTTTTCCAAATCGGATGTTTACATAGATAATTAACTATGTATTTTAAATTAAGTAACTTATAGAATATATATACAATTACATATCCGATTCGAAGTGCTACTTGTAACGAACAGAACTTTATATACAATAAAACGAGCCAACATTTTTAAACGATAGCCGGTGTACACCGTGTAAACAAATAAGTATTAGTTCCCGGCGCGGCGCGGCGCGGCGCGGGGGGAGGGGAAGTGCAAAGGGACATCGGGCACGAGGGGGTGAGAGGTGAGGGTAGGCTAGACGTGGCTCACGTGCGCGGTGTGGGCGGAGTGCGCAGCGGCGGGGGCGGGCGGCGCGGTCACCACGTAGTGCGTGAGCGTGACGTCGGCGGCGCCGCCCGACTCCAGCGGGATGGGGTGCGTGCGGAAGTGCTCCAGCATGTCCAGCACGTTGGGGAACCACAGGTGCTGCACGCGGCACTGCCCGCTGCCGCTCAGCGTCATGCGCAGGTGCTTGGCGCGCCCCTGCAACACGAGCGGGCGCGGTGAGGACCGGGAGGCGCGCACACACGCGCGGCGCGGCGCGAACCCTCACCTGGAAGTTGAAGGTGAGCACGTACTCCCCGCGGCGCGTCTCGCTCTGGCGCACCAGGTAGCAGCCGTGCGCCGCCGCGCCGCCGCCGAGCACCGCGCCCGCCGCCGCCGCGCGCGCCACCAGCCCATGGAACCACGGCCACTCGTGCAGCGCCACCTCCGCGCCCGCGCCCGCGCCACCACCCCCGCCCGCGCCCTCCTCCGCTATCGGGCCTGCGGACCGAGTGGAACACGTCTAATATTAGTTTGGTCATTTGCGTGTATCGCTTCCTACTGACTAAATAACTGAATAACCAATCCGGCTTTACCTCTTATACCATTGTAATCCAATTTAACCAAAAATGTAGGGTTGTCTGCGAGATCAAAAGCTTTGGTCATATCCTCAAAGAAGAAAATGATCGTTGCACCACTGTTTACATCTTCCGTGACAAACTTAATATAACATTAAAACGGGCTAGCGGAGTCGAATTCACTTTACGGATGCCAAATTGTTCTTTATGCAAAATCTTATGCTTGAGTCTGAAAACTATCGCGAGTTTCTTCCATAAATACCACGTGAGTCCTAGTCAGTTTGTTACATTACAGTCTTATGCGACAGCGGTTTGGCTAATGGCAAATTTAGTAGATGGGGGGGGAGGAGCGCTTCTTCTAAAGATACATTTACGGATGCATATCCGTGGGGCACAACATTTTACGGCTCCGGTAGTAATATCGTCTGAACCACTCACTGGTTCCACTCGTTGTAAGAGAACATCATCGTATTATACATTTCACTGTTGTCTACAGCATTTAATAATAATGTCGTACTATTGTTACTGATTTTTTTAAAAAAAATAAAAAACAAAATTTGTTCAACTACTCGATAAAGCAATAACATTTTACACCTTGACTGCATTTCAAGCTGTTCAGTGTTGTGATCCAGCAACTCCACTTTATAGCTCCTGCAGAGCTTCTAAAATGAATGACTTGAAGTCAGTTGCCAGACTGGAAATGGTGATTAGTATTGCTGATGCAGACGGAGCTTCTCCAAGTTCTGCAGTGAAATGATCCATTCTAGTGATGAGCAGCTGATGCATACCAGACAAGGACTCCTTGACTTTGTTCGTGTCGTGAAGTGAGATTGCGTTTAGTTTAATCTTTTCTTGGATAGTGCTTCCTGTCTGGTGTTGTATTAAAGGTACAAAAAGGTATATATCTACGCCATGTCGCGGTGATGACGCTGCAGCGAGACAGCACCGGCGGGAGAGGTTGATTTGGCCGTGAGGTGTTGTAAGCTCCCTTGTATCCCTTGCTTTGATTTATAATGGATGAGGACATTTTAGTATGGTGAAACGTCGCGGGTGTAAATACTGTAAAAACGTCGATTTGCATATGGAACAATATTTTAGTACAATATCTGAGTTTTAAAACTCAAGAGTTACGTCCGGCGTTCTCATCGAAGACTCGCGGAGTTATGGATTTTTTTTTATCGTATCTTTGAACCGATTTCCGAGAAATATTACATTAAACTCCGCTTAAAAAAGAAAACCGTCAGCATATATTTTTTTCACACACCCCCTCACTAGGATACCCTGTGTCGCGGGAGGCATAGACACACACAATCACAATACACAAACATCCAAGACCCGAGAACAGAGATCTTTGCTTGTCACAGAAATGTTTGCCCCGGCCTGGATTTATTATGTGAACGTACATCACCCTGCGATCGCAGCGCGGCAGAAAACAAATGACAAGGACTTTCAATTCCTTTCTCGATCTATTCCCAACCTTCTACACACTACACAAAAGTTACCTGGCCAACAATGGGAAGTAGGACGAATTTCGCGTCTACATACAAATTTGTTAGCTGCATAAACGAACTTTGTCTCTGTCTATGCTGCAACGTTCAGTGTGTGATTCTAGCAATCCACAACACAGCTCAAATAATGTACAAAGACAATTCGTCCGTTAAATGTGGGTATTATCTGATCTTTTTTACTGCACAAGGAGTTCAGTTTCCATTCAACAGGTAGAAATACATATTAAAAACATAACTGCCACGGATTCTTTATAAACAGTTGTCGGCCTCATCAAAGCAAAGAATACAGCCCAGATCTGACACTATCAGATTGAGGGTTTTGTAGTCAAAAGACACTTTTAGTATCCGTTATCCAGCTAGTATATTCTCACCCAGTTCGGGATCCGGGGAGTCCTGCGCCAGGTCGAGATGGCTGGTGCTCGCGCTGGGCGGCAGGTCGCGGCGCGGCGGCAGGTCGGGGGGGACGGCGGGCTCGGGCGCGCACGGGACGGACTCGGGCGGGGGCTGGGACGTGGGGGGGGTGCGCATGCAGTACTTGATGGTGGCCAGCCACGACTTCATGTCATCTACGTCGCACGCTTCTATTACATACTCCATGTTGTTATCCGCCTGGAACATATCATGTGAACGACTGTCAATATACAAATCGATCGAAAGGAATAAAATGGTCATTGTCGAGGATTCTCTAGTCAAATATAGACTTCATTTGTTGGCATGTTGCTGCTTGCTCATTGAATTCTATCGCTTCTAGATGATGGTGTTGAGTATTAAGTAAGACAATTAGTTAAATTAACTATAACTGCATAGAAATATTAAACATGTATTGAGGTAAAACAAGCCAATAAACAGTATAAGGAAAAAAACGAATGCAAATTTCAGAAATATCATTATTAGGCTGCAGCCGCCCTAATAATGATTTCTGAACTCCAGATTATGAATCAGCCATTAAATGCACCATCAATAACCCAGTATTGTCTATGTTATATATATATATGATACGATTGTTCATGTCACAGATTATGTCACATGCCCATGACACTAAAATCTTATAAAAATAATCCTTCACTATGATATGTATAATATAACTTTATCTCATGTTAACACGCTGGACCAATTAAGATGATTTTTGCCGTGTAGCTACTTGGAAGGTTAGTATTAACAATTTTACACTGTAGATGACCCTGTGATTGGCCCCTGCCCTCAGAATATTATATTATTCTGATGATAACACACACCCCGCAGGGATCACCAGTAATATCTATTAGAGGTTGAAGTATGAAATTGCCCACAAGACAATTTAAAACAATATTCCTTAATTTTGTACCGATACAACAAGGCCACAAGTTGAAAGTGTTTAAACCAAAAACGCATTGGTGCATTCATTTGCATTCTCCTTTCCAAAGACAGCATTGATATTGCAAGTCGACTGGCCGGTTGGCGCAGTTGGTAGCACTCCGCCTTCTGAGCCGCTGGTCCTGGGTTCGATTCCCGGACAGGTGAAACATTTGTGTGTATGAACATGTTTGTTTGACCTGTGTCTGGGTGTGTATATGTATATGAGTATATATATCAGTCATCAGGTTACCATAGTACAGGCTCTACCTAGTTTGGGACCTGAAGACCTTGTGTGAATGTTAATACAATTTTTTTTTTTTTTTAAAGTCGTTTCTGTCGAGTTTGTTCTGCACCGGAACTCGAATTAAAAAATGAAAGACAAGAGACAATCACTACAGAGGTCAAACATAAGCTTTTTACCTTTAAAAAAGAAAAAAAAGTTTATTGTTCTCTCTGTTATAGTAACGATTTTAGAAGAATCCATGTTTCCCTTCTAAGCTAAATAAAAAAACAATTAAAAGTCAAAAATCAATGGTTGCTTATGTTTTAAATGAAAAACTTCATAGGTGTAATGTGAAAAAGTTTTTTTTTGAAAATCTGAAATCATGAATTTTTATGTCAATTCAAGGTACCTATACAACGGCAATTTCATACTTTAATCCCTTATTACTTTTTTCTGGATCAACAATTTTGTAATAAATTTGTAAGTGTACTTTGCATGTCTGTGTTATTTCTGCACACTTTACCTACAAAAATTAGGAACCCAGCTAAGGACATTTGGAGCAGCTATCACTATATTATGAGTAGTACATGTGATGCTCATAGTCTCTGTTACTGCAAATAAGTATTATATTGAAAGATAAGATGTATATTGCTTAGATTGATAATTCACATTAATTCCTATGTTACATTATAAACAGGTAGTATAACCACATTGTAAAACCTATTTTGTAAGTTGTTCAGTTTGTTGCCATTCACTCTGGATGGGGCGTTATTTATTTTGGAATGTGGATTTAGAGTGTCTAAATATTTATTGTTTTATTGAAGATTCATAAGTATGTCATTGATGCCTAAATTGAATATTTTGATTTTGATATAACAAGTGAACTGTAATTACACATAGGTTTTTTAAACTGACATGGTCACATAGAGACACAACATTATTACAGGGATTTTTTTTTAATGTCCGTTGCCATTATTAAAATAAAATACTAATAACAAATGACAATACGGCAGCTACAATAACATTTCAGCAATCTAGTTACTATTGTCAGCCTATAGACAACCCAAATGCTCCAATCAGTTGGCAGAAGTAGCATTGTTACTTTGAATTGCAATTATGTGAGCCACATTTTGGTCACACGTCACATTGATTAAACTCTTTCATAAGTTTTGGAAAATCCGATGAGCTCCCAGTCCCGATGGGCCTACTGTCTCGACCCCAAGCAGTTCAAATATGTAACCACACAGGTTAGCATATTTTTGCAGCTTCAATTGCTCTGCCAAATTAGCCGCTGCGCCAATGACGGCACCAAAGTATCAAAACATGTAACATCCCATAGGGGCCTTTAGTATGCTAAAGGCCATTCTAACTGGGAGGAGGGATTTTACATGTAACTTCCGAAATATTGAGAAACGAAAACAAATATCATATATGGTGAGTATCCAGATAATAATGTTAATTCTTATTATGGAAATAGCTTTTTCCATTATGTATATGCTATAGTAGTGAGAGGTGACCCAAATGTGATTTTATAATATAAATACAAACAAACTTACCTTTAGGACAAAAGTGTTTTCATGGTCAGGCATTTCTAATGCAGTTGTTTCTCTTGCCTCAGTTATTAGGAAACAGAACACCCCACTCCTAGGCTTTTGAGCTTTTGGTGGGGAATAAAACTCCAACATGTATCCTCCAACAGTCTTCACAAGTGCCAGTCTACATTTCTCCCATTTTTGTGGCCCTGAGGGCTGTTCTAAACTCTCCGGAGTCAAATAATTTACTAACCCTTCTTTCCTACATTCTACAACTATCTTAGCTAACTTAGTCTTGTTATGTTTGTTCAGGTTTGAGGAGAGTTCTACCTCGTCCGAATGCTGTTTCGTGAACAAGCCTTTGCCTCTTCTGAGGCCTTTGAACGATAACCTTCGAAAAAACGGTTTATGTTGAGTTTTGGGCGAATCAGTCTCTTCAGAATAATCACTCTCATCATGACCCGAATGTGTACCATTAGGGAGTTTGTGTAGGGCTTTCAGTTTACCATATTCAAGCTCAAATTGTTCACCAAATATATCAAGGAATTTCTTCAGTAAATCTTTGTGAGAGATAGGCAGGCGGGCGGGGTCGGCGACGCTGGGCTGGATGTGAGGCAAGCAGCCCTTGGCGAATTCCTGGGCGGCGGCGCGCGCCTCTCGCTCGCAGAACTCAACCCATCCGTCGGAGTCCCCGTCCGACGGGCCCGCCATGCCGAGAAATCTCCTTATGAGATCCACTTGGAAGGTGGCCTATCCATGCACGACACTATACGACGCTCCAACTTGTTGCTTGCATACAGTTTGTCAAATTTGTAGCCCGTTTTATTTCATAATTATATCAGTAATAAGCTATCACAAGTTTTTTCGCGAAACGAAAACAACTTTTGTTGCCATATTTGCTAATTGTTGCTTCACAAAACCTACCGAGGTAAAAAAAAACCAGATCGACATGTGTCATGTATACGTGCATGGTGCACACCAAGTACCATAGTAAACGCCAAACAATAAATATTTTTCTCTGACTCTGAACTTAATGCTCTAAAGAATTTATTTTGTTAGATTTTTTTTTTCGCTAAATTTGGTCATACCCTTTTATGCAAACCTATCAGAGTAAGTTATGCTCAAAAAGGCCAAAGCCCAAATCTCGTGGTTCAGACAAATCTCATTAAAAAAGAGCTTTATTTTTAGAACGTTTTCCTAACTAGTTCAACGATTCAGTTTAAAATGTCATATCTTGCTTTCTAATCAGTGGTCATAACGCCTTTTTCACAATTTAAGATTTTATTTCTTGTTATGGTGGCAATAACATGGATTTGTAGGTTTAATATGTTCGTGGGCAATAGTAGGTAATAAAAACTCGGTCAATAACATTTTAGCAGTCTATTTATTAAGTTTAATGACATACAACCTTCTTACCTAATGATCAAATATTACTGACCACCTATTGCTGATCACTTTATCCGTGCGACTTAACAAATATGCAGCCCCACCGCACAATACGTAGAGAGAGAATTCCTTTCTTTTTACGGCCTATTTAAGTGCCTATTGCTCTATTTGAGTTTATCTCTGTGTTACGGCACAAATCATCAGATATAAGAAATTGATAAATACAACTGACTACACTGACAGACAGATTAGTCACAGACGGGCAAACAGCGGAGTTTGAAGTAATTTTGTTCTATTTGTTGCCATTGGGTACGGAATCCCGAAACAATCAATAATACTTAGGAAAATAAACGAACTTTTGTCGAAATGATCTTCCCTGCTAGGGTGCAATTATTAATATACGATATTAATATCTATGAAAATAACAAAACAATAATTAAAGCTACTAAAACTCAAGTATATTTTCCTAACTAGTCACACTATTCTGCCAAGTACAATTTGTAACCATAGTCAATCATCTGCCAAGATCTCTATTTAAAGTAGGTAGCTCTACCCGACGTCAGAGAGCGCTAACCAGGAAGTAAAATAAATCTTAGTTCTTCTACTTTGTTATAGATGTCGTTAAAATTAGTTTTTCTATTTATCACTGGATGTAGCTCAGCTAATACTTACTTACCTACTTAAAAATGTAGAGTGTGATAGAGTACTTTTTTTACTGGCTGATATGATGGCGATGACAGTTTTTTTTGTGTAGATGAAGAAACATAGGTACCTACTTACACACATGAAAAACAAAAAAAAACTGGCACCTTAGCAAAGAACCAGTTTTATTCTTACTATTATTTATACAGAATACACTTCGATCAAGAATATAACAATACAAGGTATTCTTGATCGAAGAGAATACAGAATATTCTTAAATTGTGTAAGTTCATAAGATGGACAAGATTTCCCATTTCGGAAATAAAATTATTATTGTGTTTTAGACAAGGAATAATTTTTGCATACCTAGGTAGGTAGGTACATAGGACTGTTTATTATATATTCTTGACGATCAGAAGTGTATTCAATTTTTAAACAGAAAATACAAAGCGAACTATCAATATTTTTCATTGAAATTAAATAACAAAACGCGATATCACCAAACACGACAACAATTCACGTAGACTCCTAAGCCACGTCTGATGTCTCCGAGTACCCAGGTAGAAGTGTCCAACAGTGGACTAAATTAGGCACGTCCGCTCAGTACGATGTCCCGAAGTAGAATGACTCGTCCAAGCCAGCCGCGCCGGTGACGTAACGTCGGTCGCCCCTTCCACTTGCTACGTCATTGCGTCGACGTCCGATGCCGGCGAGCGCCCGAGTAAAAGTGTGCGCGCTTCGGTTCTGTCTGGCTTATATAGCTAGTCTGTCGCTCGCCCCACTACTACCACTAGAGGCATGTAAGACGGCCTCTCCTGACACCCTGACGTCCCCGTCAGGTTTTTCAGACTTTTTTCGTTAACACAATACACCACAACACATGTTTTTCTGAGAATCGTTCCGTCTGACACAAACTTGGCTTACTGACATCCTTATCCACACGCTGGCCCAGCAAATCACTAGGCATGTAGCCAATAATGCAGATGTTCATGTGGTGCGGCTCACAACTCGCGAAGAAGGTTGAACGAAGCACCCCCCAAAGTCCATTCATCGCAGTAGCAGCAGCAGCAGCAGCTGCCAGAGCTCGTGTGCTACGAGACCCCGCCTTCAGCAAACAAGCAAAGAGAAAACACCCAGCGCACATTCGCCGCGCCAAAACAGCATGTGTAGTTTTCTATTCTTTCATTCATCACACAATCACGGCCCTCTATCACCGATACACTCCAAGCTATATCTATGTCAACTAAATCTCTTCAATACATTCATCACACACAGCGTACTGCATCAGACACTTTTCAGACCGATTCTAATATGCATTACGAAATGCCGTCAAACCCTACATAGCCACAATGTCGGGGCTGCGAGTACCACAATGTCGGGGCACGATATAGCCACAATGTCGGGGCTGCGAGTACCACAATGTCGGGGCACGAAATAGCCACAATGCCGGGGCTGCGAGTACCATAATGTCGGGGCACGAAATAGCCACAATGCCGGGGCTGCGAGTACCACAATGTCGGGGCACGAAATAGCCACAATGCCGGGGCTGCGAGTACCACAATGTCGGGGCACGAAAGAGTCACAATGCCGGGGCTGCGAGTACCATAATGTCGAGGTACGAAAGAGTCACAATGTCAGTGCTGCGGGTACCACAATGTCGAGGTACGAAATAGTCACAAAGTCAGTGCTGCGGGTACCACAATGTCGAGGTACGAAATAGTCACAAAGTCGGTGGTGCGGGTACCACAATGTCGAGGTACGAAATAGTCACAAAGTCGGTGCTGCGGGTACCACAATGTCGAGGTACAAAATAGTGACAATGTCGGTGCCTACACCCAATAGGAATGCATCTTCCAGGCCGGAGCGCGCACAACAGGCATTCGTCTGCCAGGCCAGAACCCACACGTATCGAGGATGCGCCAGCCAAGCCAGAGCCCACACGTATCGGGAATTCGTCTGCCAGGCCGAAATTCTGCGAATTATTTCAAACAAATAAACACAAATTGGTCTTTACATCAGTATTGGTAAAACGTCCGCCTTCCTAGGACTCGGCCTACCTGACCTTTACTTATAAGCCTTCCGAATTAGCAACTTTGATCGCTTGGAATGAAATTTAGATTTGTGGGTAAACACAAAAAAAACGTTAAAAAATGACTGAGTAAATAATAGTACTCGCTCAATAGAATGTCGTACAATTGTCTGCTCTAATGCCGCATCGGCAGATCTATGCTTTCCAGCTTCAAATGTCAGTAGCCAACAGGACAAACGCACTTATTAAAAATGGCACAAACATATACACCTACTAAACATTTTGAAAAACAATCACAGTTGTAACACTACAAGAGCTTTCTACTTCCTTGGTATCAATCTCACATACTAGGCGCTATGTGTAATTTTCACGGGAGCTTAAACCAACTTCATTCAACGGCGGTATAAAACTGTGGGTACTTTGAAAATTTATAAACGATCAGAAATTGCCCAAATTAATTACGCTGTTATTTCACATAACAATCGCATTTAGACAGACTACGCACTGGCTTCACCTGTAATCACAGGAAGCAATGGAGTGCGACAATAGCGTACTCGACGTGATAGTTCGGCATGCAAAATAATTTAGCAAACAAAAATGAATAATCGACTCGTAGTAATTTTCAAAATTTAAATTCACACAAACCGTGATATTTCCACTGTAAAACACACAAACCGTCATATTTCCACTGTAAAACACACAAACAACAGAACAAAGAAAGTAATTAACACGTTGTGGTTTGTAATGCGAACAAAAGTTATTCGCAGCTAGAGAGATGGCGCACGATCAAGGTCGCGTGTTTTTAAGCGAATCCCACTTCTGATCTTGACGATCAGAAGTGTATTCAATTTTTAAACAGAAAATACAAAGCGAACTATCAATATTTTTCATTGAAATTAAATAACAAAACGCGATATCACCAAACACGACAACAATTCACGTAGACTCCTAAGCCACGTCTGATGTCTCCGAGTACCCAGGTAGAAGTGTCCAACAGTGGACTAAATTAGGCACGTCCGCTCAGTACGATGTCCCGAAGTAGAATGACTCGTCCAAGCCAGCCGCGCCGGTGACGTAACGTCGGTCGCCCCTTCCACTTGCTACGTCATTGCGTCGACGTCCGATGCCGGCGAGCGCCCGAGTAAAAGTGTGCGCGCTTCGGTTCTGTCTGGCTTATATAGCTAGTCTGTCGCTCGCCCCACTACTACCACTAGAGGCATGTAAGAATATATATTTCTTTAAATCTATCTACTCTAAACAAGAACTTTGAAGAATCGTTTTAGTTCAAAATATTGGGTGATTAGTATTGGTCCGTGATATCACTTACTCAGGTAGTAAGTGATATCACGGACCAATACTAAATTGGTCTAATGGTCTAACCAAGAAAGTAGTACTTAGTAAGGGTCCAATTATTATTGAGTGAACGTGAATCGAGGATATTACCTACATTTCACTCTCCTACCCCTACTCTACCTTCCCCTGAATTCGAACCGAGCGATAAAGCAGAGTTATAAGTATTTTACCTGCACTTCGATACCGATGATAGTCAATACGCCACCGCTGGAGATCATCGCAGCACCACCAATGTCCGATTCAATCGACGACGACTCTTCCCTCTTATGGTAATTGTCAATCGCTAGGTAGGTACAAAAAATTACCTACCTAGGTACATTCCATTTAGGCTGTGCTACAGACTAGCTATAGGTACCTAGTCACGCTCTCCCATGCAGTGTCGGCGTCATTGGAGATAATGAAATAATCGAGCTATTTAGCTAGTTTTATTTCGAGCCAGTTATTACAGAGGAGAAAAGCACTCTAGTCAAAGTGTGCGTATGTGGTCTATGGTAGGTATTGTAGTCTTTTCAGAAACCAGCTTATTCGGGAGGCTGGAAGTCATCAGACCTGCGTTCGAGACGATTTGTGAGAACTGTAATTCTACATAACTAACTAAGTAGGCACTTACCGACAAGAAATTCATATTTATTGGTTTCCACTTGCCGCAACACGAAGTAAGTGCCGACTAAGGTACAGTATAATCTGCATTATTCCAAATGTTAATATCCCACTCAAGTTTACTCATGCATGCCTAACCCATTGAAGTGTCCAAAAATACTTAGCACTTACGTACGTCATCGCTTCCAGATATTTCCAATAAAGCGTGTCTAGTCGCTCACAGCCTGGCCCGGCGCGGCGGCGCGCGGCGCGGCGGCACGGCGGCGCGGCGGCTGCGTCGTAAACGCGGTTCTGTCTTCGGCGATGTTATTTTGGCGCGCATCAAGGAGCTCGACGATGGATATATGGGCGGCAACCCGCGAACGACGCGTCTCCCGGCCGTTCACCTGAACGCCGATGATGGCTTTATGACACTGTGTGCTTTGAGATGATCAAAATAATAGCACCTTGACCAAGGAAATATATCGGTCATTTGTGATTGCGATATAGAGCTTGGATCTATCTTATTTAGACATCGGTGCAAACCCAGGGATAACAATATTTAAATGAGTATTTATACTTATTATACTCTTCTATTTAAACTACAGATGACTGATTATTACCGTACCTATACAAGATTGCGTAAAATAACCGCAACTTATAAAAGATGTACCTAAGTACCTATCAGATATATAATATTTTTTTAATTTATTGTTTTAGGAGACAGATCAGGCCTCATACGCACTGGCACAGGATAGGTTAGTTTCGAGATCATTCAGGTCAATGATGTTATATGTTAGTAAAACATCATTGATTTAGGTATCCAACGCACCAGATGAAAGTTCTTTGAAAATGTTACCGCATCGACCGTGTTAAAACGTAAAAATGATCGTATAGGTAACACATCCCTATAGACAATGATTCTGGCACTTACACGTGCCTATTTATTTTGTGCACTGGACACCTGCAGTGAACCCGCGATATGCAGAGTTGCCCATGAATAAAAAATCTATACATATCTATCTATACACGGCGAACTGGAATTAAAAAAATCAATACAATGCATAAAACTCTGCTGGAGCCTCCCCTGGTATGTTTCGATAAAACTCACCTAAAAGTCTACTTTAGTATATAGCGTCAATCTCACCAAGGAATAAAGATTTCCATATAACCCTTCTTTACTACCCTGTTTAACCTTTTTATAACATACATAATTATATACAATTAGTCTATATGTGTTATTACACATATAGACATTTCTTGAATACACTATAATTACTGTCATATACAATATATAAAGTGTATAATAATAACTGTATAATACTGTATAATATAAAATAAATAGGTAATATTTTAAATGTTAAGAATAGATTAGTGGGATAGTTGGATACGATAGGATATATCAAAAATGTGACCAACCGGTTAAAGTAGTTAAACAACAAGTTATACATATACCGATGATTATCTAATTAACCATTTGTTTGTTGGATGACATAAAAATAAAATTACCAAAAAATGGAACCGACTTCAACACTCGAAATTGTGAAATAATTTGTTGAAGTCGGTACCATGATAGCTCAAAAGTAACTAATATCAAAATATTATGCTCATGGTACCGACTTCGACAAATTATTTCACACTTTTGA
This sequence comes from Apeira syringaria, assembly GCA_934044485.1. NCBI lineage: Eukaryota > Metazoa > Arthropoda > Insecta > Lepidoptera > Geometridae > Apeira > Apeira syringaria. Next base: position 181,898 of record OW203656.1, on the reverse strand, counting down.
GTGTTGAAGTCGGTTCCATTTTTTGGTAAAAATTTTTGTTTCTTTCTTTTTAGTGACCTTTTTACTAATGGGATCAATTGTCATTGTGGTGTAGGTATGTTCACCGATGTCTTCACCCGCTACTATAATATCGTTACGAGTTTTCCAGTTTTTGGAGTATAACTCAAAAACTGCTTGTACGATTTTGATGAAATTTAAATGGGACCACGCGGGAAGCACCAGCTTTCAAATAAAAAATAAAAGAACCATCAAAATCGGTTCACCCAGTCGGAAGTTATGCGGTAACAAACATAAATAATAATAAAAAAACAAAAAAACCATACGGGTCGAATTGAGAACCTCCTCCTTTTTTGAAGTCGGTTAATAACTACGTCCCGGGCATATCTACCCCCTCCACTCCCTCTATCGGATAACTCATATTTTGCTTTGTCGGTGGCTTTGCCGGTGGCGGTGGCGGTGCCGGTGGCGGTGCCGGTGGCGGTGCCGGTGGCGGTGGCGGTGCCGGTGGCGGTGGCGGTGCCGGGCAGTCTATTAGACAGGTACGTGGTCCACCCTAGATTTTATTTCCAGACACTTTATAGTCAGACAAGGGCTGAAGCCTATGAAAATGGTAAAAAGTGAAAAAAAAATAGTTACTACCCTAACTAAAACGAAAGGAAAAATAAATTACGGGCGATCTGAGGTCGGGAAGGGGGGAGGACTTAAGGGTAACAATGGCTTATCTCGATTTCCAGCAAAGCTACAAGTACTATCTCGTAAAAAATATTGTGTATTTGGGTCATAAAAAAGTATGTTTACACAAAATTTCGTGAAAAAAGTTTGTATTTTGTATTGTAAAACTTTGTTTGGTAAAAAAATTTTTTTTCACCCTTTTCAGTGACCTGTGCTACTCACACGGGATGTCGATGTCTTCAACCGCGACAATAATATCATCAAAATACGCGTAGCACTTTTCAGTTATTGGAGTATAACTCAAAAACCGCTTGTCCGATTTTGATGAAAGTTGAATATGACCACAACAGAAGTATACTCTATCTAACAAAAAAAGAATCATAAATGGTTCATAAATGACGAAGTTATCCGCGAACACACATAAAAAAAACATATCTACGGTCGAATTGAGTAACCTCCTTCTTTTTTGAAGTCGGTTAAAAAGGAATGAAAAGTAATATTTGTTAAATATGGATACAATTATTTCATTAGAACTATACGGAATTGATTATTCATTCATCTGAGTAAGTGTAGATACATTGAATAGGGATGGGTTTTATATCGATTAATTTGAGGGTAGGTAGTGGGTGCTACGAAAGTGACTATTACTTATTGATTATCACAAGAGATCCCTTTGAGCTTCTGTCATTAAGCAAGATAATGTTTTTCAAACCATGGAGCAGTGGTTTACGAGCTCTGCAGAACGGGCTTCTGTTCTGGATCTGAGTTCATCGAGATATAAGGGAATAGGGGAACCATGAGTTATGTCAAACCCAGGCTTAATGTGGAGCGTATGTTAAGGCTGTAACGATATTCAGTCCATGGTACAAATAGAACATTGAGTGAATAATCCAACTGTTTCACGTCGCCTCACTTGCGCGGCCGCCGAGCAATTGGCTCAGGTCTTCTTCTTCTTCTCAGCAATAAGACATCCACTGCTGGACATATGCCTCCCCCATATAGGGGCGATTTGCCAATTCTCGCCACGCTTGGCAGGCGGGTTGGCGAGCGCAGTATGCTTTCCGATCCTCAGAAGGCGCTGCTGCCCACCTTCTGGTACGTGATCCCTTAGCCGACTCTTACGGCACCCACGGGACGTGATGGGGGAGTACTATTCTAGGCCGGTACCACCACGGCACGGCTCAGGTAAAACTGCGCAAAATGGACTCCAGAAGCACACTCGATGCTTTCTTGAATTATCTAGGGTTTATAGATAAACTGTCGCTAGCGATAGTTTCAGCTATCGTCAAAGCACACGTTATACCTGGATGCTTCCTGAGCACACTGTCGTGTAGATACCTATTCGGTGACATATTATTAAACAGTTATTTGGCGTAGTAGGCGGAGTAGAGACAGCACCCAGCACCCAGCACCCTGCACCCTGCACCCTGCACCCAGCACCCTGCACCCTGCACCCTGCACCCTGCACCCTGCACCCTGCCGTTGGTTTGCTAATGATTTTGCTCAAGTCCTTGAATAATATGATCAATACAACGACTGCCTGATTCACAGGGTGAATGATGAGCTTACGGATGGAGTACCTAGACAACTTGAGTAGAGAACCAGCCGGCGCGCGGTCAGAAGAGGGAAAGGCTGCCGAACTATAGCAGTGGAAATACAATATAGTAGTTACATCTGCCAGCCTGCTGCTCGCACATGTGCGTGAACAATCACATGTGTGATCTGTGTGTGTGATCGTCTAAAGAAAACAAAGGCAACAAATACCGTGCGCGCTACCCCACTCCCCACTTAGGAATAAAGTACTTAGATCAAACATGGATTTATAAAAGATGTGTTTCTTCGCCTGAAGTTCTGAATGTTGATTACCTATGCGAAGACGTAGGGAATATGTTTTCACCACAGTGGCGGGCAATCGCTAGTTTTATTACTTAATCGATTTCGGTAAGGAAAATGCTATTTTATTCACAAGTGAGTAAAAAATATTTAGTTCTAGGTAGTGTGGTGAAAACACTCATGGGCACCTGACGACCTGACTAAGATCGCAGGCAAGGGCTGGATGCGGGCCGCTTCCAACCGGTCTGCTGGAGGCCTATATCCTGAAGTGGACGTCCTATGGCTGAGATGATGATGATGATGATCCCCCCTGTACCCCTCTGTCAGGAAAGAAAATACATAGAAACATTTTATATTAGTAAGTTCTTGTTGAATAAAAAGGAAGGGGACTAGATTTCTATCCAAGTTTGTTCATCACCTTGTCAATAAATTCAGCATCCTCGCACCCATCGTCATCAACTTTCCTCACATTTAAAACGAATAACTATTGTTTAACCCTCAGACGAACAGTGTGATCCATCGATGATAAGAGAAATGAATGCGCGCATCCATAGTTCGGTTCACTGTTCCTCTATGAAATCTGAAATAGTACTTTACTCGCCAACGATATAAGAATCTTGTTAGTATAAGTCTCGGGTGGGGCTCAGCGAGTATCATTTTAGTTTTTACAATATCCGTTATTATATTAGAGTTGATAGTGTTTTTTTTTCTTAAATGTATCGTTTATGTCTTAGAAACGTCGTGATCCATAGCGACACCATAGGTACAGCGCCCGCGCCGAGCGACGAGCACACATCCGGCCGGGGCCCGCGCGGGTAGCGGCGCGGCGGCGCGGGGCCCCGCGCGGGCGACGCGACGACAGACAAATGCGCAGGAGCATTGGGCTCGTTATCGCCATCGACACATCAACCGCACTCCACTCATGCCCCTACCCATGTGTTGAAGACACACTGTTTCCTATCTTACTATCTTAGACTTACGATGTAAATTATCATATACGGTTATTTATTTATTTATTATACTAGATCTGTAAGCTTACAGCATGGCCGAAGCGCTTACCACCTTAAATAATGGTAGTTTCTATATTTGTAATTGGATCGGCAAACAAATCCGCATGCTGGAACTTATATGAGAAATGTTGTCGGGTAATTGCTGCACCCTGCACCCTGCACCCTGCGCCCTGCACCCTGCACCCTGCGCACTGCACCCTGTACCCTGTACCCTGCACCCTGTACCCTGCATCCTGTACCCTACACACAGCCAAGAGCGGCCGCATCTCTATAATATCATACTCTTAGCTATTAGCCAAACATTGTCAGTGGCAACATTGTCACAGGCAACATTAATGTCCTACTGTCACTTATAAAAGCAAGCGCCCAGTCGATTACCGCCACATTTTGTTCAGTCGTCGGTCGGTCGGTAAGGTGCTTGGGCTCGACGCTGCATACCGTAAGATCGTTCCATTCTCATTTATGCTGTCATTTTGTGTCTTTGTATAAATGTTTCATTTTAACATGTACTTGGTTAAACCTTTTTGTATAAGAATATCATTGTAATAAAATTTGACATCATGTTCTTTCTTATTTTTAATTTATACCACTTCTGATTTACAAGATCAGAAGTGGGATTCGCTTAAAAACACGCGACCTTGATCGTTCGCCATCTCTCTAGCTGCGAATAACGTTTGTTCGCATTACAAACCATCACGTGTTAATAACTTTCTTTGTTCTTATTCATACGCGTACATTTAGTCTGTGGGATTGGTCTCATTTGCCCACCTATCTTACTTGTCTACCAGTAAAATGAAGACCTAGTAAAAAGTAAAATTTTAAAGACACAAATCTACCCACTTTTATTTCACATTTGTTTAATTTTCGTTTTATTTTGACGTAAGTAAATTTCTTGTGATGTTTATATGCCAAGGAGTAGATCGCGTTGTCGGTGACCCACGTCACGTGTGCGGGCATGGCCGCGCTCGCGTAGTCCGTCGCGTAGATGTTCACGTTGTTGCCGGGTGCCTGCTCATCATCGGCACGTGCTGAAGCTGAAGAAGGGTTCTCGTAGTACGCGAGCTCTGCTGTTGCTGCTGCGGCGAATGGACGCCGCAGGCTAGCTAGCCTACCGGGTGGTGGGGTGCGGGCGCCTCGGGGTCGCTCGGTGGACCATGCGGCGTGCAGGAGCCATTGCGTCGGGAAGGTGGCACCGGGCCGAGTCGGCTGCTCCCACTGCTCCGAGCACATGACCAATCCTGGTTTCACCATTTGGCTAAGTGACTTGCTAACCCGGTAAGAATGAACTTATTTATCGGTAGAACGTGTCGTTGACTGGGCCATAGGTATTAACCTCGTGCAAAAGTTCGCTGGACGCCGGAGAGACGGTCGCCGTGGCGCAGTGGTCAGTGACTTGACTTCTGTGTCTCCGGGAACCCAGGGGCAAGCATTTGTGCGATGAGTATAGGTGTTGTTGTGTTGTGATTGTGTGTGTGATGCACCATGTGACCATGCCTCCCGCGACACAGGGAATCCTAGTGCGGGGGTCTAAGTGTGATTTAAAAAAAAAAAGAAAATGTTGAGTGAACGAGTGAAAATGTATCAACGTTACGTAAACTATGTGTTAGATAACGTTGACACTGCACATATTCTTTTTGAAATGACATGACAACTTATATACTAGCAGTTCAAAGTGACCAATATGTGTTGGCTATCGTAACCCACAAAATAATCAATACCCATAAAAGTTAAAAAATAACGAATGTGTTTAAGCGTAGTGAAACTTTTATTCATTTAGGTACTACAAACTAGAAACGGCACATAACTCAAATTAAGATCATTAGGAGAAATAATTTCATCGTATCGTACCCTCATCTAATTGTAGGTTGATATAGAAAATATACCGCGCACCAACCGTGCAATATTAAGATTTGTGTGAAATTTTTGTGTTCTGAGTAATTTATGTTTCATACACCTTGTACCGATGTCACGGTATAACCAATACGTGCCAGAAATTACTATTAGAATTGAATTCTAAGCCTACTTGAGAAAATCGCAGGTTTTATGAATTTTTTAACAAAAAGTTTTAAAAAAAGAAGTTGTAGGTAGGCAGGTGTGTCTTTCAATTATACCTACCTACGTGTACCAAAGATATACATTTTTGGTAACCGAGCCGAGGTCACAGCCGATACGCTTCTGCTAGGTCATGTTTAATATCAAATCTACTTGAACCGGTCACTATGTACGTACCAGACGGTTATTTTATTGTTAGCTAGTAGTAAATTCTTATAAGACGATACGATTATCACGTGATACGTGATCACTTTTTGAGAGCTTTCTGAAAGTAATAGAACTTGAACGACTGTGGCTCTAGTAAATTGTTGAAATTAGAAAACTATCAAGAGAATTTGTTTTGATGAGCCATTTTATCATAATTAAAATAGCCGAACGGAATCTAGGCAAAAGTGTGACAGTTTGTTATGAGATGTATCACTTATGTGCACCTTCAGGTTTGTGTAAAATGTGTTCCTAACTAAACTTGTTGACAGATCAAGAAATAAGCTGTGAGGCATAAGCGCGACAGTAGGTATAGACTTCTAATTCCTCTGTTGTGTTTAAGTGGTTTGGTGTTCGCATTGTGTGAGTTTATTGGCGAACTATAAGTAGGTACAGTTTTATTTGATAATATCTGAACATGCCACTAGATATTTGGATGACGATAAAGAGTTTATTTTTTTTGATAAATTATTTTCCAAGAAACCTTTTGTATACAGAATCTGCGGGGTCATGATTTAGTTGTTTGTTTCGTACGTTATAGCGGTGACCATACAGGATGTCTATAGACAATAGTTATGCTCTTCGGTATACTGTAAGATTTTTTTAAAAAAAATAACTTAAGCCCATAGTAGGTCTTCGCTGTAATCAACGCGTTTACGAGTAATATAGACTGTAGAAATAGTACTCGGACAGTAGCTCAAAGTTCATCACTTTGTCAGGTTTGCACTCTTATTATTTGGTGATCAAGGTAGATGTTTTTCTAGTAAAAAATAAATATTATGAGTATCTTTTGGTCATAGTGTGTGTATTACTGTAAAACAGATACCTTTGTAATGATAAGTTATGGCAGAACGCGATATGAAGTAATGAAGTTCTGGCAATGACAAGTTATATCCGTGTGACAAAGTACCTACTACATTTTAATCGGTAAAGATACCGACGTGTTGTTATTTAGAGTGTGTTTATGGTGGAAATGTCAGTTTTGTATGTATTTGGTCTGACTAGTTTGGACAGTACGTTTTTGTAAATAAAATTACTACGAGTCGATTATTCATTTTTGTTTGCTCACTTAACTATCACGTCATGTACGATATTGTCGCACTCCAATGTTTCCTATGATTACAGGTGAAGCCAGTGCGTAGTCTGTCTAAATGCGATTTTAATGTGAAATAACAGCCTAATTAATTTGGGCAATTTCTGACCGTTTATAGATTCTCAACCTACCCACAGTTTTATACCGCCGTTAAATGAAGTTGGTTTAAATTCCTGTAAGCTACTAGAATCAAATTTACACATAGCGCCTAGTGTGAGGGACTGATACCCAGAAAGTAGAACGCTCTTGTAGTGTTACAACTGTGATTATGTTTTTCAAAATTTTAGTAGGTGTATATGTTTGTGCCCTTTTTGATAATAAGTGCGTGTGTTCTGTTGGCTACTGACGATTGAAGCTGGAAAGCATAGATCTATAGTGCAAGATGTTGTCATAAGCACCGACAGTTGTATGAAATTCGATTGAGCGAGGACTATTATTTACTGTCATATTCTAATGTTTTTTTTTGTGTTTTCCCACAAATCTAAAGAAATTAATTCCGAGAGAAGTAGATAATTCAGAAGGTTTAAAGGTCAAGGTCAGGTAGGCCGAGGCCTAGGAAGATAGACGTTTTGGTTAAATGTTCAAAACCAATGCCAATACCAATGTTGCAGCCATTCTTGAACCGAATGGTCTCATGCGTGACGATGGTAAAGGACCTGACGGCATGACACTGATTCCCTGGAAGTTAGGGCGGCCTTTAGTGTGGGACGCTACATGCGTTGACACTTTGGCGCCGTCACATCTTCCTGAGACACATGTTAGGGCTGGCGCCGCGGCTTATACGGCGGAGCAATTGAAACAGCGAAAATATGCTAACCTAGGTAGTGGTTACATATTTGAGCCGTTTGGGGTCGAGACATTGGGCCCGTGGGAACCTGGAGCTCATCGGATTTTCTAAAATTTATCTGAGCGTTTGATCGATGCGACGCGTGACCAAAATGCTGGCACATATTTGGCTCAACGAATCAGCATTGCAACTCAGCCTGGCAATGCTGGTAGCATTCTGGGCATGCTGCCGGCCGGTAGCGGGTTAGAACATTTGAGTTATCTATAAGCTACCAATAGCTAGTGGATTACTCAAATGTTATTGTAGTAGCTGCAGTATTGTAATTAAAAGACCAATTAATTGTAAAGACCAATTTATTTATGGAATTTTGTATGTGGTTATTTGAAATTATTCGCAGAATTCTCGATGCGGGTGGGCCCTGGATTGGCTGCGCAACCCCGATGCGTGTGGGTTCCGGCCTGGCACACGAACGCCTGTTGCGTGTGAACTCCGGCCTGGTAGACGCATACCCGATACATGCGAGCTCCAGCCTGGGAGATGCATTCCTGTTGCGTGTGGGCCCCGACATTGTGGCTATCTCGTGCCCCGACATTGTGGTACTCGCAGCCCCGACATTGTGGCTATCTCGTGCCCCGACATTGTGGTACTCGCAGCCCCGACATTGTGGCTATCTCGTGCCCCGACATTGTGGTACTCGCCGCCCCGACATTGTGGCTATTTCGTGCCCCGACATTGTGGCTACTCGCAGCTCCGACAATGTGGCTATGTAGAGTTTGACGGCATTTCGTAATGCATATTAGAATCGGTATGAAAAGTGTCTGATGCAGTAAGATGTGTGTGATGAATGTATTGAAGAGATTTAGCTCACATAGGTATAGCTCGGAGTGTATTGCTGATAGAGGGCCTTGATTGTGTGATGAATGAAAAAATAGGCAACTACACATGCTGTTTTGGCGCGGCAAATGTGCGCTGTGTGTTTACTCTTTGCTTGTTTGTTGAAGGTGGGGTCTCGTAGCACACGAGTCCGGGTGGCAGCAGCTGCTGCTGCCGCCACTACTGCTGTTGCTGCTACTGTAACGAATGGACGCTGTCGGGTGCTTCGATCCGCCTTTTTGCGAGTTGTGAGCCACGCCACATGAACATTTCTCAGCACAACAAAGCCTGAAGAACCTGCCGAGGACGTCAGGATATCAGGAGAGGCCGTCTTAGCTATTAGCCAAACATTGTCAGTGGCAACATTGTCACAGGCAACATTAATGTCCTACTGTCACTTATAAAAGCAAGCGCCCAGTCGATTACCGCCACATTTTGTTCAGTCGTCGGTCGGTAAGGTGCTTGGGCTCGACGCTGCATACCGTAAGATCGTTCCATTCTCATTTATGCTGTCATTTTGTGTCTTTGTATAAATGTTTCATTTTAACATGTACTTGGTTAAACCTTTTTGTATAAGAATATCATTGTAATAAAATTTGACATCATGTTCTTTCTTATTTTTAATTTATACCACTTCTGATTTACAAGAATACTTTATTCTAAAAACAGTGATATGGCGATTTTTTCCAAAGTGGTTAGTTATTAATTTGATTGCTTCTTGATTCGCTAAATTGACGTTTATTTCAATTCTGTTTAAGCTAAAAATTGTGTAGCTTCTTGTTTTTCGGATTTTGCAGATTCGGCATTCATCTGTCAATCGCTTTCACCCGATGCTAATTTTTCACACAGATCACTGATCACGGTGGTCATGTACCAGATCTACCAAGGGTAGTCTAATGAGCCTAATCATTGATAGAGTGAATCTCCCTCTACTTGAAATTATCACAGAAAATGTAATAAAGCTCGTAGATGTAGCTCAGGTACAGGTATAATGATAGGTAGGTACTAAATCTCCTAGTTTGACTGTATGCCAATAACTAGAAGAGTAGATGCCAATATTAGAAATTTATATGCCAATAGGATTTTCTATAGACTAAAGATTTGGGATTTTGTAGGTATATAACATATTAAAGTGTTTATTCAAAACTACGTATTTTACTACCGTTTATACAGGATGTATTTTTGAGACGGGCCAGTACGGGCAGGGACCTCAATCTTTATAGTCACAGGTAACTGTTTAAGGAGACTATCCATTAATGTTTAAGACAATCGGAACTGCATTTTCAGATTTTAAAGAAAATGTACAGTCAGCAATAAAATGGTCATTCTACACAAAACAATATTTTTTTGATGCCAATCTAACTCTTATAACGATCAAAAGTCTCTACTGGAAACTGTTTAAGGAGACTATCCATCAATGTTTAAGACATTCGGAACTGCATTTTCAGATTTTAAAGCAAATGTAGGTACAGTCAGCAATGAAATGGTCATTCTACACAAAACAATATTTTTTTGATGCCGATCTAACTCTTATAACGATCAAAAGTCTCTACTGGAAACTGTTTAAGGAGACTGTCCATCAATGTTTAAGACATTCGGAACTGCATTTTCAGATTTTAAAGCAAATGTAGGTACAGTCAGCAATGAAATGGTCATTCTACACAAAACAATATTTTTTTGATGCCGATCTAACTCTTATAAGGATCAAAGTCTCTACTGGAGAAATGAGTTTTGAGTAAGTACTAGAAATGTCAGAAATTGCGAAAAACTTTTTCATTTATTTCGGTAAAAGAGTTAAATGAGAATATTGCTTACCACCTGTGAGAGATATATAGATATATAGCCCATGATCATAAGTTGATTTATAACTCTGAAAAGTCGGTGGCGATGATATTTGGAGCAACCTGCAGAGATAACACTAGTCTTCCATTGTATCTCAATGGGAATATGCTGAGGTATGTCACCTCTTTTAAGTATTTGGGCCACGTTGTAACTAGGGACCTGAGAGATGACCAAGATGTTGACAGAGAGAGACGCTCTCTCGCTGTCCGTGCCAACATGCTAGGTAGAAGATTTAGCAATTGCTCGCGGATGGCTAAAATCTTATTGTTTAAGACATATTGCACATCACTGTATACTCCACAATTATGGTCACGGTATAAACTCGAAAGTTACCGAACGTTTAAGGTGCAGTACAACGATTCATTTCGAATAATGTTTCACTTCCCGCGGTACTGCAGCGCGTCTGCAATGTTCGCCGAAGCTCGCGTGCCGGCTCTCGATGCACTGATCAGACATCGCATTGCCAGATTTCGAACTTCACTCTTTAGATCTGGTAATGCGATCATTCAGGTTTTAGTGTCCCAATGCCACAAGTATTTACAATTCTGTTCTAAATTGATAATGTGTACCTAAATTTTAATTTGACAATTGTTTATTTAACTATTATTTTTTCATATCTTCATGTAATTTACTTGATATTGTTTTACTTAATTTAATTTTTTGTAATAATTTATAATGGACTGTAGTTGTCTGACAATAAAATTAATTTGAATTTGAATTTAAACTTCTAAATTAGCCAAACTTTTTGTTACGGTAGATCCGCTATAATCCACTTTATATAAGACTGGCTGAAAAAAAGTAGATCCATTTAAATTTCATCAAAATCGGACAAGAGGTTTTTGAGTTAAACTTCAATAACTGAAACGTGCTACGCATACCTCGTCAACATTAAAGTTGCGGGTGAAGACATCGGAGAACATATACCTACAATGACAATTATTGATCCCGTGAGTAGCAAATGTCACTGAAACGGGAGAAAAAAAATTCGACTTCGACAAGTTATTTCACACTTTTGAGTATTGAAGTCGGTTCCATTTTTTGGTAATATTCTTTTGTATGTAGGTATTAACTACAGCGAGGTCAAAGGCAGACGCTGTTTGAAACAAAAGCCTCTCCCTCGTTGCGGCTTCCAAAACCCCATCCTCCGTGCACTCTTCCATATCCTACACTCGTTCTCCCACATGTCCATTAAAATCACCACCGATACACTACTGCTCACTCGCTGGTATTCCCATCACCATTACATCAAACTCCTCAAAAAATTTTTCTTTCATTTTGTCGTCCCATCCGCTCTGCGGCGCATACACACACTATATTAAGCACTACATCTTTTTTTATTATTTTCACAACTATCAATCTGTCATTCAACCTTTTAACATCCATTACACATTCGTTCATATCTCTATCCAGCACAACTCCCACTCCATTCCTCCTTCCATCACTTCCACAGTGGAAAAACTGGCATCCTTCACCAATCTCTAGCTTTCTTTCTCTTCTCCTTGTCTCCTGCAGGCGATCGCCTGAAAAATAAATGTGGCTCGAGCCACATTTATTCTTCTTCTTTTCCTACTGCTATTTCTCTTGCTCTTCCAGTCATCGTTCCTACATTCCAGCTTGCCATTCTCATTCGTACTTCTCGCAGCCCTCGTCCATTCCTCACAGAAGCCAAATGCCTCTTCTGCGCGTCGCTTCAGGGGTGCGCCCATCATTCAGCCCTAGTCCACTTTCCACCGAAGCCGGGTGCCGCTTCGGCGCGTCGCTTCGTGAATACCTATGCCCTAGCCCTATTCATACAATTATTTGAAGAAATCATGCTATAATGGGTTTTGGTTAGCCGGCCGCCTGCCTGGCGCTAACCCCCGTTGGGAATGGGTTTTTTTAAAATATCCTTTCTAACTGTGAAGTTATTTAAAAAGAAGCATCCATAAGTGAGATAACTAATTGTCTATGTCGAAGTATTGTACTCAATAATAATTGAAGAATATTTGAAACCTTTCCCCTGTAGTCGCGGCGAACCCTCACCGCCTCTACACTGTCCAGCTCCTATAAAGTAGATGGTATTTAACCAATGAGCTAAATATGTGTTGATAAACGATCCTCTCATTGAGCTCTCTCGTTAGTTAGTAGTTGTGCGTCCATTGTCGACCAGAAGGTCCTACATTACACAACCACTAACCAGTATCATATTAACTGGCTGCCTGTTTTATTTTCACCGAGCCTTTCCTTTGACCGTGCGCGTGGGCAGATCGACGATTGAGACCCCGCCTCACATATTCCATCTCTTTCACTACCGCGCTAAGTGCAATAAAAAGAACGAGACAAACGAAAGGACGCCTATCGCTCTCGAAAGCTCTCGAATTTCAATAACGAAAAATTTTCAGAATATTTTTTAATAAACTGCAGATATGAGTACTTATAGCATAAAATATGATATTGTTATGCTGATGTGAAATATCATTCGACGAGTTCATTTCACGTTAGATATAAAACGGTAATAAAAACATATTGTGGCAATAAAATATTTGCATCATTATATTAGCCCATTCGGCCTCTGTTTATTACCAGCGGTATAATAAATAAAACTTTTTGTGATGTTATACATAAGTATATTATTTAGTACGAAAATCAATTCAAAACAAAGTAGGTAACTTGGTTGTTATCTGTGGATGCTATCTTCTTGAGTAGGTAGGTACTAACTTATGGAACCCTGGTTACGGAACCCTGGTCGATGAAGGCTGGAGATTTGATATCTGTCTATGCCCTTGTTTGTCAGATCTGTATCAGTGTAGATGGCGAGATGTCTATACAGAACGATAATTTTCCGTCCATAAGTGTAAGTAGACATAGAAAGAAATACATAAGTAGGTATAAATATATATAATTAGAAAATATGGAGACTTATGTTTATTTTATTTTAATTATATAGAGAAAGTAAATCAGGATTATGAAACTGTAATCATTGAAGATTAAATATATTTTTGTTGGGTTCCGTACCCAAAGCGTAAAACGGACCCTATCAGAGTGATGTGGGGCAAGTGTACGCAGCGGCGAAGTAGGCGCATGCTAAGTACACTCGAAAACGGTTTGCAATGCCATCAAGCAATGGCTTCAAGAGTTGGTTCGCCCCTCGTCTGCGCCTCAAGCGCCGCAGCGCCGTTGGACAGCGCCCCGGTTTGTCAGCGCCCGCCGCCCGCGCGCCGCACACTTGCCCCACATGACTCCGCTGTACCTATTTCACGAACCGTGATAGACAGTTGACATTTTCAATGTCTGTTGGCGCTATAACAACAAATACTAACAACAGAATAACATACATATTTAAGGGGGCTCCCATACAACAAACGTGATTTTTGTCGTTTTTATTATGTAGATAATGGTACGGAACCCTTCGTGCGCGAGTCCGACTCGCACTTGACCGGTTTTTATTTTTAATCGTGACTCGTTGTATGGATGCTTATACCTGTATTGATTTATAATCATTTATGTACCTGTAGGTACCTACTGTTACGTAGATACAAGAACAAAAGGTTCAGATTTGTATTCCACAGATAAAAAAAAATCAGGGATGGACATAAGTAATACTTACTCTGATCCAATGTGATGAGATAGAAACAAGATAAGGGTTTCATGTGACGATCGAAGCTTATCCACGTAAGGATCCGGTTGTTACACCCATTGAACCCAAACTGATCACGTTGTCACCGTTCGTTGTCGGGCCGAAGCCGCCCCTGCCTCTGCCTCTGCCTGTACAGTTCCGTAACATACATGTGGTCCCGTGGCTGACAGTTTATGTTTCACCTACACGTTAAACACCTACTTGCCAGACTCACTAGGCCTTATTTATTATGCATCAGGTTGTCTATTTTAATCCTCTATGTGTTCTGTTTGTACGAACCCGAAGACCTCCAGACGCCGACGCCGACGCCGAGCGACGGCGCTAAGTAAATACGGTGCAAGCCACCGACCGTGCAGCACTCAGCGCGCTCGTTAGCGGTCATGTTTACACTGTGCACGCCTCTGCCTGCCTGAAGCCAGTGCACTTTACACTGTGACCATGGCTTTCTAATTGGAACATTTATCTGGTCCCATAACAGTATAACCCTGGTAGAGATCACTTTTAGGAATAAGGCTGCCCATTATTATGCCTTTTTTATAGATCGCACTAGTAGATGTTATTAATGCAAAAGTTTGTATGTAGATATGTGTGTATGTTACACGTTCGCGCTTCAATACGGCGGATAGATTTGAATGAAATTCGGAATTGTATGTTACCATTATAACCTGGACCGACACATAATTATGCAGGCTCTTGGAGCATTTATACTCTGAGTGCAGGCTCCTGTTTATTCCTAAATAAATTAGGTTTCTCTAAGACAAAACAAAACCAGTACATATTATGAATGTGGAGGTAGGTCTGCGTGTCTGTTACGTTGTCCGCTAAACCGCTGAACCAATTTAAATTAAATTTGGTGTAGAGATGTCACATCTACAGCCCTTAGAGAAGGACATAGGTAAGTCACTATTTATGAGACAGCTATGTATCCCGTGGGATAACTGAGTCAGCACTCCCGGCGGGTGGAACTGCGGGCCGCGTCTGCCTACATACAATATATAAATAATTAATATTGTATTTTATTTGAGGTGTGGCAATTATAATTTTCTAATCTAATCTACTCAGGTATTAATGTTAGAAACACCGAGGATCGCATGTTGAAGTCGGCGATACGAAAACTCAAAAGTTTTTAAATTTTCATGAACCGATCTATAGCGAGTACTCGCCCAATGATCCCGTTCAGTTGTCAGGCACGTGGAATGCGAGGACGACACTGATAGCCGAAATGCTCGATGTGGTATTGTTGTAAATAGAATATTTACAAAGCATGCTGTGTTTACTAGTGTTACGAATGACACGAAATGGACTTATTAAGTATTAGTTTTTTAGTCTAAGATAAGTGTATATTCCAAGTTGGGAACCAAAAGAAAAATTTTTGTTTGATCTCTATAGATAGCCACATGCGGTAGGTACCTATAACCTCGAGATGCTATTTGTAGTATAAAGAGGTACATTTCTATATGTGTCCTATATAATGCCCAACTGGTGGTGAGCGCGTGGTTGGTTCTACGCCGCCCGCTCCGCCGCCCGCGCCGCCGCCCGCTCCGCCGCCCGCTCCGCCGCCCGAGGAGGCGACGACAGATCTCTGCGCTGCGTCTGTATCTGTCTGCACAACTGAATGTAGTGCTTTTAGTTATTGTATGCCTGATCGAAGGTTATTACAGATATTCAGTGCGCTGTAAGTAGATGGACGCGCGGATATAAACTGAATGTTTGCATTCGTGTGTAGCAGTCACACTCCACAATACACTCACATTTAAGCGTAACTAGGTACAGCTGCAATTTAGGGCTTGGAATTAGAAAATGTGTTGAAAAGTTGCACAGGTAAATGTTCTAACTCTTATGACTAAAGTTATCCTGCCTGACATGGTAGTAGGTACATCACGTACTACAAGTCTCGTTCACTTCAGCTTAATAATTATAATAGTTTTAACAGATACCATCACACATTCTTGATACTGACTCATGTTTAAATTGAATATGTACATACTTAACACCATTTACATTGTGTACAAGCCTCGTGGAACGATATCTCATAGGTACTGGGTACCTATCTATTAATTCATATAAAGCCTTTGAGGTTTAAAAAAGTTACAATAAATAATTCAATGTAAGACGATAGGATACCTACTTATATTTTTAAATTTTAAATAATTTATTGTCATATACATTTATTGTTGTGTCTAGGTACATACTTATATACATGTTTGAAATGAAAAACACATAGTTCCTCTTATTCACCGCATTAACCTCTCGCCGAATGTAATCTACTTACACCCTTCGGTCGGCTCTGCCATAGTTCGAACATTTACAACATAATAAATACCAAGAAAATTCTTGATAACCAAAACTTGTGGAAACCAAAGGTATTTCTGCGGCGCAGGCGCGCGCGCTCGTCCGGGCCGCGCCGGGCGCAGGTAACGTCGATCCAACAAACATCGCAGTACATAATTCCGATTGAAAATAAATAAGGTTAAGAATAACGTGCGGAGGATTGGCGGCGCGCGGCGGGCGTGGGGCGTGCCCGGGGTGTGCCCGGGGCGTGCCCGGGGCGGGCGGCGCGCGCGCCGAAGTCTCCCGACGACAGAAGCGTTTCTCTCGCGCCGGTGCGCGCGCGCCGATCTTGATTAACGCACAGAAAACTGATTTATCGCGTCGCGTTGAAAAAATAATCGGCTCCAAGTGAGGACATGTGATGGAGGGACAGGAGTGGCGGGGCGAGTGGCAGCAGCCGCGCCAGCTGGACGGTCAGTGATTGATCCTAGTGTTTATTGTGACCTGACGACAGCCGCGGCGCGCGCGCCCGAGCTAGGCGCGGCGCGCCCGAGCTAGGCTCGCAGCCTGACTCGCTGTCGTTCTTTCACAACTCTATTTGTAATCGATACAGAGGGCGCCTGTTCCCAGGAAGCTAATTAAGTATTTATGATAGAGCAACTTAAGACATACCGTTCATTATTCAGAAACTAAAGGCTTCGTTAAACACGGCCGCCCGGCCACCGCGAAACGATCGATATGAAACACGGCGATATCTTTTCGTATAAGTGACGTCACTTACACAAGGACGGAGTTCTGTCGTAATGTTCCAATATCGAAGGATACGCGTTACTGCACACGAGTGACAGATGACAGGTGGAGAACTTTAAGCTTCTGTATCGTATAGAAGTATCTTACAGCGTAGCATTCTTTTGTTAACCAATTTCCGAAAAAAATATTTTATCAATTTGGTTATATTTTATTTTAGTTACATCAGAACTCTGACATGGGGTCAGAGAACGTGGAACGATTAAAAAAAAATGTTATATGAAGGGTAGTAGGCATGCCTTCGGATTAGTTCTGTTCATCTGTATATTTTTTTAAAATTAGATGAAGTATATTGTTCCATCGTTACGTAGGTAAGTGCTGGAAGTCGCTGTTTTGTGAATACTTGTTAAATTACGTAATCGTAATTAATATAATTACAAGGCTGTATCCAATTCCTTTCCGTTCCATCTGGTATAAGTACCCAGATACTCACATAGTTAGTGACCCCGGCCGTTCGCGCGACGGACGTTTGTAAAAGTGACCCAAACTATAATATCATAAACGTCTCATTTCCGCATAGTACATACTGACAATCCTGAACTCGGCGTGTCACCTACACCACACTAGTTTACATTATATCATTAACAGAATAACAATTAATTAGAAAAAATAAATTCACAATGATTATAGTTGTTAGATCGCATAGGTGCCGGGGTAGGGGACATTGCCGAGGAGTCATCATACACCGGAGACCAACTCTGGCGCGTCGTCGACAACACCTCTGCTGACGAGCTGAACGCCTGGAATCTTAGAATAGGCTTCTGGTCCCGATCAGTTGTCAATTACGTGAGTCAGCGACCCCCTGGTCCCTGGTCTCCAGGAGGTGCGTACAGTAGACAGTTGTGGGGAGACCGGTAATGTTTGTGACGCTGCGGTTTCAGGTAGGTGCCATGATTGGACGGAAGTCACTTGTTCACTGCGTCACAGTAACTGGACGGGTGCGCGCCCCCGCGCGTCCCTCCGCTTCAATACTGTAGTATAAGGAAGAATAATTAGTGAAGATATGCTTCACTTGCTCTTTGTAGGAGGTACTTAATCTACAATACTTTTCCCTGTACAATGACGTGGAGTGTCCCCGCGCGGTCCGCTCTGGGGCTCGTCTCAGTACATAGTTACTAGGTATGTGTAAGAATATCACTTCATTATTATAATTCTTTTATTTTATCACTTTTATAAATTTTCATTTTAGAATTCTTATATGCATTTAAATTATGTTACCTACCAAATAACAAGACACACAAAATAATATATAGCAATATAAGCATTTAAGTAAGTACTTCTTGTTAAAAAATAGTTAGGTACATACTTACTTAAATCTTAATAATTGAGTTACATAGTATATAAATTTTCTACTTATATCAATTCTAATATATAAAATATAATAATATCTAAAAATAACTTACTAAGAAGTCTGATTGACCTCGCATACATCATCATCATCATCATCTCGGCCAGAGTACGCGCAATGCTGGACATATGCCTCCCTCATTCATTTCCCGGGGACAAGGACCTGCTGAAAGCGGCCCTCATCCAGCCCTTGCCTCCAATCTTAGTCAGGTAGTCTGTCCACCTGGTCGGTGGCCGTCCTATGCTGCGCTTGCCAGTCCGTGGTCTCCATTAGAAAACCTTTCGACCCCAACGGCTAATAGTTCTTCGAGCTATGTGCGCTGCCCACTGCCACTTCAACTTGCTAATCCGCTGGGCTATATCGGTGACTTGCGTTCTTCTACGGATCTCCTCATTCCTGATTCGATCACGTAGAGAAACCCCGAGCATAGCCCTCTCCATAGCTCGTTGTGCGACTCTGAGCCGGCTCAGAAGGACCATAGTCAGAGACCACGTCGCTATACATGTCTAATACAAAATGTTAGAGAAATGTGACGGTACTGCGAAATATATCAACAAATATGTACTAGGGGTCGGACGGGGTCGGATTAAGGACTATATCGCTGTTTTACAATCATCTTCTAATTTCGAAAGGACGACTTGACCACGGACTCGATAATGAGTATAAGAATTAGAACAAGAAAATGGCGATATCGGTTGTCGAATGAGCGCCGGCGCAGCGCCACACACCGCGTGTGCGGGGTAGGTAGGTATGCGTGCGCGACATCGGAACGCGGCGCCTCAAGTGGGCACACATGATTTCTGTCCCCTGCCTAATTACCACAAAAAATGTCGGCCGCCCCTCGGCCTCATCAATCTCCGAGCTGACGGGTTGTGTGCGGCGCTGCTGATGTGCCCTGCTTGTGCTTCGTTGGGCGTTTGTGTTGTTCTAATGTCCCAACGCTGGACGAACTTCACAACTATATGACGCCCGCTGAGCGATAACAAAAACCATTCAAAATAAAACAACATGTTTGAATGAATATGTGGTCGATCCATTCGATAGTTGTTATCCCAATAATATTATACATGTAAAACTTTGGATGGATGGAAGTTTGTTACTCAATCACGCTCAAACGGCTGGACACATTTGGATGAAATTCGGTATGTAGATACTTCAGGTCCCGGAATAACACATAGGCTACTTTTCATCATGATGATCATCCCCACCGCGCGGGGCGCAGCTAGTTATATATAACTGTTGTCCTGTGTGCGCTCCCCGCGGAGGCTGAGCCCGCTTGCGCCAACCAAATTATCCGACCTTTTCAAATATATGTTATGTATTCAATGTTTGCCTCTATATATACACATATGCCCGATACAAACTTGCAGACAAACATTGTGATTGGATCCGCGATATTCATCCATACAGAATAAGGTAAGTAAATACTTACCTATATCGGAAATCGCTCTCCTATAAAATGATTATCTATGCAAAGTCATCACTTAACACATTATTATTCCAAATCCAATTACAATGATGTCATAATATAATAAATCACTTATTCTGAGAAGCGCACATTATAGCAACAATATTACACACACACACACACACACACACACACACACACACACACATACATAACCTGCACTTTTAAAGAACGAAATCAATAAAACAGTCTACTTCTCATTTTTTTTCTAACGGGCTAAAGCTGTTTGCCTCTACCGGCATACAGCTTCTCAGGCGACTATTGCGGTGTTATCATTCTGACGCTAACTTTTTGTGGCTAATTTGAAGAAGCTGAATTTTGTACATTTGTAGCCTGTAATGCACAGTAAGTGTGTGTGTGACGAGTGGCAGTAATAGAGTACCTTCATATTAAACTCAACGGACGTTTCTGATGTTCGTACAACTCTCTGAACCTCCAACATCTTATGCCGGGTCCGGCCCGGGGTGCAGTCAGGGCGGAGTGTCACCCCTGCTGCACCGGGGTGGCATTTCAAGAAAATGGATAAAAGCAAATCTACGAAGAAAATAAGGAGAGAAAAATTAATAATATGAAAGAAAGTTAAGAAAAATATAAATATGAATATTTGAAAATTATTACGAAAAATGAAGATATAGAAATGAAACATAAAGAAAAATGAAGATAAAAAACGAGGAATATTAATAAGAAAAATGGAAAAATTACACAAGAACGAAAAATATAGAGAAAATATATATAGAAATAAAGATGAAGATAACGAAAATACCAAAAGAGTTCTCACCTCGTCTGAAAGAGGCCCGCACTACTCTATTCAGCGCCTGAAGACCAGCGCGCTCGCCGCCCCACAGCGCTGACGACGGCAGTTTCGGTATAAAAGATATAAAAATCCCGAAACGATTATAGCCAACACCACGAATATACCAATTTTTATTGTTTGCAAATCTTCGATATCAATTGAAGATTGACACATTAATACGGTGAACTTGGCCACTCGCAGTGATAACTCGTTCGCGGATACTGAGTGAAGGTGAATCATTGTGATTTGGTTAATTGATCGGTGACAGCCTCGCAATAACATTGCGCGTGTACGGTGTCGAGTTACATTAACATTACTCGAGAAGGAAGTATGTAGAGGCGTAATACCTATGAACTCTTCGATATAAATAGGTACGATCGACACTTTATTCCGATGTCACCAAACTTTGGTAGAAATACGTAAATATTATGTAAAGAAAGGCAAAACTAAGTTTGTTTATGGAACTACCGAATGAAAGTTAAATGAGGCTGATCCATTATTTGAGAAACATAAACAGATTTTGTCATTAATTCAGAATACTTACTTAGCAAAGATGCAACATTAGGGTTAGGATTATTTAAAAAGTGTCAAAATATCTATTATGAGGTAAAGAATGTGTGTGTACCGCCTGTATTATCTGTCTATACTAGCTAGAATATGGAGTCCTTCGATTTAAAAACCGCGAGCATCGGTAAAGAAGAAAATATTGAGCGTACCATAGAACGTTTACAAATGAACAGCGAGCAGGCTGTTACAAACCGAGGAAAGCAAAAACTTACTCATCCAGTTCAATGTATGATTATTCTTTGTCGAGTTCTCATCGGCGTATCTTCACCGTGTCTTTAATGTGATGGTTATCCCGCGACCTCATCTCTCCCACGGGATCCACCGGGAACAATATGGAGTGTACATACCTACTGTAGCGTATATTCCACAACATCTGAGAATATTCCACAATGATTTGAGATTCTGGGAAGTTCCCCAACATTGCACAACATGTCGCAGAATAGTGTGGAGAAATTATTTAATTACATTTTTCAGAATCTATACCTAGGGCGCGACGAATCTGCCTACTTATACCTACAAATCTTTGTCTAAATGGGCCGGAATGTGCCGCAGTCAATGATATTACTGACTTTTCAAAATAGCTGCAAATATTTATGTTACGCTCCTCGACTCGAGTACGGAAATCCAATGAAAAAATCACAAGCTAATCGCCAGTCGTCAATCGTCAGCGGCGGCGACGCTGCGCGGGCGCGCCCGACGCGCCGCGACGTAGAGCGGCGCGCGGACAGATGGATGAACGAGCGGGCGATGGGCGACGGGCGATCAGCGCGCGAGGAATCCGGCCCGCACATGCGCATTGCGCGAGCGCGAGCGTGTGCGTGTGCGTGTGCGTGTGCGTGTGCGTGTGCGTGCGTGCGTGCCTCTGGGAAGCGGTTTTATTCCGTAACTGACTCGATAAGTTTGGACATTTGTACAAAATATGACACATTAATATGACACACACACCGGTGCACCTGCGCAGAGTAGAGTGTTGGGGTACCGTTTATCCCCGTCTGTAGTCGGTAGGGTCTAATATTCAACAAGTTTAGTAACGGATGTCTCGACATCACCTTTACTGAAGGATCTATTTCAACAGAGGAAGTACGACTACTTACAAGTAGATACGCGAAATTGTTAAGTGTTTTGTTGAAATGTAGCTAGTGAACACCAACAAAAAGATCAGAAAAGCAACATGTACTTATTAATACGGAACGCACTTGTAACGTAAGTTTAACTACCATAGATTACTACGTCTGAGAGTAGTGGCTACTTACCTTGTCGAGTAGTGGAATATCCCGACTGCTCAGTGACACCACAGATCTGATCTGTGAGCTCCCGACGGTTCATGACGGTGACGGGCAGCCGGTTCCAGTACCTCCAGTGCGCTGCTATGTACCTATGCTGTACACTCGAACGTCTGGATGCCGGAAGGTTTTTCGGAAAGGGAGATCTATAGATTAGATTAAAACGAGACATAGATCTGGTCTGTAGATTAGGAAACCCAATTATAAGAAGTTTCGATTATCAAATTGTACGACACGCATATACCAGGCACAATGCAATGATGTTTTACTA
The DNA here is from genome assembly GCA_934044485.1 of Apeira syringaria. Taxonomy (NCBI): domain Eukaryota; kingdom Metazoa; phylum Arthropoda; class Insecta; order Lepidoptera; family Geometridae; genus Apeira; species Apeira syringaria. The sequence goes on along the minus strand of OW203656.1, from coordinate 159,108 downwards.
AAGATGACGTATATTCATACTGCGCGGTGCTCAGATTTTGTTCCTTTACGACATAAACATGCTTACTGCGACAGATAATACGGTACAAATAATATAGAAAAGGATAGCTATATGTTTAGCCTTGCGGTTGAAATACGCGTCGCAATCAAAATTACTACAATTGACTTAATTTAGCCGCCTCAGTTTCCACGCGCTTGTGCGACATCTACCTCATATAAACATATAATATCGTCAGAGCCAGCGCGGCGCGGCGCGGGTTTCCTCCGCGGGTCGCATCGGGTACCTACCTAGGTACTTGACGGTAGGCTGCCGGACACTGCGGGGTGTCCTTTGTTGGCGTCAAAGGGCGCATTCTTTATCAATAATAAATAATGGTCTCATTTCATAAACATAATCTAATAATAATTGTGGTGGTACCTACCTACATAGGTACTTACTACAGCGAGAAAGTCTAAACTCCTCGAAGGCATTATTTGCCGATATCATTGGGTATTTGTGCCGCCGCTTCCATCCGACCCTCGGGGACAGCCATGAGGAAGACTATGTCCTATGCTATCCCTCGCTGGGCACTCGGGGCCCGGGGCCCGGGGCCCGGGGCCCAGGGCCGTGACGCCCGTGAGCGACACAGCGTCCCTGCCAGATTACTAAACAATAATCAACAAATAGTATTTATTACTTACAGAAAACGTAATTTTGAATGAAACCAAAACTGAGGAGGACCCTGACAGTTATGTGTACTAGAGACTTACGTGTTTATTACCGTTTGCGCGACGCTGGGCTGGGACACGCGCCTTTGTTGAGTAAATAAATATATAAGTACCTACCTAGGTACCTACGTGATATCATGAATCTATTATAATGTGACTGTTAAAAATTAATCTTGAACATTGCTTAAACTTACTTACCTAGGTACCATGCCTACAATAACCAAGTGCCATGTCAAGGTCACGGTGCCCCATTAGCCCAGCGCCCAAGGCCTCCCCCCCCCCCCGATTCAGAACTCTTCGATATGCGTTAATGTATAAATACTAGGTATTTAGTACAAACTTAGCTTTTACTAAATCGATCTAATTGTACAATTAGTTATTCGTGCTGCATCATAAAAAAATGCGATCTATAAAATTGAACATTAAGTTGGTACTTACCATGGTAGTACCTATTGTTATGTAATTGTCTACACCTAGTACCTACCGCCCTACGGAATACCGTCGGTAGGAACCTATGTAAGTAGGTACTTACAATTACAATAACATTAAGTAGGTATTTGCTTAAATAACAGTCTCCTGCATTTAGCGAATGCAGCATAATACGAGTAGGTCGCTACAACAGATATTCTAATCTATTTTAGCAAAATAAACGTCTTTTTCAACAAACTCAAGTGTACAATAATTTATGACGGTGGGTAAAAAATGGTGGCACATTGCAGACTTCCCCTCGCCCGCCCGCTCGCCCCCTCGCACACCCCTCGCCCTCTCACCGTGCACGTGGCCGTTATCTTATCTGGACATTTGTCTTACAGCCCATCGCGACAGCTCGCGTCGTCGCCGTCGCCAACCGCCAATCATTTATCTAAGTACCACCAACCCCCTCTAACCCACTGCAATCTTTATTACATAGGTAATCCCTCCACAAAACATTAACAACGCAATATATACTTTCAGATAAAATTAACCATATAAATAGGTACCTACATAGTGCCCGTAGAGTACGAAAGAGAAATTAAATAAAATGAAATCGCTTATTTGCGCAAAAATAAAATAACCAGTACAAAATGTCAGATTTAAATAATTATTACACGAATGATTTAATATGAATTTAATGGGAACTGGCATTTACCTATAGCATTCGCGCGCTTTCACACACACAATCCGTTCCGATTTGCTTACGAGCGTCAGCACTGTCGGTACTAAAATTCATCTCGGAACAGCTAAATGCTTACCGTGTGCGAACCTAGGTATGTGAAACGCATCCTTAGATAAATAAGTACCTAATAAAAAGGACTATTGCCTTATTGCATATTAGTTAGCCCAGAGCCGATGGTCTACATACGACATCACAATCGCTATGAATCTATTTTTTAAATTATAATGGGTAAGTAGGTACTTATGTAAACCACAACATACCTAATTCCTGAGTCCTGACTAGCTCCTGTTTTCCGTAAGGCCATAATTTGCCTTTAGATTAGTACCTACACATAATAATTACTTGTACTTAAATAAGTAAGTAGGTACCTACTAATTTCGTCACCAATCTATTCAGTCTATTGTAGTGATCCAAAAACACCAAGAAACTGGCTCCAGCCTCTGTTCACGTTCACAAGAACATAACCTCTCCATCAGTAGACCAGGTATGTAGTAGGTAGATCTCGGGGACTCCACTTACGCGAAACGTTACGTCACGGTTACGGAGGACGGACCACCAACGATAACATGACCCGATACAAGTGACCGTCGGCACGCCTCATATTCTCACGCTTTACAAAACAAATCATCTATTTAAAGTGGCCAAAAACGAAACAAAAAAATATCCACCGGATTACGGACGCTTTGTAAGGAAAATAAACAGTCGGGCATAAGCGGCATAACTCATGGTACAGCCACAGCCGAGCACATAGTTAGTGTGCGCGCCCCGGGCAGGCGGCGCGGCGCGGGGCGCGGGGCGCGGGGCGCGGGGCGCGGGGCGCTTGGTGCCGCGCCGCGGAGTGTGAGCGCGGCTTACAGCTTACACCCGATAGGTAGGACCTACCTACCGTCGACAAATAATGGATTAGCACAGATATCGGTTTGAAGCTATCCTTAGAATCCTTTAGTTTGTGGCGGTCAACAACTAATTCGTAGCATCTAATTTCAGTCGCACTCACGTGACGCGGTCGAATATATAGATACATAGGGAAACGGGGTTTCTGTCAGGGTCACTGTATTTCTGTTAACAGATTGGAATGGTTTGTAGAAAATAATGATATTTTATCCAGAGAGACGACAGGGTCTCGACCGTGTACATCGACACTAGATAACTTGACAGTTCTAGTGTCTAACGTGCAGGCAGGTTTCTCAAATAACTACACAATTCATCACAGAGTCCGTACTGGAGACGCAAAAACAAACCTACGTTAGTTTTAGTGCATGATTATCTTAGATTTATACCTGTTACACACTAGCGACAGATTAGAAATGTTCTCCATGGATACTTGGGTCGGCGATGTGGATCTATCTTAAATCATAAAACCTGACATTGAACGCGTATCTAAAGCTAGCTAGTGCACCTGGCTCGGTGCACCTCGAGCAGTCGAGGCACCGACCGCCTACGGCATTCTGGACTCCGTCCGAAAAATGGCCCTGCGTAACAAGAAGATCACTATACAATGGGTGCCGTCACATGCTGGCCTGACTGGAAACGAAAATGCAGACATACTCGCAAAAGATGCTGCGAAGAATGGGGAGCCATACTTCTGTGTTCCGTTCTTCACTGACCTCTTGCATAATGTAAATGAAGAATGTACACAAATATGGAAAGAACATTTTGACGAGAGGTCCCTGCTGACTAAGGGCGTTTGGTATAAAACCATCCAACCGTGCATGACGCGCTCACTGTGGTTCTCCTTTTCCGAATCATCAAGATCCGAAATTGTGACTGCTCTAAGACATAGATCTGGACACATTCCACTAAATTCGTTTGCATACCTTATGACTAAAGTAGATTCACCAAATAGTTCGGAGTGCGGGGTGATGGAGGATGTCATCGTGGAGTGTGTCCGGGAGAATGCCGAGAGAAGGGCACTGCTGATGCTCCGTGATATAGATGTTAAGCAACTTGGTATATGTAACAGCATTCTCGCCTCTCCTTCATCACATGGGGCGTGCTCGCAGCCAGAAGACGTCGTGATTAGTCCTCGTGTTTGTGTGCTAGGGAGCGCCGTGATCATGATGGATGACGAGTTGGTCCTTTCCATAAATAAAGATTTAATATGTTTAATAAAAGCTAGGTATTCAGGTACCCACTATCATTTCTGCGGTAAACTTAGTTAATCCACATTATACATATCAGCAGTCATCATTTTAGGTGTAACTACCTACATGAGACCACCTGCGAACACATCGTCGCTGACCATTAAGCGATATACGTAATAGTCAAATTCCAAACATTTAAATGGGTAATAACATTATTTATAAACATAATAGAAATATAATTATAATTTATTGTTTCAATTGAATATATTTAATAATTAATTTCATGTTAATGTAGTAACAGCTGTCTCGGAATCGTTTCACGATGTATATTGTTTTGATCAGATTCCATATCTGACGTGTCGTTTCGCACTTCGTTAACCCGCCTGTCAAATTAAACTGAAAATTACGATCCATTCGACTTGGAAAAAATATATAAATATTTACTCTATGGTCGATATATTATCTGAAAAAATACAACGTTAATTTTACGTGTATAGTTATATTGAATGGGTTTGGGAAACTGTTCATGTGGTCAGTCACTACCTACCTACTCAAACGTATATATATATTATATTATTCATCAGAAAAACATATTTCTTTAATTTGAAGTTTGAAGTAGGCACCCAATCCAATAGGTAGGTATATGGTTCCATTATCTTCAGTTGGCCTTAGTATATATTTATAAACATATAACGGTCATAGATATATAAATAGGATTACTGTAGATGCTAGTCGAAGCTGGGAGGTTGTTAAGAAATCTCGACCTGTTGCCGGCCTTCTGTAGACGCTCATGCGATAGTCGCTCCGCGCCCCGTCGAGCGCGTCCGGCCGGAGCAGCGGACTGCGCTCCTGGGGTCTTGTCAGGCCGTGTCTCTCTAGGACGTCACCCCGTATCTCCCATTCGACAAATAGTTAATGCGACAAATCTTAACAAAAAGGCAGTACCTAGGTGAATGTAGTGTCCTTCATAATTATACAAAAACGACAAAGCCAAGCCAAGCCACGATCCGCGGCGACTATTAGACCGTATTATTAAAAAGTGTTTGTTTTGAAAGCGCCGTTTCCTAAGAATCGATACATTAATATCGAGACGAGACGAGACGAGTCGAGTTACGCACACGTGTGATATTGTAATGTTTCTCGGCGCGCGGCGATATGCTCCCTGATTAAATAAACTAATACTCGCGTCCGCGTCCGTGTCCGTCGCTCGCCGTCCGTTTGTTATTGTTATATATTCATCTGGGCCGCGTGTGTATCCACCCGCACTTAGCCGGGCAGCTCCCGGGGGGTGGAGTGGTAGCTTCTGTGCGTTCCTACACTCGGTATCTACTTGCGCTGCTGCAACTGCATTTGCCAACAGCGTGTTTATCCAGTGAACTAACACTAATTGTAAGTTATGTTTATTAAGATAAATCTTTGATGATAATTATAACAATTCGTATAACGTACAAACAGCTCCATCTCTTCATTAACAAAGATAAATCGTGTGACTTAGCTTTGGTATGTTGATTTGATCCTCGTTTGTCACTTTGGAGCCTTTTATGAATCTGTGTATGTCCATTACACTTTTTTGTAAATGTAAGTATATGTTAGCTGGCTGAGTTGATGAAATCGTTGCTAGCGCACGTACGACTAGCATATGAACGCAAGCGAGGCCAAGTGAAACATATTGTAGCGGCCACCGTTTGGGTTTGTTTACACCACAGACTAAGTACTAACCGTAAGTTGTTCTCATAAGGGCTACCGGGACCAAGTTACGATAAAATAAACAGTTGGTTATAATATCGCGATAAACAATTATTGGTTCATCGTCATCTCAGACATAGGATGTCCACTGGTGGACATAGGCCCTCCCCAATGATTTCCACGAGGACCGGTTGGAAGCGGCCCGCATCCAACACTTACCTGAGATGCTAGTCAGGTCGTCTGTCCACCTGGTCGGTGGCCGTCCTATGCTGCGCTTGCCAGTCTGTGGTTTCTATTCGAGAACTTTTCGACCCCGACGGCCATCAGTTCTTCGAGCTTTGTGTACCCCGATCACTCCCACTTCAACTTGCTAATCTGCTGGGGTATGTTAGTGACTTTCGTTCTTTTACGGATACCGCGTACGGATACTCTACCGCGTAGAGAAACCCCGAGCATAGCCCTCTCCATAGCTCGTTGTGCGACTCTGAGCCGGCTCAGAAGGCCCATAGTCAGAGACGTCACGTTTCTGTTCCGTAAGTCATCACTGGTAACACACACTGTTCGAAGACCTTCGTTTTCAGGCATTGTGGTATTTTGGACGAGAAGACGTCTCGGAGCTTTCCGAACGCTGCCCAGCCGAGTTGATTGGCCTCTTTCTCAAAGTTGGACTTACCTAATTGGATTGTGTGTGTGTGTGTGTGTGTGTGTGTGTGTGTGTGTGTGTGTGTGTGTGTGTGTGTGTGTGTGTGTGTGTGTGTGTGTGTGTGTGTGTGTGTGTGTGTGTGTGTGTGTGTGTGTGTGTGTGTGTGTGTGTGTGTGTGTGTGTGTGTGTGTGTGTGTGTGTGTGTGTGTGTGTGTGTGTGTGTGTGTGTGTGTGTGTGTGTGTGTGTGTGTGTGTGTGTGTGTGTGTGTGTGTGTGTGTGTGTGTGTGTGTGTGTGTGTGTGTGTGTGTGTGTGTGTGTGTGTGTGTGTGTGTGTGTGTGTGTGTGTGTGTGTGTGTGTGTGTGTGTGTGTGTGTGTGTGTGTGTGTGTGTGTGTGTGGGGAAACCTAAGCAATGTTGTAAGATAACATAAACTTTATTTGTCACAGCTTTGTAGGTAGGTACTTATGGTGAATGTGTAGTTAATGAGTTGTATTTACTGAGTACATTTTATTGATTTTCACGCATCGCGCAAATCAAACATTGCCAAATATATCTCTCAAATATAAAAAAACGCTAAGATAGCGGTTGTTTTGAATTTGTTATTAATTTGACGCGTTCGTATTTCATCATCATAATTGTTTTCCAGTTTGACGATCCGCGCCCGCGCCGACGTCAATACTCGTATAACACCGGTTATTGTTGGCAGGCGGGTGTTATGAATGTGTGACTCACCATTTGCCCAGTAAAGTAAGTATAGGTATGCAGTGTGCCTGTAGCCTATGTCGTAGCCGTTTCAAGATACATATAACAACATAATACTCTTCACAAAACTCACCAAATAAATGTTAAAACTCTTTCCGAAATGTCTAATTTATAAAATATTTCCGTGTAATAAATTCCGAGTCTCGTAGAGATACAAATCACCGCTCGCGTCGGTAATTCGAACTATGCGGCTCGTCCCGTCCCGTCCCGTACACCGCGCAGTTCCCGTCCCGTCACGTCGCTATTCCGGAGATATTACACCAATTAGTTCCGATTCCGCGCCGCCGCCGCCGCCGGGACTAGTCGAACAACCCTTACCCACTGTAACATGCTGGTGACGTACCTACTCTCACCTCGTACGTATTTGTGTCTCGGAGGAACAAACGACCGAAGCAGATGAACCCACCGACCCATCAGTATCGAAACTGTAACATGCGAGGAATGTCCAACCAAATACCCCATTCCACTGGAAACTGGAATCTAATGTTAATTACCTAAGTACTAGTACCTAGTATCAACTAGACGAATACTTACTCGTGTGTAATAGTAGTATTACGTATAGGTACATGGTGACCGCTCGCTGTACAGACCTGCGCGGCGCACACGGGATGGGACATTTCAGGAAGGGTTTCCAGGAAATGCTTTTTCGCGGAAACGGATACATAATAATATGTAAAACAATGTAATATATATGATATGTTGTATTCTGTAATGTAATCTGTATCGTAATGTTACAATTATACAATGACATACCAGGCACTCAGGCGACGAAACCATTTCAACATTCCTGGAAACTGATGGGAAGTGTAGGTACCTACTGAATACTGAATAGATATAATTTCAATGACGTGAGCCGATCTGAGAAATATAATACTTTGAATGACTTCGGTTCGTAAATGTCGGAGTTCTGAATCAATAAACATTATAAATATATCCAAACAGTAATAACTTCTTGGGTTTTGAAGTTTACCTGCTGCCTGTGTTAGGTTTAGTTATCTACTGTCATGTACGATGCGCTCTCGACAGGAACACTGCTGCTCTTCACCTATCACTATACACTTGAGTATGGGGCTGGCTCCTTCAGGCTCGCTGTCCAAATGAGTGTCAGTTTGTTCAGTGGATACATATTGAGCAAAACATGTGTGTTGTGTCCATTGTTATATCTACGCTACCGTGAAATATGATTTAGATATTATTTTCAAACGTTTTATTTGTTTGTGGCCGCGAACAGATTGACGTAGGCGATTATGTAAATGAAAGTTCGAAGCTCATCAGCTGCTCCACCGCGACCACCGCGCTCGTCAATACACACTTAGACCACAATGAACACTAATTGCTCCACCGCTATTCAGAACAGTGACCTCTGACTGATAAATGGCCGATGTAGGCATATCGATAGTCGATAACTGCCGAGTTGGCGACTGCATCGACATATTTCTCGATAGCCAACAAGTATCGATTTGGCGACGTGCACCATCGCTCGTGGCGACTAGCCGCGCGCCGCGCGCCGCCAAGGTACCAGCCGTGCTTGTTCCGCTCCAGTTGGTGCGATATTCGGAACTGTTGCCAATGGCCGGTTAATGGCTGCCATTAACCATTATTGGAATGCCTGCTGTCTTTGGCGAATAAATCTAACGCGCTTTTATATGTTATATATGAGATTATCTGAGACTGATACGAAGCGATGATGCGTTCGACGGTGCTCGTGATGGCGCAACAAACGAGACTTACATTCACCCGTGAGTTACTAACTCTCCGATAGCGGTACTGTAGAGTCGGGTGTGGCAGAAGTCGAATAAATGACCCGTGGGGTGACAGAGTGGGAAACAGCGCGGTTAGAGCAACTACAGAGAGAACTAGATATGAGCACTGCGTCCGCGTGCGCCTCGACACCGGCCCAGGGGCGGCCGTGCGACACGACACGGACGACAGGAGAGTGCGAGCAGAGCGGCCGGCTTACTGAACAGACAGAACACGTTCTCGACAGAAAGCCACTTCAGAACTACTTACTGTTCCAGAAAAGCGTTTATGAAGAGTCTATTGAGAGTGAAGGAAGCAAGAGCGATGTACCTGCCGACCTGCCATACAGCAAGTGGAAGTCCGTGAGCTCTGCCCACCCCTCCGGGAGGGCGACGCTCTTTTATCTTTAATTTTCAAATTAATAAATGAGGCGACACGCAAGTCCTATCTTAACATAATGAAAATGTCACATTCTATAATTCATACGATCTTTTGCACAGCTAATCAATGCTATCTCATACGTTCACAATTTATTTCGATCACCACTTCCATATCAAAGTCATTTTGCAATTTAAGAAAACGGCCACTTGAGCGAGGTAGGTATATATACCTCCTCACTCACTCACTTGTTTGGATTCGTTGAATGGTACTTTTGACGAAGTAGAACATTAATGCATGCGTATGTATAATATCTAATTTGCCAGATTATTATCATAATGTGGGTTTAAATTGTATAGAGCGCTACACTTTACAATTATGTCAAATGAACGACACTGCGGTAGACTGAGATCTGATTTATGATAATTTAATGACTCACCCGGGCAATTATTCTAGGTAATACTTGTTTTTACCTTGTGGAATCGCATGAGGTACTAGACTATTCGTATATCAGTTTCCACTGTTGATGTCGTCGACGATGTTGCATTAGGTACTGGGCCCAGGTAGGGGGCTGCGGTAAATGATCGTCGGTTATGACTCGCCGCCGCCCGCGCCGGTTCGACTCCCGGCCCGAGCGTGCGCCCGCGCCGCCTCCACCGGTTAAGCTAAACATCGTCTGTCTGGCTCGCAGCCATAGGCCGTCCACTGCTGGACATATGCCTCCCCATATAGGGGTGATTTGCCAATACTCGCCACGGGTGGGCGAGCGCAGTATGATTTCCTATCCTCAGAAGGCGCCGCTGCCCACCTGACCCATCAGGGTCGGACCCGTGGGCCGACTCTTACGGCACCCACCCACGGGAAGAGATGGGGCAGTAGTATTCTAGGCCGGTACCACCGCGGCACAAAACATCGTAATGAAGTGTAAAACCTATTATTTATAACAATATCAGCGCTAGTTTTGTGAGGTGATTTGTCAGCGTTGGTAAAGGTCTCCGACTCAACCGTACGCACGTAATTGGATCACAAATAAATTAGCCCGTTATTTGAGGTGCAGCAAATTAAAGGAACAATTACAGTAGTGTTCTAAATATACATTGCGGTAACAAAAGGCGCTTCCTCAGCGATAAATCCGCATTGATTGAGCGCTATAAATCTACAGATGCGCGGGCGCAGCGCTCCGGTTGCGGCGCGCGGCGGCCGGGCCCTTCGGCCGCGCAGGGCTGGCACGAGCTTCGCATTTTATATATTACATCGCTTATAAATTTGGATTTATTCTTCATATTTTTTTATTTTTATAGAGCAAACGCCTTTATTAGAATAAAACACTAATAACTAAATATACCTCATCATCGATATCGTGGGATATAGGTCTCCCCATTGGTTTCGTAACCCCCCCCCCCACTACCCCTTCCAGAAATCTCTTGTTTTGTGTATTGTTTCAATCCAGTTCTCCCTTATACTTTCTGTAACTCTGGATGATGACGGCTGCTGTCATTTGGGTATAATTGATTGTTTATTTTGTAAAATACTTTTTTCGTATTTATACCTATTTTTATTATTTCTCGCACTTACGTTTCTCTTCCCCCGGCAATTGTTAGAAACATAAACCTTGGGGAAGGTTACTAATCCTATACAATGCTAATTATATTTTTGGTAGAGTCCATTATTTATACACGTTTAGAGTGTAAGTAATGTCAACCAGATTACAAGTTTTAAGTATTATCCAAACGCTTCGATCGAGAACGGAAAAACAAAAATACTTCTGCGGCTACAAGATGGCGCGTCTCGTAGAATTGTCGGATACAGACCGAGCGAATGCGTCGATGCCCGAGTACTTCCTGTCAAAGCTAAACTCTTAATAGGAGACATTAAATATACATAAATAGTGTGTACCGTTATCTTATCTGACACATTAGTGTATGGAAGGTGGCGCATGGCGCATGGCGCAGGCAGCCCTGTCGCGTGAGGCACACGTGCGCTGCGGTCCCGCGACGCGACGCGACGCGACTCGTTTGATTTACGCGCTCTCGAGCACTACAAATTGACATTCATACCACAAACAAATGCGTTATAATCACACTCACCGGAGAGAGAGAGCAACAAAACGAACGAACGACATCAAATGAGACATCAAAACTGCTTCAGTTGTTTCAGTATTATTTCTTATGATTTGGATAGCGGATACATTTAAAATGAAGATATAGCTCGCCCGGCCGCGCCGCGCCGCGCCGGTTTCACACCGAGTCCCATTGATCGTAACCCTAATATTCATTAAACCAATCACAGACATGTTTGTAGATCCTAGCCTTCCGCGCTCCATCTTGGACCGCGTCGGTGAGACAGTGGCCAAGCGCGAGCTTAAATAATTTAAAATAAAGTTTATGCGTTTTTTTACGCTCTATGAATATGTATGTTCTATGCGTGAATGTGACGGTACCCGGACAAATGAGTTAGTCTGAGATGTCAACTGGCCGGCGATTGCATTAATAACATAATAGTATTCGCTTGAAATATCATTTGTACGTTATATAGTTTATAGAGCGTGAGCAGTCGAGTTTTAGTTTCGGAACTTATTTGTTGTGCTGAGCTAGACATTTGAGTGATCGCGATGCTGAATGATCAGCTTCGTCACGTCAGAGAGACTAGAGCTTCGTCATATATTCCTCGAATCACTTCCCTCGAGTCGCCCGAGAGATGACATGTCATTACAAACACTCGTACTTAGGCGACGAGCATCAAAGTGACCGTAAACAGCGAACGCATGTATCACGGCGCCCCCGCCCGCGCCCCCCACGCCCCCGCCTACGCCCCCCCCGCGCCCCCACGCGGGGGTTCGAATGTATGATGTTGCAATCTGAAGATTCTTTTGTAGGTACTATGTGCGCAGTGTGATGTGCGGAAGATGATATTACGAACACACTCCACCAAGATGTGCAGTAAGTCCTCAAGAACACCGCACTGGTCACAGTTCGGTGATGGGACTTTTCCCATTACACATGCAAACTTCTTGGATGGAATGTGTCCGGAACGCATCCTCTCAATCACTACTGCACCTTTTCTAGATAGTGTAAGGTGATCGGTCCAAGGACACTTAGGGGTTGCGGCGGAACCGTTCTGAACAAAATTCTTTTTTTACCACGAATCGTAAAACAAAATATTCCTTCTATAAATTGTAGCATTGTTTTTTAACCGAAGAAATTCGACCAGCAAAGTAAGGAAAGGTATTATATTCGCTACCTTCGGACAGAGCTCGTCTAGCCGCGGAGTCTCCCCGTTTGACGTGAGCTCTCGTCACTGGGAGCTGTCGGTGCGCCTCGTGCTCCGGAGGTACCACGGCCTAAGTGCGGGAGCGTACTAGTACTACTATTCTATCGTGTCGTAATGACGAAGCATAATAACTGGTCTCGGAGATAGCCTCTGGTGCCATAATGCAAATTATTTGATTTGTAAGCTAAGTCTTCAAAAAAGGACGCGTCCACTGAGAGCTCGTTTTAGAATGGTTTCAGGGAACCCCCCTTTTTCTTTTCTCTTTTCTCATACCTCATGTGTCGTCTATCAACTGAAATAAGTCGGAAGCATCCCTGGCGCGTGAGTTCTAAGTAATTGATTAATTTATGATTGTATGTCACCACAATCGATCTAACCGACGACGCGACGGCGACGCGGGGTTTGTGTCCATTGCGTTTCCGTGATTTGTGATCCACGCGCGGATATCGGACGCGTTCTAGGAACGTTGTGGGAGAGGACGTAGCCAGGACGCACTCTCCGGGGGGAACCGGACAAACACAAGTGGCTCTCGATACACTCGCGGAAGAGTTCAAGTTTGGAAAACAGTATCTGACGATGCTCGTGTCAGTATACTCACACACTCTTTCGTTATTATTTGAGGTTATCTAATTTTGGTAACGTCTGATGTTATTAAGCAAACGCTCTTTATATTATTATATTATTAACACGGGATTGACGTGAAACAGCACTACGATCGCGATCGACAGTTTGTTACCATTTTGTTCGAAGCCTCCGCCCGGGTCTCGACTGCTCGAGTCGCGGCGCGGGCGTCTCATCTACAGCATCAGTAACAGACGAATTAAAGATCAGAGTCTTCATATACCTGCAGATCTACGGCATACAGAATGTATGTGAACGTATATGAAGTGTACTATGTCCGGAGTAAGGGAGGGAGAATGGGGGGCCGGCACTTCATATCTATGTGAGATCCTATACCGGTCTCCGCTCTTATTTAGGTTATCTATATGAACTGATCAGTTTCCATGCCAATTTCAAATTAAAAAACCAGAGTGTGACAATTCGGAAACCGTTTAGGATTAGGCACATAATGATGGCTGTGAGGGGAGGGGGGAGAGATCTAGCCCCTGAATTGAGTGCATATCTGATTACGCTCGTTGGTGTCGTGTAGTGTGCCTAGCTCGTGTGTGCTGGGTGTCACGGCGCGGCGCTGTTGTGACTGCTGATTGACTGATGCAGCTCGTCGCTGGCTATTCTCGGCTGCGGTCGGCCGCGCGCTGCGCCGACGGCTCGCGCGCGGTCATCTTCCTTGTTTCATTCTCGGAGGCGCGCGAATCGGAACACATCACTATAGTACACACACAATGCTTGTATGATATTATTTTTAAAAGGGAGGATACGATACGCACTTAACTAAAAACTTAACTACGTAATTAGACACAAGTACAGGCTAACGCACAATACGCAAGCACGCCCAGTGCCCAGTGCCCACTGCCCAGTGCCCACTGCCCACTGCCCACTGCCCACTGCCCAGTACCCAGTGCCCAGTGCCCAGTGCCCAGTGCCCAGGCGTTATAGCTTTACACGAGCTATATGTTGTGTAAGCGCCAGAAAACAAATATTGATCTCTTATGTATATATACGAGTATCGCGTATTTATTGACAATCACGAGGCGCGCAGCTGCGGGCCCTGGTGCGATTCATGGAAATTATAGTGTCAGGTGAACGTCGTAATGTAGACCTCGATTGAAAAATACACGAAATCTGTACAATATACAATTTATTTTAAATATTTTAAATAATATTCTAGCCACCCTGCAATGCCTGTTACTGAGATTCAGCCATCTTCTATTAACTGTAGGTTCTCGTATAAACATTAATATTTTTTATTATTGTTTTATACTTTATAGAGCATTTGACCACTATCCTACATCATTTACTATTATTTGATCAATATCGGCCTTGATGATAAGAAACGATGTGGTTGAAGGTGGACGACGCATGGCAGAACACACCGTAGTGTCAGTTTTCCAAACTTGTGCGCCATTCGGGTAGGTATTATAAAATGTAACTAGAATGTTTACCCACCACGCTGTGGATTCGATGACGTGTTCCCTTCACCGGAAGCTCAAGCGGGTGGGGAGGGGACCCGCTACCGTCGCGTCGCAGGTTGACAGCCGACCTCTCTCTGCTGCATATGACAAGGTAACTGTTAACTGGAACAGGTAGCTGGAGCGATGGCCGTCAAGCGCGTGCATTTAATGCTTCCTAAACCAATGAAAAGGAAAATGATTGCAAGGACATTTTGAACAACATTTAATGATCGTTAATAGAATTAATCTTGGGAGTTAAAAATAAGTGGAGCGTCGACGCACCGACCCCGGCACAGGTGGATACCTCTCACCGACGCGACGGCCAATCGGCGGCGAGGGGCTGTCAGCCGAGTGACCGGCGCCAGAGCTATTCCTGGCCGAGGACCACCGACCGCTGCACGCCCGCACTGCGCACTGTGCATTAGAGATGTAGTGCCCGAGATGGAGCGGTTCGTCATTCGTTTAGTGCGCACCAAGTTACACTCCTAGATAACAGTTACACGGGCTATAACGTATGTTAGTCTCGTTCGCTGGGTGATCCCGCCGCTCGCCGCTCGCCGCTTGCCGGTGGAATGGATTTAAAACCTCGATACTCCTGAAAGGAATACCCATCTACTACTCGGCACCTGTACAGGAGCGAGCGCGAGCTCTATAGTGTGTGTGCGCGTGCGCCGTGTATGGTCGGATACACGCGGTACCCGGTGTGTGCGGCACACAGCGATATGTTCGGGCACCCGTGGCGTGGCACGACATGCCCAGTAGCGGATGGTCAGACCCTGTATGACGACAATATACCTACGCATACCTACATGTGGTTTGTCTGAACACGGAATGTTTTATTACGAGTATTGTCTGGGTCGCAGGTTTTGTTTCTCACTTCATCACATCGGTGTTAAAAGCTAATAATTACACTAATTAGCTATCAATACTGATAACTTATTAGTAACTACGCTACAGCTAGTTACTACAATAACATATATCGAGCACTCCGCCGGCTGCGGCCCGCATAGTTTCCTGACCCGCTATCGGTCGGCAGCGCACCACGTTGATGTGAAAGTCTTCGGATAATGTTATGAGTCCGTTTCACCCCTAGATATCTTAATTATTCATAGTTTCATTAATTATATATAACTAATCTCATTATAGTCTATTCTGTTTTTATTAAAATCTACCCGCTATTAATATTAATAACTTATGTAATACCAAGCCGCTTGTGCACTTGTACCACACACCAATGTTAGACAAGGACAGCATACAATTGTTTTGTTCGCACGCCTGACTCTGGCGGCCCGCTCGCTACCGGCATAGATGAACTTGTGTGATAATGTGGGTAGGTTTTATGTATTGTACTTAGATTAATTTGTTCACGATATTATTTATGCCTGGCCGCGCCTACCTAGGCCTTTTTATTGATAGCATATTATGATCATGATTGGAATCCTTAGTAGCTGTAACAATCCTAGCACAGCTACTAACGATGCCTTTTTCTGTTATATTGTAGTTTTTAAGATAATAACGCTTTTTGTGAATTTCATCAACACTAAACATGTAAATTAAGAATTTTTTGTATAATTGGAATGAATTATGAATAGTCAGCGAAGATGTGGTGGAAGGTTAGTCTTAGAATAGTTTAGGTAAACATAGAATGTTGACCGGCTTTCGAGAACCGCAGCTTAAACATACTGAATGTTTGCGGTCACAGTTCCTTCATGTAGAAGCTCGAGGGTGGTAGCTACCCAGGCGGGTGTTAGAAGTAGCCTACTATCATATATATGTAGCGGTATCGCCGCCTTCACCGAAAGCTGAAGCCGTCGGTGGTGCATTGACCCTGAGCGGCCGGCTGAGCCGTCGTTCCTACCACTAGGCTATCATCGCTCCAAGCATATACCGACTCGTGCTCACATATGTGTCAAAAATGTTGTTTAACATTTGAGTTTTGGGAGAATACTTTACGAAATTGTTGTTATTTCTTTCATCAGTTCATACCGCCCAAAGTATGGGCTCATGCTCGCAACACCCCAGCAGCGCGGGGTGCGGGGTGCGGGGTGCGGGGTGCGGGCGCGGGGCGCGGGGGCGGGCTGCGCTCCGTCGCCTGCGCTAATGGTGATTTGTGTCTCAAGCCTCGTTAGCGGGTAACCGACGCCGACGGCTGCGCCTGCGCCGAGCTGCTTCATTACCCTCACACTAAAATAAAATGATTTAAATTCGTAAATATTTAGTAATACGTGTAGATTATCAATTTGACGATGTAATTAAGAGAAATTTAAAATGTGGTCCGCAGCAACTGGAATATGAAATGTATTCAAATGTGAGGATACCGGCGCGTCACTACATTTGAATGATTTATGCAACTGTGAGCGCAGTGTCGATGCGCGCGCGCACAGGACAGCAGGAGGACGCGACGTTATCATTAAGATCTGCGTGGATGTATTCTCGGGGGGCGAACTCCTCCCGAGGAGCGCCGCCGCGCGCAAACATGGTCATGGTCCATATTCTCGCCGCGGGCCGCAGGACCACATTATACCTTGACATATTTAGGCTGTCACAATAATAATGTATGCAGGTATATTTTGTTCAAAACAACCGGCTCCCATACTAATGACACGCTCAGGTTTTATTTAAGACTGGCTGCGCCTCGCGGCTTCACCCGCGTAGATTGTGGTTATCTACTACTTCAATTCGCACGGAAACCGGGATAAAAGTAGCTTATGTGTTAGTCCAGACAAATCGGCTCAGCCGTTTAAGCGTGAAGGAGTAACAAACAGACACACATTCGTACGAACTTCCGCCTACCTGTATGATATTAGTGGGATGGGATGATGAAATAGAAATACTGCAATAGTTACGAGTCTCTCAACGTTAATGAGAAACATAATTATTATTATTGTAAATATGTTTATTTTGTACATTTTTATTTCATAATTGGCGATTCGTCGAGCGAATTGTATTTTCGAAGGCAGTTACAATTTGTCATAAAACTCTTTAAAAGATTTCGTAAAATATTTCCTTCGCCTCTGACCTGCAGCAAAGGAGTTTCATCGTCATCTCAGCTCAGGAACAAACAAACGACGTGAACATATGTTCCATGTATAATATTATAGACATTAGGGAAACCATTTTGATAGATAACAGCTTGGTTTGTTTATAATTCGATACTGTTAGATTGGTGCCACAAATATTCAATCAAAATTAGTTCAGTTTCTCGTAAATTTCAAGAAATGAGTCATCAAGTCGTGGTGTTGGAGCTCTTTGTCTATTGTTTTAAACTGCGTCATTATTCTTACCTTTTTTCCGGTCAGATTATAAAATGGTAAATTTCGTGGTCATTAATATGACATCCCGCAGCAGCGCCCGACCCCAGCAGGCTGTGTTGTGTGGGCGGAGCGAGTGTACCCACGTACCCACTTCCTTAGTCGCGTTTGCATTAAATTAATATGACATCCCGCAGCAGCGCCCGACCCCAGCAGGCTGTGTTGTGTGGGCGGAGCGAGTGTACCCACGTACCCACTTCCTTAGTCGCGTTTGCATTAAATTAATATGACATCCCGCAGCAGCGCCCGACCCCAGCAGGCTGTGTTGTGTGGGCGGAGCGAGTGTACCCACGTACCCACTTCCTTAGTCGCGTTTGCATTAAATGTTTGTAGTTTATTGTACCGGCGAGTCCGCGGCGAGGCGACGGCTGAGCAGGGAGTTCTTCATGGTGGAAGGCTAACGCAATAGCGTGTTACCAACAACATCAGGACAAGGCACTGTTGATCGCTGCGCGGTCCGCAGGAAACATCCCGTGTTGCTGTTTTATTGTCCTCGCATGTTCCATCACCCATATTACAACTACCCGTGACAACCTGTAATTGGCTTTCTATAGTTAACATAAGTATTTAATATATTGTACACAAGCTGTTGGTTTTCCAATAAATAAATAAAACGTTATTGTTTTAAAGATGATTCCAGCACGAATAATGAATAGTTTCGTTTCAAAACTTTTTTGCAAATCTACTTGCCGGCATACAAGCTCGCCATTGAGGCCAAGCTACGGAGGCGCCCCGTATTACGTGAATTTATACAGCCTTATTATTGTTATCAAAATGGCTCCTTTGTCGAATACACTTAAACTTCGGGAGGTTATAAGACTCTCCAGAGTCGAATACAGGTGTGGATTCAGTACGTCATACCTGGATCCGCAGTCGCCCACAGTTGGGATTAACGAATGGAAGGAACACGAAGGAAAAACGAAAAAGTAACGTTTTAGAAACAATTATGTATATCTATACAGTTCAAAACTCTTACAAGGATGGATGTTCCAGTTATTATTAAGGACAAAAAGGCATCACATATATCTACTCCGAAACTTTACCGATGAATATGTGGCAGAGAACGCTATGAATTCTATAAAAGTTTCTTAAAATTATTTTGTTTTTCTGGTCTGTAAGTCTGTAACTTTTTACCGCAGGTGGAATATAATCTTATAAATAACTTATAAATATATTGTATTTGAGTGAGCACATTCCGTTGATTTACTAACAGACGCGGCACATTAGCGCGGGCGGCGGGGCGGCGGGGCGCGGGCGGCGGGGCGCGGCGCGCGCGCCGGTCGCACCTCACAAATAACTCATAAGCTGACAATTATGCGCTGCTCAATGGGAATGCGAAAAAAATTATTGTTTCCTTTACATGGATCCGCGCAACTTGTACACTCATTATTACCGAAAAGTTAGCAATAAAGAGGCGATGACGCGATGTTTGCTTACATATTTAAAATAATTTGTAGCAATACACCACGGAGGTTCTGTTATACTTACGTAGTAATAGTAACTCAGTGCAATACTCAATAATATCATATACTCAGGCAACTGTTTTCTACGTGGCGTAGAGGAGTTCTAGTCAAGCCCTGTACATAAACACTTACTTACACCAAAATGTACAGTATATATACATTTACATAAACATAGATTAGATACATAATTTAGATACATAACAATGTCACGACAATTAATAATATGATAAATAACATATAATTATGAACATATCATAGACATTAAATGATTTAGTTCAGCTCAACGTACGTACTTTGAGCAACAGACTTATTAAGTTTATCAATGTATTATTATACATTGATAAACTTACTCACAGCACCTACTTATGTTCGCAGGTACATGTTGGCATTTACTTAATTATATCATCAATGAACTTGTTCACGGCAGTTCACTGACGCAGGTCTCTACTGTGAACAGTTCATGGATTAGATCGTTTCAAATCTTGCTAAATTCCTAGTCCTTCAGATGCGCTTACCATCATATCTTCATTCCAGGCAAGTATATACCTACTGCAGCATTTGTAATCATGTAGTTCAGCAATGTACCTAACCGTTCAGCTACCCGGAGTGTGCTCGTATCGTTTGTTGATCCGACTGAAACATTAAATGAGCATTCATAAAATAGAAAGCTCCATAAATAAAGCAAAGATCATTGTCGTTTCGAGGGAAGTATACTTATCATCGCTCGGCTTATTTATGATCCCGGTGTTGACATCAGCCGATGAAATGATTGCGGCCATTTTAGTCGTGGATGCGTTCCGTTTTCCCGCCATTACGGCAATTAGTTGAGTGAGATGTCCGCCGCGCCGCGAGGTGGACGCCGCGCCGATTTTTATGGATTCGTTTGTTGTTTTTATGTGAGGATGGGATGTTTAGAGCCCTCGTGTCGTGTCGTGTCGTGTCGTGTCGTGTCGTGGTGAGGTTAGCTGAGTAGACGGTGTGGTAAACAATAGTCCACGTGTTTTTGATAACGGATGAAGGGACGCGGCGGTGACATGAAGGTACCTATTCATTGTCAATATTCATTGTTGTGTTGAACCATAGACATAGATCGGAATCAGGTTATTATATTTTTCGACTGCTAAAAAAAATCATATGAAATTTGTTATAAAATATGTTTTTATTTATATTGGGTTTTAATGAGACATTTGAAAAATATTAACGTTTTTAATAAAATTAAATGTTAGTGATGAATTCATAATAATGTTCAAACTAGTCCCGGAAAATGTATTTGAAAGCCTTCTTTCTCGCCTCTGCCCTCATGTTTTAGCTACCCTTACCTATGATAGTTTTACCTACTGGCAGCCACGAGATTTTTTGATCTTAATTTGTTAGAAGAGCAACCTTTATAATAGGATTTGCAAACTAAGTAGATATTTAAATTAGCCATCGCTGTACAGATGTTGCATTGCCTATGTTATTACCTATGTGACCAACACGGAGATTATACCATAAGTAGGTATTATAGAGAAAGGGCTTGAGTTTTAGTGAGGTGGTCTATTTGGTCATTTGAGCCCCCGCAATAAATGAATACCTCCATCGCGACGTCAAGTCCGCGTTATGCATTACTGTATACTCGTATTCTGTGGTTCTGGCTGGGGTCATACTCGTAGCCACAACCACAGAATATACACTACCTACGCTACTGCATAATTATTCCAGAATATCGCAATATTTACAGTAGGTAAGTAGTAAACATGAAATAGGAACCGGCGCGGGCGGCGCTAGGTTATACAATAATGCGTAGGTACTATAGACCTCTATCTATGAGTCGACGCGATGTTTAATTATGATAATTAGGAAACAAAAAAAAAATTTAAAAAAAAAAAATTTGACTTTCACACAAGGTCTGCAGGTCCCCCCCCGTACACTCAGCATTTGCCGCGCTCACATATAAAGTGTGCGCGGCGCTGGTTGTCAGTGTACTCCGCAGCTCGGGCTGATGCTCGCCGAGATAGTACGTATGAGCGGGTAATATCAAAACTATTATACACATGAATGAAACGAATATATATAGGGGCGGTGCGTGAGTGTGGGTAAAAGTAAAAAATAAAAATGTAAAAAATGTAAATAAAATAAATATGGTGTTCATGTTGTACTAAATATAGTCAATTTGATTTGTGCACAGGATTGGGAGGACCGAGTGAGTGCCGCAGCAGCGGGTTCACGCTGTCCCAGTCGCTGGTGGAGCGCTTGGGACGCGACCACGAGCAGTGCCCGCCCGCGCCCGCGCACGCGCACGCGCTGCATCATCCGCTCAGGGACGCCGCACACGTGAGTTGGGTTGTGTGTGTCACCGGTGTGACCAGTTCGATATCTACGCGTGTGGCAAGTGGAGCGACCGTGATCTGCTGCTCCATACCTTTACAGACGTGTCCGCTCCAGCGCGCCGCGCCGCGCCGGCGCTCTGTCTCGCTCGAACCAACGTGTGTGCATACAATATGTACATCCCTGCGAGCATTCTGTCTCCTTCTCACCATCTCTCTGCTAAGATGAGGAATGTTGCGGTCGGGAGCACACCCCCCACTCCTCACACCGCTCCCCGGCGCATGTCGCAGCGCGGTACAATCGTCACTCATGAGATACACTGCATCAATGATTCTCATCTGCTGGATAATAAATAACATACAAATATCAATTCGAGTCTGAAACTATCGCGAATTTCATCTATAACCTGTAACTGTAATGATACTCGCAGAACCGACTGTGAGTCACGTGGCACATACTGGGCGATTACTCTCCGACCTGTTTATTATATACTGTACAGATGTAACGCTTGACCACTATCTCTCTTGATGGTCAGTGACGACGTGATCCGAGATGTCATCGCTCGACACCCGCAATGTTCACTGGCAATTCAATTAGTTTCGAAATAATTTTCAGTTCTTCATAATTATTTTTATCTAATCTCATACTGAAACATAAAGATTGAAGAATAAAAAACAGAACTTGAATCTCAGTCTTTATACACAATATACCTATCGAAATAAATTTAAAAAGTTACATTATGATACAGTTCTTAAATGGACACTGTATCATAATGAAACTCTCTTACCATTAAGATACAACTTGAGCTGCTGTAAACGTTTACAAATAAATGCAAACATACGCTGTAATTTGATGTAGGTAAATGTTATTATCTATGATTAGATAAAGTAGTGTATGAGACTGCACATCATTTGGTCTTAAAACACTCGTGTAATGCTATATAAATTAAATTTTAATTATTTAAACTAAATTACAATCCTGTTTTAAGAATCCTTATTGATACAGTTTCATAAACTACTATTAGGAGAGTAATTTCCCATCATGTACCTACATATGTATCACGTGAGTTCTAGTCGGCTCTTAGATTACAATAAAGAAGCAATAAACAGGCGCAGGCGCAGGCGCGGGCGCGGGCGCGGGCGCGGGCGCGGGCGCGGGTGTGGGCGCGGGCGCGGGCGGCGGGTCACGTCGTGTTGGCGAACACGCGGCGCCATCATCTGTTACAGAATTCCTCATGAATACATTGTCACGCTTGTCTAAACAGAGTACAATTGTGGTTGTGGTTGCAGACGGGCGGCGCGGCGGCGGCGGCGGCGGCGGCGTGCGCGCGCACCACCTACTCCCCGCTGCAGGCGCTCAGCGAGAGCACGCGGCGCGACCACGGCGCCGCGCACCCGCCGCACCCACCCGCGCATCCACCCGCGCCCGCGAAGCACAACAACTATGTACGTTACACACACATCCACCTACACACCTACCCGTGCACAACAACGTTTATATGTAGGTACCTATATGTCGTTTTGCCCGAGTGAGGCCGAGCAAAGGGGAGTCACTAACGCGGCCGCAGGCGAGTTCCTAACGGGGAGCATGTGCCGCGTCAGTCGCTGCACTCCGTTGTTGATACACGTGTAATGTTGTTAATGTAGTATTGAAATGTTGTCCTCGGAGCTTGGGGCAAGCAGGGCAGTGTAGGTACACTGCCCTGCTTCGTGCTCCAAGAGCAGGACTGTATCTACCAAGCTATTATAGCATAGGTATGCTATAATAGCTTGGTAGATACAGTCCGGCTCTTTACATGACTAGCTATCGGTCGAGTTTGAATGTTTCTGTGAACTTGATTGGATATTGATTATGGAAGTCCCTGAAACTCGCTGCGAGTCGCAGGGAACAATTCTACAATTCTGTAGCGCTCATTAGTCTACGCTACGCTACGCGCGCGCTACGCGGTGAGGTCAGCGAAGTGCTACGCGCATTATCTACATACGAGAGTAACATCGTGTGCTACGCCAGGATGCAATCTACGCAACGCACGAACATTTTATATGTATTACATAAGGATCCCTATTTAAAAAAAAATATAATTTTGCCTATGTCACCCGGGGATAGCTTCCCAACAGTGAAAGAATTTTTAAAATTGGTTCAGTAGCTTCGGAGCCCATTCAATGCAAACAAACAAATAATCAAATCTTTGCTCTTTCTTATATTAGTATACGTGTCGGAGCGTGAGATATGTTGGAATAGGATAGATGGCGTTAAATTTAATGTATAGGTGTTGCTAGTATCGGTGTAGTACCGATGTTTAATACTCGGGCCGCTCCGATGATTGCGAATGTATGAAGGCAAGTATTTGGTGTCAGGGTGGTGTCGGGGGTGGTGGCGGGGGCGTGCACCCGGCGGTGGCGCGGTGCTCGGCGACGCTGGAGCTGGGCGCGCTGTGGCGCAGCTTCCACGAGCTGGGCACGGAGATGATCGTGACGAAGGCGGGGCGGCGGATGTTCCCGGCGCTGCAGGCGCGGCTGGCCGGCCTCGCGCCCGCCGCCGACTACCTGCTGCTCGTCGACTTCGTGCCGCTCGACGACAAGCGGTACCGGTACGCCTTCCACAGGTACCCTACCCTACTCTACCCTACTCTACGCTACCCTACCCTACCCTACTAATTATTACACTCACATGCGACTATTTCATTCCACAACTGTTCATAAATAAACCTATATCTGGTATCTATGCCTGTTCTGAGTAAAATGAATATAAGTGGCGACTTATTTGCCCTAAAACTACCCGCAGTTTTAATAAAAAGATATAATCTATAGTGTTATTATTTATTACAAGCTGCGCTTTGCGGTGGTACCCGCATGGTGATGGAAAACAGTGATGATGGTGATGATGAAAATCAGCCTATGTGTTAATTCAGGGTATAAGCTATCTCCATACCAAATTTCATCGTAATCGGTGTAGCCGTTTGAGCGTGAAGAGGAAACATACACACACTTACACATAAACTTTCGCATTTATAATATTAGTAGGCAATCCTATCCGGATTGCTCTCCTTAACTGTCATACTACTTTGGACCTAACATGGAACCGACTTCAACACTCAAAAGTGTGAAATAAGTGGTTGTAGTCGGCACCGTGATACTTCAAAAGTAACTATTATCTAAATATTGTGGTCATGACCTTTGCTACTCACGGGATCGATTATTATCATTCACCCTCGTTAGGGAAGACATCCAGACAGACTAACACTTTTCACTTATTGAAGTGTAACTCAAAAACCGCTTGACCGATTAGGATGAAATTTAAATGAAATCGACTCAGAAGTATATTCTATCAAACAAAAAAAAAATCATCAAAATCGGTGCATAAACGACGAAGTTATCCGCGTTATTAAAATATATACAGTCGAATCGAGAACCTCCTTCTTTTTCGAAGTTGGTTAAAAATAACAGATAATTAAATGGAGAAGTGCCATTTACAAGCCTCCACAATCGACAAACATTAATATGCAACAATTTAGTAGTTAGTATACCAGTGTGTGTGAGTGTGTGTGTGTCGCAGCTCGTCGTGGGTGGTAGCGGGCAAGGCGGACCCGGTGTCCCCGCCGCGGATCCACGTGCACCCCGACTCGCCGGCGCCGGGCGCGCACTGGATGCGCCAGCTCGTCTCCTTCGACAAACTCAAGCTCACCAACAACCAGCTCGACGACAACGGACACGTAACTACCTACCTACCTCTGTACATGCATGCTCGCCGCTCACCGCTCGCCGCTCGCCGCTCACCGCTCACCGCTCTATGCTCGCCGCTCACCGCTCACCGCTCTATGCTCGGGGTCGGGCCGATAGAATGGTCACAGTGGTTCTCGTGGGGCGGGACACCTCGGTTTCGCGATGGTTCGTTTATCTACGTAGATATTTGGTTAAACGGATGACACCATCCCAAACATATATATATATTGATATGTTGATGTAACTCAAAAGTTACGATATTATTATAATTATTATTACACCTTATGGTAATGTACCTGCTCAGATTTGAATTCTCTTGTTTACTTTTGATTCAGCGAACTGAAATAGTTGTTTGTTTCGGGCGCGGGCGGGGGTGCGGGCGCGGGCGGGGGTGCGGGGAGGACCAGTCTAACAGTACCCATGTAGTACCGTGACCGTGCGGGGAACCACTCGAGATTATGACTCACTCGTTCAACTTGTGTACTAAATGACGAAAGTTAAACATGCGCTGACGTCTATCAGATAATCCTGAACTCGATGCACCGGTACCAGCCGCGGCTGCACGTGGTGTACCTTCCGGGCGAGGGGCAAGCGCAGGGCCCGAGCGCGAGCGCGCCCCCCGGGGCGGTGCCCTTCCGCACCTTCGTGTTCCCCGAGACCGGCTTCACGGCCGTCACCGCCTACCAGAACCACAGGGTGAGTGCCTCCCCACACGCGCACGCACGCGCACGCACACCGGCACACACCGGCCCATGTGCCACAATAGCGTCCGAGTCTCTCACACACGACAATATTGAGCTCGAGCTGCATAATCATGTGAGTGAGGTCCGCGGGACCTTTACTCAGCCATGGGCGGCCGAAAGCTGCAACATTGGAGTTCATATGCACCTATATGGGAGTGAGTGGGTTCCGTGGAGACGAGCGTGTATGTACTCATGTGTGATGTGAGGTGACCACGACACGACAGCGAGCCACAGAATCAAACTAGAACACCTGCTATGGATTGAATGGGGATACAGGGATGGTGTTGTACTCGTACGGAGGGAGGATGGACGAGAGGAGAGTGACAAAGCGAGTGTGGGTGAGTGTGAGTGGAACATGTGGAAGTACAAGTATTTGCCCGGGTGGGAAACGTTCCGGGAGAAGGGCAGCTCTTGCCCCCTGTGGGCAGGCGCGGGCCTGTGGGAAGATGAGAATAAGGGAAGCGACAGGCTTCAGCATCACGGCGAGGGGTGGTCAGGGATATGTTACCAGCCCCCCGGGAGGCCTGACGCTGTGCTGTGTTAATATTTGACCGTATTAGATGCGGCGGGTTCACTCGTGCTCCGACTATGGGTCACTATCCAAGTAGTACCGTGCGGCACAAAACCAAAACTCATTATTAACTCTAATTTTTTTTGGTAAAAATTACAAAATTTCCGTTAAAATATTTAGAATAAAAACAAAGTAACATAAATTGTCACTAAAAACAACCTTTGATTAATATATTGACGCGATAACGTTTTATAAATTGATGAATACCAGCAACACTCATGAAAAATAGTAACGTTCCGCGTAACGTTCCACCAGAGTTTTGTATTACATAAAATAATCAAAGTCAAAGTCAACTCAAAGTCAAAGTCAAAGTCATAAATGATTATGACGTTATCACGTAAATCTATCGTCCGTAAACCAACTTTACAGACAACCAATTTTTTTTCTTTAGTTTTTCTGTTCTTAGCCCGACGAGACTGAGGTTTCTCCCCATGGACGGGTGATGCGCTTCATCCTATAACCTCTCATGTTGCGTGGTTTCTGTACCCTCGGCCCGGCCGACGCCGACGCCGACGCCGACGCCGGCGCCGGCGCATGTCAGTTTAAGTTCTCACGATCTAAATCTCCCATCATACAGTGTTGATAATATATAATACAGTGTATCGTTTCAGATAACTCAACTGAAGATAGCGAGTAATCCCTTCGCGAAGGGGTTCAGGGACTGCGACCCCGACGACAGGTATGTACTCGTATGATTACAGTTTAGTTTACACGGCCGCCTGCCTGACGCCAGCCTCTCTTGGCAATTGTATTGGAGATCGTGTACTTGTGCGCGATGAGACCAACTTGCAAAACTTCCTGAGCAGCTCAGAGCGCCAGAGTCTCCTGGAATTGTTCAAACCCACCGATATACATATTTTGATGACACGTCTGCCGACAACAATGAAGGATTCCACGAAACAAACACTTGTCCCGCCCTTTCGGGATTACTCGCTCGTAAATCGGTTCAGATGGCAGCACATTAACGTTTTAACGATCGTCTAATCGCAACCACACTCCATCCGCACCACACACACACACACACACACACCCGCGTCACTACTCCGGCACAGCTTAAAGAACAGCTAGCTCACTCCATAGTCACGGCCGCCTTATAATAGCGTTTCGCACAGCATAGATTTTTATAGCTATACCACAAAATAACGATTATGGCGACGCGTCAGTGTGGGTAGCATGATTGGCGGCCGTGAAGGACTATGGTGCGCCCCCGTGCGTTTGTTGTTCGTAGAAATGTAATAGTATGAATTATTAACTATCCCGTAATCTGTAGCTTGGGCCTAATTGTTATTAATTGTAGATGCTGACCGCACATCATGTATTTTAAGCACTTAAGTAATCAACAAATTGAATAGGCTAAAACATTACGTACGTATCTAATCAGTTTGCTATGTGACCACAATAATTACTGAAAAAGGAATCACTCATATCTGTGACGGGCCGCGCGCTGAAGCCGAGCCAACCCTAGCGCGAGCGTAACGTTTAGGCAAGAGACGCTGTCGCGCTCGCAGAGCGGGCCGGCTGTTCTATATAGACTGTGACTCCGGCCACTCATTGTACCACAAACTTACAACTCAAACTTCTTGGCATTAAGAAGTAAGGGGGGGGGGGGGGGGGGGGGGTATGTATCGTATATTTTTGTGGTACATGTATAAAAAATAATATAATTATTTTCATACAATTAATGTGTATTTTATCCCTAGTACCTACCTATCGATAAACTCTCACTTAAGATACTTCTATTATTTGTTCTAAACTGAAATCAACCTGTTGTACAGCGCGTTGGTCAGGTTAGAGATTTACAGTAACGATAGATCTGGCAATGTGGAGCTCGTCGCGGAGTCAGCGGGTCTGGCTAGTCGGCCACTGCATTCAGCAGTTCCTAACATTGTACATAACTATTGCTATATGTGTGACGCCGAGTGAACCGTTACACTGTACCGGGTAGTCTGGACCTCTCGTGTTCGTCTCTGACACTATTTTGTATAACACCGGTTGGAGTCATATTCCAGGAATGTCGGCCAAACCATAACGGAATATATTTGGACCTACGGAAAACCTTCAGTTGTTACCCCTCAGGCACGGTCCTGAGTGGGTCCTCGCTAGGGCCCTGGACGAGAAAGTTGCACGTACCCCTCGGCCGTAGGTCCTGAGTGCGCCCCCTGCGAGCATGGCCGAGAGAGTCCCAACAGCCGGTGACAATTTAGTTTAACGACGCGCCCCCCGAGCCCCGCGCCCCGAGCCCTCGACCAAAGAGTTACGCGACAGTTATGGCGGACATGTCGCGCGGCTCGTTTCCCGTCGCGCTAACGAAATAACTAAAATATGTTCAGGGACGATTTATGCTCCCGGAGTCGGAGCGGGCACGTGCAAGTACCTACCTATCCGATGGTGTCATGTATCTCGCTTAACATTCACTCGACTGTACATTCTCCGATTTCATTAACTATGACTGATCTAATCTTCAATGCAGGAGCAAAGAAATCCTTTAATTATAGTCCGGAGTGACGTCGGCTCGGACCGCCCCCGCCCTCGCCCCCGCCCACGCCCTCGCCAGGCGGCGTGAGTCTCTCTCTGACCAAAGAACCCTAAGATTTGAGTGACCGGGCCGCGCCGTCAGACTCTGTGACTACATTGTGTTTTAAAGAAACAAAAAGAATTACATTTATTGCAAAAAGTGCGTGGCAGGAGGAGTGTACTCGTGGGTAGGTATTGTGTTAGGTGTCGGTTCAGCGCGGCGCTCACGCGGACGGGCGACGATTCTCCCCCGACAC
Source organism: Apeira syringaria (assembly GCA_934044485.1). Classification (NCBI taxonomy): domain Eukaryota; kingdom Metazoa; phylum Arthropoda; class Insecta; order Lepidoptera; family Geometridae; genus Apeira; species Apeira syringaria. The sequence goes on along the minus strand of OW203656.1, from coordinate 129,721 downwards.
CTGGGAACAAACTACATGAGTCAGGGTTAATTTACGAATGAACAAAACTCTTAACTAATGACAACATTTTTGACAAACGAATGAGAGACCCGCCCGCTCGATGTAAGGGGTACGCACTCGAAGCGGTACTGTACAACGAGCGCCCTCTATGTACCTTATAGCTCATACCTCATACCGAAGCTTGCGGCAGGTTTTTAACCGACTTCAAACAAGTAGGAAGTTCTCAATTCGACCCGTATGTGTTTTTTTACGTTTGTTCGGAATCCTCGGAACTTTCGACTGGGTGAACGTATTTTAATCGTTCTTTTTTTTATTTGAAAGGTGGTACTTCCCGTGTGGTCCCATTTAAATAATTCATTAGGTTCATCGGTTAGGCGGTTTTTGAGTTACACTCCGATAGCTGAAAAGTGCTCCGCATGCGTCGATGACATTATAGTTGCGGGCGGAGTCATCGGTGACCATACACAATGACGGTCGGGCCCGGGAGCAGCGAAGGTCACTGAAAAGGGTGAAATAACTTATCGCCGCCGGTACCTCGCTCAAAATATTTTGATAATTGTTACTTTTGAACTATCATGGTACCGACTCCAACAAGGTAGGTATTTCACACTTTTGAGTGTTGACGTCGGTTCCATTTTATGGTAAAATCTCCTTTTAGATATGAAAGAAGGCCTGGCACTGCCTGTCTGGTGTAGCCCCTCGAGGGCGCTGATCACTCTTGGCATTATATGTATTCCTGGTGAAAACATTGTTTAGCTGGCGCTCGTCACCTTCATCCCGTACACTAAATAGTTACGTAACTGTACTGACCACCGAGTACAACAAGTATACCAGAATCCCACACGTGGCCCACGTACCTCTGGACCTCCACACTTTGGTACTCTGGCCACGAGAAGTTATTGCCTCTAAATAGAAACCAAACCCACCGATCAGTCGAACACCGCGGCGGCGACGCGGTCGTGTGTTCCACGCGCAAGTACCTGTGGGTACTCCATACTGTGCTAGTACTAAAGTGGGATCTCTATATAAACTGCGTGTGGGTGGTGACGGTTCACGCACAAGAATGTTATTTGTTCTCCCCTGTACCGTGTACACGGTGTTGTTTACACGCGGCCGCGCGGGGCCGGGGCGAGGGCGGGGGCGGGCGCGGGGGCGCTCGTTAACTCTCCGGTGTAGCGCTGTACGAACGCTATGTGCAGCCTATCACGCACCATACCCGCCTCTATGTGGAAACTAATGATGTTCCGATGTAAACAGCGGTAAATATGGTTCGTTTATGTTAACGCGTCTCTGTTTACCTGTGTGCTGCTGCTGGTTTACGGCGCAGTTTACAGAGCTCGGCCGCGAGTGTTCCGCACGAGCGAGACGCGACACGTGGTACTCTCGCCGTCTCCCAGCGGCGACCTCTCCACTACCTACCCAAGTACTAGCCGGGCGACTCCCTGCATTATATTCGAGTCACAGACGAGACCCACAGATAGACCTGTCTCACGTTTGTTTTATAAGTTTGCTTATCGGTTTATTTCGGCGACGCACTGTTCGTTTTTTCTATGATTCATCTATTGTTCCTACCGCTGGAGACGAATGCGTCAATTATTTAAAAATCATTCTTACAACTTGGAACATTTCCGTCAGAATGTTTTCGAGCTAAAATAGCGCCGTAGGAACGAAGCCTCCTGCGGCGCTGTTTTGGGGAAGTATTTTGTAGATACGCGGTTGTAGTCGAGTCGACGAAGCGTTGCGTTGGTTGGTATTTAGAGAGATTGATCATTGTCGTAGTTTAGATGAGCTCTACGAGATAGATAATAGATGTCAAATTGTTAAGAACAGCTAATTACGAAATTAGGTGCCATTACAACTTATCGTTGACTACTCACTAACAAACATTTGATTTGTTATTAAAACTGACGGGGTTTTGTCACATTATGAATGTATAAAACGCGGGAATTACTCACGTAATAAGTCAGAAGGTTTTGACTATATTCATATTCATATATTCATATTTTCCATACACGTCAATCTCTATAGACCAATACCTACTAGGCGCACCGCGACGGCGTCCGCGAGCGGCCCCTATTCACCTTGAAAAAGAGCACCGAATGTAACTTACGACGACGTGAGTGAGGGCCGCTGCATACGTAACGAGATAATACCTCGGACGGGACGTGAACGGGACGGAGACGTGACGCCTCGTTCGGAACGGGAACGTGCTGTAAATGCATTAAAAATCTTGTCACCTACATAACCTATATCAAAGTGTCAAAGTAAACCATCGGTACCCGACAAACATTACAGATCGTATATTTATTCAGAGACAGAACGTTAGGAATCAATTAATTACTGAATTCTTAGTAAAAAACGCCACATCCTCACATGCACAAACAGTTACGGATAGAACGGGACAAAAAGTGCCATTTATTACAGTTTTTCTTGCTCTGGGTTCCCGGTAGAGTAGAGAGTGATGGCGGAGGCCATTAATAACGCAGGCTGACGTGTGATGGCTATTTGTCGAGCGCTGTCACAATAAAGTATTAACGTTGTAATACGAGCCCGCCTACTGCCCGCGGCTGTCCTCGTGTCTACTGCCGCGCCGCCCCGCGCCCCCGCACTGCCGCCGCTCCACCCGAGGCAGCCTCATCACATCTCACAATATGTTATACATATATCGAGGGTCGGGCGCGTATAGGCACCTTCTAGTTCGTAGATATCAAACACACGAACTCATTTCGTCATCATTTCCGACAGATGTAAGGTTTCCGACGATCCGTGCTCGTGTGCTCCGGTGGGGGGGGGGCGGGGGCTGCTTAGACAACAGAGCGACGATAGCCTCTGTTGTTTCATTATATATATATATAGGGGGGCATTCTTTTGACGCCACATGGAGGGAAACAACTCTAAATAGTAGAGATAGCAACTCATACTTTTAAATAGAAACAAATCTGCATTCAAAGATTTTCGAAATCTCGCTTGCTACACTCGGGAATCGAACCGGCCAAAATCTGAAAAAATAATATTCTGTACTTTTATGGCATCAATCGATAGAGTAAATCCCAAGGATCAAAACTCTTGAAGCAACATGATACATTAAATGTAAGGAAAATCGTCAAATCTTAACTAATTTCAATTGAACGAAATGAAAGGGTTATTTTGCTGGAAACTTATTTATTTATTTATTAACATTCACACGAGGTCTTCATGTCCCAGACTCGAGTGTTATCTTCTGAGGAATTCGTTTCCAGCAGGTTGTGAGCGAGTCGAGCTTCATATTCAAAATCGTATCGTCAGCGTCAGTCCTTCACTTGCTCACGTTTGATTTATCATATAACGCGTCGCAGGCCATCAGATTGTGCGCGTGTGTGCCGGTCCGGGTATTGAACCTGTTATTAACATATCTGGGCCCTTCTTAGCTAACTAGTTCTACATTTTCAATAATGTCAAACATAATCGTCGACAGGGCGCTAACCGACTGACGTTTGAGTGCGAGTCCTTCATCTTCTCACTTCTTAGTTTCATTTGTAATGGTTCTTGACGCTATCGATCGATGCCATGACAGTACAGGATCTCATTTTTTCAGATTTTGGCCGGTTCGATTCCCGAGTGTGGCAAGAGAGTTTTCAAGAATCGTTGAACGTGGGTTTGTTTGTTTTTAAAAAAAAAGAATTTTTTTCTTTGAATTAAATTTGCAATCTCCGCTAATTAGAGTAATTTCACTCCGGGTGGCGTCGGACACATCCAACCTGTCCGATAACACGATACAGACAAACTAGCCGTATCGATACACATGTAGATAAAGTATTCAGTCAAAAAGATAGATGAAGATAGATGAAGGCGTGCACGAGACCCACCCAGGTGTAGTGGACGCTGTGACCGTACTCCGCCGCCGCAGGGTCTCGGCGCGCGCGCCCGCGGCCGGCCGGGGCGCGCGGGGGAGGGACCCGGCGCGGGGTCTCGGCGCGCGCGCCCGCGGCCGGCCGGGGCGCGCGGGGGAGGGACCCGGCGCGGGGTCTCGGCGCGCGCGCCCGCGGCCGGCCGGGGCGCGCGGGGGAGGGACCCGGCGCGGGGTCTCGGTGCGCGCGCCCGCGGCCGGCCGGGGCGCGCGGGGGAGGGACCCGGCGCGGGGTCTCGGCGCGCGCGCCCGCGGGCGGCCGGGGCGCGCGGGGGAGGGACCCGGCGCTCTCCGATCATCGTCAACACCAATAATAAAGGGTTCATTTGATTGTTGTCTGTGTATCTGCTATGGTGCTCTCATTTGTTTGGTAAAATGTTATAAAATGGCTAACATTTTTTATTCGTTGAAGTAATGGTTATCTACTATGTCGAGCACCGAGATGCTCGCGCGACGCTCTGCGCGCACGCGTGGTACCGACCTATATACCATACAGCACGCCCGCACCCGCGGGACACGTACGTAGTTCGGGTGAGGAGTGATTACAACACTCGTACCTGTGGTACAGAGCCCGAGAAACACGACGCGCCGGCTCGGGCTGTGTGCCACAGATACTCGGAGTCGAGCTTGTTCTTCAGATACTTGTGACGATTCCTCTTCTCTCTTACAATTATGTTTGTGACATTGTCGCGCGTGTTTCCATAACGTGTATTCCTATAGTGGCTCTGTTGCGCGTAGGCAATGTATGTGACACTTGGTTTGGTAATGTTCCAGCCCCCCGGAGCAGAGCCAGCAGCGCGGCGGGGCGGGGGGCGCGGCGGGCGCGGGGCGGCGGCGCGAGTCCGCGGGGGAGAGCGGCGCGGGGTCAGGGATAGCGCAGCCGTACGGCGCCGAGCCCAGCGCGTACGGCGCGCTCTACGCCGCGCACACGCATCCCGTGCGGTCGGTACTTCTAACGCTCGCCGCTAGAATACTTACGCTGTTTCCCTTTAGACACTTCGCAAAGGCATCCTGAGTTACGCTCGCACAAACTCTCCTAATTAAATACGCTGAGAGTGCCCCCTGGGTCTTAGTAAAACATCAAAATTGAAAACAGCCTTCAAAATTATCGTATAGATTCTTTTCGGCCTCCGAAAATAATAATATGTCGCGTTCCGGAACTTCGTACGAAACTTTCGCACTAAGCTCCCAAAGGATGGGAGCCTTAAAATGAACATGGACAAGACTATAATTCAGTCAAATGTCCATGCTGCGCGCGCCCCCATATCGATTAGGAATGTTATTCTCGAGATAGTTCACCGTCACGTCTGCCCAGGACAAACAGGCCAGGCTCAAATTTGCTCAACGAGTAATGGAGAGGGCTAAGAGGAGATCCGTACAAGAATAAAAGTCACCGTCATAGCCCAGTGGATTATCAAGGTGAGTGGCAGTGGGCAGGGCGCATAGCTCGAAGACCCGATGGCCGTTGGGGTCGACTCATCCGCAGAAAGAAGCGCGCGGGGGGTCTCGTGGTGCCTGGTCACGTCGAGTCGGCGCTGGAGTGGAGGAGTTTGGATCGAATTGTGACTTGTTACGATAAGTGGATTCTTCACGATAACCGTGAGCGAGAAATGTAAGGGCTGCAGGTCAAACGCCGCCGCGCCGCAACAAAAATTGCCACTAAAACCGGCGAAGTGTGAGACGGACTCGTGCCCGAAGGGTTCTGTACCATTACCTAAATGGGCCCAGTAAATATTTAAATTTAAGTATTTATTTTTAAAGTGATAACGGATTATCAGCGAGCTTACATTAGCTTTGTCAAAAGCGCTCTTCGAATTTATTAATCTTCCTACACGCTTGTGTATAAAATATAATTTTCTACTCAGAAATCGACGAGTAAAACTAGACATTGACAGCTAGTGTGGTGACTGTTCCACCGACCCCTGCGCTACTGTGGGTACTACACTCCTGGTCTGTAAACAAATGTTGAAAGTAAGCTTCTTATCTTTCCAGATATCAGCCGCACACGAGCCATAATGGGTCATACAGCGCATACTACGCGCACAGGTAGTCACGTCACCTGTGACGTCATGGTCTGCGTCATCGTGCTGGAGAATGCGATTCAATTGTACTTCTCAGGATTATTTTTATATGAATATCAATGATAAGTTGTCACTGTATCAAGATTCAGGTTTTGTATCGCTCCCCACTCGCGTTTAGTTATTATATGCTTTAGCTATTTATATTTGGCTGTGGCGCCACCTGTTTCGAATCGAATCAGACACCTGAGTACTTACCCAACATGTAACAGACGTTACATATTGTAGTTATGTAACGTCTTCGTCTAACGTTAGTTCCCACCGCTGGGCTCGGCTGGACATACCGGCATTCATTTCTAACTAACTAAGCAATAGAGACAACAGTAGGTTACAGTAGGTCAGGGTCAGGTACCACATCTACAGATGTGTGTGGATTCAAATCTCGCCTTTTGAGCGCTTTTCTACTACAAAAACTGTGGATATTTAGGAACTCAGAAATTCGTAATCAATCATCAATACCCGTCTGGTGCAAAAAGGTAACGTTTGAACAGAGCTCGCTGGCAACACTGTTTACGTTTGAACAGAGCTCGCTGGCAACACTGTTTACGTTTGAACAGAGCTCGCTGGCAACACTGTTTACGTTTGAACAGAGCTCGCTGGCAACACTGTTTACGTTTGAACAGAGCTCGCTACGAAACTTGTTGAATTTGAAGCGTTTCGTCATTGTGATAAGTTTTGGCCGCTTTCTGTATTCAGACAACGACACTCGTTTGAGAATACATAAATAAACTAGAGCTTGATTCTTCCCCTTGAACACCCCCGACAGGTTTTTAAGTAAATATTTTCTATGTATGTAGAGACTAGATAGCTTTTTCAGTTTTATTTTAGTATAGAAGATACGAAAAGGTAAATCTTAAAGAAAAGAAAACCGGACAAGTGCGAGTCGGATTCGCCCACCAAGGGTTCCGTACAAATTTGTAGGGACATATTATTAATTATTTTATCGTAAATCGTTTCAACTCCATACCTCCAAGCGTTCCCGAGATTTATCCCGGTCGTGACAAACGGACTGACGGACAACAAAGTGATCCTATAAGGGTTCCTTTTGAGGTACGGAACCCTAATAAGATGTTCTCTTACATCCTAGAAACAGTAGTTCTAGTTAGAGATCTTGGAGTAGAGGCGATGGATCATGGCGATCTTTTTTGTATTATATACCTGTGTAGTGCCGAAGCGTGTGGTGGGTGAGGTAACCATCGCCTGCGATGTATGCCTTATACTTTAGCGTGTCACAAGCAGCGGAGCAGTGTGCAGCGATCATCGACCACGTCGCGGTCAGAGCGTGATCTATCTATACTTATGTTGTTACCAAATATTATATTAGCGATAATGAAGGTTGTATGTGTAGCCAGGTCGGCCCGCGGCGCGGGTACACATACGCAGTTGTGTTCACTCATAACAACATGTCTATACACAAATATATTATGTCAATTGATCAAGTGCCAAATTATAACCAAAAAATTTATAGTTAAGTTTATTTTATAAGATTTTACTACTAAAATGTATTTGGATATTTATGAAATTATATTGAGGTCTATCAGAATTAAGCTCTGTTTTATTCATACTTTTTTGATAATCTCACTAATGTCGGGTAATAATAAACTCGATTGAGTATTTAAATATTTTAATATCGGTTATTTAGCAGTATATTTTAAATAATTTACATTTTTACATAATGATCCTAAACTTAACGATTTAAATCAAAAAGAAGCAATACTGGAAATGCTGAGGCAGCTGCTCGATTTGTGGCGGTTTGAAGTGGGACTTCTCCGAGATGACGTAGCTGGTGACGTGGTTGACGGTCGTGGTGCCCGGCTCGTCGCCCTTCTCCACGATCGTCCGCGAAGTGACGGTCTCCTCGACCTCCTCCCCGACCAGCTCCGGCTCCGGGTCTTCGGCGTACACGAAGGGCTCTAGGCCGCTATACGGAGAGTAATAGTCCGCCGCGGGAGTGAAGGGGTGCACGAAGGGGTCGCAGAAGCTCGGCTTGGGCGTGACAGGGGAGGTGTGGTGGTGCGCGGGGGGCGGGCTCACCTGGGTCTCGAAGGGAGACGCGAACAACGGGAGCACGTCCGCGTAGTGGACGCGGTCGAGCGGCCGGGGCTGCGACACTGTGTCGGGGACATATTCGAACGGCGGCGCCCCCCGGCCGGCGCCGGCGGGCCCCCCGGCGGGCAGCGAGCCGTACGTGTAATAGGTATCGTTCTCGTGCGCGGGCTCGGCGACCGCAGGAACGAACTGCACTGTCTCGGCAGTGAGGTTGTTCAGGTCGCGCGCGTCCCTCAGCAGGCCGCTGATGTCCCGGGCGTGCTCGTGCGCCGCCAGCGCGAGCTCCGACAGGATCTCCGGGTCGGGGTTGAACTCTATTCCGAACTTCTCGGCGATCTCTTGAGCGCTCATCATCTTGTCGATTGCGATGTTTTGGTACTCGTTGTTCGACTTTATGTGCTTCAGAAGCCGCATCACCATCTCGGTGCTGTCCATGGGAGTCTCCGGGGATCGCCGCGTGCGCGCTCCGTTCTCGTCGACATGTTGCTCGCTGTGAGCCATCGCGTAGGACATGAGGCCGACCATCTCGGCTTCCATCGCAGCGGACATCTCTTGTGCCAACTGTTGCATATCGTTGAGCTGCTCCTCGACCGTCTTGTTCGAGCTGGCGACTCGCGCCATCTTCGCCGCGGACGGGGAGGGGGACGTGTTCCCGTCGCCGGGCGGAGTGAACAGCTCAAACCAATTGGCGTCTAAAGGGATCGAGGCGAAGTCTTTCGTCGCTTCATCGTCGATGTCCGGTTTTTGGAGAGTCTCTCTTAGATCTTCCCGGTCTTCAGAGACATCTGTGTCTGCATGAATAAACGAGCACTGAAACAATAATTATTAAGTGATGTGTTCGTTGATACAAAAATATCGATATTGTGAGTGCTCGAGTCATGACGTAAGTCTATATAGTTAAGAAGAAGAAATTTTATAAATATAATACACTTTATATTTTAAAATTGTAATGAGCATTCGATATTTAATAGAGCAAATGAGTGAAAACGAAAAGTGTAATTACCTGCACGACTAAAGCTAGTATCAAGTACAGGGGAGCCATGGCGGAGGCGGAGGCGGCGGCGGAGGCGGAGGCGGAGGCGGAGGCGGAGGCGGAGGCGGAGGCGGAGGCGGAGGCGGCGGCGGAGGCGGAGGCGGAGGCGGCGGAGGCGGAGGCGGAGGCGGCGGCGCTATGGCGTGCACCTGACGTGTCGCCCTTTTATATGTTCGCGCACTATCGCCCGCTCGACACACGTTTGAGGAAATATCGGTGCAATAGCTGTCCAACATATTGATAGGGCATGTTGTGTTCCACACGTTGCGCAAGGAGGTTTTCATTTGTTCAAATCGCAGTTGTCATTATTTACCCCGAGCGAGCGCCCGCGGCGGCGCCGGGACATGTCGGACAGGACTCAGTATTGCGGGCTGGTGTGTGGTTACATTGATCATCATTTGAAGTGTGCTCAATACGAGTAACACTACTCTTGTTTGGACGAAGATTCCAAATTGATCTAATAAATATAATATAAGGTAAATAAAGTAACACTGCGTGAGTTGCGCGGGCGCATGGCTGTCGGCGCAGCACCGGTGGGTACCGAATAGAGCTTTTCACTAATCGTTTGTCTTTATTTATTAAATTAAGATTAGTTATTTACAATAAACTATAAGCCACGGTAAGAATTACAAAACAGATAACGGTAACGTTTCGTTGGCGGTTCGGGGTCCCGTGTGTAGGTATATATTGTTCCATATAGTACCTACGTGCGCGCTTCATACATTATAGATCAATTCGATATTACACACACATATGTTGATACTGTAACGATATCTAGTAGTTGTTACCGAGACAGGCCTGCCGACACAATCCCAACAATCCAGCCACGTCGACGACATAGCCGGGATGTACCCACGGCAGCAAGCGGCGCCACATCGGCGATGCACTGCGTAAGCACTGCACAGGCACACTGCACAGTGCACAGGCACACTGCACAGTGCAAGTGTACCTACGTGTTATATGTGTTGGTGATATTCAACTCTCAGATATCGGTATTGTACCCGACACGGTATCTGGGTGAGGAGAGCCATCGTTGTATAGTGGTCGGACGACGCAGGCGACGTGAGGTCGAGCCTTCTCACGAAATGAAAATCTCTTCATAAATATACAAACATATTTTATTTTATTATTGTGTATGTTTTATTTTTTACAGTAATGATTTCATAATTAACCTAATTGAATAAATACAATTTATTTCAAAATATATTATAAATTACATAATAACGGGAAGAAATAATAGTATTTAATAATAATTTATACGTACGATGCGAAACTCTGTATAATAATAAATAGATCCTTAAGTTTCGTACAATATGAATAAATGTTTGTTTCACCGCGCTTTTATATTATAATACATCACTTATCTGTAAAAATAAATTATCATAGCATGTTGGAAACGATCAACTCTGGCCAGCGAATGTGCAGTGCGCACTGCACACTGCACAGTGCGCACTGCACAGTGCACACTGCACAGACTGCTCGACCACTGGTAAGGTAAGTCACATTATCCACTATACTCGTACTGCGGCTGAGGCAGTACATCTAACGGCTTCGGGTAGTTAGGGTAGGCTGGGGGTGGCGGATATACTGGCTGGGAGTAGGGTAGAGTGGGGGAGTATGGTACTGGTATGGACGGCGGATACGGTGCAGGGTACGGCGCAGGCATCGAAGGGAAGTATGGTGGAGGGGACGCAGGGAAGTATGGTGGAGGGGGCGCAGGGAGATACGTAACTGGAGTCAGGGGTGGGGGGCACGGGCCAGGCGTCGGAAGAGATGTAGTGTACTGTTGGAGCGTTAGAGAATTGTATGGCGTCGGTGGTAGCGCGGGGTACGATGGGTATCCGGGGTACGGGGAGGGAGGGTGCGGAACCTGTGGATGATAATGAGCTGCCGGATGGCACACCGGCGCAGGGTACTGACCCGAGCTAGGGTACTGGATTGGCGAAGGGTATGGCGGAGGATAAGGCACGGGTGAAGGGAAAGGCGACGCCGGCGGGAGGGCGCCAGGCTGGGGGACGTGAGGATACGCGAGCCGAGCGTATTCTAGGTACGGCGGCCTGGGGGCAGGGGAGTATGAAGGTGGAGCGAGCTGGTAGTTGTACTCGGTATACGCAGAGGGCCATGCCGCCCGGGGGACGGGGCGCGTCGTACTCGGGTAGCCGTAGTCAGCGGGCTGGTCGCCGGCCGCCAGGGAGCTCGGGGAGGGGGCAGAGACAAAGACTATCTGCGGCGGGGGGGCGGCGGGGTAGCTGTACGCGGACTCCTGAGACGCCGGCGCGGGAGCTTCCTCGGAGGTCGCGGCCGCTTCGATCTGCGAGAGAAGAGCTGGAACGGAAGTAACGTGTTGATCATACTTTTGTTTCATTGGCTGCCATCTGTCTTACACAACACATCGAGAGCGCCCTTCTCTCCACACCCGTGATGTGAGAACAGCTGGGCTCGTGACCCAGGCTTCCTATCACTCGATATCCTGAGAACTAGATCCAGATGTCTATAATCGTGTGTAGTGACACTATTCGAAGGAGCGATCGTTACTCAAAACTGACAAATAGCCGCCAACAACCGACGTCGACAAGATATTTCACACTTTTGAGAGTTTAAGTCGGTTCCATTTTTTGGTAAGAGATATAACGGTAAGTTAGCACTGTCACCAGTGTCAACCACACTAACACTAACGTAATATTATGCTCATGCACTTATTTAGTTTTGACGACTGGATATCTACTCGTATATGCATCGAAACAATGAATGTACTCAGTGAGAAGCTCGGCCGATGCGCGTGCGCACGAAGAATGCGCTGAGCGCAGCGCGGCGCCGGTCGATTGTTCAACTTACGTGACGAGTACAGCGAACTCAGCATTTGGTTCATCCGCTCGTGCAGGGCCGCCAGCTGCAACACAGAGCGGACGCACACACGTGAGGACATACAGACACACACATACATGTGGTTACAACCATTCACGGAGGACATAACAGTAATAGGCACCTGTAGCGGCGCGGCTCCGGCGCTCTTGGCTAGGTTTGTGATGAATAGCGTAATCGGGAAGATATTAAGCGTTTTGGGAGTGTATTGTATCCTACCCGCCCACCTACCCACGTACAACGCCCGACCCGAGCGGTCGCGTGTCGGCGCGGGTACATCGAGAGAAGCACTAGTTTGTTCCCAAATGAGCCCGAATCTAGATTCTTTGAATAATCTGGTTTTATCAGTACCATGATGCATATACGCTGTAAGTACTTATACATATATATAAGTAATGCTGGCGCACCTATATATGGTGTTTATCCGTGAGGGGCTACGTGACCTACTGTTATATATACCTGTATCATTTGCTATGATGGGTTCGATCCCCGAGTGAGATGACACTACATGTCTGTAACAACAGCAGCTACACAGCGCCTGTGCGCGTGCGCACTCACCTGCGTCTGCTGCTGCGGCGTCGTGCACGCGCCGTGAGACAGCCACAGCGCCAGCGCGCTCAGCCGGAGCACCAGCGTCACCGACATGGTCACGTCGCGCGCTGCACGTCCACGAGTGGGCGTCCTCGCTACCACCACCGCGCACCGGCCGGACTCTCGCCCGCTACGACTCGTGTAAACTTGTCCTATATCGACGATATGTTTTACCTCGCTGTTACAGTATATTACACCTTACTTTATTAATTAAGTTATTTCAGAAAAAAAAAACGTTTGGCGCTTTATCTACAATTGTATTACGATGCATGTGCGATAGATCACCGCTCGTGGTGCAATGGTCGACCCGGGGACGCTGGGCCATTTAAATAAATACAAATCAGATAAAAAGGCATATATGTGATTAATAGATGTTGTTATTCTTACGAGTTGGCTGATAATCGTTATCAGATAGGATGCGCCGCGCGTGCGGATACAGGGCCGTCGGTATCGGACCGAGACGGAGCGTTGCGCAACTCTGACACATCACTCACTACCCGCGCCAAGCCCGCGCCAAGCCCGCGCCCGCGCCTGCGCCCGCGCCTGCGCCCGCGCCCGTGCCCGCGCCGTGCTCGGAGCTACGACGGTATCACGATGGTCTTCAAGGGTCAGCCGCCCCACGACTATAGTATCGGCCGCCGCCGGAACGCACTCAATACAGATTCTCAAACACGATGTAGCCACACAGTTAAGTACCTACGAGAAAGCTACTTGTATTTAAAAATATTTATTTGGAAAATATGGCATAAGTACATTCAAGTCAAGAAGCTGGTCTCACATCATATGCTCATGTAACGTCCACTTTACGTTACGGCATAGTTTTCTGGGGCGATTGATCAAAACGCGACGCTTTATTCTCGCTCAAGCGGGCTGTTTGAGGTCGGTGTGCCGTTTAAAACCAATAAGAACCTGTAGACCACACTTTATACAGCTTACAAGTATAACATTTCCTTGCTTGTACATAGTTATATAGAACCGCGGTATTCATAACAAATAATTACCATTGCTTACATTTTATAAAAGCTGGTCAAACGAAATAAAATCCTCATGTCTTCAAGTAATCATAGAGGTTTTAAGTTGTATTAAAAGTAGGTTTGGTGTGGCTCCTAAACTATATAACCACTTGCCAAAATCAATACTAGAATCGGAAAATTTGTCTGTACAATAATTTTATTTTAATTTATTTTATAGACACGTAAAAGTTAATACTCAATAAAAAAAGGAGACCAGATCCGCGACGTAGGTTCCAGACGTCTAATCGTATCCACAAATTTGCTCCCGACGAGGTTCTAACAGAGGTTCCAGCTCAGGGAAGGTTGGATGCGATCTTCATGAAATCATTTATCTGCACAAAAACAATACACAGAATGGAACATAGTAGAGCGCGACACCTTTGTTTAAGATCTTTGCCCCGTATAAAGTTTGGCAGGTATTTGTATCTCACTCGAAGACGTCTACAGAGCGAGCCGGCACAATAGAACATTATTACAATTATTAATTATATTATATATTCAGAGGGCACATATCTTTTGGCTCGACGCATCAGCCAGCACTGCAATTCAACATTGTTAGTATTCTGGGCACGCTGCCGACTGGTAGCGGGCTAAAGCGTCTGTTCTATCTCTATGCTGGTAACGTCTAGTGGATTGCTTAAATATTGCTGTAGTAGCTGTAGTAGTGTTGTGAACACTTAGCTATTAGTATTTAATGACTTTACCAGCGGCGCCCTGCGGTTTCACCCGCGTGGTGAAAAGAACGCTGGTGATGATGATGATTTAAGTAGCTTGTGTGTTATTTTAGAGGGTCAACTACCTCCATACAAAATGTTATCAGAATTGCTCCAGCAGTTCCTGCGTCAAACCGTAACAAACAAGCAAACTCCATATTTATAATATTAGTCAGGATATTATGAACACCAATATTCTGACAATAATTGGCATAAGTATATATTGTATATATTAGTAGTTAGGACGCCTAAAATATACCGAAATGAATGCATTATTTATTTAAATCAATTAAATGATTCTTGAAAAATACCAAACTATTGAAATAATAATCGCACTAATGTTACAATCTCGGACGTCGGTAGGTGGGGGGTGGGGGGTGGGAGGGTAAGGTACAGTTTATCCAATAGTTTGTCGTTTTTATGTCTGTTACTCCTCACGCTGAAGCACCTGAACGGATTTGCATTATAGGTATATGGAAATAACTATTTTTTTATAGCCCCTTTTTATCCCATTAAAAGTATAGTTTCCGCGGGATAACTGCGATGGTGGGATACGTGATCCACGCACGACACGACACGACGCACCGAGGGTTCCGCGTACTGAATCAAACCACCGCCCGCAGGAAGAAGGTTTTCAATTTAAAACAAACTATTAATAAGTGTATTGTTTAATTTATGTATTACTCAAAGGATCTTCTACAATATGTTCCTGTGCTGTGTCATAGTTATGTGCGTGACCGTGAGTAGACAATACGACAGCTCACATAATATATATGTATCTATTTACCCCTTAGGTACATAGATAGTGCGGTGTGGTGTGGTGTGGTGTGGTGTGGTGTGGGTACCCCACGAACGCTACTGTAGTTATAACAAATAAATTCAATTGTATATATGTAATAAAATAATTTTAAAACGTTTGGTACATCCGGGAACCGCTAGACATAATTGTTTAAACAATAGGTACATGATGTAATCACCCCGTGTAAAATCATTTTATTTCTATGGTTAAAGTATAAACATCACTTATTATTATTATTAGGACAAATAGTTGTATACAGATTCACGAAACGGTGTGGACAATATCATTCATAGCGCGTACATCATATACCCACTATAATCATATACAATATACTACAGGTATAACATATATATTATATAATGGGCGACACGACAGACAGACGCGGGCAGAATGCAGATGTTTGCAATGTTTTTTTTTATTTATATTTTTACTTTAATATACGAAATTTTTCAGTGAAACATTTGCACGGAGGAAAATCTTGTTGCTAAGGCCTTTAAATTTTTTTGTCCTTTCGAATACTTATACATATGTTTATCTAATTTAGAACTGGTTATCGCCGGCTCAGGCCAGATAGGCTCGCCGAAGCCTTTAACGAGCCGCGCAGGAACTGTAGCGATATTATATTATTGCTACGTTAACTTACAAAAGCAAAAACTCCCTTTATTCGCTACAATTCGTCCCTCGGAACAAATAAGTGTAATAATGACTGTACCGCTGGACGAGCCTCGATGGAAAAGAAAAGGAAGAAAGCTCTTGTGCTCGAACTTTACAAATTAAATTCTCTCTTTGGTACAACTGTAACGCGTCGACACCAATAGAGCCGTTCCTCTGTTTACTGTACTATATCTTCGACGAGCCCACGGTAACCCCAGCAGTGGGCAATGGTAGGGACGGCGAGCCTCGCATCGGTGCACTCTTCTCTCGCTGCATCTGCAAGCCGACGACATGCTTTCAGCCGTTCAGGCGAGTATCGGAGTCGAAAGGGGACCGGGGCAGGGCAGGCGCCGGGTGTGCCTGGCTATGAGTATCTCTAGCCCCATCACCAGAACTGCCGCCCCAGCTCCGGAAGCGGTCAATCCAAGAAGTGGAGCGACGTCTCCGAAAGTGACTTGTTCGGCCAGCAGGTGGGCGCGACACGGGGGCCGGGCGGAGAGGAGACTGGAGACCGCCCTCTGGTGGAGCCCGAGCTCGGCGAGCCGCGCGCCGCCGCCGCGGAACGTGTTCGTGAACTGGCTGCGCGGTGGCGCCGTCAGCCACGCCTTCCGCTTACAAACGAAACAGAAGGTTCACTTCCTCGGTTAGATCGGTCCTCGAGGGAGGGAGGAGCACCTCTCTACAATTACATTGTACTTACTTAGAGATGAACATCGATGTCATAGTATTTTAAAAGTTATCGGTTAGCACAGATAAAACAGAAAGCATTATAGTCTATTGCCGATCTCGTGAAGGATACGGAATCGACAAAACATTGTAATTAGGACTATATGTCTTATTACACCATCGGTTCCGACTCGCAGGACCACGAACGAACCGACGCAAGCGCTGCGGAACTTCATCAGCCTTTGAGGTAGGTTAGCGTTTATACAAATACATAATTGACAAAGTCAGATACCCATGGTTCTCGGCTCTTATTGATTTTAATTGTAAAACGTACACGGGTACACACGGAGAATCTCGTCACCGCGATTCAGAATTTTAATTGCTGATTGGCGAGCGCCATCTACAATTTACGCGATGAACTAACTTGACTATGATGTGGTTTTATTCTTACAAATATAATATATATAAAATGAACAACCGCTCACTGAGTTACTATTGTAGCAATAAAACTTCATTGCACCAGCTATCTATCTCCTGCATGCTGCGACAGCGGAGACAGCGCGCGCTGACAGACCGAGCGCTGACAGACCGCGCGCTGATGCGAATGCATGAATTTGAATAAAGGATTTCAAACACATCGCGGTGATGAGCTCGTTTTGTCCCTCAAAGTTGTGCTCACAGGGAGAAACAACTCAAAAGGATCGGTCTACTGTTTCGAGGCATAGACAAAATTCTTTTTGCAATAACTCTTTAAACAGATTTAAAGACTTTATAAGTGATACATTAAATTGAAACATCTAGTTGAGCGTAGCCAGTGTAGACTTTTTTTTATATACTGTATAGATCAAGCGTTTGACCACTATCTCACTTGATGGTCAATGACGAGTGATCGAAGATGTTATCACGCTAGACCTAGAATGCTCACTGGCTCTCAAGGATTGCTACCTGAACACGCTATGTGTTTGGTGACAGTTTTTCAATCTTGAGGGTGGTAGCTAGCGAGGCGGGTATTCGAAAGTACCGTACCACCATGCAAATGTTTGAGTAGAAGGCTGCCGAGGCGCCGCGCCGCGCCTCTGAACTAAACACAAGCCTGAGCGTGTCACATCGCCCGCCGCATGACACCTACATGTTGGAGGTTAAAAGAATTACATAAACGAATAGTATGGGAAGATGAATTGAAAATATTATACTCGTGTGTAAAGTACCTTTGGAATAGTATCGACTTCTTGCAGCTTGCAGATCTCATCGTCTCTGAACGTGTTCAGGTGTGCGTACATCTTGTTGTATTCTGTGTGGTAGGCAGTGCTGCCCCCTCGTATGAGCTGCACACCCAGCTCCACCTCTAGGTAGAAGTCGGCCGTCTTCTTCTTACGTTTCAAGTACTCCAAGTCTTCCCAAGTAGTTTCCACCTAAAAACGAAGAAGTTAAACCTCTTCGAGTTATTTTGGGAATCGAAAGACTGCAGCGTGAGCATGTAAGTATTTGGGACGATAAAGCGTACGTTCCGGTGAGTACCATCGCACCGAATACATGTTCGTGTTCACACGCCCTCGGGCAGCCTCGGGCAGCTCGGAGTCGTAGTTAGAAAGAGAAGCATATGTTATATAAAGTACGGCTTACGTCGAAGAACAGGTGCCGCATGAAGTCGATGTCCTCGGAGGCGATCCTGTACTTGGAGTCGGCGAGAGCGCGCAGCGTGCCGGGCGCGCCGCCGCCCGTGCGCATCAGCGCCGACACAATGGCCGAGGTGTAGTACGCGTGCACCAGCATGGCGCACACGGAGACCACCACGAACGTCCACCGTCCGGACACGCCCTGAGGCACCCCCGCTGCATCTAAATACAAAGTGGACGCCTGTTTTTTTTAAATTTTTACAAATACCTATCTATAGAATGTATTCGTTCCTTGTCTAAAAGCAAAGCGCCGTAAACATTGTTTGTTGTCCTATTTATCTGTATTTATTACGTTCGACACTTGATATAAGTAGTACAGTCCATTGAAAGGTTACATTTAGAGTTGCGTTTATCAGAGTAGTGGGGTCGCCACCCTTGTCTATCATAGACATAGGCTGCTATCATAGAAAAAGGGGTGCAAAAGGATTTCACGTTGTATGTTGTAAACTAACAATTCTACAGAAAATTTTATAGCACATGAAAATACTTGTTATCTTAAAATGGAAATAAAAAAGTTATCAACAAAAATTACTGCACATTTTAGAGCAAACTTTCTTCTGGGCTCTTCCAGGTCGTGGTCTCATATGTCGTAGCTCTGGTACCGCGACCGCGACCGGTCTGGGATGTTGTGACTGCTCGCATGATGAAAAGTTGTCTTACCGTCAGCACGCCTACCTCGTTATAGAGCTCGAGATGACATTGATAATTACAGACCGATTTCCGTATTG
This sequence comes from Apeira syringaria, assembly GCA_934044485.1. NCBI lineage: Eukaryota > Metazoa > Arthropoda > Insecta > Lepidoptera > Geometridae > Apeira > Apeira syringaria. The sequence continues at coordinate 110,973 of OW203656.1, read as the reverse complement.
CAATCTATTTCCAAAATAATAGAAAAGTTGATTAATAACAGACTATTATTATATCTTGATAAATTCAGCATACTATCAAACTCTCAATATGGTTTTAGACAAGGACTCTCAACTGAAACTGCTGTTACAGCAATTAGTAGTCTTATTGTGAAACAAGTTGATAGTGGAAATAAATGCTTGGCGGTATTCCTCGATCTCAAAAAGGCTGTAGAGATACTTATCAAAAAGCTGGAAAATATTGGAATACGAGGAACGCGGCTAACACTTTTAATGGACTACTTATGTGACTCAAGCAGCGTGTTAAAATTGGTGAATTGCTTACTGATGATGAGACTATAAGCTACGAATTACCCCAGGGTAGCGTACTGGGTCCGACCCTATTCTTAATTTACATATACGACCTCAGTAACATAAAACTAAACCATGGAAATATTTTCTCTTACGCTGATGATACTGCCATCGTTTTTACAGGTAGATCATGGGGTGAGGTTAAAAATAAATCCGAAGAAGGACTCTCAAAAATATCTAAATGGCTAACGTTAAATTTGCTTACCCTAAATGTATCTAAAACTAACTTTATAACGTTTACTATTTATAATAATAGCCAACCCAATACAAATTATAGCCTTAAAATTCACAAATGTAACCTCAAAGATGCCTCTTGTGACTGTCCTAGCATCGATAAAGTATCAACCACAAAATACCTAGGAATCATGATTGACCAACGTTTGTCCTGGCATGCTCATATTGAACTCTTGATGAACAGGGTTCGTAAATTAATCTGGATTTTTAAAATTCTACGTCATGTTGCACCTAGACACCGGCTCAAACAAATATATATTTCTTTAGCACAATCTATTCAAAGTTACTGTATACCTGTTTGGGGAGGTGCTACTAAGACAAAGTTCCTAGAACTCGAAAGAGCACAGAGGAGCTTATTAAAAGTAATGCTTTTTAAGCCCTACAGATATTGTACAGACTGGCTGTATCAAGAATATGGAGTATTATCAATGAGAAAACTATATAATATAATAAATGCTGTTGTGATGCAACATAAACCTATCGAGTACAGCCCAAATACAGACCAAAGTAAGCGAAGAAGAGGACGAGTTACCTCTGGCGTTACAACTCGGACTCAGTATGCATCCCGACAATATGCAAAACAAAGTCAATATCTATACAATATTATTAATAAAAAAATTAATATATACCCTTTTAATAGCTTTTACTGTAAAAAAGCCCTCGAGGAATGGCTATCGACATTAAATTATAACGAAGTGGAAAAACTCCTTTAAATTCCTTCGTAAAACTCATCAAACATATATTAAATTGCACCCACACGTCCGCTACAAACACACACCTTTACAGATATATACACACTCACACTCCCCCCATACACACCCTTCATACACACATATGCAAGGCAATAAATAAATTAATAGAAGCATAATTTTGTAAATTTAGTATTTAGACTTAGTTCTTTATTTTGGTTAATACCTATTAGTCTCACCTTTCCTTACTTTACTTTATCTTTATTTTATTTACCTATTTTTTATTTACCTATTTAATCAATTATAGTTATACTACTTCGGAAGAGCGGGATCCTCTAACACAGGTATTTCCATACTTAAAAGAGGGTCCGAAACCAATTAAATGTAAATTAGATTAAGTTAACTGAATAAATCATTTGTATTTGTATTGTATTTGTATAGCTCGACTGTTGAGGATCGTCGTGGCCTGTCTAGCATCACGTGTAAAACCGCTCGCTGTGCGCGCTCAACTGTTATATTCGTTTCGGCAGCTCCACCCCAGACTCCAATACAGTATTGAATCGGGGACCGACATAAAGCTTCATATACTCATTTTCTAACTTCGACATTAACACATGATCTCAAGCGCTTCATGATATAGATAAGCTTGCGGGTAAAGAGTTATATGAGGATTGAATGAGAGCTTCTGGTAAATTATTATACCAATATATTAGGTGTAGTCTAGTCTGCATGGTATATCGGTAGGTAGAAGAGCCGGAGCCGGCGTAGGCCGTACCTTGCTGCAGCCAGGTGGCGAGCACGGTGCAGCAGGCCTGCTCCCGCTCGTCCTGCGAGCGCGCGGTGGCCCGCAGCGCGGCGCACAGCGCGGCGCCCACCCCCGCGCTCGCCCACCACACCCCCGCCGAGAAGGGAGACACGAACATGTTGGTGCTGCTCTCTCGCTCCGACACGTACATGAACCCCACGCTGCACGACAGAACGCCCGCCACACCGTGAGGCCCGCGCCCCACCAAGCCCGGCGTTACCGTGCGATACACATGTTCTCGACCGACACCCCTGCCCACGCTAGACATGCATTTCAGTGATCCGGTACTCCAGCCGCGACGTGCGGAACAACATAATGTCAATAGAATCATACAGACTATTTACTTCTATGTCGTGTGTTTTTATATAACTGCACAGACGAGCCGCCCCCGGCTTCGCTCGCGTGCCCGACATCATACAGCGGGTTCACAAACTAACCTCGAGCTATATAGATAACACGGGGTGAAATGTGCCACCCAGCGTTATCCTCTTTTATTCATATTTATGGACAACTCGCACTTAGCCAAAAATAAACATGCCTACATTTATCCCACAAAAAAGAGGAAAATTATTTAATTTGTTTAATTGAAATAAGTAGTCGTGCATGCGTGACCGCCCGACGCGGACGGTTAGGTTGTCAAAGTGATGACGTTTCAATGCGCTAGCGACGATGTTGTTAAGGGTCACGCCAGATTTCAAATATTAACGAATTTTCAGCAAGAGCTCTCCGAACTCAATGTATTTTCGGAGGTAGTTTTTCCAACTCGAGGGTGATAGCTAGCCAGGCGAGAGCTGAACGTAGGTAGGTACCCCCCCCCCCCATTACCACCACACCATGCGCGCGCGTCTGTTGACGTCGGACGTACTGAAGAGGCCATATCGGCACGATGAAGTCGAGCTCCCCGACGCGATCGCGCAGGATCCTGGCGATGGCGCCGCTCAGCTCCGCCTGCCCGAAGCGCAGCAGCAGCAGCATGCTGCTGTTGTGGTGCGTCGCGCCCCACAGCTCCGTCTGCACCACCACGGCGCTGGGGACAAACGAGACGTGTCCACCTGCCCCCTGCCCCCTGCCCCCTGTCCTTGTTTCCTCAAACAACATAATATCATAATATAGAGACATTATAAATAAAAAACCCCGTAGTGTTCTCCTTGAAAAGACCACCGAATGTGGTCGAAACTATAGTCGGAACCCTCTGAATTATTACCTGAGTAATTCCCGTGTTTTATACATTCATATTCATGTGTCAAAACCACGTCAGTTTTAATAAGAAGACACAAAGAGATTTTTGAAAAACGTGGACAAGTTATTACCCGCCAGAAAAGAACAAAGTACACGAACCTACTCCATCAACCTCCTGCCGGAAGGACACATGCAAAAGAAATGTCTGTGACATGTCCGTTTCAGTTTATAACAGTTTACCTAATCACATCAAAATATTAGACGGTAATAAATATAACAAAACATTGACTGAGTGGCTTCTTAGCAATCGTTTCTATAGTGTTAAGGAATTTAATCATTTCGGTAATAAACTCAAATTGTAAGCAAGCAATATGTGTAATAACATTACAAGTTAGAGCAAGATTAGATATAAAACATTTGCACGTCCGCTCGCAGACCGAATACAATACCACAAAAATAATATTAAACTCTCTGTCTGTATGCTAGCAAATGAAGGATTTGACTCGAGGCCACAGAGATGGCGCCAGCGCTGCGCTGTCTCTGGGACGCGACGGCGGAGCGTTCGTACAGACATGTCAGACGCCAGCGCCGCGCCGCTGCGACCGACCCAGCCTCGATTGGCTATTATATATATGTGTGACATTACATTTTACAAGTATAGCGTGATATCGCTCTATATTGTATTATCCTATAATATATATAAGCTACTAATAATATAAACACGCAAGTTCGTACGTAAAAAATCATACCATAGCGGCTAAAAAGATCTGAATGAAATTTAGCGCAGAGATAGGTTATAGTATCGAATAGCATATTTTCAAATTATAAAAATGTACGGTGACGACAAAACCGCTGTCTCACCGGATGTTAAGCGACGACGCGGTCTGAGGTGTAGTAGTATGCAAACTGAGAAGGTACTATACCTACTTATTATTTAAGTATAATTGTAGTTACCACGATCGCGTATGAAACGTTTCGTATTCACTTGGGAATGTGTTTTACCGGGGAGTCGACCTCGGTGTGTGACTGTGTGTGTGTGTGCGTGTGTGTTCCTGAATGATTTATGCCAAGCGGACATGCACGTGTGCACATAGTAGGTACTCACGTAGCATTGAGCGCCTGCACCAGGAGGCTGGAGGCCGCGAACCCGCTCTTGATGCTGGAGTCCACCTCGGCGTGCCTCAAGTCCACCAGGTACTGCTCGAACGTGCCGCCGTACCACCCCTGAGAGTAGCACCCCACCTGCCGCGACCCCGCGCGTCATCCCGAGTCCGTGTGGACTCGAGAGGCGAGTCCCCGGTCACCGCTGGGAGACCTGTACCCCCGCTTGTAGCCGCTACTCGGAGAACTCTAACTTACGGAAGCGAACCGGAGGAGGTGTAATAGCGAAGGGAACCACCGACTTCTATGAGCCTGAACCGAAGCTCTCCACCATCTCTACCGTTATGTTTAAATATCAAAACATATCGTATACCGTGGACTAACCTCGACGTTTGGACAAAGAGCAGAGCAGCAGAGACCGCGCTCACCGCGATGTCCAAACGGAAATACTCAACACTGGAATGAGATTTGCACGAAGGTACTTACTGCTCATATACATATTGACATGTGTGAACATCTACACACACAGATAATACAATATGTAAAATATCCTGTGACAGTGTTTGCTGTCCAACTCGGTTTGCCATTGTATACAATTTTGTGTGTATATTTGGTAGGTATAAGAATAGGTCGTAAAGTATTTATCACCCTCCTACCCTCCCACTCCTCATTTTTTTAGCGAAATTAGATTTTTTTACATAAACAAATATACAAATAACTAACTTATTTAACCGTCGGTTAATGGCGTGAAATAAATTATATGAAGTATCGAGTCTCTCTTGCATTTCGATAACGTATATTACTTTGGCAGAACCACGTCCGCCAGCTCAGCCTGTATATTATATAAACATATTGTGTGTCCGGCGGTGAAGGACCACTTCCATTGAGACCAAACGAAAGATTTATAAGTAAAACGTTACATATGTATGGCGATCGACAAGCGTATTAATTCGTCGATTTATAAAACTAGTACGATTCGTAAAACCGACTGTTTACTTGTAAACATAAGAACTACATATCTTAGCAGAATTGTGGCAAGTAGCCACAGAGGCCATCATTTAAGTAAGAAGAAGAACGTTATCACAAAGTGAAAGGATATTCGAAGTAAATTCAATAATTAACGGTACAAGGAACCCAAATCAAATTGAAATCTCCCATTGTATCGAAATATAAGTAAAGTGACGCACCGGAGTCGCGATCCTCAGGGGGTAACCTTTAAGGTCGCGCCTCCGCAGCACTCTCGCTCGCTCATCCCCCGCCCCCACGCGCAGCCCGCCCGCGCCGGCCCGCGTCCACAGCGCCCACGGGTGGGCCGTCGCCCCAGCGCTCGGGTGGACGTAAATGTCCTTCAACTGTATCACATCCCTCGAAGACAGATTAGTAGACGGGAAACCTGTCGAACAACGTTTTATTACTAAACTTGTCAAAGGAGCCTTTCATACGCAAACGGGAGCAACTGTCTACGCTTTTATGTCTATTACAAATCGCTGGGATGAGAATACCGCACGTCTTGAATGAACTTGTTGGAGCCCTATATTGTTTTATAGAATAGTCGTCGAGTGGAAGGAACGCGGCGGTCGGCGCACGCGCCAGGAGCGGCGCACGGTCCCTCGAGTATTGGAGAGTGAGCTGTTGTGTTGTTCAGTAACCACGTGGGCGCCGGGGGGCGTGACGCTCGTGAGGTCGTCACGTCCGCGGGGTGATAGCACCGACACGGTCTAGGTCCAGGCTCGAGCGATGAGTACCTGCGCGTCCATCCACCGGTGGGCCGGTCTGCAGCAGCACCGCCTCGGCGTCGTACCGAGCCCGATGCAGAGCTCCTGGAACTTGGTCTCCGACCAGCGCCCACACGTAGCGCCCGCAGAAGTGACGGGATCTTAGCTAATCATAAATCACGTGTACGTTATATATAACTATGCACGACTACTGTGTACACGTAGCCATACAAAGATAACAACACAAAGCCCGTGTGCAGAGGTGCCAATTCGTTGTTAGTGTCCAAGTCGCACGTGCGAACATCAATACAGTCAGTTATTTGCATTTCCAGGACCCTGAAGAGTCCGGTGACGAAGATAGCGAGAAGAAACTCGGGCGCCATTGGTTTTCAACGCGTTTACTGCTTATCTACACCGCGGGCGGATATACTCGTATAACAAGCTTGTAAACAAACGCTACATGCGAATGATCATTTATAGTAATATCATTGATACATATCACTCGTGTGTATCACTAAAGGTACTGTCCTACCTATATATCCTACCTATTACTTACGCCACTAAACACCGAGCGCTGAAGTATATTTGTATCGTTAAATATTATAATTGTAATACGTTTGTATAATCGAGTGAGGTAATATAACATATATATATATATATATATATATATATGTACATAACGATCGTTTTGTTAAAATTATCAAATAAGTTGTTCGCTGATGCCGACATAACAAATGTATTCCTATCTGCATTCTGTACTCTTTGACATTTATCAGAATTTGTATATTCTAGAATAATAATAGGTAACTAATAGGTATATTGTCAGCGTTTGTATTTATGTTACTCGACAGAACGGGCGAGTGGCTCGGCTGATGACTGCGGGGGTCGTGGTTGCCCTTGACAGTCGATGAGTCATCGAGCGCTTCGACCTGTGCCCCTCCGCCTCGGTGACACTGTGATGTTCCTGCCGTGATCCGTCTGCCAGTGTTGTACGGAACAAACATCGCTTCTAGAGAAGTGCGAACAAACTATTCTTGTGGATTTTGTAATGAACACTTCCGCGCTTCGAACACATTGTTAATTAATCGTAATTTGTTAAAAACGTTAATAACTTGGTAGCGTTAAAAACATTAAATGGTATGTCGTAGACATAAACCTGGTGTAGCATGCGGTCGCCGGGCTGGGTGAAGTACACGACTCCCTGGAGCCCGTGTCGGGGGATGCTGTCCAGCGCCGCGGCCGGGGCGTCGCACACCACCGTGGCGGCGAGCCCGCGCTTACACATCTCTCTCATCACCCTCACTTGTTCTGAAACAACACTCGTACCACAAGGGGCAGTCGGCGCGTCGCGGCGGCTTCTCAATACTATTCTATAGTAGGCCATAACGTGACGCTGCCGTGTGAGTAACTCAGTCAATAGTCAGTATTATTACGCAGAAAGATGCGCCCGACTCACCGAGCCGAGACCAGCACGCCAAGATGAGGACGCTGTGGACGAATTTAAACCTGAACAACGCTACGAGCGGCGCCACCAGCGCCCCTGCTGCTGCGGCGCCCATCGCTGCTGGAATGGCTGTGGACTGCTCTGTGCGCGGCCCACACCCCCCACCCCCGGGGCCACCCCGGGCCGGGTACAGGCGATAACTAAACACATTCGTAGCTCATGTCGGCGCTGAATCAGATTTGTAATTGAACACGCGACGGGTAAGCCGTTATATATGTACAGGTAGGAACTAATCCAGCGATGTGATACAAAAAACGGTTGCTCGATATTTATAATATATTAATTTTATTTTATTTGTAATAAGAATTTAATCTGAATTTACAATAAATTTCTGTACTTACTGTACTAATAATGTACAATAATCTGTATCAGATTTTGTTGTATCGATTTTGATCGTTCTTTTTTTATTTAAAACTGGTGCTTCCCGTGTGGTCCCATTTATTTCATCAAAATTGAACGAGCACTTTTTGAGTTACAACTCAAAAATTACAGTAGCGGGTGAAGACATCGGTGAACATACCTACACCACAATGACAATTGATCCCATTAGTAACAAAGTTCACTAAAAAGAGTGATAAAAAAAAATCAACAAAAAATGGAACCGACTTCAACACTCAAAAGTATGAAATACCTAGTCGTAGTCGGTACCATGAGCACAATATTTTGATATCAGTTACTTTTGAACTATCATGGTACCGACTTCAACAAGTTATAACATACTTTTGAGTGTTGAAGTCGGTTCCATTTTTCGGTAAACATTTGTTTTATTATCTGTCCTATGCATTAGGTCGGTTCTCTCCCCGCATTAACTATTCTCATTTTTAAACATTTGTTTCGTTTTTCTTTCACAACTCATCAGGTTCAGTACAGATTACCTCTACTGTACACCGTCATGGGCGAGCGGGCCCCGGGCCCCGGGCGCGGGCGGCGCCTGCGGGGCCCGCGCCCGGCGCCCGGGGCCCGGGGACACTCTCGCGCCCGACTGTTCACGGCCATTACAATATGGATGAGTGTCCGCGGCCGTTTGGGCGAATGCAACTTAAATTACACGTTAGCGCGCTGCAGTTCCACTCCACTACCTATTACGGCGGGGAGTAGGTTTCTGTTGTATTATTCAAACACTGTTGTTGAAATAAACGAATTTATTTAAAAGTTTACAATAAATAAAACTTTAAACTTAATAAATTAAGATCGTTTTGACTAAGCTGTATATATCCGTATAATATATAAGTGTAGCCTCTAATAACATCTACGAGCATACATAATAGGTACCAGCACCAGCACCAGCACCAGTCCCCCCGGGGCTCCGCACTCCTCTCACGTCTGCTTCGTTCTCTATAACTTGGCTATAGGTAGGGGATGATGAGTGGCAGAGGCGGCGGGGGCGGCGGGCACGAGCACAGCGGCGGGGGCGGCAGGGGCTTCGGATCCAACGTGATCGGTACCGGAGGGGGAACTAGGAACGCGCTCATGGGAAGTCCAGGGGGCGGCGGCGGCGCACAGCACGATGGGTAGGGCGGCAGTGCGGGCGGACGGCACACCGGCGCAGGAGGGGGGGCGAAACATGGCGGTGGAGGGGGATAGCACAGCGGCGGCGTATGCGGCGGGGCGGGGAGGTACAGAGGCGCGGGAGCGGGCGCAGGCAGGCAGATGGGAGCCGGCGCCGGCGCAGGCAGGAAGAGCGGAGGCGGCAGGAGCAGCGGTGACGCGCACGGCGGAGGCGCCGGCACCAACACTATCGTCGGCGGTGGCGCCGGCGGCAGGAGCAGCGGCTCGAGGCACGGTAATTTCTTCTCTGTAACATACACAACAACATTTAGAACTTTACCAATCGCTAGAGATCGCGCACGAGTGTACACTTCTCACCTATTTTCTCCAAGAGAAGAGGTTTCAGCAGCCTGCGGAAATAACAACATTAGTGAGAGTTCGGCGCCAGAACGAAACGAGTAAAGTCGGGGTGGTGTCAACTTACGAGGCCAGCACTGCTTTTTTGCATTCCTTCATTTCTTTGAGAGCTTCCAGCTGAAACATAATAATCCTGTAGACGGAGGGCGGTCACATGCTGTTAAAGATAACATGAGCGCTGATGTCAACGCTCATTCAGATAAAAATAACTTTTGAAATCGGTCCACAAACGGAGCGGTTCCAAGGTAACAGACATAAAAACAATATCCTAGCGATTCGATCGGGAGATATCTCGCGAGATTCGATCCGTATCCGCCGGAGCCGTCGCGCCCAGCGCCGACCTACCAGGCACACTCCCTTCTCCAGACAAGCCGCAGCGTAGCTCGAGGTGAGCACCAGCAGCGCGATGGAGGACCAGAACAACCTTCGACCCCCCATCTTCCTCGAGGAGCCGCACGCGAGCCGCATGTACGCACTTGTATATAAGCGTGTCCGTTGATATTAACGTTTTATATAGTTACGTGATCGCTTGTCATAATATATTACAAACATCAGCGGCCGAGATAGGGGCGGGAGGGGGCGAGGAACCGCGATCAGCGATAACGATGGACGTGTCGATCGCTGCCGATACGACCATGAGTTACTGCAATCGAGGGTTGCGTAACGGAGTTCTTCGTGCGTGTCGTCGCACAGTCGTTCGATGAGGCGTAGTGATACGGCCAGGGGGTCTGACGACCGAACCGAAGCCGCAGAAACAGCCGGGACGCCTTCCCCACGGCTGCTTCGAATTAGTCCTCGTCGAGCTGTATGTCCAGCGGTGGACAAGGTATGGGCGAGACGATGATAATATTGACACATGTTATCGACCGAGGCACTTCACGTCGGCTTCTGTCCACGTTTATGGTATGTATGTATGGCGGGTGCCGATGCGCACAGACCGTGGACGCCAGTAAGAGACAGATGTACGCCGTTGTCTCTGTCGACTGTACGACACACTCACGACCAACGTGACGCTTTCACACAATTATTGAGAGCTGGTGCTGTCAATATCTAACAAGCAAATTGATGTTTTATTCGTAAGAGAGTAAACATTTTTTTAAATTGCTCTCCCTCACTCCACGCCGCTCACGATGTCACCGCGACAGCTGCGAAGAGCGATACAAGCGGCACCCCTGTCTACCGGCTCTTGTTCGCGCTACGACTGCACACATTATATACTATTCAAACACGATAGTGCGGAACTACTCGGCAAACTCTGTCTTAAACTCCAACTTTCAACTCGCGCCATACTCCTGTCTTGGCTGTACCCCCGCGAACACTAAGGACAAACAAAATACTGTCTTCTGCAGAACCCCCGCTGTGATAAACGAATTCCTAGAACGCAACAAGGAAACCGATATCTCTACCGGAAGCTTACGTTCGCCGGGTCGCGGCCTTATCGTCCGGTTTGTTTAGTTCCTAAGCGATGTATATTACACCTATTCATTGTACCTCAGTCAATAGTGCGCCTAATGTTACAATTAAATTAATTATTTTTTTTTCAAAAATGTAAAAAAATATATATTTATTTTTACATAGAAAACCAACAGCTTTGTATATAATATAACAACTTTCATTGCGTATAATATAACAACTTAATATTTAACAAATGACCAATATTTATCATTATCCTCACGGATAAAGATAAATTTTGTACAATAATCGTGAACTACATAATTATGCAAGCATCACTTTTACACGTATAAACGTATATGCATTACAGTACTAATAAAACCAGTTTACAAAAAAGAACTCTCTGCTCAACGGCTGGCAATTCAAAAATGTTCAATTTTTTCAAAAGATTTTTTTAAAAAAAAGCACACACCATAAAAAAATCAAAGCTAATACACTAATAATAACATAACCCTACAAAGCAACCCGCTAACCAATCAGAGAGCACTTGAAAGAGGCCAGTCAAAGAAGCCAGCGCAGCGGCGTGGTGAACATTGTTGGGTTTCACTCGCGGGTAAAGTGTTTTACCCCCCCCCCCCTCCCCCCCCCCCCCCCCTCCCCCCCCCCCCTCCCCCCCCTCGCCAGCTCGCTACACTCCTCCTAGGGCCCCTAGCTTGCTCCTAGGTTTAGATCCAAACACTCACGCCTAAAAGCCACTCTCCCCACATGTAAAACAAAAACCTATTTAATTTAAATTATTAGTTTAAAGTTTTATAGAATTTGAGAAGCTTGAGCACCCTGATCTACAAATAGTTCAATAATAGTTCTGTGTACGCAACTGCACATATTCATCATTATGTATGCAGTATACAGTATATAATATAGATACTTTTAGCCGGTAACATTTACCTGCCGGTAGCACCGTGGTGTTTTACTTTAGTTTAGCGAGTAGTTCGCCGCCGCCGCCGCTACCGCTAATCGAATAACGACTTTCCCGCCGGGTCTGTGTTATTGGTGCGTTCCTAAGGCTACAAAATGTAAATTGGTGTTTAAACGTGCATATATATTTATACGTTCAGTTCTTAGTTTTCAATAAAATGTTTTTATGTAAGGCTAGCGGAAAGCTTACAGCACATTGCCATACACATATCATAGTCAGTGTTGCCATGACATGTGATGTGTGGCTATCATCATCGTGGGGGGGGGGGGGGGGGGGGGGGGGGGGCCTCGATACGCTCAGTGAGAATACGGTCGAGGCTTCGAAGACTTCTATCTACTAGTATTACCTACTGGAAATGGAAATTAAATCTTTCAAATCGGGTGTTCAATCCCGATGAAGGAAGCTAAGGTAAGGGCGCAGACACCAGAAGTAGGATTCGACTGATTGTAATAAGATATTTGGATCTTTGACTGAACACATCCGTTGTGACTCGTCGAATGTTCGCTTTATGAGCTAAAGTTGTGTTCTCGCACGTGTGTGCGCGCGTCAGCACTACGATATCGGTAGGTCGGCGCAGGCGCAGGCGCAGGCGCAGGCGCAGGCCGCCGCGCGGACAATCGACGACAGTGTTCGATGAACGAACAATGGCTCACGGTTGCGTCACGTGTCCGCCCGGACCGCGATCAGATAACGCGATGCGCCGCCGGCGGGGGCGGGCCTCGTATAAAACGCACCGGAAACGGTTGAGAAGGTTTAAACAACGCGGAGTCAGGATGGGCGGACGCGGGCGCCGGTCTCCGCGCCCCACGGGCGCCCTCACTACGTTCCTACTCGTGATACTCGTAAGTGACTAATACATATCCTTTCCCCCCTTTTTACTTATTATGTTCCCACCTACTCTTGTACCTTCTCCAGATAACTTAAACAGTTTCTATAATATAAAATAATGTTTTGAGTTTTGGAGCACGTGCTCGAACACGTCGTGTGTAGTGTCCGTCCTGCCTGCACAGTGCGCGGACATAATGACAGACCACGCCAAAGAATCCAGTGCATCTGTGAACACTGCAGCTACTGCTGCCGCACTGACAGTTGCCGGACGGGATTGCCCCGTTAGAACTTAATTGAATCCAACAAACATTACATCCGACGCACGTTGGTTCTAGCCGGCGCGGGCGTGGGCGCAGGCGCGGGCGCGGGCGCGGGCGCACGTCGCGGGCGCACGTCACGTCGGATAGCGTCGCTAGTACTTACCGACGCGTAGAGGGCGATTTTTGTAACTTTATGTATTTGGTAACTGTTTTATGAAAAATAGACCAACCGTGAAGACCAACTTCATGCAACCTCCTTCGCACGGTTTGGTCGCTTACCAGCAGCCGGTGGCCCTCCTGGAGCGTTTGTACTAGTTGCATCGCTGTGATATTGGGTTGTCTTCTGGCGGTCATTTGGAGAAATCGATCCTGTCTCTGCGTAGTAACACGATATCTACCCGTGTGCCGTGCAGCCACATCCCCAGTACTGCGATAACGTTCTGGCCGGTGTAGGGCCTCAGCAGCGACGCGTGGAACAGCACCATTATCTATCATGCCCACGGCTCGTAACATCTCACCTCGACTCGCGTGACGCCGCGCCGTCACCGTCGGAGCGCTCGCGGCGCGTTCATTAAAAAGGAAAACAATCTAATCCCTTTTCATTCATTAATATTAATAAATCAATTTTAACTTTCCTTAACGTAACGAATTACTAACAATTTTGCCGCCGTATTTTGTTTTTTCTTTTGTTTCTTTTATTTACATTTTCAAATTTTGAAAATAGAATAAAAGAGGTTTTAATCTGTATAAAAACTTTTTATTGAAACTAAAAAGATTTTAAGCTATAAATTCGTAAATAATTTAGGATTAAGGTATCCCTAGATTCTGTTGATGTGTGTATACTTACTTACTCATTATAATTGATTTTATCGCCGTAGTGTCGGTGAGCGGTGAGCGGTGAGCGGTGAGCGATGAGCGGTGAGCGATGAGCGGTGAGCGGTGAGCGGACAAACTTTACACCGATGTAACGTATTGTAACGTTCCAGGCCCCGCTCGCCAGCGGACTGAACCTCGGCCTCATAGCGGGAGACCTCAGGCGGCACACGAGCCCACTCATCATCAAGAAGGTCACCAGGCATGCCCCGGTCTTCATCAACATCGCGCCGGGCCTGTCGAAACCTGCGCCCCCCTTATCCCTCCCCAAATTACCGCCCAAACCGCCTCCTCTAAAACTATCTGAACAAAAACCATCGAAAAAAGTAGCCAGATCTTTACCACCGTCGTTATCACCTCCAAGGTTACCACCGCTGTTACCGATCTTACCACCGCTGTTACCGATCTTACCACCGATTTTACCACCTCTCCTGCCAGGTTTACCTTTGCTGCCAATTTTGCCAATTCTCTTACCGAAGATAAAAAAGCCGTTGGGACCTCTGCGAGTTCCTATTTTGAAAAGGTCTATTATCAAGCCAGCAGAGTCCAAACTGAGAGTGGGGAGCACTCCGCCGCTCAAGGTGGACCAGAGAGGAATCCTGAGGAAGCTCCGAGATCTGAAGAAGAGAGGATCTCTGACCGCGGCTGAGTATATTCGGTTCAAGAAGTTATTGCTCAGTTAACGGCCATTTTCTATCAAATATGTACTTTTACACACAGTTCTATAACAAAGTTATTCATTGACAACTTTCATTATCTCTTTGTATGTAGCTACTAAATTAATTAAACTTGTATTATAAGTTAAATACTTTTTATTTATTCTGTTCAACCCGTCTCATTGTGAGGGCCAAGTTTATAATATAACTAGTATTTGGGTGGCGCGCGGGCTGCGAGCAGCCCGCGTTATCGATGTGCATTAGTATTATTAACAAAAATGTCGTTGCAGTTGCTAAAAAGATATAAAATTCTCATGCAAATCGAATAAATCACAGTTACATCTATTTCAGTAGAAAGTGTGAGCAGGGTTACCATGTGCAAGTTGATTTTTTTAATTAAATTTTAGTCGCGGTAAAACCGGATCAAGATTCTAAACGACTTTTGTTAAAGGACCCCACCTCTAAGTGCAGTGGTTAACGTGGGCAGTTGTCTCGGAGACCAGCTCGATATGTGAAAATACTCGTTATCCGGAACTCGGCCTTCGGCCTCGTTAGAGACTCCCATATGGTACGTTGAAGCGTTACACCTCATTCGAGCTCGGCCTTCGGCCTCGCAGATTTGAAGCTCGGCCTTCGGCCTCGCAGGTTTGAAGCTCGGCCTTCGGCCTCGCGGTGGTAAAGACAGCTTCTTCAAGTTCAGTACAAAGTGAGAACAGAGTTACCATATGCAAGTTTATTTTTTTCATTAAAATTTTAGTCGGGGTAAAATCGCACAAAGAATTTAAACAACTTTTGTTAAGGGACCCTACCTCTAATTGTAGTAAATAACGTGGGCAGTTACATTGGAGACCAGCTCGAGATGTGAAAAAAACTCCCCATCCGGGACTCGGCCTTCGGCCTCGTTAGCGACTTCCATAGGATGCGTTAATGAGGTACACCCCATTCGGAACTCGGCCTTCGGCCTCGTAAGTTACTAACACGGCTCGGCCTGCGGTCTCGCGGAGGCCACGCTCGGCCTTCGGCCTCGCGGGCCGAAAGCTCGGCCTCCGGCCTCGCAGGTTTGAAGCTCGGCCTTCGGCCTCGCGGGGTTTAAGGCTCGGCCTGCGGCCTCGCAAGTTACAAAGGGAATGTTTATAAGCTGTTCTCAATGACGGCCAGCTCGGCCTGCGGCCTCGCAGGCCTACAGCTCGGCCTCCGGCCTCGCTAGGGTGGAGCTTGGCCTTCGGCCTCGCCTCCACAGCTCGGCCTGCGGCCTCGCTCGATTGCAGCTCGGCCTACGGCCTCGCAAAGGGAATGTGGTTTCGCCACCAAAATTCCGCATTCCGTAAAAAAAAAAAACAAATGACGTCATCAAAAAACTTTTTTCATATTTCGAATCAGGGACCCCAAATCTCCTTAAATACCTAATTTCAGCCAGATCGGAGCAACTTGGATTTTGGTATTGTATGGGAGAACCTCTTTTTTGTTCGGGAGGGTAATTTTTTTTAAATTTTCTAAAAGGTTCCCAGGGTTTTAGTCATTTTTAGTTTTGACACCTACCCCTCATCGATTTTAGTTTCCGAGATCCCTACACCTGTTCCATGAAGGAAACCAAAAATGCCACTTTTCGGATTTTTCTGGGGGTCACGTAAGCACTCTCTATACAGTCCACACCATAATTTCAACCCAAAAATACTCCTTCTGGGAGAACAATGATGTCAGTGAGTGAATCAATCAGTGGGTCTTCAGCTTTATATAATATGAAAATATGCACACTGAATATTTTATTAATTTATAGAATTAATGACAATTAATTAATTTACACAACTAAGTATGTGACAAAATTGTATGATATATATATAACCATAAGCATATTGGATACATTAAAACAGGTTTATAGCTTTGATAAAACGTGTACTTACTTAATGACTATTCACGTAAATACAATATTGTTTCACAATTATCATCTTCGTTCAGAAACGCTCGCGTCCTATTTTGTACAAATATTATTCAATCTTATATACAATTATTTATTTCAGAAATACATTTCCTTAAACGTGATACCTATAACTACAAATAAATACTTAAATGATATTAATAAAGTAATCTATTAAACCACTACCGGTGGGCAACGTACCCAAGATGTGGGAGCATCGCCGCGTGCAATATGTTTGAGCAAGGCCGAGGCCAGTAATCTTTGGTACACGCTTGTACCACGCGGCGCCCGCGCCATCACGGACGCGATGGGCTAAGGCAGCTATACCTGCATACATATAACACGCGACCAAGCGCACTCGCGATCAGTCGGTGTGAACGATCGTCTCACGGCTGAAGCTCTCCCCCCGACCCCCCGACTTCCGCACGTGGCGTGGAGACGCTCGGGCCGCGCTCTCGGGACCGAACGGTCGACGTGCTCCGGGTTCGGTTACAGCCTGTTCTACGCAGGGATAGGACGACCTGGCCCTGCCCTTGAAAACCTAAGCATAGTTATGTCTAGTCCATGTTCATTTTACTGTAATGGCTCGAGCGTGTGATGCTGTGGAGTGGACTGCTGTGGTGCTGGTGAAGCGGGCCCGGATAGAATAGAGTTAGACGTTGGAGTTTCAGTGCCCTCGCCGTCCGCCGTCAGTGAGAGCGGCCGCTGCTCTGACGAGCATGTCCTTGAGCTTCCCGAGGAAGGCGAGGAGCGGGGCCGCGGGGGGCCGGTCCTGGGCGCGGCACGTGAAGCACGGGGGCGGCGCGCGGGGCCGCAGCAGCGACCGGGACCCCAGGACGCTGCTCTACGAATACAACAATAAACGAATATTCAACAGACAACAAAAACTAATTTCAAATTCAACATTCCGGTATTTTGTCGTTCGTGGTACACAATGTGACGCGCTGTAACCGTTCATCTAGCGGAGAGGCGGCGGAGAGGCGTGTGCTAGAAGGATTACTCAAAATTATGATATTAAATACAATAGCTTCAATGGCATGTCAGTATATAACTGAAATGTATTATAATAATGCGATTACTAGTTATTTACCTAAACTTCAGTGTTGAGACGCGACAGTGTGAGAACGGTGTTGTTGTATTACCTATGCCTGTATATTTACATATATGTATGTACTTAATCATAATCATAATCAGTATAAGTAGGTACATAGCATGAATAAAAGAGTAGGTAACCATTGTACCGCGATTATCACGCGAGCGCTGATTAATTCATAACAATTGGTCACTTTACAATATAGAGCCCCAGGTATCTACGGTGCTCAGATCGTAAGTAAAAACGGAGAGCATTAAGAATCATTTGTTTGTCCGTTCTCAAAACAGACCTACACTTCCTCTCCTATCCCAGGTGACAAACATGTGAGAACCTATCGTACGGGATGACAGAAGTCGGACGCGCGGAACAACGGACGGATCTAAGGATCCCAAAGAGAACAGAACGAATCAAGACAAAAAATATTACCTTCACCGCAGCGGCAGCGGCTAGCACCAACAACAGCCATACGCTTAACTTCATTCTCGTAATAGACCCTCGCCGCCAAGTACAGCAGGAGGCTGGCTGCGTACCACCCGCCGGCTAGCCACTGCATCTCGCCCGCCGGCGCCGTGTCCGGCTTTAGTACCTACTCCCCGCGCGCAGTTATCTACCACGCGCTGCGATAGGTGCGCGGCGCGCTTGTGTAATACCTCGATTATGTGAAATGTAATCTCGATAATGCAATATTACAAATATCAATGGGCGATGCAGTTCGAAGGAGGCGGTTTAGACGCGGCGAGTCGCTGGATCCAGTGCGCTCGCTCAATAAGCGGATTGATATGTTTATCGCGTATCTCGCTACTCAACTGTGAACTGTGGTGCATCGTGGATGACGTCATTAGTTAGGTGTATGTAGGTATACATATAATAGTGGCTAGCATTAGGTATAGTAGAGCAGCTATGCTAATGGTTGAGTGAAACGCCGCTCTACACCAATATTGTAAGCGCAGCAATACCTGTTTGGTACCAGGTACGGTTTTCTTTTCCTGTAATGACGGTTGCTGGTGTATATAAGTCTACCTACCTACTACCGAGTAGAGTACTGTAGAGTAGAGTAAGTGCAGCTGGGATGCGGCTAGTTAGTGTCACCGACGATCGTGATATCTCACTACTTACTCTCAACAACTTGACAGGTGTAGTCCATTTAGTTATTTACATGTGTACTTCCTAGTACAGTACAGTCTAGGTAGGTACTAGATGCCGCTAAGTATATGTTGGAATTGGTATTTTCTCAAATACGTTTGTTATTCTCTAATTATCTAATAGCTAGTAGAGAGCTATTTAAAATAAAAAAAATGCCTTTTTAATTTTTTCGTGTTGCATATTTTGGCCCTTTTTATTTGCATATTTGCATGCATATTTTGGACCTTGTATGTTGCGTATACTCCATACTTCCCTATTCATTCCGTCGGCGCAATGAACTTGCGCCGACACAATCTTCAGTAAATGGCTTGTACGATTCTACGAGGAACTATAGACGCTCCAAGCCTAAGTGAAGAGCTGTGTCGGTTTTATGTTCCCAACAACTATGAAAGAAGTAGAAAACACAAACTTTTAAACCTTCTCACGCACTGTTGCCCGCGCGAATTCACCAACACCCCGGACTCTCACTACTCTAAATGCTCTGCTTGAATCCATAGTTGTGATTATGGTAATTAAAGGTTATGCCGTGTAATTAATTAATTAAATAAAAGAAAAAATAACTTATTGCACATATTGCAAGTTGATAATGGATCAATGTGAACGAGCGCTACCGACTCGGCGCGGCGCGGGCGACGCGGGCGTGCGGCGGTGGTATTGTGCCGACGCAGCACAA
Source organism: Apeira syringaria (assembly GCA_934044485.1). Classification (NCBI taxonomy): domain Eukaryota; kingdom Metazoa; phylum Arthropoda; class Insecta; order Lepidoptera; family Geometridae; genus Apeira; species Apeira syringaria. The sequence continues at coordinate 91,681 of OW203656.1, read as the reverse complement.
CCAGTATGGGCACGGAGCACATACATCACGTGACCATCGAGCAGTGAGTGAAGTGACGTGAGCAGAGCGCGACGGACGCGGACGGTCGCGGCGACATGTGCGACGGATGATGTACGGGTACGTGGCGATAGCGATTCTACTCGTAGCGGCGGTTCGTATACTATGACAATGTTAAGTGATAAATACGCGACCTACGTCCAGGAACATCCAAACCCACGCGCGAAACCAAATAAACTAAATAACACACACAAAAAAATGAAAAAATAGCAAAGCTCGCAGGTTGACAATTCCTCGCGAAAGTGTGTTTTTTAAATTGTTATTTTATATCACGATGCGGACATATACAGTATGTAGTTATATATATATTCGCACGAGGGCTATAGGTCTACGTATACACGGCGCTTGTGAAGTGACGCGTCAACAGTGAGTATGTAATGTGACTAACGACCTACAGCGAAGTAATGCACAAATACGAGGAAACACTTGAAATTTCCATTAGAATAACTAGTCACGTATATACGCGTATAGAGGTTTTGTAACGGCGCCGGGCGTGTAGGGGCATGACAGGAAAAATGCATTGAGTTTATCAGACATAAGTACATTATTCTTAACTTTTTGTGATTTGAGTTTGGTTGGTATTTTAACAGACAGATATGTCCATAAATTAATGTTATTAAAGTGAATTTAATCATTATTCCATAATATGCATGTATGCAGACTACAACAACAACTATTATAAAAAATAGCAAGGAATATACTGACCGAAATTTATATAAATCCGTTTACAATTATTAAAGTGGCTTAAAATGCTTTTTCCTCCGCCAATAACAGACCGGTAATGTTGACACGGATTCAAATATAAATTAAAAGTTAATAAGGCGAGGAAGCCTAAAAAAATGATACCAGCTCTATTTAACTATTTACTGAATTGTCGCCATCTGTATACTAACAGTGTAAACTGCTTTATGCTGAAGAATCCTTTGTCTTTTGTTTTTGCTACTCTATTTATTGCATGTTTTTACTATAATATGTTTATAAATTTAATGAAATAGTTTATTGGCTGAAGAAATTTTATATTTAATCCGTAATTCTTTTGGTATATCTCTCTGGTATGATTTTGTATGTAATTTTTGCACTATTTTTTCTTTTCCCTGGTGTAGTATATGTCAACCTTATTTATATATGTATATTTTAATTCATTATATTGGAATAGAAGTAATCTGTTCGTGCGAGACGCGTGACGTCACCCACCGGCCCGAACGGAAGACGATTATTGATTACGATGATTTGTAGCAAAGAACTGCAAAGCATTTTAGCTGCTTATTAGTTTATTATCATAGTTTGTGTTAAATTTGTAAGTTTTTGCAATGAATCAGTATAATTCTACTTTATTCTATATTAAAATACAAAGATGAATGTGTAGGTCCCCCCTCCTACCCCAACATGTACCGCTGCGAAGCTACGACCTCGGTGGATCTAACTAAATGTACCGGAACTACTCGTCCTTACTCGTACCCGCTGTACGTGGACTACCAGGGAGCTCGCGCGGTAGCACACGGCCACACACGGCGCGGCCGCGCCACAACCACAACAGTAACCACGATGGGTACCCACGACCTGACAATAATTACTTACGTGTCTCAAATAAAACTACTCGTAGATACATGTGATGGGCAGTTTTGTTCTCTCTGTGTGTGACTGCTACCGAACCCTTTCATAGAATGTTCTTAACAGCGTTCCTACTATTTATAATTGTAACATGTAAGTATGTATTTCCCGCCAGGTGGCGCACGCTGGGCGCGCTGCTCCTCCGGTGCGGGTCACCATCCACTGTGGATCCGATGAAAGGGTACGAGAGCGCACTTCCACATCATTATTTCTGATGAACCTACCTACCTGCTGTGTACACTGTCTACTGTCTACTGAGTGTATTGTATTATTTATGAGGTCCTATATTTATTTTCAGTTCATTCATTTTATCTGTTTTCATACTGAAATATAAATATTAAAAAATCAAAAACAGAACTTGAGTGTCAGTGTTTATCGAATAAATCGAAATAAACTTAAGAATTAATTGCTAAAAGTTAAAGCTGTATTTCGATACAGCTCTTCTATGTCAACTGTATCGAAATGTTAACTGTTTTACCATTGAGATACAACTTCAGTTGGAACAAGGAGGTTGCAATGTTTTTCTACATTATAGTCTGTGGACGCGGCGCAGCACGCATGCGCGGCCAGCTAATGGATTTTGGCGCTAAAAGTTTACATATAAATGCTAACATATGCTGGGATTTTACGTTTTTACGTTTACGTTATTACCTATTTTATGAGATTAAATGAAGTAGTGTAATGCAATAAGAAAAGTCGCCTACGGTTCGTTTTTTTATCTTACACTCGTGTTTTTAGGACCCTTATTATGATACAGTTCCATACAAGACTAGGTATTATCGCAAAACACGGCCGGCAACATTTTAATAACGGCAACACAGTGTTATTTTTACCTACCCGTTTTACTTTATTTATTCCCTTCTATTAAAATAAACCCAGCAACGCTGTGTGTTCGGCTCACGAAATTGTATTTTTCTTTCATCGACTCTAAATCCTACAAAAACCTTTACATTAATTCACTAAAGAATTAACATAATGTGCTCCGTTAGGGGCGTTAGTAAAGCGCAAATATTATTTTTGCTCGTCTTTGCTCGTTGGCAACAAGCAGACGCTTGAAATATTCACAGAATATTTAATTACCTATATATTATTATATTAACTTTAAAAATAAAGAATTACTTTAATGAAAATTGAACAAATTTTTAAGAGGGGGCTCCCATACTACAAACGTTATTTTTTGCTGTGTTTATAGATAACTAGCAACAATGATGTTTCATATAATATAATATCATTGACTAGCAAGTTAAACACATACGCACAAACTTTCGTCTGTACCTATAATATTAGAAGGAAGGATGGTACGGGACACTTCGTGCGCGAGTCCGACTCGCACTTGGCCGGAGTTCAGTGAAAATAATATAATTAAGTGTACGGTCACTGTAATATTAAATATATTACCGTGGCACGGTATTGTTTGCTAGAGTCCAGTAGGTAGGTACCTACCGCGCTGTTTACTTTATATTGCATGCGGGCGTCGCGTGCGCAGGCGCGGCGCGGGGCGGTGCGGGGCGGGGCCTGCAAAAACACAGTAGAACGAGAAAAGAACAATATACCGATTCGTGTTTCAGTTTCCTTCAGCCAATATATTTTTCTACGATTACGTTTCTTTATTATTATTATATTGCAAACATAGAATACCATTATCTTTTCAGGACTCGTATAACAGACCCCGTCACAGAGCAAAGCCCTCAAATTTACACTCCGATTTTGATGTCGATTCATTCTGCAATTTTATTCACGGAGCCATTCCTAAGGAGGTAAAAAATGGCAGATTCATACTGAAGGAACCCGATCAAACCGGTTACGGCGATACGTTAACACTGATGTCTGCGCCCGCGCCGGCGGCGGCGCCGCCCGAGAGGTTCATACCGAGGTTTGCTCTGCCGAGGTTCAAAGCTCCGAAACTCCAGGTTCCGATAATCAATGTACCGAAGTTGAGAGTGCAATCTGACCATCGATACTCTGCGCCGAGGCTCGGGTCTTCCCCCTTCTCGGCTTCCCCGTCTCCGAGGAGTCCTCAGCACGGAGCCGACTCGAGTGCTGAAAGAATGGAGATATTTAAGAAGGGGCTGCGCAAGATGCTGCACGTGGTGAAGGTGCTCGCCCAGATAGACCGTTATTTATCCGAGCGGACGAGAATCGTGATAGACAAACTTGCCAAAACCTTTGCTGATTAACTTACGAGCATTTGAAATAAATCACTTTGGAGTTCTTCTTTGAAATTTTTTATTTATTTAGTCACAGAGTAAATCCCTCAAGTGTCCAATTAACTCGAATTTTGGAGGTTTTATATGAGGGAGGCTATGTCCAGCAGTGGACGTCCTATGGCTGAGATGATTATGATAATGATGATTTATTTAGTCTGCGAGCGTACGAGGTTGTGTAATTTTTTAAAATTTTATTTGAGTGTAAGTTAGACTGCAAAATAATAGATGTACTTATGTCCGGTCAATCTAGACATTCGAAGGTGCATAAAATCACAACAAGCTGAAAATCAGTAAAATTATTCAAAACATATCAATAAATAAAATTTTTAAGTTCCGCATCATTCCCGTGTATGGAAAAAAATTTACTCGAGGTCAAAGTTTTTCCATACACGGGAATTATGTGGGAAGCTACACTATGCCCGGGTGACAAGGACTATAATAAATTATTGACGTGATAACGTTTTATAAATTGATGAATGCCAAAATGAAAAATAGTAACGTTCCGCGTAACGTTCCACCTGAGTTTTATCTAGATCTAGATAATATAATCAAAGTCAAAGTCAAAGTCAAGGTCAAAGTCAAAGTCAAAGTCAAGGTCAAGGTCAAGGTCAAAATCAAATTCAAAGGTAAAGTCAAAGTCAAATTCAAAGTCAAAGTCAAAGTCATAAATGATTATGACGTTATCACGTTAATCTATCGTCCGTAAACCGACTTTACAGACAACCAATTTTTTAAATAATTGGGATCCCTAATAATAATGTAACCCAAGGTGTGAAAAAAATGCCTAAAATATTCTTTACATCGCTTAGGCTCCGAAACTACAGAACCGATTTGGAAAATTATTTCAATGTTGGGAAGCTACACTATCCCCGGATGACGTGGGCTATATATCCCGCACTCGTTGTTTAGAAAATTTTCTCTGAAATTGTACACTTCGCGGTTGTGGAGGTTCTATGCATATAAAAAGCCACGATCCCACATTTTCGCGGAATGTCTCATAATCTCAGATGAGCGCGGGTGAAGCATGCGATGAGATATGAGCATTTGACGGAACCTTCTATCCAAGGCAACAAGTCTCAGTCTGAGTCAACCTTAATATGCCAAGAGAGTACATCAGTAGGGGCATCACCCATCCGTTGAAGGCGCGCCTTCAACCCTTATTGCCACCTGACAAATGACTTTTCAGTACTTTTGTCAGACGACAAAAGAAGCGCTTCTTCATCGAACGCTTAGTATCCCCTACCGCGATACCCAATGGCTTTGACATACCGAGGTATTTGTAGATTTCGAGTTCAGAGAGAGACCTGAGAGACATTGTCTCACAGAGTTGTAAATTTAACGAACATAGAACTTTCCCCCTCTGCACATACATGACCGCACACTTATTAACACCAAATTCCATCTTGATGGCGCTGCTACAAACTTCCATGATTTGTAACAAATCCATCAAATCCTGGCGCTTCGGTGTAAAGAACTTGAGATCATCCATGTACGAGAGATGCGAAATGACCTCACCCTCTACAAAGTCGATAGCCTAGACCCGAATCCTTCAGTAAAGTGCTGAGAGGGTTTAGTGCCAGCCAGAACCACAATGGGCTAAGGTTGTCACCCTAAAGGATACTTTGCTCTATTTTTTTATGAAGTCCTGTGGACCAGAACAGCTATCTCCGCTACCTGGTTGACGAATGTCGACTGTGGTCCAGTGCCTCATGCATGCGCCTAGGAACGATTTTAGAGTTGCATCAATTTTGTACAACCCTAAAATTCTCTTTAGCCATGAATCGCATCCGCACCGAAGGCGTTGGGGGGGTTGGATGTACCTACGTATGACGGCGGCGCGCACATACTATAATATGATGCTAACGCATGCTGCGCGGAATTGGGTAAAGTAAGAGATCAGCGTGGCCATTTGCAGCAGATTTTCGCCACTTTGCAAATTTGACTGTTGAATTTTCACGATGAACGAAAACAGTTCACCACGCCTCCCATGCCAAACCGAACGCCAAGCATGATCGCTTTCGACGTTTTTGGTTCTGTTTCCATACCCTGTTACGAGCTAATTTTAACATTGATACGATTTTGTTGCTGTCTGTACATCAGCTACGATGTACCGACTTGGTACTACTTATCACGGATACCGGACAAAGCGCGCAAATATCCTTGTCGCGCTAAACTTGTTGCACATGGGTGTATTACTGTCCCGTAATTCGTCCCGTTGTTGTAAGTATAAAACAAAATGGAGAAAGACTGGAAGGAAATTTTGTGAAATTAATTACATTTCGATAAGATAGAGTGTTATATGTATTTGTGTAAGGAATGTGATCCCTTTACCACTCTTTACCCCTTTTTTTGAATAATTGAATATAGCGAATACTCTGAATTTTAATTTTACTATTTCGGTCGTTATAACAGAGAAGGATTTATGTATTTTATGAATGAGTGCGAGTGAGACGATACCAATATATAGTATTTAATTCATATTTATATTTTGGATTACTAGTAATAAGTACAAGCTGGGAGATAATAATAAAAAACTGGAAAAAAGACCAGACGTGTTCTGGGTCATGAAACCAAGTGCTTGGTATGATATGACCGAAAACTAACCGTTTCAAAAAATTGCCAAACTTGCTCTTGATTGCTTCACGCAACTCTGATTGTGAGAGGGTATTTAGCAAAATTAACATAAAAAAACTAAATTCAAAAATTAACTTGCACCTAGCCTCATTGACACCCTGATACTTTCATGTAATATTATAAAATAATCAAATAATTAAGGCAACTCCATTAATTGCACAGAATTTAGTCCGTCTGTCAACATAATTACGTCGTGTCAATGTCGACGTCAAGGATGAAGTTCCTATAGGCGAATCAGCCGAGATCAACTTCAAAATCTTCCAATTGCCAACATGATAATATTTAGATTTCGTCAATATGTTTGTGTGATTAATCAAATAAAAGAAAATACTGCTACCGTATTCAATTTTATTTAAATTTGAAACTAAAACCCTGAAAAAGCAGCGTGTCACCGAAACTGCAGCGATGGAAAAAAAAGTGGTATCATTTTGGCCAAATAGTATAATTTTAGTGTACAATATTTTTTTTTTGAGTGCCTGAATCCAACCCTGTTGCCATGACAGTGAGAGAGCAACACAAACGACACCAGCATCCATAGATAAGTAACTATCCAGCACCACAAACTTAGGTGTACTGCGAGAGAACTTTGTTCATTGATTTATTTAAATTTCATGCCTATTCTTTTTCATAAGTGAGTTACCTGCCGGCAGCAAGTATTAACTTCTGTACAATATGGAAAATTTATCAATCGGTAAGTAACAAAAAAATATAACCTTACTAAACACGTATGCAGTCTGCGGGTCTGGTCTTAACATATTGGATGATTTTAGGTGAAATTTACACATCTGACAAAGGTGGTAGCGATGAGACAGGTCAGGGGACAGAAGATAAACCTTTTAAGACCATCCTGCGCGCTATGCGACACGCCGGTAAAGAGCCTTTTCCTACTATTTACGTAGACGCCAAGGATGACGGTAAAGTGTACGAAGTCGCCGCAAAATCTCAACTTAAGAAAATTCAAAAGATGTGGGTGAGAGAGAACAACAAAGCTGCAGATAAAGCCAGAGCGGAGGAAGATTCTAACGAGAAACGGCTACAGAACTTAGAGGACGCTAAAAAAATTGTGATAAAAGAGGATCCTAGTCTGCCTAAAGCTACAACAGTCAAAATTTGTGATGGTAAGTCTTTCATTTACTCACATGTCAACATATAACTACTTTGTCCTATCACATCGATTATACAATTCTTGTCATAGGCCTTTAACAAGCTTTCTTTAATATCTGATAACATCCCTGATCTCTGCATCCTCTGCACTAACGGCCACATACAAGTAAAGCTTTCATTCATTGTTTGATACATCTTGTTAACCCTGTTGAGGCTCATTAATGGTATCATATTGAAACCAACTCATAAAAGATCTTTGGAATTACCTAAGTCTTCATTTTAGACTGCTAGTTTTTCCAACAACCCTTCGTGAGATATAATTGTAGTCAGGAAAGAAAAGTGTATTTGTGTAAATAATATAAAAACTGATGTGCATTATAACAGATTCATAATGGATGATGCAATATATGGAGTGTTATTGTCACTTCTATGTAATTGTTATTGGGTGCTGATGTAATGTAATGCACTATTAACCTTACTAGTTGCAATAGTGCTTTTTAATATGACAATTTAATATAACAGTGACAAGTGAATTTAGGTGGTATGGCTTCCATTGAATGGTGGCTTGTATAATACTGTGTAGTTAGCATGACTTAATGTTGCAGTATTGAGCCTACTGGTAAATGTTAACAAGATCTTTTGGAAATTCCCATAAATTTGGTGTCACTTGCAATGAGAGACAATTGAGACTTTTTAGGGTCATTCAGAAATATACTCAAAATGAGCGATCCTCGAACTGATCCTTGGGGCATTCCATTATGGACCCTGTAGTAATCAGAAAGGGCTCGCCTTACCCAAACCTTGAAGGTCTGCATCTCATGAAGTCATTATTTCATCTTAGGTGTTTGCCACTGATTACAAAATAGTTTGACCAGTTTTTTTTTTCTACCGTATAGCTCTCCTACTATTATTATAAATGTGAAAGTTTGTATGTATGTTTCTTACTTCTTCACGCTGAAACGACTACACCAATTTCGATGAAATTTAGTATGGATATAGTTTAAACCCTGGATTAACACATAGCCTACTTTTATCCTGGAATAAGGATAGTTGAGGTAAGTGGAATAATTGAGATAATGGGAAAACCATAATCCACGTGGCTGAAACCGCTGGGCGCCACTAGTTCCTAACTAAATGGCACCCGCCCACTGGAGTCATTTCTATCATGTCTGAAGAGACTGTACCCTCGATACTGACAGTATTGTCACTTATGAATTATGATAGGTTTAAGTTGTGTTTTTTTGTGATTATAAAAGTAGGTCTAATTCTAATTTTTAATTACCTCAATTAAAAATAAATCTTGTTTTGCCATTACAGTAGCCGGGTTGTAAATTAAGAAGTTAAGAAAGTAAGATCCATGACATCTTGGTTAATTACTCCTCTCAAATCCTACAATTTTGAAGCGTTGTTAATATATATAATGGTAAAATTTATCTCACCAGCTTGAGTTCTCCGATTAAGTTCCTTTGGTAATTGTTTAAGGACATTGATATGGCGTGAGATCATTTTTACATCCAGCCCTCTACGTTATCTTTTCCCGTTTATTAGTAGGCGCGGGCCACATACTTGTTCAAAAATACCAACTTGATTGGGTGAGGGGTATTGTGTTAACTATCTTGTGGTTTTCCAGCAAAGAAGAGCATCTGGTACCTCTACCTCAGGGATATTGGCTAATGCCTTTTATTGTTTGTGTTCTGCTGGGTGTCCATCAGAGCTGAGAGCAGCCTCTGTAATTCCAAACAAAACAACATTTCCACTTCTCGTTGGGCTCTCAAAGCCTCCATTTCGTGTTTCAATTCCGACACCTGTCGCAATGTTGGTAGCTGGTGCACTCCCACTGTGAATTCTGGGTACAGATAATTGTAAGTTAGACATTGTAATATAATAGCCCACATTCAGTAGCACACCAACCACTACACTTTACACAAATTTTCCTTTCATAACCATGACACGTAATATTCGAGTTCTTTACGTCAATTTTAGGAATAGTCTTATCACACTTCCACAGATAGCCATCTTGGCTCACTTTACACACCACTCTAGCACATGCAGATACACCATGATGCCAGTTTCGACAATTATGTCAAGTTTTGCTAATACTGACACTCCGAACTGACAAATAATTAAGTCACCCTCTTAGTGATCAATTTGAACCCAGTTGAGACAACTGGCAACACAGCTGTCGTGTCGGCCGGTCTCTACTTCGTTACATTCGTAGATTCAGTATGTAGTGATGCATACGGATACAGACACCAGGTGGACGCTTCAGTACTCGATTTCAGGTGGGCGTTCGATGTCTTAGGCAATGACCAGATCAAGCCGTAGAGTTTGAGAGTATCTCCTAAACTTCTGTCACTTTTTGCGTCCTCTTAAGTGACGCAATCATGAGTTACAGATCTAACGAACTTTTCGCAAAATCGTTGTGAGCCAGTGAGCTTATGTATTTGGTGATTCCGTTGACAGCTGCGGAGCACCGAGGGTCCCGGGTCTGCGTCCGCGGGTGGGTGCACCGACTGAGACGGCAAGGAAAGGCTCTTTCATTCCTCACGCTGCGGGACGGGACAGGCTTCCTGCAGTGCGTGCTGCACGGACCTCTCTGCCAGACGTACCATGGCCTCGTGCTGACCACCGAGTCGTCCGTCAAACTATACGGGACACTGGAGGTCGTGCCGGAAGGGAAGACGGTACGTACTACACTATACTACCGATATGGTGAGTCAAACTGTACGGGACACTGGAGGTCGTGCCGGAAGGGAAGACGGTACGTACTACACTATACTCCCGATATGGTGAGTCAAACTGTACGAGACACTGGAGGTCGTGCCGGAAGGGAAGACGGTACGTACTACACTATACTACCGATATGGTGAGTCAAACTGTACGGGACACTGGAGGTCGTGCCGGAAGGGAAGACGGTACGTACTACACTATACTCCCGATATGGTGAGTCAAACTGTACGAGACACTGGAGGTCGTGCCGGAAGGGAAGACGGTACGTACTACACTATACTACCGATATGGTGAGTCAAACTGTACGGAACACTGGAGGTCGTGCCGGAAGGGAAGACGGTACGTACTACACTATACTACCGATATGGTGAGTGTACTGAACATAACATGACATTAATCTAGTGTAATAATCAACAATGGATGCTTTTCCTTATGATTATTTAAGGCGAGGTTTTCCCAACAGTTTAGTTTAGGTAAACAGCGCGCGAACTTATTTGTTTCTCGGAGAGATCCAAATACGCGGTTAAGATGGTGGTGTCATGGCGGTAGTATGTCAGGATGGTATCACGGTAACACTATCATAGCCTCGCAATAACAGAAACAGACATTAACATTTCCTATTCTAATAACGTCCTTATCCAAAAGGAGTGAACTCGGAAACCCTGTGACTCGTGACCCAGGGCGGTGGATTAAAACCGGTGTTTCATCATGACAACATTCTCTCACTTCCGTTTCCTAAGTTGCTCCAGTTAAAGCACAGACGAGAGAGATCTAACGGTTAGGTATCACAATAAACTACTCACAAATATTCCGTTGGACAGTAACACTAACTTCACTATTAAGAAAGGTGCCCCTGGTCGGTACGGCTTCCACGCCTAGACTGTTCCCTGGGCGCGACCGCGGTTCTCACCGACTCAACTCTATCCACGAACTAGTCCGAAGGCGGTGCGTAGGGAGATGTAGCAGCGCGATGTCGCGGTTCACGTCGCAGGCTCCCGGCGGGCACGAGCTCACGGCGGACTTCTGGGAGCTGGTGGGGCTCGCGCCGGCTGGCGGCGCCGACGCCATCCTCAACGAGGAGGCGCTGCCGGACGTGCAGCTGGACAACCGGCACATCATGATCCGCGGCGAGAACACGGCCAAGGTGCTGGTGGCGCGCGCCTGGGCCACGCGCGCCTTCCGCGAGCACTTCGCCGCGCGCCGCTACGTCGAGGTCACGCCGCCCACGCTCGTGCAGACGCAGTCCGAGGGCGGCTCCACGCTCTTCAAGTTCGACTACTTCGGGTGAGCAACCTCATCAATAACTCACAGCTTTATAGATAACTGTCACTAGGTAAGGTATCCCCTCGCGTTTCTGCCGTGATAGAATGAATTCGCACCGCTAGTGTGTAACGCACATTTTTCAGAAATTCATTTAAATGCTCACTTTAAATATTTGATATGACGCCATCTATTAGAAATTCCTCAAAACTACGCTCACAATATTCCCTCAATAATTGGAACGGGAGCTGCGTCTCTTCATGTCATAATAGTTCCGGATTGTCTCGCTAGTGTCGCTACCTGTAGGATATCTTCGATATGATTTTGTTAAATCGAGTTGGCTCCGCCATTTTATCTCTCGTTTCACATTATGAACTCACAGCGGGAAGATCCCCGAATAGATAAATGCTATTAACTATCGAAATGGACGGCGAGATATCCTGAACTGGGCATTAGTTAGCCTTCGAGGTTCAAATAACATGTATATATAATATACAGAGGCCTATAATGGCTTCAATTATTACTTAATATTTCATATCATATGAAATATTAAGTAATAATTGAAGCCATTATAGGCTCAATCAGAATTAAGAATTAGTTTCTCACCGTGAAGTAGCGTCCAACTTGCGTGAAGTTAATATCAAGAACGTAAAGCCCCGTGTGTACACAACCTGACCCGCGCTGTCGGGAAGCGTCGTCAAGAAATGGCGGTGTCGTACATTTAAAATGTAACCAGATATACGTAGTGAGAAACTATTCCTTACAGTTATCATGTTTAGAGAAATAAAACAGTAAAGGACTCATAAAACATAACAATCTTTTATTCCCTCAAAACGATCTGAATAGTCTGGTGAGTAACTTCCCTTAATAGAAGGTTACAAGTGGAGTGCTCCTGTAGCTTAGTTAGCGAAGCGACGGGACGGGACGGTGTGCCGTCCTCCACGGTGTGTGGTGTGCATAGAGCGGAGTCGGTGTTCCAGGTCGGAGGCGTACCTGACGCAGAGCTCGCAGCTGTACCTGGAGACGTGCCTGGCCTCCCTCGGGGACGTGTACTGCATCGCGCAGTCCTACCGCGCCGAGCAGTCGCGCACGCGGAGGCACCTCGCGGAGTGAGTACCCACCAAACCCACCCACCGCTGCAACAGTTACAGCGCGGGGCCGCGCTCACGCTGACGATGTTTGAACGTGTCCGTTCCAGGTACAGCCACGTGGAGGCGGAGTGCCCGTTCATCACGTTCGAGGAGCTGCTGGAGCGGCTCGAGGAGCTGGTGGTGGACGTGGTGCAGCGCGTGTTGGACTCGCCCGCCGGACCCATCGTGCGGGAACTCAACCCTGGCTTCCAGGTGAGCGCGCTCGCGGCCCTCCCCTATCTAGGACGCGCGCTCGCCGCCGCACACGCTTTATACGTGTACTACTCAGGGTTTGATTCGACCCCGGCACCCTGCAGGGGATAGTACTGCGACTCCGAGAGTGTCGGGGACCAGTGTGGAGCGTCCCCCCCGCACGCGCGACTGGCGCGCGCCGAACATTCTCTATTCCCGACTCGGCGTATAACAGAATCAGAAGCGATATTCAAAGAATTAATCAAATGTACTCATTTATTTCCATGAACTGCAGCCGATGAGTTGTGTGAGTGGGGAGGGGGGGCTGCCGGTTTGACGATGTGTTGTTGATGCGTGTGTCAGGTTATGGAAGTATTACCTAATTCTAAGATTTTAGTCGTAAGTAAGAAGATTTGTTTGAATCTTAAAGTAGATATAATTGTGAAATAGAATTGACTACCTCATAGTGTAATTTATAAACATTAAGTACCTTCATAAAGTTTGCCACAGAATACTATATTTGACATTCGTTATATTAGTCATTTGATTTACTTAGTATCGAATTGTTAGTAATCGATCGTATTATTAATGTAATAATTATTGAAAATTAACAAAGTTATTTAAGTGTACCTTTTATTCTATTTTATTCAATTATTTGGTATTCTTGTAATAGTTTGAAAGTACTGGCGTTGACATAGACTAACACAATTGTTATATAAAAAGAGCCGCTTGGCACAGCAAGCCAGTCTCATTGTCAGTCTCGCCTTGGCAAGCTTGGAGTGAACAATTCAGGTACGATAACTGTTCTTATTATATAATTTCTGTGTATTTGGTGTATTATTAATATTTAACTTGTCTTACACTTATTGTAAAATGTGATGTGAGATAGTGTTAAGGAGTGGCTATTGAAAAGAATCAAGCCCTATGAGTTTCTTGTCTGTTCTTCTCATAGCGGTAGTCCCTCGCGAGCAGACGTAGCTATACCTACCCCCCAAACTTGATTACAATAATTATTAAAAGCAAGTTAACTATATAGCTGTTATGTTACATTCCAATATTACCTGTTTAGATCCTGATTAGGTAGATAAATCACAGTGACTAATATAACGAATGTCAAATATAGTATTCTGTGGTAAACTATGAAGGTACTTAATGTTTATAAATTACACTATAAGGTAGTCAATTCTATTTCACAATTATATCTACTTTAAGATTTAAATAAATCTTCTTACTTACGACTGAAATCTTAGGATTAGGTAATACTTTCATAACCTGTCACGTTCGACGCTGGCCGCGCCAGGATACGAGCGCGCGCGAGCACTTGTTCCTGGAGTAGTCGACGGTCTACTCGTCGATCTGTATTCTCTAAAACGGAGTAATTACCTGATTGAAGTCTGGGGAACAGCGGCTAACACAAACTTACTAAAATTACAAACAAGTCAAAACAAATTTATTAATACTTTATTCAGGTACAACCACTTAACGCTCACTAGTGAGCTCTATGAAGAAACAAGATCAATGAATTCAGCACAAACACATGAGTACAATTGATGTATCCTGATACGAATAATCCTAACGAGCGACATTCATACGTAAATAACATTCACTAATACATTAAAACAAGACAAGACAATAATATTTGTTTGATGAGAGCTCGTTATACATCCGCCCGAACCTTCCATTTTAGATTAATAAGCATTGTTCTCGGTATTCCTCCGCTGACGTCACATCGTCAGCGGTTTATGTAAAAGCTTTCTCGGAACGGCCACACGCGATGGTGTGCCTTCCTGTAGGTTAAGTTTTATATTATGAACACATTAAATCGAGCCTCCAAATCGGCTGGACGTAATTGTCGTTTTAATTAATTAATTTAGTTTTTAAAACGCCTTCCACCCGAAAGGGAAGTTTGACTAGCTCGAACACAATATGGGATAAACAAATATATAATGAGTGAAGGGCGCCGGTAGCCGTGTACATCACACTACCTGAAGATATTCAGGAAACACAACCATTCAATATGTTCGAAAAATTGTTAAAGCAACATGTTTTGAAAGATTTTTCATAATTAACATATTGTTGTATGTAATAAAATATCTATAAAACTTCATAAAGCCATTAAGATCGCTGCCGCCTGTAACCGTGAGCACAGCCTTAGTACATTCGACCATTATTGTTCTAAGAATTCATGCGACTGTGTACGACTTAGCGCGGTGCGGCGCGGCAATGCTAACACTTTATTTAGCGGATAATGTTTTACTATTGTTGTTCGAAAGAGTAATTGTTAATTATTTAGTATAAATGCGTTTGTAAACTATGAGCTACGGCACAACAAGTGTTTATTATGAAGTTATATATCTCAGTAATCGAATGTAATTCTTTTGAGTTAATAAATATTATGAAACCGTAATTATAATGATCGGTGTACACGAGTATTTGATCAGTAACGTAGATGTCGGCGCGAGCGCTTACCATCCCGGCCCGTTCCTGCGCAGGTGCCGAAGCGGCCGTTCCGGCGCATGCAGTACGCGGAGGCCATCCAGTACCTGCGCGACCACGGCATCACCAAGGACGACGGCGCCTACTACGAGTTCGGAGAGGTACCACTCTCCACTCTACTCTACTCCATTCCACTCCACTCTACTCCACTCTACTCTACCGGACCATACCCTACACTAATCATCTCAACCAACCTTCGTGCTCAATAGACAACATCTGGTTAACTAATGAATTAATGTTCTTTATGTACAAAACATATCAATGGGGGAGGCCTTTGTCCAGCAGTGGACGTCCTACGGCTGAGATGATGATGATGATGATGTACAAAACTATAGTGAACATTGGATCTGATTGTGCTCATTATTACGGCTACTGCACTCCCGGTGGGCTCGAGGGATATAAATCCAAAATGTAAACCATATGTTGAACGAGGAGTTTGTTTGTTTGTTTGAGCTCAGCTCGGGGGACACTGTGGTGTAGCGTCGAATGCACCATGTATCAGGGGTGGGGGAGGGGGGGGGGGGGGGGGGGGTGCAGGGTCACGCTGCGGCCGAAACACTAACTAAACTGGACAAAGTCATTCCCTGAAGTAACTATTCCCCGCGGACGAAGTCGCAAAATAAAATTTAATATTTCAGTTTGAATATATATTTTTGCCGCAGGAACAGATTGCTAATTATTTTGATTGAAGTACACGTTCGGTTCCCGTGGCAGGACATCCCGGAGCAGCCGGAGCGGCGCATGACGGACGCGCTCGGCGAGCCCGTGTTGCTGGTTCGGTTCCCGGCGCAGATCAAGTCGTTCTACATGGCGCGCTGCGCCGAGGACGCGCGCCTCACCGAGTCCGTGGACGTGCTCATGCCGGGCGTGGGCGAGATCGTGGGCGGCTCCATGAGGATCTGGGAGCACGGCGAGCTGCTGGCGGGGTACGCGCGCGAGGGCATCGACCCCGCGCCCTACTACTGGTACACGGACCAGCGCGCGTTCGGCTCCGTGCCGCACGGCGGGTACGGGCTCGGCCTCGAGCGCTTCCTCTGCTGGCTGCTGGCGCGGCCCCACATCCGCGACGTCACGCTCTACCCGCGCTTCCGCGACCGCTGCCAGCCCTAGACCCGCCGACCCGCCGGCCCGCCGCCCGCCGACCTACCGCTTTGTTACCTAACGACCCGCCGACCCACGAGCGAACAACAGATGTGTTCGCTGTCAGTCACGTGCGGACACACACGTGTACACGTGTCGAGCTCCGCCCCCCGACATCGATTGGTTGAACCGACGGACGTCGGGCGGGGGGGCGGGGGGAACCTTTACTTTTGGTAATATATGTACGATATGAGTAACGGCGCGGGTTGTAACATAAACGGATCATTTGGAAGTACGAGTAGATGTAAGAAAATACAGTTTGATTTGGAGTTTATTGAATATTTATACATTTATATTATTATAAGCGTTTTGCTTCCACGTTTATAATGCGTACTCCCGGGGAGTGGAACTCACTGCCTGAGTCTGTGTGTCCCGATATGTACAACCCCGGAGTCTTCTAGTCGCAAGTGAATAGGTTCCTTCTAAGTTTGCGTGCTCCACCTTAGACCGCGTCGTTGCTTAACATCAGGTGAGACAGTGGTCAAACACAAGCTTATAATCTTAAAAAAAATAAAAAATAAAATTTATGCCATAGCCAAAATGGGTTGTTTTGAGCACGCCGGTCGCTGCGTCCAACAGACGTATTGTTATTGTAATAAAACGCTATTATTTATTAAATGATGTTTTATTATTATCTCTATATGAGGTGATGTGACCTCGATCTATCGCCACGCGCACGCGCACGGCGCCGCCGCCCGACCACTACTTCTATGATGAACAATGAAGGGTAGGTACAATTTCTTTATTCATAAGTACATATTTTTTTTATAAATCCGCCCGCAAAATGAACATTATTAGCTTATATGGTCGTGTTGGATAGTAATCACGCTCCTATTTTAACCGACTACAAAAAAGAAGGATTCTCAATTCGACCAATATGTTTATTTTTGTAATCTCAGAACTTTATAGGCAATTTTTAATCATTATTTTGTTATTTGAAAGCTGGTGGTTCTATTTCAATTTCATCAAAACCGTACAAGCGGTTTTTGAGTTAACCAGCACCAGCTTTCAAATGAAAAAGAATCATTAAAATCAGTTCACCCAGTCGAAATTTCCGAGGTAACAAACATTCCCCGCGCGCCCCCCCCCCCCTGTCCCGTCGCCGCCGACGGCCGAGTCGCACTGTAACGTTAGTTGCTATCGCGCACAAGTTGCATGTAGAGGCAAGTCGGCCGTGCGATGGTAAGCGTTACCCGGCGCGGGGCGTGCCCGTCGTCGTGAGAGACCGGGTTGAGCAGCTCATGAATTCCAGGGTCGTCGCCGCGTCACAAATGAAACATCGGAGTGTCTAAAGTAGAGCCTACAAAAAACTGAATTTACATTTGAAAAATGTAAATTCTTCCTGCCGTCTTCCTACACTTAGTCGGTAAGTGTCCCCCTCGCGCCATACAGAATGGACCGTTGTTATAGTCAAATGGAATTTAACTTTTTTCAATACTTATAACAATAAAATTGAACGAAAATCTATTGATATCTCTAACAAAACTTTTAGTTAATTTAATTTTAACCATTCCTACTTTACTCATCTAATAATATACGTGGCCCGACACGCGGTAGTAGGCAGGTACTATTGGGTGGTAAACATTAGCTATCATTGTATCTGACAAAACCAACTAAACTATGGTTGTACTCGTAGTGGGTATCTGTGTCGGGCGGTCAAGGCAGCCACTCGGCGTCCGAGGGGCGCGCGCGCCCCCCCGCCCCCGCCGGGGGCTCCGTCAGCTCCTCCTGGCTGCTCGCCATCGTGCGGTACACCTTCTTGCCCGCCTCCACCACGTACTCCACGCCGTCCGCTGTCGGGCACAAAACATTCATATATACTTATCTAGGTACTGAGGTACGCGACTGATAATCATAGCACAACATGTCATTGGCGCGGGGTAAGGGCGTACATCGTGCGGAGCCGAAACTGCCCCCGCACCCCGCACCCCGCGCCGCGCTAACACGATGACAAACAAACCACCAGTTTATTCAACTTCACATAGGTATAGCAGGCACGGCGCGTGCGAGCGAGCGCGGGATGTTATGGTCCATGGGTCGCGGCGGCTCTCATCTCCCAGTATAATATTGTACGTAGTAGTTGTTTTCTTCATATTGGGAATAGGCATGCGTTCGACCACCATCCCACCTGATGTTAAGTGATGATGCGGTCTACGGCGAGGCGATCCTACCTAGAAGATGCCTGTTCGCTCGTGAGCTTTGAGCCCCTTCATTTGGGGAGCGCCCTTCTATAGGTCTCTGTAAAGGCGGCGGAGTTGGGGACGGGCCTGCAAAAGGTCGTGCATTCAAATATTATGTATAATAAGAAAATTAATGAATAATTAAGATGCGATTTTTAATGTTTTGTTGTGTTTTATTATATCTATAATGCCCAAGGATAAAGATATAATCAAAATCTAGACCCACCGCGATACATTTGTTATGATTACTGACATATCTGCTTCTTACTTACTTACTTACTACACACACACAAACACAAACACTTTCTTTTTCTCCCTCTAACACACTCACACACTTACACTCATGCACCCCTCCCCACACTCACGCACCGCCCCTATATATATTCGTTTCATTTATGTGTCAAATAGTTTTTATATTACCCGCTCATACTTACTATCTCGGCGACCATCAGCCCAAACTGCGGAGTACACTGACAACCAGCGCCCGCGCACACTTTATATGTGAGCACGGCAAATGCTGAGTGTACGCCTTTTGTCCTCAACTATTGTATTGTTTCCTTATGATTTTTTTTTTTCTCTGTGTGTTTATATGTATTAATTTTTATGTGGCAATAGTGTAGTTGTGAGACAATAAATATAGTTTGATTTGATTTGATTAAATTTCGAAAAAAGAACGATTTCGGCCGGCGCCCTGTCATACTAATTCTGGTTTTTGTTTGTAAACAAACTTTTAGTCATAGATCATTACTTCTAACAAAGAGTATATACATATATTAATTGCCAGTCTAAATCAACATCATGCTTATAACGTGGCACAGTGAGGCGGGCGATGGGCTCCCTCTCTGCTCCCAGACTCGCACACACACACACACACTGTCTCATCCTGTCACAGATTGAACATAAGTAGTACAGGCACCGAGGTTCCTACCCACACTACGATATGTTTGTCTTGACATGATTTGCAAGTTATTTCATATAGATAGGTACTTGCATTACTTTGTAAAGTAATTGTAACGGCGTTACATTAATGGACAAAATAAATATGAATTGTACAACGACCTCAGTTCGAAGACAGCAGAGCTCTACAAAAATGAGTCGCAACTAACTTGTGCATGGCGATACCTACCTAGCTATTTATTGTTGTTCTGAGATGGGGTCACGCCGAAAGATGGCGCTAAGTGCTAACGGTGAACAAAACAGGACTTCTGTATACATACTCGCACACATGTATGTATTATGTAGGGTCGTTACAGACTCAGACGGTCAAATACCAATACCTGCCTACTGCATACTGCTACCTGTACTTTTCCGTGTTGGGTACTTAGGTGAACAATAGGGCCAAGTCTAGCTCCCGAGACCGATCTCCCGCTACCCTCTCCCTGGCGCTGCGGCTAAGTATAGTACATGTAGGTAGGGGGCGCTCACCTGCACATTCACTAAAGGGATTATTAAACAAGAGAAGTCTGAATTCTCTCCTACTTTTCCTTTTTTCCTACACTAGGTACCTCAGCATAACCGATAGAAGGTGCAGTGGGGTAGGGTGGGGTGGGGTGGTGTGTACACGTTACCGATGGCCCCGCCGGTGTTCCTGACCGCCTGGCCGATGTTGTGCGAGGAGAAGGTCTCCGGGTGGATGTCGATGTTGACGCCCCCCGCCCCCTCGGCCGCCGGACACCCGCCCTGGGAGACGATGGACAGGTCGTAGGGGTCCACGCCGAACGACGCCAGCTTGGTGCGCATCTGGGGGTCGCCGCAGCGCAACCGACACACCTCATATTATTCATCAATAATTACTCACGTACCTATATTATACATATATCGACTGGCCGGTTGGCGCAGTTGGTAGCACTCTGCCTTCTGAGCCGCTGGTCCCGGGTTCGATTCCCGGACAGGTCAAACATTTGTGTGTATGAACATGTCTGTTTGACCTGTGTCTGGGTGTGTATATGTATATAAGTATATATATCAGTCATCAGGTTACCATAGCACAGGCCCTGCCTAGTTTGGGACCTGAAGACCTTGTGTGAATGTTGTCCCATATTATATTATTATATTATATTATATTATTATCATATAGCTTAGGTGCCCATTGTGTGACTCGAGCGGGACGGCCCGGCGCGGGCGCGGGCGCGGGGGCCGGCGTGCGCCCCCCGCGCCCGCGCACCCCTCCAACAACGATGAGTTCCACACTCTCGTTGTTCTTCTAAGCTTAGGGTATATAAGCAGGTCCGTACTTAATGACGGTTAGTTACGCTTCGATGCTGATACATACATACTTGTACATTAAATAACGTAGGTACCTACCTAACGATGTCGATCGACACTCGTGCGCGCATGTGGCCTCGTCGAGGTCGACAGGTCGAGGGTTACCTTGTCTACGTAGATCCTGTCCAGGTCCTTGGTCCTGGAGAGTATGGTAGCGGAGCGACGATGGCCGAACGCCAGCTTCTGGCAGGTGAAGATAGCCGCGTACGACGAGTAGTCAGTGGCTACCACCGTGTAGCTCGCGGAGCCCGCCAAACCTGCGCACGCGCGACACGTTACTACCGAGCGAACCGCCGTTCACCGTGACAATGTGGGTTATAAACGTGTATATTGAAATAAAAGTTAGTGAACCGTCTGAAGGGCTGGATGCGGACCGGTCCGCGGAAATCAAGGGGTGTGACGTCTATGCCCAGCAGTGGACGTCCTATGGCTGAGATGATGAAGGGGTACGTACTGCTAATTAAAACTGCGTGGCCGCGGGAGAAAGGCTTGAGTCGTTTCCCCTCCCCGCATGGACCTCACCCCGCGACCCGTATTATGGGTTCTCACTCGATGAGCTCTACCGTTCGGCCCCAGTAAACATCACGCCCATTCACCATTTACCTTCTTATGTAAGACGAAGGTTACGATCACGTCGTATCACTTGTTGTAATGTAGCAATAGATTAGTGAATTTAGAAAAGTCGTTTACCGATAGAAAGCACAGTGAGTGTACAGTGGCCAGGTACTTACCATCATCACCACGCGGGTGGAACCGCGGGGCGCCGCTACTGTACTATAAAAGCAAGATACACAACCAGAATACCCCCGTCCGTTTATTACTGAGCTAGCCCCCGACAGCTCGCCCTGACACCTCGCCCTGACACCTCGCACTGGCGAGCTTCACCGAACAATATGCTCAGTGTAATAAAACGTATTGTTCATGGAGCAGCTTTAGTTAAACAAAACTTACTAACAGGGTTCCAGAGTACCTACTGAATGACAAATTTGATAAGTATCTAAGATGAATCTTACCTATCTACTTTGCATAATTCTCTCTCAACCATGGGGCGTCCACTGCTGGACATATGCCTCCCCCATATAGGGGGCCAATACCAAGAGTGAAAAAAAAATGTTTACCAAGAAATGAAACCGACTTCAACACTCAAAAGCGTGTAATGACTTGTCGAAGGTCGAAACCTTGCTCACAATATTTTGATATCAGTTACTTTTGAAGTGTCATAGCACTGACTTCAACAAGTTATTTCGCACTTTTAAGAGTTGAAGTCGGTTCTATTTTTTTTATGTTTGTTGCCTCAGAACTTCCGACTGGATGAACCGATTTTGATCGTTCTATTTTTACTTGAAAGACATTATAGTCGCGGATGGAGAACTCAGTGAACAATACACATGACAATAATAATTCATCCCGCGAGTAGCAAAGGTCAATGAAACGGGTTATTTTTTTATGTTTTTGGTAAAACACTCTGAAGAGAGTCTCCTTGAAAGGAGAATCCGGAGCGCTCTTGGTCGCCAGTTATGGTAAACAAGTACTTACTGAGGGGGAACTTGACGATCATATTGGCTTGCACGGACCAGTCCGGGATGGTCAGCGTACCGGTGTATCTGAAACGGGGAACGTTACTTTCTAAATTACTCATAGGTACATAATTGGTGTGCTTGTGTGTGTGTGTGTGTGTGTGTAAATGGGATAGAAGGTGTTATGATGGACGTAATGTATGGACTTGACTAGGTGTTGCTAGTATCGGACAAACAGGATAGATGGCGCTGTCAAAGCGTTTTAGTTGTTTACAGAAGATGGCGCTAAATCTATGTTTGGATTTGACAGTCAGATTTAGCTCGTACTTGATTTGTTAACTAAGTGAAGGTAGAGAGCACTTGTTATTCGATTTGAGCCAATAAGTGAGGGTAGTATGATATAAAAAGTGGTATACGCTGTGGCAAGAGAGCGGTGTCCGGACGTGGAAGGTACCTTTAACCCGGCGCTGGGTCGGATGTGTTCTGTTACAGCTATGCTATGATTACGTTACCGCGATACCGCCCGCGCCATCCTGACCGCGCTCGGGCACTGTGGCCCCCCCGTGCGGCGCCGTTTTATATATATATATATATATATTTATGAAATTGTAGGAAGACTATCAACTACTATAATAAGGCTAGGATAATGAAAACTTAAAATTAAAAAGTTATTTACAAGTCTCCCCTGATAGACACGGATTATTTAAATAAGGGTCCTATTTCCTATTGTAGAGAATACATAGGCATCAGCTCAATGCCTCATGAACAAACACTTTAGTTCTCATAGTACATATGTTTAGGGATGATTAAATATTGAATATGATTATAGAAATGTTAAGTCACTTGTGTGCATCAAAGAAAGCTTTGGCCAGCTGTCGCCGTAATGCTGATTGATTCGTTGCCAAAATGTCAATAAGTTTGTTGTATTTATTGAAAGTATTGCATGCTCTGAATAAGTTACTACATATTCATACGTGCTACAGTGCAGTGCGTACGGGCACAGTACAGTGCCCCCCGAGTTTACTAACTTATATTAATATAAGAAGAAGTTAGCTTCGCCTAAACTCGATGTAGGTAACCTAGATTTAAGTTTTTCTGTGCCCAAATAAATTATTATTATTATTATACGTTATTAGCAGTAGCGGAACAAGTCTGAAGTCAGGGGAATATTCCGCAGAGATCGGTCGGTGTAATAACATTAATGTTATTAAGTAGTTCAGGACAATCTATGGTTGAAGTAACAACTTTTGTAAGTATAAGATGTCTGCACACTGTTTTATGTAATCTGCTTCTTTAGAGGAACTCCTCAAGCTTATGAATCTCAGAAATGTACGTTGGACACGCTCCATACTATCAATGTAAGTAGCATATAACGGGTTCCAGATCTGAGAGCCGTGTTCAAGACGACAGCGTACGTAAGTGCTGTATACCATTTTAAAAGTTCTGAGTTGAAGTCTTTCGACGCTCGCAATATAAAGATTTGAAGGCTTCCCTAATAACAGATAAAATATGATTTAGAAATAATAGTTGAGAGTCGTGTGTGACACCTGAGTCCTCCATTTCATTTACACGATTTAAACTGTCACCTTTGATACCGTAGTTGGGTGAATGTTCCCAGACGCGAGCGGGCTATAGCTATGGTAGGTCAGAGCGGGCCTCACCTGTACTCGTGCTCCAGCGGGGTGAGTCCGAGGACGAAGTGCTGCGAGACCTGCTCGAGCCGGTACTTGCCGGGCTCTGCGGTCTTGGTGAAGTTGTACGTGATGCAGTTGGACGCCGTCGACGTCTTCTGGATCACGTACCACACGCCCAGCAGCTGGAACGTACAAACACCAGGCCCTGTCAGTGCGCTCGTGCTGCGATTACTTACAACTTACGGCCTTCAACACTTTATTAAATTAACTAAGTACCTATTGTGACCTTCTTCCCTCGGGTGGACGGTTCGCAGTGAACTCCAGACGCGCAGTGCACGAGAGAGAGAGAAGAGAATAAACCTTTTTTTATGAAACGTGGAACAATAGTATATATATATATATATATATATATATATATATATATATACAGGTAGATACGTGTCTATATATATATATATATACAGACACGTATCTACCTTATACCCATATTATATATGTATTGGTGTGATCAACAATTATCGCGTAGATAGGTTTGTCAAGCGTTGTTCCTGGACACGACACGCGGGTATCACTCGCTCGTTCCGTTCGCGGGAGCGGACGTGACGGAGCGGACGTGACGTGTCCGGACCTACACGTCGGTGTGTGCGCGCGCGCGCCGCGTGACCTCTCCCTTGTTCGCCGCGTCGTCGTCGTCGGTTCAATTATAGATCAATGCGCGGCACGCGGGGGGAGCGGGACGGGACGGGACGGGGGCGGCGTCAGTACACAACATACCTATTGAATAAATAAATATATAGATCGTTTATTGTCACAGACTAACACAAACATTACAGACAGGACATTACACACATTACATCTTAACAAGACGGCAATTTTTCTAATGCAAAGTAGACCGTATGGAAATAAAAATGAATCACCAAATTAGTTGTCAGGATGCAACATGTTCTTCTTATCCTTATCCCACGCTTACTGGGGTCGCTTATCCCTCTTTCATTCCTTTCCATCACTAGTCATCTCTGTGTCGCACTTTCGTATCATTGTTCACTCTGTCACTCCGTGACTTCCTTTACCTCTGGTACTCCTCTGGTTACCCTCCTCATCGCGTGTGGCGCGCGGCGCCCGCAGGCCGGGGCGCCCGCAGGCCGGCGCCCCCACGACACCACACATTCAGTATAACATTGTATCAGTCATGTAAGTAAGTACTTTGCTGTCCAAGTCCCAACATTGAGACCCACACTCGCGCCACGACGTGGGGTCTCAATGCCCTTAAAAACTGCGCCCGCGGTAGGTACCTACCTACCTAAGACTTACCGTTTCATCCAATCTACGTTTACGCTGTTACTTATGTGTAGGTACCTACGTCTCGGTCAATATTCCCGTTGTTTTGGATCAATGACCCGAGCAGGTACCCGGGTAAGTAAGTCGGTACTTACCTACTCAAGTACTTATGCAAGTTATTGTTTCATAGTAAGTATTGTAAGTAGGTAAGAATTTTTTGGTAAAAATGATAACTTGTACTTTATATTTTACCACAGACTACCTCCTTACCTAGATGTAGGTACCTACTTAGGTACTTACCTACATAAGAATATATAGGTACCGATAGGTACTTACTTTCTTATATTTTTTAATCATTATCAGCATCCTTAATATTGAACTTGGCTCCCAATTTATACATTTATACAGTACCTAGACCTCGGTACTGTATAAAACATACCTGTACTTGATCTAACGACCTGAAGAGAGCACTTACAATGACCTTTGTAAGTACAGTCAAACCTGGGTAAGTGAGAAGAATACTTTAGAGAAATAGCCAAGACCCGTCATTTTAAGCTCCCAAAACCTCTATTAGCGAGAAACAGAAGCCTCTGTAAGAGAGAGTCGGTTTTCCCTCGCGGATCTCCGAGAGTGAGACTGCTACTTATCTATACCTGTATAAGCGACAGTCGAGCTTTATTTATTTATATTATTTACGAGGAACTATAGCTACAATAAAAATACATACGTAACAAATGACAAAACAAATGACAAAATAAACATCTGCTATTTCTAAGTTTCGTGGGACCATTGTTCTTGTATTGTTTCCTCGTCAATATTGCACCTATTCTGTGGCGCGGAAGTACACGTCGAGTGGACACGTGTGTCTGTGTGCCGGCCTGTTTCTCGGACTCACTCAGTTTATAGTTAATCAATTGCGAAGATAAGTTCTGTTCTGCTTCATGTCAAAACGGAAAATTAAAGTACTGTCATTTGATAAACATAAAGTACCCAGTGAATGCGTTTGGATCCGGAAAATCGCGAAATCAAATTCAGAGGGAGTTTAATTTACCAGAATCCACCTGTTATACAATATTATCCAATCAACAGACTGTATAAAGTTTGACTTTGAAATATTTACACACTGTTCAAAATATATATAAAAGTCTTAAAACTTGAAAACCTTATAACTCTTAAAATAAGGGTAGGGTGCCTTCGTTTGATACGATATCAACTGTAATGTTGGTCTATCAGTCCTATTCATTAATTGTTCATGCAATTAAAGGTAGATGGCGCTAATAACATCCCCGCAAGATGTTAATGAGGAAGGAAAACATATATATGTACATAATATATGTTGTGCATATTATGTACCTAATTTTATCATCTTACATAGTTACTACATTCGTACTTGCTGTGACTTGCCATTGCCGCGGATCTCTGTAAGAGAGAGACGCTACCCATGTAGGTACCTGCATTCGCGAGAAACTCGGGTTAGTGAGAAACCTCTATGAGCTAGAATGAGATTGTGCTCCCTTGAACTCTCGCTTGTCCAGGTTTGACTGTATTCAGGAAGTCGGTAGGTAGGTACCTACCTACCTACTTACGTGTTTGCGGCTGAGGGTAGGTGTTTATTTAAAAAAAACAATATATACAAGAATCATCAAATGTATTGGTTATCGGAGACAAGCAAAGGAAATCGTTGGGGCGTCCGTCGCGGAGCCAGCCTCGGCCACAACCGCCCACTCCAGCCGTACCTACCCAGGCACCTACCTAACTACTACCGATGACTATGAGCATGATCTGCTAGCTGTAGGTACTTATAGCGTTTATCGTACTCTACTACGAACAAAGGAACGGCAATACCTACTTACAAACAACATTCTCACACGCACTAGGATCCCTGTGTCGCGGGAGGTATGGACACAATCACAATACCTACACGAACATCCAAGCCCCGAAAACTAACATCTATAGGTAAGTTGGTAGGTACCTATAATCACAGAAACGATTGCCCCGGCCGAGGGTGCCGGTATTGTATCCCGGGCCCGGGCTCGAGTGAGGCGCGACCAGGCGCCGAAGGCACTACCGCTACGGAAGCCCGCGGGTGTTTACAGGCAGAGGGGGCGGGACTAATCATTTCCAATATTACCTACCTAACAAACATTTCGTAAACAAGTAAGTGCTTTACAGATGACCTACAGGTTCCATGACTTTTCCATTTCGGTGTAAGACATACCCACCTAGTAGGCAGGTAGGTACCTACATGTACGCATGTGTTGTAGCCGCAACAACTGATACCATATATCTATCTGAGGCACACATTATGTGCGCAGAACAACACACGAACCAAATGTTCGATCGGAACAAACGTTCGAGCATCGACCTGAGGTCGACCGGAGTTCCTCCCGAGACTTAGACTATCAGACATGTGAGACGTCTTCAGTGTTTGAAAATAGTCTTAGTAGGTATTTCATCTCGCAAGTGGTCGCGCCCATACCTACCCATGCTACCGGCGGGAACATGTCGTCCGAGACGGTGTCGACGGCCGCATCAGCTACATTTCCGAATTGGGAATGCCTACTTATCTATGCTTGTTTAACTAAAATAAGTTGGTTACCTGCCCCGAGTATACAGTCTATTTGAGCTATACTAAATCCGTCACACAAAGAAAAAACAAATCATGAATTCTATTGTAGGCGGGAGCAGAAAGGTTAAATTTATTAAATGTAATCGATGTTATTATTTATATACCTAAGGAACATCATTGATAATTTTCGCTTCCATCTCTCGCTCGATCCCGAAGGCAGCCAGAGAGCAGTGCCTAGTATAGCATGTGTGATATCATTCCACTCCCCGATCCCTAGTCCGAGTGAGATGAGACGCTACAGAGGTTCGCGGGAGTGACAGAGATAAGGGTAAGGTCACCTTGTTCATCTCGAAGCCCGGCATGGGCTCGACGACGGGACACGCGCCGAGGTGGTACGTGTGCCCCAGGGCTCCGCCGCACGCCGCCGCGACCACCACCCCCACGCACAACCACTTCGCGTACATGGCCTGTTCGTCACGCGGGACAGACGCACGTGCGATCGCCTTCGCGCTCCGACGCGCACTGGACGGAACAATGGACCGCCACTTCATATAGGCACCTACTCGTAGGTAGGTATCGAGCGCTAGATAGACGAGCCGCCGCCGTATCGTGCGCGGGCGCGGGCGCGGGCGCGGGCGCGGGCGCGGGCGCGGGCGCGGGCGCGGGCGCGGGCGCGGGCGCGGGCGCGGGCGCGGGCGCGGGCGCGGGCGCGGGCGCGGGCGCGGGCGCGGGCGCGGGCGGTCTCGCCGGCCGCTTCTCGGAACTGTTTACTGACCGTTGTGTTGTGGTTAACTCGGATACCTACGGGCGACCGGAGCAGTGGCTCGTCTTGTTGTTTAGTTATTGGTGCCGACGTTGACCCGTTCACTTGTATTGTACATAATCACATGTTATGTAGGTACCTATCTTTCTATATACATATGTGTAACTATGAGAGGTGACTGAGTTCGTCAGCGCTCTATGGTGAGGGGATCGGGTCGATATATCTACTTACTTGTTCCTACATACAATGATACATAGTCAATAAACCAAAGCAAAATATAAATACATCAGGTTACTTAGTTTGGTTTGTTTATTAGACCATCTGCCTGACTCCTACCCTCTTTGTGCATCACCTATACTCTGACTCATTTGTTGCGGATTTCAATGCGGTTTGCACAAGTAGACTTGTTTTCATTATCATAATCATCATCACTATCGTCACCGCGCGGGAGAAACGGATTTGGGTGTAATTAGGTATGTAGATACTTTAGGTCCGGGAATAACACAGAGGCTACTCTTCTTCATCGTCATAATCATCACCGCGCGGGAGATAGCGCGGGGCGCAGCTAGTATGCACATATGTAGGTATGTACATGACGGTAGGTGGCGGTGCTGCAGGGCGCTGCGGCGGGAGCGATCCGGTTCGTCTGCTGCTGCGGCGCCGATGGGGCCGCCGTCGGAGGGCGCCCACTCTGTCCACGCAGTGGGGTCGCCGTTCTTCAGACCCCGCCGCACAAATGGACCTCAAAACCTCTCCAGCCATACCCTTGACCTCATGGCTGAACGACGCTCGTTGCAACTGCAATCATCTGATGACGCTGCGTCATATAGGCAGCTCAATAGACGAATATGGAAATCCTTGCGACACGACATCCGTGCGTTTAATACAAATCGTGTTAAAGATACGATCGAGCGGAGAAAACGCTCCAAGAGACCGGTCTGTCGGGCAAAGCCGGATGACTAAGCCGAAGCGAGATAGTGACAAACAAACATTAGTATTTCTTTTGTTATTTCCTCGAGTTAAAACAAAACTTGAACATTATTAAAGGGGCCTTTAATTAGTTATATCCTGTTGTTGAGTATAACATAACACGCGCCGGCGCCGCGGTCTGAAGGGAATAATACAGTTATTGAGTGATGTTAATCTCTCGCAGGAGCTCCCTCGGGGAGGGCGGGAGGCGGGGGACTATTGCTACCGGCTTCTACCGAGACCCGAGTAATACTAACGCAGTGGGGGGGATGTTTTCTCAGTGCCATCTGTACTTAACCCACCCTACATCAGTTGTGTAGTAATATTATATCTATGACATAAATAGGTTCGATTCATATTTGAATGTCCCGCCGCCGCACCCGGGGATGTAGACCTCCTCGACGGTGACGACGAAACGCAATATCTCGGTGCGTCGCGTGACCACGTCGTCACGTCGCCGTGCCCGTGCACGGTCGAGCTGTGTGGCACACGAAGCTGTGACGAATCACGCGTTCGCTCTAACTATCCACTTAACTGCTAATAGATTGGGCGAAGTTCAGTTCACGAGCAGTAGTGGGGGAAGACTGGGTACCTTCGTACACGGGGTACGTTGGTACCCTGGGTATATAATAGACAACGCTATAACGTTCGCTAGCCCACCCCCCTCACCCTGCGCCGTCGCCGTCTTATCACCACCCGAGTCAATTATTTTCGTCGCTACTCAATTGTTTTTCTACTCATTTTTCAATTGAAAGTGTGTTCGTGTTTGACGTACGAGGTAAAAGTATTAGTATAATGACGTCACGTGTCTCCCCTAGCGTTGTCGTTCATAGAACGAACTAAAACACTCATATGATGACGCGTGGACGCACGGGTGCGGGGTCACTCGGCCAGTACGAATGTTCCCCGAAACGAGGTACACTCCAACTATTTTGGATTTACATTGAAATTGTACGTATATCAGTAATATTGAATATCAGTTGTTGAATCTAACTGGAGTGACAGTAAGATGGCGGTGATGGATCAACTGTACAGTCCCCGTACGCTATGTCCCTACGAACACATCTCTCGAATACGAACGCATCCCGACAAGAGATGTAACGAGAGTTATAAATGGTTCGAACGTCACAGGAGGAGTACGAGCGGACGGGAACTGGCGGGAACTGGCGGGAACTGGCAGGAACTGGCAGGAACTGGCGGGTGTAAGCTCCAGGGTGCGTGTTCAGACGATAATATGTTTCCTTAATCTGACAATGATGATGCAATTCCAAGTGTAACGGAGCACATGAAGGGAACATCTTTAGATTAAGTTTGAGAAGAAAAGGTCAGGGAACCGTTACCCGTGCACCGAGCAGCGAGATCCGGCATACCAACAGGGCGGCGGATATAAACAAGGCTTGGGCTCGTCGTGTCCGACACGTCATTGGTTACATTTTGATACTTATGTTGTCTTTAAGATTATTTATTATATTGTTGAGGTGAACTTTACACACGAGTGGTTTTATTTTATATTGATAAAACGCTACTTCTATTTCACGAGTGAATCTTAGTGATTTAATTTCACTGTTCAAAGGTTCCCCAGGATTTATGTACTCGTAGGTCCCCCACGCTATGTCTGGAAGTGCCCCACGCGTGGGGCTATTCCGTACATTTCCCATGTTTGTGAAAACTTTCCATTATTTGGAACAAAGTGATAAAAGTGTTAATGAAGTGCATTAAAATGAAAACCTAATATGATCCATAGAGCAGTATAATATAACACATATCGGGTCAAAGTACATTTTAAAATCAAATACTTTATTTTTTATTCAATAATAAGTAAAAACTGTACGAAGGTACCAAACCTTCCCCTACCTTCGCCAGTTGTCTATCCCGTATATATATATCTACGCTATCCAACCGCTTAAAGTTGTTTCAATTAAAGACAACATCATCATCTCAACCATAGGACGTCCACGACTGGACATACGCCTCCCCATATAAAGAGGGGAGATTTGCCAATACTCGCCACGCTTGGCAGGCGGGTTGGTGTCGTTGGCGAGCGCAGTATGATTTCCGATCCTCAGAAGGCGCTGCTGCCCACCTCCTGGTACGTGATCCCTTAGTCGACTCTTGCGGCACCCGCGGGAAGATAATATATGATAGTATGTAGAACGTGGGTAAAACACTATCGTTGGGCACAAGGGACGGTCGCCGCAGGCCAAGTACCAGGCTGAGGTTGAGTACCACTCTGAGTGATTTCAGGGTTGCCACAATAGGGCCTATTCCTATTTGATTAGGCAAAAACCACTTCCTGTTTGTAATATTAAACTATTCCAGATTTCTATTTCTCATATAAGTAGGTAGTTTTAACGAAAAAAAAACATTAAGCTCCTTAAATACATATTTATATAATCACAAAAAATAAAATCCTTATTTATCAGCCCGTGAAAACAAAATATAATAAGACTAAAAGTCAAATCGAGTCATGTTTCAAAACAACTAACAAATAACCTTTAAATAAGTTGAATAATCACAAGATTATATGATATGGCACACGATCCGTGATGTCTCGGGCGGCGTGTCCGCTCGCAGTCGCACGCGCACCCGCTCCTACGTGTGGAGGGGGGGCAGGGGTATCTCCACGGTGGTGACGGAGTGCGCCTCCGACGCGACGGCGGCCACGCTGCCCCCCAGCCGGATGGTCACGGTCCTGTCGCTCGCGCTGAAAGGAACGTTCTCAGTGACCGCCCTTGTCAGTCACCGGCGCCACTACACCACCTCCGTGCTCAGGCACTCTCACTGGGACACGCGGCTGGTTGCTTGGGCAGGTCGAGTGTTTGATAAACAGTTAGTAACTCGACACAGCCTCACACACGCTCTACTCTCATGACGGCGCACACAATGGCCGGCGGCGGGTGGCTCCGGTATCCGATATCTGTATTGTTACCGAGTATGGGCAGTTGCTGATGAGTCATGGTCGCCGCGGCGTTCAGTTCACACGACACGACACGACACGACACGACACGACACGACACGACACGCGTCTGTCCGGTGTTAAGAGTCCGTATACCTATCTACGCGCCCATCAACAAGGGCGGATCCCGATCATTTAGCTAACGAGTTCTAGGAAATAGTGTGTACGCAGCAGTATCTAGAGGGCTTTAATTAATATTTTTGATTTTCATTGAAAACTTACAGCCTAATAATTAAATCTATTTACATACAACTCAGGTCCGAGCGGGCCAATTACAAGTTTTCACCTTTAAACTTGAACTATGAACTAACCAAAAAATACAATATTTTATTCCTCTAAAAATGAAATAAATAATTTTAATGTTTATTTTATAATTAAATTTTTGAAAAATATTAATTGTAACGTTAGGCGCACTATTGACTGAGGTACAGTGAATAGGTGTAATATACATCGCTTAGGAACTAAACAAACCGGACGATAAGGCCGCGACCCGGCGAACGTAAGCTTCCGGTGAAGGTACCGGTTTCCTTGTTGGGTTCGAGGAATTCGTTTATCACAGCGGGGGTTCTGCAGAAGACAGTATTTTGTTTGTCCTTAGTGTTCGCGGGGGTACAGCCAAGACAGGAGTATGGCGCGAGTTGAAAGTTGGAGTTTAAGACAGAGTTTGCCGAGTAGTTCCGCACTATCGTTTTTGAATAGTATATAATGTGTGCAGTCGTAGCGCGAACAAGAGCCGGTAGACAGGGGTGCCGCTTGTATCGCTCTTCGCAGCTGTCGCGGTGACATCGTGAGCGGCGTTGGGAGAGTTCGAGAAACTTCGTCTGAATTCTCTCGATGCGTTCGATATGACACTCGGAGTGAGCGCTCCAGACCTGCGAGCAGTACTCTGGGATACAGGAAAGAATCTTGAGTGCCTTGATATTGTTAAGCGGTGTAAACACTCGACCTGCTTCACTGACACACACGTGTAGGATGATGGGAGAGGAGGGGGTGTGAGTCTTACTCGTTGTAGAAGACGACGACGACCGTGTTCCTGGGGGTGAGGAAGGCGACGTGCTGGAGCCGCGCGGCCAGCGGGGGCGGGGGGGAGTGGTCCAGGACGCGCACGCGCACCGCGCCGCGCGGGATCCACTTGGAGAAGTGGCCCACCGCGTAGAACATCGGCTCCTGGACAGTGGACACCACCACGGCTGTAGCTGCCTCTGTTAATCCCGGGGCTACACTGTCTAATAACACAGTCATTATACAAAATATCTCTGCGTCCTTGTCTCTCACACGGAGTAGCGCGCAACGCTTCTCTGTCACTCTCTCTACGCGCGCTTCCATCTGATCTATAAAAATCTAAGCATACATGAACGTGACACAGTTTTAACTAAGCTCACTCATGCTGTTGGAAGGCAATAAAATAAGCTTTAATTTATAAAAAATCCAGTGAAATAACACTGTTTGATATCAAAGTGAATATGATTAAACAGTGCAGGTGCGGGAGTTCGCCAGAGAACCCGTGAGCAGTGTATCAATGTACATTGATGAACATGTAATCGGTGTGACGAGTAAATAACAGATGAGGGGATATCTCGGACTGGCTGACCACAGCGGGGTACCTTAAGGAACTCCCCCCGCTCAGGGAACACGATGACGGGCGCGTCGACCCAGTTGCGCACCCAGTTGGGCCCTCCCCCCGCGTCCAGGCACAGGTTCCACTCGAGCCAGCCGGTCGCGTTGTGCCGCAGGTCCTGCCACACACTGTACTGTACTGTGTACTGTACACAGTGTACACGGTTGGACGGAGGTACAGGCGCCGCCGTCAGACCCTTCAGTGTTCAGTGACATGTTGGATTGTCACAATACATCGAATGAATATGTAAAACATATAGATCCCGATAAATGTGAAAGTTTGGATGGACGGATGTTTGTTACTCGATCGCGCTCAAACGGCTGGACGGATTTGGATGAAATTTGGTATACTCCAAGTCTCGGAATTACACATAGGCTTTTATTTTTATGTTCGTCGGAGGCCGGAGAGCGGTTCGTCCACCGGATACTCTCACCGCTTGGCTGCACTGTGAGACCGGGACCGGGACATCATATCGATCGCTCAAGTATTATGTAATATATATAAAACATATAAAACAAGTCAACAGTCGACTACACTCTACATTCAATGTGAGCGCGCTACTCTTCACCAAGCAGGCGCTACTCCCACTCGCGGCTCGTGGGGGGCGCCGCTCCCGGGATGAAAGTAGGGACCCTATATTATGTCATTCCAGGCTATAAGCTATCTTTATTTCAAGTTTGTTGCAAATTCGTTCGTTCGCTATTTCAGCGTTAAGGAGTAACACAGGAGTAACACAGGAGTAACATACAAACGACATACTAACGTACGCCTTTACAATATTATTGTAATTGTGTTACTTCCTTGAAAACCGAGTCGGGAGCGCAGGGGTGGCTCCCCGCGCCATCTCTCGTCTGGGTTCAGCATCGGAGTCTTTGCGTCGAGGATAATAACACGAGTGTCGCGTCCGCGTCCATTCCACTCCTGCGCGAGCTTTCCACCCCGAGGGAGTAGGTACTCCAGGGGCTCCAGGGACGTCATACTCACGGTGATGATGTCGCTGATGTAGCTGCGCGCTCGCTGCCACGACCCCAGCTCCACCTTCGTGCGCTGCCAAGGGAAGCTGCCTGCACATACAACATCACGTCTTCACGCACATGTCAGCCCATTCATCGATGTGCATACACATAGTAACAACACACACATGAACGCAGTGGTGTCGTCTAGCGAATAGAATTACCTATTAATCTATTAATAATTAATTGTTCGTACAATTAAAGGTAGATGGCGCTAATAACAACATCCCCTCAGATATTAAAAGGAAGGTATAAATTCGCACCGCCAGTGGAGTGCTGTCCATAGCTTAGTTGGACAGAGCGACACGACGGTATTCTGTAGTCGCTGGTTCAAGTCCCACTGGTAGACGATTTTTTTCCTTCAAATAATTTGAACGTAAGTTCCACCTAGCATGTTGTTAATGCAATATACTATAAAACTATAAGATTGAAAACATTTCTGCAAACTGCTTCGTGCTCAGTGCCAGGGTTCGATTCGACACATTGTATACTGACAGCACTGTGGCTGTTGAAACTGAAGTCTTTTTCAAATGTCAGTGCACGCAACCTTCACCAGCCAATGTGAGCTAACACCGACTCATACACATTCTACTCTGTAATTCTAAAATGCTAGAAAATTCTCCGCATCATGCGCTCGCTCCCACACAAATGATTCCCGCTCCTCTCTCTCACAGGCGAGGGTCGAGAGTCGAGGGTCGAGGCTGGCGACGCGCACGTGCTGCCTTCTACCCCTTCTCTCCCCGATATAATGGTAAGTTGGTAAGCGCGACCGATGACTCTCCGATACGTCTCTCCCCCCGGCACCGTCTATCATTCGTAAAAAAATATGTCGTACACAACCAGAGCCAGGACAAATAATGTGATGACCCTTCCGGCTTAACTTTGAACGCACACGTCGGCGTCTCGTAGTTCTATCCAGTCCGATCATGTTCCACAATCATAGCTTCAGCAGTCAGTAGGTGCAGGTGCTGGTGCAGGTGTACGTACCCTGGCAGGCCTCGGTGGCGAGCAGGAACTTGCCGGGCAGGCGGCGCATGACGGCGGTGAGCAGCGCGGCCGGCGCCAGGAAGTCCGTGTAGAAGTGCACGCCCACGCCGTCCACGTACTCCAGCACGCGCGGCTCCTCCTCCACCATCTGGGGAGCATCACCTCACGTGATAGTGGGTAGACGCATGCTTACGCAGTTACATCTATCGGCACAGACATGGCATGGAGTAGCTACAGGAGAGAGAGAGAGGGGAAGAACCGGACCAGAGAACTGGTGGTATCTTCCAGCTTGAGCTAGACTAGCAGGTGGCGCGACGTCCGCCAGGGGCGGACTCAGGGTGTGGGTACTCGCGGTCCATGCTACAGTATAGAGGTACAGTGATGAGCAACGGCCGGTACCTCAGTGATCCAGTACGGCAGGGTGGCTCGCTGATCGTCGCCCGCGATGATCTTCACGTGCTTGAAGGTGGAGTTCCTGATCGTCGGGCCCAGGTGGTCCACGATCCACCTTCCCTGTAACGTAAACGGCGCAGCTCTCATCTACTGTTGGCCTCGCCCGCGCCGTCACCTGCGCTTCTTCTAGCGCTGCGAGATCTCATCTCGACGGCAGTTAAGTATTCAAATAAAAACAAATACAAACCTTCTATCGATAACATGTTGTAACAAGTCGTGTATCAGTCATATTGGACGTAGCCACATGCTGAAGCTGCTGATGCACCAGCGGAGGGAGCGTCCGGTACAGCAGCAGGAGCTCTGCTGGCCGCGTGCCTGCTGGCACCGCAGCTTATAAATGATATACGGACCTTTTGATCCCCGATTTGACTAGTAGTAGACTAGTTGCGCACCGTGGACGGTAGCGAAGTACCCAGTAGTGACGCACCAGCAGCGCGCACGAGACGAGACGAGACTAGGTTACTTAAGTGGTGGGACACCATGCTAGAGTTTTGGTAGTAATTTGGTACTGGCATAACGGTGATAACGGCTTACATCTTGAAAATTATCTAAGTATTTCAAAACTCTGAAAACCATTAGTGCCATGCTACGAGGATATTATTTATCAGTACTAGCATTGAGCGTACCTATTGTGAACCTATATCGTGTGGTTCAGCTGTGTGTGCACGACAGACGTCTGCCCAGCAGGCCCACAATCGTCGTGGTCTGACGCGGGCTAGAGTCGGTGACAGCTGCAGCTCTCCGTCTTGACACTTCGACTTACACTAACAACCGGCTCTCCCGCTACAACTACGATCGCACTAGCTGTGAGGTTTGACATTTATGATGAACTACTAGTGCACTACCGTTGCACATATGCGAGGTGCGAGGTGTGGGGTGCGGGGTGCGGGCCCGCTGGAAGGACGGACGCAGACGCTCACTGACCAGAGTGCGCGCCGTCCACCCGAGGCTGTTGAAGTAGTTGACCGGGATGACGCCGTTGGTGGGCTCGTTGGTGGTGGTGACCCCCCACACCGGGACCCCCTCGGCCGCGTACTTCTCGATGAATCTAGACGAAACAACATTATGGAGTACATTCACTTCTGATCTACAGCGACACGACCAAGATGGAATCATCTCCAGAATGAACAGCGGCGTTCCACGGAGTCGGCGTGAGTGCGGGCCCCTCCCGTGTGGGGTCGCTGCTCGTCGGGTGTGTACCGTACAGTACACAACCACACTTTGGGAATGCTCGGAGACGTTCTGTCCAGCAGCCAACCCTCCGCCGCGTGAGTGATCTGTAGCTGCACTCGCACAGCGCGGGGCTACGACACCTTCGTAATGTGATGACGTTGGCAATGCCCGTGAAGATAAGGTTGGCATTGCCGTGTAGACAGTGACATTTCAAAGTAAGCCGTATATGAATACGAGGTACATGTCTTGGAAAGGGCGCAGAGAGCAGACGGCGATGGCGGCTCACTTGTAGTAGTAGTCGGCGTAGGTCTGGTAGTATTCGGGCTTGAGGCGGCTCACGCCCGCGAACGCCTCGTTGGTCTTCATCCAGGGCGGCGGCGACCACACCGTGGCCAGCACGTGCACCGCGCGCGCGCGCGCAACCCGCGCCGCGCCCAGGCACGCGCGCAGCAGCGGCAGCTGCCGGAACATCACCACGGGTTCTACATGTGTGTGTAAAGGTAACCGATCCCCACCCCAGTCACTGTGTATGTTTGTTAATTTGTCTACGCGAATAAGTTACGCGAACATTCTAGTGAGTTTGATCGACCGACAGAATCACTGTAAGTAGATAGGGTACTTATTGATGATAATGTGTTTGAATGTCCAGAAGTTCGTCCAGTTTGTAGCTCATATGCTCTGCAGTACATATGTTTATAGCAGTACTTGGCTATGCTAACAAAGGTTGGCTTTAGAATTGGGGGCAGAAATTTAGGGGGGGGGGGGGAGAGAAGGGGTTTTCCATTGGTACCACTTGCCCCCGCGGAGACTTAGTTTCTGAGATAATGTTTTTTTAATTCGAAGTTATTTTGTAAAAAAAATTACAATTGAGGCGCACTAAAGGGGGGAGGGGAAGGGTGAGGGTAGGGGGATAGGACCTCACTTGAGTGAGATAGGAGCGTGGCGCTGAAGAGCCGAGATAGATATAATACGAACGAGCACCTTGTAGTGGTAGTCCTCGCGGGTGAGAGAGTAGTTGGTGAGCTTGGCGTCGTCCCTGGGCAGCTCGTTGTACGCGTAGGGGCGCGTGGAGAAGTCGCTGCCCCCCACCGGCACGCGCACCATGCTGTACTCGATGCCGGACGCGCCGAAGTACGAGCTGCGCACGCAACACACGACTCCGCCTCACCTTCTGTCGGTACTCACAGCCAGTACTCACTGGGCACCCTCGGCCCCGGGTACTCACGCGAGGTCGCGTGCTGTCGCGAGTCGTCCGTCCGCACCGTGACTACCGCTGTGACCGCTTCGTAACGGTCGCGGAGGGAACGCACCGGGGGGTGCACGGTATACGGGGGGAGGGTCTGAAGTAGTGGGGACGACTAGCTCAGTTCTCGTGCACTGCGCATTGCGCGCCGTCAATTTCGTTTACATGTTCTTAATCAATGTGTTAGTGAAAGTGTGGGTGAGAAGGTTTGGGAGTGTGGGTTCGGTACTCGATCAGAACCTGCGGTCCGTCCGCCCGCGGTCATTACGAACAGAAGGAACTGTAAGCGCAGTAGCGTCGGTCGGACGGCCGTCATCCCGAATGAGATCAGCTGAGCGCCGTGTGGACATCACCGTCCAGACGTATGTTAGCAAAAGCTCCTCCTCCCCCTAAACTTACATTAGTGCAGGAATGGAAACCGAATGACCTTCTACGCCGTATTTTTTCCGAAACAATGTTAGAGCGCTTTCAAAGTTTGAACAATATTTTCATTTCTGATGAAGTTAATTTTCATTTAAGTGGATCTGTCAACGAACAAAATTGCCGCCATCGCGCCGGAGAAAACCGCGAATGATAACGCCGAGGACATTCGGAGCCCACGTGTCACGTCACTACACATATATTTCTGGAATTGTCCCGAAAATCGAAATGTAGACATATTGTGTAGCAGAGCTGCGCGAAGTACAACTTGAGACAGAGCCGAGTTATGGGTTCCGTGAGAGATCATGCAGCAGTTAATACATAGTATCGGAGGCGGGCGCCATACTCGACCAGGTGCTTCTGCAACGCGCTGGAGAGATTCCTCCAGTTGATGCCGGCGGCGTCGGTGACCGCGCCCCCGAACCCCTCCATCCGCTGGAACCACGCCCGAGGGTCGATAGTGAGCGTAGCCGGCCGACATTCTGTGAACAGTGACCGGCGCCGGCGCCGGCGCAGTGTTTCAGCGAGGTGCCTGCGCGGTGTCCTAGACGGCTTTCGTCATGCGGTTTTGGCTCACCGAGTCGGCTGGTTGGTACCAGGTCCGTATAAGATCAAGAATGAGACGACGATGATGATGTATTGATGGATCGACTCACCCGTCTCGCGGCATGACTGTAAGGCCGCTCTGGTTTTTCTGAACCGCAGTCCACTCTGTAAAAGAGCATTGTAACATTGATACGGGTGAACCTGTCGCTCAGAAGTGGTAGCGTGACATATACTGTCTCGCGCAGTCGATACGCACTCGCGAGGTCGTGTACGCGAGGTACTCGCCCCGCGCGGGCGGCTCCCACGTGATCGTGTCGCAGTACGTCGCGTTGCAGACGCACACCACCGACTCGCCCGGGACAGCGCGCGCCGCACATTCCAAATCTGTAACAGCGATATCCACAGAAGGACCCCATTTTTAAACGGACTTCGAAAAAAGGAGGTTACCTAATCAATTCGATCGTATTACCGAGCGAGGAAAAAGTATGGAAACCCCGGAAAACCGCACGATATTAGTTGTGAAACAAAGCTCACACCCTGGGCTACTTTCAACGAAGGATCCAACGGTGACCTCTGATTTGACCTTGAATTTCGTTTTCAAGGTTATTTCAAGGTCAATCTCATTTTTTTATGGGAACCCCTATTTTATATACCAAAATCGAAAAGAGCTGAATATTCAACGGCCGGATACGTGTTTCGGTACGAGGTTAACGTAACCGCTGAAGGTCAAATAGAGGTCATAAAGTATGACTTCTTAAAAACCT
The DNA here is from genome assembly GCA_934044485.1 of Apeira syringaria. NCBI lineage: Eukaryota > Metazoa > Arthropoda > Insecta > Lepidoptera > Geometridae > Apeira > Apeira syringaria. The sequence goes on along the minus strand of OW203656.1, from coordinate 50,772 downwards.
CGCCAGCTTAGCAATAAACCAAAACACACCAGCGCAGGACAGGGACGGTCGGGGACACAATAATAGGCCCCTTTTTTATCGAAGGAAGTTTGACCGCTGGAAGTTATGAACAACTCTTGCGAAATGAGATTGTTCCAGCTGTGCAGCGTCCAGGCCTTTAGAGGTGATGATTTTCAAAACACATGGTGTCAAATAGGGTTAGGAATCACGCCATCTTTGGACTTGAAATGTTTCCACTCGTCAAATTTCTCGCACTTTTCGATTCCGGTATAAAAATAGGGTTCCCAATTTAAAAAATGAGGTTGACCTTGAAATGCGAATGCGAAAATACGGGTCGACTCCAGTACCTCCTCCTTTTTTGAAGTCGGTTAAAAATAACCCGAATGTTTCTCACCACAATGATCACCCACCTAAAGTGACATAAGCACGGTAGGTACCTACCGTGCTACGGCAGGGGCGGACCACTGATGTATCGTCGCGTCGCGGCCGGTTCAATTTACATTGATCGTAATTATTCGTAGGTAACTAATGTAGCGCGGTGGGTATTTTAACCCGACTTCACAAAATGAGGATTCCCAATTCGGTATGTTTGTTAGGTACTTACAGACCTCAGAACTTTCGACTGGCTGAACCGATTTTGATGGCGCATGGCGGGCGCGACACGGCCATGTGACGTCCCGTGCTGCCCTCTATCTCGACAATGGTTCAACGATATTTATAATACACACAAATAGCATAAAACCCATAGGAAGCGAGTATTTGCAATAAATATATAAAAAAATATGGCTTTTTTACCTTTGACCTTGGAATATGTGTAGTCTCGGGCGCCCTACGACACCTAAGTAGGTTTTGAGACAAGTTGTAGGGTACCGCCGAGATAATGGTTCATCCAGTTTATAGCTGACTCTCTCTCATTTCGAGATTCTCGGTTTATTCAATGATGTTTTCCTATACTTAAACATATGATCTCATTGGGCTTATTGGACTAATATTCCTGGACTATAGATTAGGGACCTTTGGCTTCCTGAGTCTAAAGATCCTCTCGTTCGAGGCGGCTGCGATACCACGTTTGAGAAAGTTTTGTACAAATGGGACCTAGGCTCCTAATCCTCCTCCTAAAAAGCTTACATTAACTTATTTACAAATATCTATTAGCATTCCATATAAGCTGTAGTTTTCCTAACAGAATAAAAATAAAATAAAATAATTACTTATAAATGTACAATACCAAATATTTGCACCAAATAAAAACAAACATTAATAAATCGAGCGAAGTCCGCGTGCGCCCGAATCCCCGTGTAGGTACCTATATATATATATATGTGTTTGTATAGCGTAGGTAGGTCTCACCTGCATTGACTCCCCCGATTGTACACATTTCCAATGTGATACAAAATAACAGCATTTTACACGACTCCATCTTTTCCCAAACTCAATGAATCACTAGCATATACTTAACGTAGGGAGTAAGGTAGGTAGGTAGGGAGGTAGGTAGGTAGGTAGGTAGGGAGGTAGGTAGGTAGGTAGGTATAGGAACCTAATGATGAGCGCGGTAGGTGCAGGGGAAAACAAGTGAACATCGCTCCGTGCCTCGTCGCGTCTGTCACTTCACTCGTGCGCCGCGTTACGTGCGTACCAGACAACGTTATAGTGTCCGTATCACATACGGTTGTGCGCCCCCGCCCCCGCCCGCGCCCCCGCCACCGCCCGCGCCCGCGCCACCGCCCGCGACGTGATAACTCCCTGGTAGCCGGCGCCCCCTCCCTCTCACCACTGCCAACGTGCGAGTTGGCTCTCTACACACTGCACTGCGAGGAGAGCAATCTGAGCAGTGATGCCAACTTCTGACAACATATTACATTTTTATATACCTACCTACCTAATGTTTAATATATATTATTAAACATTATATCAGAATATGGCAAAATATGGGGTACCTCCCTAATTATTGTAAGCACCTATGCTCTGAATGATTATCTACTCGGATAAATAAACTGTATACTCAAAGATAGCCAAAGTATAGAAAGAAACCACGCGGTAGTGGCGCTGGCGACGATCGCTCGCGCGGGCGGCGAGTCACGTCAGGCCCTAGCGCTAGTGTTAAAAGCCCCAACAAAATAAACAGGAAGTAGTCCCGGCTGGTTGGGAGTCCGCCATTGGATTCGCCGCCATCTTGATTTGAACTTCATTTTTTTTCCACCAGGTGGTCGACCAGGATCAGGTCTGGTACTGGTACCAGTCGACGAAAAGATGGAATATTTTATTCATCCATTTTTTGGTAAACATGTTTTTATTAATCCTTTTAAATTTGCTAGCAGTAGTAGGTCGAGCTGGTGGTCACCAACCAGCAGGGAGAGCTGCACGCGCCCTCGCGTGAGACGTCGCTGCGCGGCTGTTCCATTTTCCTGTTACTCGTGTTGTAGCAATCACAAATATATAAAATAATGTTGGGTAAACCCCAGATTAGCTTAGACGGGACGAGCGCCCCGCAGATAACGAGGTCACCCGCCTCGCCCCGCGCACCCCCCGCCCCGCCCGGGGCTGTCCGCGCTACACGTGTATCATTATGATCTTCTTCTATATACATACATACTGTTTCGGCGGACTCTTGACAACTTTTTTTTGTTTTTTCATATTACACTCCGAGGATGATATCAGCGAGATGAACAAGAATGAACGTAATTATCGTGATATTTAGCATGCACCTGTTCTAATACTGCTTCCGTCGCTCGAGATTTGTCGCCACGGTGACACGCGCCAGGCCGATATGCGGCGGGCGAGCGCGCGCCTGCTCCCGCCTCCGCCTCCGCCTCCGCCTCCGCCTCCGCCTCCGCCTCCGCCTCCGCCTCCGCCTCCGCCTCCGCCTCCGCCTCCGCCTCCGCCTCCGCCTCCGCCTCCGCCTCCGCCTCCGCCTCCGCCTCCGCCTCCGCCTCCGCCTCCGCCTCCGCCTCCGCCTCCGCCTCCGCCTCCGCCTCCGCCTCCGCCTCCGCCTCCGCCTCCGCCTCCGCCTCCGCCTCCGCCTCCGCCTCCGCCTCCGCCTCCGCCTCCGCCTCCGCCTCCGCCTCCGCCTCCGCCTCCGCCCCGCCTGTTACCGAACCTTCGAGGCTTTCTCCTCATGACGACGATACTATATTCGGTTAAACAGAACTTGTATTTAGTTGCTTTCAATTTAGTTTTTTATTCTCAATGTTACCGATTGAGTCATTGTGATCCGTGACGCATGATGCACGGGTAATAAGGTGACCTTTGTCTCGGCACAGCCCGGTGAAGCCGCTAGCCGCTAGCCGCTAGCCGCTAGCCGCTAGCCGGCCGTTTGTTGGTAGATATGATTATTTTTAGCATTTATTATTCCGAAATGTCCAATGACAATTAGGTATTATTGATCGTAGCAAAGGTCACTGAAAAGGGTGAAAAATATTTTATTTATTTATTTAATTTATTATTTATCCTCAGCTCTTAGGTGTAACAATACATGTAACATATATATTATGCTTATAGCCAATAACGGATTTACATTTTTTAATCATACTAATGCAACTATATGCAATTATTTTAATATGGACAATTTATATATAATGTATAACGGATACATATGACAAAGTGTGTGTGCGTGTGTGTGTGTGCGTGTGCGTGTCAGATAGTGGTCAGTGTATATGGGTTGAATGTATTTATGAACTCATCATCATTTATAAATAACCAAATTTAACCTTAGAGTATAAAATATGGAAGATTTTTTACTTCTTTGAGCCCAGGTAAGTAAGTTAATATATAAAGTATATAATATATATATATTTATATATATAATACATTACTCCATAATCATCTTCGGATATTTTTTATTTTGATACCATACTCGATGGATTTCGAAGATTCTTTTTATGAAAACATGTTATTAATTCGACACGAGAACTCCCCGACGGTGATTGTTAAACACCATCCAATTCGGCCCTTGTGTTATACAGTAGAGACGAATGTCGGCCGCGCCGGGAGGCGCGCGGTCACAAACAACCTGACAAACAGACACGCGGACAACACGACCGACCCTGCGCAGGCGACTCGAACATAGCTCGTGCACAGCTACTTTATACATAGTATTATTTATCACATATTATCATCTGCGACTGACGCACTATATATCAGAGATGCGCGCGCGCCGCGACCCCAGTATATAGGTGACCGTGACTCGCCGCGACCATATCCGTGTGCGCGATCCTCAGATATTATATAGTAAGCAGTGTACATATTGATGAAATAACATCCGAGAGTGTCGGCGTCTTGTCCCCAGGGAGGGTAGGCCCTACCCTACCCGGCCCTGCGCTCGCTCTGTGCGCCGGATACCATCTCTCTGTACGTACACCTCACCTCCCCGCACCCCGCGTCCGCGCCGCCGGCCCCCAGGGATACTACGTTAATTCCTAATTCAAAAATCAAAACGTTAAAGCGAAAGTAACTTATATTCTTGATTTGAATTTCATTTCGATGTTTAGTTTGAATACTTACTTCTGTTCAGTTTCAGTGGTTATATTACATATAAGTGTTTTTATTTTATTTCTTACTAGCTGCGTCCCGCGGTGTGACTCGCGATGAAATCGTCCGTGGTATTAACGATTCTCGTGTGTTCCGGTCATCACCCGCGGTCGAGACTCGAAGCGCGCGCCCTCATATTGGCTGAGTCCAGTGCGCGTGTGATGCCTTGACTCGTGTGCGCCATCTATAGGGGCCGTCGGGATCATTTTGATAAATGTGTTTGTGGTCGGAGTCGAAAAGAAAGCATCTTGTAAAATATTGTACAAAAGGTTTATTTTAATAAATCAAATAATGTTTTTATCTATCCTAATATTAAGAAGAAGAAAGATTTCATTGTTTCAAAAAAACGTCATCATGATAATTATATGTAAGTTTATACAATCAATAAACCTCAACAGCTATCGTCGTGTTTGTTGACGATAGTGCAATAGTTTATTTTTTCATGGGGCAGATGCCTTTATTAAAATAAAACACTAATAACTAATTACAATACTGCAGCTACTACAATAACATTTGAGCAATCCACTAGCTATTGGTAGCCTATAGATAACTCAAATGTTTCAATTTCAATCATTTATTGTATCATATATGTAATTTGTGGCCCCTTCAGGGCCGCTCCCTTTTCTTTTGTAGTTAGAAGGTTTTGTTCTTAGGAACTATTTGTTTTATATCGAAGATAAATATATTGCCATTTTTAGTTTTTTGATAATTAGTAAGGTTCGCCCAAAAAATGACATTTGTCAAAAAAAACACGTTGGTCTTAATCGACTCTATTTCCAACCAGGAACACTTTTCCCAGAGTAACATACCGAATCAAATCGTAAGTTTTGGCAAAAATTAGAAAAAACCATTCCCATACATTTTCTATGAAAAAAAATTGGTTGTCTGTAAAGTCGGTTTACGGACGATAGATTTACGAGATAACGTCATAATCATTTATGACTTCGACTTCGACTTCTGACTTTTGACTTTTGACTTTTGACTTGACTTTTGACTTTTGACTTTTGACTTTTGACGGAAACGGAAACGGAATGCTACACGGAACGTTACTATTTTTCATTTTGGCATTCATCAATTTATAAAACGTTATCACGTCAAAACGAGTAAAAACTTAATTTAATTTCGTATGTAACTACTTTTTTAAGTTGGTAGGTTACTTTTGAAGTCTTATGTCCTTACCCATGTTCGCTTTAACGACGATGGTTTATATGTAAATATGTCTCCAGACCAAAATACGAAACATACCTACCTAGTTACTTCGAGTATATCATTCCCTGGTCCTACTCACACCACATATCCATCCTACTCACACCACACATCCATCCTACTTACACCACACATCGATCCTACTCAAATGGCGCCTACCAAGCAAAAAGAAATGGCGGATCTCTGTCAATCCAGACAAAAGTACAGCAGAGTACTTCTCTCACAAGTCAGAAACGCCCACACCGCTATCCCTCTTCAATAAACCCATCTCCTGGGCAAAGCCAGCCAAATACCGAGGTGTCACACTCGATCGTAGACTCACCTTCCGTGAACACATCCAAACGGTTCGCAACAGAGCAGCCTTCGTTATGAACCGCCTCAGTCCCCTCATAGGCAAACGTAGTAAAATGTCCCTTAGAAATAAGACGACAGTGTACAAAGTCTGTATACGCCCCATCATGACGTACGCCGCAGTCGTATTCGGTCACGCGAGCAAATCCCACCTCTATAAACTCCAAGCAATCCAAAACAGATTCATGCGCCAGGCCCCCGGCGCTCCGTGGTACGTACGGAACGTCGAATTGCATTGCGACTTAGGCCTCCCCACAATCGCCCAACACATCAAAAACTGCGCACGCCGATACTTCGACTCCGCGGCCCATCATCCGAATCCCTTGGTAGTCCAAGCGGCCAATTACACGACTGACTCGACCGACCCGTGGTTCACGCCCCCCCGCCGGCGCCCGCGTCACGTGCTCGTAGACGCAGACGACCCGATCACTTTGTTACAATCACACCAAACTCCGGCCAATGACCCGCGCCCCCTAAACTCGATCTCAAACCGCGACCTAGCCAGTGGCTCCGGGCTCGCTGGTTTCACGGTAAGACACCGAGCCCGCCGCAGATCACTGCGCCGCAGGCCCCCGATCAGACGTATCACTCATCATCCAGCTACTATCTATCTTGGTGGCCGCGCCTTAGTCCGCGACGTCCACACACAGACGCTACCTCGTTACGCGATAGCCCAAGCCGAGGTCCAAACCCTTGAGATGCCCTTGCGCTAGTCCCCCCCCCCCCCCCCCCCCCCACCCTAACCCAAAATCGGCTGAGTGCCCTCTGCACTCGCCAAAAGTTCGGTAAAGCCGTAAATTCCCCATGTGGTAAACAGCATTTAGTCATTTCTATAAAAAAAAGTCGCGAAACAGGCGCTCGGTTTAGTTTCTACTGATCTTCAATCCGGCACTCTCCAATTTTTCCCGCCATTTTCCAAGTCTGTTCTGGACCTCGGTTGCATCTCCTGCTTTCTCGCTTTCGGCCGGACGCATGTGCGCGTGCGCAAGCTACATTGTACGAGCGTTAATGTTAGAGAAAACATTAAAAATGTACGAGATCGACACTTCAAAGCGATATATCACGCGATCGACGAGAACGAATATTCATCGTTAGCGGTCAGAGAAAGAGAAGCGATGCGTCTCGTCTGTGCCGGCGGATGATTGTACGTTTTTCTGTTTGCGAACAGAGCGCGAGACGCTGCGGCTTCAACTCCGAGATTATGCAGAGGATATGGATGTGTGTGTGCGCGTGCGCGGCGCTGGTGGCGGCGGGGGCGGGAGAGGAGGGGGGACGCGTCGAGCTGCGGTGCGGGGGCGAGGGCGGGGGCGAAGAGGCGCGTCGGTGCCGTCGTCTGTTCGAGCCGGGCGCCAGCAGCCCTGTGACTGAACACTGGTTCTCCATCGAAGGTACGGGACCGGTATGAGCAGTGACGCCACTTTACTGAACACGGCGCCCATAAATGGGTAGGGCCCTCCGATACGTCTTATACACTGTCGACTCCACGCACAAGATGGTGTTAGAGACGAACAAATTGAAAACATATATCGCCGCGGAAGGCTGAAAGCCAAAGCGCGGTCAGGAGGGTGTGTTGTCACGGGAGTATGTCAGGACGGCGACGGGGCTCTGCTGCTGTCCACCTTGATGCCGGCTTTCAGCTCATAACACCATAATTGTATGGTATATCTTCTCCTAAATGTTCCTACTTCAGCACAAAATAATAAAAAAAAAAAAATATTTCAGATAAGTCAGTGACGTTCGACTACGAGCACGGAACAGTCCTGGAGGTGCGCTGTGGCGGGTGGGCGGCGCTCGACTCGGGGGCGCTGCCGCACTTCAGCGCGCCGCTGCGCGTGCCGCGCGTCTCGCTCTCGCAGTGCCCGCCGCCGCGCGGCGCGGGCGCCCTCGCGCGCACGCTGCGCGCTCTCAACGTGACGCTGCTCGCGCCCGGTGACCTGACTCTGCGCGAACTGCCCGCGCACCCGCCGCTCGAGGCCGCGCACTTCGCCGGCCTCGAGGCGCTCGGCGTCCTGCGGCTCCTGGCGCGCGCTCACGACCACCGCCCCGCGCCCCTGCCCGGCTTCCTCGCGCCCCTGCGGGCCCTGCGCTCGCTCATGGTGGCGGGCGTGCGCCTCCCTCCCGGCGAGCTGGCCCGCCTCCCCGCCTCGCTGGCGGCGCTCGACGTGCGCTCGAGCCTAGCGGAGCCCCTGCCGGGGGCGGTGCTCGCGCTGCCCCGCCTCACCAGCCTGGCGCTCCGCTCGGACAGGATCGCGGAGTTCGTCGTGCCGCGGACGGTGAGCCGGCTCGCTCTCGATTCTCGGAGTACCGATTTCGATATGGAATCGATTCCCACGATCGAGAGCTTGGCGCTGGTGGCGTGGCGCACGCAGCGGCCGGTGGCGGTCGTGCGGTGCGACAGGCTGAGCAGCCTGTCGCTGGAGTCGCCGGCGATGGAGGCGCTGCCGGCCGCGTGGCTGGCGAGGTGCGGGAACCTACGAGAGCTGTACGTGCGGGGCGCGCGGGGCATGACGTCGCTGCCCGCAGACGTGCTCGGCGACGCGACGGCGCTCCGACGCCTGTCGCTGACGTTCGGCGCTCTGGAGACGCTGCCGGCGGGGCTGCTGGACCGCGCGCCGAACCTCCGGGAGCTCGACCTGACGAGCAACCGGCTCCGAACCCTCCCGAGGTGCGCGTTAGTTTGATAATCGACACAGGCCGTGTCTCTCTACACGCTTACTTTGTTTGTCATTAATACAATATTACACAATAAACACGCCGTGTTCACTCCTGGAACATCTACAAGCCGCACATACATATAACACATACATATAACACAGACATATAACACATACATATAACACATACATATAACACATACATGTAACACATACATATAACACATACATATAACAATATAGTCAGTTAACTTTCAATCAGCACGCTGTATCATTATGTAAACGCACAACAATTACTTATTCGCACGAGTGACCATGCATGCTGCGTTCACTAGTGTTAGGAATTACACAAAATCTAGCTATTAACTATTTTTTTTTTTAGCTTAAGATAAGTGTAAGTGTATTCAAATACAAATACAAATATTTTTATTGACACAAAACACTTTCAATAAATGATAGCTAGCTATAACATGTGACTAACGATGTATACAATATTTAAATGCAAATAATTCGTATCAGAAAACGTACACATCAGAACAGCTACTACAAGCTATCGATGCCGCTTCTAAACAAAAACACAACAGGTTTAATACAATAGACATTCCACAACCGGCGAAGTGACTCGGAACAGAGACGGATACATGTTGCGAGCTGTGAACCGAACAAGGTAAAATAAATGTATCTAATGTTTATATACCTCACTGTGCACGACCAGATCGCATCGATCGTGTAGACCCGTAACTTACATCAGAAGAAAGGCAATTAAATTAGTATTATTTATTTGGAGCGCTAACTGGCTAACACAGCCCGAGCGGCCACAACCGCGGGAGCGTCGGGGAGTGACCGCGCGCGGCGCACGGCTCGCTACATGGTGTCCGTAGGAGCGTGAGTGCGAGTGTGAGTGAGAGGGCGCTAATCCGTTGTGTTGGCGTAGCGGAATGTTCGCGGGCCCGACCGCCGTGGAGGTGGTGGCGCTGTCGTCGAACCTGCTCGCGGCCGACGCGCTCGCCGAGGTGGCGGGGGCGCGCTCCCTGCGCGCCCTCCACCTCGATCGCAACCCGCGCCTCGGCGACCTCTGCGCCGCGTGGCCGGGGCCGTTCGACACCGCAGGTATGGCGGGAGCAGCCGTCCTTCCTCCTACACTAGCAGCGCAGGGAGGAGCCCTGGACCGACGCCGGGCTCCTCGGGCCCTCGGTTCTGTCGCTGTAACATATGTACATAACAACGTATAACTATTATATGAACAAGTGCAACATCGTCCTTTTTCTCGGGGTAAAATAGGTGCTCAGCATTTTTTGTTTCGTTACCTTCGGTGTGTGTGTGTGTTTTATTCTCTAAACATGGTCAGTAGTAGTGAGTAGCGAAGGTCACTGAAAAGGGTGAACAAAATTATTATCAACATGGAACTAAAGTACCGCTTCGCTTCGTTAAGCACGCCAAGTTTCTTGGAAGCGCGCTTAGCTTTGGGTGTGCAATGGTCAGGGAACTGCCCGTGAGCCCAGCACGCTCGGACTCGGACACCGACGGGTTGTTTGTGTATAGCGGTGAACGCGTTCACGTTGTCACGTACGGTCAGAAGTACCCATTTAACATTTTATTTGATTCCTGTTCAGGTTACTCGCGGCTGCACAAATTGAGCGGGCTGACATCTCTGTCTCTGTACGAGACGAACGTAACTCGCATCTGCCGCGACTGGCGCACCGGCATGCCGCTGTTGCACACCTTGGACCTGAGGAGGACGAACATCTCCCGGCTACAGGTGAGACAGCGGACGCGCGCCGAGCCGGGTCGCGCCCAGTGGTGACGTCACACGGGCGACAGCACCCGGCCCGGAGTGAGCTCTCATATTGATATCAAATATGTTTATGTTCATTGGTTCAGCTTGTACTCGCACCTACGCGCTTTAGCTGTATCTTTAATTGTAACAAATGTTCCATGAACTAGGTAACAAGTTATATTTTTCTCTAAATCCCCACTACTCATGTCACACATGTACATATGTACAGATTATTGTCGTACACTTACGCGAATTGGACTATCATACAAACTCATGTAACAACACGACTTCCGTAAATCTTATCTCATACAAACTCATGTAACAACACGACAACCACAAGGCAACAATGGTGAGCCGAGTGATAGCGATGGCCCTGCTGCCGGGCGAGACGTGTGTTAGTGAGCTCCAGCTCCACACACCATAGAGATAGTGGACGAAAGCCGATGTATGGGCTCGTTTACAGTTCTCTGACCTGCGGCACGAGCGCGACGACAGTGTCAGAGACGCGGCGGTGCTGCTGGACGGCGCGCCCGTCAGGTCCATACTGTACACCGAAGACGAGTACAGGGAGTCCCGGAACGCGGCCGCGAGCGGAGTCCGGGTGCGACTGGACGACAGCCCGCGGCTACAGTGCGACTGCGGCATGTACTGGGCGCGGCTGGCGCTCGTTCCGAGGGACGGGGCGGGGGCGGGGCAGGTGTCGGGACTCCGCTGCAGCGACGGGCGCCCCTTGCGCGACCTGCAGCCCGAGGAGCTCGAGTGCCGCGCGGAGGGGGCGGCGGTGCCTCCGGGGTGCACGTGCAGCGCGCGCCCCGCCCCGGCGCGGCGCGTCGTGCTCGTGGTGCGCTGCGAGGGCGCCGCGCTGCGCCACGTGCCCGCGCTGACGCCCGCGCCGCACACCGACTTCGTGCTGCTGCTCGCCAACAACTACATCGCCGAGCTGCGCAAGGCGGACCTGCCGCCGACGCTCAAGGTCAGAACCTGGTGCCGAGTCACGTCTGAGGAGATCTCTGTTATCGCTCGCTTAGCTACAGGTGACTAGCTAACCTACTCGGATGGTCGGGAAATAGACGACGCCATAGCGCTAGAGACCGGAATCACCTTTTACAGCTATTTTTTATTAGGTGTACAATACTGGTTCATACATTAAAAGATCTTAACAGATTGACATTTATAGACTTAGACATATGTATGACCTACTCGAAGTAGACACAGCATGCTAATAAATCATACACTATGCTAAAAAATCATAAACAACTGCTAGATATTAAATATTTCATATATGGTAGGAAAGTTGTGTGTTAGACAAAACTTTCGGAAGGAATTAACCGATGCATTAAAGATGTCGATGTCACAGTCTATACTATTGTGAAATGAGCACGTGCGATAGCTGGACTGCGCTGGCCGAGGTCGGTGCGTGTCACGGGCGGGCTGACAGGGTCTCTGTTATGAAGGCGGCTACTAGATCGAGGTACTAATCAATGGTGGCCAATTCAAGGATATTCAATAAATCAGGACAGTCAACTAAATTATTCACAAATTTTGTAAAGAAAAATGAGATCAGATACCATACGTCTGTTCTGTAGTGATGCGGTGCGGAAGTGAGCCAGCCTAGAGTCGTGATAGCGCAGCCTGGACGAGTGCAGTGACCTGTATAACGGGGGCTCCGGATAGGACACGATACTCAAGCGAACTACGTACGTAACAATTAAAAAGGAGTTTTGTAACGAAAGGTTCTTTAAAAATCCTGGTTTGGCGAATAATGAAACCAGGGATTTTAGCACATTTTTTTCACCGTGCTATGTAACTTCTTTTCTATAATTTACATTAAAAAGGCGGCGTAAATTCGATTAAAAACGCAAAACCTAACCGACTCGGCGCGGTTTCAGTTCGTTTAACCTGAACATAAATACGCGACGTATTTCTGGTCTCGCGGAGGCTGAGGATTCCCGCGAGCTCGGAAACGCGACTGAATCATTGCATCATGAGGATCATTCACATGATGACATATTTGATTTATAAATACGGGAGCTATGACATTTCGATCATTTCATTTTTTAAATGATTCAAATCGAACAAGAAATGACAATGTCGATAGTTTTCTTTCCGGCCACTTCGGAACGCTGGCGCTGGCGCTGGCGCTGGCTCGGAGGTCGGCGCGCTGACGTCACGAGTCGCGCCCCCCGCGCGCGCGCACCTAACTCGATATATTTAACATTTGTGAAGTTTAACAAACTCCCAACAAAATAAGCGACTACAGGTTATTTAGAACGCGATCGCGAGTTAGCACAGGCGCCGGCGCACGCCCGCGCGCGCCCCTGGTACTCATGTGTGGGCTACACATGAGTACCTAGGTATATCCGCAGCGCCGATAAAAACAACAAGAAATATTTATAAAAGTTAGGAGCTTATATTTGCGATGTTCGGAGATACTGGGAAAACGTGAAAACAGTCGACGACAGTTTCAAATAAAGACATTTTTTGTATAATATATTTTATTTGATACTAAGTATTAAATAATTAAATATCGGCGCGTAGAGCTAAAAGCCAAAGCGCGGTCGGGACGGTATCCTGGTAACATTATCGCAGCATAGCTGTAACAGTCACACACAGCGCGGTCGGGACGGTATCCTGGTAACATTATCGCAGCATAGCTGTAACAGTCACACACAGCGCGGTCGGGACGGTATCCTGGTAACATTATCGCAGCATAGCTGTAACAGTCACACACAGCGCGGTCGGGACGGTATCCTGGTAACATTATCGCAGCATAGCTGTAACAGTCACACACAGCGCAAGGCAAGGCAAGGCAAGGCAAGGCAAGGCAAGGCAAGGCAAGGCAAGGCAAGGCAAGGCAAGGCAAGGCAAGGCAAGGCAAGGCAAGGCAAGGCAAGGCAAGGCAAGGCAAGGCAAGGCAAGGCAAGGCAAGGCAAGGCAAGGCAAGGCAAGGCAAGGCAAGGCAAGGCAAGGCAAGGCAAGGCAAGGCAAGGCAAGGCAAGGCAAGGCAAGGCAAGGCAAGGCAAGGCAAGGCAAGGCAAGGCAAGGCAAGGCAAAAAGACACAAATAGGGGACGTGACATAGAACTTGAATTAGAACTGCTTGTTAATTAAAATAAAATGCTGTAGATACAATATAGAACTTATATAAGTCTTTTGCATGCTCAAACTTGTGTCCGGGACAAGTGCGTGTATGCAATAAGACATATACGAGTTAAAAATTTTAAATAAAAACTTAATCAGTTTTAATTTAAAATTAATATTTACAGTGTAATAGCGATATAACTTTCGGTAAGAGGTGCCATCTGCATTGCATTTGATCTTAATCTATAGCTATGATCTATAAAGATAAAATCCTTACAAACTTACCTTCTCACATTTATTTGATTCTGGTGTGTTAAACTTATATAGAACTTATATACTGTCTTTTGCATGCTCAAACTTGTGTCCGGGACAAGTGCGGGTATGCAATAAGACGTATAGAAGTTGAAAATTTTAAATTAAAACTTAACCAGTTTTAATTTAAAATTTAGGTTTAGGTTTAGGTTTAGGTTTAGGTTTAGGTGTAGGTCTAGGTTTAGGTGTAGGTGTAGGTCTAGGTCTAGGTCTAGGTCTAGGTCTAGGTTTAGGTTTAGGTTTAGGTTTAGGTTTAGGTTTAGGTTTAGGTTTAGGTTTAGGTTTAGGTTTAGGTTTAGGTTTAGGTTTAGGTTTAGGTTTAGGTTTAGGTTTAGGTTTAGGTTTAGGTTTAGGTTTAGGTTTAGGTTTAGGTTTAGGTTTAGGTTTAGGTTTAGGTTTAGGTTTAGGTTTAGGTTTAGGTTTAGGTTTAGGTTTAGGTTTAGGTTTAGGTTTAGGTTTAGGTTTAGGTTTAGGTTTAGGTTTAGGTTTAGGTTTAGGTTTAGGTTTAGGTTTAGGTTTAGGTTTAGGTTTAGGTTTAGGTTTAGGTTTAGGTTTAGGTTTAGGTTTAGGTTTAGGTTTAGGTTTAGGTTTAGGTTTAGGTTTAGGTTTAGGTTTAGGTTTAGGTTTAGGTTTAGGTTTAGGTTTAGGTTTAGGTTTAGGTTTAGGTTTAGGTTTAGGTTTAGGTTTAGGTTTAGGTTTAGGTTTAGGTTTAGGTTTAGGTTTAGGTTTAGGTTTAGGTTTAGGTTTAGGTTTAGGTTTAGGTTTAGGTTTAGGTTTAGGTTTAGGTTTAGGTTTAGGTTTAGGTTTAGGTTTAGGTTTAGGTTTAGGTTTAGGTTTAGGTTTAGGTTTAGGTTTAGGTTTAGGTTTAGGTTTAGGTTTAGGTTTAGGTTTAGGTTTAGGTTTAGGTTTAGGTTTAGGTTTAGGTTTAGGTTTAGGTTTAGGTTTAGGTTTAGGTTTAGGTTTAGGTTTAGGTTTAGGTTTAGGTTTAGGTTTAGGTTTAGGTTTAGGTTTAGGTTTAGGTTTAGGTTTAGGTTTAGGTTTAGGTTTAGGTTTAGGTTTAGGTTTAGGTTTAGGTTTAGGTTTAGGTTTAGGTTTAGGTTTAGGTTTAGGTTTAGGTTTAGGTTTAGGTTTAGGTTTAGGTTTAGGTTTAGGTTTAGGTTTAGGTTTAGGTTTAGGTTTAGGTTTAGGTTTAGGTTTAGGTTTAGGTTTAGGTTTAGGTTTAGGTTTAGGTTTAGGTTTAGGTTTAGGTTTAGGTTTAGGTTTAGGTTTAGGTTTAGGTTTAGGTTTAGGTTTAGGTTTAGGTTTAGGTTTAGGTTTAGGTTTAGGTTTAGGTTTAGGTTTAGGTTTAGGTTTAGGTTTAGGTTTAGGTTTAGGTTTAGGTTTAGGTTTAGGTTTAGGTTTAGGTTTAGGTTTAGGTTTAGGTTTAGGTTTAGGTTTAGGTTTAGGTTTAGGTTTAGGTTTAGGTTTAGGTTTAGGTTTAGGTTTAGGTTTAGGTTTAGGTTTAGGTTTAGGTTTAGGTTTAGGTTTAGGTTTAGGTTTAGGTTTAGGTTTAGGTTTAGGTTTAGGTTTAGGTTTAGGTTTAGGTTTAGGTTTAGGTTTAGGTTTAGGTTTAGGTTTAGGTTTAGGTTTAGGTTTAGGTTTAGGTTTAGGTTTAGGTTTAGGTTTAGGTTTAGGTTTAGGTTTAGGTTTAGGTTTAGGTTTAGGTTTAGGTTTAGGTTTAGGTTTAGGTTTAGGTTTAGGTTTAGGTTTAGGTTTAGGTTTAGGTTTAGGTTTAGGTTTAGGTTTAGGTTTAGGTTTAGGTTTAGGTTTAGGTTTAGGTTTAGGTTTAGGTTTAGGTTTAGGTTTAGGTTTAGGTTTAGGTTTAGGTTTAGGTTTAGGTTTAGGTTTAGGTTTAGGTTTAGGTTTAGGTTTAGGTTTAGGTTTAGGTTTAGGTTTAGGTTTAGGTTTAGGTTTAGGTTTAGGTTTAGGTTTAGGTTTAGGTTTAGGTTTAGGTTTAGGTTTAGGTTTAGGTTTAGGTTTAGGTTTAGGTTTAGGTTTAGGTTTAGGTTTAGGTTTAGGTTTAGGTTTAGGTTTAGGTTTAGGTTTAGGTTTAGGTTTAGGTTTAGGTTTAGGTTTAGGTTTAGGTTTAGGTTTAGGTTTAGGTTTAGGTTTAGGTTTAGGTTTAGGTTTAGGTTTAGGTTTAGGTTTAGGTTTAGGTTTAGGTTTAGGTTTAGGTTTAGGTTTAGGTTTAGGTTTAGGTTTAGGTTTAGGTTTAGGTTTAGGTTTAGGTTTAGGTTTAGGTTTAGGTTTAGGTTTAGGTTTAGGTTTAGGTTTAGGTTTAGGTTTAGGTTTAGGTTTAGGTTTAGGTTTAGGTTTAGGTTTAGGTTTAGGTTTAGGTTTAGGTTTAGGTTTAGGTTAGGTTAGGTTAGGTTAGGTTAGGTTAGGTTAGGTTAGGTTAGGTTAGGTTAGGTTAGGTTAGGTTAGGTTAGGTTAGGTTAGGTTAGGTTAGGTTAGGTTAGGTTAGGTTAGGTTAGGTTAGGTTAGGTTAGGTTAGGTTAGGTTAGGTTAGGTTAGGTTAGGTTAGGTTAGGTTAGGTTAGGTTAGGTTAGGTTAGGTTAGGTTAGGTTAGGTTAGGTTAGGTTAGGTTAGGTTAGGTTAGGTTAGGTTAGGTTAGGTTAGGTTAGGTTAGGTTAGGTTAGGTTAGGTTAGGTTAGGTTAGGTTAGGTTAGGTTAGGTTAGGTTAGGTTAGGTTAGGTTAGGTTAGGTTAGGTGAGACCTTTTTTATATGTTTTGTTTGAATAGCTAATTATATAGTATCTAATATAATATAATTATTTTAGTCTAGCTTATAATATCTAATAAGTCATTCTCAATTATAATTTTCGTCTATGTATGTCACTTAACGTGACTGGGTCGGCTTATAATTAGTTAAATTCATTGATTGATTTTTAGTGTAATTACACTCGTCAGATTGTAAATTTATAACTTTATTCACCACTTTTATTTTTATTCCCTTTATTCATTTACCTTATTAATTTGTATTTTGTATTTTATTTGTCTTACGCCTCTGATCACTCAAGCACTCGCGTTTTCTTTCCTTCATCAATGTTATGCGTTGTATTCTTTACGAATACTTGTCAAACATGTGATGTTCCTTCCGGTTCATGTGAATAGAATTCAGTGACGCTCAGTGTCACTTTGTTTTATTGCGTAGCACAGCATCTCTTGCCACTATGGTGCAGTACTCTAAGAAGCACGATCTGGTGTCCTTCCCATTCAGCATTTCGCACAATGAGGATATGGTCAACTTCATGTTGGTTTCGGATTCCAGGTCGTGCCTCCTTGCTCCATATTTTGGGCAGTCAAGCAAAAGATGCTGCACTGTCTCTTCTTTACTTTCTTCACAGATGCATGATGGGCTCTCCTTGCACTTGAAGCGGTTCAAGTACTCGGAGAACCCGCCATGCCCAGTGAATACTTGCATTAGCAGTGGCGTAAGCTCTATTTTCTTAATTAGTGTATGTGCCTTCGAAACGGAGGGAAAGAACAATTTTGTGACCTGGGCAGTATCTCCTGTTAGGTATCTATTGTTCCATATCTCAACCGTTCGCATTCGGATTTCTTTTTTTGCGAATGAGACGGGGAACTTATCGTACTGAGGAGCAACCTTTGTGTACAGCGCGGCTTCCTTAGCTAGAACATCGGCACGTTCATTGCCAGGGACACCCACGTGAGCCTTGATCCAATAGAGTCGAACGGTGGTGCCCCCAGATTTTAGAACTCCGATGTTCTTTCTTATTTCCAGAGCCAAGGGATGGAAGGTTTCTGGATTTTTAATGAGGTCCAAAGCCGATCTCGAGTCGCTCAGCACGGCCACCGTATTTGGCTTGTGCTTTGGCAGTTGTTCAATTGCTCTGTGAATGGCCAATAATTCCGCCTGGAATACCGTGCAGAACGACTCGAGTCTCATCTTCTGTATCCTTTTTTCTTTTCCTTCCTCCCACATGCAGTAGGCTGCGCCCACTTTATCCTCGATTCTACTGCCGTCGGTATAGATATGTATTTTCGGAAGGTCATGTTCTTCTATGTCCGTTTCGTTGTTCAGGATATCGTAGTGAATGTCCACCACGCTTGCGGGGTGTTCGGCTTCCGTAGCGGGCACTCTCTGTTCTATTTCTCGACCTTTGTACTTGTGGACGTGCTTCCCCCTCTTCGTCTCATACAGTTCAGCAGCCTCCCGTATTCTTAAGTCCAGCGGAATTAATCCCGCTAGAACCATCGACGCGTTAAAAGATACCGTCCTGTATGACCTAGATATTTTTTGTGCAAAGCCTCGGGAGACCACGTTGAGTTGGTTAGGTTAGGTTAGGTTAGGTTAGGTTAGGTTAGGTTAGGTTAGGTTAGGTTAGGTTAGGTTAGGTTAGGTTAGGTTAGGTTAGGTTAGGTTAGGTTAGGTTAGGTTAGGTTAGGTTAGGTTAGGTTAGGTTAGGTTAGGTTAGGTTAGGTTAGGTTAGGTTAGGTTAGGTTAGGTTAGGTTAGGTTAGGTTAGGTTAGGTTAGGTTAGGTTAGGTTAGGTTAGGTTAGGTTAGGTTAGGTTAGGTTAGGTTAGGTTAGGTTAGGTTAGGTTAGGTTAGGTTAGGTTAGGTTAGGTTAGGTTGGAAGTCTGCTTTCGCCACTCGACGGGAGCGGACGTGTTGTAAGGTGTCTCCACGCAAAAAATTTCAAAAAATTATTATTGTTTTCTGTTGTTATTTTTATTGTTATTTTTGTGTCGGAGTGTGAAGGAAGGGTGCGCCGATAAGGTGGCACTGATTTGGAGGTGGTTGCCCTAAGGGTACCCCCACGGGGGAGTGGAAATGTTTTGTTTCTTTGTTTTGTTGTTTGTTTGAAACTGCGTCGTTTTGTTATTTGTCTTTTGTTTTGTTATTGTGTTTCGGGATGCCGAAACCGCTGAGGGACGCTTCGGGGAAGTTCCTCAAAAAAGCCGACTGCCCGGAGGCCTCTCCCATTGACTCGGTCGAGGGGGAAATTGTGGGTTTTTCGGACACAGAGTCTGAAAGTAGGACTGCGGCGACGCTGGCTCAGCGCAAGCGGCCGTCTTCCTCGTTCTTCGTGCCTGGTCATTCAGAATCAGACACGGAGACCGAGGCGACGGCTGGCGCGAAAGTCAGCACTGCCAGGAGGGGCAGAGGAAGGAACGCGAAAGCGGGACCTTCAAGGGAAGATTTCCTTAAACCTTCCCCTGTGTGCTCGGATAGCGAGCTAGAAAACGTCCTGAAAAGCAGGGCGTTTAAGAAAAGGTCGTCTGTTGTGGCCGTCGACTCTGTAACCGACGGAAGCGACTCCGAGGTCGTTTTCAGAGCCGACGACTTAAATGTGCTAAATGCACAAGAGTTGAGGGCGCAGGCGGGCGGACAACTTGCCTGCATTTTGGAGGTTGCCAGAAAGTCTGGCAACCTCAAGGGCGAGTTTGTGGCCCGTTTAAAGAGATCGGCGTCCCTTCTAAGAGAAGTGGTGGACACCCTTGCTGGAAGGAGCGAGGCCGAAGAGACGCGGCGCCTCCGAGGAGATAACTCCCGACTGCGCCTCGAGGTTGAGGCGGCAAAGGCGGAGATTAAAGCGCTCCGTCGCGGCTTCTCTGAAGCCAAGGCGGACGCCGCCGCCGCTACCGCTACTGCTGCCGCTGCTTCCAGCACAGCGAGAGAGGTGGCCCCTTCCACTGTGGTGGGACTTGAGCTGGTCGAGGAGCTCAAACGCTCCCTGGTGTGTACCGTTGGAGAGATCATAAGTGCGCGTCTGGCGGGAATTGAGGACCGCTTGCTGCCTGCCCCAACTGTACGCCCGCCTCTTAGGGCGGATTCCAAGAAGAGGGTGGCCACTGCGCCGCCTAAAGTGACGCCTGCGCCGGCTGCTCCTGCCGCTGTTGCGCCTGCGCCGCCCCAAAAAGTGGCAAAGAAAGCACCGAAGCAGTCGGCCTCGGTAGCTTCGCGTGCTACCCCGTCGTCGTCGGCAGTGAATGCACCCACGGTAGCTGCCCCCTCCGCTGCTGTCCCTCAGGCCGATACCTGGGCGACGGTAGTGAGAGGGGGCAAGGGAAAGGGCAAGGGGAAGAAGTCCCCTCCCGCCCCTGCGCCTGTACCAGCAGCGCGTGCCCCCGCTGCTACGCCGCCTAAAAAGAAGAGACCGGCACTAACGACCCCTAAGTCCGCGGTGGTCATTTTGTCCCTCCAGGCTGCAGCCGTGGACAAGGGGGTGACTTACGGCGCGATGATGCAGGCGGCACAAGACAAGGTCGATCTCCAGGAGCTGGGGATCGACCAGGTGCGGTTCCGTCAGACGGCCACCGGAGCCAGGAAAATGGAGATCCCTGGCTCCGGTAGCAGCGAGAAGGCCGACAGGCTCGCGGAGAAGCTCCGTGAGGTCCTGTCGGAGGTGGCAACCGTCTCCAGGCCCCAAAAGTCCACAGACTTGGACGTCACGGGCCTGGACGACGCAGCCACCAAGGAGAAGGTGGTGGCGGCAGTCGCCAAAGCGGGCGGCTGCGACGTCGGCCTGGTAAAGGCCGGTGAAATCCGCCGTGGCCCCGGCGGAGTGGGAGCTTCGCTCGTGTCCTGCCCTGTGGCAGCCGCAAAGGCGGTGCTGCAAAAGGGCAGGATCATGATAGGATGGAGCTCCGTGCGGGTCAAGGCACTTGAGGCACGCCCGATGCGCTGCTTCAAGTGCCTCGGGCTGGGGCACACGCGGCCTCAGTGCCCAGCGACGGCAGATAGGGGCGACCTGTGCTTCAGGTGTGGAAGCACAGGTCACAAGGCGGCCGCGTGCCCGAATAAGGTCCCGCGCTGCGCCATATGCGCGGAGACGGGGCGGCCTTCGGGCCACGTAATGGGGGGACGCAGCTGCGCCCCCCCGAAGACGAAGGGAAAGGCCACAGCCCAGGCCTTCCCGGCGGCAGCGACCAGCCCCGCCACCCCTGCCGTAATTCGCCCAGCTCAGGCGATAGAGGAAGTTGTGATGTCTGAATAATGAATCTAGTCAGACATCACAACTTCCTTCAGACGAACCTGAACCACTGCGCCAGGGCCCAGGATCTGCTCATGCAGACCATGGCGCAGTGGCAGGTAGATGTGGCGGTCGCGGCGGAGCCGTACTACGTCCCCTCCCATCCATACTGGGCTGGGGACCTGGACGACTCCGTCGCCATAGTAGCCAAGGCGGGTGGTGCCCCCCTCACAGTTAAGGAGAGGGGCGCCGGCTACGTGGTAGGGAAGTGGGGAGAGTACGCGATCGTCGGCGCGTACTTCTCCCCAAACAAGACCGCTGCGGCCCTGGAGGCATACCTGGACCTCCTCGCCGCAGCGGTCGGTCGGCAAGCGCCCCGGCAGGTCCTCCTCATGGGGGACCTCAATGCCAAGGCCCGAGACTGGGGCAACCCACAAACTGACGCTCGGGGTGAGCTAGTCAGGGAGTGGGCTGTCGCCAGCGGACTGACCCTACTCAACACGGGGTCGGTCCACACGTGCGTGCGGCATAACGGGGGGTCCGTGGTGGACCTTTCGTTCGCCACACCGTCTGCCGCAGCACGTGTCCGGGCCTGGAGGGTGGAGTCGGAGGTGGAGACACTCTCGGACCACAAGTACATACGGTTCGAGATGTCTACCTCCGACGGGATGGAAGGAGGGCGTCAGCGCGTCGCACGCGCTGACCTACCACGCTGGGCATTGAGCCGCCTCGACGCTGGGCTAGCGGAGGAGGCGGCACGACGCTGGGCTAGCGGAGGAGGCGGCAATCGTCCAGGCGTGGCTCGCCGGGCCCGCGCACCCGGACGTGGATGTAGCTGCTGTCCACTTCCGGGATGCGCTTACGGCCGTGGCCGACACGGCCATGCCGAGGGTCACCAGCCGCCCCGCACGCCGCGCAGTGTACTGGTGGAGCTCCGAAATTGCGGAGCTCCGGGTGCAGTGCACAAGAGCGCGGCGGCCCTATTTGCGGAGTAGGAGGCGGCGGCACGGCCGCACTGATGACCAGCTGCCACCGGAATGGTTGGCAGCTGAGCGCCAGCTCTACGACGCCTACCGTGTAGCGACGGAGGCGTTGGAGCTGGCGATAGGCCGTGCCAAAGAGGCGGCGTGGGCGGAGGTCCTGGAGGGCCTCGACAGGGACCCGTGGGGGCGTCAGTATCGGGTCGCGCGCAAAAAGCTCGGCGGCCCGGCGCCCCCCGTGGCCGAGTCCCTGGAGCCGGAGGTGCTCGATCGCGTGCTGGCGGGTCTATTTCCCGACGCGGACCCCCAGCACGCGCCTCCGACGATGGCGCCAGCAGTTGTCGAGGAGCTGGCGCCAGCCTCCATCCCGCCTGTCACAGAGGCGGAGATGGAGGTAGCGGTGAGCCGTCTTCGCAAGAGGACGGCTCCCGGCCCGGACGGAATACCGGGCCGGGTCTTGGCTATCAGCTGCGTCGCGTTGGGTGGAAGGCTTCGGGAGCTGTTCGACGCATGCCTCACGTCCGGACGGTTCCCGAAGCCGTGGAAGGTTGGGAGGGTGTGCCTGTTGCGGAAGGAGGGTCGAGATGCAGACTCTCCTTCCGCATACAGGCCGATTGTGCTGCTGGATGACACGGGAAAGCTGTTGGAGAGGGTGGTCGCTTCCCGTGTCATCCGGCACCTGAGGGGGACTGGGCCCGACTTGTCGGAGGCCCAGTACGGGTTCAGAGCGGGGCGTTCAACGGTGGACGCCCTGCTCTGGCTCAAGGGGTGGACGCAGGAGGCGGTCGCAGAAGGGAACAGGGCGTTGGCAGTGTCTCTCGACATTGCCAACGCCTTTAACAGCCTCCCGCATGGGACCATACAGGAGGCACTCCGCTATCACGGAGTGCCCCTGTATTTGCGGAGGCTGTTGGCCGACTACCTCCGGGACCGCGAGGTCCTGGTGGTAGGACGCGACGGAGTGAGGCACCGTCGCGTCTCCTGCGGGGTTCCACAGGGGTCCGTCTTAGGACCAATCCTGTGGAACATTGGCTACGACTGGGTGTTGCGTGGCACGCTTCCCGCCAGTGTGCGGGTGGCGTGCTACGCGGACGATACCCTGGTCGTGGCCAAGGGGAGGGACCTCAGGGAGACGGTGCGCTTGGCCACGGTGGGAACATCCCTCGTGGTCGACCGCATCCGTGCCCTGGGGTTACGCGTCGCTCTCCCCAAGACCGAGGCCCTGTTGTTCCACGGGCCTCGGGGGCGACCCCCGCCAGGAACACATGTGGTCCTGGAGGGGGTCGTTGTCCGGGTCGGGACCCAGATGAAATATCTGGGTCTCGTCCTGGACGGGAGGTGGGGTTTCGGGGCCCACTTCGCCAGTCTGGCCCCGAAAGTCGTGGGAGCCGCAGCCGCCCTGGGGCGACTACTGCCGAACGTGGGCGGCCCTAGCGCAACTTGCCGTCGGCTGTACTCCGGAGTAATCCGGAGTATGGCCCTGTACGGGGCACCTGTCTGGGCGGACGCCCTCGGTCGCGACAATAAGGCCCTGCTGCGACGTCCGCAGCGGGTCATCGCGACGAGGGCGATACGCGGTTACCGGACGGTGTCCTGGACAGCCGCATGCGTGCTGGCCGGAGACCCGCCCTGGGAGCTCCAAGCCGAAATCCTCGCCGAGATCTACAATTTTGTAGCGGCGAGGAAGTCGCGCGGGGAGCCCCCAGGGTGGGAGGAGGTGGCGCGCATGCGACGGCAGGCGCAGGCCGCCCTGTTGAGGCGGTGGTCGGAGGACCTGGCACCACCCGTCCCCGGCCAGGGGACGGTGGACGCCATCCGCCCGGTCCTCGGGAGGTGGGTAGGGCGGCGACACGGGTCGCTTTCCTTCAGATTGGTGCAGGTGCTTTCCGGACACGGATGCTTCGGAAGGTACCTGCATCGAATCGCAAGGAGGGAAGCGACCCCGGCTTGCCACGAGTGTGGAGCGCCGGAGGATACGGCGCTTCACACGCTGGAAGCGTGCACCGCGTGGGTCCCACAGCGGTGCACGCTTTCAGCGGTAGTGGGCCAGGATCTCT
This sequence comes from Apeira syringaria, assembly GCA_934044485.1. Lineage (NCBI taxonomy): Eukaryota > Metazoa > Arthropoda > Insecta > Lepidoptera > Geometridae > Apeira > Apeira syringaria. The sequence continues at coordinate 26,850 of OW203656.1, read as the reverse complement.
CGTTGCCGAGCGTGGTACGGGCCATGCTCGAGAGCGACAGATCCTGGCAGGCGGTGGCCTCTTTCTGCGAAATCGTGATTTCGCAGAAGGAGGCCGCGGAGAGGATCAGAGAGGTCGACGCCCTCGCTGATCCTCTCCGACGTCGGCGCACGGGAGGGAGGAGAAGGCGATTCGCAGATCGCCTCCTCGCCCCACCCGTGTAGTAGGGTCATCGGTTGGGTTTATGGGCCCCCAACCGACTCAATGGCCCTACGTGCCGGGGAGCGGCTGAAGGTCTGAGCTAAGCCGCTCCGTCTGCCGTTGGTCCGGTTGATGGCACCGGACCTTAAGCCGGGGCGGGATGGAAAGTACTTCCCCATCTCTCCCCGACAGGCTGCGTCTGCTCGCCGGGGTGGTTTAGTCGGTAGGGGCCCGGCTATATTCTATAGTCGGGTTGGTAAGAGTCCATTAAACAGACTCCGACAGAAGCCGTCTGTGTCCCATATCACAGGCGGAAGTCCGTAAAGGGATTAACCTCGTTAAAAAAAAAAAAAAAAAAAAAAAAAAAAAAAAAAAAAAAAAAAAAAAAAAAAAAAAAAAAAAAAAGGTTAGGTTAGGTTAGGTTAGGTTAGGTTAGGTTAGGTTAGGTTAGGTTAGGTTAGGTTAGGTTAGGTTAGGTTAGGTTAGGTTAGGTTAGGTTAGGTTCTTACCCGGGTAGTGAAGGATGGGCCCGGAAAGAAATGTCAAGAGGTGTTCCACAGGGGTCGGTCCTGGGCCCTCTCCTGTGGAACCTTGGATATGACTGGGTCCTGCGAGGCAGCAACCTGCGTGGCATCAGTCTCGTATGCTATGCTGACGACACGTTAGTTTTAGCACGCGGGCGCAGCTATAGGTCTGCTGCCCTTACTGCAACGGCAGGAGTAGCGCAAGTAGTCAGTCGCATCAGACGGCTTGGGCTAAAAGTGGCGCTCAATAAATCCGAAGCGCTGTGTTTCCATGGCCCTCGGAACGCGCCACCAGCTGGAGCTCAGCTCATGGTGTGTGGAGTCGCCATCGACGTAGGGTCCTCGATGAAGTACTTAGGTCTAATTCTCGACAGCCGATGGAATTTCCGGGAACACTTCACGAAGCTGGCGCCTAAGCTTATTAAAGCGGCATCTGCGCTAGGCAGGTTACTTCCCAACTTAGACGGACCGAACGACAGTTGCCGTCGCCTATACACTGGTGTAGTACGGTCTATGGCTCTATACGGAGCTCCAATATGGGTTGATTCTCTGACCACCCATAGCAAGGCCCTCCTACGAAGATCACAACGGGTCATGGCAGTGAGAACGGTTCGAGGATACAGAACTATATCCTTTGAAGCCGCATGTGTTTTGGCTGGAACCCCGCCATGGTATCTGGACGCGCGGGTACTAGCTCAAATGTACCATCGGACGAGAGAGTGTCGAAGCAGCGGTGAGTTTCCACCTCCCGCAATGATAAGACGGTGGAGAAACAACTCTGTGCAGGAAGTTCTCAGAACATGGAGTGAAGCTCTGGAAGAACCGAGTGCCGGTCATTGGACCATCGAAGCCATTAGACCAATTCTTAAGGGATGGGTAGAACGGAAACACGGAGTTGTTACATTTAGGTTAGTGCAGATCTTGTCGGGCCACGGCTGCTTCGGCAAATACCTGTGCAACATAGCCAGGAGAGAGACGACTGCGGCATGTCATCATTGTGGCAGCGCTGAAGACACGGCACTCCATACGTTGACTGAATGCCCAGAATGGACTGAACCGCGAGCTGAACTTGTCGCAACAATCGGAGGGAATCTCACGCTACCATCCATAACATCTAAGATGGTAGACGATGAAAGAGCGTGGGAAGCAATGAGCAAGTTCTGCGAAATTGTTATGACCCAAAAAGAGGCTGCCGAGCGTCTCCGAGAGGAAGAATCCTCTGAACCGCTAAGGCGCCGCAGGACAGGACGTAGGAGGCACGCGCACGAGCGCAACATGCCTCCATAGCGAGATCCTCCGGGCGGTGGATTTGGGGAGTCCGCCGTCACATCGGATATGGATCCTACAGAAGGAATGTCGTATCAGTGTTCCGGTACGTACATTGCCACAGAGACGGACTGAGCAACAAAAGCTCGCAAGAAGGGAGTCCGAACACCAGGACCAACGCAACCGGGCCGCGGAAGACTAATTACGTGCCCGTAGCCCGGCACCAACGCGTAAGATGGAGCACCAAGGGGTTTAGTGGGTAGATAACCGGCATTGCACCTCGCCGGGGATGACTCCCACATAACAGGGCACGGGGTACGCATAAAGTGTTCCCCTTGCAAAAAAAAAAAAAAAAAAAAAAAAAAAAAAAAAAGGTTAGGTTAGGTTAGGTTAGGTTAGGTTAGGTTAGGTTAGGTTAGGTTAGGTTAGGTTAGGTTAGGTTAGGTTAGGTTAGGTTAGGTTAGGTTAGGTTAGGTTAGGTTAGGTTAGGTTAGGTTAGGTTAGGTTAGGTTAGGTTAGGTTAGGTTAGGTTAGGTTAGGTTAGGTTAGGTTAGGTTAGGTTAGGTTAGGTTAGGTTAGGTTAGGTTAGGTTAGGTTAGGTTAGGTTAGGTTAGGTTAGGTTAGGTTAGGTTAGGTTAGGTTAGGTTATTTTTTTTTTTTTTTTTTTTTTTTTTTTTTTTTTTTTTTTTTTTTTTTTTTTTTTTTTTTTTTTTTTTTTTTTTTTTTTATATTACTACAACTATCCCTATGGGTAAATGGGATATCATTATAACTACATATATACTACTAGACTTATAAACTAACTACACTCGACTTACAAAATAAACTTACAGCTACGGGCGATGCATGGCGCACCCATTTCACAGCATGAGATGGATACCCCAAGCATCACCTTGGGTGAGACCATCTCTATTAGATGCTCCCACCCTGCACCCGTTTGGGTGTCAAGGACACTGTTTACATATGTTTATGTAAACACATGTACATACTTATATTTAGTTTACTAAAATAATTGTCTTCAGGTGACTGGGTTAGCCAGTTTCTTTTCATTTGTGCATTCAATCTTTTAATGACACGTTTTTTTTTTTTTTTTTTTTTTTTTTTTTTTTTTTTTTTTTTTTATCTCTGAAGACAAATTTACATTATAACTACTACTAGACCGAAGATTACATTTCCTCGTTTCTAACCTATTTACATTCTAAGCTCGTGGATTGCGAGTCACATGGGTGTATTTTAGCTAGCTATGTGACGGTAGATCCATTGGCCCGGGCCGCCGAACGGACCACCGTGTCCGCAAACTCTAAAAAGCATGACCGACTTCTGTCGTCATGTACCAATTTTGACAAATTGCTGATGCTAATGTCTGTCCCTAATAGTGACTCGCAGTCGTGCCTGAGGGCCGCAAATCTGGGGCACTCAGTTATGATGTGGAAGACAGTTTCTTCCGTTATGTCATCACAAGCACATGCAGCGGATGCCGCTAGTTTGAATCTATAGAGATAGGCTCTGAAACCCCCGTGACCCGTGAACATCTGTGCCCTCAGATTCGTGGCCCCCATGCCTAACAATATCTTATATGCTAAACTTATACTAGGGAAGAAAGTCCGCGTGACTGCTCCGGTTTGTGCGGATTCATATCGAAGTTGCCACGTTAATATCGTGGCCTCCCTGATGACATGTTTGACTATAGATAAGGGATACGCCTCGTACTCTACTGCGCGTTTGCAGTGCTGGGCTGCATGTTTGGCCAATTCGTCGGCCCTTTCGTTGCCCTGGATGCCGGCGTGTGCTCGCACCCAGTGCCACTCCACGCGATGACCTTTGTCCTGTAGGTTGCACATTATTTCTCGCGCCCGGACGGCAAGTGGATGGAGAGACGCGGGGTTAGAGATAGTCTCTAAGGCAGACCGCGAGTCACTTATGATGTTGGCACCGTTGTATGTACGGGATCTCTGTAGCATTTCCAGCGCCTTCACTATAGCAAATAACTCAGCCTGATATACACTGGCGTAGTCGAAGAGGCGGAACTCCGTCTTTTCTTTTTCTCTATCCCCGTCAAATAAGACAAATGCTCCACCGACTCGGCCCTCCATTTTGCTCCCGTCCGTGAAGCATCTGGGTAGTTCGTTGCCTATATTCTCGACATCGGCTTCTGATTCGATGATGGAATAGTTCATTCTTTTCCTTGCCGCAGGGTGGGGGAGGTCGTACGGGCTGACGTCTCTCTGTAAGGTTCTGCCCGGAAACTGTGGCATTGTTCCAATCCTTTTGATGAGGTATAGGTCATGGTGTTCGAGCACCCTCAAATCCAACGGGATGATTTTGGCTAGGACGGCCCCCGATATTAGGGAGACGGTCCTATGCGCTTTTGCAATTTGTATGCTGAACCTCCTAGTTATACGGTCCAGTTTCTCCCGTGCGTACCTTCTTTTGGCCACCGTACCCCAGGCGCCGGCCGCATAGAGCACAGTTGGTTCCAGTACCGCAATGTATATAGTGCGGAGTATTTCGGAATTGAGCCCCCACTGTGCCCTTGCGGCCCTGGCCAACATTTTATGTATGTTGCATGTCTTCTGGTAGACCGCGTCCAAGTGCTTCATGAAGCTTAGATTGTCATCTATGACCAGTCCCAGTACCTTGAGGTGTTTTTTGATAATTATGTCTACCTGGCCCATTCGCAGTCTGGGTGTGTCGTATTTTAGTTTCTTCGTCACCAATATGGCCTGTGTCTTTTCCGCTGCAAATGTCATTTTGTTCCTGGACCCCCACAGAAGGATCTCGGTCAAGGCACCGTTCACTCTGTTTTCTAGTTCGTTGGACTCATGTCCCGTGGCAATAATAAGAAGATCATCGGCAAAAGCCTGCAGGTGCACCCCCTGATTAGAAAATTTTTCTAGCAGGGGGTCCAACTGCAGGTTCCAGAAGACTGGTCCGCACGTCGACCCTTGGATGCATCCTCTATTGGTAGCCTTATCAATTTCGCAGCCCGCATATCTGACGATGACTCTCCTATCATCCAGGTAACTGTATATCATTCTTTGTGTTGCACTCTGTACTCCTTTCTCCTTTAATTGGTAGAGTATCGCTGGCCACCATGCATGGTCAAAAGCACCGCGAATGTCAAGAGAGACTATGATCGTCAGCTTTTTTTCCGTGATGCCTTCTTTTACCATGGTGAGGGCGTCGAACAATGCGTCCTCAGCCCCAACCTGGGGTCTGAACCCATACTGCCTCTTGCTGAGTTTCTGCTCCCGGCCGAGTTGCCACTGTAGTCTGTTGACAATGATCTTTTCCAAAGTTTTGGCTAGTACCGGCAGTAGTCCTATAGGTCGAAGGGATCGTAGCTGGGTTCGATCTTTCCCTATTTTAGATATCAACTTGACTACTGCCGTTTTCCATATCTTCGGGAAGTAACCCTCCTTCAGGCATCTATTATATAGATCTATTAGTGTGTCCGGGTCCGCTCTAAAGGCAGAGCGGCATATATCGGCTGTAAGCCCATCCATCCCAGGTGCCTTTTTGTGGTCCATCTGGTCCAACACCGTCTCAATCTCATCGTGAGTTATTCTTACGGGGGGCTCCACTACAGTCAGCTCCTTCAGTGTTTCCCTATGACTTCCAACTGTGTTCCTAATTTCGGCATGGTATTGAGTGTCGTTGATTACATCGTCGTCCGGGTAGAAGGTATCTACGATTAGTCTGGCTGAGTCTGATGGTGCAAGTATAGACCCGTCGGTTTCCGATGCGAGCAGGTGATCGACATCAGTCCGCGGGCAGCTCTTTAAAATTCTATACGTTTTGCTCCATATATTCTCTTTCCTTTGGTCGGAGCATACGTCTTTCCAGCTGGAGGTGATGGCCGCTTCCATGACACTTTTGTACTCGGCCTTCGCCTTAAGAAGTTCACCCACTACGTACTCTTTCCTGTCTTGTCTTGCATTCCTCACTCTATTGTGCCACATCTTTACCTGTTCCTTCTTTTTCCTCAGCTCATCGTTCCACCATGATTTCCCTTTACTTTTGCCAATCGTAGCCGGTAGCATTGTTTCCTTACAAGCGCCCTGAATTGCCTCCACATAAAGCTCTACCGCCTTGTCGATGCCTTCAACTGTATCGGTATCCCCGCTCTTGCCCCTTATGAGTTCTACATTTCCTGACAGTTTGCTGCACAAGCTTTCTCTAAATTGCGACCACCTTACGTTTTTCGTATTAAATTGTCTTGTTCCCGTTCTTCCTTCAGTGCCTTCAGTTCCCTCAAGTACTATGTGAAACGTTATTGCCCTGTGGTCCGACAATAGTATAAGGTTCTTGTCTACTTTCCAGGCAACTGCTTTGTTTAGTAGTCCAGGAGAGCATACCGTCACGTCCACTATGCTGGAGTACAGTTGCGGGCCCCGGTATTGGTAAAACGTAGCCTCGTGACCTTCATTCAGAAAGTGGCCTCCCAATTGCGTGATCGAGTCTACAAAGGCTTCCCCCCTTGAGTCCTCGGTATCACACCCCCACCAAGGGCTGGAGGCGTTGATATCCCCTCCAATTATAAAGTTTGCGGAGTTTGTTCCCTCGACAGCTTGGATCATTATGTCTAGGTGTGGCTCCATGTCGTTTCTCCCTTGCATATATATGCTGAGCACTAAAATTCTAAGGGTACCTAACTTGATTGTCGCCCCTACTACGTTGGGAGTCACATATTTGGTGTCAACAATAACGGATAGCCTGGAGTCTATGATGACCACCGCTGCCTTGACTGGATTGGACGAGTCCCCATCCGCCTGAATAACACGGTACTTGGATGTGAGAAAGCCTTTAGCACCTACATAAGGCTCCTGCAGAAGCAACACTGATGTGCCAGCTCTACCTGCCTCGTGCAGGCACTCCTCAGTGGCGTCATAGCCGCGGCCGAGATTCACCTGCACGAAGCTTACGGGTCTATGTTGCTCCGCTTGGGTGCCTTTAGCAATAGGCGACACCAGTTCTCGCCAGCCTGTCCCACTTCCGCCATTCAGGACAGTCCATGCTGTAGGCAGGATGACAGGTGCCAGCTCCAGCCTCTCCCTTGCCAAGGCAGTTCACGCACTTGGGGGAGCCCTGTCTGGACCCACAGTCCCGGGTCTCGTGGGTTCCCGAGCAATATCCGCACCTCGCCTCCGGCGCCTTGCATTCCCGCGCTCTGTGCGAGAATCCAAGGCATCGGAAGCATTGGAGGATCGGGGACTGGTCGGTCGCCAGCAGTATCTGGTACCCGAGGCGGACTCTGTTGTCCTTCAGGGCCTTCCAAATTCCCGGTGTCACCTCGAGAATGACATTCTGGACCAGGTCATGCCTTCCTTTGGTTCTTCTGATGACTTTTATGTCACCTACGTTCGGTTTCGCGTCCTTTAATAGTTCTTTATTTTGTTGCAGGATCGCCTCCGGGATGCGAGCATCGCCCACGTCGGGAGCCACGCCGATCAGCCTCAGCAGGGGTTTCCGCTGCGTGGGAACCGTTACGGTGAGTCCTCCCTTTTCCCTGACTGCGTTCCCCATTAGTTCTCTGTCCCCTTCTGAGCTTAGAGAAATCGCAACCTTCCCGTTCCTGCATTTCCTTAAGCCGGTTACTCCCACTCCCATTCCCACGACATCCACCTCTCTCTTGATCCTTTCCAGGACCTCAAGGCCAGTATGGTGCGGGTCCAGCGACTCTACGAGCATTGTGTACTTAGGAGTGGCCAGGTCAACCCCTACGGGGGGTGCCCCGGTCCCCCTCGCTCCAGATCTTCGTCGCCGGACCTGTTGCCATTCGCCGAGGTCCTCCTGAATGGGTAGAGAACGGGGGATGATTCCAGGCTCGAAGGTTCCCACTGCGGCTTGTCCCTCCCTGATGGCCGCCACCTCTTCGTACAGCATCTTTGCCGCTTCGGCTAGATGCGAAGTGGGGGCATCATCAGTCGCCTGTAACGCCTTAGTGACGTCCTTCGATAGGTTCGCCACTGTGGTCCTCATTTCCTCCATGGGAATGGCCAAATTGTCTGTTACTAGACGGCCATTGCCCTCAACGCGGCGGACCAGAAGGTCCAACTTTTCGCTGGCTTTGGTCTGGGCCGCCTCCATCCTCTCTAGGTCGACCTTGTTTCTGCAGAGAGTCTGCTCAAGGGCGTGAGTATACTTCAGCCCTTCAAGTTCAAGCTCCCGGACGAGGCGCCTGTTTTCCGCCCCCATTTGGGCGTACTGCTCTTGGAGCCTCGTGTTTTCCTCTGCTTTGGACTCTATGATTAGCTTGATCCTATTCAATTTCCCCTGAACAAACTCTCTGATTCTCTTGTTGAGGTTACCAGCTGATTTGGTCGACAGGGCTGCGCTGACATCCGCCACCAGTCTACCGGCCTCAGAGGTCTCCCCCTGCTCTGGGTTATCGGCCCTGCCCTCGTCCACGCTCGTCAAGGATGTTAAAGACGGATTAGACGAGAGAGGTAGCACTGAGAGGGACTCTTGGGACCCCCGAGAAGCGTCACTTCCCTGTGCCTTGCCAATCTGCCGAGCAGAAGCCGAAGGTGTGGCCCCAGGCCTGTTGGCACCGGAGGTCCTCCTCTCAGGCACGGCACTATCCGAAATGGAGCGCCTGTATACCGGCGTAGGGGTCGCCACCGATTTCACTTTTTTATCTACTTTTTTGGCGGTAGAATCCATAGTGATAAGTCACTGAAGTAGTGTTTAATTGACCTTGTCAAAAACAATAAAATTCGATCGGTGTCGGTACCCTAAGTCGGCAATATAATACCGAAGACGCCGGCGTTCGGCTCGGTGCTCCTTCCAAAACGTGCCGTAGGCGGCTTATCTATGTAAATTTCTCTTTACCCAAACGGGTAACTAAGCCAGCCCGCGATAATAGGTATTGTAGTAATAGGCGGTTAGTGCAGTCGATATTGCCTCACTTATTAACTTAAAATATTTTTGAGGGTAGATCTCACGCTTCGGGCCCTTCCCTTATATTTCGCGTTTAAGCGGGTCAATATCGCCTCACTTTTATAGTTAAAAATATTTTGAGGGTAGACCTCACACTCCGGGTACTTCCCTTATAATTCGTGTGGAATAGTCAAATGGACCCTCTCAATATGCCAAGCAACACCCAGCGGGGGCCTAGGAGTAAAAACAGCGATGCCTCGGTCAATGGTGTCTTGCTTTCTAATAAAAATATTTTGAGGGTAGACCTCGAAAAATCGGGTCTACTAAGGCAAAGCTATCTTAGTGTATTGGGCACAGGGTCTTAAGGTAAAGACAGCGTGTCTCGATTGTAGTTATAGTGTTAAAGTTATGCACTACTTTAGTGTCAATAAATGTCAAGCACTTACTGAGTCCGTTTGGAAGGCTCCTACGGGAGTACTCCTGGGAGCGCCTTCTCCAAAAACACTTTCACTTCGTAGGCACACACTCACTGAACCCTTCACTTCACTGAACACTTCACTTCACAGACACGCACTCACTAAACACTTAATATCACAAACACAACTTAAAATACACAAAAAACTGTTTTTCCAGCTCCTGCGGGAGCACACTTCCTCAAAAACACTGTCACTTTGTAAACACACAATCACTGATCACTTTGACACCAAAATCACTGCTTAATTACGTAAATAACTATTTTTCCGAATTTTTCGACGCGGAGCCGCTCTCAAATACGTGCGCGCGCGTCGAGTGCCGAACGCAGACGGGGTGGTTAGGTTAGGTTAGGTTAGGTTAGGTTAGGTTAGGTTAGGTTAGGTTAGGTTAGGTTAGGTTAGGTTAGGTTAGGTTAGGTTAGGTTAGGTTAGGTTAGGTTAGGTTAGGTTAGGTTAGGTTAGGTTAGGTTAGGTTAGGTTAGGTTAGGTTAGGTTAGGTTAGGTTAGGTTAGGTTAGGTTAGGTTAGGTTAGGTTAGGTTAGGTTAGGTTAGGTTAGGTTAGGTTAGGTTAGGTTAGGTTAGGTTAGGTTAGGTTAGGTTAGGTTAGGTTAGGTTAGGTTAGGTTAGGTTAGGTTAGGTTAGGTTAGGTTAGGTTAGGTTAGGTTTTTTTTTTTTTTTTTTTTTTTTTTTTTTTATCGCCGACCTCCTCTGGTATTCTCCAGAGACCTTTTTAGAACTGCTTATGATTTATGTTTTAATTAATTTGATTAGTTTGACTTGTTGTCAATTGTTTGCAAATTTGCTTTTCATATCGGTTCGGTATTACCGTACGCTCGTCATATGATATAATAATTTATTATTGTTATGTATTGTTGTGTCTTGGCTTTTGCTTATTCTTGTTTTCCGTTTCCCTGTTTTCTTACACCTCTGCTGAGCAGGCTCTCCTTCGTTTATTTCTTTCCATTTTTATATGTAACGTAGTATATTCTTCACGAATACATATCGAACATACAAATGATCCTTTCCTATCTGGGTTGAATAGAGCTAGGTGAGTCTTAGTGTCATCTAGTTTTATTACGACTTACAGCGTCCTGGGCCACAGTGGTGCAGTACGCTAAGAGGCACGGTCTGGTGTCTTTTCCAGTCAACATTTCGTACAATGTATATTCCGTCAACGTTGTGTTAGTTGCGGACTCCAGGTCGTGCCTATTTGCACCATATTTTGGGCAGTCTAGGAGCAAGTGCTGTATCGTTTCTTCCTTTCCTTTTTCACAAACGCATGATGGGTCTTCCTTGCATTTAAACCGGCTTAAGTACTCTGAAAACCCACCATGCCCAGTGAACACCTGTGTCAGCAGCGGTGTAAGTTCTATTTTGTTCATTAGTCTATAAGCTTCCGGGACGTTAGGTAAGAATAGTTTTGTCACCTTGGCTGTGTCTCCTGCTTGATATCTGTTGTCCCATATTTTCAACGTTCTTGCGCGTATTTCTCGCTTTGCATAAGAGACTGGGATCTTATCGTAATGGGCGACCACTTTGTTGTTTTGTGCTGCTTCTTTTGCTAATGTGTCAGCCCGTTCGTTACCTGGCACTCCCACATGAGCCTTAACCCAAAAGAGTCGCACGGTCAGACCATTGGTTTTTAGGGATTCGATGTTTTCCCTTATTTCAAAGGCTAGTGGATGAAGTGTTCCCGGCTTCTGGATAAGGTCCAGAGCTGATCTCGAGTCGCTCAGCACGGCAGCTGTACTGATTTTGTGCTTCTTTAATAGTTCTGTGGCATGGTAAATGGCGTACAGCTCAGCCTGAAATACCGTGCAGAACGACTCGAGTCTCATCTTTTTTGTTGATCTTTCCGTTCCGTTTTCCCACAGACAGAATGCGGCGCCGACTTTGTCGTCAATTCTGCTCCCGTCTGTATATATTTGGACTCTTGGGAGGTCGGAGTCATGTATATCCGTTCCATTGTTTAGGATATCGTACCCGATGTCGCTTACCCCTGCGGGATGTTTCGCTTGCGCGGGAGGCACCTGTTTTTCCATCTCTCTACCCTTATATAACTGAAGATTTCCCCCCCTTTTGGTTACGTACAGTTCAGCGGCTTCGCGTATCCTTAGGTCCAGCGGGATCAATCTTGCTAGGACCATTGCTGCGTTTAGCGAGACCGTTCTATACGACCTGGAGATCTTCTGGGCGAATCCTCGAGACACCGTATTTAGCTGTTTTTGGATTGTTATTTTGTCCACAGCTGTTGCCCACGCGCTTGCTGCGTACATAATAGTTGGCTCTATTACAGAGACATAGATTGTCCTGGTGATTTCCGGGTTTAGCCCCCATTCAATTTTAGCTGCTCGCGCTAGTAGTTTGTATATATTCGCTGCCTTACAGCAGACTGCAGACACATGCTTATTAAACGTAAGTCCGCTGTCTATCGTGAGGCCTAATAATTTTACTTCATCAACCAGTTTTATAGCTCTTCCACTCATGTGCACTCTTGGGGCATCGTATTTCAACTTTCTGGTGATGACCATTGCGTGAGTTTTTTGCGCAGAGAATGTTAGTTTGTTTTCCATGCCCCAGTTGTGCACATGTGCTAGAATTTGGTTGGCTTGTTGTTCTATATTTGTTGAGCTGTTTCCGGAAAACACCAGGACCACATCATCTGCAAACGCCTGGCTGTATATGCCGCGCTTGTCTAGGCCATCCAATAGGGGATCCAGGAGCAGGTTCCAAAACGTGGGACCGCCTATGGATCCCTGCACGCAGCCTTTTTGGGTCGTTCGTCTCTCTGTTTTGCCTGCGTACTGTACTACGACTTTGCGGTCGTCAAAGTAGCTATTTATGAGCTTGCGCAGGTTCCTTGGACACTTCTTGTCCATTAGTTGGCACTTGATTGACGGCCACCAGGCGTTATCAAATGCGCCTTCTATGTCCAAGGATACCAAGAGATTTATTTCCTTCTTTTCCAGGTTGCCTTTTATGTGGCGCATGAGGTCGTACAGGGCGTCTTCAGTGCATCTCTGCGGGGTGAAGCCATACTGACGCGGGCTTCCTTTAGGGAGCATGTGCCATCGTACTCTTCGCATCACCATTTTTTCCAGGATCTTGCCGAGGATGGACAACAGACCTATAGGTCGGTATGACTTCGCCGCACTGTAGTCTGACTTCCCCGGCTTCCTCAGCACCACTACAGCTGCCTCCTTCCATGGGGATGGAAAACATGATAGGGAGAGACATCTGTTCGCCAGAGCCAAGAACACTGCAGATTCCGCGTGAATTGCTCTGCTACATATATCTGCCGTGAATCCGTCCAGGCCGGGGGCTTTTCTTGGGTCAAGGCAGTTTAAGACCTGGTTTAGTTCAGCCTCCGTAAAGGGTGGGTCTTCTGCGTCCTGAATAATTTCATCGCAGATTGTTTTTGCCCTACTCCTGATTGATGCATGGATTGGAGTGTCCTGGTTGCTGTCATCATTTGGGAAGAATTTTTCGGTCAGCAGTGCCACTGACTTCTCTGGGCTTAGGACCTCTCCATTCTCTACCAAGAGCATGTCTTCTTGCCGCCCTGCTGCATTCCGGATCACTCGGTATATTGAGTCCCAAAAACTCTCCCTATCCTGCTTCGTGCAATATTGTTTCCAGCTTGCTATTTGTGCTTTTTTAGCTTCCTCTTCATATTTGTTTTTTGCTTCCAGGTACACTTCCACCACGTGTTTTCGTCGCCGGGGAGCTGCGTGCCTCACTCTGTGCCTCTTCGTGATGACGTCCTTCTTCAAGTTCCGGAGTTCTTCATTCAGCCAAGGTAAGTAATCCTTTTTGGATCGTTTTTTAATGCCCGGTATAGTTTTATTGCATGTTATTTGAATGCTTGTAATGTATTTCTCTATTGCAGTTTCAAGATCGGCGATGGTCTGTATTTTTGTTATGTTATGCTCTGTTAATTCATATTCCCCTAGTGTTTCCCGCATTATCTCGAGGAACTCATCCCACCTGGCCTTACGAGTGTTGTAGAGGCGAGTAGAGCTTTTTGGTCTTCCCATGGTGGGTTTGTTTAGGTTGAGGTTGAAGATAATCGCGTTGTGGTCTGAGCTGGTGATGGTTTTGTCCACTCTCCAGTGGTGGACATTTGGTAATAACGACACAGTGCAGAATGTCACGTCTACGTTGCTGGTTAATACTAAGTTGCCTCGGATCGTGTCGAACGTGGGTTCGGTGCCTTGGTTTAGTATGTGTAGATCGTGTTCATCCAGGTATCCTCTAAGCTCTTCCCCTCGACAGTTCTCTTCCCTGCTACCCCACCATGTACTCCACGCATTGACATCGCCTCCAACAAGAACCTTATCCGTGCGCAATGCCCGACAGATTTCTCTGATCCTGGCCAGGTAAGGTTCCATTTGCTCTGACCCTTCGAGATAGATAGAAAGTACCCCTACAGTCCATTTGTTGCTTTTGAGAATGGTCACTGCGATGTTTTCGGAGGTTAAAGTTGCGTTGTTGAGTATTTCTATCTCGTCGTCAAATACAACTATGGCCGCTTTAACCGGTTTGATTCGGTCTGGTCCCCGCTGTATTATTCTGGTACCCGCATACCTTTTAAGCTCTCCCGTCGAGCCCACGTACGGTTCTTGGACGAGAGCCAGGCTACAGTTCCTGGTTCGCGCTTCATCGAATAGCTCTTGTGTTGCGAGCTCCTTGCGCTGTAAGTTGGCCTGTATTATAAGGTACGATTTTTCGCTAGTTGTAGTTGTTGAACAGACTGTTGTTGGGGTGCCCTCATCGTTAGCAATATGCTACGCTAGCTCTTGCTATCGCTTCCCATTTGCGGCGTACGGGGCAGTCCTTGTCGAATGCCGTATGGCCTGCTTCCAGGGCTTTGGATGTCTTGCAGTTTTTGCAGGTAGGTGTTCCGCCCTCCTTATAAGTTGGGCATTCAACGCGGAGATGTGGGCCACCGCAGTGAGTGCACAGGTCTACAGTCTCCTTGCACATTTTGCGGCCGTGTCCGTAACCCAAGCATCTCGTGCATTGAATGAGTGGGGATTGATCTTGTACCAATACATGCTGCAGGTCGATATGTATTCTTTCGGCTGCTGTCAGAATTCGCCAGACCTTTGGAGATACCTGTAATACAACATGGTTCTCGTGAGGGTTTCTGGCTCTCCTACGATACTTTACGACCGCTCTGATTTCTTCAGGTTCCAGGTCTCTCAAGAGGGATGAGTTTTGATTTCTTAAGGCCTCGGTTATATCGTCATTAGAATTGTAGCTTAGGACGTCCTTTAAGATAATCAGAGGGTCTTTATTCTTTGCTTCCTCTACCTTGAGGTTCCCTTTAGTAGCTAGCTTGTCGGTTATTTGTTTCAGGCCCTCCTTGCTGGTACAGCTTAGTACGACCTTCTGGTTCCTGACTTTCCGTACTCTTTGGACCTGCAGACCACTGGTTTTTGCTTCCAAAGCTTCTCTCACCCTCCCGAGAACCACATCGCTAGTGTCCTCTTCCGAGTTTGAGGACACTATGATGGAGTGAGTTGGCGGGTTGCTTGGTGTAGGTTTGCAACCTGAGCTCGACAGGACTTCGGCATATGATGGTGCGTTCTTCAAGAAGGTTACTCCCTTATAGGTTTCTTCGGTAACCTGGCGAAGTTCCCGCACCTCGCCGATTATGCTGTCGATTCCAGGTGCCTCGTCACTCGCGTGGCTCTTTTTAGCCAGTGTCAGCTTCAGCTCGTCCATTTTCTTATTTGTACTTTGCAGCATTTCTGTATTTTTGTTAATGATCTCCGTGTGTATTCCCAACAAATTTTCCAGCTTACTCTTCGTCTCACACTCCTCCGCGTCCCGCATTCTATCCCTCCCTTGGTTTTGTGGTATATCCGCTGGCTGCTGGGCGGCTGCTCGACCCTTGGTTATACCAGCCTCCTTCACCAGTCGAAACAGCTGCTCAACCGCCAGCGTGATTCCGTGCTTAAGCTCAGCCTTCAAGTTACGGGACGCGTTGATGTGTTGCTTGGCCTTTAAGAGCCAGGACCTTGCTTCGGCTACTCTGTCGGAAGACTTTGAGCCGCCAGGTTTCGGTGGGCTAATAATAATAGTTTCCGACAAGAGTCTCCGAGCCGCTGGGTTGGATCTCATTAACCCAGCCTCCCTGATCTGTTCCTTGGGCGAGAGGCTGACTCGGGTATGCTCCGGTATCACAGCCTCCCACTCGTGGACACTTTCTCTCACACTTTTGGTGTGAGAGGATCCCGGCTCGTTTGGGCTGTCGGCGGTCGATCTTTCGAGTACGTTTTCAGCCGCCTTGGGGGGTTTCACCGGGGTTCTCATTCCCAACATGTTCGTGGAAGGTGGGGGGATGCGGGGAGAAGGGGGGAGCAGGTCAAACGCCACTCGCGTTTTCGTTAGTTAATAATTTAGTGTTTAAAATGTAAATTTGTAGAAGTTGTAAAAGAATGATGATAAAATTAGGATTAATAATAAATAAAAGTAGTAAAAATAAAATCTTAACCTAATAGTACTAGCTAATGACTAAATAGCTGCCCAATTATCAAGGCCTTAGTAGGCCTTGGTCAGATATGCCTAACCAAACGCTAATAATTCAGACTAAAATAATAAATTTGTAAAAGTTGTAAATAGTGTAAATAATACTTGTAAAAAGCTAACTAAAACCAAAATAACCCTATTTTCCGTCCAAATCTGGGTGCAGGTTAGTGCGTCCTAAGTTTATGCTGGGTCCTGCGATAGAACTGCCTTCTGCTGGAAGCGAAGAAGTCAAGTTTTGTCGGTTAGGTTAGGTTAGGTTAGGTTAGGTTAGGTTAGGTTAGGTTAGGTTAGGTTAGGTTAGGTTAGGTTAGGTTAGGTTAGGTTAGGTTAGGTTAGGTTAGGTTAGGTTAGGTTAGGTTAGGTTAGGTTAGGTTAGGTTAGGTTAGGTTAGGTTAGGTTAGGTTAGGTTAGGTTAGGTTAGGTTAGGTTAGGTTAGGTTAGGTTAGGTTAGGTTAGGTTAGGTTAGGTTAGGTTAGGTTAGGTTAGGTTAGGTTAGGTTAGGTTAGGTTAGGTTAGGTTAGGTTAGGTTAGGTTAGGTTAGGTTAGGTTAGGTTAGGTTAGGTTAGGTTAGGTTAGGTTAGGTTAGGTTAGGTTAGGTTAGGTTAGGTTAGGTTAGGTTAGGTTAGGTTAGGTTAGGTTAGGTTAGGTTAGGTTAGGTTAGGTTAGGTTAGGTTAGGTTAGGTTAGGTTAGGTTAGGTTAGGTTAGGTTAGGTTAGGTTAGGTTAGGTTAGGTTAGGTTAGGTTAGGTTAGGTTAGGTTAGGTTAGGTTAGGTTAGGTTAGGTTAGGTTAGGTTAGGTTAGGTTAGGTTAGGTTAGGTTAGGTTAGGTTAGGTTAGGTTAGGTTAGGTTAGGTTAGGTTAGGTTAGGTTAGGTTAGGTTAGGTTAGGTTAGGTTAGGTTAGGTTAGGTTAGGTTAGGTTAGGTTAGGTTAGGTTAGGTTAGGTTAGGTTAGGTTAGGTTAGGTTAGGTTAGGTTAGGTTAGGTTAGGTTAGGTTAGGTTAGGTTAGGTTAGGTTAGGTTAGGTTAGGTTAGGTTAGGTTAGGTTAGGTTAGGTTAGGTTAGGTTAGGTTAGGTTAGGTTAGGTTAGGTTAGGTTAGGTTAGGTTAGGTTAGGTTAGGTTAGGTTAGGTTAGGTTAGGTTAGGTTAGGTTAGGTTAGGTTAGGTTAGGTTAGGTTAGGTTAGGTTAGGTTAGGTTAGGTTAGGTTAGGTTAGGTTAGGTTAGGTTAGGTTAGGTTAGGTTAGGTTAGGTTAGGTTAGGTTAGGTTAGGTTAGGTTAGGTTAGGTTAGGTTAGGTTAGGTTAGGTTAGGTTAGGTTAGGTTAGGTTAGGTTAGGTTAGGTTAGGTTAGGTTAGGTTAGGTTAGGTTAGGTTAGGTTAGGTTAGGTTAGGTTAGGTTAGGTTAGGTTAGGTTAGGTTAGGTTAGGTTAGGTTAGGTTAGGTTAGGTTAGGTTAGGTTAGGTTAGGTTAGGTTAGGTTAGGTTAGGTTAGGTTAGGTTAGGTTAGGTTAGGTTAGGTTAGGTTAGGTTAGGTTAGGTTAGGTTAGGTTAGGTTAGGTTAGGTTAGGTTAGGTTAGGTTAGGTTAGGTTAGGTTAGGTTAGGTTAGGTTAGGTTAGGTTAGGTTAGGTTAGGTTAGGTTAGGTTAGGTTAGGTTAGGTTAGGTTAGGTTAGGTTAGGTTAGGTTAGGTTAGGTTAGGTTAGGTTAGGTTAGGTTAGGTTAGGTTAGGTTAGGTTAGGTTAGGTTAGGTTAGGTTAGGTTAGGTTAGGTTAGGTTAGGTTAGGTTAGGTTAGGTTAGGTTAGGTTAGGTTAGGTTAGGTTAGGTTAGGTTAGGTTAGGTTAGGTTAGGTTAGGTTAGGTTAGGTTAGGTTAGGTTAGGTTAGGTTAGGTTAGGTTAGGTTAGGTTAGGTTAGGTTAGGTTAGGTTAGGTTAGGTTAGGTTAGGTTAGGTTAGGTTAGGTTAGGTTAGGTTAGGTTAGGTTAGGTTAGGTTAGGTTAGGTTAGGTTAGGTTAGGTTAGGTTAGGTTAGGTTAGGTTAGGTTAGGTTAGGTTAGGTTAGGTTAGGTTAGGTTAGGTTAGGTTAGGTTAGGTTAGGTTAGGTTAGGTTAGGTTAGGTTAGGTTAGGTTAGGTTAGGTTAGGTTAGGTTAGGTTAGGTTAGGTTAGGTTAGGTTAGGTTAGGTTAGGTTAGGTTAGGTTAGGTTAGGTTAGGTTAGGTTAGGTTAGGTTAGGTTAGGTTAGGTTAGGTTAGGTTAGGTTAGGTTAGGTTAGGTTAGGTTAGGTTAGGTTAGGTTAGGTTAGGTTAGGTTAGGTTAGGTTAGGTTAGGTTAGGTTAGGTTAGGTTAGGTTAGGTTAGGTTAGGTTAGGTTAGGTTAGGTTAGGTTAGGTTAGGTTAGGTTAGGTTAGGTTAGGTTAGGTTAGGTTAGGTTAGGTTAGGTTAGGTTAGGTTAGGTTAGGTTAGGTTAGGTTAGGTTAGGTTAGGTTAGGTTAGGTTAGGTTAGGTTAGGTTAGGTTAGGTTAGGTTAGGTTAGGTTAGGTTAGGTTAGGTTAGGTTAGGTTAGGTTAGGTTAGGTTAGGTTAGGTTAGGTTAGGTTAGGTTAGGTTAGGTTAGGTTAGGTTAGGTTAGGTTAGGTTAGGTTAGGTTAGGTTAGGTTAGGTTAGGTTAGGTTAGGTTAGGTTAGGTTAGGTTAGGTTAGGTTAGGTTAGGTTAGGTTAGGTTAGGTTAGGTTAGGTTAGGTTAGGTTAGGTTAGGTTAGGTTAGGTTAGGTTAGGTTAGGTTAGGTTAGGTTAGGTTAGGTTAGGTTAGGTTAGGTTAGGTTAGGTTAGGTTAGGTTAGGTTAGGTTAGGTTAGGTTAGGTTAGGTTAGGTTAGGTTAGGTTAGGTTAGGTTAGGTTAGGTTAGGTTAGGTTAGGTTAGGTTAGGTTAGGTTAGGTTAGGTTAGGTTAGGTTAGGTTAGGTTAGGTTAGGTTAGGTTAGGTTAGGTTAGGTTAGGTTAGGTTAGGTTAGGTTAGGTTAGGTTAGGTTAGGTTAGGTTAGGTTAGGTTAGGTTAGGTTAGGTTAGGTTAGGTTAGGTTAGGTTAGGTTAGGTTAGGTTAGGTTAGGTTAGGTTAGGTTAGGTTAGGTTAGGTTAGGTTAGGTTAGGTTAGGTTAGGTTAGGTTAGGTTAGGTTAGGTTAGGTTAGGTTAGGTTAGGTTAGGTTAGGTTAGGTTAGGTTAGGTTAGGTTAGGTTAGGTTAGGTTAGGTTAGGTTAGGTTAGGTTAGGTTAGGTTAGGTTAGGTTAGGTTAGGTTAGGTTAGGTTAGGTTAGGTTAGGTTAGGTTAGGTTAGGTTAGGTTAGGTTACGGTTAGGTTAGGTTAGGTTAGGTTAGGTTAGGTTAGGTTAGGTTAGGTTAGGTTAGGTTAGGTTAGGTTAGGTTAGGTTAGGTTAGGTTAGGTTAGGTTAGGTTAGGTTGGTTAGGTTAGGTTAGGTTAGGTTAGGTTAGGTTAGGTTAGGTTAGGT